>CM072992.1:2700839-4045009 GCA_037013635.1 Plagiodera versicolora
TCTAGAATTCTTCGTAGAATTCGAAAATGTGAAAATGAACAGGGTGTTCTATTTGAAAAAACAAAGTTGCGGTTCCGGTTTAAACGTAAGTAACAGCCTATTTTAGCAAAATAGAACATATTCAGTAGTAGCATTCACCAAAATTTCAAGTTGATATCTCTATCAGTTCTCCATAAACCTCTAATGAACCAGTTAGGTGAATCATCCTGTATTATATAAATTTTATTGAAACCCATGAGGTCTACTATCTCTCCTTGGGTTCATCCTCGAAACAAACACCCTGTACTCTGTAGATGACATGTCTACAGTTATTATCAATAACATAATTATGGGGAGACATCTTAGACAACTTGTTCTTGTTACACAATAATTTTAGGACTATCAGAGAGGCGTTTGTTTTTCAGAATTGACATTCATAAAGTAGGTACGCAACGAATGTAAAAATATTTTATTATGACTGAGTGAAGGGGGGGGGGGGGAGGTTTGGCATTGGAGCATCCATTTGCCATAGATTAGTAGTGAAATATTTTATTATATTTTCTAGGAAATAATAAAACATCCACGAACTTAGGCTTGTCTCGAAACCAACTTTGCTTCTATCAGATATACTGAGTGATTTTCATCCTTTTCAAAAATCGCCTTTCTCGAAGAAAAACCTTTGGAAATTCTTGAAGCTTATTGAACATTGTGGAGGTGAAAGAATCAGAATTTCTCATGAAATTTCATTACATCCGATGTTTGAATTTTTTTCAATTCATTACAAAAATTACATTTCAGGAATTGATTTAAAAAACTCCATTTGTTTACCAGGATTACCTCAGCGATTTAATGATTAGCAAAACCATTTACTGATTCTTATTCAAACGGTTCGTGAGAACTAATAGATTTCTGCAAATGAATTATTATCACAAAAATGGATGAACCAATTCGTTCATTGGAATGAGTGAACACGTTTCCCATTCTAATTCTATCCCAATTGCTCGAAAATATGACTTTGAGGATTCTACTGATTTTTCTACTGAGTTGGTTCGAGGACGAGCCTGAGTTGATGAAAATATTCAGTTTTTCGGAAGAATACAAATGGATATTTTTTTATTCGTTGTGTACTTCATGAATGTCACTGGGCAGGAGACCATAGTATTGAAATAACGTTTTTATCATCAATCAATCCCCTTAGGCTTCCGAAGGTGATCAATTCATCCTTTGACTGACAATTTCCATTATCTTTCGACTCACGATTAGAGCGCGTCCTGTATCGCTGCCTGTGAAATATAATATTTCTTGTCTTGGAGCATGAAATGATCTGCAGGAATATTTGATGAGGTGAGATGAAATCAACAACTCCCCTGTGAGGGTATATGAGAGTAGTCGATTTACAATATATATTTACGTATTATTACATATCCGACAGTATAATGAGCGAGGTAATTACATTTACATCGATTTTGGATATACTCCAAGCTAATGAGCACTTACCCATATCTAACAAATTGCCCTCATTCCGAATAATCCGGATCTACGATTTCTCGACTGAATAACTTCATTTGGAACGATGAACTAAACATGGTATTATGTAGCTGGAACAGTCTAGTCACATCTTCTTTTCCGGTAATATCGAAGTCTGAAGCAGAGCAACGTTTCCTAGCTACGGTGGAACGTATTTCAGAGCAGTAGAATTTTATTGTTATCCTCGAAGTTGGTATGAATTTCGATGAGTTGGTCGACTCAACTTCCTATTCTTTGCTTCCGATTATTTATCAATCAGAAATAATCCAGGGACGGTATGCGAATGTAGCGTGATTGTTCCAAGAATTGAGTTCGAAAAAGTAATATTGAGTGAAATATTGAAAAGCTCTTCCATGAACTGAAATCAACTATTGAATCAGTTGTTGATATATTGTACGGATTGACACAGTTTTTCGATTCAATACCTTCTGGAATCAATTCTTCAATACATCATTCATTGGAATTATTGGAAGTTCGTTGCTATAGTCGAAGTGAAGCTTTTTTTTTGTGAACGGAGTTTCTTTAATTAAAAGTGGAGTTTTCATCGAAGTGGCTATAAGAATATTCTACTTGAAATCAATCAACTTCGAAGTCACTGGATTTTTATTGAAATTTGTATATTTGAGAGAGCTTGGGACTGAGACTGAGATAGAATAGTGATATACTGTAATTTTATATGTCGGAATTTCATTATGATTCCTGGAAATGTCTAGAAATCGTTGAATGATTCTTTAATTTCGTGAGATATTCCGGAATAAACAGTGGAACTGATTTGGTAACTGGAATCCATCAATTATCTCGAAGTGAATCATCGACAGAATACTTGATGGTCTTATGCAGCTATAACTCAAATTGCAATATTTTGTGAGTTTGCATTGGGAAAAAGTTGATATTTTTCAATGGTCAGGTTTTGCACAAAAATTTGATAAAATAATTTTCATCTCGAAAATCGTCACAGATGGGTTCAGGGAATTATGTGGGAAAGTTATGAAGAACCTTATGAGGATTCCAAAAATGGTATTCCATTCGGAATAACAAAGTGACTACTTCTTTCTGATACAAGCGGCAACACTTTATTGATAAAAATATTTTAGACGGATAGGGTTGATTATTCACGCCCACAAATTTTCGAAATGATCTGTCTTTCTGTTCTCCAGATACTTCTCATGTTCCATCCACTCTGAAACACCCTGTATATTACAGTGACCCTCATGCAATAAGCAACATTCATGGAAGTATTTGATTCCACGATATTCCCCATTCCTAATTGCTGAAACTTGTGATTGCTGTTAATCGAATGACCCAATATTTTCAATGGAGGATGATTGATTGTCGAGAGTTCATTTCCCGATATAAAGACGTGTGATGTGCGTGACTTGGTTGGAATTTCCAATACTACTACGCTTTGTGGCCCATTTGGAGGACGATGAGGAATCGATATAGCCCCATTCTACTTCGAATCATAATTCAGACACGCTTTGAACTGCCCGTTGGCATGCATGTTGGTGAAATGACGAATTCTGAACGTCAGTAATTCGAATTCATTAGGAATTCTGTTTCTCTGATACCGAAATTGTTGAATGTCAATTTCGAATGTCCTATCAATTTGAATATACATACGCATACATGTCGAATTCTTCGAAGATTAATCTTTGACAGTTCGTATCGTGATTGTAAACTATACAAACGGTTGGTTAGATTTAAGTCATGAGCGAAATCAATGACAGAAGCCCTCGCAAATTCTATCAATTGAATCAAAGAACATTCGTATTTTCACACAACTGATCGTATCTGATTTGAGATTAGATGAAACACGAGAATCACCAAATTTTTCTTAATGTTTGGGTAACACTTCCTACCAGTTTTCAGACCCGTATGTAACACCGTGGTATCACCTGTATACAAAACAAAATGTCTTCGTACGCATTGGAATGATGCAATTTTATAAAATATATCATTTACTATAACTTGGCGAAAAGTCATGAAATGGTAATTAGCAATTAGCAATTGATTGGAGTTTATTGGGATATGATATCGTCTCAGATAAAATGAAAATGAATTACGTGAACATTTTTTTATTTTGATTCAATCAGATTATGGAAAAATAATCCAATCCAAAGTGTGAAAATAAAAACGTATAAATTTCGATGTAGTTAACGATACACAAGTTCTTCCTGATTGAGGATAACTTCCTGATTCAGTTTGCTATCGAAACTCAAACCATGTGTCTTTTTATCGAACTTAACAAAATTCAAAAATTCACACAAATCCAACTCTCTATCCAAATTTCAACTTCTGAAAGGTTTTGAAAGCAAAGTGAATATCACCAGTGATAATTGGATTGACATATGGTTTATTTATCGATTCTTGACTGGTACGAATGCAATAAGGATCTAGTGGAGTTTCTGAAAGATTAAATCATTTCTACAATTTTATACGGTACGTTCTTAGGGTATCGAATATAATTGTAGACAAGTTTGGATAATTGTGCTACTTCAATTTCATTCACTGTTTATACTAACCAAGCAATACTGAAAACATTCGATCTAGTCAGTTTCAGCAAATAGAAACTTAATCTATCTGAAAGAGGAAGAGAAAGGACGAAAAGCAAACGTTGCTACAATAGTACGAAACAATTTAAACTGCTAGGAGACATTGCCGTTACAATGCCACGCCTACATTGTGTTTTCTCGATTTCGGAGTTTGTATTTGAATTCTGCTCCATATGCACTTCTTGTTGATCAACCTACTCTATTTTTCGTTTCACTGTCGAGTTTGCTATTGAAAAAATACGGTTCGGTATTCAGAATTCGAGGGAAAAATAGTAATCACACATGATCAATTCGATTAACTGAATTTTTCCGGTTCCTGTTTCTGTTTTTTTTTTTGCATTTTTGTAAACTGCTCATAATATGGTTCAACTATTTTCAAGATTCTCTATTCGTACTTCTGCTCATAAATCAATAGAGTCAGGTCTGACGATCGAGGAACTATCGAGTGTTGTTTGTTCAATACGATCATTCTTGAAAGCATTTAGAGTGTTTAGGTTTAACTAATTCAGGAAACTTTATCTCTATACTAATGAGCAAGTTATCAACAGACGCCACTCACTTTGTTTCAATCCTGTAATCCACTGATGATTGAAATACACAACAGCGAATTTAGTTGATTTTGAAAGTTTATTTATTTTTGGATCCCTCCGAAGGAACCATATAATTATTATACTGTTACGAAAAATTTTCACACTATGAATTTCAGCAATTACTTTTCCTCGAATCCGCAATGGAATTCTTCAATAAACAGTTGAAATATATTACCCATTCTTCTTAGCCGATTAGATTGGGTTGAAGGGGATCTCTGACTGAATATAAAATTCCCACTATATTCAACATTGAAGAGGCAACGAAGAGAAGGATTTGAATAGAGTTGGTTCAGTAAATAATAGAAGAATTATTATTTTTAAAAAAAGGCTCCAGCATTCTGAAAAGTTATTTTGTGGGCAACTTTCGACGTTGAAATCACAATGATGACGTCATTGCTCAATTAGTTTGATCAACCACCACCAGTTTAAATTACTGTTGAATCATTAATCAATCATCTCAGTAATACTCTCATGTAAAAATGCAACCCTATCTGCAGATCTTTTCATTTTCCGAATAATAAAAGTATACTTCATACGAGTATACACGCCTACACATGATATAGTTCTCTGATTCATAAATATCATGTTCCGCTTCACCTCAAGAACATCAGAAGTACTGAAAATATTCGAAAATGGAATGTGAATAATTTCTGTCCAATACCGCGTATATTCTAAGTTGATGCGAGTTGTTTATTCCGTACAGTAAGTAACTTTCAGCAAACTTCTCACGAACACTGAAATTTTATACACGTATATTCCTAACACCATACTTTCCACCACTCTGGAAAGATTTAGAAAAAGCCGTCTGATTCGAGTTCTGAGGCGCAGATAAAAAGTCGTAAACTTCTACAGAGCTTCAGGGTCTCAATATTAAAGACCTTGCCCATCAATCTCTCAGTTTCCGACCTTCGTGAGATATCTTCCCTTTATGTTTCAGTTTATGTCGAGATACTAGACACACTGGCAAGTGGTGAAAGTTACAGATAAAGTATTATTGATGATTTCGAAAGAACTAGGACCGTGAAACTGTAACTTTCTATGGGTGAGGATTGATTATTTCTGTTTCGATTTCCTTCGAGTATCACATGGATGGATTTTGATTTTCATTGAATCATGAGATCCGAATAGAGTGAAATCACATGGAAAAATAGTCGAGCTCAATTGAGGATATTTTTATAGGGATATCAGATATTCCAGTAAGGCACTTTATTAAAACAATCGAATATACAGTAAGGATGATAAGTCTTACCCCCCAGGCAAGGGGGTCGTGCGATACATCACTGGATATGATTTCAAAAGTAGAATTCGAATCTCATAATTTTTTTTTTGTGAATCTGATGAAGATAAAAATAAACGAACCAATAATATTGAATCAAATATTCGAATACAAATATACTCGACGAATTATTATATTCAACAACTTAATCACTGCAGAAGGTATTCAAGATTTTATTCATTTACTTTCTGACAAAAGTAGATTTCGTGTTTGTTTTACTCCTTATCAAAAATTATCATAGCCTCTGTCAAAGTTTTCCTACACTCATCATGTTTGTAATATAACGATATCATGATGAGAGTAATTGATTATAATATTTAGTGATAGTAATGATGATATCAATCAAATGAATTCATTGACTGATAGAAGTTAATTCAACATTCTACAATTCTTCAAGAGACTAGTACTTCAGAGAAGATTATTGAATTTTCAAAGCATATGGAATTCACGCGAATAAACGTTTTCGAATTTTGTGTAATGATTAATTCCTGTGAGTATTCATTCAACTTAAGATATCGATGGAGAATCAAATTTCAGCATCTGATTGGTTCAAGATTGGATGTTTTTCCGATATATAACAGGAAGTAATGAGCTTTGAATTTTATGAATTGAATGGAAATCTGCAACCTCAATAGAATTTTACCAACATGCGGTCAAATATGGTTCACAATATTAGAATAGGAATTTTCTGAACTGAAACAACAATGAAGCTATCAAATAAAAAGTACTTCTGGGGTTCTCAATCTCCTATTCAATTTAGAATCGAGGCGTCTACTATATTATCTCCACGCCGAATGCACTCATTAGTACATTTATCAGAGAATCCTCCATTAACAAAGCCTTTCCTGTTCTGGATATGTTTCCCCAAATCTGACAGTGTCTACGCTTAATGTATCATGTATGCGGAAACACGAGAAGAGAGTTTACATTCCTGTTACGTCACATCGTAACGGGTGAATGCATTCAGAATGTGTATCAAATGAAGATTTGTGAAGGAATTGCATGCGTTATGTTACCTAATCTGAGTAAACAACACAATGATTCGATACAACCTAGGGCATTAACAAGGACGAGAAGGCTAAAGAGTTTGGAGTTCGTATTTTGTCTTGAATCTTCGTCGTGTCATAGATTAATTATCTTTATAGTTATAGCGATGTTTCTAGTAGAATGAATAAGTGAAAATATCCAGTTGTTAGAATATGCACACGCTGATTTCAATAGTTCTCAGGTTAGGTTTAAATCAAATAACAAGCAACTTTGATAACGATTGGAAGAAACTGCGCATGTTTGCCGAAAGAAGTTTTGACGAATACGCAAATTCTATTGACTAGTTGCTAACGAGTATAACACTTATTAACTATAAACTCGGTAACTATATGAGATACGAAAAAATTAAATTCGCATCATTGATTGAGTTCAGTTCACTTGCGAAAATAATGGCTTCTTTTATTTTCGAGCTATAAACAAAATTTCAACTATTCGATATGAATATCATGGTTGGTGAAAATGGGGAAAAACAACTTCCACACTCTCAAAGCAGTTTTTGTGTGTTCAATCCAGTATCGCGAAGAAAAATAAGAAGAAAAACTTCAATTGAGTGTTACGACCTGAAGTTGTATCACAAATGGAAATCATATACGAAATAATACTTTACTTCATACCTCTTTGCGTTTTTATTAGTTTTCATTAGTATGCGGAATTTTGAAGAATACGTGACTCGTCTTATTGCATGATGAAATTTTCATTAGATTGTCTCGTCTCTAGAGAGCGATTCATCGATAACTCATATTCAATATCACAATTTCTATCACTTCAAATGAGATATTCTGATATATAATGAACTAATTTTTTGCAATACATTTTTCACCAGAAAGCGGTATCTGAGCTTCAATAATCTTCATTTTTGTGCCATCGAGAATAATATCACCAAAACAGTTGACAGTTAGTGGTATGGATTGAAATTATTATCGATTATTTCATGATTTCAAGCTTTCTAGTATTGATACGGAAAGCATAAATATCGTGGATATTGTCTCATTCGTGTTTGAAGTTCGCTGAAAATCAGAAATCCTTCTAAGCCATCTGGCGTTCAGGAATCCTTCTGAGAATTTACGGCTCCAAGGAAATAAAATATTTTTATCGGACGTTAAGTTGTTGTATAACGTTACCTAGTAATTCTCGATTGGGCTCTATTTCCACATCATTTATTCTTCGTAGGGTGCGATATATTTTTCTGAGCTTTAACGGAAGTTGAAACTGAACTTTATTTCCCTAGTTTACTGCACGTGGAATAAGCTCTTCGATATTTTCCACAGGAGTTTATCGCGTTTTGCGCGTTTTATCACACTCTCCGTATAATTTATGTAAAAAGCTTGCTCTTCGTCGAGCTTATAGAATTTCAGAATTTAATAAGCGCAGATGACACTTTCATGGAGTTTTTATAGTTTGGTTTTGCTGTGACACGATTTTTACTGCTAGAAACTCTGAATTGTCTATGGAATTGTTCTACATAAAACAATATGCACATCGAGGAAACAACATTCAAAGCTATGTTTGGTTTTGATGATATTCCTCGTGAATGGTTTAAGGTTTCACATTATAAGTTATAAAAATATAAATGATTAAAACGTTCGTAGTTTATAGTGGATTTCATTCGGATTTTCCAAGTCGTTGTCATATTTTCATTTCAAATTGGGTCGTGTCTAACCGAGTACAAAACTTTATTGATCAGAATTCAATGTCATAATTGATTTCTGAGGCTTAAGCAAGCCTGAATTGAATGTATTATTTATTCCATCAGAAAATTATCTCACATATCTCAAATGAATCTTTGTGTTACCAAAATGAGCAATGACTTAGGAACGAAAAAAAAATCTAACCCTATCAGTCCAGGTTGACTGATCTGGTATAAAAACGATGAATCAAAGACCGATCAAGGTTCTGGTGCGGGAATTTATCGCCACTTTTCAAAGGAGAAATACCTCTATGTGCTAGGTGAACATTTTGCTGTTACAGACAGAAAATTCTTGAATGTGTAAAGAATACATTGAGAATGTGCTCACTAAAAAGGAAATCCATGTTTTTTGGAAAGTCAAGCTAGCAAAAGCTCTTGCAGGGTATAAGGAAGTCTCCAGAATTATCTGGTGATGTATCAACTAACTTCTGAGATTGTGAAGATCAAAAAGAGTTTCAGACACTGATCCACTGGTCCAGGTAGGATATCTGGGAAAAAAGGCAATAAAAGAGCTGATGAACTAGCTATGGAGAGCAACTCAGTTACAACCTATCTTGGCCTGAAAACAGCTCTTGGCGTGTCTAAAATAATATAATAATTGAATTGTTAACGACAGTGCGAAAAAAATTCCGGAATATATGCTAATATTATAATTTTAATGAAGATTTATACTCCATTTCTACGAACCATCCACCCTGTGCCTTGAGTAACTAGGGAAAAGCAAAAATATCCCGATTCAGATTTTCCCCTTCACAAAACACTTCCTTAGTGAATTTCGGAAATATCAGATTCCAGATCGGTAACCCAATTAGTTGAACATTTTATGTATGCATCAAGAATTGCTAGAATTTTCCAGATTGCTGGCTCAGAATTAGGTTACAGGGAACAAAGTCTGTATTCGACTCGCTCTACCGTCTCTCTTATCGAATTAGTATACAGCTCGATTTCAATTTTCCTGAGACTCTTTTTCACTTCATTCATTATTCGATTCCTGATTTTCTGATTGAAAGGGTAGAATCTCAAGAAGGAACAAAAATTAATTCGTACAGGATGACAAGAATCAAAAATAAACAGCTTTCAATTTCAACATTAGTTTCCAGCGTTCAAGGGTCGAACAGAGAGGAATGAATGAAACATGAAAAATCAACCTTGGATTAGAGATGGATGATTCAATCAATGAATCAAATTTCGTGATTAAATCTTCTTTCTACCATATTCTGAACTTGAACGAAAAACGGTTTTGGATAAATCATGTGGATATTTTACTATCTTTGTACTTTGAAGAAGTCTTAGTATTGTGTTTTCAAAAAAGAAAGACACTTACTTGAAATCTGTTGAGTGATTTGAGAGTTATATCTATTGAATCAGAAACACATTGCATAGTTCTCTACCACTTCATTCCAATAGATACGTCGAATAGTAAAAATTCACGTTTCAAGTTTCAGATGACGATTATGCCGATGGCAGCCATTCTAAAAACATCAGAATAATTTCCATTACCGTTTTGATCATGATTTTTCCAACCTGTACATTCGAGTGAAATCATATGATCATATGATCTCGAATCTAACAGGAGAGCACAACCAAAAAAACTGATTGATGATAATTTGTCGAAGACGAAACTTTGTGTCCAAAATTATAAACGTGTCAATGAAAGTGATGGAAATTGAATTGATTATTTTCAAAACATCAGTGATTCGAGTTATGATTACATGAAAAATGTTTATATTATCATATTAATCTAACAAGTCGAGAAGAACTTTGAATATGACATATTCCTACAAAACATCTGCTTGCGATAGCATCTTGATTATATGTAAAATTATTCTGCAACAGATTCTTGTCCGTTCTCAAATAAATCCAGATAGTGGAATAGCTCTCATAAATTTCATCTTTGGGCCTAAACAACCTAAAGATAATAGATTGCCTGTACACTCTCCATCAATCTTCTTCTCATGTCTGAAATGTAAAACAGCAGACTTAGCGACTCGGGAAAAATTTTTATCGAATTTTCTGCATATGCTCTTTCCTGAAAGCAGCTGAGAGGTTATTTTTATGTCTGAATGATATTCGATATCGGTCTGACAGAGTTCGAAATGAATAGTTGATTATGTGGTATTATGATGTAATTGTATTCCCTGTGAACCAATACTACACAGAGATTACATTTCACGAGGAATTTCACGATATTCTGAACAACTTACTGATCTGTTATACATGAAATATAGCATACCCGCCAAGTCTCGTTCATTGTATTCATAATGCATCGATTCTCGTATATTCGTATGTTATTTTCACAGTTATTCTGATTCCAGTCTGTAGTGATTTGTTTCACATAACTTTCGAGAATCATAACATGGAATTCAATCCTGGTGACTCTTTTTCATTGCAAATTTCACGAGTAACAAAAGAAATTTACGAAGAAAAATACGAGTCAGAATTCCAGACATTGAACGTAATTCATTGAGATGGATACTTGGAACATATTCAGTTTCCTCAAATTATCAGCTTTGATTCTACTTGAATTTTTCAAACAGTATCTAACAAAAATCTAATTAGAATTCATTCATACTTTTTCATCTTGTGAACGCAAATATATCTGACACCAATTTCTTTTCAGGTCTTTCAAAACTTTTTTGTTGTCCTTCGTTTGACATTTTCAAGAAGATTTTCGATCCATTTTAGTTGCTGTTTTTCGATGCTCCCCATTAATGGTTCAACGTGTAGTTAATTTCTTATATCATCATTTCTGATTTTATCCATAATCGTTATGTCTTTGATACCTCTTAAGAATTCAATTTCTGCTTATTCAAGTCAGTTTTTTCGTCGTTTTTTGAGATTCCAGCTTTCGCAACCATATCTACGTCATGGTCTGAATATTGTTTTGTAAACTGATAATTTCATTTCAGTTGGTGTTTCTTCACTATTCATCAGGATCTTGTTCAGAGAGTGATATAATTTTATTGCAGTCTCAATTTCTCACCGTCATTTATGGTATTTCCTCGGAACTTGAAGTTTTCATTCATAATTTTTTCAGTTATCTCCGTATATATCTTTCGGTTTCCTTTCTACAGCGCATCGTCCCATAATTATGAATTCTACTGTGTTTCTATGAAATTTCATAAAATCATCCGTAAATACACATTCCTTCAAGTACACTAATCCCTCTAATTCTTTGATGTCCTTGATAATGTCGGATAGCATTATATTGAGAAAGGTAGTACTCGTCTTGGGCGTACCTTTGTTATAAATTTTTGCGATAATAAATTACATTAACACCAATGAATAGAATATGAGCTCATTAGGTGTTCCTGTCATAATTCCTTCATTATTTTCATCTATATCAATATAAACACTGTGAAATAATTAAAGGAAGGATGCTGTCAGGCGAGTAGCTCCCTATAGGCCCCTTTGGCCAACCTCGTTTTCTGTATAAACATATTCATTTCCTTACGGTTATCTTAATTATCCTTTCCAAACCTTCACACCCTTGTGAAAGGGGCCATTACCTTGGTTCCCTTTGAAGTGTATCGATTCTGCAATTTCTGAAATTCAGTCTCCTATACTCCGCATATTCATCGCAAAAGTTGAGTAAAATCTTTGCCTATCAAGTAGGGGGTTGGGACGTTGAGTACCGTTGAGAGCGTTGAGGGACGTAAACAAATATGGAGGATTGAAAGTAATCGTTCCACGAGGTCTTACGTTTTTGTTGTCACTCCTTGTGTTTGCTCCAGAAATGGATACGTTTGAGTTGCATGTGGTTCGGGTTCACATTGCCTTTGGATTGATAATAAGTATACATAGTTCACTTCGATATATCCAATTGTGAATTTGTTGTTGCATAAATCGATATCAATATAAATTTTTACTGTTCGATGATATTCAATGATTTCTCAGTTGAAGTTTGACCATAATATTAGGTTATGCGACGATAAGATATGATATCAGGCATAGCGTGATATTGTTGAGTATGAGAAGTGACTTTTTCCTTCACTTTCAACGAAAACGTTGATATTCTTATCATTCTTGGTGAATGCCAAAAGGATGAATGTGCTTGGAAAAGAGGATGAACATATCCTGTGCTGCACACATCACTTACTTGATATTTAATAAACGCAACGTCTCAATATGAGTACCCTTGAGTTCGTAGATACCATTAGTTCAAAATAAAAGGTATCTAGCTAACCACTGAACTCCTAATTGGTTGAGACATATCCAGGAACATCCAGGCGACAATAATTATAGCAGAACTTCATAGTGACTTCACAACGTCGCCAAATTTATGAAAATTTGATTTGAACCTCAGGTGCGATTAAACCTACATGACACGAATTTGAGTTATTTCAAGTTCACAAGTTCATTACCAGACGTGTTGTTACAATTCACAAATAATCGCGTTGACCTCACTCAAGTCATGTAGGAATGATGAGCAAAACATATAAGAGTATTGGACAGAGGAGCGAACGGGGGAGTTTAGTCCTGACGCGCGTAGTTAGTGTGTTGGCGCCCTAAGTTATCGAGCAGCAAGTAGAGTCCCCCCTTGGAGATACTGAGCGCCCATCTTGTAATTAATTTGTGAGTATTAGGTGAGACTACTTCAAAATCATTTCCACTGTTTATGTTTCGAAATTGCTGTTATGAGTTGTTCATATGGTTTAAAATTGATGTACCGATGCGAGGTTCACATACGGGGGGACTCCTGATGTTATTTGTGTGTAAAGAATATATGGCTATATTTGATTCTTGTGTCTTTTGTCGTTCACCTTAGTCAAGAGGTTAATTGAAAAAAAATTATTCAGTAATATTTATCAATTCATGATTCGCTTTCGTCGTTGAAAGGAACTTTCCAAACATTAATTTTTTTTCCGAGTATCGAAATAATAGTGTGAAGTATATATGTTCATGTTTTCATAATGATGAAACATGATGATATAGCAGATTCTTGTTAGTAGGTTGACCTGCAATTGTATATAAAATTGATAAACAAAACATCGTATCGAGGATACAAACATTCAACAATCAAATTATATTAATGATTCATGTCATTCACTTCCTGGAACGATTATAAATTATTTTTTTTTCAACAATATCCAACTCTTCTATCAATTAATATCACTATTTCTATTCGAAAATATTAGATTCAATAATGCAATTGTCTATTTCAATGTTCAAAATGTTTCAACTGAAAAATGAGAATACATGTATTGAATGTAGGAATTTACCCTTTATATGTACTTATGAATAGTTGCCAGTTCAATTATTTTTTATCGAGTATATAAATTATTTTTCAGGTCTTGAAAGAGGAATATCAAATTTCTTTATGAAAAAAACTTGAAAACTTTCGAATCAATTGAGCGAAGTAGGAAGCATATGAGATGCTAAAAGATAATTTTATTCCTGATGTCACTTATACATAAACAAGAATGACTATTTGGTTATTGTGTGTTTTTTTAGTTGATAAAAAGTGAATTCCTGAAATAAATACATTTTTTTTGAGTGAATTTGAGAAATTGAACTGGTATTGGAATTGTATTTTATCATTGGTTCTCGTTTGTATCATTAAATATTTCTTAAAGGATGTACCATCAAAATTGTTAATAAATTATATGTTTCTTTTGCATTTCATTCTGTATTTGAAATAGTTATATTTATATTTCCTGAGTACGATCCAAGCGACAGGGTTGACCCCCAAAAACAATCCCTGTACGCGACAATATATCATACGATGAAATAAGCTGAAGCGCAGTATTCAGTTATTGAGTTTTGAAATGATACAATGAGGAGTATCTATTTCATATTTCCTTTTGCCGCCCTAGCTACCATGATACGTCATTGAATGGGTAATAAAAACATTTCACAAAAATGCGATGCACTGAAGTTATTTCGACTATAGATCTCTTTGATACGAATATAATGCTTAAAATATCTGCTGGCCTGGAAGCTGTGAAATACTCGATGCATCATAAATATTACTGATACGAAGAAATAATGTTTTAATTGACTTCACTCACTATATTGCATGACACACAGAGATTTCATTGTAGAACTGACCCCCTAGCAGAACGGAAACTAACCGTAAATAACTGTATATAAAACACTGCTCAAATATTCACTATCAAATTTTATATCACATGCTGAACCCATATTTGCATGATACTTGGAATTACGCTGATTTTCATGAATATTTAACGAATACTCGAGTAATGGTATGACAAAACGGAATGTTTTTGATTTTGTTTTTTGCCTGAGTACGCAAATTCCCCGAGGGTTGGATTTTTTAATCATGTGCTTGACACTACGTGTGTCTCTCCCAATACATAGTTCAATGTGAACGAAAAAACAACAGTGACATCTCCTGAAATATATTGTTCATCAATCAAATGAGACACTCCTATATCTTATATCTGGAAACTGCGGAAAATATGCATATAAAGATTGATGCACAGTAGGTATACTTTCGAATTGAATCGTCCTGCCATGCCAACATACAACTCAGTTTATACATGCTAGGTGCAATTATAAACATTTTTGAAACTCTTCTGATTTTAAATGATTTTTATAATTACAAGGTATACGAAACTTGTGTAGTTTTTCCAAAGAAAAACAGGTTCCTTAGAAAATCTAACACAAAATATTTCACACTTGCCGACCAAAACTTGTACATTTTCATATTCAATTTATGAATTGATGAAAGGATGGAGCTGTCATTTGATTGTGTATGTTTCAAGATTTTATCATCCAATATTTGCTGTCATCCTTTTCATTCCATTGTATCCATTCATTTGATAAATTCAAACAATGTTCACTGAAGAACATCTTCTAGGAAACCAATTTTTATCGAATAACGGAAATTTAAGATTTAGAAATTTGTAAAAAACAATCAATAACAATATCGATAACAGTTGACATGAAACTCTCTGAATTCAGTATATTTTTTCATCTGTGGGTTAATATTTTTTTTGATTTTCAGATAGAATCTGAGGAGATCATTAAAATGAGAGAGAAAAACAGTGCCAAGAACTTCACATTGGTTTTCGTTTTTTATATCTGCTCCTCTGTTCTGGGTAAGTGATATCTGTATTATTAATTTACATTGATTATTTTACGACTATTACCACCAAATCAATTCCTTTCAATGTTTTATGTGAAAAAATTCATGAATCTAGTGAGCTGAGAATGAATATTTGGTTATTCATCAAAATGTTTCTCACATATTTATGTAAATCGAATATCGAATCTTCACTGTTTATCATACATATCTGAAATAAGTTTAGCGTTGTACAACGTAACGTACACACTTGTATTCTTTCTTCGCACATTCCTTAAACAACTGTCGAGACATGCAGTTGTATAAAATTTTTCCATAGAAATGACAATATTTCAGAACATACAATTTATACGGGCAACATTCCACAAGGTTGATATCATTGTTATTTTTTTATACTAGATATGCAAAAACCTTGAAAATATGAGGTTGATATTAGAAAATTTCAATGATTTTCTAATTCAATCTTCATCCACGATCCACTAGTATTTCTAAATGATTCAATGAAGTGGAATTTATATTTCATTCAAAGAAATCAATTCTATCGAGAACAGTCGATTATCTGATTTGGACTGTTGTATTCAACATTATACATGAATGTCGCGTATAATCTGAGAATGGAATAGAATGAAGGCTATGTTTTTGAAAATCATTTTCAACTGGAAATTTCAACATCTAGAGATCGTCTCGATCTGTATGATGACACGGATTCGATAGGTATTTCGATAGGATTGTAAATAGAAAATTGTTGATTTTCCAATTGTAAAATACAGGGCTTTCAACATGAAGAATTATTATGAAGTGCTTTGATATTCGAAAAGTTTGCGACAACTATGATATCCTATGTCAATCAGACTAATGTCTTCTCAGACTTCAATACGTAACAAAGCACTACATTTTTAGTTATTATACTGTTTGAGAACATTCATGTCTCATGACAGTTTTATTTTCATTTATCACAATCGATAAAATTATTTCCAAGGAAGTATCGAAATTATGAAACTGACAGGTACTAATTAAAATCGGACACAAACCCAATCAACTCTTCTTGTTTAGGAAATAGTCTCCAAGTAAGTAACTTCAAGTCTACTCGACCCAGTTATAATTCAGTTCCCTTCCAGCAACTTCGACTCCAATTCATATCTCATTATTTTGATGAATTCCTAAACTCCGCCAATGTTGAACGCAATTCAGACCCGAAGAGTACTTTTTTTATCAATCGAGCAAATAAGAGCATCGCAGCGGGTTAGTAGAAACTTGCAAAATAATATTAGAACTCTGGCCAAATAAAAATGAGTCAGTAATAAGAACTCGACTGCCAAGTAATTCAACTTTGCAACTGAGATATATGGAGAAAAACTGAGATTGTAATTGGATTTCGAGAAGAAAATGCGAATTTATAAAACTCATAATTTATGCACTCGGTATCGAGTTATCCCAAGTATATGCAAGTTTTGTGAACCTTGTGAGGTTCGCGAAGTTTGAAGTAATGTGCATTTTGAACTATTGAGAACTCAACATCAAAACATGTTATTTTCTCTGAGGTGAATTTTGTGAAGCAAAGAATCCCTCTTGCAAATCCATTCGTGGAATCTGAGTGGGGAATATTGATAATATTTAGTAACTGCTATTGAATATTCAGGAGTTATCGAGAAGGCAACTTTGACGAATTGAAAGAGGATTTTTGGGATAATCCTGTGAAACCTCGGACATGTTTTTTTGCAGATTCCACGCCTGACTATAGGTGAAATTTGTCTCATTTGAAACTCCTTCTTCCTTCAAAGAGTTCATTTCTGATATAACCGAGAAGATGCGATTACATATTATGGAAGTCTGATTTATAAGTGAATGAAAATCTTCAACAAGTCTATGATTTGTTATTCATCCCACTTTTAATATGAATGAGATTGTGAACGTTACGAAGATTTATGATTTATTTAGATCTAGGCAGAAGACCAGCGTTCACCTTGATATATGGGTTTTGGATGAGCATGAATAGAAACGAATTTATTTGAGCAAGACAGTTGCGTCAGCTCGTCAGAGAGTGCGGAATTGCAGCTCCTTCCTTTTTTTTAGCGATACTCCGAAACAAAAAGTTTTGAAATACTGTTTTCAAATTATGGAATTTATATATATATATATATATATATATATATATATATATATGTATATGCACTATATTTGGATCACTATTTTTCGTTGATAATTATTGAATGGTTCAGGTTCTGGAGATATCCTAGAACCACAAAATTCTCCAGCCTGTGTAGATTTAGCAGATATTCTCCGCACAGTAGCAATCCCTTCATCAAAGGCAGCACCCACTCTCGATGATAACCATATTTTATAAAACTTATTGAACCATCAATGAATATTCGATGAAATTCTCAACTCCACTAACAGAACCCAATGGAATTGAGATGCTCCTGTTATCCCTTTCTCGTTCAACATAGATGCAACTATATTCTGGACATGACTTTATGATTACGACATTCTGATTACAATGTGATGAAATGAATTGCAGAATGATCATGGGCTCTCGAAATAACAAATTTTCAGAGAAATCACAAAATAAAAACGATTCGCATTTGAATAATTGATTGTAGGAAATTTTATCCAAAAAATTTTAAATCATTGTGAAATGTTGCTGTTATTATTGAGCCTATATATTCCCTACTACTTTTTTTCTGCACTATTGGTATTGACATGAAACCAAATCTGTCAGGAATATCTTCCTTGTCAAAATTTTTTCAAAGGAAACACTATGACCCTGATCGTCTTCAATAATCAGATCCAACTTCATGAAATATCGATGATTCTGATGAGTTAATTGAAAGTTGGGGCGGATTGCGATGAATCTAGAGACGGTTAAAATATTATTATTCCTCATTTCTGTCTTAATGTGACTGAAAAATAATGATATTTTGGTAAGTTATTCTGTAATCAATCGACTGCTCGTTATTCTGAAGTAGATAATCTATTCCGATGATTTTCCTCTGGAATTATCTCACACACTGTATACGATGAATAATTCTGATGATACATACAAGCATATGATACACATCTGGGAAATTCTCCCCACTCCATCTTAATCGGAACGGATTTCAGGATCCATCAGAGTTAGTGCGAGACGACCATTCATTATCGTCTGATCCTTTTAGTCTCCAGCCCTAGTTGATGTCTACATTCATCTCGGATAGCCCTAGAGACCAGGAATACTACCAAGACTTTGAAGGTTTCATCTCGGTCTGTGCCTTGGATTCTGACCGCACGTTAATACGTCCTGTCATTCTGTAGAGATGTCAGCAAGCGTTTAATTAAAACACGAATTGGGAAATTTTCTGGTCGATGATTTGGAACGTATTCGAGACTGCTCTTGAAAGCGCAGCGTGTCGTGATCATTGCAGGGTTGATGAACATTTTGATAGACCAATTACGAGGTATGATGGAAAAGTAAGGGTATCTATTTCAAATGGGTTCTATTGGCAGCTACACACTGAGATTTTGTTGTTAACAACGCTGAAAGGCATCAACTGATCTGGTCCTCGCATATTTGTTGTTATAGATGTGACCCAAAGTCTCAAGATGACGCCCTTTGGGGCAAATTTTTGATTGAGGTGGACGAAAAAAGTCACGAGGACTGAGGTCAGGTGAATGGAAGGGCAAAACAATAGCAAACATACCTTTTCTCCTGTAACTGCGTGACATGGGGCGTTAGAGCATCTTTTTGTCCGCAATATCTGATCTCACGCGAATTACCTTTTTTGTAAGAAAACTTGGTTTACAATCCGTTCTGGATGGAGATACAGATTGTTTGCGGATGATTCCTTTTTTGTGACATACAATGAAATCACAATTTATAGCCATTCACAAAAATCACGTTGTTCACGAAGGAATTGAAACTCGCACTGAGCTAAGGGCGGAAACTGATACACGTGGTCTATTGAAGACTTTAGCCCAGGGTTGGGAAAGAACTTGCAGTGTTACCAGTTTCATTAATTTTTTATCACACCTCGTATGTTACGTTATATGCTTACGAATTGCCGTGATTCAGTATGATAGTAAATAACGTTTATGGATTCAAACATTTCGGATTAACTTTTCGTTCCTCTATGTATTTCCAATATGAATTTAGTTAGAATAACTCGGTTGTATGTTCGCAATGTTGTCGTTAGATTAGTTTTGTTAAGAACATCTGATCTGATGGACTGAACAACATGGAAAAATACGGTTCGAATTCAATGAAACAGTCTTCGAATAATGTTCAGAAAAAATATATCCAGTTGATTCTTGAGGTGTTGTCACAATCAGAAGAAATCTTCCTAATTCGTCTTCAGAAAATCACGCAGCAACTCCGCCTTGGGATGACCAAGATTGACACTCGGAATACTCTTCGTCGAAGATTCATTTGTATACAACCAACACATTCATTGAAGAAGCCTCCAAAAACACATGTGATAAGAATCTTTCAATTATTCCCACCATATTAAGTTTGGAATATTAACAGATGAAAAGCCCATACATAATAACTTAGAATATATTTTGGTAATTCAATCAAGTACAGTAATTAACAATCGATTCAATTCAACATGTAATTATGGATTAAAATACTTTTTTGAAATAATCTAATGTTATGGAGAATATTAGAATCATCGAAGTATTTATTAAAACTAGATACAATTCTTCCCTAAATTCGTATTACTACTCGAATTGCCTAGCAAATCAATCAAAATAACTTTGAAGAAACACAACAGTTTGATATGGTTTTGTACAAAAACTATGAATTTGACTGTATATTAAAAAAAGAAAGAATTTAGGTCAACCCTCAATTCGATGTGACATTGAAATTGAAAAACCTCACATAGATATTATACATTTATCAATTGATTGCACATCGATAACATATGTGAACGTATCTCATGACAGCTGAGCATGCGCACTTTTGATTTTCTTCACGATACGAGACGTATAGATACGGTTTTCTACGTATACTGGAAACGCGCTATTATCGCTCCGATAGAAGCTGACTACAGCCGAACTATGAAGTTTGGCAGCGAATAATAATGAAAACATAACCTAATTCGGATAAATTTTTTATGTCGCTATTCTGCAGATTTTTATTGTAATAAAACTGCCAATACTGATGTCATACAAGATTCAGAATCGTGGATAGACATGTAGGTATAGCTTATCAGCTGGGTATAATGAGGAACATTTCAGTTATGATGCTTTTCATTAAGAGACGACTTATAACTATTGAGAAAGTGACGAAATGGATCGGACAAAATACTCATTCGAATAACGAAATGTATTATTTGTGTAATAAACATTTGGGAAATTAACATTTTTAATCAAAACCGTTAGAATATGAATCGAATTTTCACGTTCACTGGATCAAAAAGATTGTTGAAGATTGTGTTGAATTTATGTGTCGTCTAGAATCTAAATAATAACATGTCCATAATGCTTCATCTTGAATAAATAATAATTATTGAATGATTACTGCAGAGATAAGTTATTATATATCGAAAAATGGTGAAACTTTATTCATGGAACTGTCGAATTCAAAGTAGGTGTACGTCATTTCATAGATTAGTAACATTTTCAAACTCATGTTGCCTTAACTCTTGTTTTGGCAGCGAGTTACGTGTTCGTATCGAAGATACATCACATAGATATATTCACGTCTATGTTGAACCTGCATTTTTTCAACCATAATTCTTGAACGTGATAATTTGTGTATACTCATCTGAAACTGATGAGTGTTTGGGATCGAAAAAAGTCCACCAACCTATCCGCAGTACAATAATTGTTCCTTTATTCTCACGTAACCCACTCTGGGTTATTCCACCTGCATTTTGACGAAGTTCACTAGATTCACTGCTGTACCAAGTTTTCCGAAATAATGCTCGTCCGTGCACCCACGTTCAATTCCAGAGCAGATAGGGATCTAGCAACTTGCTTTAATTGCTTTGTTTTAAGGTCTTAATAGGCACGTATGCAGCACCAGATTACTTTGGCGCGAGCATTTATTACATCAAGTGGGGAAACGTGTCCTAATAGTATGAGGAGTTGAAATATTATATGTAGACATGACTGTTTTCGGGCAGGTAAGCAATGCGATTATTCCGGTTCTGCAGATTTACGTTGAAGACTCCCGAGTGACACACAATGGCGTGTAAATTGTCATTGATAGAACTGCTCAAGAATCTATACGAATCAACAGAAAATTAATGAAGGATATAGGTAGAACATAGAACAATATGGAAATATCCTATATAGTTTTTGTTTGTTATAATATTCTTATGCTATCAATGAGTTGAAGTAATTACAGTACAGATACGTTAACGTAGAAAGTATAATGTTTACGATGTATACCTAAAATTATGTTGAAATAGTTCATCACGTTAGCCGTAATAGGGAATGAGATTCATTTCCATATCCTTGCAGTTTGATGTATTGTTTTGCTGTGGATTATTAATATCTATTTGAAAATTTATGTATGTTCAATTCATAAAACCTAGACTATGAGACTGAGATATAAGAATTGCAGAAATGCTGAGAGAAGATAATGATGACATCGATAATGCAATTTTACTGCATGTTTTCAATATCAGGACGATGTTTTCTATGGAATTCTGCATCATATCTTTCAGAGATCTGACGCTGATGCTATGCCATGATATTTGTATGATATTTATCTGAATTAGACACTATCTTCTCAAATCCTTAAACTTCAAAGCGTCGTTGCTTAATCAGCGTTTCTTGTTGTATATTCCAGTGCCGTGGTAGCAGCAGCTCTTCTCTAATGAGGTTATTGTGCCACTCCGTTTTCGATAACATCATGAAAATGATGTTTTGCATCTACTAGATATATTTTGTTTCAGTTGATGACATGATATATCGTATGCTGGAACTCGATAACAAAGGATACATAACATAAAGATTCTTCTAGAAACTCCATTGAGTGAGGAGTAGAATTTTCTTTCATCATAAACGAATGAATGTTCCAGATCTTCTGCGAGTTATGAAGAATCAATATGCTGAAACAACTGCCTTTCCACCCGTGCTCATAATTGATCGTAAATACTAGAGTGCATGAGACGCTATTTACTCTGACGAACCAAACAATCTGTTCTACCGCTCCGGTATTGTGAGCTAGTTGGAATTAATTAATTTGAGTAAACCTCGTTTGAATGAGAGGTAAGAATCGGAGAGGAATCGTTCTGCTAAAGAGGGTGTACTGGATGATGACAACAATTTTGATTCATTCGTTATTCTTATATGTATCATTACGAAATGTTGATCATCGATATCATATCACTGACTGACTCAATTATATATATAAACAGTACAGTTTCAGAAAATCATGAAATCTAACCTATTCATCTTGAAACTCGAAGATAAATATAGGGTTATCCATTTTACGCTTGGGAAAGTCAAGCTAAAAAAACTCATGAAATATTCAAAATTGATAACGAAATTTTTATATTTTATATCAATATGAAGATTGAACATTGCCATTATACGTGGAACACAACATCATCCAAATATCCTTCACGAGACCTCCTACAGGCCTCAATTTGAGGTAATTTTCGATGACTTTTCGGCACGTTTTTGGCAATATCTCGGCCATAATTTCACGAATATTGCTTTTCAATTGCTCAAGATTTTGGGGATTGTTCGCGTAAACACGATCTTTCGCATAGTCCTATAAGAAGAAATCCGAAAGTGTTAGGTCGTAGGATCTTGCGGACCAATTGACATCACTCAATCTCGAAATTCCGCGTCCTGGATATTCCTCTCGAAAAAGTACTCGATTAGCCTATGTTATGTGGCTTGTGGCTCCGTCTTGTAGGAACCACATGTTCTCCAGATCATAATCTTCAATTGAGATGCAAATCCAAATGCAAAATCCGCCACAATGAGCCGTAGACAAGCCCAAATGTTGAGCACGTCGAGGAATCGACAAATTCGGGTCTTCCCCCACACGAATGTCGCGATGATGCACAGGCTTTGCAATAGCAATAATTGATCCAGTCTCTTCAAATTCTGTCACTGTTTTAGAAATTGTTTGTTGTGTAGGTCGATTATGTCGACCGTAATCGGCTCGTAAAGCCATACAGCAGAATCACCATTTTTATGATGAAATTTAATAATTTCAACGCGTTCTTCCACTGCTAACCGATTCATATTTTCAAATGGCAAACCATCAACTAATAAAAATACGCTTTGGATGACATTTAACCCTGATAGATGTCAAATTGTAAGGTTATAATTTTCCTACCACTAAATGGATAACCCTGTATTATTCCACTCTCATGGACAGTGAATAAATTTTTGAACTTTTAGAATCGTAACTATTGTGTGATAAGAGAAATGCGCAAAAAATTAAGCAATTCTGAGTAACAATTGTTTTTCTCAAATATGGATCATTGTTTTATAGTTGTATAGTTCAGCTACAGTGGAGATGCTCTTTCCTTCATCAAATCGTAAGGGTTAATTGTGATGGGTGTCATTTGAATTCATCAATTTGTTAGTTCATCGAAGATTTCGTTTCATTGTGCATCGTTTTCTTGTATATATTCAAGTTTCAAGTAATAAACTTCACGAAAGAAAGTATCATTCCAATGATATCTAGAAGTTGGAATGATTAGCTGCACCGAAAATAATCCCTGAAGAAATATATGGAAGATATTCAGTTTGAAATTGTGAGAAGTACGAATATTTTTATGGAAAGAGACTTATTTTATCGTTAGGTAAGGCTTTTTTCTCTGAAATGAAAACGATTAATTTTCATGGCAGTAGGATTCCAGAAGATAAGTGAGAGAACGATAAATATTATTCGAGGAAGAAAGGAATGTTATCGTCAAGAGAATTGGGAACATTCTGAGTGATAAAAAGTATCTACTTGAATCACAATACTTGCGAAGGTTCCCAATTTGGCTCATCCTAATTGATAAACTACAGATATGAAATCGATGGAAAGTTCTCCTGGCAGAAAATTGTCAAGTTATATCATTTTGATCTCAATATGAGAATCAATGTATTTTGGATTCAGTAATTTTTCGTTGCTGAATGACTTGAGAATGAATTATTTGACTAAAGCTCTTCAAGAATAGGGTTGAGCAACTTCTTCAAATATGAATGTAATGAATTAATTGTAATACAATTTTGAATTTCATTGGAGTAGATCAGTTGTCAACAGAAAACATAATCAAAAATCAACCTGTTGCTACTGAGACAACTTCAGGCAGATATTATTCAAGATAACAGGTAAAATCCAGAATATCATTCTGAAAAAATATATTTGCTGCATCGAATAACCTCTAGGAGAACTTCATGACTTCCTATTACTGTAATTGGTAGACTTGATCAAGAGTGATTATCGCAAGATAGTCGGATTAGAGTGGAGCATATAAATGAATTATATATACATTTATCAAATGAAGTCCCCAGAATTTAGATTGTCTTCTCTGAAACACTCACAATAGAATCGTCGAATATTTCGAATGCAATTAAGTAATTTCTCGCACACCTACGACGTAAGAAGCGCTCTGAAGTGTGAAATCCCGCCTTGTCTCTATATTCGTTCCACTATTATATATCCACAGAAAGCTTCCTCCTACCGCATTGTCAAATGGTGATAACATGATGATGCACTTTCTCTAATGGCAGAATTTAATTCTCCAACGTGCAGTTAACAAAATGGTTACAGCTCGATTCAGGGAAATTCGAGGAAGAGATCCATATAAGCGCAATCTCCGACGTTCTTCAACTGGTTGGCAGAATATAATGATGTAGGTTGTTTCAGTGTCAGTGATTTCGTATCGATCATTGACTCACATTTTGGTGACTACATTTTTATCACTGTATTTTGATGGTTTCATTGAGGCATTTTGGCAATAAATATACAACCACCACTTTCCAGTTTGTTTTTTTTCCTCATTTTGAGGTCTCTCATGAGAAGTTTCGTATTTCAATATCTATTACAAGAAATATAATTTTAAGATCGAAAGAGACCGACAAAGTTTGGGAAGAATAACAGATTTAGACACCGGAGCTACGTGAATGAAATGATATTACGTTTTCCAATCATTGACGTTGAATATCAATCAAATGGAGGGATTTTCAAGATAGAAGCCTCTCGTGGATTGATTTTTGAACCGAATTATTCATAATGAGAAGAAAAATGTTACATTTAAAATGTCAATCAGTTGAATAGTTGTTCGTATTATTGTGATTGAATGATTCTTCATTTCAGAAATGTAACATCAATTTAATCGAAAACCAAATGATATGAGATTCTCGAATTTCTGGTTCAAGCTTCCCAAATCTACACTTTGTTCGAAATTCAAGTCTCAAAGAACTGAAATTTGTCCACGCATAATGAATTAACATAGTCTTGTTGACGACGAAGAGTTCGGTCCCTTCCGATGTTTGATAATAATAATGATTCATGATTTGCCCCACTCCTCCATTCAAATATGTTGTTTTGGTAAGTAACAGAAAGGAAGAAAATTGGGAGTGAGGAGAAATTTTGAAAGCTTGTCCAAAGGTTAAAACATTTGTAACGTATTTTCATTTTTTGTGTTCCAAGTGTCACAGACGACCTTTTCGAACTAAGTTCCAGATTTTTGTCCAAAAAGTCCAATTCTTGCTGGAAATCTGGAAAGCACATCATGGTTGGTTATCTATCGAGGAGGAATTCAACATATTCAGAAATATAAAATGGGCACGGCCTTTATTTGTATATGGAATCTGAAAATGTCGTTCAAACGAAAGACTGAAGGCTATGAGATCATTAATTGTTATTTCAATTTTCCATTCCGTATATTTTTATATCAACTAGATTCCTTGAAACTACACACCTCAGTATTATCATTTTGTACTCTAAGAGTGTTGAAAATGTTAGAAAGTTATCTTCAAAAGCTAGACGACCCACTACACTGATTTACAGGTTGAAAATCGGTCGATCTTTCATCATTTCAGCAGACTATCATTCGAATGATGAACGAAGTACGAGCTGATCCCATTTATATTGTAAGTGTCTCTCGTATCTGACCGATTAATACATTATATTTTATTCATATATATGGATTGCAACATATCTTATCATCCCTGGTCGCCCATCTTGAATTCTCAGCAGCTGTGATGTCATGTTGCGAGGTAATCTGTTCCAACTCAAACAAGTGAGAGGAAGCGTTCACGCTTCGGGATCACAGCTCTGGTGCAGATATCGTTCCCTGCATGTGTTACCTGTAGGGGGTAGAGTTCATTTCGTACCCCACGTTGACATTAAACTCCTGTGGGCAAACAAATAGCTTAAATATTGAACTTAACCCATTTCTGATTGTTCAGTAGCGAACACATCGCTTACTAATGCGATTTTCGTTTCGTGCATGTGCTGCATCGAGCTCCTATCTGATGATGAGAATGGTGATTGCTGAAACGAATCATTGGGAAACACAAGCACAAAATCTTGTGGAGAACTGTGTATTACTAATCCATTACTGATTGATCAACTCGACGTTTCACAGTGAGATGATTGATATTGACGAATTTGGTCAATTTTAGGAACCAATAGTCGAAGTAGAGCTGCAAGTCATCATTAATTGTATATCATTCATCTTCAGAGTAATATTTTTAAAATAATTCATGATCCATAGGTTATGTCTCTGAACCATTGTTTGTAGGAGATGAGAGCCTATTATTTCATTCCTGGTTTGTCTTTGAATTTGCAGGTCAAATTTCAATCACTTTCCGTGAGTCGATTAGCAGTGACGTAATAATCTCTTTTCAAGTTGCAAACTAGGGTCCTACATACAGCAGCTATTTTTATGGGACGCAAAGATGGTGACTGTTCATGTACATCTCCTAATTGCATTACTCTCAGTTCAATAGTCTCAGGCTCGAAGCTATATAATCTACAAATTTGGGAACTCTTATTGTTTTCATGTTAGGGATGCTGTGGATATCAAAACTTACAGAGAAAGTTTGAAATGTACCCCACAATTCATTTTTGTATTATTTATATAAGGATTACAATTGGATACCTGGTTCTTCTTTTTTAACGAGATGAAGAAATATTTTTTCAAGGGTCAAGAAGAGATGCGTGGAGCGTTCAAATTTATATGGAGAAGAAATGTTAAATGACTTCATATTGAGGTGTAAGACATGTCCTACTGTACCTGTTTTAGTGGAGGACGGCATGTCAACTATAAGGTCTAAATCTTTCAATATCGTCTATGAAAATAACGCTTCCTTTTCTATGATTGATGCTGACATATTGACGAATATCATCTGTAAACCATAAAACGAATACAGACATTCTGGAATGTCATATTTTCAGTGAATGATATCGTAACTCGGAATTATGAATATTTTGACCGAATGAATGATTCTTAGACGTTCAATATGTATGACACTGAGAACTTTATTCCCAACATCGGCTTCGGGATTGAGAGAAATCTCCTGAGATAAATGGATCCATGACAATGCATTTTCTACACGCACACACAGAGGGAGATCTGTGGAGGATGAGAGAATACAAGCGTGATATCCAAATTACCCCTGCAAACATGTCCATCATTTCGAACAGAATAATCTCTTACGTTTATCCTTTTTGGGTAGCAGAATACATCCAAGCAAGCATTTAGAAGAACATCGAGATTATCAATATGAAGGCGGTCCATCCAGAATGAATAGGATGAGTCTGATTTCGTGAATGATTCTGCAAATACTCTTTAATATCATTTTCTCAACGCTGCCATTAATTGTTAGTCAATTAAACAAACCTGAGGTGATTTTGCCGCTAACAGAGAATTCGAGTTTTTCTTCGCTGAACTAATTCTGGAACTGAAATGATTTTTATTACAGATCTCATTTGGCAAAGCATCAGAATCAATCAATTTCTACAATATGAATTGCTATTCAGATTTATTCTTGATTTGCAGAGGAGAGTGAGAGAACATTTGCAAACGGTGTTTAGGAACGCAAGACTATTTATTCACTGGTTTTAATTAGACAGGCTGTTGCCATTAGTCAACGGAGAACATTATGGCCCAACGTTGGCAGTTCAATGCGAACTTGCCTCAATTATATTGTCAAACAAATTAAATCTGAATCCAAATTGAATTTTAATTGTTTACATGACGAGAATTTTTAGATTTGATTTCTGGATACGATGCCAAGAAGAAAACTTGAGTTTGAATTCTCAAATGAATGCTTTTTTTTTAAACTCTATGACTATATTGACTATTGACAATAACATTATCGCATTTAACGGTTTGACTAATCAGCAATCGATATGATGATCCAGCTTAGTCTATAAAAACAAAGCAATGAAATACGTATAGAAAAATATTTGTGAATGAAGGTATAATTCGAATACTCCTTCGAATTGAACACCAATTCTTGAAATTTCCGAAACCATCATCCATATATCTACTAATGCCATTATAGCATCATTCATTTATCGCAGAATGTGATATCATAATCAATAACTATTCAATATCCAAGTTTTGCTTCCATATACGTAAATCATATGATTTTTCGAGCAGACAGTACCAGATGAATTACTTGTCTTCCAGGCAATTCCATGATGTCATTTTGTAACAAGAACCAGATGAGGTTTTCATGAAAAGCAAAAATTATTGCTTCACGAAATTCACTTTGGGGTAGTATTCATCTTCCATAATAAAGTCATGGGAAGGAAATATCTCATGCAGTCCGTTATTAAATTAATCAGCTGAAAAAGAGGAAGCAACTAATTGCATTTCTGCTTGAGAATGAGGCAAGAGATATCTGCTACGGTCTCCCTAGGATTTCCTTTCATTCTCTCATTGAAAGTGGGAGATTCTGAATATATTCGGGTTGTCGTACTAAACAGTGGAACTAGCTGAATGTAGTTTTGAATAATTCATTCATCTCAATTCAGCAGCAGTGGTGGAAAACTGCTCTCATCGGAAATGAATAATTATGTGGAAAAGTTGAGGAGCAACAAGTGGGTACATGAGCGACATTTATATCGCATAATATATAGCAAATGAAGCGGTGGCAGTTGAAATTGATATACTGTGTCTGTGGCTTGGAGTATGAGACTATTTAACAAACTTTGTGCAATTCTAGGGTACTAGAGACGAAATTATTTTATTGAAGATACTCAGAGGTCCAAAAGTTACACTGCAGAATCTCCTATCACATTGATACTTGAAAGACAGTCCCTTTGAGTAGTTCACAAAGGCCGAACAAACAGATCGCTATAGTTACATTACTCTTCTCTAGTTTAGTGTCTTACATTTTCCCAGAATTTTTTCAACCATCTCAGACTGTAATTTTATGCACGCCAAGGTTAATGCTGACCAAGGTAAGCTGAAGCTGAGAGCTCTCTTGCTAGTTCATTAACTAATTCATAAATCTCTCAACTCTATTCGATCTTGACAGTGTCAGAAGTTCGTTAATACAATTCCAGATACGTCTGGACTTCACCTTGTATCCTGCATGCTCTTTTAGGCTAGCCTATCCCAATAAATATGGACACTATTTCTCGTGAAGACCTTTCGATTAGATATTTTCACACTGAAATGTGTTCACTAAGGGTATAAGAGTGTTTCTCTGTCAAAAATGCTGTAATATGCGCCAGACACTGGAGTGATATATGAACATTTGTGAACATTTATAGTTATAGTTATATGTATGTATTCGTAGCTCAGACAGGATTGAATGAATAAATCAAAGAAGGTGTAATGAATTCCAGCAACAAAACTTTGCTTAGTCTTTGATGCGTCTGAATGCCAGATCAGTATTCCTTGTTCTTCTCTAGTGAGGTCTTCGTATCACTCCCTTCGATCCGATTTTAACACCTCGTGGAATATGAATCATGAATTGGTGTTTTCTGGACATGAAACCGAATTGATAGTTTCCAGATATCATTAAAGAAATGAGAAACGATATACTGAAAACTTAATGAAGTAATTGATGAGAAGTTGGGCTCCTCATTAGTAAAAAGGAAATAAACTACTATCACAAAGTGCGTAAACGCAAGAAATTTTGGCTGCAATAAAACTCGAACAGCTGATCTCTACTTCCCTCGCGAAATAAGCAATAGCAATGTAACTCCCAGTAATGGCTCGTGAGCGGAATACTTCAGCCAGTGAGACGTTTAGCTCGAGCAAAGTCACTGCATAAATTAGTTTCGAATCTACCAAGGCCAGTAAATTCTCGAATCTCTGGTGATATACTGAAGGAAACAGATGCAGCTCGATGTTCCCACTTTTATGGCATTACGTTACTCGCTTGCCTCGTGATAAAATGGAAGAAATTGCGATTCGGCTTTCAGCAATCAGATGTGCCATGCTTCTGACCTAGATGCAACCAAAGAGTGGCAGAGTTTACGCCCTTCAGATCACTCAACGACTCATCCAAAGCCATATCTTCTGATTTATATATTTTTGAATGAATACTTGGAGTCCACTTTGGTAGTCGTTTTGTATCTTTTGAGGTACAACTGCTGTGAGATATTTAAACTGATATTTCTTCTAGTTATCCTCAAATCTCTAACGTATTTTATTCATATATTCTCGTCGTGAGAGTTTTATTCTTCAGTCTTCTATCGTTACTTATAACTTATTGGTGTATTGCCAAAAACACAATTTTTATCTTTCTGAACCAGCGGTCGATAACATCCACAGGCATCCGAAAACATACAATGGCATTGCCAAAACTTAACTGACTGTCAAAGTGGAAAAGCCAATCGCCGATCTCAGGGAAATGAAATTATTGTTCTATTCTACCAGGTAGAGCTCGAGTCAACAACGTTCCTATTTTGAAGTCGACTGATCTTTGACTTATTTATGAATATTATATAGTTATACAGGGTGGCCCAACGAAAACGTACCGGAAGGTATAACTACTAGGCTGGATTTTATCGAGAAAAACCTGAAACACTTCAACTTTGAGGGGGACAACTTTTGACGCAAGAAGTATAGCCCAAACTTTACCCTCCTAAGCAGAGGTAGCATCCCTTGAATTTTTTCTTATAGAAATGAAGGTCACGTTTTTCCCGATAGAATCTCTTCCTGGTAGTTATACCTCCCGGTACGTTTTCGTTGGACCACCCTGTATGACCGCAGGCTGTGATGACGTTTTTATTTATGGACTATGAATTCGTGACATTCGTTGTTGGAAGTCTTATCCACCTGGAACAATTGTTCTCAAAAGTGCACTCCAGATGATCTGATACAAAAGTTGCGAAACAGAAAACAGGTCTGAAAATGGAGTTTGCCATATTCGATTTGAAAAAACACTAGTCTTCATCCATTGCATATCTTCCTGAATTCATGTCAGTATATCAAGTATGAGCCACAGAGAAAAGAGTTCGGCAACCTTTCGAGTCGGAACGATAAAAATTCACAACCTACAATGGACTTTAAGGATCCTCACATATTTTTGACGAAAAAAAATTGTCTCTTCATCTATAAGGAAAACATCTATTAATTCGATTTGATTGTTCTTTTTTGAGATCAAGAACATTTTTTTGAAATTTTCCTGATTGCACCATGATGATAAAATGAAGGGTGGAGAATTTTCATCTAAATATTGGTGTTCAATCAAATTTCTCGTTATGGTATTGTTCTACAATTCGTATTACAATTCACTTTCGTGAACATATTATCTTAGAAAGATTTTTATGAGTATCCTTGATGTGTAACATACTTTATTTCAGTAGTGTCATATCCAAATCCAAGTACAAAATTTTGTTTAAACAATTCTCAGGATGTAATTTTATTCAGCTCATAGGAGACCTACAGACCTTTCTTTCTATCCTAACAATTGATTATTGTGATTGTTTTCTGAAACAGCAGAATTATTGCTTCTCCTTTATATTCTTTATATTCACTGATAAAAGGTTTTTCACTAAAGTTACGGATTAACATGATGCTTGTGAATAAATAGTTGAGAGTTCAAGAGCTATTATACTCACTGGCCACCACAGGAGTTTCGAAGTGAGTATTTGGTTTAACAATATAACAATCTGATTGAGCTATGTTCTCTCCCAAACCGTTTGATCGGACATGGATATTCAAAGTCCTTGCCAAATAATCTCGAAGATCTCTAGAAAGACCTTCATTCAGAAATCAAGGAATTCTGCATTGCTTCTGGAATATCTTTAGTTTTTGCTGTCATGAAATCAGTACCAATATTTCAAGATCTCAACAGTTCTGGAATGAACAATTTTCTATATTAATTGTCAATTTTTATGCTGAATTCTATATGAGCAACACATACTCTTTGATGATTCTTTAAACGATTTTATTATCGATATTTCAACACTTTCCACTGAAGTTCACTATCATCTGTAAATGTATCAACTCCTATTGAATTAGAAATGAATACTATTGTTGATGGCACACATTTTGCTTGGAACATGATATGTCAATAAAACGGTTTGATTTGTGAACATTCTGTAATTTATCCAGACTTCATATATAATCTGAGACTGATATGATATACGTAGTGCGTTGATATGGTGTTCCAATCGTAATAATACCTTAGGCGATTCACTCTCATGGGTTTAAATGATGCACCAAGTTTGATGAAGTCTATTTCGATCAACCCATCATCACTGTATACAATCATGATATGAACAAGACTCGTTCTGAATAATGGAGCATTCGAATCTTTATTTTTTATCTAAGCAACTGAAAACCATCCTGATGAAATCCTATAAGAGAACATTCATGGTGACAAAGGGACGTTTCGCTGGAATTGATTTTTTAAACGTGCATAGCTGAACTCTAATCCCAATTTACATTCAGATTACATACTCTGATGCTTCCAACTTTGCATGCCGTGAAGTGAATTTTATCGGTAGACGATTTGCAATTTGATTAAATTCCTTCTAATTGATCTTTGATTGTTTCCTGGTGGAGTCTCAACAACGTGTAGAGTGGTAATAAAAATACGTAGCGAAATATACTGTGGAAATTTTTTCAATATTGACTTCATATAACAGTTTCATGATAGTCTTTCAGTTCAGTTCAGTTGATCAGATCTGAGAAATGCGTATCGTGGAACATTTTCAGGATAGAATAGAATAGAATATTTTATTGATACTAAATGAACACTTAGTTCTTACACAGGTCAACACAGCACAGATACAGAAATATATGTATAGATTATATAAAATAGACAGGAGTGGGAATGTAGGTTTCACAATATCAACAAAGTTGAAATTTTCATTTCTCTGAGACAGATACAATACATACAACAGCAAAAATGTCACCTAGCATTCCAGAGAATACATTACATTTCAATTCCGCTGTTAAGGAGTTCATCGTAGCTGGAGAAGGCTTTTTAATCAAATAATCTTTCAATACAATCCTCAGTTCATTTGTTTCAAAATCCCTGACATGGTATGACAGTTTGTTGTTAAATTCTGGAGCATAATAAAGTGAAACATTCTCAGATTTATAGAGTCTAAGATTATACATTCTTATGTTGTCCCTTCTTCTTGTGTAGTGATTATGTACGCTGCTCTGAGTTTTGTATAGACTGATATTTTTACGCATATAGACAATGCACTCGTTTATATACCTTCATGGAATGGTGAAGATTTTGAGATCGATAAATTTTGTTGGCAGTTTCAGCATAAGTCATGAAAGAACTGAAATATCATCCAAATATTATCTTAAGCTCATCTAAGTCGAGAATGAATATTTCTGACAATCAAGATGCACTGTCGGCCATAAAAAGACATCAATACATGAAAAGTCACAATTCAATAGCACAAAGTCCATTTCATTACATTGCTGATGTCGAAACTTTCCTCGTGGAAGTTTTCCCATCCTACGTATTAAACCGCTCAGAACTCCGAGTTCAGACTTGCATAAGGGAGATGTAGAATGTACGGTAATGAGCTCTGTCCAAAGCATCGAGAACAAAATCTAATTTGGTGAATTCCTTGAATGAGCGCCGCATGGCATAAATTACCATTTAGCTGGTAACTCCCACAGGAATGGTAGATGTACGTAGTCAGTAATTTATTTTATGTTACATAAAAGATATACTTGCACAGAACGGTCTTTACGAGAAGCTACCACATATTTTTCAGAGCAAAACAATTCAATAGGAGCTGACTCGCATTCACAGAAAGTTGCTCAGATAAGTTGCTGAAAGGATTTGTAGTTTCAATTCTGAAATGGTTTGTGTTCCATAACTTCTGGTATGATTCAACTGAAATTTGTAATATAGCCATAGCTAGTCAAAGGACTAGTCAACATCCACATATTTGGTAGCGATCACTTAAGGAATGTTGGAAATCGAGCCCAGATATAATTTTTCGAAGCTTTCGAAAGACTCATGAAATTTCGATCAATTAATTGAATGTAGGTGGGTCCACAGGTTTTCATCTTCATTTGACATATTCAAAATCAGAGAACAACCTGTTGGATTCGTTGGATGAATTGAGTCAGGGGCAAATACGTAATTTGATACTAACATACATACACTTCAATTGTAAATAAATAAATATAGCTTTATTGTCGAAATGTAACATTTGTCGATAAAATCATAATCATCATATTGCATTGATACAACGATCTAGAGAATGTATGAACAAAGAGTCTTATTGGAAAATAAAAGCTGAGAAAGACAACTTTATATTTTTTTCAATTGCTGAAATAACCTTTATGAGATCTCGAAAGACTGAGAAGCTGAGCTAAGAAGACGAATATCCACAAACAATGTGCGCTTTGCGAGTTTTCTGGAAGGAAATTAGAACATAAATGACAAAGGAAGAGATAATTGAATCGTTCCAAATTTTTTTCACAATTTATGCTCATCACGACTTACCACACCTACTTGAACTTTCACGACCATATAACAATAATATTTTATATCTGTGGAACATATTCATGGAACAAGAAAATGTGGAAATGTGGTTTTTCATCTACCCTCCATCTTAAAGTTCCGAGATTATTCAAAATTATCACTTGTTTGAAGACACCATCACAAATTCTCATGTAAATCATCGATAATGAGATGGGATATTTGATGTGAAAGAATCGAAGTAGTTCTCAGAAGACAAAAATAATTATTTCGATACACATTTCCTATTTTGCTATTCTTGTAATGGTGAATTAGCGAAAAAATAATTCATCATACTTTTCATCTTCCTAAATGTCCAGTTCAATAATTTGATGTGCTATGTCAAACCTCAGTTGGTTTTCCAAGGAAACTTTCGGAATTGAGCATTTCGAAAGCCTCAATCATTCATTAGAATTCATATACAGAGTGGGCATTTCAGAACGAAACAGCGGCTCTGTAGGTCGACAGAATCCAGTTACGTAAAAACGCTCGGAACATTTTCGAGGAGGACTTAGTTCGCGATGAAATTCAACCGAAATATATAACATCCCTCGGAGCTGTGACCGCCATGACAACATATGACAAGTGATACCTCAGTTGAAAGGTATTTTCTTTCTTCAAACAACAAAAATAATGTACATTCTATCGACTCCTTTTTCATATAAAGGAACTTGAAGTTGGGAAATCACTTTTTATCCACTCAATCGATAAGAACAATATCTGATAAAGCAACTGTTCGAAGATAGTCATCATTGTCAATTAATTAAATGTTCAAACTGTCTACCACCCATTTCCATACAATAGTTCTGCCCAAAATGAGACCTCACATTTCGTAGCATTACCGGCGGTATTCGACGGCATTCTTCAATAAGTCTACGTCGTAAATCTTCCAGAGATTCTGGTTCGGTTACATGGATTTTCCCTGAAGTTGGATTTGAGGCGTTGATAGTATTGCCAGCTTGATCTCCAGATTTAACCTTACTCGACTCTTTTCTGTGGGATCACTTGAAAAACAGAAGCGTTTTTATATAACTTGGTTCTGCCGACCTACAGAGCCGCTGTTTCGTTTTCAATGGCCTACTTGTAAAGTAAAGTCGGATTTGTTTCCATATTCCATTGCCATTCGGATGAAAGATATAGCGGACATGATCTTTGTCAACAAAACCAATCTGTTTTCAACATTTTATTAAAGAACTTTGTTCTGTTCCATAGAAATTGATATGACAGTTGCATCATTATGCGAACTGGAACAATTGTAGAAAGTCCATGATATTCGATGAACATGGAGAATAAGAACAAAATATGTCAAAGTGAGCCGTTATCGGGATTAGAATCTATAGAAAAGGAATAGTAACAATATGACATGAAGAAAAGATGATTGATATTGGTTACTTACATCTTGAATTGAATTAAGACACCATGACAACCAAATGGTGTGAGCTGACGAAGACGAAATTTTCTATTTTCGATTTGTCATCAATTACTATGAACATTCGAATTCTGAAGAAGTATTCCATAGCAGTTACAAGCGTGAAAATGTGCCTACTCAGTTAAATTTCGATGAACACGCTGTAAAATCTCCTGACTATAATCGAATTGGAATTTTGTTTCATTCATCAAGTGAATAGAAACGACAACATAGTACCTATATTAAGTTGTATGTGATGAAATTCTCAGATTTTGTAAGCATGCTTGGTTTATGATGCACTTCATAAGAGAAACGACGCTTTGATAATATAAGATCTGACGAATAAAAATATGGAACACAATTTTACGGTGCTATGAAAACTAGTTTTACATGACGATATTTTATATGAGTTTTCGTGTTAATGAAAAATGTTGATAACCCAACTGAAATTGGTTATTGGAGACGAAACATTTTGTGTTACGATATTCATAATTCCTTAATTTTTTATGAGAATGTTAGATAACGCTTGATTACGATCCATGGAAATGAATTGTATCTTGCTAAAAGATATTATTTTTTGCTTATCACATTATAAATTCAATAGAACAAAGGAATTGGAAGTATATCAGTGTCCCACAGAAAAATGTAATTGGTTCTTTATTATAAAGGGTGTAACTAAATAAGTGTAAAACATTTGAGGAAGTGATACCTCATAAAAAAAAGATAGGATCTTTTATACAAACAAACTTCATTGTAGCATCCCCTTGAGGGAGGTACATAAAATTTGTTCAATGATTTAAAATATGTTTGATGATCCCCGTTTATGAATTAATAAATTACTGCCATTCTTTGAACCTCGAATGCTTATGAAAATGAAAATTCCAGTGTCGTTCCTGAGTCTTCCTAAGTTGATTCTTGTCTATCATTGGTGATTTCACAGAGAACTCTGAATTCTCTCGAACGTAATCCATCTTGTATATTTTTCATTTGTGAGAACAATAATTCATGATGCTTGAAACACAAAAGAACATTACCCGCGTTTCTGTTCACAGCTCAGACGATAAACCTCAACGGTTAACGTTTTTTATTCAACTTGGAATGGCCCTTTAAAACAATATCAAAAGACGCCATAACCATTCACATTCACGAGCATTATGAACATTCTATAGCTCAACTTTTGAATTTGCGAAGTTGAAACGATACTGTATACAAAAAGTAAGCGATCTTGAATATACTGAAGAATCAGAATTAAGAGGATTTGTTCGTCTGATGCGACTTCACACTACTGATGATAATACTCTAGATACTCTGGAAGAACTATAGAAAACAATGAAAACTCACAAAGTCAAGAGTGGGAACTGCATTCTCGATTGATAAAACTGTTTTCTTTGTAGCTGCTTTGATGCCTGTCTAGAGACTATAAGATGAATTCAACTGGAAATAATCAGAGCACCCATTCACGTGCTTATCATTTGTAAGAAAATATTCCCAAGGGAGGGTTGTTCATGAATTTCGTGAAGGAAATTCCATTCGCACGGTTGTGTTATATTGACGCACTTTCCTCATTGTAGTCCCGCTGGATGGTAATTTATATCTGTGAGTCTAATTAATGGTTCATAATCGGATACGGAGTGTTTACAGCAAAAGCGTTTCTTGTTCCTCAGTTGGGAGTTGATAGAACAAAGGAACGCTCAGGAAAAGGATCTTGTACACTATTTCCATCAATGTAGTCATGAACATTCTTCTAAACCTTAGAGGTGAGACTATTCAACACTACGAAATGATCATGAATCTTGATTACAAGTAGTGGAATATGTCAATGGAGAAATGGGAATTTTATTTGATTGAATCAATTTCAAGTTGACTAGTAAAATTTGGGGTGGTTTTGTGAAACCTCACCTTCACCAAGTAGAGAAAATTCATTAATTTCCTGAAATCATCAGACCAACTAATGCAAACAATCTTCAGGGCAGGTAAGGTTATGAAGAAAAAAAAAAACAACCTGAATATTTTATCAGCTTCCTTTTTCTATATATTCTTCCTCATTCATAGCGTGGTGATAAAATCTTTTCAGAATCTAGACCAATTTCATGTATGAACATATTGTGAATTCAAAACCCCATCATGCTCTTATGAAAACCAAGAATACTTTGACATACTCAAGGGGTAGGAAGGGTTATTGTACTTTCCCTATCATTCTGATACCTCAAATTATATTGATCCCTTTTGACCTACCTTCATTTTATCACTAAAGTCTCGCTAAGAGTATCCATTCTGAAATATGTAGGTTCTCATAGAGAAAAAAATATTGCCTAAGGATCCAACATTTCAATCATTTGACTTTCGAAAAAAAAATGTTGAATAGTGAATGAATTTTCCATAATAATTTCCTAAATCAATGTTTTTCATGGGGATATAATGTATCCATGAAAAATACCATTCAGCAAGCTGATCTTTCAATCTCTCCTATGTTATGTGTTCTTCTATAATAACAACTATTATTAATTAATTGATTCCGAGATTGATTGATTGATTGAGCTATCAGGTACATTACGATTTTCATGGTTCTTCTGCGATCTGTTAATGCAAATTTTGAATTTCGCAATCCATTCTATTCTTTCTGTATTTGTTTAGGGATTCAGCAGATATATTCAACACCATTTACAATGACATTTTCATGATCTACAATAACATTGAGATTTCTGAACTAACTTATAGAATATTTATCAGAAATTACTTCTTGAATATATTCGATATGATTCTAGACTCATTTTTTTCTACAGTAATGAATGGAAATAGAAGGTTTCTGTTATCTCGTTTATTTCAAACTTTTTCAACAACATACGCCCATTTTCTGGTCTCTACTGAATGCTTTTGTCATTCAGATTGCTGTCAAAATATCCTAATGAAAATAAGTTCCTAGAAGAACATATTTCCAATACTTGTAAAAGTCACGACCGGAAAGCGAACGATATTAACGATTATTAGCGAATCAAAGACTTCTCTTATAATAAATTGGCATCGTTGTTGAGACTGTAGAAATGTGAATTGTTGTCATAATTATTGATGCCTGAATATTCCCATTTAAAAGATCGGTTGAATAATTTCAATTTTTCAATGATGATATTGAAAGAAGTATCTTCCTTTATGAACACTCTCAAATTGACGGGATGTTTCCAATTTCGAATGATCAATACATTTCTCGAATCGAATCAATGCAATAAATAGTCGGTAGGTGAAAGTAAGACTATGATATTTCCAAGAATTATATCATATATAAGAAAGGCGTGCTGTAGAAAAAAAATTAAAAAATTATTCTAGGTGTTTGAATTTATTTGAGTATGTTCGTCCCATATCGCTCCTTCGAAATCAGGAAAACAAATTTGCTCACATGAATTGTCCCATTGAGTTGAGTTTGACATAGCTACCATCACAAAATGATAGGATTCAAATATCGAACATTATTGGATCTTGAGTATGAGTATGACAAAACAACTGAAGTGAGCACTTCTCTATTCCTCAGCTATTTCTCAGCTAAATAGTAGTTCCTCAAAAACATAAAGAATTCAACAGGCAATTTGGGTCAGCTGGTGACTCCCAGACATACTTTATTGAATAATTCAGACTCTTGAGGGTGCTCTGTATGATCACGATTTCCCATTTTTCTACCACAGATACTGTTCTGTTATTCCGTATCACTAGTTGCTGCCTTCCTTCCTTCCCTATCTGAATTTTCCACCCATTTCGGTATGGTTGTCTCGAACATAAACAGTGTACATCACATCCATGTGGAGAGTGTTCTCGACGACAAACTATTCTGAATTTGTTCCGTTAACAGACTTAGACGGGTCGTAGTGAGTTTATGTATTGAGTGTGTCTTGGTAGTGGCTCATCTTTTGACACCTTCAATTATGTTTATCACTTCAGGTTTTGACACTCAGATTCCTAGTCCAAACGGAACACAAAACGAGAAGATTTCAGAGGTTCATAATTTGAAAGCGAAATCCAAGCTTGCGACATTTTAATTTTTAATCTATTGATTATTATATGCATCAAACAGACCAGCTGATGATTTTTCATAGATCGCGACATTATTTCATTGCTTAGTGAGATGATAAAGATACTCCATTTGGAATATGGATCCTTGCTACCCTTCATAAACACTTGTGCACATATAACATATTAGCTTTGATCAAATTCAGGCGTATAATTTCTTGAATCTATTATATAACATCACAATGCATTATTCTTGATAATAACATTGGAATATTTCAGATAACCAAAAATCTGTTTACACTTTATTAACATTATCAGAATGGAGCTGGCGAAGGCATCAATGATTGAATGGATAAATATCATGACAATCCTTCATAAAAAACAAATAATCTACTGGATATCATGTGATCTCAATTTTTGTTACTATTTTAGCTCCATGAATTTTTCTATTGATGGGCATCAAATAATGCATTTTTACGAATTCACATCACATGATTCAATTTCACGTCGAATCAATTTGTGCATATCAGAGAACACCCAAGCGTGAAATATTCTCATCCAGATATCATGGGAAGCAAACTCATAGGATTAAACTGGATTAGGCGATTGTAGATGGGTTAACTTTTTATTGCTTGATGCATACACATAAACAGAACGGAACCCATTCGGAAAGTGACTTATCTCAATCCAATATTTCTTCATGCATGGAAAATCTAAATTGGATATTAAACCCCAACAAATCCATGACAATTATAAAGCTCAGCTACGTCAAATGTTTTTTATTTTCAATCCACATCGTGCTCGAAACATGTCAATTTCAGTGCGCTCCTATATAGAATATTGTTCATGTTTTCCTGAATTCAACAGCGAATTCGATTCGGATGAGTGGAACACGATGAATTAGAAGTACTTATTTTGGAGTACTACATCCACTGTGTCCGCTACATGTCAGCTCATTTTTTTATCAACACATACTTATATTAATAACTTGATTTATGTGTATATACAGAGTGTTTTATTATCGATATATCGAAAAATGAACTTCATGATATCGTAGGGAATTAAGCAAAACTATCTCTGCGAGCAACTCAGCTGGAATTGTTACCGAGTGACTCTTTCGAGCTGGTCAGATACTCATTATTTATGAAATGACTACTGAAATGTATTTCTTCATATTTTCTTGTTGTAGTCGTTTATGTTTCTTGTGTGATTTTTTGGGAAGCTTCGTTATAAGAATAATAATATGCAGGATGTCCTATGACTCGATATCTACACATTCTTACTCCTCTTCTAACTATCGAAGATATTCTGAGTCGTCCCGTATGGTGCAAATGATATTTTGAATTTCTGGTTTGTGGTTTGTGGTTCATTTGCATCCACTGGACTTCTCATGTGTCCCCAGAGGTATTAGTCGATTCGATTAGTCCAATCCACAGGTGAGCAAAGTTTTGTGTTTCTTGAAAAATCTCTCTTTCTGCAACCAAGAAAGATACATCAGAACAGGATGATACGAATATATTCAAAAGATTCTCAAATTCGAGAATATTGGCGAAATCAAATCGGAAATAATTTTTTTTCATACTTCCAGGCCCATGCGGGAAACTTTCGATAGTTCATTAATTTTAGCAGAAAATCCTGTGGAATTAAGCTCTCCAGTAATTACTATATTCAAGATGAAAGGCAATCCCTCTGTTCCTTCAGACCGACAATTCCAAAATTTAATTAAAGGGCCATTCTTCATGACCAAACTCCGCAAAGGATTGTTCAAAATTTAAAGGGTTGATTTTTTTCATAATTTACAACTAAACTTTCCCAGCAAGCCGGCTTTTCTTGAGCTATAGGAGTAAGGGGAAAGGGACAAACTCTACGATAAAAGTGAGTTATTAGCTTGTCCGGGACGCTCGATTTTTCCCAGTTTTATTTACCAATTTGACAAGAGATATTAACAAGAATTAATTACCTCTCGTATACAATGGGATGTAACTGAATATGTGCTTTTTTCAGATTACAGCCTCCATTCTGAATGATTTAGAGGCTTTTCGCTTGCGGTTATCGGAACACTTATTACTCACGGGTGTCTTGTGTTTTTCACTTTGGAATAGATTCTTTATTTCCGAGAAAACATCTCAAGGCGTTTGGAGGATATTTGTCATTATTTTCTCTTGTGGGTGTTTATCGGATATCGAATTTGCCGTGTTGTTGCTTCGAAACGATTGGTTAATTCTCAGAAGATAGATCCTTTGTGATAACTCGTTAGTCCTTATGAAAGAAATAACTGACATAAATATAATATCGTTCTCGATTTTCGAATGGATCAGTTGGTAGTTTCAACGCATATATCAAGTCATGATGGAACTATATTGTTCTAGAATTTCTTTTCGAGAATCTTTGATATGGCGGGTTTTCCAGTTATAACGAAAGTAGACATGAACTTCGTCATTCACAATGGAATGCAGAATTGTTTTATTCAACAGGTTATTTGATATTTATTTTCATTAGTATTTGATAGATTAAGCTCTATTAGAGTTGCAGTTTCCTCTGTTTTCTTTCAGTCTGCATCTTCTTTCCTGAAAATTGATAACTCGTATTTTGAATTATCGAAACACTATTCAAAAGTCAGCAGGAAAGATAAACTTAATCGTTTTTGTTTGAATATATCTTCTATTCAAAATCTTTCAAAATCAGTTGAATATTCAGTGAAAACCGTAATGGAATATTGATGTTATTGAGAGAGAATTAATTTCCTCATCAATCTGTATTGATGGCTTCTAGTACTAATCTCAAAATAGCATTGGTCGAAGATGTCAGATTCCAGATATGATGGACTCACTTTGTTTTTATGGGAAAAACAAGGTTATAAATTATTCCCAATGTCGAGAAAAATATAGCTCAACCTGAAAACTACTCAATATAGGTATGTGAAATATCGATACATATAATGATAATGATGATAATAATAATGATGATAATGGTAATAATGACGATAATAATAATAATATTTTTTTCCATGACAAGAGAAGCAGATACGACGACAGATAATCAACGAACACACATGAATGAAGAAAATAATTTACAGATGACCCACGAATTGAACTTGTCATAGGCATCTCCATGATAAACAGCTTAGAATATAACAACTAATATAGCTGTAAAATAAAAGTATGAACTTGAAGAAATATCGAAATGGAACAAAATATCATTATGGAAAACAATCTGACTGACCAATATAATAGATTTCGGCTACGATGAATCCCATGGAAATATTATTTGTTTTTTTATATCTTATCTATTCAAATTTCACAACCGAGCTTTATGTTTGTGAGGAGAGATATTATTTATGACTCTGAGAGTGGAACTTGACTAAACAGTTCTGAAGCTGCCTAGTAAAATTATCCCTGATCAATCGTTTTCGCAGTCTCTGCTGTAACAAATCATTTCCTTGTTTCTTGTATGATGTTTATTTCAAATCAATTTGAATTCATTTCCAGTTTCATATTATGAACGATGGATCTCGAAGTGATATTTTTTGCAGTTCTAGACTAGGTATCCCATTGAACAGTTACCTTTCAAGGATAGTTTATATTCTACCATTATCATTCTTATCGAGAGTTTCATATTTCGTGAGCCATCGAAAATGAAACAGCGACTATGTAGGTCGGCAGAACCGCGTTATATCAAAACGCTCAGACACGTCATCGTCAGTTTCGAGGAGGACATCGTTCGCAATGGAATTCACTCGAAATACATAACATCTCTCGGAGCTGTGACCAACACCCCTGAAATTTCAAATGGAAACATATGGCGAGTGATGCCTCAGTTGTGAGAGATTTACCTACATAATACCAAACAACATAAATAAATTGATTCCATCGATTCGTCCTCGAGATATAGGAACTTGAAGTTGAGGAATCACTTTTTATTCACTCGATCAATGGAAACAATTTCTCATGAAGCAACTGTTCAAAGATGATAATCATTGTCAAGGAATTCCATACAATAGTACAAGTACTGTTCAAAATGAGACCTAACATTTCCGGAAGTATTCGATGGCATTCTTCAATAATTCTATGCCGTGAATCTTCCAGAGATTCTGGATCGGTTGCATATATTTTCCCGAAAGTTGAATTGGAGGCGCTATAGGGTTGCCAGCTAGATCTCCAAATTCTCCTATTCTATAGCGCCTCTTCTTTCAATCCAATTTCCAGGTATCATTCTATCAAGCCCTAACAGACTGTGCATATTGTGGAGCTACCCGGTCTTGTTGAAAGTTCAAGTGGTCTTCATGGTAACGATCGTCATTTCCAATGATGTCTACCAATTGTGGATAAACAAATTGATTCGATGATTCCACATAAGTTTCTCGTGTCAGGTTACCGTCGAAAAATACCGGCCCAGACATTGAATTTTTAGGGAGTTTGAGTATGGACTTCGTGAAAACATGTGGATTGGCATCTAACGATTATTATTATGACGATTCCTGGTCGAATTCAAAAAGAATGTAGACTCATCAGAAGAGCAGATGTTGAAGAGGAAATTCTCATCAGTCTCTAAATTCTTAGTCATACTTGCACAAAATTCCTGTCACTTGTCAAAATCATCTTTATTCTGTTGGTGTACCAAATGTATTTGTAGGGATGGAATTCATGATGTTTCAGGATTAGGCTGATAATGGTTCTACTGATATTGGTAACACTAGCCAATTGACTTGTACTCAATGTCTGGTCTGCATGAACTTGTCCTAACAGTGCAACCTCAACAACTTCATTTCTCAACGGAAATTCACGTTCTGGGTCTCGTTTCTTATTGGCTTCTGATCCAGTTTGACGAAATTTTTGCACTCATTCTGGAACGTATTTTCTAGCAACACGTTTATCTGGATGCGTTTCATCGAACAAATTAGCTGTACGGTTACCGCACTCATAATTCTCAAAAACAAATGTTATTATTTCAACTCTTTCCGCGATCGTATATACCATTATTCCATTTCCTGGTGATGGAGGTAGTGCAGCAAGAACTTTTGTAGATTTTTCACTTCGATTGCTGGTGAATCAAATTACACTCTATTCGAATAAAAACATTGTAGGATTCCACATGAAAGATATAAGTAGCTCCGGGTACCAACTATTTTTTCAGATTTGTAAGATTCCTGATCATTATTGCTCAATTATGTGGGAACCAGAAATATATCGATGACGTCATTCACTGAAACTTTAGGAACATTTCAATATACTCAAAAATCTTCTGACTTCTCCATCACACTTTCAGTTCTATGAATTCTAGACACATTTTCAATGGTTCGAAGAAAATGATGTGATAGTGATTGAGAGATATATCTTTGTAACGAATTGATCCCAAATGAAATACTTATAATTTCTACCTGAATACCTATTCCAGCTTGATTTGCGGGGTCCTGCAAACCTTTACTGTGAATATCGCAGATCGAATTTCATTTAGATTTAGGAGATGCAATCTGGATAAGATGAGTCGAAAATTGCTCATCCCATCTCATTCATAGCAATGCCAAGCGACCATCGACAAATAAATGGAGTAGGTTCCGGAAACCATGTAAAAACTCTGCGATATGAGAAGGCGTCAGGCGATGAAACGATATATGAATGTTGGAATAGGAAATATGAGAAGAAGTGTCTGTCTGGGGATAGGCGAGGAGACCGTTATTCAGGATCGAGCCGCCCCAATTCGTATTCACTGCTATCTATCAGGGCCAGCCTAACACCATATCAGTGTGTCCTATTCCATGGGCGCACTGGATCTTAACCACTGAGTCGTTTCCTCCTCACTGTATTCCAGAAGTGACAGTAGACGGTTTTCTAGTATAGTATATTTATTTAGGGGGGGTAGTTCTGACATATTTGATTATTCAGAATAAAAAGTATCTAGTATACCAAAGAACTCTCGATCTTGATCGAACATGAATAGGAATGTTGAAGCATCAATATTTATCGCAACACTTCACAGACCTCACAACGATATTAAATTAATTTGAAGAAAAATCTATGATTCGTTAACAAAGTTTGACGATTCTAGTCTGAGTTTTGAAACATTGAAAAACTTTTCGATGGTTATCCACAGTTAATAGTTATCTAATTCTGGTGTATACAATTTATGAATCTAGAACATTTAGGAACAAGTTGAATGATAAACTTAACCTAACTTTTTGTTTCGGAGTATCATTAAAAAGAAGAACAAGCAGCAACACCACACTTTCTGGCGACCTGTCCCAACTATATTGCTTGAAGAAATATACCATATCTCAAAATTCAAGAGATTGTAATTCATCAGATCGTGATTACATTTCAATGATATTTCAACTGTCTACATAACCGTATCAGGATTGCGAACTACTGTTGTGTGACATGGATATTTGAATCGTAAACAAACAAACATGTGATTTACTGATACTTCTGACCAAATGAGTCCTTAAAAATAACACTCAGTTATACGGCATCACAACGGGCCTCTGGCCTATGTGGGTTCCATCTCGAACCACCGTGTTAACCTAACCTAACACTCAGTTGTCGAGATGAAAAAATTTATTTCAAACAAATAGAGAGTTGGAATTTAGTTCGGACCACCATATGATTACCATAGAATTGTAACACTGTAAAAAGATCACCAGTTTTTTTTCGAAATGAATACCAAACAATTGAAAAAGTATCGAAAGACCTGAACTTGCCACATTTCAAACAACGAATCTCCGTGATATTTTAGGAAAACTCAATTTCAATATATCTAATATATTCAGAAATAGGAAAAAAGTCTGCTATTCCGAATCATGAATATATCGTCGATGAATCAATAATGTTTCCTAAAAAAGATCCAATTCAATTTTTTTTTCATCAAGAAACTCTGAACACCAGCATCTGAATGATATATAACTTCCTGCATCACGAACATGTCTACAAAACCGCCGCCTATGAAGATTCCAACATTTCTCGTTATAGCCGCAAAAACCAACCCCCGTTTAACTGTTCCACAAAAACGCCGTTTTCGCCCATTCTGAATTTTTATTACACGTTCGACTCTTCCTTTTCTCCAGAAGAGCTTTCTAATCATGTAGCTGCTTTATGGTAACGATATTGTTTTTCGAAATAACTGACGGGCGAATAACAACTATTATCGCTGGGCTGCGAGACAAATCTTGGGAGACAATAAAATGTTCGAGGAGGTCAGATTTATAAGAGTTGAGCGATGAAACCAAAAGTAATATCAAGTTTACTAAAGATAAGAGAATTATTTTATAGAAATTGATGATGATAGCAACCTGTTTTGAAATATTTTAATTCATTCACAGTGTTCCACTTGCTGATTTAGGTGTAGGAAAATGCTTATTCAATGCATGTAATATTGCATTGCAAGAAGAAATATTTGATCCAGAAGTGAGACATCTATATAAATTTCCATTTGAAATCTTGTTCGATGTTCACCAAAAAGATCGTTTCATGTTCAAATATTCTAAAGCTTTTGAGAAAAACCAAATGTTGCTAGTGTAAAAATTCAGCATTTCTACAGCAATCGCCTCTTCGTTTTCTCATATTCAGTGAAGATCTATTTTCCTTTGTAGTGTGCTCACACTGACATCCTATCTGAATATGATATTATGTTTTCAATCGATCAAAGGCATCACCTTCGAAAATTCAAGGTACTTCAAGGGGATAAATGTCGATTTATGGATCGATTGGAAATTGTGTGATATTTTATAGGGATCACATTAGTGTCAGCTGATTTCCTTCTACATAAATGCTATATTCTGTCGTTCGTACTGTTTCTGTCAATATATGATTTCAGAAGGATTATTTAGTTTTCATGGAAGAATTTTTATGGAAAAACCATGAAATCGAGTAAGATAATATGATAACGTTAATTGAAGAATCTTGAAAATATAGCAAACAAACAAAGAATCATATAAACGAATAGAGCACCTTGTGTGATCATTTGAATGTGCGATTAATATTATGTGCATATACAGGTTGTCAATTTGGAAATATCAGCTGATACAAAAATATATATTGTAGATTGAGATATTTCTGAATTCTTCTGCTTCATTGTAACACCTTCTATGATTATGACTCAGAACTTTGAGACGAATTTTATACATTGTATACTCCGCATTGACGTTATCATTTATATTTTTGTAAGTATGGCAGCATGGATGGATGAGAATGAGTTCACGACATACTAGTTTTCCTTCTCTATCCTAGATTTTTTTATATATCTTTCGTTCGATACAGTTCCTGTTTAGTAAATGCAGATACTTTTTTCAATATTAGTGAAAAGTGCAATTCAATGATTGTCTGGAACTTCTATCGAATGTAACATCACCTATTTCATTCTCACTTTCCTATCATTGTATGATATTATTGATGGGGATAACGGATAACAGACAAACTCACAAGTAGGTGAATAGGCGAACTGATGAATACACGAATAAATGAAATATGAACAATAAGTTCAAGGATTCAGGCTAAGCAGAGATTTTCAGTGTGAAATACAAAGTAACATAGTTACTAGCTATGTTACGTTATGTACAAACATATAAAAGATACGAATAAACATGAACTGGAAACCACTTTAAACGAAACCAAATATTCCTCTTGACCTTCCATAACATTAACCCGAGTCTGGAACAGCTTCCGTGCTGAATATCAGCATTGCGTCGCTGGTAAGAGAACTGCCGTCAACACCCGAGATAAGAGTAGCTCCATATAAAACAGCAGCTCTAATGTGTGTAGATCCTATCTGTGTGTTTGCCTCCGTCGCAAAGGACCCTGCATCACAGTCATCCGCGAATTATGGTAAAATCTGGCGATGACTGTGCAGATGATGGTGTATGATACATTACTAGGTGAGTTAGGCAGGCACTAATTTTTGCTGGGAAATGTTGATTTGTTAGCGACTTCAATGTTTTCAATTCATTTCAATCGACATCATGATTATGACTATACTTAGCGATTGTCCTAGAAAATGACGTTACGATTTTATAAAAAAAAAAAACAGAAGGGTGAATGTGTGGTTTTGATTTCACCTTACGAAATTCATAGAATTAATTGCAGAAAAAGTAGGTCATTTTTTGTGAGGAAACAATGATGAATATCTCACCGTCAGATTTGAAAGATGTTTCGAAACACATTTTTCAAAACAATGATAACAAGACAAGCAGGAACACAGTACAGGATAATCTTGCTTCAATACACAAACCTATACCTGTCATTGTTCCTGATATGAGTACGCTTTCCTGAAAATGTTGGGTATCAAGAAAAGCAGAGAAATAAAAATGTGATCATTTCTATATTCCAATGTGGTTATATGATATCATACAGTGTGGGTCATATTGTCAGATTCACTTGCAGTGAGTTCGGACTATGTTGAGACATGTTCCAAGTTCAATGAAGACGAGATGAGACGTTGTTCCATGGAACTTAGTATACGAAACATCTCTTATGATATTCAAAAACCACGAAATTCCTCCAATTTGAAAGATACAATTGGAGACTTCATCAAGTAACAAAAATATTGATGGACATTTCATGATTTCATGAATCGAAAGATAATAATTACTTCTTTCTGATATAAAAAATTTGAACATTGCTAAACCTTCACGATATGCAGGGTGATTCATTGGGAAATGAGCATATTGTAGAGGTAGGTAGAGGTCACCTAGCTGGTTTTGAAAAACCCCTATATGAGGTCTCTAGCCCTGTATAACCAAAATAATCACTTTTGAAAAAAGTATGATTTAATTTTAACAGAGGCTCAAAGAGACCACTATTTGGTTCATTATATTTCTGTGCTCTTCTAGTAAGATTCCTAATAGATTTCCTAATCATGATTCCTTACCATTTTATCATTTGTATAAAGTCTAGCACGACGAATGAATGCAATCTTGAAATTGTTTATTGGAATAGCACTTTGTCCCAAATAAATACCAGTCGACTTATTTCATACCCAAAACCAGCTAGGCGACCTCTACTTACCCTTACAGTATGCTCATTTCCCAATGAATCACCCTGCATAATACATTATTGTTTTGATATACTGATATTCCATTCGATTAGTTCACTCTGATTACATACATGTTCTAGTGTTTTTTTTCCTACCTAGTCCAGCTTTTATGTCGTTTCATTGATCATCAAACTTGCCTTGTGATTAACAAAAGTTTTTTCAGAAATTCCTTCAAGTGCATTGGAAGTTGTCTTCGAGACAATAAAACACGTGTGACACATTTTCTCCTAGAAAAGATCGAGCACATTCTGTGCAAAGCTGTTGCTATCCATCATCAGTCACTGGGAGAAAGTAATGAAAAAAGTACTGTAAATACCTCTTGTAATACACCACTCGACAGATCTCGTCGTCAAAATTGGCCACAAACGCGAAAGAACGCTAGACCATTAATCATGTTAGCCATGCATATTGCATTCTCTGGATAGAATTTTGCCATTATCCACACATACATTTCATACATCATTGGAGCCAGCGCTGCTAATGGAGAATGGTCGGACGATCATTTTATTTTATGTTCTATATGCCAACTTGATCGTCTATTATGCATACGATGTACTTTATTTCGCTGTGATACATGCGTATGATGAAACATGTTTGGATGCATGGGGGTCAAGTAATATGGACAAGAAATAAACTGTATAAGCCGATCTACCCTATCGTTTAATAGACGCGTACACCATCAAATCACCGTCAAATTATTGACGTTCGCCCTCGAACGAATACAACACTATTTAGTAGTTTCTGTAGTCCCAAACTATTCATTCGAATTATCAGGGCAGAAATATCTGCAGAGAATATCAAAAGGGTATCACTGGAATAATGAGATGTTTGTGGCTGTTCAGTTTCACCCTGTATATATAGTCGCATTGCAAGGGGTTCTTTGTAGAATATTAGTCATTCTAGAAATTTCAAGTTTATATTCAACTGAACATCCTTCCGAACCTTTTCTGTTTGTTTCCAATTGTTTATGTTGCATTTTGGGTCGTGTTTAGTATACATCTGTTTTCTATCTGAATTTATTGAGATGCTCTCACCTAAGAAGATGTACACGATTAGGGACGATAGTTTGCACGAAAGCAGTTCAACTTGTAACTCACTCGAGTTCGGTCGAGTCTAGTCCAGTTTCTAACACTGGCATTTTGTAGTCTGAATATTCAGACATATATTACAACCGAACAACAAATAAATACAGTCAACTCAAATAATAATCGGAGTGTTTTACTTCTAATCAAACCAAGTCGTCCACGGTGATCCAGTTTCCGGCAAAAAAAATTACGGGTTGTGATCACGCCTGAAAGTATACCTAGGGGCATCACAATCGCACATGACACCCAGTCAGTGACATCATTTAATGAATGAATCCTGATAATATACCATTTCAAATCCAAATAATTTCCCGAAAACAGCACGAATCAAGAATGTGATAAGGCAGATACGAACTCCATATTCAAAATTGAAAATGAACTTCCCTGAAAGGTGGAATCCCTGATTTATATTTCTTCATTACTGAATGGATCTGGAGAATACACTGAAGCTTAAGGCTTATGGAACTTCCCCGATCACACTGATACCTTGATAGATATCAATCCCTTTGAGTAATATACAAAGGCCAAAAGTCTTAAGGTTTGGTCATACTCTAGGTTTGAATTTCCTCAGTTGCTTCACTCCTCTGAAGTTTTGTGCTTCCCAAATGTACAAGATGTGTTCGAAGTCTCATGCTCGAAATCTCCAAATCTCATAGGCGCATGGACCTTTTACTAATCTTATCAGACCTCTACGCAACGAAAGTATTTCTTCTGTTCGTTTTTCACATAATATCTGACTCATGAGTTTACTATTTTCTTGTTCTGGCAACTTTTTTGAATATTTTGATCAGTCTCCTGATGCAGCTCCTAGGTGTGTTTTCAGGCACGCCAAGATCTGGTTCCGGACCAAAGTAGGGTGTAGCTATGCTCATCCCTGCTTGTTTATCAGCTATTCAATTGCCTTATATTGCACTGTGTCCAGGTACCCAGAACTCTTCAACTCTTTTCGACATTGACAGTTTTGAGAGTTGATGCATTCCTAGATGAGTTTGGACTTCACCTTGTTCCATATAAAATCTTTTAGACTAGCATGATTATCCGAATGAATTCACTTTTCATTTTCCTGATATGGCTCTCTCACAAAAGCCAAAATATTGAAACGCTGAAAAATTGCTATTTCTAACAAACATATTCTGATTGAAATCTAAATCCAATTGATTATTTTTCCAGTTCGAGAACAATTTTATGTGACGTCGTACGTGATGAACAGGTATCACGAAAATAAATCGAATATTTAAAATCGTGAATTAATCTAACACATGCATGTTATATACAGTAATCCGCTTCATCACGGTATGGATGTAAAGTCAAACGAAACATGGAAAAATAGCAAATTGTTTACTATATAGCAAACCCGGCAAATGAGATCAGGATTGATAGAAATAGTTTGATATACGTAGTCAAGTGAATGTGCGACCTAGATTCAATTCCAAATATGTGCTCGAATAAATGATGGATATGTATAGGAATTGATTGAAAGATCCAAACCATGTTAGAATTTTCAGATTTATATCCGAATAAAGGATCATTCAATAATAGAAAAAATAAATGATATCGAGGTGTCTAATGTAATTCTCTGATCATAGTTTCTGACTAGCTCCGATGGAAATTATTTATCGGCGAAGACTCCCCAACATCCCTATAACTCTTGGGATGCTCATATACTTCGTAGGGATGAGTCGTGATGCATTGTAAACGCAGATTTATAAGCGAAGCGCGAAAATAGAGCAGAGTCGAAGCTTTTTTTTTGTTTAACAACAATGCACCATCATTCGTTTCCGGGAGTCCGGATAAAAGTTTTGAGTTTCACTCAGCGAAAGCGGAAATAGATGTGTCTTTTCTTGTTTTCCAATGGTTATAGCCTTCTTGAATTGTGTTTTTTCTCATCCTGATGTGTTGCGGAATGTAGGGAAATAGCGTATTCTGTTATCTGTATTCTATATGTGGAAAACCCATTTCGTATAAATTTCCTCTCATTCATGATGAAATCGGAAATATTTATCGGTATGCAGTTATGTAATAAAATGAATCAGGCATTACAGGCAACTGATGATTTATCACATTCCTCAATATTTCATTCATTGCTGGAATATGTATATTCAATTATTATATTATTATATAATATTCAAGTCACAGTTGAAAACCTGTATAAATTTTATTTGTTCTCTATAGTATTATAATGAAGGGTTTATATGTATATATCGAATTCGGTGAAATCTTTACAGTACTACAAGCAAAACCTTGTTTTCTATCGTTCATGACGACTTTGAAATTTTCAATTCAGCACATTCATCACATTTCAAAGTCCCATTTGAAAGGGACAATTTTTCTGCAACTACTGATGATATATATGAAATGAGAGATCAAGAGACGATTCTTGTCATGTACCATATTCACAGAAAAACAGAAGATTTAGGAAATAGGTTGAACGATTTTTCCATCTTACCCTGTGAAGATTTTATTCCTTTACTGAATTCAAATTCTAATTTTCAGGCCAGGTCATTAACTACTCTTGAATATTGTGAATCAGTTTAGGAACTTCTTCATATCTTTAATGCTAATGTACCTACTTTTGATATTATTAGTCAGTCCAAGTCTAACATTTCTATTCTTGGGTAAAGTTATCTAGTGATCATTTTTCAATTCCGAAGGCAAATTATTATTTGTTAGACTTCATTGTTTTGATACCAATTTGATACATAACATGTATTCATTTCCACAATTTGGATATATTCAGAGGTTATATACAGGGTGGCCCACGAGTAATTCAAAACAATGAACAATTTTTTTTAGATCTCTTATTTGAAGAATGGAGATGGCTTGGGAACTTGAAATATTTGAAATAGAATAACACCCTAGTTGTTTTCATATTCGATAGACTGAACTGTTCTCACTTGGATGAGAATAAATAAGCTTTCATTATCATGTTATTCCTTCGTTTTTGTCTACTATCGTCATCTAGTGTTCTCTTTCGAATGAAAATGTAGATGAAATAGCCTACTGTGCCGTTTCAACGTGAATTGTTCATTGTGATAATTTCAACAATCACAAAGTCAAGGAACTAATCAGGATAGTGATAGTAATTAAAAATAAAACGAAATATCCTTCTCGTCTGACGATCACAACAACTGCTCGATTCATTGTTTGTAGTAAAAACATCACTGTTCATTGCGAAGCCTCGCTCGAAACGGAATAATGTCTGCAGAGAGTGGTTGCAGAGCTATTAGTCACACCCACTCCTAGGAAATGTGCACGAATAGATCCTCGGGAAGTATCTGATGAGATCTTCTTACTTCACGAGCATCATTGAATCTGAGAGATGACATGCAATCTTCCTGTAAACTGCCCAAAGAATGTCAAGCTGGGATAGCGTTTCCGTTAACAGTTAGATATAGATATCTGAAATGGAACATACTGAATGTGACTTGGTTCACTTATTCATAACTGACAATGTCTTGTATTCAACTGACTACTGTCAAGAAATGGTCTGATATTTATACTTGATAGTCACGCTTTTAGTTTCTAGAAAATGTCGTCATGACAATGATGTTTCTCATTTATCAATTATCTTTTTGACGTCATAATCTTCAACTTTCCTAATCTCATGATTTCTACCGTATTCCATCCTTTTTATCATCATTATTATTATCTGTGAATAATCTAGGTGTTCCAGAAGCAACTTAACTGTCGAATACAGGGTGAACTGTTATCTTCATCAGACCAAAGACCCCTCTGCTGGCCTAAAGGTGGTATCATTACAATATTTTGGATGATGAAACTGGTCAGTGTTTCCGAAGCTTGTATAACAATTGAGAGATAAATACAAATCACTGCAAATATATTGGCGAAAATACCCATCCACCATGTCGTCAAAATTTTGACGAAAAATGCACATACATTATAAATATTATTGAAAATATACAGTTTTAAGATATTGAATATCGTCAAGATGTTGTTTTTTGCGAATGATGCACTGCAATGATTTCATCCGATAGGTGGTTCAATTTTAGGAGACAATTTTTGTGGAACCGTGGGCGAGTAGTTAAAGACGTACACTCTACCTAAATATTCCGATCCTACTAATATGTCCGGTCTTCCAGAAGTTTTTCGGATGAGTAATGAGAGAAATCTTGAATTGAAGCTGATTTGTGAGTCACAAGATTGGAATAGAATAGATTTTTCCGGATTCAAAAATTTCTGTTCAATTAATTCATAAGATTTGAATACCACAAATGTTTGAACTTGTATGGCACATGCTTCCGGTTGTTTTACTCATTATAAAATATTTCTCGAATCTATTCGTCTTGAATATTCTACTATTTGCTCAGAGCAAACGACACAGTGGGTAAAGTATTCTCAACCTAGAAGATTATGGTGGAAAGGAGACCGGGGTATCTCTCATCCAAACGCACTCATAATCTCTCTTTGACTTCAACATCATAACCCATCTTTCTGGAAAATGCACATCTCCAGAAACTTGAGCTCATTCAAGATGAATGATCCTCAGACCAAACGATGTTTCCAACCTACTGGCTGTCGATCAGTAGTTGATTTTATCGTTACCACCCGAACATTAATCTCAGCTGCTGAGTGTTAGTGACAGTATATTATGAAACGTAGCCGCGTATTATCCTATTCTTCGACGGGTCGTGGCATATGAATGAGAGGGAGTGTTCTGAACTTTGATTCATTTTGATGCAAAAGGAAAGCTTACTACGGATGATAATTGTAAGTGAATTATCTGATGAGTTATCGAATTTAGAAGGGACTCAGTATTGTCAGTATATGGTGTTATATCAATTGAGGAATATTGATATCGTTCAGAAAAGAGGAGTAGGAAAAAAATAATCAGCAGAAAATAATACAATCTAACCTAACCTAACCTTGAAAAATACATTTGTTGATGTGAGAAACTTCAATAATCCAGATGTAATAATATATATTTAGGGTGAATCAAAAATGTGCACGATATTTCTGAGGGTGACAAAGGGTGACAAATATATCCTTCCAATTCAGCCATTTCTTTGAATATCTTCTGAAAATCACATTATTATAACCAAGCAGAAAAATCAAACTAAGAAATTAGCTGCAATTGGAATGAACCTATAACAAAATTGGTCATGATCTGCTAAAATATCGTTACCGATGAATCTCGCGATGAATTGATCTGTTAACATCATGTGACCACACAAATTCATATATCTCGAAAAAGGTAAATTTTCTTGTCTTTTAATAGGAGCATCTCTTTCAGGTGATATTCTTTCCTTCATCGAATGAATCCTTATTCCATGATGGATACAAGGAGATAAGTTTTCTCTGTAAAATCACTCTACCCTCTCACTAACCCTCTGAAACCATTTATATAGTAGTTTTTCAATATATTTCAACAATATTGTTGCAGTCAACTTCTTCATATGGTTTCTCCTCTTGAATATATAACTGCGATTGTCAATAAAGATTTTGAGGAGTGGTAGTTTTGAAAAGATACATTTTTCTCAGTATGAATTAATGGCCAAGAATCTATTGATCAAACTATACTTTCACTCTCAGAAAACTTGGTACACGTTTCTAACCCACCCTGCATGTGAAAAATAATCAAAATAGCTGGAAGAATGAAAATATATTCCAGACATCACTTAAAGAGTGATTCTTCAAAAACAACGGATATCAGAATAAACCGGTTAGTAATCAGGTCAGCAGTTATTTGATGAGTAATAGCAATGAGGATATAAAGGAAAAATGAAGAGTCACATTCAAAAAAATAATGACGATCTCAGAAACCAGTGAGAATAGGAAATGAGAATTTGAGCAGATGTAAACTGAGAGTAATTATTAGGGATTTGCAAACATTTTTGGTCGAATATCTGATTTCGACTCAGTTGGGAGATGATTCCAGGTTCCATTGTTTTTCTCCACTGTCTGGAAAATACCTGTAACAGGCAGAGTTATAAGTATATTTGACTATTCGATTAATATCAAGTGGGTACGTTACCACTCACCATTCTTCATATGACGATCCAATGACGATCATAATGATTTCTTCTGATGCTTTGATACATTCAAAACAATTATCATGTACTCAAAATAGAGGAGGAATTAATGCACTCTGAAGGATTGTTCAATGTGGGGTGAGAATATAAGGCTACGTATTGTGAATTCCTAGTATCTCAAGTGCAATCGGCAAACACAGTTCCATTCAAAAAGAACAATAACGTTTTGACGCCAACTCCAGTATACAATTGAATGCTCATTTGAACTTCTAGTGAGCCAGCCATTGTTTTCATAAGTTTTGTAGCATACATGTAATACGAAAACAAGAGAGCTCGTATTATTTTATGAATCGCTCAGTTGTCAATTATCACATAAAACACTTCATTTCAGCTGCTTTCGATTCGATGACTGAATATAGGGAATTCAATCTATATTGGTTTTAGAAATCACTATGGTCAAACGATATTGTTCCTGGCATCTTTGAGTTTGTAGCTATGTTGACACATTTATTAGTACGCTTGGTTTGTACACCCACAAATTTCCTCGCACACACACGTGCGAATCATATCGACCTAGAAATTGAGATATATCGACCAGGAAATGTTGACATGGACGATACATCAACGTGGATAATGATAGATTACGAGTGGATCGGATGCGGATCTGTAGCTGAATCGTCAGTCCCGAAACGAATGTAGATGTGATGACGAAGGCGGAACTCCAAAAATCTAGTGAATGTATGTTTGGAATGAAATGAAAATTATCTTTATTCATACTGTAGACATATCAAGAAAATTTTATTTGGTTTTCAATACTCTCTTCGCTTTGGCGAAGAGAGTATTGAAAAATCAAAGTTGTTCACGATTCATTTCAAGAAATCATTCGTTTTCAACGAATTAAAGCATATTTCCACTGAAGTAAAAGAATGCAGAATCGACTGAATGTCAGATGTATTGAAATGTTCATGAAATAATAGAACCAATCAGAAGGCCCACAAAAAGTCCTTGATTCATTCGTATGGAAATATAAAAGTTGGAAAAACACTGCAATAAACCCTCTCAAATTGAATGACAGATAGAAAACACTTTAAGAAGTTGCTGAGGAGTTTGAAAACCGTCTTTATTGACGTATAGAATAGAATGGTGAACACGTCTATGGTATCTTATTCTGCACTGTATCAAAATGCCAAGAATATTTTTCGTGAACTGAATGTTATAAAAACTTGTTTCGATAATTATCATATCATTAATTTTACCTGAGTGGTACTCTACTGTCCGATTACTCAACTAAGTTCTCTTATACCAATGAAAATGAGGATTTATGGATATAATTTCCTCCATATATTCCGCAATATTACAGTCAATCTAATTTAGATGTTATAAGCCCAGTCAAGATTTTTCAATTGTCAATTAATTCTCAATGTTTCAGCAAATGAAGACATTATTACTGATCCAGAATCAGTAATTTATAGTTAGAGAGCGATAAATTTCAAGTTACTAGGAGTAATAAAAATTTAATAACGCGCCTCAAGTAGCAGCGTCGTATTCGATTTATCTTCTCTGTCATTAGCAAGGAGATTTTTTATGGTTCGACAATTATGGATGTGCATTTAGATTCCTATTGTGGTAGCTTCGAATTCGATGTGTTTTTCAGCTCCTTACAGTTTCGATGCTGAAGAAAATTCAACAAATATTCACTCGATATTGAAATGAAGGTTAATATACATAGCAAAAAGACCAACAAATATTCAGGCCAAAAATGTGGAAAACGAATCGAAATATTGGAAAACTCTGGATGTAATATATAAATAAGTGTAATCATCACTCTCCTTGTGGAATTATAGTACTGAATATGAATAAGTCTTCAACTTTCATTTCGACCAGTCCCACCATTGGCTAATAAACAACAAATGACGACGACGTTGTGCAATTCATTTTCATCCTATCTATTTGATTTCAGTTATTTCGAGAGTTGTGAGGGAAAAGAAGGAGTTCTGCGATTTTATCTAATATCTACACTATGGCTTCCTATAACAGAGGTCAATAGGAGACCTGTTGAGTTAGTACCTAAAGATTCCATGGAATTCTGTGAAGCTGGAATAATTGCGATATATATTTCTTCACTGGTATACTTCGAATTAGGAGTATAATACCATTTTTCAAATGCTTCAATTCCAACAATCGTATATACATATGACTGTCGTTTGATTTTCTTGATTTTGTGATTCATCTGTCTCATAAACGTCGACTACGCCTTACTTTGGTCCAGAACCAGCTCTTGGAGTACCTGAAAAACACACACTTGGGAGTTGCATGAAAGATCTACAAAGAGTTTCCTAGGATGACACATCAGGACGATAATATACTGAAATTATTATTCAGGTAACAGTTGAATAACTAACTAACCATCAACTTCTACATTGTGCGGCTCAGAATCTAAAACTAACGAACATATTTTGTGTAATTGTGAGGTACTAAACTATGGGAAAGTAAGGCAACTAGGGAAATCTGATCCAAAACCTAGAGAGCGTGGGAACCTTGAAACCTGGTGACCCAATGAGGAATCCAAAAACAATTTCAGTGCTCGAACGTCATGAAGACAGTTACCAGTGGAACATTCGGACAATCTATGGACTCCCTGACGGAACATCCGTAGCTCGTTTATTGGATATGATTGTGCTAAGATTTTTTACCGTTTATGCATCAAAAATATTTTCGAGAAATTTCGATGCTGATTTTCCGGCCTAGTTGAGTTTGAATCAGGTATTTTCGAATTGAAGCACTAACACTACAAGTGTTTGAAATCCGGACATCAGGAATAATCGAAAGCTATCAAGAATTTCTAGTAGGAACTATTCGATTACGAGAACAGACTTCATTCATACAATCTCCAAAAAGTAATAAAATTAGTTTATTATCTGTGAATTATTTGATTGTCAAAGTAGAAACAAAGAAATGTGACAGTTAATATATCTCTCTACTGAGCCCTTGGCTATACAATATCGTTGATGAGGGTTGAATTCCAGTTGAGCAGGACACATCAGACTACAAGATTGAAAGAACGATTTCTCGACGCTTCAGTCACACAACATGATTTGGGTACGTCCTCAGGGATAAATTATTCCCCAGCTTAATTGAGCTCTTCTACGTATCCCATATTCAACAATTTGCAATATGCCTACGTGAGCTAGGGAGAGAGAAAGTTTCATTAATAGGGAAGATAAGAGATTGTTCGAAACTACCTGAGGGGGTGATAGATTTTTGGAAGAGTTGCAAAGTTTTGCACCCGATATGTTGTCAAATTCAGTATAAATACATGGATAGCACCCATTACATAATGTCTGATTAATGCACTTCAATAAAGGTGTTTTAGACTTCGGCTATATTTTCGTTAGTAGAATAATCACACAGTATAACTGTGTTAACAAGAACAAGCTGAATCATTCAAAGTCACGCAACACACGGAATACGCAAACTTTCTCACCTGATTTTCATAGGTGTAATTATGGCAAGCATTCAGCCTTATCAAGAATGATCTCCAATGGTAACAATGTGAAATTTGATCTGTTTAATGAGTCTGAAAGTGCGCCTCGAAATAGATTGAGGCTTATTGATTGATTCTTGAATTGCAAATCATTTCTTTATAGCTATTTTACTTGAAATGTTGTCAAATAGTGAGTCATAGCAAAATCTTATTTTCTTTGAACTTTTTGTCATTTCTTCACTAATATAGGTATTATTGTAAGTTTACTAATTTTAAGTTAATTCTAGAGTTAACATTCTCACGATATGTAATAACTTGTATTATACAAATTGGTGTGTTACCCGTTGATAAATAAATAAATAAATAAATAAATAAATAAACGTTAATGAACGATAACAAAATAACCACGTTGAGGCCACTTGGTCATGTAAACATAACGAGTGAAACGAATGAAAATAATGACTGACAATGACCTGAGGCGTCCGAAGGGATAGTTCCTTTGTCAATTTTCCCACACTCCTATTGTAGACACTGTCTCTAGTATTATTGTGATTCAACGATAAGAATCAAATTGTGTTCAGTTACCCTTTTGTGGATGATACAGTCCAGTGAGTACGATCAGAATTATTGATACATTGTTTGTTTTGTTAAGATAACCATAATATTATCTGACTACGTCTTAAGTGACAGGGTTCACTACCGAAGACACCTCCTGTACGCGACAGTATACTGGGTGTGACATTGAATAGAATATTCGAGAGACAAATGTGATATTTTACTTGATATCATAATTTTGGTGACTCCGCTTCTGGCTGAGTCATTAATCCTATTCAGAAAACGAGCTACTACCCTCAGAAAATATCAATCATGTAACCTGAATTGATTTTCACAAATAACTCAAATTTGTTTATTCATGTCAAAACAGTTCAGATCATGGTGTAGGTATCAAAAACGTATGGAAAATAATGGAAATGCATATCCATTTTTCACATTTCCATAACAACAAATCAAATCAATGCTTCTGATAACGAAGCGAGAAATTTGCTATGATTATTTAATTCATAAACGTGTTCAAGTGTAAAAATATCGATGTGTATTGAAAAATATGGCGAATATTTTCGAAATATGCAACATTGATTGAATAAACGTAAAATGTGAAAATATACTAATATGAATGCTTCCACACCGATTACTGAAATATCATGGGAAAATAATAATCACCTGAATGATTGTTGGAAAAAAATTATTTATATTGGAGCACGATTATCTCGATGATTTGAAGAATGTATCTTGAATTCGTGAATTGTTTTTTCTCCTTCCCAATTGATTCGTGTGATAATACGCATTCGGGAGTTATTTGAACATCGATTGACTTCATTTCGTTATTTCGCTTTTATTTTTTCGATGAGTATAGATGGTCAATGAAAAATCCACTTTTTGATTTTTATATTTACATAGATATAGGTGCATAAAAAGCTATGAGACTCTATAGCTAAATTATTCTCAAATTGAAATCAATTCATATGTGCATTTCCTCAAAATTATTCATTGAATGATCTTGAAATCGACGAGATACATTTTCATCGGCCCACCCTTCATGGAACTAATACACACTCGAGATTTACCTATAAATCGCTTCACTTTCACGTTCTTTCGCTTTCCTTTCATTCAGTATATATGTTTCAATTATCGCGAGTAAAGTGACCGTTATAAGGATTTATGTTTCATTCGAATATTTGAAACACTGCTTGACTGCAAGAATAACCGTTGAACGCAGTCAAATTGCGTCGCAATAGCTATAAACCGATTTCATATGATTTACATCGTTGATATTCGGTCGTTTGACTGACATAAATCAAGTCCTGGAAAGCCTAATCGTTACCTACTATTCGTGCGCAATTTTGAATGAATGGTACATGAGGGGAAGATCGGAATTCCATAACTTTAAGTCATGGAATAACATATGAATATGTTGGTAAAATACACCCATTTGGATCAGACATGCTCCAATGCACTACACATAATAATAATTTCAGAAGGAGTCAATCAATCGTAGTCATTCATAATGGAGTAACAGATCATTGGTTAACTCTGTATATCAAATGAACTGTAAACAAATTATATGAAAATCAAATTTGGTTACAGGAATGCCTTCATCACAAAATGTCGATATTTGCCGAGTGAAAGATAATATTATTTCATCAACATGGATATTACTACATCGTTATTAAAATAAACTAACGTGTATTTTCACACCAGAAAATACAATGTGTTCATCACATTCATTCTCATTGCTCCATTAGAAATGTTAACCACATTTCACCGGCTACTAATTATGATATTATTTTTTAATGCGAACAAATCTCGGGTACTACGAACTTCTGAATCTTAGAAAATATGTCATAAATGATGCCCTTATGCTTCTGATCCTCAACAGTTTCATAATAAATTCAACTCGTATATGTTCTTCATGTGCAAACTTGTTTTTTTTCGTGACTGGAAATCAACAGGTTCAAATATGTATTTTGATGTGCTGAACCCGAATTTGAAGTTGATTTCGAGTAAATTGTGAATCACTGATGGTCGGTTATTGAACAAAAATCCAATTTCGTTGTTGTCATAGTTGTGGATACTGTAAAAATACCCCTCATCATCACATATTATTATCGAGGTTATTCGATAGCTATATCAGGACCAATCCAATGATTTCCACGAGGCATTACAGATAACTGTGAGAATGTACTGGACTCCAGCTGGATCTAGATAGATCGTCGTGTATTGAAATCAACTTGTTGCAGACTCTACAACTATCATTTGTTCTGAAAACCCCAAATATCCAACAACCCTGACGGCAACATTGCAATAGAGATTAAAACCGAATTACAGTATACAAAGCTCAGAGCAATTTGAGTTCCAGAGTCAAGAAACTTCCAAAACTTTGTTATCTATTTTCCGTCGGATTTTCGCGATACACATGTCTTGGGGGTAATTCAGTTTTTGGTTTAATATAATCATCTTCTTAGCGATAATTCAATTTGTTCGACGTAGCCTCGCTACGGACAGTGATCAATTTTCTATTTATCGAATAATCAAACTCTCACGCCTATCGGTTGAGAATGAAGAGAATAGGGCTGGTTGTTGGTATAGATTATCCAGGAACAGTTATCGAGGTTAATCTGAAATTGGTATATCACTGTTTTCCTGATTTGATGTGGCAATCTGCTGATTCAAGAATTGAATTAGACTAATTTCAATAAAGGGTTTACACATTTTCATGACTTAAAATCAGATTATGAGCCCAAAAATTCACACATTGGAACCGACTATTTCGTATAACCAATGCGTACTTTAGGAAATGTGATTGTTGTAAGATATTCATTCAACCTTTTACCTTAATGGATCAATGCATATTAACTAAAATTAGTATCCACATGAGAATGTTTCGTAGAAGTCACTCTTGTAGAATTTGATTAACCCAATGGTCAATTTAAGATATCGGGTATAGTACGTTGAATTGAATGATAGGAGATATTCAAAAATTATCCTGAATTAACATAGATGGCGTCCCTTCTGGAAAAACCGGAATTTTCACACTGTTTTGTTGTGCCTTCATTCAACCCAAGTAAGGACTCTGAAGATTCTAAATATTGCCATTATACATTCGATTCGGGAGAATATGGAACAGAATACTTTCATACTGATTTTCAATCGAATTTTCTGAAAATGTTTCAACCAATTTTGTTTTCACTATTGCTTATCACGGGTTCATAGGGTTCATTCGAATCGGTCAATTTGTCTTTACTGGAATTCGTTCCAATTCTTTTTCTACCATTTCGACTCGAAAACCATGAACAAAGACAATGACACGTTGACGGAGAAATATAGAGACATGTGGAGTGAAATGATTGGCGTGTGATACTATGGATTGAAAGCATTCTCCATTGTCCGAATCACAAAAGCATACAATTCCGCTTTTTATCCTGATTCAGACATCTCATTGGGATACCTGTCAGCTGCTTTTTTATCCTCAATAGAATCGGAAGTTGGTTAATTGGTTTCCACTATAACAGATGAATTGATGTTTGTCCAGATCTCTACATTCAACAACAGTTATGTTTTTTTATGTACGGAAATGAAAACTGAAGTTTCACTAGAAGTGTCCTATAGTATCACTCCGGTTCTTATTGCCTCTTACTCTCACATTCCAATTGAATATACTTTTGGACAGACGTAATATTATTCATGGTAATTTCAGATTATTCTCATCATTGACCTTGAACAATGTTTCTATGAGGATATAATGCATTAACCAAAAAAATAGCAAGTTTTCTCCCAATTCATTCCTTGTTAGGTATTCCTCTTCAATGAGAAACATTCATTATCAATAGATGATGCGTTAGGTGTTAGGAGTTGAAAATACGAAATAATCGTGGAAAATTACTCGAAAAAGACATGATTCTTCACTCACCTTTCATCATCTGTTTTTTTACGAAATATTCAAACAACAACATGGGATAATTTTCTGGTCATCTCCACTGAATGCTTTCGTCATTCAGATTGTCATCAAAATATCAAAAATTTCAAGAGAACACGTTCTCAATATTTGTGGAGATTTCGACTAAATAAATAACCTCTATTAGCGATTGGAAGATTTGTCTCCGAATAAAATTGGCATCGTTGTGAAATGACAATAATGTGTTGCCATAATATTGATGACTAAATGTTTCCAGTTATGTTTTCACCAATCAAAAAGCCAGTGGTTAGCTAGATACTTTAGGGGTTTCCAAATCTGTCAGTACTATCTTACTAAAATAAAAAGACTATAGACATCACATTGCAGATACTGCAAATTTGTCATTTTAAAGATCACTTTGGCTTCTGTCCACTATACATATAATAGCGATTGCTTCAGTTTTGTATCTGATTCCTCCCACTATGTTGCTCTCCTAATTCGAAGTGCTTTTCTAATCCCAATGATGGATTACTGCGACTGGTTTTGCTGTATATGTCTCATGATAATTCCTTTGAGTATGCAGCACCGGTTCTTCGTTATTGTCGAGATTGGTGCGATATTTTTCGTGAATATTTGTCTTTTTAGGTTGGTTCTCTCGTAATGTTAGTTTCCCTGTGAGGTTAGTTTTCCTCTTTATAATCATTCCCTTTCTAGTTCCTTACGTTCACGTCAATGCGCAACTATTTGCTTCGAAATGCATTATTCATTTTGAATTTCACATTATTGAGGAATGTTTATGAAGCAGGGTAGGATATACAAACTGAGATAGTATTAATTAAAGGAATGTAGTTGATTAATGCAGAGAAAAAACATCGAGTAACTCGAAGTATACGAAATACATGCCTGACGAGTTTGCTTCAAGCAATCTTATTTTCACAAACAGTTGATGTTGACTTTATAGTCAGACTTTAAGAATCTGAGCTTCTATCTTGATACTTCATCCATTAGGCTTCCTAGAAGTTCTAATTTATCTGCTAGTGAACTAATTCAATGAGAGCAAATGGAGAAATTCTCTCAGATGAAGCATAATATCGATTTCAGTTAGGAACGGATATTTTCGAGAGCACTCCGAAAGTGCTTTCAGCAAAATGAGCCACGATTATATTCTCAACGGCGATTTTCATGGAATCAGTTCAAATATAAACAAGAATGAGAATACCCTCAACTGCTATTACATTGTTAGTCTTTTGATATAAGCACTGAACTCAAATAAATTACTATGAATAACCTACCTTTGAGTCAGTGATCAGATATGATAAACAATGAATGTGAAAACAATTTAATGTCACAACACTTATCATTTCCGATTATAAGAGATATAAAATCCATAATATCTCTCCGCTTACTTTATATCGACTATCCCATACACGATTCAATAATTGATTATCGAAAAAGTGGCATAACTGTTCACAATTGTTCAAATCCCAATTTCTGATTACACAGTTTTATCAAACATGCAAGTAGCCATAAAATTCATATTGACGTTGAAGGCAGACATATTCACAAGAAACAAATTCGAGATTCATTTCATAAGATATAGTCACTATTAATTCCAAATATTGACATTTGAATAATTTTAACTGAATTGAGAGGGTGAAAACTTGATTTTCATGAGAAACGCAACATCATAAAGAACTGTAAATATCAGCGTATTCGGAAAATGTAGCATATGTAATAAAAATAATATAGGTTTGCAGAGAACTAACAGAGATATCAAGTTGAAATTTTGGTGGCGGCTACAGCTGAATGAAATCTATTTTCCTAAAATATTTTCAATGCGGTATTACTTCCGGTTAAACCAGAAGTGATATCAACTTTTTTTTTAATAAAACACCCTGTTCATTTTTACATTTACGAATTCTACGTAGAATTTTTGATCGGTTGCATATCTAACAGCTCCTCTATCGTTATTTGTTCTTGAGATATTCTATTTTTTCGAAAAATTCAGATCGAAGGACTGACCAACCAAAATGTCTATTCTATGTGATGAAATTCTCAACCAGTATTTTTTCTCTATGATGGTGATTGATATTTTTCATCTATATTATTCTTCTATCATTTTACTTGCTGTTTTCAACTTCTTTCTAGGGTTGGATGTAAGAGCAGATGTATGTTAAATGCCAAAGATTTATTTCATACTGTACTCTATTTTCATTACATACAAACTGAATATCGCCCTATTTTCATTTCATATCGACAAAATGTAATTTCCACTTTTTTATTCACTGGATATAAAGACATTTATTATCATTATTATTATCTTCAACTTTCATGATAGAGAGTTCGAAGTATCCCAACCTCTAACAGTTCTATGAAATATTCAACAGAGTGTTCGATATTTCAGTTTACTTTTTGGAAACTTCAAATCCCAATAACTTCCTTATATCAAATGAAACGGACATGCAATTTTCACTCTTTTTCATTTCCTATCGATTTGTATGAGCAAGTATGAGGGCCTTGGTAGCCAAGTAGTCTGAGGCGTACACTCTTTCCCCCGGAGTGGTTCGGATTCCACTATAAACTGTAGGGCCCACCCTCCTTCACCCCATACAAGTTTCGACTTATGGGGAATTGGTTGAGAAACCAAGAAGATGTGAAAACATTTACATTATCTCAAAACATTCTGATGAAATAGATATTTACAGAGATATCAACAAAAATGTGGGAATACGCTCATTCATCTAATGGGTATTGGCTTTGTGTATAGCATGCAATTAATGTTCATATTATTCGACGAATATGGAAATTAAAAGAATTCAAAGCACACTTGTGAAAATACCCATGAGACGAATGAGCGTATTCCCAAAATTTTGTTGATATCTCTGTAAATATCCATTCTAGCAAAATGTTATGCCCATACAAATTGTTAGAAATGGAAATCTGCATTGGATAAATTGCATTTTTATTCCATTCGAAATAAGAAAGTTATCGGGATTTGTTGAATATTTTGTGGAACTGTTTGAGGTACTCAATAGGATACTCTTCCATTAATGTGTATACGGAGATTAAACTCCCTATTATGAAAGTTGTAGATAATACAGACATTTCAGTTGGTCAGTGCACCTGTGAATTTTTTTCAAAATAATGGAATATCTCAAGAACAAATTACCAAAGAGGAGCGGTTCAATACGCAACCGATCAAGAATTTTACGTAGAATTCGAAAATGCAGATGAAAGCTGATGTCACTTCCGGTTCAACTGAAAGTAACAGCGTATCGAAAATATTTTGGAAATAGAACTGTGACTCTCACCAAAATTTCAAGTTGATATCTCTGTTAGTTCTTCATAAAACTTCAATGAATTAGTTATGTGAATCACCCTGTATATTCGGAGGAATATTTTGAGTTGTTTATGTGAAATTCATTGACGATTAGGAGCCAGTTTTCATGAAATCCAATTGTTTCCGTATTCAATATAATGTTAGTCCAATTTTATCACAAAATATTGCTTGGTGGAGGGAAATTTGGTAGATAACAATGATTGTTTGATGATTTCGAGAAAACTTTTAATAATCAACGTCGTTTGTCACTGATTCGCATTTGTTTATCATCACAAACTTTCCGCATTTCCTTACTTCAGTAAGCGTTTTCCTGTTCAAGATACCGAAATGTATGTAGAAAGTGACCTAATTCGTAACTAATAAATTCAAATTTTCCAGAAGTTTATGTTCCCCTTCATTGCACAAAATGCGGTGAGAAATATATCGGATCTTTCGTGCCCATTTCAGCAAAGAAACATGGCCTCATAGTGTGGAAAGAGATATAAAATCCATATAAATTTATTAATGTTGGCTTACCTCGGAAATGATTCCATAAAATATCATTTTTGCGGGTTGTTATGCCAGGAGAGAGGTCAATTTATATGAAACTATGAGGATTCTGGATCGAGAAAAATGGCGTGTTTCTCTTTTCACGTTATCCTCGCATCATCCATCGGAGGATGCAATCTCTTGAAAGCTTATTTTCTTCGGAAGTAAATGGATAATGGTATTGTTCATTGTGTAATCTACCATTTTATCTTGGAAGAATGCAGTTTCATGTTCCGTACATTGTCGTGTCATGTTTATTCTATTTAATCAGGGCAGAGACAGTTTTCAAAACTGAATGTCAATTCCAAAGAGTTGAAAGGATAAAACACTTTCATTAAATAGTATACCTGAATCAATAGAACTTGTGTGTAGTGTTAGTGAATAAAAACAAAAATATTCTTGGCATGTTCCGCCCCTTCAACTTCCATCCTGTTGCAGGAAGGATGGAGGAATGAACCCCAGAATTTGACTATCAAAGATAAGCTCTTTCTGATTTAATTATAATATTTTAAACGGAAACGAAATCTTACATGTATACTCACTTTCTGTTTGAAAGAAAAAATAAATAAAAATGAAATTGAACATGGAAATAATCTCCGTAGCAGGAATTTTGTACTGATAATAATAATAATGATAATAATAATAATTTATTGCATTAGAATACATATAAACACTGAGTTACATTGAGTATTTAATTGCAATACGCGATAACCCCAAGAAACCATGAACGGTTGTATATGGGTATGAAAATACTTCGATATAATGAATCATTGGTGTTAGATATGACAGCACCATTAAAATACTCCACCATGAACATAAACATATACATCAGTAATTTCTGCAATAGCAGAGAAGCACAGAAGCACAATATAAATAAAAATTGCGGCAAATATAAAAGTATCAAATACAAAGGCAAAAGGATGTGAAAAAATAGAATGCATAAATGTAGGAACGTCAATATGTAGGAAAGCAAACATTCATATAGAGTATGACTGATTGATCCATTGATATATAGAATATATAAACTGAAATAGGATGAATTTGCGCTGAGACTGATTACATTCATTGAAACAATTTGTTCTTCATTGAAAATTTAGATTGAATGTATCAGTTTGTATGATTGATTATTGAAGGCATGGATATTTTTGGAGGTATATGAGGTTATGACGAAAATTTTCACCCAAAAAAATTCGTTGATGTGAACATTCTTTTGGATGAAGCAGAATAAAAGCATGCCGAGGAGATGCAATATTTAATTCATGAAACTTGATTAACTCTGCGACCATTTTGATTTGAGTACGGCACAGAATATATACTGAATATTTTCGTCTCCCGAATTGACTATCTGCTGTCGATAACGCAGTGGGTATGTGAACAAATTACGTGTCAAAAATAAATGAATTGGGTGATACTGCAAGAATGAATTCGTGATTTGAAAAATAGGTTTCAGGAAAATTTTTGGACATGTCGACTCTTGTTTGGGAGTGGGCATATTTCAACGTATTGGCCGCATCTGTAACGTCTTCACTATTTTGGATTAGACGATTTTTTCAAATAAAACCATATACTTCTGAAATACGGCGATACCCAAAAATTGATTATGTTTAGATGAATGAATTTATTAGTGAGTTAATTCTCGAAATTCATTCATTTTTGAAAAAAAAAAAAATTGATGGTGACATATCCGGAATAGTAATTACGTCACGAATGCAGTTGATAATACAAAATATACCCATTTTCAAACAAGAATCGACCTGTCTGAGGATTTTTCCGGAAGCCTTCTCTTTTTTGAAATCAAAAATTCATTGCATACTTGAGAACTCGATGATAACTGGGGAGTTATGATATCGTTTTCTATTGAAATTTTGCTGCTATTCACATTTCAGATTCAGTAATGAACTCAACAAAGAACAAAAAACTGGAATTCCGTTTCCCATCGAACCAAAAATCGAAATTGAATGAAATCCAAGGAACTGGTGTGGAAGGTTTTTTATAGACCACCTCTGTACAGCATCATCAGCTACGAGTTAAAGATATGAAGAGGAAGCAGTTTTATATTGAGTAGAACTATTCTAAACGAAAATTGGGGCGATGAGCTTTCTATGTCCAATCCTGTACATAATGACAGTCATATTTAGTCTCAATCATGTATATTGGAGTTCAACAGATTCAGAGCTAATCTTCTTTCCAATAATCCTGGCTTGCTATCATTATATCCCCAGAGTATATTACATAATCCAGAGTCATCCATGCCCAAACCAAAAAGACACCTTCCGCATGAATAATCGAAGAGGTATAATGAAAGCTTTATTGGCTTTGTAACCAAGTCCTTCTACGGAATTGAATATTCAAAACTCCTTGGAATATTCACTTAGGCAATTTCGCAGATATTAAATATTTATTTTTTTCCTTCACCCACTTTTGCAAATTGGATTCTGAGAACCGAATACGAAACCACGTAGGAATCCGAAATGGGCAAGCATTCCGCTGATTGTAATTAAGTAATCTTGAGTTGTGACCATACTAGTCGTAGAAAAAATTATTTGCCAGTACAAATAGAGAAAATAGGTCATTGAATATTCTCCATTATCTTCAACAACTTGAAAATAACGTTCTCGCCAGTCAAGGTGGACTGAAAATCTAAAATTTTTTGAACCATCTTGCATGACATTTTGTTCATTTGTTGATATCTTCCTCTCTATCCTTCTTTTCCATTTTTCAGGTTCCCAGTTATTTTAAGACGATCAATATTCTGAAAGAATGAATGGCGTCTATTCCAATTCGATAATCATCTTCAGATTATCGATTGATAGATTCAATTCTGTAGATAACAGATTGACTATTCATTCTGTCATCACGTATGAAAGTGACTGAGAACACTTTGACCCAAACTCATTTGACGTCAATGAAAAGCTGCCGTTAGTGATAATTTCAGTCGAAATTTGATTCGAGCTGATGAAATTCATTCACTGTTGTGGAGAAAAACTGTTGTTTTCAATATTGTCACGCCTCAGGATGTGACTACCCTGTGGTACGAGGTTTTAGGGGTATTTGGCTACAAGGGGTGGTTGTATCAAGAAAAGATATCGATATGAATCAGTATTTTATTTAGCAATATTGATTGAATGATCGGGGGTCTGAATAAAGGACCGAAAAATAGATTTCAATGTGTGGGCCTAAATGCGACCAGGGAGCGATAATATTGATACATTGAAAAGGTAACGGAGAATGAGGGGATGTGTTCGCAGTATAAGACCATGGCTTTTTCTTTCATTTTCCTCAACACTTTGGCGAACTCACGACTAACTCCACCCGTTGTCAAGTATGACCAAACGCGAAGTCGAATCAATAATTATGGATATGAGTTCCACGAACTTAATTGAGAAACGTGAAACGTTTGCAAGAGTATGAAATGAAATGAATTGGGAATGAAATCGATGTTCAACAGGAATATACTAATATACTGTATGTTCTCATACTCAGGAAGTCGTTATAGAACACCAAAAAAATAAAAAAATCCTGAAGCAATTCATAGTGGTACAAAGACGAATTGCTAGAGCGAATATTTTTTGGATGACCTTCACGAGTTGACGATTTCAAGATTTCATCCAGAATGTTGATCTCCATCTCTAACATGTAAAAAGAATCGAGTCAACTCCAGGCATTTTCGGTTTCCGTTCAATGAAAAAACTCCATCGTTTTTTCGTCACTGGGATATATCTTCTATTCAAATGAGATTTCCTCGCGATCACACTGCTTGCCCAAGGAAAATACGAAGAGTAATGTATTCTAATCTAATTGGAAAAGTGATGTCGACAGAGATTGATGCATGCTACTATAAAAATCCACTTAGTGAGATCTTGGATGCAGAGGTTTCAGCGCTGTCAGTGTCTGGAGAGGCCAGATTTGTTGAAACAATTAGTTTTTCATTAGGAACTGAAAGAAAATTCATTACTCGTGGCGATTAATTATTGAAGGTATGGAGATGATGAGGCTAGATAGAGTTATCAATAGACTTTGTTGAAATTTGGAGAGTATAGTATCAAAACATGAATTCTAAGGAATTGCGATCAGTAAGAAATTAGACCTGAAAGATTTATATAAATATTCCAGAATCCAAATCAGTGCATACTAACAAAAACTATTGGGAATGAGGCATATGGGGTCCTAGAAGCCTTCACACTATGACCTAGATCTAATTTTGTAACAATACTCCATAGGTCAGTTTGGATTGCTGTTTTTCTTTCCCTAGCGTGGAAAACCTTAGGCTTGACAGACAATAGAACGGAATGAGGTTTCCTTGTCTCCTCGACAGAACATACAACTGGTTGCGTAACTGAGTCCAATATTGTTTACGTGTTTGTTGAGCTTAAAATGCCTACAATGCCTTCAATGCCTATTCTGACTGAGTGGGTACTCTGAGAATTTTGGTGATGGTTCTTCAATAAACTCTCTAGCCTGTCTCATTTCCAGCGTCCAAGTTCACCATTCACGAGATTGCTTGATGATCAAAGCACTGTTGAATGTTTTCCTCAATGCTTTTACTACACCAGAAAGTGTTCTGGACCGATTGTACCTCATGCTCAATTTTCATTTCAGAATAATCCCAAGAGATGAATTAAAACTAGAACGAATTCGAAGATTATATGAATATCAACGTTTTCTGTCCCGCTCCTCTATAATTATCATCCCATAGGTTATTATCTAAAGTTTCTGTAATCATTTATAGATCGAATGGAACGATTCCTCGTCGTTATTTCCTTCAGAATATAACTCAAGAATATTATAGCTATTATCCTACTCTCGCGACATAAATCAAATGTATGAATTGATATGTATCTAATGTTTGTCGAATCAAATGTATGATTATAATCTCATTCTGTTGGACAAACGTTTCGTGGTTTGATATTCCATATCAAATATGTATGTGAAGTTTTTACAATAATCATAAAAATCATAACATTTTCGAATGGATAATTGAGATATCTTCCAAACGATTTATCACAAAGCTATACTACACATTCGAAAAATAGAGGTTGAATTTGTCATACGAATGGAGTTGAAGGTAGGGATCGCATTTTCACGTTGAAAAATGACAATTCACAATTCGAATTTGGTGTTCCGAAATTTTTTATGAATACAATACAGTACCCGTAATAATGCATTCATTCCATTTGGCTTCAATACACTGTGAATCATTGAAACAAGTTCAGTTCAAATAATTCTAAGGAGGGATCACTCAACCACAAATTGAATGTGCTTGGTCATTCACACATTCTATTCATTCGTATCATAGGAAGATCCGCAAAAGGGCGTGACCTTTATTTTCATTTGGTTATGTGAATAATTTCTTCTTCTTGAATAACTAATGCAGTGAACTAATATGGATGATTTGGAGTAAGAAATTCCAATGATGTCTCCTAACAAGTTTCTCGTTCAGATTCAGCTGAATCTACTGTGATCGAATTGTTCGTGACCGTTGACTAGAATCTTCTTTCTGACAATGAAGAATTCCCAACTCACTTCGACTACTTGTTAGTTGTGCACAAAAAACCTCTACAACAACGATATCGAGATATCCCCGGAAAAAAGGCCATTAAATCGGTGTACAAGCGCAAAAAACAGAGTCCGTAGTGCGAAAATAGGAGACACCAAAGTTCGTCCAACTCTGAATCGATGTTGGCCGAAATCCTCTTCATTTAACAACGCGCCGTGGCTTAGCAAAAACCGCCTCTCTGGAGGCGGGCTACCGCGACGCAATTAATTTGGTCTTAGGTCCGTTCGGGGGACGGTCGCCAAGGGTCCCCCCTTGGCCCTCGACGCAGGGCTGGACTCTGCATTGATTTCTGAGAGGAATTTGCATTATACGTTAGGGTGACGGAAATGTCGGCGTTTAGAGATCTTGACGAAGGTAGGATGTTCCAATGGGATGAGCCTGACATCAATGGACCACTTGGAAATTTGTACTATTCATTTACGGAAAATGAGCTGTTGCTGCTTGTCTCGTTCACCAAGATTTTAAACATTCAGATCAAATTATAATTCATAGTCAGATGAGTAATATATGATTTCACTCACAGGTTGTCTTTTTTTCGAATTCTTTCAAAGAGATACGGAATTGGTTGGATTAAGACAAAATCACGCATTTTTTTGAATCTTCTGAAAAGAAATAATTTTGAAGATATTGCAAAAATCGGATATCATCTCATTTATTCTTCTTAGGACAAACAAATCGTACTAGACATTTCGAACTGAAACTTTATTCAGTTTGTTCTTGAATACAGCATTGATTTTTCAGTGATTTTTATAATGGTGAAGACACATCTGTCAACTTTGTTTTTAATTGAATATCATCTTCAATTCAGGACTTGTTCTATATTCTTTTCAAACTGATGTGTCAAACATGGTGGTTTTATAACACGATTTTGTGAAAAATATAATTTATGATTTCTTGTGAGTGCTTTGGAAGAAACTGCTGTGATCAAAAACGTTTTGACAGTTTGATAAGATTCTGAATCTTTTTATTCATGTACGTGTAAGAAAAACGAAGAGACAAGATAGAAATTTACTACACTTCCCATCGAAAAATTGGCATTCAACTTATCCTCGAATCCTTCTAGATAATGAGTGAAAATATTTCGAGAATGATCAAAAAGTAGGGTAGAATAAGATAAAAGTTATCTCAACATACTGAAGGAGAAAAAAATTTAGCCATTGAGTTACCTCTGACAATCGGAGAAAATGCAACTGGAATCGAATGAGTTACAATTTGAATCAATCGAAACTAACTCTTTCAACACTCTCTTTGGTTTTTATGTGAAACAATTCTCTCATCAAATGAAAAATAATTGGTTTCCATCACCAATTGCAATCATCATTTGTGAAAAATTAAATCCGTTACGGCATATGGATATTGACTGAAATCAATTGAATATCGAACAATTTGTGACTGTAGCGCAAAAAATCCATGAAAAATGTATTATAGCTACCTCACCATGATGAATGTGTACCTTCAATCAATCTGTACTTCACAAATCCAGATGATCGAAAACTGCATATCGAAAAATGTAATTTGCCAGCACGGCACAGCAATTAAAAACCAAATGACGTATTGCGACAACGTTTGTAGTTTGCAATGTTTTCCACGGAATGAATGCATTCGATTCAATTTTCCAGTAGACAGTGCATAAACATGGTTGTAATCAGAAGGTGATCATTATATTCCGGTGGATATATTTTTTTGTGTAAATATCAATGCAGCCCCTAGCAAGTTAAACTGATAATGGGCTATCGACAAATGCACGATGAAAGCCGGCTTATCAATGCATTATCGTTTCTGTTCAATCGCATCCCAGAATCCCATGGAAGCATACATGATCAAGGCAACAAATAGATGAGCGTTCGTGAATTCTCGGTCTAGTTCGTTAGTACTATTTCCTGGAGTTCGCATTCCTCTAGGTCATCAACTGATTTGATGATCGATATTCACCAGATTGAAATTCCTCCTGAATAAACACATATTTTTTGTTTATTAGGACAGAGAATCATTCATCTGAGGTGATCTGATCTGTAGTCAGACATAGCAGGGATCAATGATTATAGCAACACTTCTGTCACTTCCCAACGATGTTAAATTTATTTGGGGAAAAATTCTTGATGAAAATTGAACAGAGATTGTTTAATCTTATCGACATTTCAAAAAATAAGGAGAACATGTTTCTCGACAATTTATTCCCATTCTGATATTGCGATGAATGACAATCTAAAGATGAGAGCATTTTGTGGAGATAACCAAAAAATAGTGTACTGCCTGCTATACAATGAATTTGACTATACCATAAAAATAAAACAATATTTCATTATTATGAACGGAGTTGATACTTCTTCCGACAGAACAGGAAGTATTATTGAATCGAAAATGATACAGAACTAAATATTTCAAGAATCAATGAAATTAATCACCTTTTGAGGAAAATCGGAGTATCAAACTTCCGTCAACTAGAAAAAATCAGAGGAACTTTCAAATCACTTCCACTTCTCAAAACTACGATACAAGCTATAATAAATGCATTACGAAGGCGTGAAAATATATATATTTCCCCATCATCACGATTTCATGATGAAACACTGTTCCATAAAGGTTTTTTGGAACTTCCCAATATACTCCTCGAGACAGAGTTGAAAATCGTTTTATTCAAAAGGACAAGGCAGTAGAACGCCTCCAGGAAATTTTAGCTCTCTACATAAATTTCCACCCTTGCTCATCAACATAAACCCAATATCACCAATATCACTGGGTCTCACTATAAATTCTCTCGCACGAAGTCACTAAATTGAAATTTATATTGTTCACCAGGCGGTTAACACACCGATTTATTTGGGAAGATGTTAACGATCTCTCGCTGGAATCGGCCTTTTTGTATTGAAGTTGTATACGCGACAGTCTGTGTTAATATTTCGTCTCGTTGAAGGATTCGAGATCGAAAAAAGTTGTTGTTAATGATGTTGGAGGATATCTGGCTTCTATCCCATTTCAATTAGGAAATGAGGGGGCTATTTATAGATCAAAGCCTTCCAAAACTTATGAATCGATGAATACTGCTGATTATAGATTCCGAAGGATATCGATTCAAGATTGAAAAATAACATGAGTATCTGTAGTGACTCTTCATGAACTGACATGAATTGAAATTGGGATTGTATTTCAGATACTTTGTATAGGGTATATTACACATCACAGGTCTCTGATTCTTGCCTCTTCATTCATAGATTTGAAAATTTAGTTGAGTGATTTTGAGTATTGTAATTTTATGAGAGCTTAAAGAATATCTTGTTGAGTATTCAAGAAGTATCATAATGTTTTTTCACATACCATGTATTGTCACGTGTTGCTATGATGAAAAAATTGATTATGAGATTCTATAATATAATCACGTTTATTGTCATTGTTATTTCTATCTGTACCTAAGATATATTATTTCCGCTACTATATAAATCAATAAATGGGCACGTCATTGTTGAAAAGCCTTACTACATAATTATCACGATCTCTTGATAGTGGCTTCACTTAATCCACGTATATTGATCAAGACTCATGTTCTGAGTTTGCAATTGCTTCCAATGGTTTTGTGAAAATCAACTCAAACCCAATGTGAACTAATCAGCATTACTTGACGAATGAGAATATTAGTATTTGTATGAAGCGATGTATAAAAAAATCATTCTGAAGATTTGGGAGAAAGAAATAGTTCATTATTTATTAATTCATCTATTATTTAAGAATCTTTCAAAATTTCGTGAGGTGATTCTTCTTGACAACATGCCATCTCTAATTTGACCAAATACGTTTCTTCGTGATGAATAATCCTAATATCGATTTCAAACAAGGAACAAATATTCTTCCATGATATGTTTACTCGTCCCCATCTATCCCCATACCATGTAATGCTCCAATGATCTTTACATGGTATATTCATGATAATAGTGAGGAAGAAGAAACAATCAATATTACAATTTTCACCACATGAATTGTTTATTATACATATCTCATATCGAATTCTTTGGTGTTTATAGTCATCATCTGATTGACGATCACTAGTGATATGTCGTTTTTAAAATAGAAATCCACGAATATTCATTGTTTTGAATGATGATGTACTCAGTTTGTGACAATTAGATTATGATAGATAATATAATTCGAATACGTAAAAATACCGTCAATAAGAAATGGATCAGTATCTGCTCAATTATAAACAAGTTCACCAAAAAATAATCGAAATACTGCTTAAAAATAATCTGAAATCAATTGTATCCGTTTGGAATACCTCACATTCTAGGTGAATATCATGAGTTTTAGCGCCAAATAAGAACCGAAATATACATTCTGTCGAGTCTGTGGAAATATCAGAGGCCAATGAGAATGCTAAAGTTTGACCAGGGTCCTTTTGGCAATTTCGCTACCAAACCAACCTAATAAATAGCACTCCATTCAATAGTATTTCCATTCAAGAATGATGACTGTCACGAAAAATTTGAGCACCAGAATGTTTTAGAATATGACTTGTCTCTCACTGTCAAATTTGTATTGTCTCACTTTGTATTTATTCGCAATAATAAATGAAGATGGCAGTTCAGTGTGCAGACCATATCATTCAGCGTAATCGAATTGATAGCGTTCAAAATAGGCGTATTGAACAAATATGAAAATATATCAGGAAATGCGAATTTATAACGAGACTATTTTAATTGGCTGAATGTTGAACAGTGATCAGAAGAGCAAACAAAACTTCGATATATAAAATCGAACGAAACCTATTACCATTATATTCAGGTGTTTTTTTCCAAAAAACGATCGAATTGGTTCATGACGTTAAAAAATACCATATTCCAGTAACGAAATCAATATTGTTGCAATAATCTTGTTTGTACGATGGCGTCGAATGTTTTGACGCTTCACCAGAAGGGATGAAAAAGAACCCGACATTGGATAGTTTTCAAAGGAATTGTTCACAGTTTTCAAGTACATTGTACCTGACCACTTGAAAATATTAGGTAGAACATCGAATCAGATATTAACAGACGATTCTGAGGTGAAAACGTTGAAATGTTTGATTCAACGGACTCATCACTGTGATAAAATCTTGTAGTTTATCAATTGGAATTGATCATAAAAATTTGAGAGACTCTTGAAAATGCACTACGATCAATTTCTTTCAAAATTGTTCCTTTAACGGTGACCTCCGAACTCTTCAATCGAAAATTATCCATACCAGATGATTGATGGATAATGCTGAATAATATTGAATTATAGTGTTTATAACAATGATGATTGTTATGAAGACAGTGATTTCATCTTTCGTCTATCGAAGATGATTCTGCCTCTGCTGCTAATGACCTTGACCATTATTTTTTTCTTCCTGTAGCTACGCTCCGAAGACATTTTTCCGCCTGGGTTTTCAAATAACTATCTAACAAATCATATCAAATATTTACGTACAACATGAAAAGTGCCGAAAACGTTAACTCTATATAAAACTGTCTGAATACGAGGTTAACATGCGACACGAAATATGGAATTTTCATTTCATTTATTATTAATTTCGGCACGACGACTCCACGACTCGACTCCTTCTATCCCACAGAATTGCTATGCTCGTCGTCGTTTCTGTGGAAACGTATTCCCATTATGGCCGCGCGAAAGCTTCAGCGCTCCTTAACAATAGGGGATGTGGGCTTTCTTTCCGAATAGTGCCGTAATGATGTAATAAGAACCATTAGGTGAAGCACCTTAATTTCGCTGGAGGAATGGCTGTGATTTCATGCTTTTCACGTCATTTATTGCGGAATCTTTAATGGGAATGATAGCTGCGAACTCGTTTCACACCCTATTGCTGCGGACGTTCATTCGATTTTTGCGGGGAGATGAATGGTTGTTTTCGATGGAAAAGAATGCAATATCCCACGGATCACATGCATCTGTCTGCTTCTGAAGTTCGAGTGGAAATTATTTTTTCTGTGATTGACTCGATCGATAGTTGCTCATTTCTGAAAGGAAATTAGCCTTGACGATTCAATTCACAGATATATGAAGATTTCCATTTTCAAACCCAAACTGCATTTTTTATTTGAAGAACTTCTGCCACCAACTCAAAACCTTTTTTGAAGAATGTTTCGAGCACTTATATAAAAACGAGAACTCGATAAATAATTTATTCAGAAAACACATGATGATGTTACCCTATCAGCCAGCAAATTACCCATCTATCAATTTTTGCATTATTTTTCTTGACTCTGATTTGCATCCAAACTAGCTCATCTGAATGAGTATGACAGAAAATGCACAGAAACAGCTGCTCATCATCACCTCCAGTTACAACGACGTACTGAATTTTTTTATAGGTAATTTTTTTCAAAATTGGAGGTTGAGTTAAAGTTTCCTGTCAGATTATCATGCGGAAGCATTGATATCTATACTGGGTGCTTCAAACAGTCTAGATAATGTAGACTGGGGCTTGCTGCGTGCATTCAATATGCCCCAGATGTGTTTCCTGTCATCAGTAACAATTGCAAGAAGAATGCATTCCATATGCCAAAAATGGCTATTGCCTTGAATCATAGTATCAATTATACTGTTGACATCTTCTGATAGGTACATGTAGGCTCCCATTATTCCATCTAGATGGTATGAACCCTCTTTGCATGATGACTTATGTTGAAGTACTCTTGTACGAGATACTACTGGAATAGACACAATTTGCCGTGTATCTTCAATTCTGGCGACTACATTACCTGACTGCTATTTTCAAAGAAATTGTTCTCAATCGCAAAGAAAAAAAGGAACGTCAGTTGATTTAAGTTTTCAACAATAATGTGGTATCAAAGAAATATCTGAAATCTTGTATTTTCTCAACATTGGAAGACATTATGGAGTCAGTTACTTTCAATCAAATCAGATGATATTTCACACCGATTTTCAATCGAGAACCAACAAAGCTTTCACTATAAGATTATTGTCACAAGAAAAAAAGTATTTGAGGCAGTTTATGCATAGTTTTTTATTTAAGTTTTTATAGTTTTCTCTCCTCGTTCATGAGTGTGCTTTCGTCTGATGCTTGGAAATGATGTTTTCAACATTATAATTAACATTTCGAATTTTCTGTGTGAATATCGTGTAGAAATTGAAAAATACGTTTTGAGGTTTCCCTGTGAATATTCATTCTGATCAAAAAACCAGCCTGAATCATTATCGAATAAAACTCCGCGTTGAACTGTTCGAAATTGTATGGAGCTTTCATCTGAAATGAGAATATTGTTGGCGTTTGGAATGAAATAATAGTGAACGAAAATAACAATTACCATGTTCAATATTTGGGAATCATATTGAATATTTTTGATAGGCTGCTCTTAATTGTATTTCAAAAATAAACGTTTCATTACCACAATTCATTATTATAACGATATTTGAATTTCTTTTGAACTGTGATTGAAAATCGATATCTCAAAATTGCAATGAATCATTGATTGATAAGATTTTTCATTCGACAATGACAATATAACCGCAACAGTTTTTCAATCTATGTCTCTGAACTTATTGTGAATCACACTGCATACAAAGAAAGTGGTGGAGGATCAATTCTTCTTCTAAATACCTCAATACATTCGAATTTCTCTTTGTGGTTCCTGATATGGAAAACCACTAATCTACTGAAATCACATGAATTATGAATACCATTCGAGAGAATGGTTGCATTATCATCCCATTTTACGCATTACTGTTAATTCGTCCGAAATGCTGGAATAGAACGATGATCAGACCATTATTCGGGATTATCCATGAACTCGACTGAAATGGGTCGATGATTATCAGTCATCAGTCAAAATCCTTCGGCCATTATAGTTTGATTTACAGGTTCCAACATGACAGTCGTTGACAAGTCCGAATTAAAAACAACGCTTCAACAGCACTCCTGTGATTTCAAATGCATGACGATTCAAATCATATCAAGCTGGATCTACTGCCGATCCTGGATGTCATCCTAAATCGACGATAGCTCAATGAAGGGAGTACGAATATTGGCATGCTTGAATCAGTGGTGTTCTTCTCTCTCTGAGATCAATCCATAATGATATTTCAGCAGATTGATCATAAATAGGATTAAAAAATTATACAATAAGTAGACTCTCTCGTATACGTTTTTCTGTTTCATAAATATCGAATATACAATGGTTTGCATTCATAATAAAGCGTCCCAATATTCTCCTTATTTGAAGGGATACCAACGGACTCAGCCGAAATTTGCATTTCTGTCGAAATTATTGAAGTTTCATTTTTCGAATTTGATATTTGATGTGCCCTGAAGAGTGAATGATCGACATATGAACTCTTCTGCTTCGATTGGTTATAAGAACTGAGAATATTGCTTGATGAATGAATCATCTCATGATATTATACGTGTAATATACATTTGGGATAATGGATCTCAAGGGCTCATTCATAGATTTCCTTGATTTGTTGCCATCTCACTCGAGATAGAAGGACAAGAATGGGGACTCTGGGGAGAAATATTATTGACACTCAGTTTCATCAAAAATGTATTCAATGCGGTTTTTTTTCTATAGATGAAAAAAACATGTTTGGAATGCTTCAAGTCGAATTAAGGAGCAAACCAGATTACTCGTATTCTCTCACCTGAAGTAGCAAGAATATTTTGTAAAAACTAAGAAACATGCTTCAATTGTTACTGTAACAAAATGTGAAACGCTTTGAAAAGAATGATCTTTGAAGCGATCTTTTTCTTATATTTTAGTTTCATTCCTAAGCCGACGCTCAGCCAATGGTCCAACTTTAAAAGACGGGATATACTAACTCTACTATTCACACTAAAAAACAATTGGAATGTAAACATCGTATCATAAGATCACCACTTTGTGGTGTGGTAGAATGAACCTTTGTCGTTACCCTTGAAGCGTCACTGATAAGATTATTTTTGTGCGATACGATTAGTCCAGTCCCAGATAAGTGACACGTCAACGCATGATGTGACGTTTTCAATGACGGTAATCAGCCGATTAGATCAGGGAGAAACATATAACTATTACCATTGTCATTGAAATACTTCTGTGATGGAAAACTTTTCGATTCGCTTAAAAGATGGCACCGCTCGCTAATATAAAGCATATAAATTAACGCATGACGTCAGGTTTTGGATGACAGTAATCAACCGTTTAGACCAGGGTGATTGAGAAAAACCTGTAACTGTTACCATTGGAAGATATCTGTGATGGAAAACTTTTCATGGCAACTCTCGCTAAGTTACATACATACATACATACATAGATATTTACATACAGCTCAAGCTAATATAAATCATGAAACAATTGAGGAGTTACTCATTGAATAGAATCAGGAATGGTCACAGCTACAGAGGAACTAAAAGAAAACAGGAACTTTGAAACAACTTTGATATTGGATTCCTTTGTAATTCGCATATCTGAAGTTGAAAAACGCTCGAGGTATGTTTACATATATTTATAAATTCCCCAAATCCTCTGAAGGCTGTTTATTTTGAGATGCATGGTTGATTGAGTTGACACGAAGTTGATATTGAGAAAACGATTCTCATTTCTGATTCATTCAGGATAAACTATTCCCTAAAATATTCTCAACTAAAATTTTGCTCGAGACATTTTCAATATATTTATTGAATATCCCTTCGACTTTTTAGTGATTCTACATGTTGCTCTATCAACTTGAACATCAATATGGTTTGATAAATGGAAGCTTTGTTTCAGCGGCTACTACGTTATCATGAACATTTCAATTAGTGAAGCCCTAAATCTCAGGATTTGAATAGACGCCTCTCAAAATCCATTCATAGAAGGCATCAACCAGTATTCCTATTATACTTTTGTATTCGGACCTATTCCACAATTTCCATATTTTGTGACGGAACACATCCATCCTGAGCTCGATAGCTTTCCACAGCAGATTTAGAGTATACACGAACCCTGCCAAACTTATTCAAATGAGCGGATTCCTGAGCCTCCAACTCTAATTCAGACCAGCAATCTGTTCTAGCAGGTAAATAGAAGCGGGCTGGTAATGCCGATTTTCTTGCGATTAATGGAGCGTCGATGATTAGAACAGATTCCAACTCGCATTTCCATATTGTCGACGTACACTCGAGGCGAGTCCGAGTGGCTTCGGCGAGGGTGGACTAATTATCGTGCGACCTCGAATGCTACAGAAATGGAGCTCTTCTGATGACTTCTCGAAGTAATCGAAAATGTATTCATTTGTGATGAATCGAAAAAATTGTATTATACTGTTGATTCGTGGGCATGGATTGAAATTGAATCAGAATTTGATGAAATCATCCTCGTCATTCATGTCGCTTCATCTCAACTCAGCGAACCACTTTCCAAAGTTTGATTTCCCTGCTATAATTCGGAATTACATTCATCAAGTTGAGCCTTAGCTTCAATAGTATTTGTTTCAGGAGAAAGCAATGATTCATCAACGCATGGTGTTTCTTTCAATTAATTTTCTCGAGCCTACAAAAGTTTTATTTGCTCATTCGATAGTTTATACTTTGAAAAATATCCTGTGCGAACGGCAAGGTCGTACGTATCTTAAATAGTTTTTGGACAGCGTTCTAGCTGCTCGTGATCAAATGTACTGCTTAGCTCAAAGAATCTTGAATATTTTTTATGGGGATATATCAAAAGTATTGTTCACGATACACCGCCAACGACACCTCAGGATATGAAAGTACGAATAAGAAATGCGTTTCGGTCCATACCGCAAAATATGTTATCCAGAGTTCAACACTCATTTCAAGAAAGAGTTCGCCTATGGATCGAGAATAATGGACACCATTGAAATAATAAACTATTTGCCACCCTGTATACATAATGAAAATCAAAATATCAACTAGGACACATACGAGTTCTCCGACTCCCATGTTTTGTTATCGAATGAAGTTGCATTATAAGTGGAAGTTGAGTCGAGAGTTGTCAGTGCGCTAGGGCCATGTTCACAAACACAATACACTACCGCTTGACATAAATATCCCTTGGGCCCCGGTTTTAGGGTTGTTGCGGCCAGAATGGGAAATCCTCATAACAAGCCGAGAGCATTACATTTAGGCACAACTAGGAGTGTAACGAATTTTACGGGAAATCTAGTGCTTATTGTACGCAGGAAACGTCATGGTACGTTGTAAAGCAAAATGGGGGGTTACACGGCGATATACATGTCAGATGATACTTTGTCACCAAGATTAGGACGAGAATGAACAACGGCGCGATGAAAAATGTTTTCGGCTAAGAAGATTATCATTTCAGAACTGCGATTGGAGATTATGTCAGAATTGGTTTATGTCAGCTGGAAACTCGTATAGCGTTTATTTCTACTCCCAACTACAGACTATATTTGGGAACCATTCTTGTATCCAGAATAACGAATCATTCCTACCAATAATATTCCATCCACACATTTTGAATTATGATGCCTTCAGTCAGATTGGTCATTTCAAAGTGGAGTCAACAATAACAAGTTCAGTTTGTATCTAATGCTACTATTTGAGGTTACCAACATGATAAAATTCACCATGGAGTTATTTCCTGTTTAATTTTTCATCAACCTCACCCCAATAACATCCTGATAAATTCTTTCCGGTATTTAATATAGACCAATGCATTTATGTTCCTACAGGAATCAGCTAGTCCTAGTCTTCCTCTCCAAATCTGATGTTCGACAAGTCTGAGACTGTTTCATTCTGGACTGCTAACATCCACCATGAGCTTTCTAGTAAATCCTTGAGCTCAGTGAGCTAGCATTACTTTACTTCCCAAGAATCAGTGGAGACAAGTTCGCAAGGATTTCTGTCAACTCCAGCAAGATATCCTTTAATTTCATTTAATGAACTGGTTGATATAAGGTAGTGAACAAAAGTGTGAATCCTAGTAGTTCACTGATTCTTTAATATTGTGTTTTGTAGAGAATGTTATAGATGTTGTAGCTGAGAGGCCACTCTGGAATTTTTTCATGTATCCAGGATGGCCACCAGGAGTAGTAAACGTCATCTAAATTTCTCAAAATTCCTTCTCACCGAATTATACCTTGCAAACTCACCAAATGGATATATAAATTTTGTAGTAACTTAAATCAGAGTAATTTTTGACATACACTATCTGACGCATCTACTGAAATGTACTTGTGATATCGAATAATACAAATTTTCATCATGATACCCCGGAGTTTTTTTTTTTTTGGAAATCGGTATCAAGATAATATATAATATAATTATATATATATATTTTCTTCAATGATACCATTCACATTTCATTTTTGGAAACATTATGGGGCATAATGAACAGAACAATTGCGAAGTATGCAAAAGATAAAGTGGAAGAAAAATTAAATCATAAAATATTCAAATCATACTTTGAAAGAGTTACAGAGTGATCAGTTATGATTGCACATACAAGTAAACTTTATTATTAATATCCTCCACACAATGTGTTCCTTGTTGCAATTTTGTAGACTAATATTATTCGGTTATATGAAGCCTTGCATACCTTTGACTTCGACCAACAAATTAACTATTATCATTGGATGTTGGACGTTATAAGGATTTTTTTTATATTTGAAGCATTCTCTAGATTTTTTATCTTGGCCATTTGTATTTTGCATACTTCGCAATAATTCTGCTAAAATGTTCACAAAAATTTTTGACATGAAAATATTATCGAGAATATATGAAATTTTGATTTTGATGTCGGATTTCAGAAAAATTCATCATCCACTGATGTTATGATTGAAGAATTTGTATTCTTTGGTATTTCGGACTAGGAATGAGATAACAACATATGGTTTCATTAGATCATTCTGGTATTGTTTCACTGAATCCTGATGTCTCTACATCGAATACTTGGCCAAAGAAGATCTTTGCAAAGTGAATATGAAATGACTTCCATGATGATATAATTTCGATGATAATTCTTCATTTGGAATGTTCATTTCCGCGCTAGCGTCATCATTCAACGTGATACCTGGACCAGAGGAAAAAAGGAAACGTTCATTATCTACGGCAATTTGGTGGGAAAGCGAGAACGATTATCTACTGGCGTTGAACTTCATCACCGCGAATTATCAGTGTCCCAGAAAGAACTGTATAATGAGTTTATAAAGTATTTTTGGTAAAATAAACGGAACAACATTAGAGCTGTTTAATCTGGAGGAAGAATGACTCTTTGTCTCATTTTGCTCTGGAGTATATTTTCTATAGTACATTCATTCGAGGAAGGGAGTTGTGAAAGAATGAAAATCACAAGTGCGGAAGAATTTCGTTATTTACCAGTACTAATCAATCATTCATTCCTGATTTTTCTTTATCTATTGTCTGCTGCCTATTTTTTCAGAATTCTCACAATTTTTCAAAATGAATTTCAATGAATAGTTAATGTGGACAAGAAATATATTCGAAATTATGAAAGCATTCAGATAGAAATGGAAATGATTGCTCCATTAATAAAACATTCGCAAGAATGGAATAGTGGGGGCCCTTATTGTGACAGAAGTGACTAAAGATGAAGATAGTTATGTATCTTGGATAATTTCATAGGTTATCTCTGAAAAAGTAGTACAGTGGTACGTGAAAAGTTGATGCTGCTATGGCTGCTATCTGTTCAGGAAAATTAAATGAAGACATTGAATGTCAACAGAAAAGTTATAAACAATAGTTCAAAATCATAAATTCAATTGATGGAATGTGCGGAAATATTGCACTGTTTGATGAATATCAATAATCATGAGTTGATAATTATCTACCATCGAAGATAAAAACATAACATTGGAGACATTAAAATAAATGAAAATAATGTACGGTTGAAAGGCATCTTTTCCCACAGGTTCCTTATACAAGGAATCCCAATTAAAAGATGTGAGACAGATTTTTTGTTAGGGAGTACTTCTATTTATGAAACTAAGAAAAATTGAACCCACTCCACATAAACACCCCTACAATACTCGAAAGACTGATGAATAACTATTGACCAACGTAATACGCATTATTTGGTACCCATAATTCATGCTTTGTTATCACATGACTGAAATATATAGAAAACTACCAAATGTTCAAAAAAGAACTGAGGAAATGGATTCTCAAAGACAAACTAATATTCACTGATATTGTTAACCAGAGATCAACTCAGTGAAGTATAACATTTTATTATTTATTTTGGTGTATATGTACGTATGTGAGTTTGTGAATTTGTATACATGGTCTCCATTTCATGAATCTGGTTCATATATAGAGACTAACCCTTTAGTATATATGCTATTTCACAGATTATATTAATCCCTTTATTTATGATGTGATAATTCACCTTGCTATGTCAATAACCTACTAATGTTTACCCCTTTCATCGATTTTTTGTTTTTTTTTATAAGCAATTTTTACAGATTGTTCAAAAATTTTTAACGACTTTATCATTATATTATATTATATTGTTTCAATTCTACTATGGAAGTAGTCAATGCTACTTCTGTGATCCACATTCGTTTATTCAAAAAAAGCGATTTATGATCATGAATAAACATTATTATTACTGCATATTTATGTTTGATGTCCAAAGGAAATGCAATGACTTTCGATAATCTTGAGAAATACTTGCAATTTGAGACAGGCAGAATTTCCTCCTGAAGTTGGAACTTTCTCAAATATGTGCCGATACTATTTGCCATACTGAAGTAAGTCAAGATCAGTTGACCCTCATGCATGCATAATAATAATAATAATAATAATTATAATAATAATAATAATCATAATGAAAACCGAGTAGTGCAAAAGAATAATAAAAATAATAAGAATAATAATGATAATGATACTTTATTCATCCAAGAGATCATACAATGATACAGGTCCAAATTCAAGCAAAATGCAGTGATCAAATATGCTCAGACTACGTCAAGTCCCATTTTACTGTTACCGTTGAGGAAAAATACTGCTTTCCTTAAATCATTGCATCTATTTATCTCCCTTCTTCATCAGGCATGCCTGTTTGAAAGTTGTTACAACAACGCCTCATGAATATCGTCGTTAACTAAATGCTTTCGACTAGAAGAATCTTCCAAATGTAACGATTCTTTCAAGCGAAAATACATTCATTTTAATTGGGAGCTTTCCTTAACAATATTCTTATATCAGCGTGTTCATGAAAGCTCGCTCTTTTATTTATTGCACACAATTTGGGTGTCAGTGAATTTGCAGAGAATCATGAGAGAAAGGAAATATAATATACGGGAAATTGTCAAGCTAGATATGGTTGAAATGTTGGTGATGATTTGAAACATATCGTTCATTTCATTTTCCCATTTGCATTTCGAGAGTTTCTTAAATTGTATGAATTGTAATATTTATATTGAAGTGAGATTTATAAAACGATATAATATATCGTTCTTCTGGAAATTTATCGTGAAATTTAGTATGAAAATTAAGGAATAGACAACACTTTTCAATTGCCATTATAATTATCGACTAAAGAACTGTTATGAGAAAATGAGTCATAATGCATCAGGTCTAAAGACTAAAGAAAAAAATCCTTGGTTCTCCGATATTCGAGAGGAAGGCGTGAATCGACTGAGAAATTAATTTCTAATTTCTACCTTGTTTACAAACAGGTGTTTTGTAGAAGAAAGTGAATCATCGTTCGATTGCTCTCAGCGATTCTAGAATTGAATTGTAGACATCAATATCACGACAGCACTGCTTTGATTACTGCAATGTCACATTTTTGTTAGTTGCAGGAGGATTTAAATGAGAATCATTTTTAGATTCCACAGCATTCAGTCTGGAAGTGTTGTTTTGTTCTTACAGGAATTAGGAATTTTATGTAGATAAAATGTATTTTGATATATAGCATGGTTTATATAACGAATTTATGATGATTCGTAGAAAACAAAACATATACCACTTCGATTCGATTTTTTAATCATGGTTTTCATGGGAGAGTTAATCGAAAATATATAAAAATGAATATGGAAGAGGAAGTTCTTTATTCTCGTATACTTATTTGCAATTTCAGATGCTAATGGAATCGATATCTCCTATTTGGTCACTCCAAGTCATGCGTGTACCAAAAATAGATTCTTTAGCATCAAAATTCAAAAATCATAGTTTCTCATCAAAATCAGTCTTCCTGTCCATCAAACTGTATGAAGTTCATTGAGAAACTATAAATAACCAATTCCCTTTCAAAAAGAACTCAAAAACTCCTCGAAATAGTCTTAATCTCTTAATCGATTGCATGAAATGAATTCTTCGTTTTATCCGTCCTGTAAAAACGGCGCTAAATTCCATCTCGTTCCTGACATTCAAGCAATTACAGCAAACCATCAAAGAACATTTATCAGTTCGTATGTACCAAAGAAATTAATTCTCTAAATTACGGAAATATTCATTCATCTGCACGACTGGCTTTCAGTTGCGGAATTTCAAGGGATATCTTGATGGTAACACCGTTTCACATATAACTTGTCACAGAACAGAGAACATAATTGTTGTGAATACAAAAACAGCTGTATTGTGTGTTTTCTTCATTCGTTTGGCGTCGGACTGAAGCGGATACGACAGTCATTTATTATTGAAAACTTTAGATAATGATTGGACGCCACTTTCCATTGAAAATACAGTGCTTCTCAAAAGTCCCCTCCCCCCTCTTATCTTTGGAACGATTATACATAAACAAGTGAAATTTAGAAACTGAATATCGAAGGTTGTAAACTGTCCCACTAGGGATGATAGATGACGAAATCGTCAAAGATGACGTCACAAGGCCATTGTGACCAATAATTTTAAATGGAACCCTACGGCAAGCGAATCCTCTTTTAAAAGGTATCGAAAAATCCTATTTAATGATACTAATTTTGTTTGTATTTATGGCAGTTAACTGAAGTTTTCGTCATTTCAGCTTTTACGTATCTTTCTTGTATCGAATATAATCACGAGTGGAAATGATTCAATTCGAGTGCGAGGTTGATTTCAAATAAATGTACGAATGGATTTGAATACATGTCAACGTGAGCTCGAAGCTTTCGTATGCTTGGAATATTTGATATAGAACATTCCATGTACATTGAAAGTCAAATTCTATGTAGAGGACATAATGTGTATGAGTAGGTATATTCATTTTGGTTGATAGTCACCTCACGTAACCGATCAGGTGTGATGTTGCAGGAATCATGGGAAAATTTTGAAATTTGAGAAGGAGATTTTTAATGCGATCTACGAAAAAACCAATAGAGAATTATCAAAATCTCTACACATCATTGGAATTCAACATAATTGCATTCTTGAAATTCAACTAATTATAATTTTTTTAATTGATGCCCCATTTTACCCATTTGAAGCACGCCTCAGTGTGTTTGAATCGAACTTTAAAATACGCGCGTTTTTTAAATTTACCATGGCAACATCAACGAAGAAACGAGAAACGTGTAGTCTAAATGACAAATTTGTTATTATCGATCTATCAGGAGTATCCTGTAAACGTCAAATAAAATATTACTGACAAATGCAAAACTTTATTCAAACGTAAAATGGGGCACCAATAAAAAAAATAGCGTAAAGTATTCGTGGATCTGGTCTTGAAAACACTTGCTTTATTTCGAAAAATCGCGCGTGATTTAAAGACCTTTTTATCCACTTATACTTTGATATACTATTTAATAATTCAATGCATCCATAGTAATATACATAGTAGGTATCCACGACAACCGATTTTTGAAAGAAAACATTCAATGTGGTTCGATTGCATTGAAACGTCATTTTGATGGTAAATTAATCGCTTGAGAAATATATATCAACTGTGGCATCAACGTGAAATGTAGCACATTTCAGGAGAAGCATAATATGAAAACTACTTCCTACCGAAAATATATATAGTTGAAGTAGTTTCAATAACGTCAACGTAAAGTTTCAATCTGACATCTGGGCATGCGCCTTCCTCAAGTTTTCACGTTTTTGTTTCTTGTGATTCCACTGGTATACGTTATTTAAAGGTTACAGAAACCGGAAATTAGAATATGGAGAGAATTCAATGTTCTCTATCTACGCTAGTTCTCTGCCAATGTAATGAATTACTTCAACACAATTACAGATGAACTACGTGAATGTTATATCCACTACGTTAACATATCTAGAAAGGTTTACATACTGTAATTTCTTCAACTAACTCGAACTGGATCCAATAAACTGAAATTTGAAAATTCCTCATCAATTGTGGAAGTATTCACCTTCGTATGTTTACTTAATAATATAAAAATATTCCTCTATCGTGGAAAAATAAGATTCCTTTCACATCATACAAATTTCGGATAACTTTGGGATTTGGATCGGCAAAGAAAACATTCTTTATGTTCTGGCAAACCAGCGTTTCAGCATATAAACTCCATTACGCATCATCAGCGCTCATTTCTGAACAGTGTATTCAATCAATCTATCGAACAGAACGGACTCAAACGTGCCGACTTAATTCAGGATACGGTTACGCCATTTTCAATTATTAAACCGGCGTAATTCTAATTTACACCATGGACGTTATTACTGTGGAAGGTTGGCGGATATGAGATAGATAAACAAGTTTCAGTGGGACGTCCCCGAATTGCGTGGCGAATTTTCGTCCAGTAATTTCAGGTAGATGTGACATGGAAAACGACGAGGAGTAGAATTTTGGATGACGATTTCGCACCTCTACTACGAACTATATTCCTGATGAAAAGCCTTGTTTATACTTTTATTCACATGTCTAGATAAATATCAACACTGCACAAAATATATAATTTTTCTGGAAAAACCTTCCGCTGCCCCTTTTTCGTAATTCAAAAACATATTCATAGGTTCTAAATTCCATTAAGATATTTGTTACATTTACTCATTGTATTTTTTTACATTGAATATGACGGAATCATTGTTCAATACCATCACCAATTCGTAATGTGCCCATGAACGCTGTCAGAAGAAAGTCAAATAGTGATACAATTACCAGAATGAAATGATAATCCAAGGCGGATAATAAAAAATATTATTATCTCGAATATAGTGTGGATGATAAGTCTGTCGGCCGGTTCTTCAACAGAAAATGTCATTTCTTTCACAAGTGGCGTAACTATACCATCTGGGGTTCAAGGAAAACTCAATGGACAGGTAATTATCAGTTAAAATCACGTTGTAACCACTTACACCTTTCCAACACTCTCAACAATTTTATTCCTGAGCTCGCGCCCATTTGGGTTTTCACCCTCTCGCCATGATAGCTACCTCTTCAATTGTCTCGAATAGCAAGAGGGGTCGTGCGATACATCGTTGAAAAGGATTCCAGAAGTGATGATTCCAATTTCGCCTGTATATAAATACGAATATAAATATACAAATAATGAATTTACAAACATGAATGATAAATTCAAGTTAATCACAACCTAATTACTGCAGGAGGTATTCAAAATGTTCCTCATTCACTTTCTGGCATTGTGGGTTCATTGAGTGGTCACCAAGGTCACCTCACACTTTATGAACTCCGTTAGAAAATATCAACAAAAAATGTTAAAGAATCGATATGAAGATCCTAGAAAGCGTTAGGGAGGAAACAGCTCCTGCACTAGTTAAGTTGTCGATCAGGCTAGTTTGTCCAAATTATTTATTTTTGGAGATCAAATTCAACACCATTTGTTTATTCATCATTATTTGAATTCACACTTGAAAATCGGAAATAATGATTTCATAATTCGGATTTTGAAATCTTCCACAATTATTATTGCTATCGAGAGAAAGGGATGGAATGGTGACTAGTTTTTTCGGTAGACTCCGCGTTCAAAATGAGAATTGACGTGCCCGAGCGTTTTTTGATGTTTTCTTCAGCACGGAAATTCCAATTGAAGGGGGTAAGATGTACCATACGAACTGTATGGTTTTTTTCAGAATATCAAGCAGAAATATAGGAAAATAAACATAATATGAAATGATTCTTAACTGTGTTCTCACATTTCATGCTGACCTTGAGATTTTCACTTTCCAAAACTTATTACATGAAAGTTTCTGTCTTTTATGAGGTTTCCGTTTTGAAACAACCATAATGCCTCTTTATGGTAGATGTGGCAACGCTGCATCGTTGAAACTATTTGCAATCCATCAAGCTACCACAAACTCCTGTTTTCCATATAACTATATCTCACCTTGAATAATTCGATAACTATCGTTTCTGAGTACAAACTACACATTCTATGAATTGAGTTTTTCATGTATGAGTTCGGTGTTGAGAGGTGAATGAGAATTTTCGTAGTGATTGCAGTGCATCATGTGGATGACGAGATCAAAATACAAACTGGATAGCAGAGCAACTACCAACTTTTTATCAGGATGCGTTGCAGGCAATTGTACACGAAACTCTCGTTGCAACAAGCCGAGTTTTACCTCTCACTAATGACATCCTGTCCCACGGAACATGATTTTCCGATTCTGGCCGTGCAAAGCCGTTCCAATTGCATCGCAAATCTCATTTGCATCGATCACAGCACTTACAAGGGGATACCCGAACAGGTACACAATGCTTATCAACGGCGCTAATGACATTTTGTGGTGTTTGTTATGGAAACTCACGATCTACGACACCGGCGACAGCCACCAGAAACGAGCTAGATAAATATGGAGATTATGCTCTTACCCTGAACTTTGGATGTGGCGAAATTCAGGTGGAAGCACGAAAACAAGGTGAATTCGATGTTTTCAGGCTACAAAACTTGAATTCTCATTAACAGGTCACTGAAATACACTTTCGATGACGAATAATTTACGCAGTCAAAAAGAGGCTACAGGAAATAATGTCTAAAATATGATTTCAATGTATTTTTTTAAGTTCAGTGTGTCTATCCTTATAATACAGGGTGCGGCAACGAAAACGAAACAGATCGAATATCTTATAGACACATGTGTTGTGAAAAAAACCAAGGGGGACGTCTTTCTACCATAACCTCAACTGTCATACCTCTCTCTCCTCCCCTTGGTCACTATCACCCATACAATTTAAATAGGGAAAGTACTAAGAGGGCGCCAAAATGAAAAGTTACGTAGCGAACACTCACATGGCTGAATTCCTTATCAAATTACCTTTTCAGTGATGCGACACACTTAGTACTTTCCCTATTTAAATTGTATGGGTGATAGTGACCAAGGGGAGGAGAGAGAGGTATGACAGTTGAGGTTATGGTAGAAAGATGTCCCCCTTGGTTTACAAATCGACGTGTTTTTGCATTTTTTTCACAACATCTGTTTCGTTTTCGGTGCCGCACCCTGTATGTATCATCCTATATGGGCAAAATTGTTTTGACTAATCTGATAGGGTATGCTGTGCAATAATTGTTTTATCATTATTATCGTTATTCTAATTATGAATTTGACAATCTATTTTTATTAAAGTCATCTGTCAAGAAGTGAGCATGCGCTGTAGACGAATCTATGTGGATTTGGAATTTTATCATCGAAATAGTGGAAAAATTCAAGAATAGCGATATCACATACGAATATGTTTTTTTCTATTTTGATTCATCGACGTACTATTTGAATTTGTATCTTGTATATCATTTGTATATCAAATCGACAACCATTGATAGGCGAGATCACGAAACCATAAACTTGCTTTGAACCTGTTTCAAGATCTAATAATGTAATAAAAATATTGTATATAATTTTTTTTCCAAAAAATATTATGTTATATCCAGAAAAACTTCCCTATTTCCGGCGAGACCTCAAAAACAATGAACACTTATATGTACGGGAGTACTTGTGACATATCATTGCTGTGCATTTTTTACGTGATTTCCATATGCATCCCAAATTTAGGAATTTATTCTGGCACAACCAATGCGGAGAGAGATTGAAAAGAAATTGGGTAAATTTCTCAACGTACTAAATGTCGTAGTATATTTTTAAATAATTAGTGAGCCCATTGGCAGAAGTAAATTTCACTTTAGTTCCCAACAATAGGTATCTACAGATACTTAGTTATTCAGCTTTCCTCCCTGATTTTCGGAATATAAATGCAATATATATGTGTTATCAGCAGGTGCAAACCATCGATTTATTCAGAATATTCTTCCTAATGAATTTAGGTTAATTGCAACACCGTAAGGAACTTCCTTTGCACTCAAACTTTTTCTTTAATCCGATTAATTCTTAATTATATTTTTGGACTTCTGCGCCAACTTCAATCTCATTATGTTGGTCCGCCATTGATCATAAATCACTCCAGAAACTTATTAATTTGTTAGCAACTTCGGAACACCTAAATCGTCAAACCTTGTGAACTCCCTAGTGAAAATTGGTATAATGAGACAACGAACTGAAAGAAGTTCAGATATATCAGGAACTTGAAGTAGATTGTCCATGATCGTTCATGGAAGTCGTGAACACTTCGTGGATATCTCGTTGATTATTCCACAATTGATTGCATTTTTCATATGTTTCTGGTTTCACTATGATGATATCAATGATAATACTCTCCATTAAAAACGGTTCTGATAATTTTACATTGTCAACTATATGAAACACAGAAAAATGGAAGTCTCTTTCTCGATTAGTCATATTTTCTTTTTTTTTTTGTCAATTCTCTCTGTCAATCTGATCAATCATCAGAAACATGTTCGTACCGATCTGTTATTGAATCATGTTTAATGTGATTTTTGCTTCCTCTATCCATATCAGGACACTCCATCAAAATCGGGATCTTTACAAATCTTTTGTCATCAAAACCCCAGAGATGATTGATATAGCACTGATGAATATTGTTCAACTGATTTGAAGCCTAGCTCTTATTTATAATTTCGAACGTATGCTGGTGATAAACATTGTATAAAGAAGATTCGACCCCTAAATATTCCAGTTGTCTGAGTCCTGAATTGATAGAAATGATTTAAGTTGTTGAAATGGTCAAACTTGTTATCACGCAGTAGATTGGATCTGCTCTGTTTGAATCCTCATATTTCAGGCCCAATAAAATCAGTGTTGTACCCTTGAACTTTCTTGAAATTATTGAAGGAATATGGATCTACCATTCACAACAACAACAAATCCAAACGGAAAGTTCCAGAAAAACTACATTGACAGGACGGTGACAGAATTGTGAATGAATGAATGTTTCACGAAAGGAATGTGATGTATCGTTTTTTTTTGTTTCCAAGTTGAGAATTCAATCCAATAGGTGAAATCTATGGGAGCAAAATATCTTACATCAAATTCCGAAAGGATCTCGTGAGTGAATTCAGTGAAATACCATCCGACTACAGACATATCTGCCCTGTAGGCGACAACCAACTTACAAAGCGAGATCCCTCTTTGAAGTCGCTAGAGCTGTAAGCCTGAAAATAAAATTTGTTCGATACAATTTTTTATTGAATGCCGAATACTCTCTCGAAGTGAAATGAGATTAAATTTTATTTGCCATAGATGGAAACACACAAGAGTCGCGAATACAGTTATTGGATCCAGAAACGGATGTAGAAATGTCGGAATATAAGAAATATTAGGGATTTGGAGATGTCAACTGCAGATTAGATGTAATATTTGATGTTATCAAAATGCCGAAAGAAGTAATTGCATATAAAGACTCTGAGAACCATAGAAGGAGAGTTTTTACTTATATCATAGCTGTAAGTTTGAATAGTAGTAATAATGAACCTTTGGTCATACGAATTCGCGTAGTTCTAGACCTTCCTTTAGAAAACATGACTTCAATAGATTTTCGAATTGTTCGTAGGAAAGAGTCAATGAATATATCTGGTGAGTTCTTCATTGAAAGAACATTCAGGATATATCCAACGAATGACCATATATGTTAATTTATCATCATTCCTCGATATTTTGAACAAGAAATGGTATATCGAGATACGGTTTTCAATAGATCATTGTATTGTTTCACTACATTTACATTTGATACTTCAGGAAATTTTGCGAATTTTTGTCATCATATCAAAAGATGCCCTCTAGTGATCTCACTCGGAATTAACGAGAATGAGTTTGCTGAAGCTGTTGAATACTTTGGGAGTTACAGCTGTTCAGTTGAAAAAGCTTCTAAGATACAGCATTCACCATTCTTATCTGGTAATCGAAAAAACTGTACACTGAACAATTTCCATATATTTTGGCATTACTATCGATGAACATTTTGTTGCATATTTTAGTGTTCCTCTTATGTCAAGAACATTTTCAAGAATATCTCATTTCGAAGGCTGGAGGCGAAGTTTTTATCGATGCTCACACTGGGAGCCTGGTAGTGGATACGAATTGACGAAGAGGGTACAAATGGTCGAGTTATCAGCTTCATCCTCAAGATAACCATCTATTCAGGTTGACCACCAACTTTTATAGATTCGGTTACATCGTTGGATGCCTGTTTTATTTTGGAACAGTCACGAGAACATTTTCATTTGATAGCGTCTCAAAATGATTCGAGCACACTTATCAGCAGTCGTCAAGCTTATCTGGTCATAATAATTGCGACCCATAAAAAAGACATAAAGCGACAGCCGGGAATGAGGGATGTTGTAATTTCGAGATTCCAGGATTCGAATCGGAATGGAGGTCATTTACAGTGACGTAGTAGGATATATTAGGGCATTCAATTCTTGTATATTATGGATGAGGTCAGCAGATTTTGACGATCGTGTAGAGTGAATCGGCAACAAATTGATGAAGATTGCATTCTCGATTTCTTTCCTAGAGGAAATGCACTCGCGAAAATTCCTAGTTTCACTCAAGAAACTTAGGATGAATTCCCAATTCTACTTTCAACTATCAAGGGGAGAAAGGTGAAGGGGCTGACAACTTTTTCGTTCAAAAACATCCTGTTCCAAATGAAAATTGATGTATAGGAATGTTTTTAAATTTTTTCTCCAGTAACAGGGTGAGACTTATCATCCGCAATGTATATTCTGGTAGAAAATTATCGACTACACGCATCCAGTCACGCAACAGTGTGAATAGACAACTCCAAGTTTCATTCGAATGAAATCAATATGTATATTTGATGGATACACTAGAGATTCATTCGACACTTATCATTGTAATTTGTATCGAATCAGATGTATAACAAGATTCCGGCAATGAATTCGATCCAAAATGTACACATATCCTGAACATAAATCATTGTTTCTCGCAATCAATCACGCTATTATAATTTGATATCCGTAGTATCATGACATGTCAAATTATTGGGAACATCAATAATCCGATTATCACCAGGTATGTACTAATTACCTCACATACTTGTCTGGAGTGAAGAAACTTGGATAGATTCCATTTCAATAATGTTTGAAGACGTATGTCCACCATTTCTTACTATTTGGACCCGAAAACAATTTCAACGTGATCAACTTCGTGATAGAATAAAATAGAATGAAAAAGAATACAATATAAAAGAATGGAATAGTTTATTTATTGTACAACTTTGTTTCTTCGGATATATTTCAGATGTCAGATAGTTGCACTACCGAATAAGGAAACAAGGAGAAAAAAGAGTTTTTTTGGACATTTGGTCCAAAACAGCGTCAAATTTCCAAAACTAGATTGTTTAAGAAAACGAGGTTTTCCCTAGTTTTGAAAGGGTATACCATGCTCTGTCGAGGGCTTATTATGCACTCAACTGTTTCACCAAATACAAGCGCGTACTCGTCCCTCACATGGTTCAAGTTTCACACAAGAATTGCCAGTAGTAGTGGACAACAGTTTGTAAATATTGATACAATAGCTATATTTCGCGTATCATTAAGTATTATAAGTCATAGAAGAATACAAACATACAAATAAAAAACTCTATGACAACCTGTCAATTGTTGTATAACTAAATTGAAGCTGAATTGCTACTGAATTCTTGTGTTGTATTAAGACACAGATCGACAAGAACATTTTTAAGTTTTCGTATGGAAATATGTGTTGACAAACTCCTCAACTTCTGAGGAAGTAAATTGTACAAGTACAAACCGGAATGATATATCTTTCCAAACATGCTTTTCAGGTTATAAGTTTATTCATCAAACTATCTCCAGAAAGCCTGGTACACATGTTTGACTCGACCTGTATGTGATGTTACTATAATCTATCTAGGACAATATGATTCAGGGAATGAAAGCAATAACTAAATAAAATATAAAAATAAAAATTCAAGCAACGCCCTGTCAAAATAGACAATCAATTCCCAAATTCACTCACTCGTCCATAGCTTATCCCCACCTTAACTCAATTGTTCTCTCTACAAACTAAAACCATTAAACAGCTTAGTAGACACCGTTGTATCTCGTATATGCGCCTATTATTCCAGTTTATTGTGGATCTTATAGCCCTGTTGAATTATAATGTACATGTATATGGACGTGTAGATTTGGGTGCCCCATCCGCACAGTGTGTTTGATACAGACAAAGCTCATGCTAATACGTCGTAAAAGGAATATGGTATTCCGTTGAGTGCTTCCACAGATCGGTATATTTTATTGATGGATTCGGTTTGGCGGTGGCGGTTTCACACGGAATTGAGGGCCAGTTGTGGTGGCTGTTTCCCTCGACAACACTCTCGAGATCGAAGCAGAAATACGAATTGTATGATTGATGCTTTGGTATTTTCCTAGGCGGGGATTTTCGCACGTTGAAGATGATTTTTCGTTGGAGATTTTTCATCTGCAACATTAATTGGAATCTGATGGGAGAGGAATTTCGACATCAGTTCCGGAAAATCTCAGAGGGATGGAAAATCGATGGATTCATGAGTTGAACGCCACACCAAGCTTATCCTAGATCAATCGAATATTATTTGAAGTTGATCGTTGCAAATTTCGATCTTCAGGTTCATATGAGGTGAAACACCTGGAAACATCTTTCGAAATAAACCATAATTATGAATTCCTGGCATCATGATATGTTATTTTAATGCCCTGACAGTGATATAAACAAGCTGCCCTGTTCTCTTTTCGAATGCTACTATGAGGATCTCGCTTATCTTGAGAGAGACAAAGTTGAAGCACATTTGTGTGCTGGATAAAACAAAACTTATTCAGCGCCAGTGTCTTGACTAGAAATCAATCAAAATGTCGAATTTGCATTGTACAATGTTTCGAAAAATTTGTGTGAGATACTTAGTTGTGAAGACAATTGAACACGTTATTTGGAAATGTAAAAATTCGAGATGGCGTTGGTGAAAACGGCTAAAGGTGCAGATGTTTCTCTGTCATTTTGAGACCTTTTTGTCACCTGAATACAGTTTCAGTTGAAGATGTAATCCATTACGATTAGTGTATACTTGAAAACGGAAAACGAAAATATGTTTTTCGTGATTCTTCGAAATCATAAGAGATATTATCGATTTCTCTCCAGATTATTCAGCATGGAATTGCGCAATTAGGCCACAAGAGCGAGATCCTTATAGTGATATGAAACCCACGTTTGATGATAGATTCGAAAATCCACTACAGATTGGGATTGTATTTCAGTATCTGATAATGCGATTTGAAAGTTGTTGCAGCATACATATAAAACCAATTGAAATCTATCAGACTTCATCACAGTCATTATATTTCTGACGTGAAACACATATTTTCCATCAAAATAACCTGGATATAACAATTGGATAAAAATGCCATGTCCAGCCAGACATCAATGCCATTTTTTTAATTATTGGTTTCGATATCTAGTTTATATCAGTGTGTATGTCCTAACAACGTACAAGAGTTTTAATTGAAGCTAATCTTTCCAGGTTGTTATTCTAGGAAGTACGACAACATTGATTCCTCATACCTAATTGAATCTCTTTGAACGTAAACATAGTCTTAATTTCTCAGGACCATCACTAAATCTGCCATACATTCGAACATAATAATAATGAAAAACGTACCTATCTCTTAGATTTCTAACATGTAAATCTACGATCCATATTGGAGCCAGCAGGTTATGTACGTTGCATACATGTTTTAGTGAGATTCTGAATTATTCGACTCGGTTCCACATCCGCTCTCCATATTTATGTGATGTAAATAAAATGTGCATAAAATTCCGTTTGGTTTACCTTCCCTTTTTATCAGAGATTTGCCGAGTAGATGAATCGTGAGAGTTTTAAGCTTTCAAATGTACCATCATGAGTGAATTCAATTCATAACAACTAAACGCTACAGGAGAATGAAATCGTATTGTAGGGAGTGAGCTGAATTCGTGGGGTGCTTGATGTTTAATGAATTTGAATTATTGATTCGTGAATACACCGAGACTGATATGTTATATGATTGTGTGCGAAAATATTGAAAAATCATTCCTATTGAATCTATAGTGTGATTCGTTCTCTATATAGGTGCCCTCGCTATTTCTTAATCCTGGTAGATTGCGAAGGAATGATATTATCACTCGAAATAACTTTTCGGAATGCTCGAGTCCTTTTTTAAAAAGATTTATTTTTCTATTATAACTTTTTCTACATGAGTAACTATCAAAAAGCGTTCTACTAGTATGAGAGCAAAAATGCAACTGACTAAAACATTGATTATCTTGTTAACATGATCGTGAAATGTAATCTCTTGTTTAGCCATAGTCAGCGTTCTTCTTGGAAACGGTTGTGGAGTCCATGAGATATTTCTCGTTTTCAACCTTTAAAAAAGATTTTAGCTACAGATGTCAGCATATCAAGTTGCAACAACTGATCGCTACATCGGTACTGAGTACATGTCTCAAATTTTTCAATTTGGAAGAAATTCATGTCAAAATCAGATGGAAATCGAGGAAGCAGAAGTAATTTCATGTGGATTAGTTGACATTAGAAGAGATCAGACAAGTGATAACACATGACATCCTCTCTGATTGTGATGAAACCTCATGCTTGTGTTTTATAAAAGTAAAAGTAGTTGACATTAGAAGAGATCAGACAAGTGATAACACATGACATCCTCTCTGATTGTGATGAAACCTCATGCTTGTGTTTTATAAAAGTAAAAATGGTGAATATTTTGCTGAGAGTCATTCATTTAGGGAAAACAAAGGATTGCTATATGTTACATGACAAAGCCACCATTGCACAACAAGAATCCCAAATTCGTTTATATTGTTGGTGAAATAAAACTGGTATTCAAGTATGAGAGAAGATTTTTTGAGCTCTGTCTACTTTTTAACTCTCAGTGAAATCTTAAAAAGAGTTTCGATTTAATAGTAACAATTGAATTCATTTTGTAGATTACAATGAATATTCGTTATGGAAGATGATAATTCCTTTTTAAATAATTGAACAGTAGTTAATCAAGAACCAAATTCGATAATTTAGGATAAAAACAAATTGACAATTGATTGATTGATTGAATTTCGAATATGGAAGTTTTTCAAAATGTTGCCATTCACTTCTTGGTAGTGACTCAGAAACTGTTAATTTTTGAAATCAGTCTTTTAAGACCCTATAAATGCAGTGTTGCACGATGCATATTCTCAGTTCTCAGGAATTGAAGGAGGATCATGTACAGTTCGAAACCTGTACGTTGATGCTATAATAATATAAAAAATAGACAAGTTAATAGGGAGGTAACACTCATTCCATTGTACTGTATATGAGTTTTGAAACAGTTGTATTCGCAACTAACTTGTGATACTCGTTATATTCTGATCATACGACGAGGAGCAATATTCTGCCAATTAATTTTCAGTTAATATCAATATGTAGCGGCAACCACTAGAATTATTTAATTTTGCTTCCTGAACCCCACTCGTGTGAGTACTCTTACAGTTGGGATACTGAAACGGGAACGTTCAACATTCAGCTGGCATCCTGATATATGAATCAACTTAATAGCCAAATAACTGGTATTACTCTGGTACAGAAACTGCCATTTATATCGCATGGCACACTATACAGCGATCATATTTCCAGTCATAATGCGACGTACATTTCGTGAATATATGATTATGGATGTACTCACTGTGAACATTTCTGATTACTGTGAGCAGTAGTTCAGCCAAAGCTCAAACTATTTTCTACAGCAAAGTCAGTGTGTTACATTAGATATTCCAATTTTTTTATAATCTCTTGGATGACATTTTCATTGAGTTATCGTATATATCAGTTTTGTGATTCTGATTTTTTGACGGACTTCACGAAACAGACGCCATCGAGACATATTATTATATTTATGATATTACGGGTATAACAACTGCGTTAACTATAATTGCTTCGAAGCCAAGTTTGATGATAGTTTCCGTTGTAAAAGGGTTTGGAATTTTTACTGTGACAGAAAATAGTAGACGAGAAATCCTTTCACTCAGAACTATGCTATCAAAATCCTCAATTTGTTTTTCATTCACTTATAGACCATAACATAATTGGAGTTATCGAGGTAGGACATGAATATAAATGGCCAGATGGAAAACATCTAGACAAAATCAGATATTGAATTCAGATTCAGAGTGATCTTGTTCATTTTGATATGAATGAAAGTTTTAGTATGATTCATCGTCAAGTTGACTTCCTCTCCACCGTCAAATTTTTCCAATAAAATGTAAATTTCCTGAATATAACAAATTTGCAGAGTTCACATATTTCAGTCTCTGAGAGTCCGATTGAAAATTCTTCTGACTAACCTACGCAGTTTGCTTCAATTGTTTTTCGTTGTTTTTGATGGAGAATCAGGATGATTCAGCGGATTTACCAGTGCGATACTGTCAACCAATCAATTATTTTGGCTCATTCTGAAGTTTAGACTCTTGAAAATATTCTGTTGAAGCTACAGGTATAAACTTTAGACGCGTTTTTATCGAAATGACATTTTTCCAAACCTACGATCTTTTTGATGGGTTGAAATTTGCCAATTTGGCAAAAAACGACATATCCTTCACCTCCAAGAACACTATTTTCCCTTAACTTGATCATTGCCATATTTTTGATATCTTGTAAAAATCGTAGGTCATTGCTTGAAAAATATCTTCCACTTCAATAACCTTCTTGAATTCTTCTGTTTCAGCTATTTATTTGGCCAAAATCATATCAGAAGTTGGGAAATTCTTCTTGGCACCTCTGTAGACAGCACATGACCTCAAACATATAACTTGAGATAAACTTTTTGTGCAAACAACTTCAAAACATTATATCGAGTACTTTCTTAAAAAAAAATCGAGAAAAATTGAAGAAAATTGTCCAGCATCCCAACGTGAAATCCGAAGAATTCGAATAAATAAAATTGTCAAAAATAGCGCTTTCGCATTCCAATAATCACTGACGAATCGATGGTCGTCAACAGAAAACATCCTATGTTTCCAACCTGGCATTCACAATGTTAGATTGCTGTCAATGAAACCCTGTGTCCTAATGGAAAATATTTATTTTTTGTGAATATAAATCTGGAGAATCTTCCTCGTTCGATGAATTTATGAAAACTGTACCAAAACATACGAAAACTTCTGGATCGTTTCTCAAGTAGTCACATCCACAGAGTTCTCATGGAGATTCATAATAAGAGTGCCTCTGGAAACGTCCCAAGTTATCTTCCTAGATGCGAAGTGGAGAAGCGCAAATGTGTGCTGCTGGATAAAATAAGTTTCCAGTAATGTTTATGCAATGTCTCGTCTGACAACTAACCGGAACTGACTTAATTTTCCGGTCCGAAAAGTCCAGCTAACGGAGCGACTTTGTGTTGTTCGTTGTGTGAATTCATACCGTTTGATATATGGGGAGTTATTAATAAGCTTTTCCATGAAATGGGTTGGTGAATTGATTTAATCACGACTTTGAGAGTCGAAGACTCAGAAAGTCCATCATTGGCCTGGAAAGATACTGATTGAACCAAATACAATACTAGGAGTTTTATCGAAATAAAGTAGTTCTGGTTGATGGTTTCGTCATCATGTCAATTTCTGCGATGTTGATAGAAATTTCTGAATCAATACAGTATCCAAAAATTATTCACCGATGCTTTCACGATTTGATGAGAATCGAAAAATATTCCTTCATAAAGAGAAAATATTTCTATGAATCGTTACTGGCTGATAGCAAGAATAGCATTGTGTCTCTCATAATTACGTAGTATTATGATTTGATGATGTTTCTTGGTACTTTCATAGACTTTCATTCATACCACATATACATTTTCCCTTCGTGATATACAGGGTGATTCACCTAACTGATTCTATTGGGGTTTATGGAGAGCTAACAGAGATATCAAGTTGAAATTTTGGTGGCAGCTACAGCTCAATGTAATCTATTTCCCCAAAAAAAATTTAATATACTTTTACTTCCGGTCGTTCCGGAACTGATATTGAATTTGTTTTTCTTACTAGAACACCCTGTTTATGCTTACATTTGAAAATTTCACGTATAATTTTGGATCATGATTTGTTTTGGAGATATTTGATTTTATTGAAGAATTTCGACAGATGAACTGACTAACTAAAATGTCTCTATCATCAAAGAAGTATCCTATCAGGTGCCACTGAAGTTGTTCGAGAATCATCTGTCATGATATGTTTTTGGAAAGGAACGAAATGTTTTCAATCATCTCTGCCTTAATGCCAAAAAGGTTGGTTTCAATAATGAGTATAAAATAAATATTCGATTAATCAAGAAGGTATAATCTGAAGGGTATTTCTGTTTTCAATTTGTATCCGAATCTATAGTGTGTACATAAAATATGGATTGAGTTTTCATTTCAAGATGCGCATATTTTTCCGTTATAATCGCATTGAAGACTTCATCGACGTTTTAGCTATGAAGTTATGGGTACTTTTTTCGAATTACATAATTATTAAAAATGTAGTTGAACCAAGTGTGAACCAATGATAGATATAAACAGGACTCATGCGAATTGAGTGTCATGTAGATACTATATAAATTATTTTGTCACCTATAATGGTTTTCCCACTGTTGTACAAACAATAATGTGATCGTTATATCAAAACAAATATGTGACTTATCCCGGGAAATTGTTTTTAGGCTGTCGAATAATATATGTGGAATAGTGTCACTGAAATGAATCACATCAATCAATAGGTAATTCAGTTTCTAGCTGAATTATTCCATGAATTATCCCCCAAGTTATTTGTTTTCACGCGTTTACCAATTAGTTTACCAATACTGTTTTTCGACAAATCATTTTCGGAAATAGCAATAAATACAATTTGGTGTTGCATGAAATTGACAAAGTATGATAATTCATTACAGGGATATTATAAGTTAAACAACATCATTGAACTGAGTGAACAGTAAGCCATACCGCAAAGAGGGGGTTATTACTCCTTTAAGGTTCAAGATAAGACGTTACCTGTTAATGATCATCACTCATTTTTGCGGCAACATCAGCCAAACCAATTTGTACTACCTCTGATACGATGAATTGAATCGAGTGTGTGATGTAAATCGACGTATTCCTTATTATTTTTCCGCAAATAGATGATCCTGACAACTGCTGGTATAATATTGATGCAGTAACCTGCCTCCATCCATGTGTATAGACGTCAAACGATAACCTGTCTTCGAACTATTCGAGGGAGAATCGTAACGCCATCTCAATTTTGAGCATGTTATTCTATTTGCTCTCATTATACTTTTACACCTACGGAAATGATTCTTGTTCCCTATGGGAAGAAATCAGTAGGAGTAACGAGGATATAAAATACTTGCTATATCATAATCCCACATGAACAAGAGACACACATCCCTCTCCTTCCGAATTGCTCCCCTTCCACTGTCTTCACCTAACCCACTCGTCTCTATGCCACACACAAAACAAGAGATTGATGAGGCGTGGTGGCGAAAACACTAGAATATTCAATAATTAACAGATGACATATGCCAATAATCTATACAATAATTTGAATTAAGTGAGACAAGGAATCAAACAGTTGTGTTCTAATTTCATTTGTCGATAAGGGAGCTGAATACATTTTCTCGGCTCGAACTGGTAGTTTGTCCAACCATATCATGAAATTGTTCCTTCAAATGAAATGAATGATAACTTTGTTTAATAATCTTCAACTAAAATGATAATATCAAATTATCACGGTTACACATACAAAACAAACTTGAACTATCTCAAATAGAATATATAGTGATATAGTTTGATTTATTCAGATACCTATCCTATGCGAGATCATCTTGAATTTTTCTTCATTTCATGTAGGGTATTCTTTTTATTCCCATTCGATTCCTTTACGGAAGATATTATTTTCGAAACTGTATACTGTAGATGAATAAACAATACGGTACAACTATGCGATTTCAATTCTTCGATCTGAAATCTGAGAATTCCTCTTAATATTCTCATAATTCTAAAAACCGTCGAATGAAAGGTATCAGAGGCATCAAACAACAGACACCTAGATATGGTGTAATGATTCATTCGAGTAGTTCACAGGAAATAAATATTTTTTCCAAGGTAGACAGTGATATTTCAGTCTGAACCTGAAACGCTTTCCCGAAGAGACCTCGATATATCAGCTGCTCCAGAAAAATATTAGTCGTATTAGAGTTTGGGGTGGATATCCGCGCATCTTCTAGCTGAAACTTATCCACGCCTGACTCAACACAGGGGTTACCTATATCTCTGGCTGAATTATGTTTTATTGGGTCGCTCTCATGTAATGAAAAATAAATTACCTGTCTCCGGGGCACAGGCGGTGGTTTGTAATATGATTTGAGATGGCTGGAATAAGCATTTTGAGGAATGTCGTTCCAGGATTATTCTCTCATGATGTTTTTCTCGTATGAACCAAAGAACATGCAGTATAAGTAGAGGAGAATAGCTTGGGTCATTTGAAAATGAATTTTATCGGGAGCCACCTTTCTATAATCAATAAATAGTTAGAAACTCTTCTTTTCTTTCATAAACACCATAAGCTTATCAGTAAGGGAAGACCAACGGGCATTATTGATGGAAATGTTATATTCTTTCATTTATTTTTTGTATCTGACATCAAATCTGGGTACATCAAGATATTTTTTCAAGAAAAATGTGATTTTCTTTCGGATAGATATCATTTATTTTCGAGAAAAAAATTGAACTTTGTCTGTCTTTAAATTAACATTGTATGTAACTGTTATATCAATTAGTCTCTGAAAACTCTACATAATCTAGAAATACTGATAATGAAAGTCGTAAGTATTGAGCAGTTCGCAATAACATTTTCAAGTACCAGCATTTTTGTAGAAACCTTTTTCAAAGTACTGTAGCTCATTTACTTAGGACTTTGAGTGAAATCGATATAAAATAACTCTAGTACACACTACTCAAATATTGTCAGACAATCTTTCCTCTATACATGAAAAACTTCCTAAAACGTTATGAAACAACCCATTTCCTTCATTCAGATGTGAATTATGATCTGATTTCGGAACATTTTGTCACTCTGATATCATTTAAGCGTTGAGATATAAAATTTTGTGTTTTGTGATAACAAATACAAATTATTTTTGGACCATCATTTTTACTTCGAGTCATAGAAAATTCGTCCTATAGAAGTTCGAGCTAAAACAGTTCGACTGAATTTACAACATCCATTCGAAAAACGGAAAATGAGATAATAATCGATTTCTGCACCTACTCCGAGTATAATCTTTTTGAAAATATTGAACGAGAGGGCTATCGGATGCCTTGTTCGAGAGGAATTTTCATCCACATCGTTAAGTTGTTTTTTGAATTGATGCAATCCTTGCGATCCAAATACAAAAGACACAACAAATCAGAAGTCAATTTCATTCGACACGTATTGTTGAGTTTTATCTGGATAAAGTTTTTCCTACTGGAATGGGAATCCTATTTTTCCTTATATCAGAATCATACCCAGACTTGAACATAATCTCAAATTTGTAAGAGTATTATAGGAAAACCAATGTGTTTACCTTGAAGTGTTACACTTTGTATGTTCCTAAGATTCAAAGATACCAATGTAATCAATTTGGTATTCAACTTGATGGACGTTTGGTCGATGTAGTAAAACCTCTCATTCCTCAGGGAAGAATAATTACGGAATCCAAGTGGTTTTAGAGGATTACTAGATTTCGATTCATTAAAGATTTCAGTCTGTTGCGTCTAGAGGGTTTCATTCAGATATTCTCTGACGTTCAATAATTTCACAGATATCTGTGCACGAATATCTTGGGTTATTCAGAGATGAAACCGATTGATCCTTCAGAATGTTTATTCTTCCTTCAGCTCAATCCACATTTACAAGGTGAGATGTGAGAATGCAAGAATTGAAAATACAGAACCACCAATGAACGATTCGAATATCTTGGAGATTGTCTACGATTTACTGACATGCTTTCATAATGATTCATTTCCTGAAAGTATAGATCGGCACTATCTCAAGAGTTTGAAGTTATTTGTTCATTCAATTGACGAGCCAATGAAATCTAATTCTTCTTCATGTCTATGCTAGGCTACGTTGAAAAAATATAGAAGTATATACAGCATGATTTTCTGCTTGCACGTTGAAGTTGAATCTAACCTTTCAACTTTGGATATGTTGCTTATTATGATGTCCATGTGTAATCAGAGATAGGGACCTAGTTTGAAGTGCACGTGGCAGAGAATGAATATTCCTAGAATATTCTTGATGAAAGTGACAATTTGTGGCCGCTTAATTCTTAATTAGTCCAGATACGAGAATCATTTCAATTCTTGATTGAAAGATTGGTATACTATTTCATGATCCGATACAATATATTGCTTAAAGATGTTTTTGATCTTATTTAACATAACATTTTCTGAAAATATTCCTCGGAGTAGAATTATTTCCGTGAAATCACTTTGGATTACTGAACTGCGAAATTGGTTAAGTATTTCCTAAACTGAAACCTGTCTCTCTCTCTACTTCTCGATCCTTTTGATGAAATCACGGACAGCATTTGAATATATTTTTTCACCAGACAATGTATATGTTCATCATATTCTTGACAATATTTCACGACTTCAAGAGCATTGTAAATCTAACGCTTTCACCTCACAATTAGTAAGCAAGTGGAGCATATGTTACTTGAATTTTCGCCTTGTTCTGAAACATATTGCTGGCTACTTCCTCATATTTCATTTGATTGTCACTGATATGTATTGAGCTTCTGAATGTGAGACTTTGGATTTTCGAACTAATGCTTTATGATTCTTGTTGAATCTTTCATCAAACTTCTAGAGAATAATCAATATTGTATTCAATACCGGAAGCGGATATCCATTTCCTTTCAGTGTTGTGAACGGATGTTTAATGTCGTCAGAAAACGATCCTGACGAAGTGGAAAGTAATGAATCATTTTAAAGTGGGACATTTTCAACATAATAATGAATATTGTCAAAAAACAACTGAGGGTAAAGAAAATATGGTAGAAATAATTGGGTTTATTTATTCAATGTTTCATTCTCTATGACTTCTTGCTTTTGAAGGGATCATTTATTTCCTCCAATGCGTCGTTTGAATTATTATAAATGTGCGTGCTAATGTGAATTGCATTGAAAGATGTATTAAAATTCGTTTCTGTTCTTTTTGATTCACTTCCGGTTGTAAAATTGTCAAATGTGCAATATTTGGGGTGCTCGTGGTGATAAAGTGATTTGGAAATAGTTGAGATATATTTTTTTTAGTATAATTTAGAGTGGTAGGAGAAGAACAATTAACCTCTGGTTGCAGTACACTCTTCGGTTCCCTAGCAAAAACGAATTATTGTGGATTGAGAGTGAAAAATTTCTGCGATATCACATTTTCTATTCCTTTAATCACAATTAGTGTCTGTATTTTCTAAACTTTCCAGGGGTCACTGAAATGGAAAAAAAGTGTCATGGATTTATGAAAGTCTTACAATTCAGCGACAAATAATAGGTCCAATGAAGTCATTTGTGGGATACCATGCAGCAGTGACTTCTCCTGAAATTTTAAGAGACAGTTTTCATTTTCAGGTCGATCAATCTGCATCGCTTTGAATTTCAGTGTTGACTTATGATTCTGTAAATCTCACCATTCTAGTATTCCAGAATATATTTATTTCACTGATATCATCCCTTTTGGAATCATTCCGCTGAGCCCTTGGGAAGGGATTACTGAATTTCAAAGTCGTTTCAGAATTCGATGCGTTTCCCCCGATCAGCAGAATCTCGATATTTTCCGATCGGTATGCCGTATATTCCTTGTACCTATACTCATAATCCGGGCTTAATCCTGTCATTCCCGACGAAATTCCGATTTCCCGCCTCCGTATAACCCACGACGAATCTTTACCACAATCGACGGTCGAACCTTTCGGTATTAATTCAAGGCCCATTCGTTCGTATGGGCAATAAAACGTATTTTCTTCCGAAGGGATTTGTATCGTTCCACACACTGAATATTGAATCAGAAGCACTCGCATCCTCGAGGTGTCCTTTGTGTCAAACTCGAATAATCATGTCACGTCCGTACCGCCAGATTTCCTTACGTCGAGGGCAGTGATTGAGCCGAAGGACTGAGCAGCTTGATATTTTATTCACTAAAGGACAGTCGCTTGAAATTTTGTCGCTCGGACGAAGCGAACGAGATGGACGGATGATTTTTGCTTTGCAGTATCAAACGCGAAATTGTACACGACTTATGAATTATTCAGGAATGGAAGACAATGTAATTTGGAATTCACTAGAATAGATTGTCCAAAATTGAACGCAAACTTTAAATCAATTGAAAACCACAGGTTTTAGTCTTCTGATTGATAAATATGATGGTGTTGAATCACACGATGTAGGGGCCAATTATAATCACCAAAAAGAGTGGAAATACGACCTGGAGATGTATTATGTGGTAATTCAATTGTTTCACGGGCTGTATGGCATGAGACACCGTCTTGTTGAAACCACATATTAGACGCATCAATATCATCAATTCGGACAAGAAGAACTGAGTCGCTATAAGAGCAACAGAAACATTCACTGCTTCACCAGCTTTATTTCCAAAATCTTCAAATCCACATCATTCGTATTGCGACAACCATATGTTAGTTATGGCAACCTCAAGAGCACTAGTTTCATGAGAAAATAAAATCAGGAAATCAATGGGGCGTGTATATTTTCATCAACACTAACGATATTCAGTTAGTTCAATTGTGTTCATTTTCAAACAGTTAGTAGTGTCGGCATATATTCTACATTGAAAAAAAAATCTAGTCACCCGTTCAGAGTCGTTCTCAAACTCTGACTTCAAAATTGACATCTCTCACAACTACTTCTGCTATCAATTACTAGTTTGAGTAACGAACCTGTGTATCAAGGAAGAGAATAAGGTCTCAGTATAACAGCATCTCCTCTTCCCGGCATCTGGAACATGATACCTGAAATGAGAAAAGTAATTAACGTGGAACGAATTCTTCCGTTTATAAATGATTGTCAAGAATCTTGCAGAATTTCTCTTTACATCCACTAAGCTACAGCTATATTGAATTGAAATATCCTTGTTTTCTGAATGAATAGTTGATACCGCCCATCAACAGGTATACACTCATCAAATTCAGAATCCTTCATATTGTTCTTGTACAGATCCGTGATCAGTGAATCCGGATTCCTCGTGTCTATCTGTGCGTGACAATAGAAAAGGGGAAAAGGACGGCAAAATAGCAATTTCAATTTGTCAGAGCTTGGATTTTACGGTCCCACTTGAAATACACCCGCAGGATTCAAGCGAACACCTAAAGTGGAAACTTTTTGAAGGGGATAATCAAAGGGCGACCTTCAGGAACGTATATTCCGTGTTTTTTGCTGGAAGTTGTATCAACAGAGGGTTGGACGGATTTCCGAAGTTGATATAGGCGCCCGTCTCCTTCAAACAAAACGGCTTGTTGTTGATTGGAATATTTATTATGCTCTAGAAACCCTGTCATTTTTCCAAAGGTGAATATACAGGGTTTAATTGGAAACAAAAATCAGTAGAAATATAGAAGTACAGAAGTATTGAGAGTTTCATCTGAACAATCCAAAACATTTTGATATGCAATCATTGCCTGTCAATGTGCTCTTGAATCTCGTCTCATCAAGGTTTATGAAAAATTTTTCACAACCTATATACAGGTTGTTTCAGAATTGCACGGCAATATTCTCTGGTACAAAATAAGGAAAAAAGTTCCCATAAATATGTGTCCGATCTCGATTATAAGCGGTGTTGAAAGTAAAAAAAAATAGGTTTTTATTTCATTGTGCTTGATCTACTGCAGAGCTTTCAAATTTTGTATGAGTATCAAGCAGTAGGTGCTGTTCAATATAAAAGTGAATGTTTTTCTCTGGGGAAACTGAACGGAATTCGACCAAAAGTCAGGAGAGAAAAAATTTTGGTATCTAATAGTTGGAGAACTCGTAAAAATATCATAATCCACCTGTGGCATATGGGCAAGTTTTTCTTGAGGCTTTTATGGATTGAGACCTCGGAAAATGCAACACTCTGTATGGTATTTGGAAAAGTCCACCTCTTATACTAAGCAGCACCTATTGCTTGATACTCATACAGAATCTGAAAGCTCTATCTGTAGTAGAGCAAGCACAATAAAATGAAAACCTATTTTCTTTCAACTTTCAACACCCTGTAACTCCGCTAATTATCGAGATCGGACACATGCGTTGAAACTTTCCTCCTTATTTTGTACCAGAGATATTGCCGTGCAATTTTGAAACATCCTGTATAACATAATTTTCCAACACAAGATATCCTTTCAGCTGTCAGAATATGTAAAGATCGTTACTCGAACTTCTGAAACTAAGACTTCTCAGTAATTCTATAAATAGCTGTAGGAAATCTCTATGAAATAAAACACATCTCACTGTCAGAAACTCTTTTTCCTCATAAAAGTGTAAATCTCATATTAGAATTTCATATTTCGAGCTGTGGCACTCTAGTATCTCTGGAGAATGACAGGAACGTAAACTTAGTGGTAAACTCCAACTCAAAAAATCAATATGTTCGGACGAATATAACATCTTTATGGAATATTTTACTATCGTGGAGTCGTATGAATTCATTCCACATACAGATACATTTCATGCGGAGGAAAATGTAGATATGCTTTTATCACACTAAAAATATATAATTATTTGTATCACGAAATGAACTATGCAGTGACTATGAAATTATTTTATGACTGTACATTCCCAACAATATCAAAATACGTCACTGAAAGCATCGAAAAATCCCTTTTTTTTAAGTTTCGCGGTTTCCATAACCCAATCAAAAATTTAGATCAACAAAGTTCAATAGATTCCTCGAATATAAAACTCGCAGGAAATTGATTTCTTTTGAATTGAGAGATGGTTTCGAATCGATTTCATAATTTCTAGTTTGAAACCATATATGATATTTCGGTTCCATGTACATAATTCATCATCAATTCATAATTAATGCTTACAACAATATTACCTGTGTATGGTGGTAGCTGGACAGTTGATTGTTTGTTTCCATTATCAAATGTTTTGTAAAATAGAAATGCAGCCCAAAAAGACATCTGTTTTAACCTTCGGTTGAACAATTTAATTGATACCACACAAACCGTCAACAATGTTTTCAATGAAACAGTGATTCACTACTCAATTCGATATCTCTTATATTCAATTAATTGTTTTTATTTTGCAGCATCGAGGAACCTCTTAGCCACTTCGAAATCCGAAGGAATAAACGGGGTATCAAAATCCAGATTCGTAGAATCCATGTCTACGTTCCAGCGGCCATATTTTGATGACGTTGGACCGAGAAACGTCACAGCAGTGGTAGGACAGTCAGTTCTGCTCAACTGTCGTGTCAAACATCCAGGAGATAGAACTGTGAGTCAACTGTTGAAAATAAAAGTTTTCCGAGCATGGACTGACGTCAGATATTGGTGAATCTTCCTTATCTCGCGATTGTCCATTTACAACCTTCATATAAATGAATCACATTCGCTGAATTTGTATATTTATGATGGTCTAGATTGTTTACTTTCGAAGCTTTCGCGAACGCTAGGAAATAACCTGGTCCACTTTGCTTCCTTACTATTTCCATTAGGATGCCGGCCGCCTTCTCAGTTAATAGACTTTCACCTAACGACATGCGAGAAAATTATTTCCTGAATAGTAATTCGCAACTACAGAAGTAATAATGGTTTTATTTCATTCAACACTAACGCAGGTCATTGGAATAGTTGATGCAATTCAAATTAGCTTCTATTTATTCCTGAAGAACTCTAGAACCAACTGTTGATGCAACCTCATGTGACTCGTTTTTGAAAGACATCAGTCATGTATTCCTTTGTTCACCAAAGCAAAGCAACATTTTCATAGCTCTGAGTATTCAATTTTTTTTTTGTTTTCAATTCATGTAGCATTGAGTATTGTAATGTGCCAACTCGGAAAATACAAAACTCGAGTTGAGTTAAAATTTACGTAGCTCTGGTTGAACTGCATGGGATGATAAGAGATTTCTACCAATTTATTTTCTTAGCATCATATCAATAGTAGAAAAAAGTTGTAATGAACAATTAACATTTTCACCTGTTTCAATTCTTAATTGTTTCTATCATTAATATATAATGTATTGGAAGAGTTATACTACCTGAAGGAATTTTTTTTTTGAGATTGACTCATTCATTTAGTTCTGGCTCAATTTGAGATTTAGAACAATATTATTTTATAAACTATATGATCATAAAGTAAACATGATGATGAGGGCATATACATCGGAACATATTTGAGCTAACCAGTATCACAAAGAATATTTCTGCAGAAGTCAAATTATACGTTGATATTTTAGTCTTGCTCAAGTAAGATTTCGAATTCGAGTTGACTCGAGCTAGTAAGTTGAGTGGTTCATCACTAGTTCAGTATGAGAATGATACACGACAAGAAGCTTATTCATATTCTAACAAGTCTTCGAGGAGTTGTATGCATTTCACAATGCTCAGGTTATCATTATATAGATTAACCAAGGATGAAAATTAAAGTCTAACATTTCAATAGATTCTTGTTGACAATGAAAACGTGTATTCAATATGAAATCAACGATGTCTGAGCTACCTTGCATATACTCTGAATGTATTTTCGCAAAGGCATGATAGTGGTTTTGGTTCAATTTGTTCGATAACTGGTGGAATAATTTGATGAAATGTTCCACAATCACACTACTGGTGTTTGAAGTTCCGTAGAGTGTTAGGAACTGAAGATCTCTGTTACTGTGCTATGTTGATCTTTGAAGTCTCGTTTTCATGAAACTGTCTTTCATGCAAATCTCCTGATCTATCAATAGAAATTCCTGGAGAGTTCGAAAAGCAAGATAGTAGTGAGCTTACGCTAGATTCCCAGACGAAATTCTTCACCGAGATATTGAAATTTCGATCTTTCAACACAAAACGTATTGGAGTCGACGAAGAATCCTCGATAAAACATATCACAACTTACCGGAAACAGCTTCCGTCGGATTTATGTTTGGCTTATTCTAGATCAACACGAATTCACTGCTTATAATTACGAATCCGATGAGAATTACTAGCGAGTCAGAGATTATATCTATATCAAGATCAAGTTCGGTCGAAAAGCAGCCCTCGAAGGGTTCTGAGTATGTCCGTCTTAATGGAATTAAAAGCTATGGGATTCACTCCAATCAAATCCCAAGAAATATCGGATGTGATTATGCGATTACATTCCATCTTCCATTCCTGGAATTGGAAAATTTATGTGCTCAATAGGACTGTGATTGAGTGTACGGATTCAATGAAACTCGATTCGTTTAACGTAGGTTGTGATCAAGGTTCACAATTTTATGCTAACCCAGTAATCGATTATGCTTCCACTTCGGCTTTCTCTCAAGCTACAAATATACAGAGTGGCACAACATTCAGTCAACTTTTTTTTTTGAATGGGACATCATGTATATACGGTCTCGATCAAAGGCTATATTCAGTCTCATCTCCTTTTTATATGAAATGCGACATTATCAAACTGGAGCGAAAAGATATAACATTTGATGGGGATTCGTGCATTATAGTGCTGCCCAAAGAATATTATCTGTGGTGAGCTAGTGATCTCATCTATTTGGTGAAGGAAAAGGGTTGCTGAAATGTCTGAACATAGTAGAAGTCTCGTTTTGGTTATAAGGCGATAACTTCATTATTATGCATCGAACTCCTAGTATATTCATCTACTATTTCATACCTCCAATTCATGTCCACATAATGTGCTCCCTGAAATAGATTTTTATTGAGTAGGTTGCATTTTGAGCATTGAGTTGCATTCAAAAATATTAATTCAATCAAACTATGAATGTAATGTTTGGAATACCTTTCAATAAATTCTTGCAACCACCTGAAGAGGAGATGGATGTAGAATATTTAACTTCCACACACTAATGGGCCGCCATGTATGAAGTATATATAAGAAAATATAGTCACGATACACTACTTTACTCTATTTATTTGAGGAAGATAGTTGTGACAGCTGGCCACAGAGTGCGGTGTTGCTGCTTCTCTTTTTTTTTTAATCATACTCACTCAAATTGTTATGAAAATTGTTATGGAATTATAATATATACACACCAAAATTGGATAACTATTGACTGTGGATAACCGTTTAATAGTTTTCTTTCAATATTTGTGAAAAAAAATTATTAGCGATTGAAAAATTCCTCTCGAGATAAATTCTTCATCATTGTAGAGTTACTCTGAAGCGTTGCTACGATTATTGATGCCTGAATGTCCCTTATGCTATGACTCAACTTATCAGAATATCAGTGATTAGCATTTCAGAAGTCCTGAATGTTGAAAGACGTATTCAATATGCAATCAAGGATTTGCTCACGAGGAGGCATTGAAATTGGCCAGTTGAAGCAATCTCGAAAGATGATTCAGTAAACTTTGTTATGAAAATATTCGCAAGAAAATACTAATAATGATAATAAAGCTGAAATCACTATTTCGTCATTGAAAATCCTTTAGAAAAAAAAAAACGATGATATTTCGGAATATTAATCCTTACGTAAATAAGCCACCAATATGGAAATATCTCAGTTACATATTCTGTTGCAATTCGACACTGTGATCCGAAATAGTGACGAAAATTCCATTTTAGATACAGGATTCCTATTTTAAGTAAATTAGTTAATTCAGTAGTTCGCCAAAGAATACGTTCGGAAGTTGAGTTTGCAAATGCACTAATATATCTACTAGTTGAGTCACGGAATTAACACTTAATCACATACAGGGCGTGCCAATCGAAAAGGGTATGTGTGTATGAGAGAAGTTGATCAAATTGTCTAGCATTTCAGAGAAGTCAGAAAACTTTTTGTTCGACATAAAATAATGATTATGTTGAATCGAAAAACTTCGGACGGTTCCATTTCAGTTGAGTGTTATTGTAAGTGAGATCACTAATTTTCTGAGATTCCATGATCGTTTTTATGTTAGAAAAAATTTTCTTTCTTGTTGATTCAATCATGCTGGATAAGCATAGGTCATGAACCTTCTACTCCAGATTATATACGTTGTTTTAGAGTGAATAGACTTTTAACATTGTCGATACATTAGCTAACAGCTGGTAATGGTGTATCAGGGGCGACGTGAAACTGAAACTGCATTGATCACCTCTCGACCGTTATTTTCAAAGCCTCGCAAAACGCCATATGCAGTCGCTGCAGCAATGCTATTTTCACTCAAAGGAAAACGATGCTCGTGGGAAATTGGGTAATTCGAAAATATGTCGGAGCATATATCTGTTTGTGAGTCGATGCGAAACGGGTTTTCGATTTTTCGTACTGGTTAAGTTGACGAGAGAAAGTCTATAATTCAGAATTATGACACATGAATTTGAAAGACACTTAACTGAATCTTTCAATTCATCAACAAAATTTATATTCCTTATATTTGTATTCACTATATCAAACCAAATATTGCTTATTTTCTATGACCTTCCGATACATATTTTCTAAAGAGATATCAGGTTTGTTTGCATTGAGTATGGAATGTCTTACATTTGATCCAACTATCACCGAGACCATGAAACATTGAATTCATTTGGAAGAAACCACCACGATTTCTGGATTTCTGAAATCATTTCGAGTTTATGAGCAGTGATCAAAATTTGTCAGTTGAACTAATCAGATTTCAGATACTTGATGTCAATACACGATAAAAAAGTAATTTTCACATTCCATTTTATAAATATAGGGCTTCTCAAAACTCCCTCGCTTATCTGGGTTTGACAATCTATAACAGATGAAATGAGAAACATTGATGAAAATGGAAAGTTTATTACAGTGCTGAAAAAAATCCTAATCGAAACTCGTTTTTATCCCTTGGAAGAATATTTCAACACATGTAATTTTTGTTTTTATATGTGTCTTCGTTGTTCTGTTGACTGCGAACATGTGATGTTTTGATATTTCAACCTGTGATGTTTTAACATGTGGCTATGTTGACTATTCCTATACATATGTACTTATATGTCCCACTAGGCAATAGATATTATAATTATTATTATTATTATCATACGATAATGTTTATCAAAATATTTTCAATAGTTATGTACACGTTATAGCATGAACTCACAATATACAAGTCATAGAAAGGAGTTATTGGAATTGTATCCATGAATTATATGGGTTTAGTCCTATATTATCCTATTGAGGAGTACTTGACCTTTTATTCGATTCATATTGTTGATTGCTCGAATGAATTCGGACTTGTCGTGATGTATGATGTTTTAAATGATAATAGTATCAGTAATTTCAACATGATATATGTTTATACTCGATGCACCTCCTGGAGTATCATTCAGTCGTCTTTTATTAGAATTTCATCAGGAATTTTGATAAATCCATTTTCCATCATGACAAGTTTTCGAATATTTTTTTATAATTCTTCGTTATTAAACGTAATGGGGAAGTTGACAACCGGTGACATAACTGATATAAATATTCAATCTTCATCAAACATTCCTGAATATCTATACGTTTTCACTGCGATAAATGCTGTTTCCATGGTTGAATCCATTTTGCTAGACGGTAATATGACGAAATTCTGTTTCTTCTTGAATGTGGAGATATATAATACTAGGAGAAATTTTTCTTCTCTAATAGTCTGCCAGAGCAATTCCGAATAATTGCTAAACGAAAGATATACACAAGAGTTAAGGATACACAACTGAAAGTTCAAGCAATCTCAGCTGAAATTGCAACTGGACTTTTTTTGATGGAAAATCTAGACGAGATATAGGGAGAGGATAATATCCTAGTTCTCGAGTATCACGGCATTTTGAAGTGACTATGTAATTTACTCTATATATGTCGAAGCGATTTCATTAAAACAATATGATGCCTCAACTGGGTCAACAGAAAATGTTTGAAGTATCTCCGTATGACAAAACGATATAGAAAAAAAAACGAATTATTAATGAAAATTCAAGGGAAGCAATGCAAATGGTAGCTTTTCGTCGTGTAGGTACTGGGTTCGTTTTCTATAAATATTCACGAATAGAAATAAAAGAATGATACTCAGAAGCGATGAAATTATTTGATTACAATTCTTCTATTTGTCTAGTTTTTATCAATCGAAGTTTACTTCCAGTAATTTCATTTCATAATTATCCTAATAAGAATTTATCTACTATAGAAATGGTACTATTGGAACAATAATCAGACTTGGATTACAAACTTATAGCTGAATAAGGATTACAGTCTTTCAATTATTACCACGACGTTTTGATTCACTCCATATTGGGAGACTAATGAATTCAGGAGGATAGACATATATGGAAGAGAAGAGATATCCGAATCAATGAGCTGAAACTGTTTTCCACTTGGTCAACATGTAGTATTTTTTATTTTTTTTCTAGATTGGAAAGTCTGCGAGGAATGGGGTGTAAACAAAAATGAGAGCATGTCAATTACAAGCAGATCTCATTCCTCTTCGCAGTATAATTGTTTCCAACATCAATTAATTCATCCCACGTGCATAACATGATTCTCTATCGAAACATGATTATTCAACAACGATGTATCGATAACATGAAGGGGATATTTCATCAATCCTCGACTGAAGATCGGAATGTTCTTCTCAATGCTACGAGTGAGGGTCGATTGAAATGTTTTGTTATCTCAACAGGAATTCAACTATGATAACTGATCTGCTGATGCTCATGTTGTTCGGGATGCAAACAAATCATTCACCGAATGCTTTATGTAATCTGAATTCAATGGATTCCACTCGCTGATTGATCGATTCGGGTGCTAATTAGACTGATGCTATTAGTAAGTACATACAGGGCTGGTGAAAAATATATGATCCTGCTTCACGAAATAGGATCTCAGTTTACTGATAAGAACTATCCATAAGTAAGAAAATGTCTATATAACCTCAGATTATTTGTACCTTACAAAGCGAATTTGCAATCCTATAGTTCTGAGACTCTCACCGAAAGTGTTTCAGTATATCAGTATGAATGTTTTTGTCTGAAAACTTGAATTTACATTCTATCACTGCACTGCAGATAAGGTTGAGTTGTACTATATGCAGCCTATGCATTGGCGAATATATTGTTGAAGCAAAAATGATTTCAACTTTTGGAGATTACACTTTCACTTGGTCTATTCAGTACGCCGATTCGTATTATCTCTTTGTCCATGCGCACAACGAACTGTAAGTTCAATTCATGACCTCGAAATTGAATTCACGTTAGATATTGGGAAATTATTAAAAATATGATTTTCCGTGATTGAATATTACGAGAAATCTAAACAAACTCACCTTCTGTTCAACGTCTGAACGGAACTTATCAGAAATAAGACACAATTTGATAATTATTCTCTTATATGTACCGCTACTGGTTTTGACTATAGTCATACATGATGCTTTCTTTATTCCGGGATGGAGCTTCAATACATGTATGGTTTATTGTTGTTTATTATATTCATTGTCTTCGAATAAACAAAGAGAAATCAATGGTAACAAAATCTAGCTCTCCATTGTTTTCCATTGCCAACTTCCCATGATGTGAACTTCACAGGAAGCAAACAAAATATGATGGGAAATATATTATGCTGATTTTAGGTTCACTGCGTGTGTATAACATATTGAATTTGCATATGCAGGGTGAGTCGAATATGTGTAACAAGCTTTCTGAGGGTGATAGTTCATAGGAAAAAGTACAGTTTGAAGGATGAACTCATGACTCAAAATGCTTAATATAATGGATATATCTTATCAATTCTGCTATTCCTCGAGATTTCGGTTGGAAATCGCAGTAACATAAGGAAGCGGAAAAACCACATGAAGAATAGAATAGAATAAAATTTATTCATCATTAAAATAACAAACACATATGAAACACATTACTGGTGAAACATTCATCAGACTAGTCACATAAACAGATTGAAAAAACGAAAGAAAGAATAAAAGGCAACATATACATTCAAGTTTCTGAAGATTCTTTGACATTGTAATAGGCATTTTCAAGGAGAAGGTCCATTTACCGGTTCTTTGTTATAACATCTCTTAGTCTCAGTTCATTTCCTCTGCGAGTATTGTGATCATGTATCATACTGTTTTTGATATGGTGTGATTCGTTTCTTATGCTTTTCAGAGTTATTAGTAAAATATATAAAGACGGTAGTATAGTGTTAGAATAGCCAGATATTTGAAAGCGGTCTTGCATGATTCTCTCTCCAATGTATATCAGCGATACATCTATAATGATTATTTTTTTAGACAATAAACACTTCTGATGAGTATGCTGAATTTCCCCAAAAGATTAACCCATTCGGGATATTAGATTGCATTAGTCCGTAATAGGCTAGTTTAATTGTAGATATACTGTCTGAAATCGACTACAATGATGTTGTTGACATAGACATCAAAATTTATAAGGTTGGTAGAAACCGAGCAGATGTGTGCTTCCAGTATTGTATCAATAGTGTTTCTCTAGTGGGAGATCTATCCACCAATTTGACCAGCTTTCATTACTTATGTTCTGACCAATATTCAGCTAGGCAAACAAAATGGTTTAATTTTTTCTCGTTCCAAATCCAAATATCTTTTATACGGAAATACCGCGTATGAAAATATATTGAGGTTCCATATTCAAATCATCAAAAACATGGTACGACTGAGTTGAATCCTGAGATGATGACATCTCATGAGAGGATCCATAAAACAGCAAAATTTGAGAATCAATCTTCAGTGTATTAACCACTACGCCATTCGATCTGCATAATTAATTCGTTCGAACCTGAAAAATTGCTGAATGTCAAGTAGCTATTCAGATATATTGGTAGCACCGAGAATGATGAATTTTTCATCGGGAAATTGGAAAATATATCGTCGCTTTGCCATAAACTCGCAATTCGACAGTTTGCTAGTATTTCTTTTGGAAATGTTCAATCATGATAATATGGCTACCAATTCCAGAATTCAAACATAGTACGTTTATAAACATTTCCTATTCATCAGTGTAATTGTTTCCTGAATTTTTCAGTTGATATAATATATAGGGACCGGTACCCTAGTTGTTAGTTGGATTTGGATATTGCCTTTTCGCAAACTTCGAAGAAGTGTGACGTCATGAATATATATTTTTCGATGACATATATGTCAAATGAAGCAGGGTATCGAACTGATCCATGATACAAAGAAATTTTTCTATTGGTTATTTCCGATGATGATATTCGTCTTTAGAATTCAGAGAGAACTGGGTAAACACCATTAGGAGTGATTGTGATGTGGAAGGTTTCATAAAAAGAAAATTAGAAAATCGTATATCTCGCGTATGTCGAAGTAGCGTGAGTTAGGGTATGACTGTACTAACTATACTTATTACTATATTTATACTGAATCGATGATGAATTAGCTATGGATAGCTATAAATAGTATCTGTTTGTCATAATACACAAATCAAAAGTGTTGCCAATGATACTTTCACCTCAATATTGTGATATTATAATTCTCAAATGAAATGGATAAGGAGAATATGAAACTATATACGTTAATTAAGACATTTATTAAAGGAAAATCATAAACAATCTCAATTGGTATGAACAAAAGTTGTCGAGTACATATTCCCAAGGTCTATATATTTCACGACCAAATGATATTTCCAATTCAACAGTGGCAATATATTCCATGTGGTCCTACAAAATGACGCCCTGAATAATAATAAATGAATTCCAAAAGCACTTCGTAGGAATCATCATATCGTTGTCCCCAGTGATATTGATGAATAGAATATAAATATTCCTATCGGAAAGGTACAATAATGTCTACCTTTTTATCTTGTTTCTGTAGAGTTTACGAAATGTCGTTTTGCATGGAAATCACAAAGAATAATATGACCCTATCTCCTCCACTAACCAATGCAATAATATTGCACAGAAATAAACAACAATTTTAATGTAATTTTTTGCTGAAATACTGGATTATTCAATACCGTGGGTGAATAATGCATACATTTCGTGAAATCTGATTCCTATGTAAATCTGTCGATCTCTGATATAGAAGATATAACCACTGATATCCATGTTTGCAATAAGTTCGGCCATATTCTCGAGCTCCCACGGTACGAATCTCATTAGACTTATAAGATAATCCGAGGACGTTACATCAGTCCCCATACACCCCAATAAGGGAGCCAGATAGCGGGCCATAAATTAGGATTCAGGTCCGCAGAACAGAACTAAATCTCGATAATCCAACAAAAGTTATATTGACCTTAAGTAATCCGCCCTTCTCGAGTTTTCCCGCTCCGGAGTGTTCCAGATCACGTTTCTTAGTTTATGCAACTGTTAAATTGGATGTAGTCGTCGATCACCCGATGGCCGAAACCACGTCCCAAAATGAAGAGAGAATTGGTTAATCCAGGGCTTTGGTGCGAGATAATAGTGATCTTCCTGGATGATTCCTATTAATCAATATTCCACCACTGATATAGTTTAGTTCATGTTGAGGGCAACACTTTGTCTCCTGTTCTCCCAAGAAAATTATATTTACGTTCAACTGTAGGCAATCTCCGATATAACTCTAACTATGGGCTTAGGCTTATGTTGTGTTGACATGGATAGATCACAGAATTAACCATCCAATATGCATGAACACTGGGAAGGCAACACATCGTTGTTTGGTTGATGGAACCGCATTTCACGTTGGAATCAACCTATTCTCTACAAATAAACAACCTTGGTATTATCATCCACTGTTTACAAAAACGAACAGGAATCAAGAAACAAGGAGGAAACAAAACTAAGCTGAAGTTTGACCGTATACAATGTGGTGATTATGATGAAGTAGCTGAAACATATTTGTTTCATGGAATATTTCACGATAAAAGAAAATATTTAGTATCACACTGAGGTAAACCAATAGAAATCATTTTGGACATAGTTGTGATTCAGATTCTAGACGACGCATGAATTTCACACAATATTCAACTTTATGATCGAAAATCGATTGACCTCAAACTATTTTGATTGGAAATAATAATTTCTCGAATGTTTGATAAATCAATAACACGTGTCGCTTTTCGAATGAGGATTTGGTCCAATCAATTTCCTCGCTAGTTCTTCTCAGTAATCTCAGTTGATATAAAGTTTTTTTTCTAAATGAAATGCATTCTTCTATTCAGTGAAACATGAATTTTCATGTATAACAGTATTTTCAGTCATGTATAACAGTATTTTCCAGTCATCACAAAAATGCTTAGCAAAATAGCGCTTTGCTTTCAATTTGATTATCATTCGTTGTTCAATTCCATAGATCCGCTGTGGTAGTCTTCCATCGGAGAGTGTTCAGTGTACGTAAAAATCCGTACTTAGGATCATCTCGTAACGTGAAGAAAATAACTGCGCATGCTCAGCTGTCATAAGTTACGTTTATTCATGTTATTGGAGTGTCTACTGAATGCTCAGAATTCGTAGTTGAATGGATTCTCATACCTTAATTTTTTATATTTCAATATCAATCTTGAGTAATTGTGAATTGAGATCCATGAAATATTAAGAGTATTCGAACAAACTGGCAATGAATTATGAAAATTATAAGACTGAGTGCTACTCAGTAAGGAAAGATGTGGAAAATATCTTTGAATATGGAAAATAAATCGATGATATAAAAAATTATTTCTTGTTCTATATTCAGCTGATGATTTGTTTCTTCACATCAAATTATGCATATCTACTAGAAAAACTAGAGAGAGAAGAATTACTGACAAATGACGACTTTGAACAACAAAACTCTGCTAGGAGTTGAAGGAGTACTACATACAACGGTTTCAAATTCTTCAAAATTGATGAAGCATAGAAATTTTAGAGTTGAAAAACATGAGTATTACCTTGAAAAATGCTTGTAATGCGAACCTTTCATGCTCTCGCAGTGATAGAATTGACTGAAAAAACTTTCATACGTGCAGCGGGAATTCAATTATTTAATGACCAGACAAGAAGAGATCTGAGGGATGTAGGTCTGGAAATCATGGAGGCAATCTGATAGCACTTACTTTCGGATTCATTGATCTGAAATGTGTTACATATGCCGGAAATGATGATAAGGAATTCCTAAAATATCACCTGATCTTCTAGATTACTTTGCTCATTTTTAATTATGTCTACTATACCAGGTTGAATTCCAGATAGCTCATATCTGTTAGATTGTCTTCCGAAAATAGATAATCAACGATATGATTTCTGCAAATTCTAGTCCAATGTTGAGGTGCAGATCAGCAGGAGCTCAATATTTAGAAATATTCCGATTGATTTTATTTTTGCGAAATTGAGACTCTGGAATCTCCTACTGACTAACATACAAAATTCGGAACGTCAATCGATTTCTTTGTTTTTTTTTTGATTCTTAATGTATGGAACTTGTGAACTTTGATTGATTTCACTAGAGAGGATGAGTTATTTTCGTATTAGGAAATGTCGTGTTCTCTGAATCTGATTTATGCACAAAAGATTGCTACTATGAGTATATAACCGGAATTATAATTGGGAAATATCTCTCTGAGGATGAATGTTATATGAAATAGGGACATTATCTCTGTATTTCATACAAATACTGAATGAAATTCCTGTGTTTTGATTAAAATTTATAAAAGTCTTTATGAAATAGGTATTCACATATAACATAGATACATTGTGGTGAATACTCTCATATTTCCAGTATGGAATACGTTTTCGGCGGTATACCTCCTTCCCAAGTAATTGTGTTATGCTCAGAATCTTCGCGGTGCAGAATAACTATGCCATTTCGTGCATTTTGAATAACAAGAACAACGCTGTTTTGATATTATTACACATAACCTCACTTCAACCAGGATTGTTTCATTGTTGTGGGAAACATTTTCCTTTATTTTCACTCAAAATAAGCAGGGAAAATGATAGCTCCTGTGATCAATTGTTGAACTCATTTAGGGTATCACTGAAACAATACAATGGAGAATCTGTATGAATTTATTGTCCGATCTACTGGAATAATCACTGTTATTTTCATTACATTATTCGAATATGTAGCTAATCAGTACCATGAATCAAAATAATCTGGCTCGAAAAATAAATTATTGCCACAAATTTCGAGAATTTGGAATGTATGGTAAATATTCACAAACATAGTTATGATTCAAGAATCAAATGTGTGGTTTAGTTCAGTTAAAATTTTAAACATACGGTATTCACAGGGATTTTTATGAAATCAATTTTTTCAATCATCTTGAATGTACAATGTCTTAGGTTGAGATTTTCTCGAGTTGCAGGGCTTCCACTTTGGACAGTGTATCAATATTTTTGTTCTTCAAACCGTCTCCAGAAAAATCAATGTGCTTTTTGTGTTTCCGACATAACATCATGTTCTACTATAATAAAATTGTATCTGTAATATGAGGTTAGCTTTGAAAAAGGTCATTTTTCTAGAAAATCATCTTGAATACCTTGAATTTGGTGTCTGATACGAAATACAATTTAAAATAAAACATTACTGATAGAAATATCCATTGGTGTCCCCTTACTGATAAGTTTGTGTTTATCGGGTTTTCAACTGTTTATTGAGAACATTGGTAACGGCATTCTTCAATAGTTTGAATAAAACTCGTATAATAATGTTGAAGGGAAAAGGAAACAATTTTCGGATTGATGTAATTTGAATAAAATAAAGATAACACTTAGTACCTATAGTTTTCATTTCGCAGAAAATTGTCTGGAGACCCTGTATATTCGCATTACAAAAGTGAAATGAAATGGAAGAAATCAATTTGTTTTCCGCTGACTGACTTTCAAACAAACGATTTCACCGAACACGTTCGTGTCGCCATCTCAGAACGTTTCGATAAGTATTCCAATTGTCATCGACACTTTGGTTCGACAATGGATTAGTTTTTACTTCTATTATGTAGGCACCTCACATGTTTCTTTTGAAGACAATAACTTTGTGAAAACCATACTAGTAGCGCCGCCTATGTGTCAGCGAACAAACTCCTAAGTTCAGAACTGTCTTGGTATGCTTTCCAATAAATTTAATATCCCCAAATTGGTTTCAGACAGCCTCTACCGTTTGTTGCATGGGAGAGCAGATGGGAAATCCATTCGATTCAATAATGCGTACTCTCGAAATTCTGTGCGCGGATGTGCATAATGTTGGGCGTGAACCTATTTCCGCATTGGAGTTTGATCTTCGGATTAATTTTAATGCATGATATAACAGCGAGAGATAAACTGCGGCGTCGGAAAATGTTTGCCTCGATATCCCACCTGCCAACGGGCACATTCAAGTCGATTCGACGTTCCTTTAACGTTCAGTCAATCAAAATAACAATTACCAGCAGAGTTTTCGACGGAAATTTGTTTGAATATACAATGTATCGGAAATCGGAGAGGATATTGGGAAATTTCATCCACACTTCGTGGCACAAGTTGGAATGTGGATCAGTTAAAAAATTTCTGCATGGTTTCTTCGAATCATATCAATTTTACTGATATTGGCCTTCCTAGTATAAATCTGATGAATCAGATTTCATTATGATAATTGTGATAATGCAACTGACGGGATCCAATTTCTAATGAATATTGATGACCAGCTCATTCGATCATTCTGTGAAGAATTGTTTCATTCTAGTAGTCAATGTTAATAACAAGGAAACCAGGTAGGAAAAATTACCAGATGAGGAGAGTATTCGAAAAGTGTTGTACAAACTCAATTGGTGTTTAAAAAGAGCTGATGAAAATCACTTGGGCTCTCTTTTTCAATTTTAAATGATGAGCTCATGAAATCAACTAAGAGCAAAATAGGAATATTGATGGTAGTGGTTTCTATGGAGAGCGAAAAGAACTTTCGATGGCGTTTTCGAAAATATATTTTACTGAAATTATCGACCAATTTGTTGAGAATAATCATAATTGCAAAATGGTATCAACTCATCAACAACTCTCAACAGAAAGAATAAGGAAAGAGCAAACTACATAGATGCCTTCTTTCCAAAATGGCTGGAAATTGAAAACAAACAATAAACTGAATAATAATAATAATGATTATCATAATGATAATAATGTTTATTCGTTCAGAATTACGAGTGGATTAACAAAAAAATTAAAAACAATATTTCAACATATTATAAATTAAAACATACATTCGAAGAGCTATACCATACGAATAAACAAAGATATACCACTAAGGCAAAGCCAGTGCGTGGTCTAACATAGATGAGTAATACATTTTCGTCATAATTTTTTTTTTGGTTTTACAGATCACAACAGATGGAAAGTGGAGGCTGAGAAAGAATAAAATGCCAAACATATGAAAAAAACAATAATAATAATACGTGAATTTATTGTCAAATGATTCCTGCAAAATTCATACATTAGGTTCCATTATTCTATGGATACGTATCCTCTCTGTTTCAAGAATATAGGTTTTTATGTTTTTTTTAATGAAAAAATTGATGTCGATTCCTTGATGTTCTGGATAATGCTGTTGTATATTCTTGGACTAAGGGTAAGTATATCCTCTTTGACCAATTGTTTTGAATGAGTACTCGGTGCGAAACATGTTTTTTTGTTTTGCCCTAGTATCATAACTGTGTTCAATATGCCTTAAATTACTTCTATTTTCGAATTGATTCATAGAGGTGCGTAAGAAATATAACTTCCTAAGGTCTAATATTTTGCTCTCAGAAAATAGCAGGTCCGAAGGGTAAGTCAAATTCCGATTGAAACAGATCTGGAGGAATTTCTTCTGCAGGACGACCAGGAAAGAATATTTCTTTATATATAAAACTTCTCACGAAAGGAGACATCCTGAAATGTCCATATTTTCGTGAGATGTTTGATTTCATCTCCATTTTCCCTCGACCCCATTAAGCAAGCCTCGTTTAGCACTATTTCGCATTAAACTCTACTTTGATGGAATGTATCCTAACGGGATTTTACTGTGAAAACATTATGATAAGAATGAAAATGTAATTACTGCAGTATCATCGTAATCGAAAAACAACAAAATATGTGGGTTGCTGAGAACCTCTAATCACATATAGTGAACAACATGGAATGTTATTGATTTGGAATGACCTCTCGAGAATAATTTCGAGACATGATTTTAGCTCTGATATTCTTTATTCAAGATCACCTAAATCGTTCAAATCCATATGAATGTTCATACCAAACATCACCATTTCTTTCGACTCATAGGAGTTAGAAGTTTGAATATTTCTATTTTTATAATTAGGTATACATCATCCAACAGCCGAGGCCAATTATATGATGGAAATACAAAAGCAAATTGACATTCAGAATAGTAATCGAACATTTTGAATAGGGGTGAATGTTTAAGCAGATTGGTTTTCGGTGTCAATATGTAATAAAATAGTGAAAGAGAGCGAGGAACATCAAACAAAACATGACTGAGCGCACTTGGACAATTCAATATATTATCAACTGACTCATATGAAGTTAATAGGGAGTAGTACTTTCTGCGGGTTACTGAGTCAGTCATTTGAAATCGATTTAATAAAATATCGTTAGACCCCATTCATCAGAAACCACAAGTGTTTAGCTAACATTATATAGTATAATCTAGGAAATCTAGGAATTCTTGAGAAAACTATGTACTTGCCTATAACTAGTTACAAAAATAATTTAACACAGTTAAACCACTCAAAAATAAATAATCATAATGAATCATTCAGGATTAATTCAACTAATAAAATAAACTACTTAGGAATAACTATAGATTCTCACTTGAGGTGGAAATACCACATTGATAATATTTCGAACACATTGCGCTCACTATTGGGTAGATTCAAATATTTAAGTATAATACTTGCTTTACCTGTTTTAAAAATTCTTTATTACTATCCAAAAACATCGAAGTGATGGACCTAAGACAACTGTGCTGCACTTAAATAGTCATATTTATGTTAAAAAATAAAAACACTCAAAAACTCCAATTACTCACTCATAACTATGCAACCAGGGCTAAAGAACTGAAAAAATTCAAAACAGACTTCGCAAAGAAAACAATTGGCCAAAAATGTATGTCCTTTCTCACACCACGATTTCTGAATTTTCTGCCGCAGGAAATCATTACTCAGTTTTCATTAAATTATTTCAAGGAAAGTGTGAACAAATCCGTAATTTCTAGAAATAAGAGTGAAATATCCCAATTGTTTGAATTTATATAAGTATAATAGGATAATTGTTGTAATGTATTGATTATTAAGTAGTATAGAATATTCAGGTCACATATTATATGAATAAGTAATGCAAATAACTGTAATACACTATTTTACCAGCTGCTAGAAATACTGTCTTTTACTACATAACAACGGACAGCTTCGGCTTTGTGGGTATTTTGTTTATTGATAGTAACTTTGTAATATTGATTTTTAGTTTGAAAAATAAACATTATTATTATTATCATTATTATTGATATATTGGTCTACTCTTTGTCTATCGGTATTTTCCAACATTGCGTCTATTGTCTCTTGATTTTCCATAGAATCTACTTACATCAAAATATTTTTTTCATACGTATAGTCTCGGTACTATCTCATAGTAGTCACTAAAATTCGTGTAGGTCTAAAATAACATACGCATCCAGTGACAAAGGTATTTTATCGAAACCAATTTTCGGTAAGTACTTTGCTTAGAGTTGATATCGCTCTGGGGAATAATTCCACCACGATCACGCAGAATGTTTATGACAGGAAGTCGACAAGGGACTGAGGGAAGAAAAGGGGCTGGAACCAGAGATGCTCATGAGAAAATATTGAATTGTCTTGATGGAATTTGAGGTGAAATTTCAAACACTGTGTGAAGAGAAGGCACAATAATTGATAATGGTTGAAAAAATAATCACACAAGCACTCATGATATACGTTTAAAATTTTGAAAATCTTGATTATTTGTATAGTACGTTTTCCCCAAACAAGATTATTGTTTATTGACCTCAATTCGATAACTACGCCTTGAACATTCTAACCTTGAAACATTCAGAGCAATTCGAAACAAATTTCAAGGAAAGGGCTTCACATCTTGAGATAGGAAGAATTTATTCATCAATCAAACATTATACACGGCTTCATAAAACACATTTGTATAAAACTCTGTAGTACTTTCTGGTGCTTGGTAATCAACTGATTATTCGATACTGAAATCATGAAATGTTATTGATGGCAACACTATGTTCAGCTTGAACATATTCATTGGTTGAGAGGCGTAGAACTAAGTAGATGATTCAGTGAATCAGATTATACTGACTCTCGGACCAAAAAAAAAAAACACGAATTACTCTGCTCGGGTAGGCCTATAGGGCCGTGAGAAAACAACGGGAACAAGCATAACGAAGCCTCAACGTCACCCGTACGTCGTCGAAGTTCGCCAAATCGTCAAATATTTTTTCAATTCGAAGCAAATAACACTTTGAAATTCCACTTCATAGCGTAACATAAAAGCCGCTACGAATTTTATGTTATCCTACGACCAAAGGCTTTCTTGGATATGGCTTTGGTTGTATATTGAATGGGGAAAGAGCTTCTCACTGAATACAGATTTTCTGTAGCCGAACACATGAATAGAAAAGACGATGAAAAAATATACAGATACGCGGATAATATAGAAATTGTCTCTTTTCGGGAGATCAGTGGGTAGGTATTTTCATGTATGATAGGTACTATTATGGAATGATTGTAGAAAATATCCATGAAACTGTTAATGACATCCTCAGCTATGAGATAATCTAACCCGGAAAAAATATGAACTGAACTTAAGATATATTTTCTAGCTGAATAGATTCATCAAGAATCATTTTTGAGAATGAATTTCACCAATTATACTGAGTAGATTAGTTTCTGTGTGTCCTGGATCTGCGAACATTCGAAATTCTCATATGCAAATCATGATTTGAAATTACTACATTACAAAATCTTGAAAATGCCTAAGATACAAGTCGCACATAAGGAAATAAAAGTATGACACCAACGTCAAAACGTTTCTATGTGTAATATTTAAAAATTTCAGAATGTAAATGTTCTTCACAGCATAAAACAAGTAACAACATGCGAAAATATACAATGAACATGCTCCAAAAAGTGCCTCACCATATCATAAAATTTTCGTAGCGTTAATGAGGCTACTTTATCGACAGATGTGTGAAAATATTGCTTTCTCATGCGTGTGAAAGCTTGTTTCAACTCGACGTCGATGAATTTTGACTTCATCATCTACGTTCGATATTGAATTATCTTGTATATTGAAACACTTGAGAGTGTTTGCGTGTCTGACACAATTTTGATTGTAATAACCCATTTCATTCCAGTTTCATGCTATTAAGCTTCTAGGATTGAGTACGAAAATTGCCACGAAATGATGGTTGAATAAATAATTACATCGAATGTTCTAGAAGGTTTCGATTACGTTTCACGATAGCTTCATAACGTTGGATTATTTCAATGACAAGAAAATAATGAAAACCACATGCTTATACAGGGCAGGCCATCGAAAACAAAACTATAGCTCTATAATTCGATCGAATCAGCAAACTCATCATCGGAATTTAATCTGAAGTTCATTGAAATTTCGATCTAAATATCCTTTTCTGCACAAAAAACACCAGAGCAATTGTTATACTCTAAACATACAACATCCATGAACGCTTGCACCTGAACTGAATTCATAAGGGGCGTCCGCAGTTGATGTGCTGAATCAACATGTGATCAGCTCAGCTTGAGTAATCCGAATATTGAGACAAAATGGGGGTGTTCCATCAAAAAAATTACGGTGACGTCATTACTCGAACGTAATTCACCCTGTATATTACATTATTATTTTAAAATACGGTAAATTAAAATCAAAAATCGACGTGTTTCAGGATTATTCCTTAAAATGACCTGTTAAGCTAAAAATGAATTTGTTCCATACTTTACGGACAAATATAAAAAATATCCATCTAGAATGAATGAGAAATATATCAACGATCACAAAATTTTAGTGAGGGCGGGAAATAGACGTAGGTAATATAGTACTTCCCAACCTTCAGTGACGTTAGTGATGACAGCATTACCCATATGGTTGTAAATAAGAATATTTTCAGCGTTGCTACGTTATCGCTTCTATCAAAAAGTAGTGACAACTTTGTTACTCCAAATAGAATACCCTGTATTCCATTCCATTTTATGTTTCTCTAATACTTCTCAATTATTTTCGTAAGATACTTCTCTATACCTATCTCGAAAGGTTTTCGAGAAAATAATTGATTTCTATATTTTTCGTGCAAAAGATAGCTTCAATTAAACGTTTATTACTGCATTATTTGGATTCGTAGAATGCTAGAATTTTGAGAATAGTTTACCAATGTCCTGTGTATCAATTATGTCTGGAAATTTGTTCTCCATTGTTCAGGGCCGCTCTAATTTGATGACTCAGACGATAGATACAAAAATGGTAAAAAGTGCATTTTTTTCAAATGGTATACCCTGTATAATATTCAATATCCTGAAAGACAATTGTAGTTCTTTTCAAATCATATATTATAATTCTTTACCTGAAGAGTATGAGAATATAGATCAAAGGATAACCCACCTGCTATGATAAGATTCTCATTATAAAAGTTTTACCGTTTTCAATATTTTTTTTTTGAAAATAATGAATTTTTGCTCCTTCCAATAGTTTTTTCTTCACGGTTGGTACAATTTCACACCTTTTTGGTTTAATTTTCCAGTAAAATATTGCTCAAGAATGATTTAAACGTTTACATTGAAAATATTCTCCGAACATTTCAAAGGGGGGCTGTGAGAAATATTTCTTAGTTGATTCTTTTCTTCATGAAGTTAGCCCATCGAAGTGGAACTAAAATTCAGGGAGCTACTGCTGCACATTATACTAATAAATTGTCTATTTCAAAATCATTCTTCAGCAAATTGTACCAACCGTAAAGACGAAACTATTGAAAGGGGAAAACTGAAGCCTAAAAAGAAGTCGTGAAATGTCTTGCACTCATTATATGGCTAGCGAGTGATGGAATCTAAGAACTCTCTTTCAGAAGAAAGCTGACAGCTCATATTTGTGAAACAATTATTGTTGAAAGGATATCTGAGTTTTCACGATGAAACAGAAAATGTGTTCTCGTAGCGATAAATCATTCATCAGAAGAATTGTTACTGCGTCGTGAGAAAACATCATAAAATATTCAACATACAATGATGCAGAAACACTGTTTAGAACAATTCAGACAGACTTTCTTTCGATGGATTATTTACACAGCCGAACTCTTACAAAACATTTATGGATACTCTTGATAGAAACACCGTCAATACAGAAGAACAGATCGCACTGAATGGTATGAGTATTAATCTACGATGAAGTTAACATCCTCATGATCAAAGTTCATAACCCAACAAAAATTTTGCCAGAGTTTTCATTTCAAGAATCCGGGTTTCAAATGACAATATTCCTACTAGAAAATTGTTCTCAATGACTTCTCATTTCACTAAAAAAAGAAGTGGATTTCTCATTCGTCTGCTATCACCCCATATACTTTATGAGCGTGTAATTGTCGATTTAGGGATGAAAAACATTATATATTCAAAGCCAAAATCTCAAATCGTTGAGATCCATTTACAGGATGTCAATTTGAAGACTTTCAATACAAATATCTCTGAATCTAAAAAAGTTGAAAGAGCGCTATTTGGTACAAATGTTAAACAGATAGAGGAAACTAAAATCACCATATTTTGATCAAAGGGTAGGTCACCCTTTGGGCCCTTTGGTTGAGTCATACCTCTTTTGATCCTCCATAAAAATTCTAAATATTCCACTCCAAAAGACCTCCAATTTTAAGTATAACGAAAGGGGGAAGGGTGCCATTTGAAATATTGGGGTTGAGGTACATCGGGACTCACCCTATAACCAAAATATGATGGTTGTTGTTTCTCTCCCATGTTCAACATTTGCACCAAAACGCTTTTCTTCGAGATAAAAAATATCATGTATTCAAAGCTGTTCGTTATTATGTTATACAGTATATGTTTGATGTAAGTTCTTTTTGACCGATTCTCTTTATGATGTATTTTTCAATGTTCTCAACATATCCTCACGTGAAATGGTCTATTGCTGGATGGAAACATTACATATTCTAAGCCGTTAATTGAAAGTTTATATTGTTTGAAGTCCCAGATATGTTCAATGTAAGTTTTTCTTGAACGACCCTGAATATAACGTATCGTCTAATGTTCTCGACATAACCTCTATGGCTCTATAAATTTCAATACGGTACAGATACATCTCCATTCTACCAATCGTAAACTGGTACATATCGAGCAGGTCGTGTAAATAGATAAATGTGTATACACGGAAACCCTCCTCGATATATTGTGTTTGAGGCACAGTGAACATCTCAATTCATTAGCTAGTAGGTTTCGATTGAAGATATGTTGGTTTCGTGTCACAAGGATAATGCGTTCCAGGACGGCGATGGGAAATTTTACAGGAAGTAGGTTAGCCTAGAAAATATCGTCGAATGTGAAATATTATGAAATATTGTCGATGGTGATAGTTGCGTTGAACTCACATTTCTGAACCTGAGAACGTTACAAACAAGTAGATTGATAGAACATCTCTTTTCAAAAACTCGTTATCCAACGAACAGCGAGGCTCTGGCACACATTCTTTCATACGTCAAATATTCACAAACAAAGTTTTGTTGGATAGATAATGTCATCCTCGATCGAAATGAGTAAAAATATATAGGGTGTTCCATTTGAAAATCGGAAGTTGAGGTCATTTCCGGTCAAACCGGAAGTACTGCAAAGCAAGTGACTTCGCCAAATAATGCGAATTGACATATAATACACAACCCCCGAATTTTGTTCTTCTATCTCTAATAATAAAAAAGTTCTAGGGGCGAGCCATATTGAAGAATTACCCGGTATACTATAGAGTGCAGATATACGAGTGAATTAGACTGAAAGTGTGTGAATTATTAACTGATTCTTGTAATTGGCAGATTGACATATTGCAGGATATGAAGGCGAAATGAAATAACAGTTTTGAAAGGTTCACCAGAAAAAAAAATCTCCAGAACTGTGTTAGTAATTTATATCATTAGGTAAAATCAGTGGTATTGTAATTACACTGAATAAGTGTTTTACACACCTTCACAAATTATAAATGGAATCTTCTGAGATACATTCTACAAACAATTATTTCAAGTCCAACACACAAGCACCACTACAGTGTTCATCTCGAACGAGAACACCATGGTATAGTGCTGAATTGAAGTTATTTTTCACTGAAGAATAAGGATGTATGAGGACACCAGATCGTGTTACCTAGTGTTGGATACTGTGATTATTCAAGTGTGTAAAGTCCATCCATTCAAGGTTCATTGTTATATCATCTTGTCAAAATCACTGAAAGGCCAACCATCGTCATGAAAATCTTCTCGTTGATCATTTTCAAATTAATTGATGACAACGATGCGTGCTGAGCTATGTGCTAATTCTCATACCCTTTACCTTCAGAATAAATTCGAAGCTCCAAAATAACTGATTGAATTCCCTAGGGAATATTTTGTACAGGTCCTGATTATCGAAATTAGTATGAAGCTACACATAGAGTCAGTGTATGGAGCCACACGAATTCAATAGTTCTATATCACGTATTCCGCGATATTATTGGATTTCCATTGATCAGGGATAGAAACCATATTATCCAATTTCGAAGGCAAATTAATTGATACTATGCTTGTATATCAGACTGAGGGAAATTTGGTATGAACTAGACGTGATATGTGAATGTGCACCATCAGAAGGATTCAGAAACAAATCAACGAGTCAAATTGGACCATGGTTATATAAACTATCATGAATCATTGTCGTCTGGTGAGCACGAATCAGGCATACCCGATTTTCTCCCTGGAAAATTATGTCCATATAATAGTTCTTGTAATTGAAATCCTCAGTTCATCTCAGTTGGGAGTGCCAATTGCTTAACTCGGCTGTTTTTTTAAATCTCGTGTATTTTCTTTGATATTCCAGAATTATTTGTGATTGAATCTATTTCGACGAAAGAACATGAGATATTGATTTTTTTTTTCAGATATCTTGGATGAGAAAAAGAGATTTGCACATTCTTACTTCGAGCATACATACATATACGGGAGATGCTCGATTCAGCGTTCGTCATCCAGAGCATTCAGACGATTGGGACTTGCGCATTGAGTACGTCCAAAAAAGGGATGCAGGTGTTTATGAATGTCAAGTTAATACCGAGCCAAAGATCAACTGGGCGATTATGCTAGATGTTGATGGTGAGTAGGAAAATATATTGTATATAATTAGGACACCTGACATGCCTTTTGATAAATAATTTCTATACATTTCGATGTTATTCAGTCTCCAATTATACCCAGCATTTTCACAAAGAAAACAATAACTCGAAAACGATCATAGTTAGGTACATGGTACTCTCTTTGAAATCGTATTATTTTCTCCTAGACTATACAAAAATGTAACAAAATACAGGGTGTTCCGTTTAAAAAAACACAACTTCGATATATCACGCCTTATTGAGCCACCCTGTATACTCCAAAATTATTTCCTTCCGCAGCTTCAATGAATATACAGATGATGAAGAGAAGAAATTTCAGGAATATTCAATGTTTTGGTTTACATAGACCGTGTCGTATGGTGTGATCTGGTGATGATTCAAAATCGAAATTCTAAAACTTTTGAAATTTCTCGTCTTTTCGTTGTGCCATCTCTATGGAATTCTTCATTCGATTTTTAGTCAATCAGTCAATTCAGTTTTCATTACTTCCAAACGTATATCAAGTTTCATCCTTAACTTGGTAAAACTTTCAACGAAACACATGAAATTGTGAAACAAGGAAAGAAGAACGTTCGGACTTGCCTGAAGAGATGAGTGAGAACTAAAAAAACAAGGAAACTGTTGATTCAACAAAAGAAGAGCCGAATTCATCACTCAAATACACGAAATCGGAAAAACATATATCGGCAGCTTTTAGTGTATTTGACTGAAAACTTGAGACTCACGAAAGTTTGTGCTCGATTTCTTCTACAAACGTGGAAACAAAACGAGAAAGACCTCGAATTTCAACCCAGTACTCACCACTTTCGCCTGATATAGCACAGTATGACTCTTAAGATAGATTCAACGCCACAAGATTCGTGTGCTGTTTCATGTCAATTCTATATTGAAACCAATCAAGGAACGTCCCATTCATAACTGTTTCAATGCGCTCTCTCCGTTAATATCATACAGATTTTGAAACATAACCACAAATCTCACAGAATCAAATGAAAGTTCACCTGAAGTTGACATACGACAAAAACAGTGTCGTCTGGGAATTATTTCTACTCTACCGGATATTTGAATTGTCCCTTTCATGCAACCCTTCCTCAACCTTATACATTATCAAAATTATCATCTGTTATCTTCGCGTGAAAGAAAAATAACTCACATATTGTGATTGGTTGAAAGATAGTTGAAATATCACAAAAATTCAATTGATCCCATTCTATGAGAATATAATCGTAATGTCCAAATCAAACACAGGACTCTTTATAAGCACAGATTTCTTTCTAATCTTGATCATTTTCAGACCTTCAAGACATAAGTTAAATGAGTCATCTCTTGAATATTATTATGTTTTTAAGGAACACCCTGTATAATGATGGCGTTTAAAGACTTCATATCAATTTCGAATGAGGAATTGCTACGATAAAATGTGTGAGAAAAATTCAGCAATCGGGACGTATCTATGTGGATTGATGGGATATTGGATAAAAACCGTTCGGTAAAAAAATCTCCACTCACGTATGTATAGAACTATTCGTCATTGAAGCCCTTTCCCTTTGTTAAGCGCAAATCTCTCGTGAATTCGGCTTTTCCACTCCTCGAATCTAGAGAAACCACTGTCAGTCGAATATATCACGACTGATTGTTTTGCCGTAAGAACTGAATCAAAAATATAAAACCCATCAGGAAAGGCACGAAACTGGCGACAGTCGATCATGTCAGTAGGAAATGCGAGGGAATGAATGGAAAGTGCGCTTCCTTTTTCTCGACAATGGTTGGAATTCGTTAGTTATATGACGGGAAGACGACTTTTCAGGGAAGAATTGGGACGTAGGAAGCCTATACTCGAATGGGACTTTATTATCTAGATGGATTCTTCAATTTCCACGTTCACTCATTTACAGATGCTCACTCGCTTTTAGTGCTGTTAAAACAGGATATTTATCCGCAGCGATCTTGATTCAGTATATTTATTCTAACGAGGATCTCAGATTTAGTATACAAGGTATGTTCAAAGGAACAAAGGAATTCTGGATATTCTTGAGAAGTATTCAATTATTCATCAATATTCATTTGGTCCCTTCCAGAGGAACCCCTCAGATATAAGGCACTTGTGCCAGCGCTTTTCCAATTTGTATCCAAAGCACTTTTTGTAATGGCGATCAGCTCTGTGTTCAATTCTGACTTCATCTCAACAAATGTAGCAAAACACCTTCCTTTCATCAGTCTTAGAAATAGAAAAAAGTCCCAGGGGGAATCTGGTGGCAAACGCAAAAATTCAATACATACTTTTTGATCCATCATTTCATCAAAAGTCAAAAATTGTCGACAACAAATTACCCATCCAAATAGGCTGATGATGCTTACATAAGATGAACATTCAGAGGTGTGCACAAAAATCGGCCAGAGCTGTAACTTCTGAATCATTCGAGATCGAAATTTGAAATTTGGTGGGTAGCAATAATAGGACATTGATAATTTTTTGAAGAGAATTATTGTATTCCATCACTTCCATTTCAACCGGAATTGTTTGATTTTCAAATGGAACTCCCTGTATATTTTTCCATTTTTAGATTCAGGGTATCATTTTACATACACCAGTTGTTTAAAGGATCAAAAATTTTCTCAATATGTTGTAATGTTCGAACAATTTGCCCATTAATTGGTAATAGTAATCAAGATCGAGGTAAGTCAATTTCAATGTGACAGTAACATCCAATAATTAGTCGCAATACAGGTGATGATATTTTCTATTTTATGAACATCAATAATAACAAGTTAGCCGATATGTTACAAGTTTATTTTGAATGTTTGAAAAATTCGCACGATGCTGCTCCTGTTTATAGAAACAGATATTCGGATTGAAATCATCCTAGCCATCAGAAATTTGGCAGATTGGAAGCCAATCTACGTAAATTTGGTAGTTTCAAAAAACCAAATGAACAACAGCGAGAGTTTAATGCAGATTTGGAATTGAATGTTTTACTCAGTGTACAATAAACGCCCAGGACATCTACAGTTAAGATTGCAAATGTTTTTGGTACGTCACGAAAAACAGTTCTTTCTAATTTGAAGAAACATAAGGACACGCCATACGTTCCCGCAAAATTCACGCCTTGGAGCACGATAATGACAGTGAACGTAGGACATAATTCTGCAATATTTATTTTAATTGGTTTTATCAAGATCCTGCATTTTATAGAAAAAATGGGCGATATGGTATTTTTAATAAACGAAATGACAGAACTTGGTCTCAACAAAATCCCCATTGTATTGCAGAAACCAACTTCCAAACAAGATTCACCTCGAATGTATGGTGCGGAATTCTTGATGATAGGTTGGTAGGCCCGTTTTTCATCGACGGTTCTTTAGACCAGTATAAGTACTTTGAATTCCTTACTGGTTATATTGAAAATTTTCTGTACCAACTTTCCCTCGCCAATCGTTACGAAGTCATTTTCCAACAAAATGGAGCACCGCCACACAATACGCCTTTGAATGTGACTCATTTGAATACACACTTTGGAGAAAGGTGGATCGTTTCTTTGGCCAGCTCGCAGTCCAGATTTGACGTGGAGTTCATTTTGTTGTTCTTTCTGTTTCACACAAAATGATCCGGAGAAACTACTGGTGTATGTAGAATGATACCCTGAATCTGAAAATGGAAAAATATACAGGGGTTTCCATTTGGTCACTTCCGATTAGGCCGGAAGTGATGGAATACAATTTTTTTCTCAAAAAAATGAACAACATTATAAATGGCCGTTTCTTGTGCACAACTCTGTATATTTATCAACATATCGAGAAAAAATATATCGATGATAAACACTGCTACACAGAATTCGAATTTCATTCAACAAACCTGGTGGGTATATCTTCTAGGACTCAGGAACTCTTCGAATAAATACTCACACCGAAGGTTTTCTTTTTTGAGATTCTGATATCAATGTCATTCGACGTCATGATGACAAATTTTCCTAGACAATGTCTGGACCACAATATATATCTCCACATATACTTGCATTACAAGAACTGTATTTCCTGATTCGTCATAAAATGCAAGTTTATTCACTTCTCACCAGAAATTAGTGTAGTATTATGCATGCTGCTCATCTTCCACCAATTGTAGTAGCTGAAATAGCAACAAGGACCTATTAGTGTTTTGTTCCTTTTGTTCCAGACCTGTCTTCCCTAGCTGCCACACATCCGGATCCAAGACATAAAGGTACTTTCCTACAGGGTTGGACTCACCCCCAACGTTCACGATACCCTACGAGATTAGGTTTGAGTATAGTACGCTTCGATGGAACCTATCGCATTGATCTAATATCGTTTCTCATATCAACATCATCCACACCATTTCCTTCATCTCACTAGTTCAGTTACTGTCTGGAAATTTGTTGGTACATTTTCCATTGGCTTATACTATATGCGAATATGTATTGAAAATCTGATATCCTGGTCTTTTTTATATGAACGAACTCGGGTAGTTTCAACAACACATATGAATAGAGTTGAGCTCACTTCATTCAGAGCTTCATTGAAAGCAGAATTCGAAAAACTCAGTTTATTATCAAGTACAAAGTTGAAGATCAGAGGTTATCACAGTTACCTCAATATTCAAGTATTTGCTTCAATAGAGAATTTCATTTGAAGAATATTGATTTTTGAAATGAATCCTACTCATAATCAGATTGCGTACATTCCATATACAATATTCGTTTCTATTTGTTGCCGGAATGAAAATTCCTTCTCTTATCAATTTCCGGTGCCTGAATATATTTGAACAACTGATAATAATGATATTCTTGGTTCTTTTTTTCCTTCCTTCCCTTTTGGTTTCAGGTGATGAAGTTATCGGAGCTCAACAGGAAATCAATGGCTGGAATTGAATAGAAGTATTATCGCTTGGCAAATTGTTTATCTTTGCAAGTGTGAATGAATGAATAGAATTATTTCCATGAGGAGTATTTGGGGATATCTTCAATCTTACTTTCCGTTTTTTAGTTGTAGAATTTTGTTCATTATTTTCATTCAATCAATTTCCATAAAATATTTTTAAAAAAGTAAACAGATTTCAAATCTGAATTGGAAGATTTGATTAAATTTTTATTTCGAATGATCATAATGACATCACGTCATAGGTAGACAAAATTCCCAATTCTCAAAATATTCAGATATTTTGCTTCATTATCATCATTTCTGAATCTTTCAGCAAATCTGAAGATCTAACAAGAGCATCTTGAATATTAAAAGTGAAATGATATCAGATCAAATTTCCTGTTCCATAATGGAACGCGTTATAAGAGGTGACATATTTATCTGATAGTCATTTGGTATATCTTGGAGATACCTCAAGAAGAAAGCAAATGTTTAAAATGGTTTTTCAGGGAAAAATTCAAGGAACTCAATTCATAGTATTCAACATGTAATCAATTCAAACTGGCCTTATCTTTCTTATTGTTGTTCGACTTCCGATGCTATTCGTTCGCCTTCAACCCCATTTTTCTCTTGTCACGGCTAAAATACGACCGAAACGGTAGAACGAAAGTGTGAGTCCAACCCTGCTGTCATCCAGCGACGCTTTGTACTTGAGCATATAATTTATCACGTTTTCCACTTTTCATCCATCTTCACTAGCGCATAGAATGATTATCATAGTTTCTTTTTCTCACTTGGAATATATATACCTACTGGGGGTTGTTTGTATTTGAGGCCAAGTACGATAACCAATTTGTGAATTTTGGGGTGTACAGTACGTGCGAAGAGTATAAAGACACGAAAGTTTCTTCGACACCCTGTACAATACAGTTGAAAAGTCTTTGTGGTGAAATAAAAATCAGTGATTCTGTTGACATTTATAAAAAGTGGATTCTTTTTCAGAACAATTATGCATCCTTGATACCCAATTGGGATTAATTTTTCTTGAACATTTCGCCTCCGTCTTGCCAACTTTGATATCCATTTAGCAGCAAACCCAAGCATTTGTTCTCCAGACACGTTCCATATACATAAAACACAATGACAGTACCAGTGCAAGTTGCGACATCTCTCCAAAACTTATTCCACTGCGACATTTCGTTAGTATAACTGCGAAACAGTGGAAGCTATTAGATAGTTCGATAACTCTAATTAACACTCAATGACGATGACCTTATTGAGTGGAAATTACTTACGACAATGTGAATGCCACTATGAATGATACTGTGAGTGGTATGAAATACTATGACTAGAGACAAAACATTAGCGTTTCAACATCCAGCTGTGCTCCATGAAGTATGAAAGTGAAGAAATGCTAGATATGATCTCGAGTCTTCACGAATGATATCGTTATGTATACCGAATTGTAGTGAATTGTGATGAAAACTTTTCAATTGAATTTTATGGATATGAAATCAAAATTTGATTCGCGCCTCCTCCTATCATAAAGATATGTGATTGCTCCTCAGAATCCCAATAGGAAAAGAAAGTAGAACTAACCACCGACTTCTTGGTGATCATCAACAAAATAATATCTTGTGAAAATATTGGTGAATGTATTCGTTTGGTGGATTGAATGGTATGTTTTGAGAATTCACAGCGAGAACAGTGCAACAGTTTTCCATCATGATATTTCGTGATAGAACTCGAATTTTAATAAGAAGAATAGATTTTCCAATTATCTCTGCTTTCTCTATAAACACACTGGTTGACATGATTCAGATTCTAGTGATTTCTGACACAATCAGGAGAAGTTTCGCAAGGAGTATATTGTTATTTCAATCGATATCTACCGCCGATATCAACCGCCTTACCTTAAAAATATCAATAGAAAAAGAAAGTCCCCTCAACGGGGCCCTAGGCAACCATCAATTTGGGGGTCCTTTTTTTTACGTCCATTTTTCTCTTCTTGTGATTGAAAAATACAAACTCATATCTTTCATGAAAATTGTATTGTCCTCATGTAATAATATCAATGGAATTACTATCTACATTTCAAACACTTCCATACACTTCTTCGCACGTTTATACAAGTTGTCTAGTTCGTCGGTCGTCGTCTTTTGAATGCGGTCAACTGAGTTTCATTTATTTGAGTGAAATTCATTTCCAGGTCTGATTGAATTTTTCTTTTACTCTCTGGAATTTCATGTTTGAAAGGAAATTGCAGAAGTCTCTTCACCCAGGCAACTGCCTATTCTGTGTATGTTTCGAGAATTTGTGAGAATTTGCAGCAAAAACAATTCGTCATACGGACATTTCATGCTCGAAGTAATTATATAAAAAATCGATATGTCAATTACCTATACTTCTCTATATACACACTGGTTGACATGCTGTAAATTCTGGTGATGAAATCTGACAAGACCAGGTGAAGCTCTGTAAGAAGTCAATTGTTATTTTCAATCAATATTCCCAACTCAATCCAACTAGTTCGACACACAGGGTGATTCAGTAGGAATGGGCAGTATCTGAACTGAAGATACTACACTCCAAAATAAGGCGATTGAGCTCAACATTTTGGAGAGACAGGGTATTTGAAGTTGAATTTTCAATCTGAAACTTCTTGATGATATCAATGAAACAATCTCACCTAGTGACAATGGAATTTTGAAATATTTCTTTACATGAAACACTGATGAGTTTTGACACAAATTGAGTGAAGGCAATGTAAGAATGGGCGGTTAGGACTCTAAAACTCATAACTCAAAACTGATACATGAAATGAGCAAGAGTATATTTTTTATTCAAATTGAACTGCATCTCAGACTTCCTAGTCATTGGGCATTGCCCATTATTTTTGATGAATCACCCTGTATTACGGCCTCACGATGAAAAAAATTGTTTTTGTTAATGATCAATCAACTTCTTATCCCCTGACTGGGAATCAAATCGCATCAGGAAAATACTCCCCAACTCGAGTGAAATAAAAATGAACCACTCAACTAATCCAAAATACATAATCTTCAAGAACCCTTCGAGAAGAGGAAGTTTAAGCTTCTGAAACAAAACAGTCAATCAATAATCAGTTGTTATATCATACAGGGTATATCTGAAAGATTCGGAAGAAATGTAACTGATTATTCCCCAGATTTTGTTCAAAAGTGAAAGGTTTCGGAATAGTAAAGAGAGCTCGATTTGGTGTCTTCCACTGCTTTTGTCTCTAATCTGAATGTTGATGCATAATATTTCACTCCTCGCGAACCGTTGGTTTCATCAATCATAATTTTAATACATTCAGATCATCGAGCGTATTCGTGAACAGTGTGGCACGCATTGATCACGTACCAAGACTGTGAAGATGCAGAGACGTACTCCATAGAGTAAATAGAGTTTTCGTAAGATATCGTAGGTCTTTGTATCACATATCCCAAAAAAAAATCGAATTCAAATTGAGAGCAACGCTGAAAACAATTAAAAGGAACTGCAAATGCCTTCAGGAGAATTTCTACGATTCCGCAAATTCTTCTGACAAGTCGCTAACGACACCGAAACATCTAATGCTCGCCTCACAAGTGCGCATGATCTGAACATCAGAAATCATCAAACACTATCACAGAATCATACTGGGAATAATCCATTTGCTATAGAATAGAATAGAATAGACTTTATTGATTCCTTGTACCAATTACATAAATTGGATAGAATAGGTCATCAGAGAGTTACAAGATGTACAATGTATAATCAAATAATTAAATACATATACAGGTATGAAAGACGAACACAGTACAATATACACACATGCACATACATACACACACACATACATATATACAGTGTTAGAAACGATCCTGAACCGTAGCATCCAACCAGAGACAATAGTAGAGGCGATGTTGTCAAGTCAAACTGCCTGGAACGCTACAAGTACTTTTGCCACAGAGGTGCTCACAGAGCTGCGTTCCATTGAAAGGAAAAGAGCAAATGACAAAAACTAGAAGGAAGGAAAAAATAACACCTTAGCCACCAGAAGGAAGAGCAGTAGCTAGATCCTCCTCTCACGAAGTAATGCCTGACGGCGGTTTCCATGAGGGAATAGAGGAAAGAAGTGAAGGGGTTGGGGTTTAGTGGGTAGGGGCGTTAGCGTCGAGTTTTAGTATGACGCTACGTCGAGTCGCCACATATCCAGGCCAAACAGCTATGCCTGGAATCCGTAAAAAGGATTCCCCCCCCCCCCTAATAAAAAAAAACATACATATATACATACATTGCGTCGAGATGTCAACGTTTAAAAATAAATAAATATATAAATATATAACTATTAGTGCAGAGTACAGTTATAATACATAATCACTGAGGAGTCAATAACAACAACAACAATAATATAGTTTCCTTATCCATCAATTGTATTCATGATCAAATCAATCATAATTGTTGATCATGTTCGATTTCCCATGATCCACTTCCTTATTGTTACAGATGCGCAAGCATCGATCTCAGGCCCGCCAGAAGTGTACGTCAAAAAGGGCAGTACCATATCTTTGACATGCACTGTCAACGTTCATTCGGCGCCACCGTCGTCGGTGATGTGGTACCACGGCCACTCTGTCGTCGATTTTGATTCTCCAAGAGGCGGTATCAGCCTGGAAACAGAAAAAACCGAGGCAGGTACCACCAGCAAGCTCCTGGTGACCAAAGCGTTGCTTTCCGACACGGGCAACTACACGTGCATGCCGTCCAATGCGAACGCTGCCTCTGCTGTAGTCCACGTGTTGAATGGTAAGTGAAAAATGTAATATACAAGGTACCTATACGAGATAATGAAAAATTATGATGACGAAATTTCCGGATGTTACAATTCGGAAACTACCAACTGTATATTCCTATTTGCAATAATGTATGTTGTATGTATTTAAATGTTCCGGATTTTGTGCATGTTTGTATATTATTTGGCCCATATATACCATGTCTGTCTTGATATTAATTTAAATTATTCTTTATTCCTTTGTGTGTTTATACAAATTATGTCCATTAGTATTTCTCATTTACTGTTTATATCTTCTTATTGTTTTCATACATTTATGATTATTATGTCTATTAGGATGCCTAATTAAAATAAAGAAGAGACCGTTCATAAAAGCTTGGGTTTGATATCTGACAAAAAACTGCATTTTATCAAATACGTGAGACAAATACTCAGAAACTCGAGTCTTCGAAATTTCGACTACGAACCCTGTTTAAGGATATCTGAAAGGGTTTTCTGATTGTTAGTTCCAATCATGAAATTACAGAATTCTCAAAAATATACGTAGATTTGTCTCTATGAGGGCCTTTCTTAGGAATACTGAATACTATACAAAATATCCCCATTTCTCGATAGATTTTTATCGAATGTTCGATTCGAAAATTCCACAATTCTATAAAATATTCAGAAATTACCCTTTCTGGGTAGATATTCAGATATTCAGTCCAATTATCTCAAATATTACCACAAGAGTCATATGCTGATCTACCAGACTTTTCATTTCCAAAAATGAAATAAATTTATTGAACCACTGAGCGATAAAAACTTTTTCTTACCTCTACTTATCAGTTTTTTGTCATATCAAAGGATTACACAAGTTTATACTACGTCACCGCTGTTAAATTATAGTTTTATAACTTCAACAATTCACTAAAAAAGAAATATAGCATTTAAGTACATTTCCTGTCATCATAATTCACTATTCAGGAACAAAAGTTCTTCCGCATGTATAAATAAGGTTCTCGTGAAGTAAGTTGAAGTTGGACAACTCCTGGAAGTTGTGTAAACACAACATTGAAGCGTTATTGAAGATGAAAGTGGTTAAAACTTTTCAAAACTTCTATAATTACAAGCGAATTCACCCCATAAGGTTCAATAAATATTTGTTCTATGCAGTGTTGACTGCATTTATGAAAGTTATGTGATGATAGAAATGTTAATGATGTTAATTCGAACTGAGCCAAGCTGAACGGATTGTTTAATCATTTCAACTCATTCTCCAAATAAAATAGTGTATATTCGTTGAATTCAGATAATGCTTACGTGAAATGAAGAAAAACAAAAAAATATCTGGGGAATATGATTGGAGGCAACAGTCCGGCATTTTGTATTCCTCGATTATATGGGAACGAAATGAAATTTCGACTGATTTGTCATTTGGTTCTCTGAAAAAGTCTTGACTGCCATTCAGAGTCTATCAACCTATATATTCCAAGTATCCCATAACAGAAATTGTTGATCCCAATCAACTTTCTCAATTGTTGTCTGCGACTTTGAATTCTGTTCAAAAAATAAATTGGACCGAAATAGCTTTTCGAAAAGTTCATTCATATCCATTCCTCAATATTCTCCAACGAATTCAAACTATATCGTACCACGTGAAATATTTATTGTTTCAACCTATGGCAACTGAACGCTCACGTCTGTTCTTGTATTCGTTTCGGCATTTTTCATCGAACATTTCAGGAAAGTCAACCAACAAATCCAAACTTCTCGATAGCCGGTTGTTTGCTGTTGCTATCCAAAAATGACAGACATTGTTATTTATATTCAGAACAACGCCTCGATCAGAGAATAACAGAAGTTTCGAAAGCAGAGAACAAGTCGAGTTCACTCGGATTGTTAGATGAAATTCATTCAGGCTGACGCAAATGAAATATTTTCATTTATCAAATTCTGTTTGAGTGACAGGAAAGGCTCTTACTTCGACAAATTTCATTAAATATCCAACATTGCTTTTGTTCAAGCCATGAACAAAGATAATATACCTGAATCTCAGACAAAAATCACTTCGAGTTTGAGTTTCTTGGCAATAATTGCATGCATTGATAGTATAACTGGATACGCTGAACCACGAGTATATGGAAATCGTATCAAATTCATGAACATTTTGCTTGTTGAGTGTAAAAATATTGAAATAAAAGTCCACTGTTCATTTGGAATTTTCACAGATTTTTTTCATTTTCAATGGAAACAATACAATATTGTTATTCTCGAAACCATCGAAAATAAAATAAAAATGTATTTATTCTTGAACAGTCCATTTGAACCCTAGTAAAAATTAAATGGATGAATATCAAGATTACAATTTTCAAGTACCTCCACTAGTTTTTAATGTAAGTACAATGTAGCAAGCAAACTTCGCATTCTCTAAACTCCAGAGTTATTAGAAATTTCAAACATTTCTTTGACTCTACTTCATTGTGGCGAATTTACTTTATTCTCAATGGAGATTATGCAGAAAATATATCTGAGAAAATAAAAGTAGAATTAGTTCTGATGCCTTGCCAATGATGCAGAGAGATAATTGTCTTTAATTTTTCATACAGATCAATTTTGATCATTGAAATAATTCGATCCATTTATACCTGGGGCTTCCTCCATCTTCGAAAATTAATTCGAAACTTCATTAATGCCGTCAAATTCATTGCAGGGGAACATCCAGCAGCGATGCAAACTAGCAGAGCCACATTTCCACCCCAGATGGCACTCCTGCTGCCTCTCACCCTGCTGGCTGAGGCTTTAACACGATGATTATATCTCCTATAATTATCAATCAACTTCGTGCTCATCTCAATCTAATCTTCCGGGAGGAGTAGAGGGTGCGCTACGGGAAGATTTCCGGAAAATCTATTCCTACTCGAGAAACGGAACTTTCAGTGTAGAAGAATATTTTTCATGCTGTTCTGAGCTCTATAATCGGTCCATTAGTTCTCAGCGATAATCAGATTCGTATGAAGCAAGCGGAAGATCAATTTGGATAGGCGTTTATTTCGTCACATATAAGAACAGTTTACAAGGTGAACCGATGTATAGAAAATTTCACGAATCAGAATTCTCACCACAACTTTTCGTCATATTTTGATGTCACAATTTCACGAAAAAAAATATTGAGTGATTTTCAGTGGTTCATCGACAAGATTTGTGGGGTAGGACGAAGTTTACAATTTGATGGGAAAGACCACTGAATGTAATATCCTTCGAAAGATTTCTTGCTGGAATATAATGTTGGTTCTGTGTATACAGTCCATTTTGTTATCGTTGTATTCATTGGACATTTTTCTTTGATTTCAAGAGATTTTTCGTATTCCAAAACGTTGGTTATTTTTTCGTGAAAGTTACGATACCACGAACTATTTTCTCATAGCTTTTCTATATCAGAGCCTCTTTCTGTGTCTTCGAAGCTGAATTTGAAGTTTTTATTTCATTCAAATTTATATTCCTCGTGACATTCTATAAAAGACAACTCCAATGAGAATATGGAGTGTTTAATGAAAAACTACCTTCGAATAACATCCTGAAAATAATAGTTTCATTGGATTTTACGCCAAAAACTTAAAGAAAAATTTTGAAACTGTTTATATGAATTAGATATTTTGAGTGTTGATCTCATAAAGCAAGGACGTAGTTGAAAAAAATCAATAAATTTGTTCCTCTCCTTAAAATTTTTTTAGTTGAAATTTGTTATGGAGATGTTCCCTTATTGGACCACTTGACTGAAACTTTGGAATTGCATGAAGAATATTCCGGGAGTTGAATGCGTCTCACTAATGAGATATAAAAGTAAATGTAAATAAATTGTATCTTTGTTAATGTGGAAGCGAAACGAACAATTTCATAGTGCTGAAACTACATAAAGCATTGATTGTGACTAAGAATTGTTCAAAAACTCTCAAAGTGTATATACCATTCGTTTTATATTTCTAGAATGCACTGTAGAATAATTATAGAAAAATCATTGTAATTACTGATACATGTTGATCTATATGTAGATAAATACTCTTGTTGGTATTGGTTGAATTGATATCATTTTCGTAGAAATCGAAATCACGTTTTTCATGTTTGAACATCTGTTTAATATTTCAGAATGCATCCGGAGACAATCATTCGAATTATCAATTTCCCAACCCATTTATGAATGTTTTCAAATTCCGAAAAGTAAACGGTGAAACAACACGATTTCCATGATATAATTTGTGTTTCAATATATGTATATGTATAACCAACCATCCTCATCCAGAATGAATTCTTCGTCGTTTGACCATTTGTAATTGTCACTGGTATTCTATTGAATGTTTCGAAATGAGGGATAAAAATTATGAAATTATTGTTTTCATCATCGACCTGTTCAAAAATCCATTGATTAACCCATTCTGTACCGATTTCCTGATTTTCTGTAATTATCACTGTGAATATAAATTGAATATTGGAAAATAAACGGTAGTTCAAGTAATTGATGAATTGTTTCGATTATAGGGAATTATTCAATGATTACACTTCCCCTGTTCGACTGCGAGGAAAATACTGATGATGAATTATGGAAGCAACATTTATTTATCACAATTACACACAGCCTACACCTAACATATCTTTACATTCCCTTTTCACAATCCACTCACATCCTGGCAACAAATCTGCAGAAGAATTCTTGAGGATGCGATAACTCTCTATACGTTACCTGAAACTCCCTGAGAAATATTTCCCCTTACTATCTCCTCCCCGCTCTGTCAAATTCTCTACACCCATCCACCTTCACCAAAACGCACAAAAGCAGAAATTTTCGCTCGGAAAAAAGGACATCGACATTGCAAATGACAATAAAATCGACGAGCAGTTCTGACCGTCTGGTCACTTCGTCGAGATGTCACGTTGACAGGTCTGCTCTACAAAATGTAAGAACTCGAGATATATAGAAAATCGCGTTGGATACTTTTTAACTAGTTCCGTCAAGATCAGCTCTTTTTCTCCACCCAGAGTGACGAATCGGTATATGGGACTAGAATAACTAATTCTGAAATGTGTCTGAAAGCTATGACAACAATGAGTTCACTCGAAATGGTTCACCCTATACATTCTTCCATAAAAAAATTCAGTGTCATCTTCCCTTTTTTGCATAAAATGCAACGTTATCAAACTGTGGCGAAAGAAATTTGAATCTGACGGTAATTGGTGGACTATGAATTTTACCAAAAAAAAACGCCACCAGGAAGTATTTTGAACATCACAGTCATAGTTTGCTTATTAAAAACATAAAAACTTCCGAATCGAAAACTGAAGATGCAGTCTTTCGAAAACAATTATTATCAGAGAGTACATTATGGGGACAATGGACAAAGGAATGAAATAGTTCTTCGAAGTTATAAATTGATAAACTGGGTGTATTTTTCGAAAACAATAATCTTTCATCAATTCGAATCTCCTGTATTGATGCTTATCCAGAAAATATTTTACATACAAAAGGAGATTCCTGCTCGATACAGACAATTCAGCAACCCACAGTTCTCTTCAAATGTTCGTTTTCAGCTTTATGCTGAATGCGGAATTTCCTGCTGAATTCCATGGTGAATAAATATTGGCCGTTCTATTGAATTGAAAAATAAATCAACATTGTCTCGCCCCGGTTGAACACCCTGTATATCTCGGAATATTTCAGAGTTGTGTATTTGTGCAAATATAACACCTTTTCTTCGGAATGTTTCTTCTTATTCCCATTCCTGAGGAAGTTATGCTACTTTTATACTATAATGGGCGACCCTGTGTTTGAACATGGGCTCAGGTTTTCACAAAATATAAGAATAAATAGGGAATAGTTAATTCGAAGCGAGAAGCAAGCCTGTATGCCCTATTGACATTGCACGATCCTCTCTCAAAGTGCCATCTGTGATACATACATACTGTACAACTTCTCATCATTTCTGTTGCTCGGAAACATATCGAAAGGTAAGTGAATGTTTTCTATTGACGAGAGTCGCTTAGAAACCAGTATTATCAGACTACACACTCTTGGGTGAATTCATTATAAAGGACTTTGCTCAGAATTTTCGGCAGAGGTATGGGATTCCTCGAGCTTTGTTTTATCGAAATATGATTCGTTAAACAACTGAATATTTCAAGTATTCGAATTGATGAAATATTCATGAAGAAAGAACATACAATAATTCTCCTTATTCGGAGACCAAAATTAACCACCTGATATCCTCACATTGATTGTTGACAACATATATTATAATATGAGGTTCTTGTAATATGGAATCTTTCATGTCTAAGCAAGATGAAAATATTCGACTCCTTCAACTATTTCAAGAAGTTCTCAATAGTGTCGCTCATTTCCACATTATACCACAAATATATTCTAGATACATTTGGATCACTAAGCACTTTTCGTGTCCTGGAATTTGGATTGGGCATGTCCACTCGCGCGTAATGTGAGCAATGAGCAAGTCAGGTAGAGCAGGCTCTTTGTAATTGAATCATGTATTGAAAACTATTAAGTGCCTTGAATACAATAATCTACGTAATTAGATATTGATCAAATAAAATTTCTTGGTAAACAGTATTTTTGTCTCGATTTCATGTCGGGAATTGAGTAAATATCATTAGTTTTTTCAAACCACAGCTGTTCGCATTTGACATTGGCGGGAAAGCTCGTTATTGGTTAGACAGAGCGGTAACTTGTAAATCTGTGCAAGGTACCCTGCGCACTTGTCTAATGAAAAATTAAACTTGTAGACATCAACATCAAAGGGACAGCTAGTGACAGTACTGTATGATTAGTTTCAGATTATAAGGAAGACTACATTATGCTAGCTTTCCCAATCTACAAAACTTTTGTCGACTATCAAGGATATGAAGAAGAATAAAAAAAAAAATGAATATAATCTTCTAGCTTCATTTCTTCGTGTAACTCAATCAATATTGGTATAGTATCATTAAACCAAAACTAGTTCACAATTACAAAAAATATCTCACAGAGAAAATAAATAACAGTTATATTAATCGGAAACACCTACCACCAGTCTTTTATTTAGATGGGATAACCACGAATAAATACCATAAATAATCATTAATTCCTGATTTGCATGTTAGATAAGAGCTAGTGAAATGTCGCCAGTCACGAAAATTTTAAATCCGCATCAAAATGAATAGCGCTTATTATGGCTAGAATGAAAGTAATCTGAAAATACTGCACAAAGGATTCATTATTCCCGAAGTTCTTGTTCAATTAGTACATGGTCACCTGAACTTTTGCAGCAGATCCAAGTGAAGTTTTCAGGAATGTTGTTTCTTTTCAGATATGGATTTTAATGAATTATTGTCCACGAGAAATATTCCTGGAGTTTGTGTTTGATGAATCAAGGAATGGATATCGCAATATAGATGACTTCTCCAGAAAAAAATCACTGTTATTGAGTATTAACTTCAAGTTGAACTTCATTTCTTGAACTTTTTGTCACACTCGAATATTATATTTCTTAACTTACTTAAATGCAGATTTCTCTGTAACGTGAAGTCTGAATGATAAAAAAATTATGATGCGTTTGTAAGTGAAAACATTTCAGGGAGTAATTCCTCATCGAAAAAAGATAGAGTGTTTCGTGTAAGGAAACTTAATCGAAGCATCCCTTGTTAAAATACTGTCCCTGAAAGGGATCAAGGAATCACTAATGAGATCAGTTAGTTATTCATTTGGTTTACTACAAAATAACTTTCCTTTCGTGGGAAGTTTAATATAAAAAAATAATAATAATCCATTTCACATTCATGACAATGTATCTCTGTAGTTGTTCGTAAAATAATTTCTTGCCTCGAACTTGGGTATGAAATGCAAGGAACTTCTTTGTTGAAAATTAAACAAGCTATTGATTGAAAATGGATTTTTGAATAGTGAACGAATAATATTTCTTAAAGTAACATAGGAAGGAAATTTTGGGGGTTGCGTTTTCTATTCATTACAACTATGGGGTCAACTTCTTGATAACTGAAAATGTCACATTAATTTCAATCTTGCGAAGGTTTTAGTGTTTGTTAAAAAATTGTGAAATACATTTCATTTACTCTTTTCAAGGAAGGGACGGTATCTTGACAAGGAATACTTCAATTAAGTTTCTTTAAATGAAAACCCCATCTCTTTTTGTGATAAGGAATCATTTCCTGGAATGTTTCACACTTATTTTATTGCACACCCTGCTTATGGCAATTTTTTTCGAAATCACCTCTTTGAAAACTCAAGCATAACTGTTGATATTGATATTAAAAAGTCGTCCATCGCAAATTTATATTTTAGGTTCTCGTAAAAATTTGATAACCCTACTGAATTTGCGAAAAATCTAATGTTTTGTTACCAATTCTACACTGATCTATTAACCATTATAAACAATTCAGCTCCTTCTGGAGAATTTTTTGAAGAGATTAGTGAGGCTAGAGTGATTATATATCCAAAACAAAATACCACAGTTGAAAAAGATGTCATGTTGATATAGAATCACGGGTGGGTAGCACTTCCTGGTAATAATATTACCTGGATAATCCATATATTTCATGTAATTTGGCAAATATTGATTACCAATAACATAATAACTATCCCCTATAAGTGACTCACAGTTTCCAGAGAATAGGTCAATTAATTCATTAGAATTTCTCATTATGTTTTCAAGTTCATCCAATATTATAAACATGGTAAGCATCAACTCAGTGCTATTGTGGAATATGGATGTAATTAGTCCCATTTAGCTCTGATGTATTATTGATATAGGTTATCAAATACGTGGATTAGGCACTAAATCGTGTCCATATAGGGTTGGTTTGCCTTGAGAGTTCCAACGCATATATTGGTATCAGCCAAAATTAGGGATTCGTAGTGAAAAGATTGAATTGAAATGTTCACTCATTGTATTTCTGATCTCTTAACAAAAAACAATAAATGACAGTGTTTTACCGTTCAAACTCAACAAATTCGAAACATGTTAATCGGAAAATTAAAATCAAATTACATTTAACGCTGACAACTGAAAAAAACTGTTTTCATTTCGATCATGTACCTAACCAACAAATCTACACATTCTTATTCCTAACAATGAGAAATGTACTGAAACGCAAGTGTTCGCTTTAGAATTGGCGATTTTCAACGCTTCTTTCACAAGTGGAATTCTTAACTTTGGGAAAATAAAGATTAGAATCCATAGAATTCAATAACACCCGAAGGAATAGAAGTTCTCAAGAATAGAATTGGGAGAAAAGGAAATGAGGAATACCTCATGAAAAACAATAACTGATGAATGAGACATGAGAAGATCGAAGAAAAAATGTCATGATGACCTAAATACTAGATTATCAATTTGAATTGTGTCAGTTTCAGTTTCGTCAGTTATCGAACTATTTCACAGGTATCTGTTTCTCTGTAGGCATATACAATGGTACCGTATAAATGGTATGACTAGTATATGTATAAATAAAAAAAAACGAATAGTTTTCTATCGCTCGAATAATTTGAGTTGTGAAGTGTATCCACCCCAATGAACCCTCGACAAACTTCGTGAATTCCACTGGCGAATCCCTCTCTCTAAATATAAAAACCTAAGCATACAATAATTTGTCTGCAGTCAGAATGTAATAAAATCCTCGATTGTGTCCCTCTAATCCAAACGCATTCCGCTCGGTCTGCTCTGATTTGATTAATGACGCTTGTAGAGCTTTGTTCTGGCGAATCCTCTTTTCACTTTGATATCTTTAAATAAATAGTCCCGCTTGTGGTGCAAATACATTCCCGCTGAATAAATACAGTCTATTCGTTTGCGACATTTGATTTCGAGTTTTCGAATTGTGCAATAGCTAGAGATTTAACTACTAAGGGAACGTTCAATACGAACGTAGATAAAGTGGAGGTTTTTATTTCAGAAAAATATGCAACTGCGTTGTCATTGTTATACCGAAATTTTTCTTCATTCAGATTAATTATGAAACTACTGAAATCACACAGATTTTGGAGTTTCCTCTAGAAGTTCTTGGTCTCATTAATACAGTTGAAGTTATTTTTTTCGGCGATAACCTGGAAAGCTAAAAAAAATTACCGGAAATGCTACTATCTATGGGTAGAAGACAGTTTCATCATTCCGTTAATTATTTTCTTCAGGAATGCGATTATTTCGTTGTGTAAGGGTCAGTATTTTGGAATTTATGTTGATTTTGAGACACCATTTTTCTTTAATGTATTTGATATATTGGACGATTTCGGATCTGAAGAAAAAGCTCTGATTACAATCCTTTACAATCGGCATGAAAGAATCTACAATTATTGTTTTATATCAATAATAAAAATAATGATAAAAATAATAATGTTCATTCACCATTTTTGATACACTTGGTATATATGGTATGTCAGTTGTAGAAATAAATATGAGGATATGAAAATTGGAATCCGAAATTGAAAAAAAAATATATACATATTATAAGTATTCATAAAAGTATATTAGCAATTTACGACGTTCACAAAAATTACACCAAACTAAAATTGTAAACACTGTAATGAAATTGTTTGGGGCAGTTGATATTTTTTGTCTATAAATACGGGCCGACAGCTATATCGGAAGTCCATATTAAAAATCAGTCTTATGACGCTTTTCTGTGCTATGAAAACTCTGGAAAAGTCCCTTGCTCTGCCCCAGGCCTTAACATTCAAACTTAAGTGAGAATAAACCATAGCATAATATATGCTGAGTAAGCCTGGTTCATCCAAACTGGATATCAGCTGTTTTATGGCATAGTACGCCTTGTTTAAATTATCACACAAATGGGATAATTGTTTGTCCCAATTTAAATTCGAATTCAAATCGATTTATCTATCCGTTGGAATTGATGTTTTTTAGGAACAGTACGGAAGAAACACAATAAGTCAATGTAACTACTCCAATCTACAACTGAAAAAGTAACATGCATAGAGAAGCTTGGAGGTCTATGCAAAATAACGATGTCGTAGTAGCATGATGATTACTCCATACCTTTGATATTTTCACAGTTGAGAAAATCGGGATATTTCTATTTTTCATTCCCGCATATTTTTATATTTGATGTCTCTTTGCACTCGGTGATGATTGCTATTCGAAACAGTCTTACCTTTTATTAGCGTTACGCAAAGTCATCACAAAGAGTTCCCCTTTGCAGTGTATTGTATTCTTTTACGCCTTCTGACCAAATACTTGGTGGGTGCCGTTTAATCTGTCCTCTATTGTTTTGCATGTTGTATAGCAGAGATTGGAGTTGTCACCGTGAACACAGATCGGATTCCCTCTCTGTTGAATGTCTGTTGTTCTCTTTGCGAATAATACATACATAGTCGGGTACCTTTTCAGATTGTCGTTGAAAACCCTGGTGAAATAACTCACGGGGGAAAAAGCTCAAAGCTTCGACCCTTCATATTGTTCAGATTGTAAGTATAACTTCTCAAGAATTACTATTGAAATAATATTTGCATTAATCTCGATATTAGGAGTACTATATGATAGAGACAAGTGAAAAGAGCTGAAATCATTATTTTTTCTCATGATTTCTTGAACAGGGAAGAGATTTTCAGGAATTGTCAAAACTTGAAAAATCATTCATGGTCGGAAGTTATTTCTGAAATTTTTTTTAGTTATTATTGATATCTAATACTATTCGAAGTTCTTCGATATCATCAAACACAATAAGGACAATAAAAAGGCTACACAATGAAAGATTCAACTTCACTCGATGTTTTCAATGAACATTGAGAATGCAGATTACGAGTGACAAAAATAGAATGATTAATATCATCATGAGTTTCACTTATACGAGATTTTAAATAATGGGACGAAGATAATTCACGGTATTAAACATATTCAGCAGAAATATTAAGTCCAGTAGGAAGCTGAATCTTCTGTTTTGGTGTCTTCACATTGTCTCCAATGGCATGACTGGCTTCAGGGATGAACGATTTACTTCGATTGATCTAGAACCTTTTTGTGACGTAGCCAAAGCACAGAAGATAACATCCAACAGTGCGTGGATCACTGATTGATCTTGTGAATGATCAAAGAATCGTTGCCAAAATTATCAAAGTGACTACTAGGTCACTACGGGTGAATTATCATCCGACAGGGTCATCATGAATAACCTTATGGACACAATCATTTGTAGGTTCTCTTGAGACAAAGGAAACTTCAGCACAAACTTTGTTCTATCGAAAAGGTCTATGAAGGCTAAAGTTTTCCATGCTGATGAAAGAAAAACCGCAACCTTTTCGGTGGATGGAGGACTTGAGGTCTAGCATATGGAGTGTAGTTACAAAGGAAGGCCCCAAACATTGAACTCTAACATATGCAGAGGACGTACACGATAGAAATGTAGAGTCCGCAGTGTGGATGCTTCCAGAAGCACAGATACTCCATTTTAATCTGATACCTAAAATTCTTTGATATCTTCTGAAACAATAATGAAAAGGGATTCCGTTAGTTCACCCACAGATAGTCTTGTCTATTATTCTCATCATGAGATTCTAGAGTGTAGACTACCAAACTATATCGCACGGTGATATTACTGAATAATAGGAGTATTCATAGCACAAAGCATTGTTGAGTTTAATTAGTAGCAGATCACTCTATCCTAGACTAGAACAAGTTATGGTGTGGAACAATTGATGCTATAATTGAAGTCATACTAGAATATGTACAGGAGGCTATTCAAAATTCGAGCTCAAGCATCACGTTGAATGCGAAGAAATCAGGATGAATTCATGTATAATGAAAATATTTTCTCAGAAGGAACAAGATAGGTCACTTCATTTCATGCGTTTTTGTATGGTCTAATGGGTTTTCCTAGTACTCAGGCATTCATTCAGGAGAAGCGAATCATAACTTCAGTCAATTCAATTTCTCTATACATAAATATATCCTAAGTGAACCTCTTCGGATCCTTATATTGATGGAAAAATCAAACAGTTTTCATCGAAAAATACTATATTAGTAATGAAAATATAATGAGTATATATAAAGAAACTTTATTGACAGCACTGCTACTTGCTGGGGAGTCTCGTTGCATTGCTTCGGAATGTTCTCCTGCAAAAAAAAAATCAAAATATCACCTACTTTCGTTAGTCGCTTTCGTTAGATGATGAAATTTCTCCAGAAATATTCCAACAGACATAAAAGATAACAATAAATTGCATGAAACAACTACCAGTAAAATAAAATATGCGAATAAAGATTCAACAATCCAGAAAAGTAATCAAATCGAAATGACGAAAATGGGTAATGCGCATTACCGAATATATAACACTAGATACAGTTTCAGTGAGGAAGTTGATAAACCAAGTTTCACAACGTTTTTACAGGAGTAATAGTCTCAATGACAATCTTCTTGAATAAAACACCCTTTCTATAATTTGTTTATTGAAGCAAGATAGTTGTAACAGCTCGCCATAAAGAGATGTGTGAATTTCTTTTAAGATATTCGAAAACAAAGAGTGTGCTTATGTTCATCATTCAAATCGTTCAGGATAAAAATATTTTCGATTCTTGAAATATATATAACAAAATTGTTCGACAATCAACTGTGTATGACTGTTGAATCTCAATATTCATACAAAATTTTACTAGAGTTAACAAACTTCATAAGCTGATAATTTTTTTTTCTCAAAATGAATTTGGCATCCTTTTGAATTCACTGTGCCATATTTATTGATGTCCAATATCCAAACCAATTTAGAGGTATATGGTGAGCTAGATAATTTATATTTCATACTAATTGTATTGAAAGAAAACCAAATCTGTCAGAACTAAAAATGAATACACTATATATATTCTTCAAAAACTGTTATCTCTATAAAAAGTGGAACTTGAAAGTTTGAGTTTAAATTTACTCATCTATAGAAATGGTAGATGAAGACGTGAACATTCTTGAAGGTTTATCGTAGGGAATAATAACAAATAATATCGAATAACTTCACTAGATACACTTGATTTTACTTTCTCGAAACACGTAGTGTAATATACGTTCCTTTGGGCACCTGTCGATTGCGAAACGTACGATTCGTATTCGAAAGTAATCATTCCGAATTATTTCATGATATTTCATCCAGATATTCGATATTCATCTATTTGTACACTCTCCAACGAATAATCCTATTATCTGTTTACACAATACCTTCAACTACTATTAACATCACATGGTCCGGCTTCACTGAGGGCAGCATACATGTGTATTGTCCGCCATCCTTCCACGTTACAGACGGCAGATAGATCTTGCTGAATATCCTCTGATCTCTATCCCGATATTCAGTTTCCACCTTCAATTTTTCCTTTGTGAACTGAAAACGAGGAAACATGGACTATGGATACACGTACGTGGGATATCTTTATCGGATTTGATGTGTTCGAAATATGTGTAGGTGAATACAGATCAGATGGATTGGGATTATTTTGAGATGGAGCTTAAATGTGGAATATTTTTACATGACTGATCGGAGTTGAGTTTTATAGTAAGAATCGATGTGATATTCTATCTTTCTATTATCATTCACGTTACATATTTCTTCACCAATACAAATTTTCAAATAGAGTATATTATTATACTAAACACATGTGTTGAAACAATATTCATTTATTCATTCATTCACACTGTTCTACAGAAAAAAGATTTCCGATTAAAGAACAGGAATCAAGAAAATTACACAATAATGACTATAGAAAAGCTTGAAACTACTACACATTACACAAGAAGACTAACAATGAATAAAAGCTTGAGGTTAATTCAGGAATATTAATACTGAGGGTAAAACTTCCTAATTTTATACACATCACAATAAAATATACCAAGTTGTTCACTTATAATTTATAATCGCTACACATATTATGAACAGGGGAGTACTTTATTACATTTGTACATGGCGCGGTAGTATAGAATATGATGTTTATCGTTATTTCCCCAAGTGTAATCGAAAATTTAATCGAAATCAATATTGTTTTTCAAGTTTTCAAAGAAGACAACGCTGTCTTTTCGGCTGGTTCGGTTTTCAATCGCGATGTGGATGAAAATTCTTAAAATCCAATCAATATATTGTCTGTTATTTTTTGTTGAATATAAAGTCAACAGATTGAATTGAGATAGGGGTGTTTTCAAGAAATCTGTAACCTAGAAGTACAACATCGTTCCCAATGAAATTGTCGATGATACTTTAGAAAATGACTATGACTGAAATAATCATATTGTGTGAACACATTTGTTCAGCGTGATAATAAATTCTTTTCAATAATTCGTAGTGTTGAAAGAATCTGCAATGTGAATAATAAAGAATCATAGAGTATCATCAATCTTGGATAAATGAATAAGACTACATTCCTATCAATGCAATAGTAACAATTTTGAATAGCAAAGTAGGATATGGAAACAGTTTCGTCGCTCCAAAACCTTCTTACCCTTCCTACTCTGTTAATATCTCAATTCTTTATTCCATTGGATGACATTTTCGTAACATGCAGAATATATTTCATTGCACTCCTAGAAACACTGATCTCCGATAACTTATTGCATTATCATTCCATTCCTTTTTTCTCAATTACCACAAAAGACGAAACGCTGTTGAAAAGAATTGAAGAAGAATGGAAGTAGTCGAGAAGGCAGTTCGTGTTTACCTCGAAAGAAACTTCTTTTCCATCGTGCAGCCACCGCACGCTGGGTTTTGTGGCGAAGAAAAGTCCGTGAACTCCGGACTGCTGCGATAGGGGCGATATTTCACACGTGAAGGTCACAAGGGACCCATTCTGGACGTAAACTCTACTCGGACCTTTTATAAGGGCTTGACTGACCCATTTCGAATCAGAAAGCGCCGACTTGTGGTCATCTGTAACTGAAAAAGGATCATGATTCGAATGATCTTGAGACGATAAGAAGTTTCGAGAGTCTCTGGAGAAGTGGGGATCACAAAGTTTTTCCTAGGTTTTCTGTTATCTTGTCGTTCCGCTGATTTTTCTTCGAGTTTTTCTTGTTATAAAAATAAACATTTTGAAATAATGATCAGAAAAGAATGAAATAATAGGTTGTATATATGAAAATTGGATATTTTGGCAGGAAATTGCCAGAAGTCATGAAAATGACTTATTCGTAGATCTCATACAAATATGATGCGAATATCATTGTGACTCGAAGGTTTGAAACTGTAAAATAATCTTCCTTCGACTGTGAAATCGGCAGCAAATGTAAAAATATTGTCAAATATTAAACGTGATCCCCATAAGATGATGATTTCCTTTCGTAAATTCCATAATCAAAATCATCGTTCATCTTGGCCATTAATCAAAAACACTCAGTACATCATATTTCCTGTTCAATTTCTATAGAATGTAGAAATCATTCACCTTATGGAAATCATGAAATCAGCAAAATCATGTTATCGGATCTTTTCGATGCGAGTCTCCGAACAAGTCGTGGGTAAATTGCTGATTAAGCATTTAGATTGGTATAAATATAGGGAATCATTCATTCAGAGTCATTTCAGAATATTAGCGTTATTAGCATTATTAGCATTATTATCATTCAATTGGTTCACTTCTCAAGAACTGCGACTTGGTCGGAAGCCCTGCCTCACGACGATGGTTTTCACCCCTTTTTCGGCTTGGTTGGCCATTATGTAAGTTATCACGGTAATGTTGTCTTTCTATATTATTTTTCATATATTTTTATTTTTCTTATGTTTGATCCTAAACTCTCGTTTTTTTTATATTAATAAATGTGTTTTTGAGTATGATAGCGAGTAATTTATTTGAAAATACATGTGATTGGGTGATAAGTTAAAACCAAAAACCCCCTTGTATTGCCAAGCGAGTCTGAGTTGCGACAAGTCAAGAAAATGATATTTTGGAATTCAGAATTGCGTATTATATGTTTGTAATCGTATTTTTCTATTTCGCATTTTTTGCAGCTAAGAGCGAACTAAATTATATTATTATCATAATTATTTTCATTTTAATAATTATTATATTACTTCTATTCATGACCCTTTTTATAGTAAACTGAACTATGCTAGCATAGCATACAAACAAAATTTTAATGTTTCTTCTTTAAAAGTTACCGAAAGTTATTTAGTGGTTGGCATGAGCGTAATTCTTTCTTTTTATGATATACAACGTTCAAAACAACGACGGACTCATTATTTCTGTACAAAACCATTTCAAACTGTTACGATCCTCCAAGCATAGTTTCTATGATCTGTTATCACGTTTATCAGAGATTCACTAGAAACAGATAGTCGCCAACCAATTCGTATAATAATAATTTCGAGAAGTATTCACCTGTTTCTAGAATGTGTTTCTTTCAATGAATATCGTAATGATGTGAATATGTTTTCCATGTCATAATATCCATTCAATATCTTCAATGTATGATCTTAGGTTGAATCTTATCGATTGAGGTTGTGACTGTACTTAGAATAAATGGATAAATGAATACATATGTTTAAACAATCACTAGAAGAAACTTAAATGTGAAGGAATCACAAATTGGTCAAAGGAAATAAATGCTACTCTTAGACACGCAATTTTTTTCATTTCATTTTCATATTCTTCGGAAATAGTGCTCAATCAAGTGGATTGAGAAGAAGAGAATATAAACCATTTGATATCGAATTGATATCGACGGATTTTCCAATTTCAAGTTCTTCTACCTCGATTTAAAAATAGGTGAAATTTTCAGTATTTCAGTTTCTCAGTATTCAAAAGTAAGTTTAACATATATTGCGAATTGAAAATTCAGAGGTGGCGGTCCCAAAATTCATTTCAGATCAATTTTATCGTGAACGATGTAATTAACATGTCCGAGCGTGTTTTGTAATTGAATTTCAAGGACCTATAGAGCGGCTGTTTCATTTTCAATTTCACTCTGAATTGAAACATTACAAATTGCAATATCCACAACTTTGAGATTATTTATAGATACCTGAATCACCCTGTACACTCTTCACCTCTTGTGCTAAAAATAATCTATCCTACCTTATTTATACTGACAATGATTTTCTGGTAATCAAAACAGGTGAAATTGATGAACAGATTCCATGTCATTATCACGGAATTCGTAATAAATAGATAATATGATTCCATGTAAAATATAATTTTCATAAGGTGGTGACATCGATGATGAATAAGCATACTGAATATTTCATAAGGACCAATTAGTTTTCCTGCAATAATTACTGCTGTTATTGTATCCAATTCCCAAGCGCTGTCAGTAATGAGAGCTTTCTCATCGAAAATTCATTAGTTTTCCATATTTTGTATCGGAAATCACCTATAGTAATAAGTTTTTTTTTGAAATATTACCATATTCACTCCCTTTTTTCTTGGTTTCTAAACTGACTGAATTATCGCTCCCATTTTACATCCAATTCGTGTTAGCAGTGATGGTTGAAAAATTATTCAATATTCAAGTAGATCCCTCTGGAATATAGTTTGTGTCAATTATTGATTATCTACAGGATTTGAAGGAATAAGAGTCCTTCACTTGAGCCTGTCGTTAGTTTCACCTATCTAGTTGACTTTTTGAGCATGCGTACACGTTGTTCCAGACCTACAACCCATAACATTAAGAATAATCCAACGTTTTGTTGTCAAATTTTATAAAACTGTGAAGAATTAATTATATTTTCAAGAAACTGAAAGACCCACTTTCAACAGTAATCGAACTGAAAAGTGATGAATGATTCATAATTTCTCTGTTTTGTAGATCAAAATGATCTGGTATGATTCAGTGAACTATTATACTCAATTCAGAAAATATACTACGTAGTGTGGACTATTCCATTATATTCATTCATTTCTATAGAATCAATGAATTTGACACAATTATATTATCTCAGTTAGTTTCCTTCATGCCAGTTACTAAAATTTATTGTCGTTTTTATTATTTTTTCGCAAAGTTTATCGAATATACATCAGTTCTTATTGCATCATATATGCGAGATTACATCACGTTAAATCATTTGGGACGAATCCATGAGCGGCACATCATATGTATAAAACACATAATCGAAATATAAAGTTTCGAAAAAAATATATTTGGGGTACAGAGAGGAATCTATAGGAGTAAAAAGGACGGCAAGTGTATTATAATCCCACGTAATCCCAAGAGAAGAACATATCTATAGCCATCTCCCAATTTTCAGTAGATTTTTTTTTTACACTCATCAATTCACAATACTGTGATGAGGTCCTGTTTACATCACCAAGTTTTTTGCCCCAAACTGATTATGTGTATTACTGGTGAATTCTTGTAATCGATTGTTTCTTATCGCATCATTTCTAACATTGTTTGATTCATTGATTAGGTTTATCTTAGAAGCTCTGATTTACACAGCTATGGTACTAGACAAGCAAATAACCTGAGACCAAACAGGTTCCGCCTAACCAAAACCAAAAAAATCACTGAATTATTATCTCTACAATATACTACCACCAAAATTGAAAACATTGAGTATAAACGTATTCAAAATAAGGATAAAAAACTTACTTTTGACGCATTGATATTCCGGACTTTGTAGGGAATAGAATTCGTCTCGTCTAATTCATATTCTTATGTTACTTTATTCGGTTTTCCATCTATTTTCCATGTTTCAATACCATTTTTACAGCAATCAACAATACTTGTATTATAAATTTTCAACAAATTACTATTCCATAGTTCTGTCGATTTTAAGACGTGCTACAAACATATTTTTGTAATGTAGTCAAATGAAAATACTCTACTCTACTCCACTCTATATGTGTGACACTTTCGAAAAATCGATTTCTTGGATCATTCGATAGTCTATTCTTCCAAAGAAATTCTGCGAAAAGTAAGGTCTTTCTGGAAGGTTAAGAATCATCAATATGGCTTCGAAAGAACAACTTTATCTTCAAATACGAATAATTTTTCAGTATCACGCTATTTTGTTGATGATTGGTATTTTCGAAGGATTGTAGGCCTTTCCTTAGAAAATACATTTATTTCCAACATTTTTGTTTTTTTTTTATGTTTCAGCTACTCATTGGGAAAATTTTTTATAGCATCTCTGAAAAGAACACCTACCTCCGTTATCATTGAATGTTTTTGTGAAGAAAATCCCAAAATATAGCTGAAGATATACCCTATTATGCACAGAAAATTTTCAAAGATTTTTTTCAGTGATTTCTTCCTGAAAATCCCCTTATTTTTCAAGGTGAACAGTAAGAGTTATGCGCCTCCACCTCTGACTCAAACAGCCTCATCGCCCCCAAAAACGAGACACCGCTTGGCACGGGCAACATAATGTAAAATCCGCGATCGATTCCCGCTCTACCCCGAGCAGAAAATATGAAATTCCAGCCCGCAAAAATGCAATATTTCACCCGGCGTACCCGAGACTCTGAGCCCGATCGCCAGACTCATCTTGGGCTCGGTGTTAACCTGGCACTCGTATTGGCCCGTGTCTGACAAGTGAACGCCGCGTATCCGTAATCCCCAAAAATCCCCCGAACTGTCGGTGTGGACCGATTCGAAGCGGAGATCACTGGAGAACGTGTGGCGGCCAGACGTCAGGATGTGCAAGTCCTTGCTCCTTATCCAGGATACCTGCAACAAATAATCGATAGTCGGAGAGGGTTTACACGGCTTTGTCGGCTCGTTTTGGCCTGTCGAGTATCCTATTGTTGATCATATTCGCTTGGATTTTCCGTTCACCGCATTGGGCGTATCAGATGAATATATTATTGTGTCTCGTCTGATTTGATACGGAATTTCCATCATCTGACTCTTTCCATGTGAATTTCTCTTCTCCTTATTTCGATTGATGATAATTCATGCAAAATTTTTAAAACTTGTTACTCGTCATGATGTAAATGACGGTAATCAAGCATCATTTTCGAACTCGAAATAGAACAGTAAATAAGCTAATGTGAATTTTATTTGAGTAGATGATGAGAAAAGACCATCAATTCAACTCGGAATTGGGAATACGCCTATTATTCTGCCTAGTATACTGGAATGTGTGATTTTTTCAATTATTTAGTGAGTAAAATATATAATTAGAAGGAGGAGAGAAATCCATATTCATTCGGATAGTTATGCTAACCTGAAAGCTATTGCAAAGTACTAGTTGAATGTGACAACCGACAACTGACAATCTCAAGGTCAAATAAAGTTTAATTAGGTAGGATATTGAAGAATTTATCGGGGTTACTTTTCTTTGTATATATTGTATTCTGAAAGTTTTCATTGCCACATATCAGAAAATTTGATCATTGTCGTGAAAATTTTATGGATAATTTCCGTTTCATCAGGAATATTCTCGTATCATCTCGTAACTCTGAAGATAGGCGTTATTCTCATATTGGCAATCAAAAAACGAAGAGCCTGTACATTATATACGTATTATTATTGTAGTGTCTGACTGCACTTTGCAATACAGTGCGATGGTATTACAATACTTAGGTTTTGAATAGTATAGGATTGCTAGTTAGCTAGATTTCGTTTTTTTCAGGAACAATTATTTCTAATAAAGAGTATCCTACCTCACCTTTAATACTTCTAAGATGTTGTGTCATAGTAATCGGTTGATTAGTTTTCGCATGAAAGCCTGAAATTCATTCTTACTTTCATAAATACAGGGTATTACAGAACCTTGGGATGAAAATTCTAGGGGTTATTCAGTGCAACAGTAGAAAACATTCAAGTAGTGGGTCCCATGTTATGGAAAGTCTACGCATGAAATTCGAATTGATGGTGAATTGCTCAAATATTTTTTTATATGAAATTTCTCACGAAATGAGACATCCTGTAATGTTCAATGCATTCAATTTTTGCATATTGTACATGATTTCATCACAACAATTGTTCACAATGTTATTGTCAACGTTTAAAAGTTTTATAGCTAATGATTTTAAACTTGTACGGTTTGGGCACCGTTGGATTGCCAGAGGTGGAGCAGTTTTTTGGCCTCCTAGGTTGTCCGATTTTTTCCTGTGGGAACATGTGAATTCTTTGGTCTACGGAACTCCAGTGGAAACAGAGCAAAACCTAATTAGACGAATTACAGCAGCATTTGAAATCATTCAAAACGACTATGACATTTTTAGTCAAGTCCGCCAGTGTATTCAGTTTGGAAAAAAACATTTTCAACTATTGTTGTGATGATATCATGTTCAAAACGGAAGGAAATGAGTACTTACCACTTTAGGGCCTAGTTGTCTTACAGTACAAGGTAATAACAATGTCTGTCCAACTGTGGCATGGATTTCTTTTGTCACGAAATCATCGAAACTAGGTCCTGTACTGGATTCCGATTTTATATTTGGCGTGTACTCCAAGAGATATCCATTGTATCCTGAAATAAATGATCCATTATGAGATTATGTGGTTTTTCGATCAGTGTTTTTAGAGTGATGTTGGCTGATGGCCAGCTTTCCATCAAACCTAGAATAAAATATATGATGTTTTGTTCTCGTGGCGCTACGTAGTAATGAATTACTGCTACGATTTGAGTGGAACCTCTGTATATGCCGACGAAACAGGTTGAATCGAATTTGTTCATGATGATTGTCGCGAATTCATGGAAAATTTTGGGAGCTAGCGATGAATAATGGAAATGAATTCAATATTTTCCTGCACACATATTTCAAATGAATACCCAGTTGATATTCGCGGGTTCGCTCTAACGTGAAATAAATTTCGATAATTTCTGACAAAAGTTTTCATCATGGTTGATCGATACAAGGTAATTTCAATATACAAATGTTTGACGAGATATTTCCAGGAGAATAGCGTTCGATGAAATATGCCTATCCCAGTTACCATAACGATGATAGAAATACAAATAATTTGTTATCCATTTCATGTTATGTTATTGGAGTATTGATTTTCTTTTTTCGAAACATCAAGGGAAGTGAACATTCGCAGCTTTTCCACCGTGAATATCTTTCGAATCAAAGCAATCAATTTGAAGCTCAAAAATGTGACGTTTATGGATGTGTGGGTTTTATTTATTGAATAATTGTGTCCAATGAAGCGAATCTTCCCAATATTCAGAGATTGAATAAAAGTAATCGATTGTTTCTTATCGCATCATTTCTAACATTGTTTGATTCATTGATTAGGTTTATCTTAGAAGCTCTGATTTACACAGCTATGGTACTAGACAACCAGATAACCTGAGATCAAACAGGTTCCGCCTAACCAAAACCAAGAAAAATTCACTGAATTATTATCTCAACAATAAACTAAAAACTTGATTAGAATGTTTCATCAAACCCTAACACAAGAAAAGTCATAGTACTGGCGCTGGCCAAAGGATTCTAGAAGTCTCAAAAATCAAAACTGCCTCATGAAAAAATCAGGCTGGTTTTATGAGAGGTAAAGCTGGCACGATTCTCAAAATTATCGCAAGTCTCTGAATGTAATTTTTCACGACCACTTAAAGTAATAGTTGCCAAAGAAATATGTCCCCAAAAATAACCTTCCAGGACAAAATTCTGAAGTCACTATTCTGAATTTGATGTTCAAAATGTTTGTCCTATATACAAATTCTCTGGTCATTTTCATTGAATCATTGTTTCATTGTATAGAAAATATAAAGATGTCTTTATTTGAAATCTATATAACTTTCAACTCTTGTGCCAAAAGAAGAAGTCGAGTTTGAAATCTGGTCCAATATAATTCGTCATTTCTGGAATGGGTTCATTTATAGCGATCAGCATGAAGCAGTATAGTCATACTTTCCTTCAATAAAATCAAATTTGAAACGATTCTTCAACAATCCCTAACCCTGTAGATTATTTGACATGTCACATTATATTGTATATTCATTTTATTACTATTATAACACAACAATCATATGATGCAATTAAAATTGTTGGTAGTTTGCCAGAGGTCTATCCAGACAATGCCAGCGGATCTGTCACGTAATTCTGGATTATGTACATTGTTGCCAAATGATCACAATCACAATAAAAATGACTCATAGGAATAAATCGTTTCGAAGAACAAATTCGAAATCATGATGCTCGTGATATTCTTTCAAAAATATATCAAAAACAATTGGCCAACAATATAATATTGTGTTTCCAGTGAAATATAAAAAATTCAAACTATTTCTGAAGGACTCTGTGAGTGATAAGAATCCATCACGCCACAATAGCATCCATCGAAATTAACACAGATCATTCAATATATCGATGAAAAATGCACTGAAACAATTTAAAATTGTGTGAACAGCACAAAAAATATATTGCTCCGAAATTGACTGAAGATTCTAACCTTCAAAATGATTTAACCACGCTCAGACATGGCGTATTATGTGGAAATTTGAATGATAAATTCATTCAAGTGAGGTTGGAATAATTCTGTGAATATTTGGCATCCTTGTATTATTCTTAGTATACAATGTTCCGTTGCAAAAATCTTAATATGTCTAGAGCACTGCACTCACAGAGTAAACGAAAGAAGGTAACATTTATAAATAGACATATTCAGAATAGCGACATATTCGAAAAAGTTCTGCTACTTTCAGGTCGAAATGGGATCCAAAATGGTATAGAACCCATTGGTGAATAGTCTAAAAATATTTCCTGGAAATCATGGATTCGTCTCATGGACGTCATAGTGAAGTATTTGAATTTCAAATGAATTAATCTTTTCTATTTATCATTGGTATTTTCTTATAACTAATATTGACAAAGACATTTCTCCACTGATGATTTCTTCACATATTTAATTTTCTCTCGATGATATTATGTCATTCCTGTTGTGGTACGGTTTTCTTGATGAAAATAAAATAATCCTCACGGGCCAGGAAGAATGAAGTGTCAGTCACAATTACACAAGGGACAGTTTAACAGAATTTGTCATCAGGACCTATCATGCGAGTCTCCATAATCAGATTATTTTCAATGCAGAAAAATGACTCACTACTTACCAGTGAACACTTCATCAAATAAGGAGAATTTAATTAGGAAATCTGTGTTTTGTTATAAGATAGTATAGAGTAGTGTCAAGGTCGAATTTTAATCAATTTTGCAATGAAGGCTTTGTGATTTCATTATTCAAGCTACAAAAATACGCACCTCCGCCCTAATTCAATCATCTTGTTTTTTTTGCAACCCAAAATTCCTAGTATACTATTTTTTCGAAGACAAACTGAATCATCTACTAGTAAATAAGAGTTGACATCGATCACAATCCATGAAATAAACTAGAATTTGTCTGCTTATTTCCTTCAGTACGTACTAGTAGCTTTTGCACTAGAGGAATGTATTCAGGCTGTCTCAGCAATGTCTTCTACGAATACATGAGGGATATTCCTAGGACATCCACAGAACGTACTTGTATAATTAGGAAATGAGTTTTCTGAGTTTCATTCATCCTGTGAATGTTCCTCTGAATATGCCCCAGTTGCGATCACATATTGCACCACAGCATCAGATTCAAAACTGACATCAACGAACTAACATCTGATGTCCTCATGGGGCAACGGGCGTTTGGGGTCAGGTTTTAACAAACTTTTTGACGTTCTGAAAATTGGGAACAGCTGCAGTGATGTGTATTTCTGATGGCTGCGTAAACAATGAGTCGGCGAACTATTGTTGGGAAGTCTGTTGAAAATTCGATTTAGTCTTGTTTTCAATCGGGAGAATCGAATTTGTTAAAGTGGAGAGGTGTCTCGGCATGACTTTTAGCAATCTTCCAGGCGTGTATAAATAATTTGATTTGCTCACGCTAACGAAAAAAGCGAACGTAAATGCCGATACTGTATTCTTGGTAATACTGTCGAAGGAGAGACGCTTCCATAAAATTGTATTTTTCAGAACTATAACGAGAATAATCATCGTGGAGATTGGGGCGACTCCACGTTTATTTGTTTCTATTATATATGATCAATGAACATGAAATGCATGAGGCTATGAGAATAAAATTATTATGACCTTGTTACTGGATTCATGAAAGAATTAGATCAGTTCTAATCATCCAATTTTATTTTTGATTATAATATTTGATTCGGTTACCGACCTCACGAACAGTTCATACCTATGTGGAGATATACGATTTTTTCCGTATATTTTCGAACTAGTGAATTGATGAATACGAAATTTAAAAAAAAATTGTCTCGTTAATTCTATGACTTGATTATCAATGAAGTGAATCCGTAGACTTTTCCTGCTTATTCAATAAGACACATTTTATTCAGATTTACCTTTTGACATGAGATGGATTCGCTGATTCAAGTGATGACATTAGATTGATTGTTATTTACGTTATAATCGAAAGACAGAAATTCAAAGTGAAATATTGCGTTCTGAGTGTGTTTCAGTATGTTTTGGACTTTATCAAGAACATGAGTCGATTGGGAAGGTATTGTTTGTTCCAAAATGAATGTTTCTAATATTGATCAAAACGAGTCCTTTCAGCATTTTTCATTTCTTTCTAATATTTATTGAGAGACTCTGACTGTTCATACATATCTGCATTTCCAGAAACTCGTCTACCCTCATGTTTGCATACAAACAAATATTCTTTGGTCATTTTCTGCAGGTAAAACTCTTCAAGGATCCTGATTGGAAGTATTCATCATCAGTTTTCATTCAATAGTGCACGTTCTATCGAATGAATTGATAAAATTAGGATTGAGAATCACCAATTTGCGTTTTCAAACGTTTCAATACTGGTTAAACTGGTGTGTGTAATATTATAATATATTATTTTCACATAACTCGTAACATTTCTTGAGAGCAGATCACATAATATAGAGTTTGCGATCAAATAATTTGAGGCATGCTCATGAACGGATGAAAAATGTTATTGATTACCAAATTCAATATGTGGAATATGGCAAGTCAGAGTATTCTTCAATGTACCACAGGAATCGCATTGGAGACCGAATCTATTTATTAGGAAGTGAATTAGGTAGGTTTATATTGCATATCTTCTCTAGAAAATGGCATTGTGCTTAGAATTATTGAACACATGTAATAATATGACATTCATTGATTTCAATATGTATGTGTCCTCATTGTATTTCGTCCTGATTCATTATAATTTTCTTGTGATCTGTGTATTGTTGAAAATCTTCAACAAAAACAATTCAGCACCAATCAGAGTTTCGAAACTCTATATAGTACAATGTTTTTCCTGTTCTATTTGACAACCACTATTCTTTGATGCGTGGTTCGATATTTGACTAATGAATGCAATAACCAGAAAAAATCTGTGATCTCACATAAAACTAACGTAAGGATAGAATGAAAAGTTGGATTTGGGAAAATTGTATTGCTGAAATTAATTGTCCTATTATTCTCATAGAGATCCGATACCAAACTTCATGAAACATATAGGATTACAGAAATACAATGGAAAACTGATATACGTTCTCCATGGACCGGAAACTGTAATTTTATAATGCTAGTCCCAGTTGCTTGCTACCTATTCACATATGAAATCCTATTCATTATGTTACCAGGAAACATGATGATTTCATCGAATGAAATAAATTGAACGTTTCAACATCTCCTGTTGAATTCTATAAACATACGGAGGATACGGAGAAAACAATACAAACTATAATGAGCTGAAACCTATTAATAGGTTCTATAGTATTTATACTTGGATGCTGAGATACGTATCTAAAACCGCTCGACATTCCAAAACACGTAACTTTTTTTATTCTAGACAGAAATAGATTCTCCTGTCCATCACTCAAAATGAACATACAATATCGTATGGAATCGAGAATAATAACTGGTTGAAATGTTTACAGAACCATTTTTACATCAATGGAATGGATTAGTTATGATGAACAGTCAACTTCTCTGAATACTTTATAGTATATCTGCCAATGAATTGTAATGATGTCGGTGATAATTGAATTAAACATCAAATAAAGTCATTTTATTTTTCAACTATCGTTCATAGCAAATTACAGATAACAAACAATTATGATTATATAATATGGACTCAATCAGTGAACTTAAGAATACAGAGAAAAGCGAAAAAAAAACGAATTCATATTACGAAATAATCATGTGCAGAGGATGAGTCATTCCAAGTAAAACATCTGTTTCAAATCAATGCGATATAAATTATTTATGAGCATTTCAGATATCGCATGAAATCAGAGCAAACAAATGGAAAATAGAGAGATGCAAACAGGTGAAGTCTATTGGTTGTTTAAAGCAAGAAATGTAGTTGTGACAGTTCAACAGAAAGTGCGGTGTTGCTGTATGTCCTTTTCTTCAATGATATTCCGAAACAGAAACTTGGGTCTTGGAAATTGTTTCCGATTCATAGAATATAAACACCAACAATGAAACATTGAATAACTATCATACAGAGTGGCCCATTAGTGTGTGGAAGTGGAATTACTCACTTTGAACATTCGATGAAATAAATCTGTAATGTTTTCATTTGTTCTTCCTTGATTCGTTCATTTCAATTCAAATTATTCAATTTGAATCTTGTATTTATTTCATTACAATCGCTATTATTCTCATTCAATTTGGTCATTTTGGGTTTCTCATTATGTACCAGTATTCAAATGATGAAAACGTGAAAATTTTCGATTCGTAAACTGAAAATACAATTTTCTCAAAAACAAGCGACTTCAGAGGGTATTTCATATGGACAAAACTTGAAGGCACGTAATAGTCCTACTAGATGGTGGAATAATATACTAGGTGTTCCATTTGAAAAAATGAATTCATCGTTAATTGAAATCTCCTGTATTAACTTTTCTTCTGAAAACACCCTGTGCCAAAAACTGGACTTCTACTGTGTTCAGAAATTTCAACCATTCTCTATATTTGTATTGACCAAATATGAGCACCCATTCATCACTGTGAACGTTTTTTCGACACCAGTTATGGTGCACAAAATATCGTCGAATATTCATAATTTCCGCTCCAGATTGACAACGTCGCAAATTATTAGAAAAACAAAGATGATGTTGAATGCAGAATTTTACGCTGAGTTCAACAGTCAAAAAATATATAGGTTGAAAATATAAAAACATTATGTTGCCCCGCTCAAAGTTACCATCCTGTATATCTCGAAATATTTTATGATTTTATTTCTGCGCAAACATAGCAATATTCATCCGAAACATTTTTTTGTATTCCCATTCCTGAGTAATTGAGTGAGTAATTCCACTTCCACCCACTAATGGGCCACCCTGTATATACTGCCAGATATATCGGGAACTCCGACAGGTAGGTATTTTTCAGAAACACACACTTGTGTATGTGACATAGAGAGGGGGTGGCTTCAGATCAAATCCAGTAGCCACAAAAAATAAAGACACACTTGTACAACAATATATCTGAAGCATTTAGTATCATCAAGTTATTCAAAGTGAGGTAGAAAGTCTTGAACTCGTCTAAATAATTGTCGTCATCATGTATCACCAAGCATAAAATCTTTATTTCCAATAGTTACCACCATGTTATGAATATGGAATTCATATTTCAAAATTATAATTTGAGAATTGAAATTGAAAGAACGAATGTCTTTGTGGCAACGAAGAATGAATATACCACATTCGTTCTATAAATGTTAATATAAGCAACCACCTATGTATTCGAAAATCCAAAGCACTTATTCACAAAATCTAGGAACATTCTATGGTCTATCACAGGAGTAGTCAAGAAATCGATAGCGACCAATTTCGGTCGATTATTCGCAAGTTCCATGAGGGAACGGATTGTTTCTAGTACCCTGCATCTAATATTTTGAATATGATGTCAAATCATCACATTCTGAGAATGTTATGTGCTATCTGGTTATTCATATGAATATTGAAAATATTCAGTATGATATTCCGCGATTGTGGAATCGATAACAAAGTTTCTTGAAACTACATTGAATCGCTAGTACGCTCAGAGATCGAAATTAATAACATTTTCGTTTATATTATCGGTTAACACAACGAGGTATAAACTCGAGCATGCGTCTACCCGTTTATTGTGGACGAAAACTTCTATAATTAAAAGCAGTTAAAACTTTATTCCTGAATTTAATGACGCAATAATAAAGAGCTAATGGTTTGTTGAATACAGAGTATTCACGTGATAATACTTCGGTATTAATGGGACCATTTTTCAAGATCTCACGCCGGATACAAAATAATTGAATAAATATGCGTCACTGGAGAATCTAAATTGAAATACTGATGGTGAAGGGAAGTCTTGACAGTTCTACCCTTCCACAATCCTGCTTTTTCCCCGATTCAGTGCGATGAGAAATTTCCACTGACAAGATTTTCGGAATGAGTTTACAAATATCTGAAATTGTTGCTTTCCTCTTTATCAGGGAAAGTTTGACGTGAAATTATTGCAGGAGTTTTATAATATTGAATATAAATCATTCAATTTGAAAGATTTGTGGATCCATTGAATGTTACGACAATTGAAAATGTATTGTTGATTTTCGTATCAGGAATAATATATTGGTGGTTTATATTTCTTCATCGAAAAAGTATGAATATATGCCACACAGCTTCCTGAATTTGCAGAAAAATATGTTTTCGGAAGATTGATTCTACAGGTGTTCTAGGATATTTATTTTTATATGAGTCGTTTCTAGATATATTCAAATTTTGTTGATGAGTACTAAGCTATTCTTACAAGAAAAATGTTTTTCAATGAATGATTTTTGATGTGAAAGAAAAGTGTAATTATTCTTCTCGGGAATTTACCAGTGGCGTATCAAAAGAGGTCAGGCATAAAAGAGTGTGTTATTTCAGGAGATTTTGAATATTTGTGTGGATTCCACAGCTCCATTATTCATTAAACTTTAGTAAAATATCTTGAAAAGTATGGTAATCATCAGAAAAAAAATATTGAAGTGATAATACCTAAAAGATGATAAATACTCGAACAATTGGAATACGTATATGAACATGATTCAATTTTGCTTGAATTGATTTACTGTCACTAGCAACTAATACGGTAGGAGACATCTATTGTATGTACTGAACTTTCAGGGTTCTGATTGAGTTTATGTTTGCATAAGTGAATTAATGATCAAAAGTGGCATTTCACGACGATAAGGAAAGTTTTGGTGCAGAATTTCCTCGAATACAAACGTATATTTGTTACCGATTTGAACTGACTATGAAATTGTTCTCTGACATACAGGTTGGGTGAATTCTGATAGAGAAACGAGAAACATGTAGGAAATTGGCACGAAAAATGTGAAATTCTGATAAAAATTGAATGGTAAATACATGAATTCAGTGTCTTCCATTCATGAAGCGTAAGAAAAGTTTCACTTGTATTCATCATTCAAACTGCGTAACGTATTAAAATATATGCAATATGCATGAGGAATTCTATTTCTGTTGACTAATTTAGCTTTGATATGAACCCTGGAAGGAAATCATGAGGAGATGCTGAAAACCATCGATACATATGAAGTTGAAATCAAAATTCAGCTCCGTGTTGAGTTGTGAGTTGCAGAGAAATACAATATACAAGGTGTCCTATTGAAAAACAAGTTAACTCATATCGTAAGTTTGATAAGTTTGAGACTAATATCTACTTCTCGAATCGACTGATTAGTTAGATACTGAAATAAAATGTACTAGTGCTACTAACCTGCCATCACGGGATTAAAAAGGACTAACAGAATTCCCAGTCGCAGCAGCTTGAGTGCACAGAAACAACCGATATTCACTGCACTCATTATTCAAACACTAGTTTATGCACTCCCTAATGAAATTTTGTTTGCACTACCGTTCGCGTACCGAGGTTTGTCTGACACATAGATAATCATTATCAGAATCGCTGTAGCTCTTCAAAGAACCATCAAGTCCTATTTAGCGATGTTGGTAAATACTGTTCACGGTTGTTCCAACTGACTTCGCCCCTTTTATGAGGTCACACATCGTTCAGGGTGTCGTTCGCCAATGGGGGAAACAATGTTTTGGGGTGAGAGCATATTAAACGATATTAAACATTGATACTGGTATTGACCCAAAGCTGAATTCGCTGGTGGTGATTCATGAACTCCTACTCGCCGCCCGCCGGGGTCTGAATTGGAGGTCTTCGACTGAAAAATAATTTAGAAGGTGGTATAAAAAATAATAATGAATCATGGAATTCGTTTGTTATGTTAGTTTGCACTGATGCCAAATGCATTTCAACATTTTTGGGGTGACTACTTGATTTGCTGCTGTTCAAATCTGCTGAACGGTTTAAGATATATTCAACAAGACAAGAAGAATGGGAAAGATGCACATAAAATATTGTTTCAATATCCTGAACATATCATTTGTGCCAACATGAAGAACTGTTCTGAAAAAAATGATTCTTTGATTACATCTGCTGAGGAATAGATTTCAATAAAGCTACATGTTATAATATTTTCACTCAAAAAATGTAGTTCTGGCAAATTTGGTAATATTTCTATATTGATAGTGCAAAACGAAGAATATCTAGCAAACCATTGAACCTTCTAATTTATGGAGACATAGCTAGAACCATTTAAGCATCAATATTTATAGCAATAGTTCACAGTGACTTCACAACGATGTCAAATTCATTTGAAGATATCCACAGTTGGTAGTTATCTGATATTGGTGTGGATATTTCGACAATTGGAAATATTCCTCGAATCAATTAGTATAACGAATCCAACCTAACTTTCTGTTTCGAAGTATCGTTGAAGAAAAAACAAGCAGCAATACCGCATTTTCTGATATAGTTGATATATCTCAACTAAATATGCAGATATTAGTAGAATTCTATCAAAAAATGACAATCATCAATTAGAAATAATAGAATATTCTTTATACAGGGTGTTTCAGAATTGCACGGCAATATTTCAGGTACATATTCTCTGGTACGAAATAAGGAAAAAGGTTCCTATGAACATGTCCGATCCCGATTATTAGCGGAGTTACAGGGTTTTGGAAGTGAAAAAAAAAACAGATTTCGTATCACTATCAAGCATTAGGTGCTGCTTAATATGAAAGTAAATAATTTCCGAATACCATACAGAGTGTTGCATTTTCCGAAAAAAACTAGCTCGTACGCCACTGGTGAAATTTCTTCAACATAAATTTTATCCCTCCTGACTTTTGGTCGAATTTGGTTCAGTTTCCTCAGAAATTAATTAATTTGTAAATTGGCTCAAGGCTACATACTCTGAAATGTCTATACTATTTTGATATTTGATATTGATTAAAGCATCAAAATTCAATAGAGGAAAAATTTATTAACAAATGTTTGAAGGAATTGTTCAAAGTGGCACAAATTAAGCACGACGAATCCATGATTCCTTGGCACTTGAGTCCTCGGAAAACGCAACACCCTGTATGATATTTGGAAAACATCCACTTTTATATTGAGCAGCACCTATTGCTTGATAGTCATACAAAATTTAAGAGCTCTATTTGCATGTGATCAAGCACAATAAAAAACCTATTTTTTTCTTACTTTCAACACCCTCTAACTCCGCTAATGAACGAGGTCAGACACATATACATAGCAACTTTTTTCCTTACCCTTTCTCGTACCAGGAAATATGTACTTGAAATATTGCCGTGCAATTCTGAAACACCCTGTATAGATGGAGAGATAGATATAGATCTGGAATATTTTTAAGGATGTTCATTCTGAACCAGGAACATTACAAAATGAACTGAACTCGATTTCTTCCCAAGGTCTATTGTGAAGTTTCAAAAGTTCCAAAACATCGACAGCATTAGTTGTTCGGATTAAACGAAGTAAACACAGGAAGTGAATATTATCAAGAAATCCTAATTAGACATAAAGAACGTGCATACCGTGTCTGCCACTGCATAATTTATTTTCTGAAACTATTCTGTTTTCATAAACTTCACAAATATCCCGCCAACTTCACAAGTTGCACTTCGGAATCGCGAAAATTCACAATGCCCGACCAAACGCTAATAGAATAACAACCAGCGAGACGAAACGAAAGAAAAGAGGGAAGCCGGTCGCAACCCGTATTGTTCGAGCAATCTCGGTGCACGTGCTTCTCTGGCCAGTTTTTAACTGTCACTGTGTCGAGATCAGTATTAGAATAGCTCTTCGGGGAAGAGGGACCGCCTGCAGTACGCCTATTAGCAAGAATAATTCGATATTTCGGGGTTGCATTTGTTAGGGTGAAAGACAATGCACTCATTTGCTACATGGTATACACTGCTCAGCTCTGCGCGTGTTTCAGTGGTTTATTTATTCATTAAAATGAGTGGTGGAGTTCAGCAAGCTGGGTAGATTGAAAAGTGACATGGCGTCAAGATCAATTCATCAAATTTTTATCTCGACTTGCAGAAAATAATTACCATAGATAGACACAAAATATGAATTTCGAGAATAAACAAGAAATAAAAAATTCGTCAATTCATTAATTCGTTTACGAATAAGCCAACTTACAGAAAACATGGATATTCGAAAGACAATTCTCATGATCTTTTTAACGAAAACAAAATCTAGGCAGCACATCTAATTGGTGACTACCAATTCTTTTCATTCAATATCATGAAATCATTAAATTCCGATCAGATATATCTTTGAGAAATTTCAAAACTCGTTATCGTAGTTACAAAAGTGAAAAATGAGAAATCGAACATCCACAGAAGCAATACTTGACGCTTGTACGTATATGGAGAAAATTGAGTGGTGTAGATAACATTGAATTGAAGGAGCACAACCCACATCATCACAAAACATTCATACAATAACAATAAAATACACTTATATATTGAAATCTTGACACGAGTGAAAAAATCCTGATAATAGCAATAATAATTATTAAGATAACCACATCTCGAATAATGGAAAGAAGTTCAAATATAGATATAAAAAACAGTTCTAATATGATAACAAATGTAAAATATTAGAAACAAGTGAAACAAATACAATAAAAAATATATTACTTATGTATATAAACAGATTGGACACATATTTCAGCAGAAAATTTCATCTTCATGAGTTCAGTTTTCCATCATTTTGCCTATCTCTATATTATTCATACCCTTCAAAACAAAGTGATTTGAGCTTTGGAGCTTCTGAAGAAAACTTCATCGATCAAATTCGCTGGCAATAGATTGAATAAACTATTCAAAATCTAAAATGTGAAGTGAATCAACATTATCACCCTCGATATAAATGTACAGAACTTATGAAATTCCCGATTCAGCTACAATTCAACATCCATTACATTATCGTGTCTATAATACATTTATTCGTCGGATATGCACCAAATCATGCTAGGGATATTTGATATTTCGGACGTGTCACCATCACAACTCCGAGTATTCAGCCGTCATCAAATCATAAAGAACCTAACCTTAATATTTGTTCGACAGTTGTACACCAATAGGAAAATAATTTGATAACTGACGCCACTACCTAATGATAATCTGATCAAGAAGATGGATGAGCAGTTTATCTGAACCACATTTGGCTCACCCTTCAGTAGGGTAGTTTTCGTCTCGAAATGGGGTGAATAAGCGAATAGAACAAACTATAGAAGGGTAACACTATACAAACACTTTCAACAATAACGTCTTTCATGAGTTCGCTAACACTAATTGTCTCAATTAACATCCCATTCAATAATCTTAAACAATGGAAGCATGATGAACTTGTAGGGTGCTTGACTACTGGTATGGAAACAGATCGAAATATTAGTCAACATCAATTAATTTCGATTCAAAATTTCCAAGAAGTAAGGAAACATTTGTAATCGATTGTGAGAAAGTATATGTGACCCGGGGAATATGATGAATATTTTTAGATTTATAGGTGTTTATAAGTCCTGTTGATTGTAGGGAGATCATCTGCATGATAATTATAAATATAAATATCAAAGCTAATGATTGTACGTCATTGAATTGTTCCTAGTTCTTCAGAATTCTTCAGAGTTGTAATTCAAAGTTGACAATAATGAACAGAAATTAGAAATGTTCGGATCAAAACTTCGTTGACAACTGAGAATGGATGTTTTTCCAAGCACTCTTCGTGAAATGAGGAAAAATGTGATTTTTGGCAAAACCGAAATATTGAATCACCCATCATTAAGAAAGTGGAAAATGTTCAGATTCAGAATGGTATTCATAATAAGAGCCATAAATGATAGCATTATGAGAATAATTGGAAAAACGATGAAATATTCGAATTATCCATATAAAATGCCTGAATCAAGTTCAAGATTAAAATGACCAGTTCATCGTGGAAATATTCGGAACAATATACCGGGTGACTCTCCAAGATGGCTCATCCCTATAACTTTTTTATATTTGGAGGTAGAAAAATTTAGGGGTTGTGTAGTATATTTCAATATACATTTTCTGAAATATCCACCTTGAAGAATCACACGGTAGAATTATTTCGATCGATAGTTTCAAACCTATGAGAAAAAATATCATTTTGACACTCAAAAACCGACAGCCTGTAAGGTATATATTTTATCAATTATATAGGTTATTTAGACTCAACTGACGATTATGTTTATTAACGTGAGAATAAAATCAGCGAGTTAGATAAGTAACCGGAAACAATTTTTCGGTATCCCTTGGAGGTATATTCATAGTTAGAACATGTAGTTCCAAATTTTCCACCCAGCAGTGACATAAAGCAACGAGCCATTAAACTCAAAGTGTTCCTAATAAAGATTTCGGCGCCTATAGAAACATGTGAACTGACTGAGAAGAAGGACGTGACAACGTAATTCTGATGGCTTTAAGCTACGATGGTGAATACAAGGCGGCTATGACATTGTTTATACTGCGAGTGTGTCACTAAATGAAGGAATTCTTGATTGAAGCATCATGATGGAAATTTGATCTTGTTTGTGTTTCATGTTACTCGTTTTGGTGTCTTTCTCTTTCCTCTCAGATTAACCACAATGTGTTGATGTGTCAACATTATATTTTTTTTTGTCTCCAATGTTACGCCCAAATCATCACCAGTATGTTCATGAACTTCTGGATATGATTATTTCGAATAGAATGCAATTGCCGATGAAGTTACCATCCTTGTGATGAAAAAGACATTCATGATGAACTAGTCAATTTCTTGAGGGATAGTTGAGAAATGATTCAATGATGATACCTTCAGGATGATATTTCACAAAATAGTACGAATATTTTGAGTTATGGTTATCGAAAGCTAAAATGAAAGAAAAAAATTGAGATATGTTCAATGTAAGACACTGCTAGAGATTCGAATGGACCAATAGAGTAATGAGTTTCGGTATGGAATATAATACCGATGACATAAAACATACCTTTTCATATCTGACCATGGATGCTTCACCTGATTTTCCTTCGTATTCTGATAATATACAGGGTGGCCCAACGAAAACGTACCGGAAGGTATAACTACCAGGAAGAGATTTTATCGAGAAACTAGCTGAAATCAACATAAACAGAAAAAAGCGGATTGTTTTTATATGGAATCAAAAAGACTTTTCAACAAGGTATCAATCGACCCCTAGTGCCATTTGGAGAAATTTAGGGGGTGCTAGCCCCGCTTAGGAGGGTGATGTTTGGTATATACTTTTTGTATACTTTTTGCGTCAAAAGTTGTCCCCCTCATATACAGAGTTGACGTGTTCCAAGTTTCCCTCGATAAAATCTCTTCCTGGTAGTTATATCTTCCGGTACGTTTTCGTTGGGCCAGCCTGTATACAATAATCGTATGTTGGATATTATAGATACATTCTTTTCAGCAGTGCCATAATAATGTTTCAAAGCGTTGCCGATTTCCATCCTTCATATCTCTTTTCATCGCTAGCAGATCGAATGGTACGTTGACTCACATATTTTTTCACTGATAAATAAATCTGTAACAACCTAAGAAAAAATGGTTTCCATTTTATCACCAACTGGCACGACTAGTGTTTTTATCTTTCTTATACTGAATTAAATTTCCTCAGAAGCAGCTTCGGGATTTACCCACTATTAGCAGTTCCGACGAGACAAATTACAATATTTCTAAAGTTTGGCCGAGAACAATGTTTCGAATCCAAGTTTTTGTGTCTATTACATAATATTTTCCAGAAAGGTAGGAAGCAAATAGGTTCAAAGATGATTTTTTTTTCTTCTCGCCTATCGAACATACTGTACAATAGTGAAGTTATAGATAATGTTATTTTACTCCCATCAAAAATGAATCCCTATTCCAAATATCATTCATTCTGGATTCTGAAATATCACAGATGTTCAGATCACCAAATTTCGTCTGAATGGTCGTATCTCACGCAACTTTTATTGGAATCATGGATAATTCATGTCATCAGAATCAAATCAAATCAATGATGAGTTTTTCGTGCTCCTCTTTGATGTGGAATAGGATAGATAAAAGATATTTCAGAATAAAGGGAAATTTTATCGATGAATTAATGTGAAATCAGTGTTTCGAATCCTAATGCTTTCAATGGCGCAACTATTTCGTTAATTACCACTCGATAATTTCAGAGGTAATTATGTTCATTAATTCACGCATTATGTGAAATGTAACGAGAATATCCTCTTTTGTTTAGTTTTCATATTTAATACTTTCGGTAATAACTGCACAGGTCCATGAATTCAAAGCTCACAACGTTTCATTCATCAGTAATCAGCTTTTCTGGCAAATTACAGAAAATAGTACCGAAATCAACAATCCAATGAGAAGCAGTCATTCAATTCGATCATTCCACTATAATAACGAAGGTATTTTTGCTTGTTTATACAGTGAGGACCAAAAGTCCGTCGACCCCCCTGTAACTTCTTTATTCTACATATTACAAAAAAATGTTAAATACATAAATTGTAGGGTTTCATTCGATCTCCTCAATGGTTTAGTTTCATTTATACAGAGTGTCTCAAATAAGCACGGTGACTTGGAAGTTAATTTTTTTAAATGGGACACCCTATATTTCATTGCAGCTTTACATTCTACGTTGAATTTTGAACAAGTTTGATAAATGGTTTACTATCAAAAAAGTTAATAGTTTTGGACTTATGAACACTTGCAAATAATTATCTATGTGTCAAGAAATGCATGGTGGACATGTCGAAAATCTTTTGAAATAGATAAAAACTCACCGTTTTTAGTTATAAATTAAAATATTTCTTCAGTTTCTAATGATTCTTGATCTGTATTTATGGACTACCTTATTCGTTAATAAAATGTTTCAACTTCATTTGTACTAGTTTTTCGTGAGATTCAACAACTCTAACAATTGTAAAATGGTACGACGAGGTAAGTTACACATGGTGCCATCAGCAGTTTGCAACATTGGATAGCTTTCAAAAAGTTAGGATAGGGAAGTGGAATACATTGTGAAGTTCTATCTGACCGATTCCTTTGAAATTTTGTGAGAATCTTCTTCATACATCTCTTTATCGCAGAAATTAAGGATTTTGAAAAATTTTAATTTGAAGTATTTTTAAAAAATTCGTAAAGGTCGAAAAACAGGGGTAAAAATGAATGTTTTTTTTTTCAAGTAGACGCCATTTTGTGAATTTCTTATATTTTTTTTCGGCCGTAGTTCAAGCGATAGCGACACCTTTACTGATTAAGAATTTTTTTTGTTTGTTCGATTTGGATGACTACAAGGGCTGGAATCATCTCAACCAGGGAGCCCTGTTTGATTGGCAGCCCCCACTTCACCGGCCTGTCATTTGACGAATTTTTGACTTGATAATGAAAATGTATTTTTTTTTATCCTAGTTTGAAAACTACCCAAAAAGTAGGGCTCTAGACCAGAATACCCCCTTAATGTTTATATATGTTTAATTAATTCCATCAATCAAAACTTCTCGAAACTTTATGTCGTTTTGTGAAATGAAATTCAATTGATCGAATGAGCTCTGAACCTCGGGTAGATATGATCAATAACATTCATGAAATCTTGCTTAGTCATAAAATTAATATCTACATTGCACCTAGTTTTTCTGAGCGACAAGCACGATGCAAATCAAATCATATAGCTGTGTGAAATGAATCGAAAATGTTTGAATCATCAGCAATATCAATCAAACCTAATAACAAATTTCATTTATTTACTGATAATAAAACCCAATATTCTTAGCTCGAAATATATTAATAGTCGTGAACATCGTCAACAGGCAAAAAATTCGAACAATGCCCAGTGCATCTTGATGCTATACCCCACAAGAAGAAACATTTTCAGGAGTGTTTTCGGTGCCATAGTAACGATACAATCTACTTTCATTCGGTCGAAAATTTTCTGAAAATTGGTAGGATGGGGGGTTACACAAACATTGAGGATAATTTGTGGCTCTCGTTTTTCGTCACCTGCAGTGCTGCCCTCTCCATGTCAAATAATCAAAAATCAGATCCGATCAGATTTGTGAAAATAAGAATGTTTTTCGATTCATTTGAGGAAATTTTACAAGAAATGATTATTCTGTCATTGATTTCAATCATTATTCAAGTCTAGCCAATCGTTTCTTTCATAAGTATAATATGAACTGTGAAAGAATAATCATACCTCAAAACAATTACGCTTCTAACGAATGAAAATGATCAATTTCTCTTCAAAAACGGTGACAATCCCAACCACTCAAGAATGCCCTAGTTTCCAAACCTGTATGTATGGTCGTGATTGTAGGACAAAAAATTAAAAAGAGTTTCCAAAAAGACTTGACAACTGCACAATATCTATCAATCTTTCAGGATATATAAAAAAATATAACAACATTCAATAAATCATATAACTTCAAGACACTGACATATTTTCTGAATATCGTTTGAATCTATCGGGTTTACTAATCACGTATTCAATATTTAACAATGAATCGACCGTGGAAAATTGAGCATGAATAAATCATTAACTATCCTCTGTTACGCCAGGTAAAAGAACCCATTCGATTAACTAGCACAAACGTATTAAAGGATAGTTAAACTGAAAGAGAAAATATATTATGGTGCTGTCTTCGTATCTCGCGTTATAATTTGTACATTAATATTGTTTTCCACTAGGTTTCATTTTCTATTCGCATACACAGGGCGACCTCACAACCTACTCAATTTCGAGAATGGACCAATTCAACATCAGATACATGAAAAAAGATTCTTAGGTGCCTCACTTCAAATTCGAAAAAGGAAAATGGAAATTAAGCAGCACATTGAGACTTTCTTTGATTATATCTGAGTGATGTAAAACATACTCTTCATCCATGAAAAACAGAAATATGTCAAACTGAAATACTATCCAAAACCGGTTGAAGAATATCGCAGCTAGTATTCCAAATGTCCTTCTGAATTCATAGAAGCTACAAAAAGTATTTGATGCGTTCCTGTTGAATTTTTAATTGAAAACGCATAAAGAAATTGAGGATTATTACGGATTAGGGTAGATTCCAGAACTTATTCGTTTAAATATGTTTGTATATGTATTGGATCAATAATAAATATTGCAATAGCAGATTAGTAAAAGCTGATTTAGTCAAATTCATATTATTTGTTTTCCTGATTTTAAATTTTGCTATGTTCATATGGTATATAAATCTTCTAGTCAAACTTCCGATCCATATTATCGCCATTTTCAAAACTATTTATTTCTTCAGGATAGTATGGAATCACTTTGTTGTTTCAATTTGTCAGAAAAAAACGAAAAAAGAAAGATGCGACTAGATAAAGAATATGATGCTGCATTCGTTGGTGAATAAATATACAGGGTGCCCCATTTGAAGATAGTGAACTCAATGTTGTCTCGTCCTTGTTGAACGTCATGTATAGTCTATTTATTCTTGGTTGATAGTTGTGTCAGGTTTGGTAAATTTTCAATGCCATTAGTGCAAAACAAAAAGTATCTAGCAATGACAGATGTCTCAGTAGGTTTATACATTAGCTGGGAACATCAAAGCATCAACAATTATGGCAACACTTCACTGTCACTTTACAACGATGCCAAAGTGTTTGGAAAGAATCCCTAAAATCTTTGGTTTACATGCGAATTGTTTATTTCTGGCAATTTGTTCTTTCGAGAGTCTATTTTCATCCTTCAATTACGATATTACTGAAATGCTGAAAGCATCGAGTGGAGATGCCGAAAAAATGCATCTTTATTAGAACTTTTTTAACGAGAAAGGGATAACAAGAGCCCCTAACTTTCATTGGATTTTGTTTGAAAGGTGAGTGAAGAATCTTCATGAATATTTATTCACCACGATCTAACGATGGTTCAATAGTTTTTATTGAATATTTTAAGTGCAGAGAGTGATTTCTGCTTTAAAGGTAGGAATCGAACTGTATAGGGAATATCTGCATACTTTCACAGAAGGTAAGCTGATAACTAAACCGTCCTAGGACTCATACAGAACTACACAACGGAAAAAACAAGTTGTGGATATTAATCAACCTTAACAATATAAAATAAGGAACTGTATTCACAATATGTACAATAACAGTGAGTATTCATCACATATCACATCAGTTGATGAACATTCTTCTTTGCAGAGGAATATATAACATTGAAGTCATTGAAATAAAAGCTTGCTCAACATTCGCCCCACATCATTGCGGGAAACATTGATAGAGTAACCTAATATTGCTATGAAACGTATCACATTGAAGGTTTGAGGCAATTTGTTTTCCTTGATGAGACCTGGATATTTCAGAATGGAACTCTAGAACATTCTTGGCAAGATTTCAGTGTCAAAAGTGTGAGAATACAAAGAATATGATATTCAAGGTATTCAGAATTTGCATATCAGTAAGATGGTGTATGTGAATCATGTTGTCTATTGCATGTTGGTTGTTCAGATGAATTCCTTCCTGGGACAGAATAAGTTCTCATCCCTGAAACTGTTAACACGGTTTAACATCAGTTACTAATTACGTACAATTGTAGGTCATATACTTTGAATTTATCATTTGAGATACATATGATATATTCTTCAATTTTCAGAAACAAACTATCCCCAATGAATGAGGAAATATATGGACATCAGGATCTTTGACTCCCACCTTACATTTGTGTTTACCCAATTGAGTTGATATGGGATATCTATATTGAAATTCTTGTTGAAATGTAATGATGTGTAGTGTTCATATGAACATATGCACAACTATTTTTTCCCAAAAATGAATGAATCTATAACTGAATTTCTCCTGAAACACACCTATTAGAGTTGAACAGTAATTGGTTTTGAAATATAGAACCATCAAATGGGATAGAAAGAACAGATATGATACTGAAAGATGGGCATCTTTGGATTTCATTATGTAGTTTTTATATACTTCCTTTGAATATTCCTAGCATGAGAACAGTCCATTATATCATTTGAACCATTCAACGGTTATCCATAATCAATAATAATCCAAATCCAGTAGAAAACACTTTTCAAACGGACAACCTTACCCAAGTTTTTATTCGGAGCATCGCTGAAAAGGGAAAGAGATGTGACATCACGGCTCAATCTGGCGATCTGACACAACTATCAACCCAGAATAAATAGACTATATATATGCTGATATTCAAGGATCGAGTATCTGCGCAAATTCAATAACTTTTATCCTGTACATTCTTTGATCCACATTCCTCAATGAGTTATTCTATTCCACACATTAATGGGCAATCCTGTATATAAGTACTTTGGAACAATCCTACCAATCTTGTTTTTAATTGAATATCTTCGAATTATTTTGTACTTCTTTAAATTACTTGAATTGGCAAATGTGCTTCATGCACAAACGTAAAAGTCAATAATTCATTTCGTCGTGTAATAACAGTTATTCAATTCTTCCAAACATTCTAATATTCTATGGATCAAACTATACATTCTTTATCATAAATAATTATGTTATGTTCAACTTGTTTCCTATTGTTTTACTGGAAGCTACGTATGGAATGAAATTCTCCAAACGAACATACCCCATGTCAGTTCTTTTATATATTTTCATATAATTCTAACTTCATTTCCCAGGAAATTGATAACGATCTGACCCTCGAACAACCAATGTCTGATCCAGATGAGGCGTCAAAGTTAATTAGGCACCTTTTGTGTGTATCAACGACGTGATCAAAGCATTTCCGCCCTTCGATTAATTGAAACCCCTCCAACTAGGTCGCGATGATGCAAACACATCCATTATAACCAACATCAATCGATGAGCTTGAATATATCGCGTGAAAAAAAGATGATACCGAGTAGAAGTAATTCTGCAGTCAAAATTCAAAACAGTCTACCTCCTCTAGAGAGAAGACGACGTAGCAAGAAATTCCATCGATTATGGATGCCCCCAGAGTCATCAATCTTCGTCCAATTTTTTTTTGGTGTAATAGAATAGATCATTATATTGGATATGGCAGATATGAGACTCGAAAAGGTATTTCACTTGACAAAATCCAAGCAAAATTTTAAAATCCAATATGTTATACGAAAGGGTGAACAAGTGAATGAATAATTTCGATTCCTGAAAAATGCTTTCAATTTACTGAAATCGAATTTTTCATACGATGAATGCACAGCAGCCAGATCATACGTCCTCTTTCAAGTAAGTTGAATTAATCATTGTACGTAGCTGACCCAGATACGTTCAAGAGGGAAATATTCGTTCAAGATGTACACCTGTTATAGCACCGAACTGCCCAGGCAGGAAACGTTGGGGTATTTGAATAATTTGAATGCTGTTTCATATATGGTGTTTGCATTTTGTAGTATCGTTTTGGTCTGGATGAGTGATATTTATTTCAAATCACTCGATAGTGGTCTCAACTTTTGAGATACAGGGTGATATAGATTATTAAACGGTTGGTACTGCGATATGAAGCAATTTTTTTCAATCATTTTAATCAAGAACAGAACATCTGACAAGAAAGATACATTATTTTAATTCTCATTCATTTTGGAATGAATCTGATCTTTTAATGTTGTCGATGCACAAAAATGTTCACACCGTATCAGATTTTCGAGGAATAGACCCTGAAGTAAAACGATTTTTATTTTTTCAAGTCCATGAGATTGATTCTGCTCAATAATGAATGGGGATCTCAAAAGTAATTTTCATTTTGGAAGAAAGCAGTAGTGTAATATTTTTTTCTCCAAAAATGTACAATGCAAAACCCGTACGGACGCCACTGGTAGAGGAAATAAAAGATTTTGTACATCACAAAATGCACCTTGATGCATGGAAGACATGTATCAAATTTCAAGATGTCTAGAATATTATCCCTGTTATTATTAAAAAACTGTTTTTTTTTTATTTCAATAATCCATTACCATCTATCTCAAAAGTTAGGAGTTTTAGGACATAGGTTTATAGGAACTTTCTTCTCAAAATTTGTCAAAGAATCACCCCTTCAAATATTAGCACGTCTTCAAGGAACACCCTGTATATTCACGAGATAAACACTTCAGGACAAAGACGGAAAATATCCTTGGAGTGCAGAAGTTGTTGGATTTTGATTATGATGAAATGGATGAAGCGGTTTTACTGCAGGTTTTCAGTATCAAAACAATTTTCTTGCATCAAATTCTCCACCCACAATCATCTCCAATTACCTTAGGAACTTGGTATTTGTGGTATGTACGAAAGTCACTAGGTTTCAGGTTTCCCTAGTTGCATCACTCCTGTAGTTTAATGCCTTAGAACTGCACAGGATTCGTTGAATAGTCTCAGGCTCCAACCGCACTATCTGCACGTTTGGTCGCCAATTTATATAGTTGTGATTTTCAGTATTTCATTAATTCAAAATCCTAACTCACACGACGTATTCACATCTATAATCAATTGTATTCTTTCTTCTCATATACCAAGCTACGACTGGAATTGGAAAATTCCGAAGAAAATGAATAAAAGGACAGTCTAAAAATAACTGGAGATACTTCTGATACAAATGACTTGAATTCATGAATACATCTTCGTGAACACTTCACCATCAGGATTAATGATTGCTTCTATTTCATTTATTTAAGGGCTACAAAATTTTTGTTTACAGATGCATAGAATGACAAATTGTCAAGAAACTCAAAACTGAATGTTTTTATAGATACTTCAATGAAGACCTGGCCTTATTCTTGTATGGATCATAGTCGAATTCTGTATTCCAACAGAATCATCAGTTATTCAATTCAACCAATGTGTGAATTATTCCAATCGATTCTGATTATTCTCGACTGTAATTTATCAACATGGATATTCATGTTTCAATTCACTGAGAATCGATAAATCATTTCATACAGAACAGACAAGATAGAAACTCAGTTATGAACTCCATTTTGATAGGGAATTGTTATACTGATGGCCTGTCAATTTGTCTAGGAGCGCGTTGGTCCCCATTTTGAAAACACTCTGTATGTCATTCTTTCAGGATCCAACGCTTATCGTGGAAAACCTGTATACCTGTGGATACTTTCAGTCTCAAATTATATAATCTGGTAGCTACGTTGAAAATATTCACGATTTATTCGAACGTGATGTTTTCCTGGTAGGTACACAAACCCCACACATGTTTTATTTCCTGCGCCGCTTTCCTTGGATCGAGAAGTGTTGTTTACCAAGGCATAACGCAAACAGATACTCCGAGATTTTTCTCCTTCCAGAAACAAACTCATCGTGTCACCAGGGATCCAGTCGACATATTGTCGCAGTCTGGGGTGAGAACTCCTGGAGTATAAACTAGCAAAACTGAAATTGAAATATACGAGGTTTGATCGTTTTGCCTCAGTGATTTGATGTTTAAGAAGCAGGAATTGGATGGATTCTCTTCGAGCTGGCACGTTGTAGGTGCAATAAAATTTCCCTTATTCTGAATTGCAAGCTTGCATCAGAATAATCAGGATAACCAAAAATAATAAGAGTTGTGTGATAGTGGATTTTGTTCATCTTTATATCTGATCAATGCAAATACATTAGCAATCTCGAATGTTAGTTCGAATGTGATAAATACAAAAGCATAATCGATATAGAAAATTATGTTCTCAAAAAGTATATAAAAATTCTCATGAATTTCATACCATTCAAACATTATTTTAGCAAACAATTCGTGAAGATATCCATCACAGTAGAACTGAACAAGCAGAACAAAACTTAATAATTAATATAATTCACAATTTCCATAGTATTTCAGAGCTTTCATCATGAAACCATGAGCTTGATGTGCCCACTCAATGCAAGCTTGGCAGTGAATTCAATCTTCATCTAATTGTCAGAATAAACAAATTGTTGCATCATCAGCCAATGATGTTGGTGCTCCATGTATTTTTTTTACTCTAGTCGAGTCGGTAGTTTGTTTTATTTGCCGTTGTTGTCTAACTACAGAAAAATTGCTTTACTGCGATTGACGGTTTTGAGTAATTTTCATGGATGTTGAAAGAATTGTGAGGCTGATATTTGGGTGTATCCGTATCGGTGCGAAAACTGTCTATTTCAATTGCTTATAAAGAGAGTTCAGTACGAAAATGAAACAGAACTCGAAATGACCTCGTATGTTTTCTTCAATTCATTCACGTTCTGTCTGACAATTGATCATCAGAATTGATGACTAAGTTTTCACTCGCGATTTTCAAAAAAAACTAGCGAATGCCAATGCAATCATAGGTAATACTCATTTGATGACATTTCGTGTAGAGCTGAACATATGTTGTTCTTTCTATTTGAGGAAAGCTAAGTTTCAAACTTCAATCGAAAATTCAATTAGAATTCGTATAATCTTGTATAAACTTGATCACGTGACTGTATCAACAAGTAACATTCGTTTTCACCGAATAGAATCGACGTTTCCGTTTCAATTTTTCAAAATCGAGTAATACCAATATTTCTGCAACATCCAGAATCAATTGGAATAACCTCTGCTTCAATATTATTCTGCAAACATATAAGGAGTGACATCTAGACGTAGCAGTAGCAACTATGTGGCTTTGGATGGTCGATATCATTTCGTTTGCACATTCAGATGAATTCCAGTGTTCTATAGTCTCCGGAAGATGCCACTACCAATACAGTTCGAATGAATTCATTGTTCTATTGTACTATTCTGACCGAACAGTTTCAACCGATAATGAATGTTTTCATTAGACTATGGTAGGACGATGGTTTTTTTCACTGTCTTCAGAAATGAGCCATCAGTAAATAAGAGATTCAGCGACAATGGTGAAATCTGAAAATATATTTCCTTAGGTTATACAGCGAACGGAATGAAATAGATCAACGAAGTTGAACATGCATATCCCTGTGATGTGCTGAAATGAGAAACAAAATAAGTAGATGTTTCTGACGATACTCAATTCTCATATTCTTTCGAACCTAATGAAATAAACAATTGTGTTTACTATTTTTTGGTAGAAGACACGAGCATAGGGATAGGAATATAGAATCAAAGTCGATGAGTGATGATTTATGATGTTATATCAGGCTCCTTATCAGAAGAATGATCACAAAACATCATACAGTGTCAAGAAATAGTAGATACATATTACGACAATATGAAATCAGTCAAAATAGTGATTTGAGTTATTCGGGAATGATTCCACCATGAAACATCATGATTGTCCAGAGATAAATTGCAAATGAACTGTGAACCTATGCATGGAGTCGGTTTTGCTATACCTACTCGTATATTCATCGATAATCCGATTCCGTTCAATCCGATTTCCAAGTTAGCGTTCAGAACCTGACTTGAATATTATTTTATAGAGCTGATTCCATTGATCTGAAATCCAACGATTGAATAGTAAGTTAACCGGAATATACCTCATAAATTTGACATGCGGGTAATGCTGATTTGTTTTGGAATAGTTTTTATACGGGGGAGCTATTCGGAAAAAATACAGTGCCAATTATTGAGACCCAAGGTTTTTCATTGAAGAAAACTACAATTTTTGCTATGAGAATATTTCGCCAGTTTCATTTAGTCCACTATGAAGATCGTCTTGTGTTGATGGGAATTGCCTCTGCAAATTCACAAAGCAGGAGTACCGAATGATATACCTTCTTTTGAAGATATTTTCTAGATTCGATGAGATGAACATACGTGTCTATCATTCTCTTATGGACCAAAGCAAATTTCATTATTACATATTTCGGATTCACTTTTTGTCTTCGATTATACACTGTGTCCAAGATAGGGATGCCTATCATGAGGATCTCGGAAACCATAAGAGATACGGAGATGGTTAAATGAGAGAAAAGTTGCGCATTTTCGAGTCTAACAGTATGCCGTTTAGAAAGTTTTGAAAATCCAATCAGTTCCGGAGATATGCCAGTGAAAACGAAATTTACCGATTTCGTTTGAATTTTTTTGATTGATCTTGATTTTTCCAGATTTGTCACTTTATTGACATGAATTTTGAGATCTGAGATGATGTCATGAAAAAATCAACTAGGTTCGTTCCACTTTGCCAACCATTTTGTCTACCAATCTATCTATTCCGATCCTGTTAATGATTGAACAAATCCATTAAAACCTTCACTATATAAATAAAAACTCCAGAATAGCTATTGACACACCCATGTATTGAAATAATTATTCATCGTTACAACCTCATGATAACTAGTGATGAAAATAATACGAATGTAGAATAATGATACCAATTGTACTCGGAAATTGAATTCTCTGTAAATACTTTGGATGACAACTGGTGGCGAAACTTTTTCTCAGTAAAATATTCCTAAGTCTCTCCATGAATCCGATACTCTCGTTCACTTTTCTCTTTCCTGGTACACTTCCTAGTTTGATAAGGGACAATGCTGAACTCTCCACACATTTCTTGATTTTTTCATCCCAGATGTCACCCCATTTGCAAGCGCATCTTAAATTTCAGATATTATTGAAGCGTTGTAATGGATAGAAGTAGCAGAAAAAAGCACAAATAATGATAATTATGGGATTTCTTGCATTAGACATGGTAACAGAACTAATTTGGAATGTCTTGTGAATCGTCCAACTGAGCTGAACTGCATGTGTGTATTTTTTTCATTTTGCAATTCCGCCATTACGAGTGTTATAATGAATTATTTTTCATGAGGAATTCTGAAATCTTGATGAATTTGTGATTCGTTCAGAGTTTTCGTCCGATGTGATCTTGTTTTAGTTTGAAAATTATTTTTTTCAACATCTACTTCGAAATAATCAAAAAATGATCAAAGTTATCGAAAATCACATAAGAATGGTTATGGTGATGGAGAATGTTAACTTTCATTGACAACAAATAAGGATCGAAAATTAACAGAAATTATATTTTCAAAACATACAAAGCCGCATAGTCCAAGACCATGAAAACGAGAAATATGAATGAGATACAAGGCATCATATATATTTGTGATATAGTGTAGTTTATTTATTTTTATTCGTATCATTATTCGAAAAACTCAGAAATGGAAATGACGTAATCGACCGTTTCTCAATTTTTTCTACAGTACTATATACAGGGTGTTTCATCAATATAGTAAAATCAAGAAACTGAGAGTAGAAAGGACAAAAATATGACGATTGAGCGCAACATCGCTTATATAAATGTTGATGGTTGAAAAAATACAGTGCGTTCAAAGTTAAGATTTTATTTGCAAATTTCTTGATAGCTTCGAAAGTTTTTATGATATCGGTTTGAAAATTGGTACATTGAGAGTTTTAAGGACGGCAAACAAGAATATTTTATCAGTATAAACGTAGTTGGAGGGGGCCACTTAACTGCTTACAATCATTTAAATATACGCACAACTTTTTTGTCCGTCAAAAATCGACATTTTCGATCGATTATTTATTTAACTACGTTATCTTTTGAACAAAAAATTATTCTTGGAGAGAGTCGAAAAACCCGATTTCAAGTTTTGAAGTCATGAATAAATCCAGATGATTTTATCAGTTACAAAGTTTTAAAAATTGTTGGAAATGCTCAACTTCGACGTCAATACATGCTTCGATTATACGACGCATTGAATGCCGAACACGCGCAAAAATAACAGGTGTGTGCCGAATTGTTAATGATGTTAGTACTGATGAAATATTCCTGGTTGCCGTCCTGAAAACCCTCAATGTACCAGTTTTTGAACCGATATCATGAAAACTGTTGAAGCTTTTGAGTAATTTGCAAATAAAATTCCAACTCAATCGTCATTTTTGGTCCTCTCTACTCTCAGTTTATTTTTTTTACATAATAATGGAACACCCTGTTTATCATATTATATATTATTGATACTCTGTAACTTTATATTGAACGAAAAATTTTTTCGAAAAAGTCAATCTGAATTCGTAAGATGCTCTGTCCAGTTAAAAAATTACTTGAAATTCACTCTTATCTGTGATCTATCTATGGTATGTAATCAAACGATTTCAAATAATTCAGGAATAATAGCATGAGAACAAGAAATTGAATACGATGACATTGAATCAGCCTCAGATATCTTCTGATTGTGAGTAAAATATCCAAAAATATATATATAGATATCTCTCTAGCTCATTCAGAACATTCCACTAGTTCACTTTTCCGACTCCTGCTCAACAAAGCTCACCTGGATGTTCCCGGCAAATTCACGCAAGCTTCCGACTCTTTTCGACAGTTGTGAGTCTTCAATACGCATTCATCTGAGTCCGTGCAAAATCCATATCGAGAATTCCATTCGTAGCCCTGTTCTTGACATCCGCAACTGACGTTCCATCTATTCAAGATGATGTCGCTGTGGAATCGGTTTATTAGTCAATTAAGGACCAGTCCTTTGAGTCCAGGTAGACTCCATAGGAAGCAATCGCATTAGGGACAACAAAGGCATCGATTGATGTTTTCTGACCTGATACACGAAGACTAGTTGTTTAGTATCTCTTGAAGCGGTCACCTAATATAGAGTCTTGAAATAAATGCGATTATTATTTCCAAAATAGATTTGCGTTCCATATGGAAATGATAACTTGTTATTCAGATAACGAGTGAAAAACGAACTGATGAGATACTTAGATTAAGTAGAGATCAGATAAGACTAGTAACAGGTCTCCTTACAGGACATGGTCCTGTCAGAACACACCTACAAAAGATGGGGCTATATCAAGGTGACCAGACTTGTAGATTGTGCGGCTTAGAATCTGAGACTATTGAACACATTTTGTGCTATTGTGAGGCACTAAACTATAGAAGAATAGTACAACTAGGGAAACCTGAGTTAAACCTAGAGAAAGTGGGAACCCTGAAACCTAGTGACCTCTGCAAAATAGTCAATGTTTTAGGGTATCGGAATGATAGGGGAAATACAATAAGCCTCCGGCTGCAGTATATCCTTTGGACCCCTGTAATAATTAAAAAAAAGTGGGAATGATCAGATCTAATTATCGAAATACTTTTGAACCAGTACTATTCCTGATAATTATACGAAATTGAATGTTTCACAAAGTGATTGTCTGTTGTGTAAGCTTCGTGTAAGCATCCTTGATGCACTCCAGATAACCGTTTAGAATCAATTTCGATTTCAATCATTCATTAAACTTGTTTCATTACTTTTTCAATTCAATAAAATCCAAGTCGTTTCAGAAACCTGAGTAATGTAACCTATAAATAAGGGTTGATCTGGCAGTTCTCTATTTTTTCGTATGTTCTTCCATTCTTATTAGTTTCTTCAAATTCACCTGCAACAATTCCACAGTCCACTATTTCCTGTCGAGCTTTTTCAACCAGAATTGATTTATTCGATTTCTCAATAAATTTTAATTCATTTCAATGAGTCATACTAGTCTCTAATTCTTCTTTGATGAATATTACACTTCAGAGAATTTCATTTGAATATTGAAGAATTCTGAGATTTTTCTCTTGAATTTCTTACCCAATCTAGTAATGATGATCGACTATGGATTCCCTATTGGTTCTATGAGAAATTCAACGCTTTTTTTAATGCATACTGAAGCATTTTGTGGAGCTAATTGTTTGATCAACAAAAAAATCAGGGTGATAACTGGGTCGTAATGGGACTCATCATCACAAAGCATCAATAGGCTTCCCAGTCGCTCAATTCCTACGGACGAGGATTTCAAAGGTGGGTCGAAATACTTCAGCAAATCATTGTTTTTTATGATCTAGGGAAGGTTGATGCTTTTCTCTCCAATAATTGATCCAAATGTTTCTGTACCAATTGATTCTGTTCAACATCACAGTATCTGTTGTGTTTTTTTTTATTTCTTGTATAATTGCAGCTCTTCTATCACTCCTATATTTTATGTTGTATTAGTTTTTTTATCGATACCTGTACCGACTCGTCCAATATATTGTTCTATAGAGAAGAATAATTCATTGAATTTGAATTATCTGTCAACCTGTCACATAATGTATATCTTATTGCATTTTCTTGTGGATAAATTGAGACGAATTATTCATATATTATTATTCTCATTATTATTAATATCATCGATTAATTATCATTACTTTCATTATTGATACCATCGATATCCCTATTATTATTATGATTGATATGATAATTATTATTATTATTTTTTCAGTTAATCATTGGACGAAACTTTTACTTGAATAGACATGTGAATGATATGAAATCATATTAGACGACTATAGAGAACCCGTATGTATGCAACTTTACACTCAACAGGAAAACCATTCGATGGTTTCGAATTATTTAAAATGGTGATAATAATGTATAATCTCAGTGCTAGACAAATTATGTGCATGAAATGGAAGAAAACGAAGAAACTGGTGAAGTTGTTCTTCTTATGATAATACTATGAAATCAACCTAAGAATTGATATTCAACAAACCTGAATTCGATATTCTGGGATAATTTGAAAGCGCATATCCGTTGACCTTGAATATTGACGTTGTAACAAGGGTTCTCAAGAGACTCCCAACACGAGTTCCAATCTGTGACGTGCTTAAAAGGACAACAAGGATCAGGACAGAAACTATACAAAGCACAACTGAAATAATGAAACATTCAAAAAGTGTACGTCAGCTATAGGTGTACTCAAATTAGGTATGGTTACTTTTACCCATATGGTTTTGAATCGTCAGCTCTTCGGTCATTATTATTAGGTCCAAAATCAGCATCCAAACAATTCGCGAAGTTATCGCATTCTTCTTCGAGATGTTCCAATTCTGGGATATTCTTCATGGAGTACCAACACATGAAATAACTAGCCGTGGATCTCCATTGATAACGTTCTAGAGGACCTTAAAATGAATGAATACTCGCCTGAGTACTGAAAACTTCCAGCAATAGTCGAACTGAAAGGAGACAATAATTTCTCAGTATGGTAATGAAATTGCCGATGAAAAGATTGATGTCATTGTCACTTTCATGAAAGTGGGGGTGTTCTGTATGACATTTTCAAATCAATTTTGCGTTTCGGACCCCTTAACGCTCTTCAGTTTTTCAAATTATAATTTACTATTGTTTATACGGAAATAATGTAGTTCAAGTTTGATTGTTTCAAATTCATCCCTATACTGTCACTTCTCCTTCAGTAGATCCTATTATATTTGATTATATTTCTCTATTCTATTCATTTGATTTCGAACCAATAATATTGAAAATATTGTAACAGTGAAAATTGGAATACGAGACTCGCAAAAAGGTATCCTTTTAAGTGAAGTTGATTATTTGAATTTCTTTTGTGTAATTCTTTTATTTTTATTACCTCTAATCTTGATAACTTTTTGATCAATTATGAGTTTTTATAAAATTGTAATCGTTTCTTTTTTTCTTGTACAATACAAAATTTTGCTGAAATGAGTTGAGATAATGAAAGGTGAGTAAATAAGTTGATAAAATACTTCGTTTTTTTGAATTATCAAACATTTCTTGTTATGGAGTTTTTCGTACTCCGAAACTAAATTTCCTACAGTGAAGACCTGAAAATATTTAATTTTTTTTTTCAAGTAACGTTTGGTCTCATTGAAATAATTCCAAACGATACGATTGACTGAACATTCTTGCATGTACTACTATTTCCAGTGTTCAAGAATGTTCGTAAACGAGATATGAATCCATAACAGATATTTCATCGATTTCACATCATTCATTGCTGAGTTATCGAATGATACCTTCAAAGGGGTCAGCAATCGCATCATCTATTCTCCTCTGCTTCTTGCATTCCTCGTCTATCTGCATAATTTGAATGGAGTTATTGGGAAAATGCCAGCGTTGCTCTTTCATAACAACGACAGTATCGTCTACTCTTTTCGATGCAGTGTATTTGATTCTTCTGTCCAGATATTCGACACATTTGTAGAAAGAAGGTTCGCAGTATTTATTCACTTCCCAGTGAAGTGATCTCAAGGGCGGTCTAGGGAATTCTTTGAAATACCTTCTGAAAAAAAAATTCCAACGGAATATAGACAATGTTAACCCGTGGAAACATTTCATGTAGCATATTCGAAAATTTCTCATCCTTCAATTCTTCGTAATTTGAAAGCATAATTTTCTTCTTATCTTCGGAAACATTGAGAATAATCACAAGTTACGGTTCTGATAACGCTATAACTGCACTAAATTGCAGGTGAACAATAACCTATTTTCACTAGCTGAATGTTTTCAATAATTGATAATAACCTCTCGGCTCTTTCTGGATTCGTTTCATATCGCCTGTCATACTCGTTGAATTTATGAGATCTCAAGTAGTACGCGATGTTTTTCAATGCCTCTTTTACCCTAATAGGATCTAAAGTGGTGGTTGATTCTTCAGTAGGCTTGAAGGTTTCTTTTGGCTGAGGGTTGCACAAGGAAACCACAAAGTATATAGCAGAAAGCTGGAGAATATTACACAATGACATTTCTAATGATTCGGTCAAAGGTGACAATTTGGACTATACTTCATGTTCATAATCTTGGTCACCAAAATTTTCAGATGTATGCACTCCTTTTCAGCGTTACATTGGCGATTTCAACTACTGCTGAGTTCGTTACGTGTTAAATAGATACGGTAATGAACTTGGACAACCTATCATAAGGAGAAATAAAAACAATAGAATGCTTTTCTCATTCCTCATTCTCATACTGTTCGGACCTCGTAACTAATTATATTCATTCAGGTGACTAAAAGGTGGGATACCTTATATGATCAAAATAAACACCTCTTGAGGAATTCTGAAGGAATGGTTACTGAAAGTTCGTAACTAGTTGTATCCATAACTCGAATTCAAGTTTAAAGCCTCTCGATTGAAACCAATTGGCCAACCCTTCTGAGCTTTGACATTTTTCAATAAAGGAAAAAGTGAAACTCTCCTTCTTAGTCCATTACTCCGACAATATGTTTGCAATCATCCTTCGTCTATTTCTCGAAGATACGAAGGTTAACATATATTTTTCATTCGTAATGCCTTCATGAGAATAGGTTGATTATCAAATTGGACTGCGGTTGAATTCTGAATACATACTTCATTCAGTAAGAGCTTCGAACTGTTGAACTCATCGACATGGAACTGCAATTGATATTGAACATTGCTAGTTTCTTCTTGTATCGATGATTTCAATCTACAAGTGTGAGTCACAACCATGATATATCTGGAAATTTTATATTTTCATATTTCAACAATCACTGAGCTGTTACATTCTCATATATGCTGAAATCGTCAGACACTCTTTTCTCTGCTGCCGTCACAACTTCATTCTGAACATAAACATTCACTATCGGCTTAACAGAACACTGAGATGATGGTACTACATCCGATATTTCACAAATAAATCCTATGTAATCAAGGTTACAATTTTTTTTAATCCATCCTCCTCCTTTTTCAATACTAATGCAGGTGTTGTCAGTATCAAAACCTTCACTCCAGTTATAAAAAGACAACGGGTTTCCTGTAGAATGCCACAACCAGACTCCGTGAGATTTTCTTCCAGAAGTCCAAAATGGACCCATTGCATCTGTTGAAAAAATATGAATCAGTATCCCTTGAGGTGAAATCGCTGAAGAAATTGAGACTCCTTTACCATACAGCTAACAGCTAGGAATTTTCAGATAATGAGCCTGTAAACGAAAGTTATTCATAATTGAAGCTAATGACTTCGGACAACTTTCAATGTTCATTAGTAGTGATAAATTACAAACAGAAGATTGAACTTCACCTGATCTTTTAATAGTTTCTATGAATCCTATCATCACCCTATACTTCTCACCTTGCACAAAGAAACAGCAAAATGATAGTTTCAACTTACTATTTTTTTCTAAAAGTCGTCTGATGAACTTGTTCTTCTCCTCATTCTCAATTGAAAGCAACTGCATTTCATGATGATTACATAATTGAGCTGCTTCTTCTTGTGTAACCTGTAAAAAATATAATTTATGGCTTTGGATGATTCGTGAATTCAGCTTGCTTGGAGATACTCTGTGGTGTTTCAGCTACTCAATTTCCTGACATCTCAATGTTTATGAGATAATTTTGAACTTTGAATCATTCATCGTCTGACTCAGAGCATCACTAGATGGAAAAAAGCGTTGAGAATTACGATACTCACCCTGTTTTCGATATAGATTTTGACACTTCTACCTTCAATATTTTCATTTTCAATATGAGGTGGAGGTGTTTTCCGCATCTTGAGCAGCCGGTTCGAATCTGAAGAAAATGTCATTGTTGAACGTTATAATATCAATGATAAAGGTGAGTCTCACCATCATCAATTTCATTATCAGCATCATTCAAACGAACATCTATCAATTTGTCTTTAACACCCTTAATCTCAGATTCGGCATCACCATGCCATTTATCGCAAATCACAGGGTACTGGACGTTACAATCCTGATCATCCCAGAATAATCCAGTATTTTTCTGGTCAGTCAGTCGGAGACAAAGTTGATTTATGTTGTCTGGTTGCCCAGTAAGCCAGTTAGTATAATCTACTTCTTCGCCACTTGATGACCATATCCAAGATCTTCCGTCGACAAATCTTGTTCCAGAACACCACCAATCATTACCTGCATCTGGATCATTAATAGTTAGGTTTCAGTATAGCTTTCATGACAATGAAGCGTAGGAAGGAGTCCTGATTGAAATATGAATCTGGTCAGAATCGCTGAGAAACTACTTACTGGTATCTCTTATATATTTATGTAATCTTGAGTTTTCCTTCTCTGATCGTATTGTGAGAGCATTCATTCCTACCATTTCGCAAAATTGTCTGGCCTGGAGAAATGTTCCCTATGATATGGAAATATATTTGATAAATTCACCGAATGTACTAAATATGGTGGTTACCTTGAAATATCTTGAAAAATAGTAACTTTTATCTTCGTATCGCATTAGATCCACGGATGACCAAGATACAGGATATAGGAATTGATTATTCCATACTACAGAAAAAAAGTCTATGTCAGATGACGATGAATTTACTATCGATGATAAAAAAAATATCGATGTCGAATCTGAAGGAGCAGATAATTCAGAATGAACAGAATGGTGTCAAGAGAAAGAATGTATATGTATATATGTACAACTCCGTGGTTAACATTGAGCAAGACTGTATTCGAACATATCACATGACGTGTCAGAAATTAGCACAATATAATGTCAAATATATTTGAAAACTTCCATACACCAGCACAATGTTACCTGTGACTTGGTTGTAGGACTCAGAATATATCTCATCATCTCTCCTTTCACAAATGAACCAAAACTGACTATTGCAGTCTTTGTCATGCCAAAATAGTCCATTGTTTTTCAGGTGCACCAATAAAAGACAATGTTCCACTTGACTATCAGGTTGACCAGTAGCCCATTTGGTAAATTCGACATCATTTCCATTGGACAACCATTTCCAGTGTTTACCATCTAGCAGTTTTGATCCGGACGACCAAAATTCGTCCCCTCTATCTGTCAACAAATGGAAATGGAGGACAAGAAATCTGAGATTCAGTTTTATTCATGATAGTATGTCTGAAGGTGATTTTCTGTTTTGATAATGTTTTCAATGATTTCTTTTATTTCTGCTACTAAATGAGCCGATTCCATCAGTTATTTTCATAAACAGGAGAAGCTCAAGAAATCGCATATTTCAAAGATCATGATCAATTTTGAATGAATTTGTCTTCATGGGAGAGTGACGGCACAGTGAAAAAAATCCGGAGATATGAATAGGGCGATGTAATATGTATAGAAGAATGAACCAGAAATATATCTGTTACTATTTTATGATCATATTGACTATTTCATTCAATTGCCTACATATAGATAATTTTCCAATATAATACTTGATTATACTCACTCGCATCTTTTACATATTTGTATAACCTGTCATTCTCCTGTAAGGATTCCACCGAAACTAGAGTCATATGGACACTTTGACATATCTGCGAAGCTTGGATAAATGAAGCCTATAATATTATTGAATCATTATTCAAGCTCATATACATGATTTTATATTTACCTTCAAATAAGTGCCCAAATAATACGTTTTATTACCAAAATGTTGCAGTTGAAGTGATGAGCTGAAATTCGCACTGAAAACATTTTCCCAGCCTGTCACTGAAATAATTTACAGGGCTATCTTAAATATCTCGATACTACTATTTTGAAAGCATTATTTCCAAAAACTTGAAGCACAACTATGATCGATTCCAATGTTTATTTACTGGTGTTTCATTCGATGTAAATGATACACAAAAGTAAAAATCATATCTGGGGTACATTGCCCACTAACCAATCACTAAGAATTCGACTGAGTCTATTATTTCATCGATTGACTCACCTTTTTTGGTCGAACTAGCATCTAAATTATTGTCATTTATGAAAACAAACACAACAAGAAATGTGAATATCATATTGGATACTATTTCCATTATCAATGCAAACAATTCTTGATTCGAGCTGAACTGTGAATAAACGATATTCATATGTTTTCTTGATCTTTTCGAGTAATCTATCTTAATCTGTGAACTTTATGACCCCTTTAGGAATCCCCAACTATGATGATTTTATTTCGAGTACTATCGCTAAATAATCAACGAATGCAATTGACGATTTCTCTGAATGTTCCGTGGAAGAGAATCTCTTGCCTCCTGACGACAAAATATTTAGTCGTATATTTATAGTTTTCGAGATATATACTGCCTGAAATCTTGTGGGCCTCCCAGTGTATCGAATTCAACCACGAATCATTTCCTTCGTTCAGCTTTAATTCGAATGAATGCTAGGAAGAGTTGAACGAAAAATTCAATTTTCACCAAAATATATTCGTTAATCACCATGCATATCAGAAATCAATGATAAACAGGGTATTCTGAAATGAGTAGCTTATTCGACATTCACGAATCGATTTCAATTATGAGATGTTGTACACAGAAGTTTCTCATAATGATACTTCTGAAGGGAATATATTTCCATTCATATTCCAATTCCTGTTTCTTGGAAATTAGCTTATATTTATGAAGCTTCACATGAACATGATCAGAGGTATCGAAATGAATGATAAGGATGAAAATAATCAATGCACTCGATATTTATTCGAATTCAAAACTACATCATTTGATTATGAAAAGTTATCATGGTGCATTTAAAATAAAGTTTCTCTGAACCATGTCTACATCTGTTTATTTTCTGCCTTGTTTCAAAGCCATCTTCTTAGGATCACATCCAGTTCGACTACCTGTAACAACGAAATATTCAATTAGTGAGGTCAACCTGAAGATGTTCGAAATAGAATGATTCAGAATACTGTCTTGAGAACATTGTTATTTGTAATAATTATTGCGATACAAATGATTACTACAGGTACTTATAGTTTGGAACACGTATTGATTTTTCTCGAGTTGTAAATATTTCAGTAGGTATAACAGTCAAAATTTCATAATCAATCATCATTTGGAATAATTCATGCTCATCTTCCTCAATGTTCGATTAATATTATCTCGTACTCCACATCAAAATTTGCTGCAATAACCAATGCTTCGAGAAAGTTTTGGTGTGATGAAAATGTTAGATTTCTAGAGGATTTCATTTCATCTGCTAACAAAGATAACCTGTAATGAATTCATTACTCATACCTGATTTTCCTTTGACAGCAACCCCTCCGGTGACGGTACTGTCTGGAGCAACAGTTGTGAGATTCTCGATTGCCTGACAAATATATCTTCGTTTGGAAGAACAAGGAGTATCATTCCAGACGTACTTTCCGTCCTTAACCTTCAGGAACGTTTCTATACAGAATTCATTTCTTTTCGCATTGTTCGGTTCTCCTTTATTCCAATAAAATTTTGTTATTGGTTCATTGGATAACCATAGCCATGGGTCAGTTTTTGAAGCTTTGTGACCGGAGATCCAGTAATGAGAAGTGAGACCTGGTAACAAATTGATTTCTACATGATATAAAGGGACACGAATTGAAAATTCACAGTTCAATCAGAATACGCTATAGATACGCGTTAACTCGTTAATTATCGAAATTATAACAAAATTTGACATCGAATCCGTTCAATGATTCATCGAATTCAAAAATATTGATTTGACGAATTTACTCAGTTTCTTCAACTCGTCTCCTATTTGCTTTTGTTCTTCTGCTGTCAGAATACTGACGAGTTCCATGTTCAAAGTCTTGCATTTTTCCACTGCATTTTTGGCATTGACCTGGCGATAAAAATCAATTTCAATATATTGGCGATACCTTTCCTATAGATATTCTTGAGAATAATTGAATCAACATCGTAGATCCAAGAGAGAAAGTGCTTATCATCCTCAAATATCGTGACTGTACAATGGACAATTCAAGAAATTGACTGTGAATTTATGAACAAATCAATGTGATTGACCAACCCCCAGATAGAAGTAATTGATCATCAGTTCATGCAATGTATTACGTGGTCTCAGCTCCCGACAACATTTTCACAATCATTAATTGATTTGATAAAATCAAAATTTGTTGATTCTTGAATATCACAGCACAATAACGTTTCATTCGGAACTTTAGTTTTGTGGAGAAGAAAGCATTTCAGAAAATTGTACAGAAAAACGTTCACAACAAGTTACGAAAAATTCATCGAACATATTAGAAAATTGCTTGAGTTTGATAACAAGGGCACCTACCGATTCAGTACTGAAATAATAAATCTTCGGTACGTTTTTCACTGGAACAGTAGTTGAACCATCAGGAGCTGTGGAATGAAATATGAAATGAATTTGTCAAATTTCATGAATCCTGACATGAAAATGTTGATTATATTGTTTCATTGGTATCATCAATCAGTCTCATAGAAATTGAACATTATTTTTACATCAGTCCAATGTTTTTCTTATAACAAATGATTGGAATAATATAAAATATTGGAAAGGTGTCTCAATCTTCTTGCTAAGCATGAACTCACCAATTGTACTAGTGCTCAGTACATAGGAAAGGAGCGAAACTAAATAACCTAAGGCTACAAACATTTCGACAAATAATGCCTGAAAACTGTATAATCACTTTTATATATGGTGGTTGAACCCATTATTCGACCAATATTCAAATTCCCTTCAGTTCATTATTTTTAATTGTTCGAAATTAAAATTTTTTCCATGTCCTTCCATTCGATAATATGGATAAATCTATATTTTACAAATCAACAATTGATAATTCCATGATTTTTTCACGATATTTCAGTTCCAGGACAATCGATAGTAAATCGACAAAAGCGTTTTAGGCATATTCTGACCGGAACTGAAATATACATTTCTGAATTCTCGAAGGAAACTTAGTATATTCAAAGATCGTCTGCGAAAAGAGTGTTTCGTTTTATTTCTGTTACTAAAATGACTCCCGAACCCGTCGATTTTCATTTCAAACGGGATGTTTTCTAACAAAGAAAGAATTGTTGCCATTTTCACCCCTTCCTTTCGATAGCTGATCCTTGAATTTTTTTTTTAGTAGGAAGGGTGATCGTGCAGTTAAGTTGTCCAGTCAAAGATTCATTTCAATATTATTTTCAATATTTATTTTTGTATTCTTGATTCACAAATGTGACTATGATGATTTTTAAATTCTATCTTTGAAACCTTTGATGATTCTATTTTGTTGACAACACTTCGTTTGGAATCAAAAGTGACACTTCCGACCGTTTTTCAATCATGTTTTCAGTCACTGAAATTTTCTCCATCAAATTGTATTCGTTTTTTTTTTGTTAACGAAAAAAAGGTTCATTCTTGAATTGAATAGTGAAATTATAACGCGATGCGGTTCTCAAAAGTATGTGGCCAAATTGAGGTGACTATTGTTCTTAAAACGAGCTATTGTTAGCCTTGGAATATTTCTCGTTAATCATCGAATGGAGTGTCATTTCAGATTCTTTTGAAATTATCGATAGCATTTCATCTTAATTCCACTATGTAGTGCGCCTCTAGTTTGGAAGCAATCATATAGAAATATCCTTTTATAAGATCTGTATGTTTATTTGAAGTAGAAGCGTTATCGATTTCCGATCTAGGGTGCGTTCCATTAAGCGCTCACAACGATCACGCTCACGACCACGAATTTTGTCGTTCCACTTGGTTCTGTGCGTCATCGAAACGCTCACGCTGACCCACCTATTGAGATGGGTCGTCGTGAGCATGAATCATGACGTCATTCATGACATTTTCGCCACGACCCCAACGATCGTGGTCGCCATGTGGAACGTCTGAATGAGTGTTTTGGGCGTTGTGAGCGCTTAATGGAACGCACCCCTAATATTGTTTGCTCATACTAGACTCTTATCATTTTTGGGAATCCTCCATATTGAACCGATTGATAAATTAGAAAATGAAAGAGTGTTGCTTCAATTATGATGAAGATTTCAAACTGCTATCTTACATAAATGTGATGTTTTAGAAACATATACATGCGAGTTCAAAGTATCTGCTAACTAGGTTTTCCCATCACTATATCAATTACTTTCCGACTGCGTCGTTATTGAAATAAAAAAAAATATGATGATTATATGATTTCAGTGAACATTTATTTTTATGCTTCAAACATATACAACTGATGATCATTACAATGATCTAATTAAAATGAGTTATAAGGGATCCATTCGGAAGGGTCAGTTCCAATTTGCATGTTGCATCTGCTGTCTCTATGTTTCCAGCACACCCAGATGGCACCACTGAAAAAGTTCGATCATATATCGATAACAGTTATATCAAATCACCTTGAAACACATTTGCAGTGGATCCATGCAGAAGTTGATTCAAATTCTTCAAAGTTTACCTTGGCAAATGTAATTTCTCTTTGCCGAGCAACGTTCGTCATTCCATCCCATTTTTCCATTCTCAACTCTCATCTCTATACAGAATTCGTTCTTCTTCGCATTATTGGGTTCTCCCTTATTCCAATAGAATTTAGTTATGCGTTCATCATGTACCCAAACCCATGGATCTTTAGCGAAAGCTCTGTGACCCGAGGTCCAATATAAGGAGTTGAGTCCTGAGATGGAAAAGTATATCAAAATATGTCGTTACGCATTTCAAACATCATTTTCATAGTGAACTCATCCGAATTTTTATTGATCTTTGATTTGGGAGTGAATTAGAATTCGGATAATAGATCCAACATTCTTACTCTGCTATATACAGGGTGGCCTATTAGTGTGTGGAAGTAGAAAAACTCAGTAAGGATAATACAAAAAAATACTTCGAATAAATGTTGTTATATTTGCTCAATTCTATAATATTATGAGATATGTGATCAGCCAGAGCGGGGAAACATAAGGTGTGCATTTTCTAAATAGAACACCATCGAACTCAGCATAAAATCTTGTATCCAGTACCATCTTTGTTTTTTCAATGATTTGCGACATTGTCGTTGTGCACTATAAATAGTGTCAAAAAAACGTTCACAGTGATGAATGGGTGCCCATATTTGGTGAATAGGGAGATAAAGGATGGTTGAAGTGTCTGAATGCAGTAGGAGTCCTGTTTTTGATACAGGGTGTTTTCAGGAGAAACGTTAATTCAGGAGATCCAGTAGATTATGTTCAGTACATCCAGTACATTATCCCACCACCTTATAGGAATTTTTCATGCCTTCAAATTCTGTTCAAATAACATACCCTCTAAAATCCATTTTTTTTTGAGGAAATTGCAGTTTTAGTTTACGATTCGTAAATTTTCACGTTTTCCTTAAGCAACCTTTGAATATCACGTTCAAATGAATCATATTTTCGATAATTACTTGTAGATACATCGAACTATGCGTGTTCCATAGTTGAGCACGCGAATTAAAAAATCGAGGTATTTTTTTGTATTCTCATTCCTAAGTGAGTAATACTACTTCCACACACTAATGGGCCACCCTGTATAATTAACCAGATCTGTCCTAGTTTCGACGTGAGTTATTCTCATTGTTCGACGACTAGATGTGTCGATGAAGAATGAGGATGATTTCGAAGGGTTCACAAACAATCGATGACTCTTGTGGAAGGACTGATTATGAAATGTGATTTTTGGTACCTTGATCCTGCAAAATTGCTTGTAGTGTTTGATGATCTCTGTCTGTCTGAATGCTAACCAGCTCCATATTCATACCTTCGCAGGCTTCAGTCGCATCTTTCACACTGAGCTGAAAAGTGAATTCAACACTATTACCTAAAACATATTAACATATTCCAGGACAATTGTATTCAATTTGGTCCAATCACAATGTGATGTGAATTAGTTTCTTGAATATATGGAGGAGTTCAGGTATTCATCAAGAATCGTATTGAATTTCTGGTCAACTCACCGCGTTCTTACTGAAAAAGTATGTTTTTGGTAACAAAGCATTAGCATCTTCTTCATTTGGAACATCTGAAAAAATGCAGAATTATCATTTGAATCTATTATTATCAAAAGCAGAACTAGTGTATTATAGTTTTTTCAGTCGATTTCACGTGAAATTCTCAGAAATGAATTACAAACTAGAAAATAATACATCTAGCGAAATATTCTCGTGAGACCGATATCACTGATAATGATATCCCAATTAGGAAGAATTGGGATATTCAAATGTGATAGTGAAATTTCAGACAAATGAGATGATCAACCTGAAATTGGTGATGATAATTGAACTGTAACAAATTCTTCAATAGACGAATATATGCATGCTGAATCATGATAATAATTGAGAATACCTTCCGAAGAAATCAAACACATCTGTCAATCTGTCATTTGATAAAATTATTCAACAAAATCAAAAACTCACCTGCTGTGCTAATACTCAATGCATAGGGAACAAAAAATATAAGGATACTTGAAGCTCCAAACATTTTGAATTTTGTTCGTAAACAATGTAATCACAATCATTTATAGTTCTGCTCTTCCTATATTCACCTAAATGAGGCTTGAATTTGAATTCCAAATGGGTCAATAATTTCGGATTGTTAATTATAATTGTTTTCTTCTCATTATAATATGCATAGTGTGGAATTTTGAGTATTCGTTTATGAACGGAAAATATATGGACTTCGAAAAGATTAAAAGTGTTTTCCGAATTTCAAGCATATTTCTTACTTTCATGAACAATCAACATACTTTTAGGGTACTCAGCAAATCAGCAAATTTTCCGAGAATCACCTTGAAGTTCCGTTTCTTATCAGAATATACCTATTGGGAAGTGTTGATAACTATCAACGAAACAACAACATATACATTCGAATACAAAATATCTTTTTGACAATTGTATTCCACTGAAACGAAAACTTTCCCTAACTACTCCTTCAATTGAATAGCTTTTTGATATTCACAGATTCAAATTCTGCTTCCATTGGGCAATAATCAGTAGATAAAGTCTGCTAGATTGAAAGTGATCTAGGAATTATATATCAGTGGAGGATCCTCCTGGGAATTGAGGGTGAAAGCCCCTCCCTATCGCTGGAATACAATATGCTATTTGTAACATTAATCGGCTTCTGATCCCGAATTTCAAAAGAGTGAAAGAAAGTTTATATTATTTTCAGAATTTGAGATTTTTATTGATTATTATTACATGACAAACTGAAAAGGATGTCATCTCAAACACTAATGAATTTTCATTTTTTTCGTTGTACTACAGTTTGACATTCATAGAAGAAAGATTCTTCATCTCTTGGCATCATGAAATTTGAGTTTCGACTCCCACTGGAAGAAATCTAGGATCCGCCACTGCTGTACATCGAACTCAAATTTCAATACCATAAAACGAAATGAAAAAATCACCAAATACGTATCGAATGGAAATGGAACTACACAACGGTAATAGTAAATCACCAAGTAGATTCTGTATGGTCAATAATGGCGATCTCTGAAATTTCAGCAGAACTTTTTCGCAATCGAGCAGATTTCTCCCAGCTTGGCTCCGATTCAACAAGAATAAACATTATTAATGTTCGGTATACCGGAAATGCAACGAGAAATGGATGCAGAAAATGTTCACTTCACAGATGGTACAGGAGATTTCCGGATTTACAGAGTGTAATAAACTTGATGTTTGCAACCCGATAACTGTAATATATATATATATATATATATAGAAAAATGACAGGCACTTTGTTTCTTTCGAAACAATACACAGATAGAAATTGAATTCGCAACCACTTATGACTCTTCAACTCTCAGATACATATGAATTTATTGTTCTTAAAGCCAGCATATTATTTTCTCATAGATTTTATTCAAACCGGCATTCGAAATGATTGACGACGACTACTGAAGAGGTTTCCTAACTAACGATATCCTGAAGGAAGGATTTCCTGAAATACTTTCGATTGAAAGAGAGATGAAATTATTCATTATTTAAACAGAATCTGTATTATTGTATGGAAGCAAGTGAGTCACGTTTTGAACAATTGTTGAAGTAACGTTTTGATAAATCCATTCAACAGCTTCTTTACTTTTCTCACGAAACACTGTTTAAAGTAACAAACATTGAAAGAAACGTGCTACTCATTGTGAATGTTTTGATTCCTTATAACCAAAACTTATTTGTATTTTCCATTGATACCAAAATTATCAGGTTGATGTTCGAGCACCTTTTTTCGCATCAACTGTTCGAGTAAATTTCAACAAATCATTGAAAAGTTAATTGCCCGTTCAAATTATATATCACACGACCCCACTTACTTTTTAAAATTTTAGGGTTATGACACCCCCTCGTTGGGGCGTTAAAGGCACATGTTGAAAAATATGTCTGAAATGTAACCCCCTCAAAAGCAAACTCCACGTATCCGAGCATTTTTGCTTTCTTTGGACGACTCTGTATGTGATGTTTTCGAAACATATCCATGCTAGTTCAAATCATCTGCTTACTAAGTTTTCCCATTACTATATCGATAACTTTTCGACTGCGTCGTCATTGAATTTTGAAAAGTATCAGTAGCCACTTGATTCATTCAAGATTCATAAAAAATATAAATAATTTCAGTGAGCATTTATTTTAATGCTTCAAACATATACAACTAATGATCATTACAATGATCTAATTTCAATAAGTTATAAGGAATCCATCTGCTGTCTCTACGTTTCCATTACACCCAGATGGCACCACTGAAAAAGTTCGATCATATTCAGTAACAGTTATATCAAGTCACCTTGAAACAGTGTATCCATGCAGAAGTTGATTCTGATCTTTCGAAGTTTACCTTGGCAAATGTATTTTCTCTTTGTCGAGCAACATTCGCTATTCCATTTCATTTTTCCATCTTTAACTCTCATCTCTATACAAAATTCTTTTTTTCCAATAGTGGGTTCTCCCTTATTCCAATAGAATTTAGTTATGGGTTCATTATGTAACCAAACCCAAGGATTTTTAGCGGAAGCTCTGTGACCCGAGGTCCAATATAAGGAGTTGAGTCCTGAGATGGAAAAGTATTTCAAATTATGTCGTTACACATTTCGATTATTATTTCATAGTGAACTCATTCAAATTCTCATTGATCTTACAGTTGTCAGGAAATAATGTCAATGACGCCCATTTTGGAATAACTGAAACACAATAATCAGTCGAAGAAAGGAAAAAGCAATGTTGCTTAGAGGAAACGGATATTGAAACTTGGAGAAAGCAAACAGGATATGGTGGAATTGGAAAAATTGTAGAGTGAAGTAGAAATGAGATGATAAATCCATCATTCTTAGTCTGTTATATATAATTAAACAGATCTATCACAGTTTCAACGTGAGTGATTATCATTTTTCGAGGTGTGTTGATGGAGAATGAGGATGATTTTGAAGACTTCACAAACAATCGATGACTCTCGTGGAAGAAATGATTATGAAATGAGATTTTTGGTACCTTGATCCTGCAAAATTGCTTGTAGTGTTTGATGATCTTCGTCTGACTGAATGCTAACTAGTTCCATACGCCTATCTTCGCAGTATTCAGTTGCATCTTTCACACTGAGCTGAAAAGTGAATTCGACACTATTACCTAAAACATATTCCAGGACAATTGTATTCAATTTGGCCCAATCACAGTGTGATGACTGATCGCAAATGATGAATGGATGAAATGATCCGTTCGTTTCTTGAATATAATAATAATAATAATGATAGCTTTATTTGTCCAACAGTCGAAACCATTTACAGGACAATCAATATATATAAATACAATATAATATAATAATTTGAATGTAATAATAACCTAAGAGTAATTTCAGGTACAAAAAACTTCAAAAACAGAGCAAAAACAAAATAGAGAGTAAGAGTGCACTAGTTAGATAAGTAAACATGTGTGTTCATCAAGAATTGTATTGAATTTCTGGTTGACTCACCGCTTTCGTACTGAAAAAGTATGTTCTCGGTAGTGAAGCAGTGGCATCTTCTCCATTTGGTAGATCTGAAAAAATGCAGAATTATCCTTTGAAGCTATTATTACTGAAAGCAGAAGTAGTGTATCATTGTTTCTTTAGTAGATTTCACTTGACATTCTCAGAAATGAATCCGGAGACAAAAATAGATACTAATACGTCGAATGTAATTTGGTCATGATAATTGAACTGTATCAATGTTTCCGAAAATGGAATATATGCATGCTGAAATCAATCTGTCAATCTGACATTTGATGCAATTATTCAACGAAATCAAAAACTCACTTTTTGTGCCAAAACTCAATGCATAGGAAATGCAAAAAATAAGGATAGTTGAAGCTACAAACATTTCGACTTTTGTTTGTAAACAGTATGCTTACAGGCATTTATATTCAGTTTCGCTATTCTTATATTCACCTAATTGAGCCTGAAATTCTAATTCCAAATGGTTCAATTATTCCGGATTGTTGATTATAATCGTTTTCATCTCATTATAATATGCCTAGTTGGGAATTTGAGTATTCGTTTATGAGCGGAAATATATGGAATTCGAAAAGATTAAAAGTGTTTTTCGAATTTCAAGCATATTTTTTTCTTTCATGAATAATCGTAGGGTACTCATCAAATCAGCAAATTTTCCGAATATCAACTTGAAGTTCCGTTTTTCTTATCAGAATAATATTATTGAGAAATATAAATAACTGCTAACGAAACAACAATATAAACATTCAGATACGAAATCGTATTTTACTAAAAGGAAAACTTCCTCTAACTACTCTTTCAATGAAATAGCTGTTTGATAATCAGAGATTTGGCAAGAATGAGTCGAAAAAGTCTGCTAGATTGAGAATGATCTGGAAATTGTATATCAGTGTAGGATGCACAGGGGATTGACAGTGATAGCCCCTTTCTATCTCCAAAACACAATATGCTATCAGTGACATTAATCGGCTTCTAATCCCAAATTTCATTACGGAATGGAAGGATTCAAGGATTTCTTGAAATAATGATTACTCTCGATTGGAAGAGAACTTGATGAAATTATTCATTATATGTAGAGATCCATTGACAAACATCAAGGAGATATCATCAATCAATCACATATTGCTCATCTGTGAATGAGCTCACAAACTGAAAACATTAAGAAACAAAACAACAGACGTACAATTTTGTTCGTATATTTCTATCCATTCCTATTATTGTAATGTCAACTGAATTGAACTCGTTACTTCATTGGCAACCTGCTTACGTTCATTGATTGTTGTTCATAGAGATGGATTCGACAGTAACATATCCTATATTTGACAGTAAAATATCCTTTATACGAAACCAAAGTTTTAGGTCACCTCTGAAGAAATGAAGCCAATTCCTTCAGCTTCTATCAGATTATTGAAAGTCTTCGAGAAAATTTCATTACAATTCAACTTCAATGATATTTCAACATGCACTCAGCTAGTTTTTCATCTTCATTCGAACTCATTTTATATTCATGGAAAGCCTCGTGAACCGTTCATGGTCGTTCTAGAACGAATAATGTTTTTCCATCAGATGTTGGGGAGCCAGTTTGAAATGATTTTGTCAGTGTGTCTCGAAGGATGACTAACTCATCTCACGAAAGTACTATTCCGCTTAGTAATGAAATGTAATGTCCACCTGATTCAATGAAAAATAAACTGGACCTTATTATATAGTTTTCGTAACTCGATGACAAAATAGTTTATAGAAGCTCTAATCTATGGACCTCTTAATCCAGTAACGCGGATATCCGAATGTCCCTCTTGATGACTGATCTGATACTTCAATTGGTTGACCTCGAATACTTGATGTACTCGCAATATTCAGTGTTGAAATAGACATATTTGAGTTATCAGTTTAAGAGTTTCCTGAGCTAAATCATTCATGGATATCCTTGGTTGTCTTTTGATATTGTTCAGATCGTATGAAATCAATAGATAAACTACACACCTATAAAGTACACTCAGAATATTGTCGTCACGTTCTCGATACGAAATAATAAAGTCACCACCAATTTATTCATGGAATGAGTTCTGCGAAACAGACTCAGTAGTTTTTGACGTTTAACCGTTTGAATATATCTCCATTATTGCCAGAGCATTATTATCAATTGTACTGATCATGACGTTCCATTGACGTTCTATACAAGTCCACAATAATGGGACAACCGAAAGATATTAAGTGCAATTAGGGATATGCTAGTTTTCAATGTTTACTGAGTCCATAGCTGAATGAGGAACATACTCGATTATTCTACCTGCTGAAGAAGAGAAATATAATTTCTACGTATGGCAAATGCGATACAAATGATGCTGAAACGTTTTTGAAAGGTGAAGTAGACAATAAAATACAGTGAAATGTAAAATGCTTCGATTTTTGCTGGTCCAAAAAAATGTCTACACATTATTCGACTATATTGGATGCTCAAAAATCATTCGGATACACGGTGGAATTAAAAAAATTTATTCAAAGAAAGTTTTACTTATAGGCACTATGAAATAGGAGCTTATTGAAAAGACATACTCCTCATGTGCTGGTATTTCTTGAAAAAATTAACACTCCATCAGAAATTTCCCGAAGGTTATTTACTCGGTCAATAATATGATTGTGATTCACATGTGAGACATATAAATACATTTCTAGCAATGGAACATTGCCGTGTGTACCTGATTATCAGATAGATCAAACATGGATTCGAACGGTGTTTTCGTTAATACCAAAAATAAATATTTGAATAGTAAAGACATTTGTCTTGATTGTATAGGTGTTTTGATTTGTCCCAGTAGGCGATAAAGCAAGTTGAACTTTTCAACCAGTGGAAAATGGTACTATTCAGATTCTTTGATTTTCCGTAAATTCACATAACACTTTTTTATTTCCAGTTTTATACCGAATCCGTGATATTTATTCTGTTATTTTTGGTTTCACCTGGAATATCTCTGCATAGGGATAAACGATTCGTCGTGTTTCCACGAGGAGGCAGCTACAAAGTAAGTCAAACGACCAATATACAGAGTGGACCAAAACAGAAAGACGTTCGATAACATCAAGAGACAGTATGGCATCATCTAGAATATAAATTATCCCTTAATGTTGTTCGGAAACAAATTATGGCTGTGTATATTTCAAATCAGAATCGTGAGTCGAGAAAATTTTCAAAACAATAATTCATTATTCTGGTCATGTCTATAGCTGGGATAGCATAACAATATAAAGTTAGCGTTCAGAATACCATCAGTAACCTCATTTTGATCACTGTCCATCCGTATTGTCTTTGCTTAGTCTTAGTCTTAGTCAATGAATTCAATACGCTGCAGAAACTGCAAAATCGAAGGATTGGTTGGTTAACTCCGATGTGGTGAACTGTATTAGATACTCCTGTCATTAGAATGATTGTATGGATTAATGAATAAATGAATGGAACATAACATTCTTTTATATTAAACTTCCCACGAAAGGAGAAGTAATATTTCAAATGAAAACTATAACGATCTCATGATTTCTAGGTTGTAATAGGTATTGGTACACCGCTGAAGTTGGGAACCAAACAATCGATGGCAATAGGATGGAATTTTCAAATGCAGTATAGTCTTCCAACTAATGTTACTCAACTGCAACAATTTCCACCAGACTACGATAAGAGATCTAGAACAGAACGCATGATCAAAGAACCCGATAGGTTATTATTCTACAAAGGTTTAGAAGATGCATTGAATGGGTGAGGAATGGATCATTCGAGTGAATGAGATAAATAAACGTACACATATGAGTGATGTGATATATTTTTTAGTGCTGGAATGGATGGTAAAGATTGCCTATTGCGAAGTATTTGCGAAAGTGCATCAGACAGTTTAGATCATCACCATAATGGTATTTATGGACTCATATCTCACATTATTTTCACGTGAGTATCTCAGACACATTTGGAGTTAGTTTGTATTTGTGAATAAGCAGATTCGGAAATCTTTTCTCCTGACAATTTGCACTTGATATAGTGTTAATCAATAATTCACAAACACATTATGAGTGAGTGATGAACATGAAAAATCCTAATAGGCCATATCAGAGACGTCCGTTCGAGATGTCTCTGGAATATTTCTTCGGAATATCACTAAGAAGTAGTTTGAGAGCTGAATAAAACCTAAATAAAACCACTGTGGGATGACAGAAACAATAAATGATTCTATTTCAATTCTACCAATATTCGTTAAATAATATACAAAAATGTAGTTTCGAGACGGTTCTTTCGATTACGAGCTGCGTTACTTTTTTATGTAGACATGCAATATCACAATTTTCCATCTTACTCTTTAGACCCAACTACGGTGATGGTGAACAACACCCGGATATGGATCTGGCTTATACTGAGGCTCAAAAAGCAGGGGAATACGGAGTGGAATGCCATACCCTCTATTCAAAGTGTACTCTAGACGGTGGACTCTTAGGTCTATTTTCTCTAATGGATTACGGATTCGGTTGATGATGGATCGTATCAGGATGAATAAAAATATCTCATCAGTATTCCGGTTAGAATTGTGTTTTACTTACTTATGCCTTTATATCGAGATATCGAGATGAATAAGCAATAGATAAACCTGTTACACACTGTATCCAAGATCTGATTTGTGAACTCAAATCGAGGATATTGGATTTCAGATATATTCTTATTCCCAAACTCGTATAACTTTATGTAAATTTATATTCACATTACATATGGATACTGAGATATGTATTCATATTGATAGATTCGCTTTCGTTTTCCGAAGAAGGCACATAATGGAATTTGTGAAGTGAAGTCGTGAAGGAATGATAATAAATAATAATTTGCCGATTTTTTCGAAGAAGAATTGCAATTGATTTGAAAAAATCAGCGTTGTCGGTTGTTTCATGAAGAATAACACTTCTACAATATGAACGGGGTATTTCTTGAATCAGTACGAATGTGAACCATTGATTTACTTAATAATGGATGATTGTTCAATCCACAGTTAAAATCAAAATTGAATTCAGCTCAATAGCGAATGAAACATTCAATCAAGGAACGACTCCAATAATCTCGAATATACTCTAGAATTCTTTCTGAAACTCTTATCAATAGAATTTTGACAACTGATAATGTGAGATAATCCGTTAAACTCTTAGTTTGAAAGGAAAGTTACCAAAATCTATGCCATTGCACGGTCACGTACTTAAGATGATATGTTTTGTTAAAATCAGGGTTTCTTTACAGAAGAAGAAATTGATGTTAACATCCCATTTCTCATTATTTCCCCATCATTCCCTATTTTTCCCCTCCATTTCTATTGGCGAATTCCATCCTAAATATATAGGTCAGATATTCGCAATCACTTGTATATTGTTTTTGTTCTGTTTTCAATGCTCTGCCAAAGTTTCCTGGTGAGCTTATAGAAAGAAACAGAACGAGTTGCTCTCTCAGGCACATGTTGAATCGGTATCTCTCTGTTATAACAAATTTAGAATCATCCTCTTGAACCCCTTACAACTTCCTGAATATTCGCTGAGAACTAGCATGGGCGGTAGCAACCCCGTCCATACGTCCGAAGGAGATTTGAACGACTTCTAAGGAGTACCAGGTGAGTCCTCCTTAGGCAGAATTCTTCTTTTATCATTATTGTGACCATACTGCATTCCTCATTTTATGTCTCTCAAATAGTCTACGATCATGAAATATTCTAGCAATTATTATAACATTCTGTAATCCTCATTGAACTCTTAATTTTACATGCCAAACTAGTACAGTACATTTTTTCCAATACAGTCTGTCACAATTGAAATGTTAAATTTGCACTGGGTGGAAATTTCCCTTCTTTTTTTTTAAATTTTGATTAATATTTTTTTCTCTTGTATTCTTCAGATAACAATTAAACTTGGCCTCTTGCCCAATTCCAGCTGCTTTACGTCGATTGCTGGGGCACCCTGTGCCATTTTCTCACAATAATGAGATCAAATCATGACACAAACATCAAGAAGAATTATGCTAGGATAACAATTCTGCTCCGTGTTCACACACCAATCAAATTATTGTTTACTGTTTGTCGTTGTCCTGATCCCGTCTGCCTATTGGGAATGCTGACTTCTAGAAAGAAATCGTATGTCCAGAGCGTGCGCATATCGTGGATGCCACTTTGGTCATCTGGATTGCAGTTATCCAGACGTAGTAGCGTGGGACGCTTCTCCGGAAAATGCACCGGAACTCTCCGGAAAGATTCGCGTAGCTGACGACCAAATAATCAAAATTTTTCTAGGTGAATTTTTCAGATGTTGGGTTCGAAGAGATGTTCTGCATCGTTTGGAGTGAAGATATCGGTAGATTTCAGGGATAATTAACGAAATCAGTATGATTTATATCGTATGGTATATCATTCATCTCCTTGTTATATATTCGGGTGAGTAAACTTCATCATGAACTGGTGAAAACATCTTATTTTCATCCATTCGGAACATATTCACGAGGATTTTAATGAATTTTTGGAGTTTTTTCAAAACATATTTTCTGATAAAGTTTGCCTGACAGAATTTATAGTGCAATAATAATCGTGAATTTTTCATTATTTTTGCTCCACACACACACAGACACATAAACACACATACCCATCTACATACATTTGATAAATTAGCTAATATGTCAATATTGTGAATGATGGAAAGAAAAGAAAAATCAAATAAAATACAATAGAATACATGAAGGAAAAAGGAGAAGTGGAGAGCTCGCCGGAAGTCATTTTTGTTAAGCCAAATAAGTCGAAAAGTTCGGTATTGATAATAAAGAATATTTTGATTGATTTTCTGAATTTATTGGGATTGAAAAAATTTCTTATACTGGCTGGCAGGAGATTGAATAATTTCGGACCATGATAGAAAATACATTTCTGTATGTGACTTTTTTTAATGCTGGTAGTTTCATGGATGAATTAGAGACGACTCTTGTCTGTTCTTCTTTGTTTGAAGATTGAAGTGTGGATTTGTTTATGTACATTTAAGCATGGAGGTCTCTAAATTTCAGTAATTTCGTTTCCTTATACAGACATTCGGTAGAGAATAGTTTAGGTTTTTTGAAAAATATTTTCAAGATTATGTTTGAGTTGTTTGAAGGATATTGAGGGAATTGTTGAAAGTACCACCACAGGCGGCAATACGATACCTCATTACATACTATATTCCCTAAATGAATATACACACATGATGCAATGAAATTATAATGATGTTTTCTGATAATTTCACTGAAAAGGAGTTCTAATTGGACTCATCATTTTGTTCGTATTCTTTCTCTTGTGTTCCCTTTGAATTTCAAAGTCATCGTGATCGATTGCTAGGCATGTTTTGGTAACAATTGTGTTTTACTAATATCCAGATATTTCTGATCTAAGATTAAGAAATATTCCATTAGTATCCATTCCGAAGAGCACTGCTCGTACAAAATTGAAATTTCATCTCATCTTCAGGAATTTTTCTTAACTGAACCCTAGCACCCTCTCCAGATATATCTCGACCCATATTCATTTCAATTCTTCATCGCAATAGGCAGTAAAAAAGCTGGTGAAATGACAATATTTATGTGAACTGAGAGTCGTTACACGATTTCGTCAATCAATTTCATTTTGACAACCTGCCCTGGATAATTCCAGTTTTGATTGTTATATTTATAATGAGTTCATGATAAATTGAATGAGTCGTGATGAAGCACTTTTGTTGATGATGATCCATAGTTTAAATATGGAAGATGTAGCAAGTGCCAGATAACTTATACTCAGCACTCAATGAGCTGCTGCAACTAACATAAACTTCCGAGAGCAATTCAACTTGATGGGAAAACTTTGAAATTGTTCAAAGTAATCGTAGTTGAGGGCTAGAGCTATTGCGTCCTCTTCAACAAGATATACATGAACACCTGTAGCTGTCTGGAATTATAATACAATATTAGAATTCATCTCAACTTCATATAATCCATCCCATGCATTTCGATATTATTATTTCACGGGAATTGAATATTGGGAACCATCAAACATGTTCTGAATATTTGCAATAAATTATTGTTCCAATAATGGTTCGGTTAGATTTAAACCAGAAACAATCAGTGTTCACATATCTGAGAAACTGATTACAGGAAACATCCGAATGATGAATTCATATCAATGAATTACACAAGATGATGAATGATTTGAAACAGATCGAATGATTTTTTCCAATATCAAAGATTCGAAAACTCAATTGATCATTCATTTCAAAGTGTAAAAACTGAATTTCTCGAGATAAGCAATAAACGAGATCATAAATCAGCTGCATATCTCCTTTACAATCAAATATAAATGAATGAATGATGATAAAAATGACAAAGAAACTTTTGAATTAATGAAACAAGGCTTTCTATAACATCAGGAATGCTGATACTAGGAAAATGCCCAAGTTGCCCACTATTCTATATTTTGGAGCTCCACAGAATATTCCATACAATACAATGTTTCAATATTCGTGAAATGAATGCCTATTTCATTACAGAAATCTAATCGAGGACATTAGCGTAGTTTTGTATCCGTAATGTTCTCAGTTGACCATCGCTCTCTGAGGTCGTTTAGCAGCTGTGACGTAACAACTATGTGCGTTTCTGAACTAGTGAAATAAAATCAAGAAATCAAACTGAATGCGTTTTCCAATGTATTGAGAGTCGTAATTTTTTTTCTTTTTTTGGTGATCGTGACCGAATTCATACGGCTATTGTAGTTTGATGAGCTCCTCCGTTATGTTGACCTAATGGTGTTGACTCTTATGTCATATTGTATAAAATATCAGCGAGGATTGGATGCTGCAAATATTTATTCAGTGTCCACATAAATGCTCGTTATCACCCAACGTTATAGTGGAAAATCGTACCCCAGAGAAATCTCATGCAGCAGAGCTGATTTCCACATCTATTTTCAGTTCACAAAACGAAAATGAGTCCTTCTGTCACGACAGTTTTGGGTCCTCAAGCCGTAGTTTATGATCACCGAATTTAAATCCCTGGATAGGTTTTAGAATGTACTAGACATTACAGCTGAGAAGGGATGACATCTCTCATAACGTTGAATTGTCCACAGATGATAATTCGCGAAATGTTGGACGTTTAGTGCTGTGAACTTTTGAAAATTAAATGGATAGGTCTCAGTATTCATAACTTTCAATGAAAGATATCAAACAATTATTATGAAACAATCGTCATCCATTGAAGGAATGAGATTGAAATCAAATGGAAAAAGGGGATCGATTTCTTTCGTACAATGAAGTTATTGATAAGAGAATTTAATTGTACGTAGTGTCTCTACGCTTGAAAATTTTGCTTCCCAATTCAAAGTTTTCTAATTGCGTTCACGAATGAAAGAAGACATCATTATTTCTTTTCTTTCATGATTCCATCTCAGAGTGTTAGAATCATGAGCATAGGTAAAATTAGAATAAAAGTAAACATCAGAGCATTTTCATCGCATCGTTTCATCGTTCTATGTAATCTGAGACAATATCGATGATGCAGGTGCTGAAGATAAGCTGGGTTATCGAAAGTTCCAGGATTTCCTACAGGAAGGACCTACTCCAGATACAGGGCCGTTTGTTGACACTTCAGTAGGCTTCAATGTTACGGGACTTTTTGGTAAACATGTTTTGTTGACATGTCGTGTGAAAAACTTGGGAAATAGGACGGTAAGTCATGTTAAATATATCAGATAGCATGTTGAAATTTCCATTTTGTTTGTGGATTATGGAAAAATATGTATACCTAATGAGAAATCATTTTCCGGGGAATATTCCAATTAAAATAATTCACATCAATTTCATGCATATAAAACATTTGCACCCATCGGATGAATAAAAGAAATGAATGCTATAAAAGTCGGTTGATCCAAATATTGTCATTGAATGGAAACCTGAAAAAATGGAGTGGTTGAAGTTACATAGTTTAATCAAACGACTTTTTTTCCTGGGAGTTTACATAATACCATATCCATCAACAATCTCGTGAAACTCTTCCCTTAAAAGTGAAGTTCCATCAAATTTTCTCGATGAGGTTTCATCCAATTTTTACCTTTCATGCATCAGAACTCTTTCCGAAATGTTTCAATCATCCTTCGACGTGAAAATTCAATTCGATTCTTAGTAGTTGATATTGTCCAGGCAACACTATCATTGAAATCTTTCCATTCCATAATCGTTTACAAACACAAAATTTTATGCAGCGCTATTCCGAATTGAACAGTTCATTTGCCGGAAAACTCGAGAATTATATATTTTGTTTTTGATCTCTCGTTTTGCTAGGAGTAATGGGAGCTTGAATGAAAACAAGGGCTCACAAAATATATATGAGAAAAATATCTAAGAACAATACGGAACGTCGAAGAAAATATAATACCTGTTATTGATACAAAATTACTTTGGTTCGAAATTACGTTTACATACAATAGCGATAATAATCGCGACACACTAATTTGATTTATTCTGGAAATATTCAGGAAGATTCAGATCATTAGTATTGAATTGAATGAAAATATATTTATAATTCTCCAACTTATCTGTATATCCTACTTTCAAGAATAGTAGAAGCTATTTATGAATATTTATTGAAATATGTTTTCAAGATCACTTCTTTCATTGAATTACATAGATCGATTACTGCAATGACACTAAATGCAAGAGCAGTTTTTCATTGTTACAAAGAGCTAGGATTCTCTTGGATTTTGTCATCTCATTCCAACTGGTTTTATCTGAATCCGAGTTTTCGACATTCTCCAGAATATTTGGCATCCCGTACATGATGAATGGATTTTTTTTCAGGTTTCTTGGGTGCGTCATCGTGATATTCATCTCTTGACTGTAGGAAGGTATACTTATACATCCGATCAAAGGTTTGAGGCTGTACATACACCCCATACAGATGACTGGATATTGAAGATAAGATATCCACAGAAAGAGGACAGTGGTATCTACGAGTGCCAAATTAGTACTACACCGCCCATGAGTCACTTCGTTTCTCTTACTATAGTAGGTGAGGGTACTATATACAGGAGGTTGCCCAATGAATCAACGCTATCTATATTAACATTGTTTCACAACTCGTTCGATAAATTGATGCAATATCATGGACATGGACAGTTAGTCGAAAGTCGGCAGGTATGATTTTCCTTTTTCGGAATTACAGGACATCTCATGAACCTATACCTATATTCCTTCGTGTATTATGTTCGTTCGAATTCGAGTTTATTAGATTCGTTCATTTTATGTTCATATTCACGATACTAGATTCAACTTCAGAAAGAGAACAAAAACCTAGGAATTTCCTCGCTAATAAACTTTGGAGAATTAATTGATGAATCTAATTCTCTTGCTTTGACGTTATTTCAGTGAACTGCCATCTCGACTGCAATTGTATTTTATATTCACATTCCCCCATTTGTATTTTGTTTCATCATGCTTTCACTTCCTCTAGAAATCTAGAATTAGACGGAAATTGAATTGCGGCTGTAAAACTACATTTATGCAAAGATATCAGAACGTTCGGTTGAAATATAACTACGTTATGATTTGAAGAGTATCATATTTTTTCACCATATTCTCTGTTTCTAAAATGGTCGAAATAGCTGTTTCTCTGAAAGGATCCATAGGGTTTCACCTGTATGATGTTTTTATGTCTGATTAGAATCATTTCCTTTTTAGGTAGCTTCACAAAAAACTGAATTCATTCCAGAACTTCTACATTGACTAGTTTTGATTCAGTCTGATATTGAATTGTGTGCATATTCGCATCTGATATTTTATCTGGCATCTCCTTGTCTTCTCAATGGATGAAACATCAATTGGTTAACATCGAACGATTTCAAATGTGTAACGAGAAATGATAAAAATATACACATCTGAGTTTGCTGTAACGTTCGAAAACAGATCTAATAAACTCATACGACTATGAAGATTTTCAACGATTCCACTGTTGAAACTCGTTTCGAAATCCTCCCATTTCTCATGATGACTCAGGTTAACATACGATAAACTTAATAGATGGCATTGACGAAAGTATTTCAAACAAATATGCTTTGTGATCAATACAGAGACAAGATTTCGGACCACTCTCCTAGATTGAGACCTTTCGAACACCTGTAACCTCATGATGGATGTGAAAAAACTACAATACCATTATCCTAATAGAAATTATGAATGCTCAGTGGATGTACTATCTTCCAGAACAAACATATCTGGAGGATATTCTGATCAAATCGAAGTGAAGAATTTAAATTGAAACAAGAAACATTTTTTTTAGTTTTTCCTTACAGGATATCTGGAGATTTTATTCTCCTCAATTCTTGATGAGACAGAAATCGAAATGATTGAGAATTGATTTTAATAAATACATCCAATTATTCGATGTTAAGATTTTCCTGCCAGTTCTATGTGATGAAGAAGGAGAGAAAAAGTAAAGAAAATATGACAGAAATATAAAATATATTGCTGCTCGAAATGTGTTGACAAGAACTACGAATTCTTCGAAAGTTACGGTTCTGATGAATATTCATCATTGTGATGTACAGGATAATCCAAGAATATTGATTACTCAGAGTTGTATCCTTTTATATTTTCCCTGAATAGCATGTATTGCTTTCGGTTATTTGAATATTCGAAGATATTCTTTTGACCCAGTCATTCGATTGAATTATTCAACATATCAATAAATATCACATTGATACTTTTGAATTGAATGAAGAACAATAATCCCAACTCCTTTCTCCAGAACCTACTGCCAAAATATTCGGCAACCCGGAGCTCTACATCGACACGGGTTCAACCATCAACCTCAATTGCACCGTCTCGCATTCTGCGGAGACACATCTCGATGTCACGTGGACGCGAGATGGTCAACCAATCAGCTTCGACTCGCCCAGGGGTGGCGTCAGTATAGTCACCGAGAAGGGCACAATCATTACCAGCAGACTGTTGATCCAGAGGGCCAGTCAGACAGACTCCGGGTTGTATACGTGCGAGCAAACCGGAACGAATGTGGCCAGTGTGCGGGTACACATTCTCAATGGTGAGATTTGTTTTATTTCAACAAATTCTCCGAATATTGGAATACACGATGGTACAGTCTGCAGAAAAAACTGGTACTACTCGATACTACTCGAAAATAAAATTAGAAATATCTCACCCATTGAGTGCAAAAAATTTCTTGTGTGGTTTTGTCAAACAAGGCAAGAATTGGTTTGAAATCGGAAAACATTTGAATCACGTTTTGAAAAACACTTCACAAATAATTCTCATTGTGAATAGCATCGAACGTGCTGTACATGGTTAACAATATTTTGATAACCATTGATACTTTGCTAGCTCTCAAAGTTTTTCAGAGTAAGCGATCAGAAAAAACTTGTTGAAATGAAGACTCTTGAATACATGTAGCGTTTACTTCCTCGTTCAATGAAACAATGATACTGATAGTAATATCTTTATGGTTTGATGTTTCAGGAGAATATCCAGCAGCTATGTATGGAAATGGATCACTGACTAGGTTTTCTCTAGTTATATTACTAGTGAACCTAGTTTTCCAACTGATCCATCAATCGCCAACGTAGCAGGAATCTTAAGGAAACGTTGGTTGAGATGATTTCGTAATCTGGATGATTCTTATTCACAGATAGAGTTTTCATTAGTTCTAATTCATTGATGATAATATCATGACTCCTCTTGGATAAATTCAGATGAGATTGAAAAAAATTACATATCAATATTCATTATGTATACATTTACATAATAAATCATGTATGTATCGAAATAGTTAAAGATTTTCGGGCCCACTATCGGGTATTTCTATTGAATGGATTGCTTTTGTTTGTAATCTTTGACTACATGAAATGAATTATCATTCTTTTCGTATTTTTCTTCCAATTCTCGGTGTAATAAAAATATCATCATAGAAAAAGATATGCAATGTACAAAGGATTTACAAAAATCAACAATTTAGTGATGATGTCGAATATCTAAATGATGATGTATTTCTGAAATATCCTGTAATTATTGAATATCGTCGTTGAACATGAAATGGATTATTGAATTGATAATTCCATGAATAATCAGATAATATGGATGAAAGTTCAGAATGAAGAGGAACAGACAAAATGGAATAAGGGTAGAATCGAAACAAATTCCAGTTTCTAATGAATTTCTGATTATAATTGTATAAAATTTGTATAATATAATCAATAAGCGAATTTGCTTTATATCTTCATCATACAATATAGAACATTACGAATCAACTCCTCGATATTTTTCACTAGGAATTCCAAATCACCCTATTTCCTATTCCATTATGGAGATGTTTGAGCAATCCTTGTTTCGTTCCGCATTTACCGTGAACGTCATCACCATCAATGGGCCAAACATTGATGCCTAAATAACCTTTCGTACGCACATAGTCACCCTAGAACCAGGAAATTATGTGATGATAGAATATTGTAGTACTATGAAGATTCACCTTATTCCAAACGGCATCTTTAGAATTGTATCCAATCCAAATTTTGTCTTTGTATTTGTAAGACACTTTTTGTTCATCGTCCCACACCTCGATGAAATCTGTATTGTTGGTGCAAATCTGGAAATAATTAATTAACGAAATTTGAACGATTACTCGAGGGAAATTCTAACCTCAGAATATCGAAGCATTCCTGAATACTCTTCAGGAACATTTTTGATGATAGGAGCATGGATAGAATGTTGAGAAATGTATTTCAGGGCGAATGCAATTCCATAGAATGCTACACTCAAGACCATCTTGTTTTTGGTTAGACCCGCCTTCATCCAATTATTAGCAGCAGAATGCATACTGAGATGATTTTTTTCCCAAGTATATTCGGCAGAGGAAGGATAAAGGGCATTATGGTTTCCTGTATATGAACTCCACGATCCATACATATCGAAAGTATTGATTATTATCCAGTCCAGAATCCTGAAAATTCAGATTCATCTCACCATAATCGATATAATAATAATAATAATAATAATAATAATGAAAATAATAATGAATCGTCTTTACTCATGTTACATGTGTTGAGTGAAGTATCAGCCAAGGCCGTTTTTTTTTTCAACTTTACCAATACATTTCACGAAATCAATTCAGTATATATAAGATGTCTCAAAATAAGAATATATGAGCTTTTATCGATCCATCATTAAAGCGTAGCCATCAGTCACCCAGATTGAGAGACCTAACCTTCAAGAAAATTCCTTTTTCATCTAGCTTTTAAGTCTATAATAGAAATATAAGCGCTTTTTGGATGCTTACTGATTCATCTTTGGTGCATCATAGCCTGTATCTTCTGGATCAGATCGTACAGAAGCGCTAAGTAACCAACCTTGTAGATCGAATTCTCTCCTGATACTTTCAAGAAAGGTAATGTAGTTATTCTTGTCAGACTCTTTTGGATAGAACCAATCAATATCAAGACCGTCATACCTATAAGTTCTCATGAAAATACTGGCGCTCTCAATGAAAGCTTTCGTTTTAATCGGATCAGCTGCAATATCTGAGAACAAACTCGCGTTACTAGACTTGCTTCCACCGACACTCAATAGTACCTTCAACTTCCTGTTCTTCTGTTTCAAGTTAGTTGTTCTCAGATAAAGACCTTCTATGGAAATTAAATTCTTAGATACAGCGAAATGCTTCTATGTTTTTTATGTATAATTACCTCCACCTGATTCACCTAGATCAAGAATGTCATCTTGTACTCTCAATGCTCCTTCCTCAGAAATACCAACATAATCATAGATTATATGCGTACACAAAGTTGGTTCGAGATTTTCTGGGTTCACTCCATGGTACGACCACCAACTGGCATACGTACACATAACTTTGACTCCAGTTGTATCTACTATCACTGGTTCAACCACATCTTTCGTTGAAGTAGACTTCGAACTTGTGTTAGTTGCTGGATTTTCTTCCAGATAGCATCCTGGAGGAGGTTGATTCCAAGAACCATCGAAACAATAGTTGCTTCCAGATGAAGATCCTTTTCTAGTTCTCCATTGAGTTGGGCAACTGTAATTCATGGTTGTGCCCGAAATGACATCCTCGCATGTTATGCTATTGTTTTTGTCATCCAAACAGGAGATTTCTGTTCCGGAGGGAAATATTGGGGTAGAACATAACACTGAAATAATTTCAATTGAATATGGTTGTATGGACAACAAGATAATATCTCACTATTGCAGGACGGTAACTGCGACAAGGATATACAGTAGAACTTAGAATTAGGTGTAGATAATTTATAATTGGAAGAACAAGAAAACTCCAACACGGTATCAGAAGTAACTATCTGTCCGGGTTTCATCGTGAGACCATTTTCGAGCATCCACATTCCATTTTGCGGATACGGAGGGAGAATACATTCCTCCACAAAATTCATTTTCCTCTTCTTGTCTAGCCACTCGTAATACTTGGCGACTTTGGTAAACAAGGCATTACTTTGACTATTACATAAACTATTACGAACGGTTGGGGATATGCTCACCAAACCATGAACATAGTATCTGTTGTCATCTGGGTTAAGAAATACGAGACCACTGCCACTGTCTCCCCTACAAACGCTTTTATTTTGTCCAAAAAACCCACCACACATTTTGTCGTCGAGGTTGTAACGGTTCGCCCATTCAATTGGTAGTTCGTTGGAACACGTTGTTTGGTCTTTGTAGGGGATAACAAGAGTTTTGAGATGGTCTGATACTGTTTCTTCCTCAGTGATGCCCCATCCAGCAATCTGAAATTGATTCAATACAATAATAATTACATGTGTGTGTTTCGAGAACTTGCCTCTCCGATATTTCCCACATGCAGGTGGATATTATTGATATTGTCAATACAAACTGGTTGAATGGCAGGTCCGAGTTTGAAAATGCCTCTAGTAATAATCAAGGCAATATCATATTGGAAGTGTCTAGTAGCTCTTCGAAATTCTTCGTGAACCATTATCCTAGCAACCTACAAAGAATCAACAAGCTAACTCCCAGAAATATTACCAAAAATAATCAAATTATGATACAAAAGACATTCGGCAATTTGATAAATGATAATTGATATTCAGTTTCCCACTATTTATTTCACAACAAGAAATCCCAATCCTAGGATGACGACATCAAATATCAAATATGATCAGAAAAAAATATAAATAACCATATTGTATCACACACAAAACCACGAAAAAACTTGAGCAAGCTATATAAATGAATTCATAATGAAAACAGTATGTAACAATTAATAAAAATTGTACAAACGAAAGCAAAACAATAAAAACACACTAGAAACACGTTAATCAATCTAAGAAATAATGACTGATACCTTGGTATCAAATATATCACAATGAAAAGAGATCTCATTGAAATCTCGACTTATGATATTGTTAGGCAAGTTGAAGTGTTTATTTGTTCTGAACTGGTCCACGTTGAAATGTAAAACCCCTACGTGAGTTGTACTGTGAAAAAAATTCATTTTGATCAGGTTAGGAGTGTTTCATTGTGAAGCAATTTATGAGGAGAAGAAATACTGCCACTAGTCTGTCTCTAAGGAATGTTTATTGAAATGCTGAGGCCTAATTTATACCGTACTGTCGATAAATGCTATCCAACTGTATTTTGAAAATTTCAGGTATATTCCTTGAATACCTAATGCGTTACTCATACCTTCAGATATTGTACGTGTCTATCTCTTTCGTCGCCATATTTATTATAATATTTTCCGGCAGCAACTTGGACAGAATCATTTTCTATCACTTCTGCGTAATTATCGGTCACACAATGTGCAGCTACAATGAATTCAACATGAAGGAATTATTAGCATTGAAGTTCATCTACTCACCAGTCAAAACCATTCGAGTACTGATGAGTGTGCCTCCACAGTTATTAACAAAATTTCCATTATTGATGATAAATATTGCGACTACCCAAGGATATTCCAGCTCTTTTGTGTCCACCCCATTAAATATGAGAGGAGACCAGTTATTATCGGTCTTTTTACCACAAACTAGAGAATATATTCTAGTTAGATTGGTGGGAAATTAATCGAAAAAATAATCACCTGGTTGACATGATGGCTGCGTATCCCATTTTCCTTGACTACAATAAAGGCTCTGTTGTCTACCTAAAGCTTCATAAAACTGAACACACTGGAACGTTGCATATGTTCCTTCAGTGGGCTTATCGCAACTGATTTTCGTGCCAGTAAAATCCTGGCATTGTATACTCATAGTAGGGTTAGATGTGAGTGGTGGACATAGTTCTAAAAACAGAAGTTTCAGTATACCTGACGATTCTCGAAAATTGCTACCCCAAATTGAAATAAGTTGAAGAGTGAAAAGGCACTAATACGAGTATTTGGTATTTATATTCGATAGAACATACAGAAAGTTTGTCGAACTTTTTTCTTCAGAAATGAAGACTCTGGTTGTATTGTGTTCGTCAGTATATTATAAATGAATTATATGATATTGAAATCCTCAAGTATTCGAAAATGTAATTGATTCGATTATCTATTGTTGGTTTAGTTGGTATAGTTTGCTTATGTCAGTTTAGTTTGGGTTAGGTTGGGTAAGGTTGGGTTAGATTGGATGAGGTCTATCATCTCCTTTAGAGATGAGAGTCGTATTGAAGATTCTCGTCCCGTATAGCTGAACCCTGCTGTCTTGAAGTTATAAAGTCATATCATTACACCTCATCGAATTCCGATGTATCAGTCCTAAGTTGATATTTTCATTCGCAATCCTTGGAATTTGATTGAGTTCAATGAAAAAACTACAAATATATTTTGTAATTCCAAGAGACTGTCCACTATCCAAAGCATCACTTGTGAATTTTAAACGATTTCGGTCAATTCAATAGTATGAATTTTTCGAAAAAAAAAACTAAACTTGAGTACTGAATGTACAGATGAAAGTCTGATAGTCAGACAATGCAACAATGATTTTCTTTCGAGTAAAAGAGTCAGTACATCATTCCGTGCTCTTAAGATAATCGCTGAAACGAAATATTTTTTATTGAGAGTCTGGTACTCTGAATACTTCGAAGTGGGCTTCAGATTGAACTCTATGTGAATGTCTCAACAGTCGAGAAAATATGCCCATGTCTAGCACGTGAAAAAAGTGAATAATAAAAATATACTCCATCGCTTATTCGATTTGGGGATAGCAATTTTCTCTCATTTATCGTCTTTTATCGCACTTAGGCATTTCGGCATTGAAAGAAGATCCCAATTGTTTTTATCGCATACTTGATACGGCAGGTTAGGGGTTAACGCGTATCCACGATTACATTCGAATTTAATGGAAACACTGAGTTCTATTGTATCGCCTGCTTTACCGACGACATCGCGAAGTGTCCATCTACCATTCTCTGGATGAGCTGGAAGGATACATTTGAACCTGTGGAAAGCACTTGATGATTTCCGAAGGATCTAAAAAACGTTATTTCCTACCTGCCAGACTGCCTTTTGAGTCTTGTTTCGTTCATTGCGGGCACATAGTCGAATGAATTAGCATTTACTGAAAATTGTTCACATGACACAAATGATGCGAATTAATCTCAACTCACCCAAACTAGTACAATAAAAGTGAAAAATTGCCAAGAAGAGAGAGAAATATGATGTCTCCATTGTTCCTCACTATTTCTCAGTGAATATCGTCAAATACTCTGATATCATCTTTGATATATCGGTAGTTCACACTCTTCAAAATACGAAACTCGATTCGAAGAAAACTGGTTATTATTGAGTCAGTAGCGTACTAAACGGATACATCTGTTATTGAACTTGAGGTTCCTTTGAACAGCGGATATTTATTTCATATCTTCTGGTGTGGCGAATGATGCCAAGGAATGACTCCACGGCTACTTTCCTGAGATTTTTGTTCACAGATACATAGTAATTTCATGTACAATTGTTGAAGCACGACACTGAATCATCGAATACATGATCATGTGTGTTCTCTTTATAATCTGGCCTGTAACGTCTGCATCTATGTATCTATTGATATGTGAATAATTCAATGGAGGACACTACCATTCAAGTGTTAGCTATAACGACGAAATGTCATCTTTGCAATCAGCGCTACCTTCAATTCATAGTCAAAGAGTGCAAATTTCCTCATGGACATACACAAGCGTAAACTACCTATTGCTGAGAAACTCTCTGAAACATTTTCAACTCCGATCAACTCTGGTTTCGAGCACCTATCAGGGTTATTTGAGATAATTACTATTTTGAATTATATTTTATTAAATTTCAGTGCACCCAAAGATTTCTATAACCCAGGATGAGAATGTGAATGGTCTGAAACAATGAAACTTGACACCATTTTTTGTTCACCAAGTTTCGATAAATGAACTCTTCAATAACACTTTATGTCATTCCGTAACTAATTTCGAATTGATCGAAGATAATATTTGTTTTGAAGTCGTAATAATGATAGTTTTTGTTGTATGAACTCCTTATGAATTATGGAATTATGGAATCATTTCCGTGGTGCTCATTTCATCAAAAATCAGGATGGAATTACGTCATTCTTTCCATGAAAATAGATTATTATCGATTCTTGTGATATTTTCATGTTGTAGATTAGCTCAGAGCTAATAATCCACTGTACAACGTTTCAAGGTGGGATCACAAATCAAAATACTTTCAGAATAAATCAATTTATTCGTAAAGGTACATTTACGAAAACTGAGATCATTAGTTTGGGGCAAATTTCTGGTTCAACCATTCAATGTCTTATGGACAGCCTGGAGAAGAATTTGTTTATTTCCGCAACTACCATGGACGTCATCTGCATCGAGAGGCCACACATTCACCCCCATTAACCCTTCGTCTTTGATGAATTCAGCCTGAAAAAAAAATTCAATGAGTTTCTGTCTTCGAATGTTCATTCATTTATATATTTTATGCCTTGTGATTCGAATTTCCAAATCAATCAGAAAAACTTTTATAAATTATCTATGAGGATGATTACTGGAATTTGAATGATGAAGATAGTGACATGTTGAAATTATAGGACGAAATGAAGATGAATGTCAACAAAAATATGGTGATAACTAGATAACGATCAATGTTGAATGATACGAGTATCATGAATTTTGGGAATATGTTTAATGAATGAAAAATATCGATGAAAATGGACCAACTTCTAAATGAATCCTAGTTGATGAATTTGAATTACAACCGGAAACGTCCGATAACCTACGGGCCCTTATTTTACTTTTCGGGAATGAAGAAGAGATATACTCAAGATTGACACACTCATATTAACAATGAGATAACCCAACTGCTTCCATAGGCAATGAATAGTATCCATACTAACCTTAGCTCTTACGGCCCTCTCATCGTTATAGCTGAACCATTCTTTACCCTTATACTTATATGGACCTTTCTGTTCATCATCCCATACTTTGACGTATCCACCATATCTCGAACATATCTAGAGCAAGAGATCATTCATGGTAATGAAAGGATATCGGTGAATATATAAAGAGTAGAATAAAAGTTTGTGATACTTCAATATCAGGTATGTGGTGGGAATTAAACGAATATCATCTTTTCATCGACCATTTTTACCTTCCTTTGGTTATTGAGTATCATGGATATAGATCGATCAGGTGTCATCCCAGGTTTTCTGTCAATTTGAGATATATCAATGGATGCTCAACGAAAAACATGAACTTGAATTTATTTATTTCAGTTTGTCGCATCACTAGAAGTCATTTTCCAAAAACTTTCCGATGAACTTAGCCCAGTAAATCATCTATGACCATTTCGAATCGAAATAATTATTCACTTCCACTTTCTCAATTATTTTCAGTCTCAAATCAATATTTGTAGTCTAAATAAAAAAATTGTACGTATAAAACCGTATCGATTCATTTTACGTGAAAAAAAAATCGATACGATAACGTATATTGTCCATGCCAATATACTGAAACAAAAAGACATTATTACCTCGTAATAACGTAGGAAGCCATTGTTAGGTCCGAGTCCAATTATCGGTGCACGCAGACCATGGTCGTCGCTGTCTGACAATATCGAGAGTCTTCCATGGAACGCTATGCTAAGTACAAGTTTTTTCTTGTTCAGTCCTGCATCAAGCCACTTTTTAGCGATAGCTCGCATATTCCTATGTTGTTTCTCGTCATCATTTTCTTTGGAAGAAGCGTAAAGAGCATTGTGGAAGCCCGTATAAGGAGTATTTGAGTCGTATAAATCGTACGACTTTATAGTTACCCAGTCCAAAACTCTGTAATGAAAGTGTCATGGTTTATGATCAAGATTTCCAGTTGAAGGTTTCTTTAGACCATTTCCATTGAGAATGTGTTGATTTGATCTCAACTGTTCCAAAATCTGAAATTTTGATTCCTCACGTGATATGATATGATTTATAGTTGGATTAAATGTTAGAAATAACAAAGCAACAGTTGAAAATATAATAGGTGTTTAATTCTAGTGAAATTTGTGAGATCTCAAAGGTTACGTTGTTCATAATATTTGATAAACTTACTCGTTCAATTTGTGGATATCATAACCAGTGCCATTGAAGTAAGCAGGTACTGACGCTGTTAACAACCAATTATTTTTGTTGAAATCTTCCCTAACTCTATCCCAAAATAAGTTGAGTTTTTCCTGAAGTATAAAGTTCACAATTTTTAGTTCACTTCCCAACTATTCCAATTGTTAGTTCTGACCTTTTCTATTTCTTTCGGATAATCCCAATCAATATTGAGGCCATCGAAATTATAAGTTCGGATGAAATAGCCTGCACTGCCCAAAAAACCCAACGTCCTCCCAACAGTCCCTACCAGTCTCTTGAATAAATTGTAATCTGTCACTGCTGCTCCACCGACACTGAAGAGTATCTTCAACTTCGGATTCCTCAGTTTCAAATCAGCTACTCTCTGATATAGTCCAACTGAAAAAAAAAATGCTTGACGATTGGAAACCTCGGAGCTGAAATTCTCACCCTTCCCCTCTTCATTCAATTCCAACGAATCGTTTCTAACTTTGACATCTCCTTTGGTCCAGAGCCCCATAGACGAGTATACCAAATGAGTACAGAGGTTTGCATTGAAATTTTCAGGTATCACCTTATGGCTTGGGTACCACTGGGCATCATACGTACAAATAATTTTCTTTTCGGTAGTGATAGATTCCGTTGTGACAATGACAGGTGGTTTGGGTGTACCCATAGGTGGTCCTTGTGGCTTTTGAGTGAGACATTCTGGTTGCAAGCCCTTCCAATTACCATCGTTGCAGTGTATGGTGCCCGATTGTTGGCCACTTCTTTTGCGAGGACAGACGAAATTCAGTGCTGCCCCCTCGGCTGCTTTGGGGCAATCTATCAGCTGATTTGTTTTATCGAGACATTGAACAGTTGCATCGACAGTAAAATACAGTTCTGGGCAGTTTTCTGCGGAAAAATGAGTGACAGCTATTGGCAAGGAACTATAAATGATTCCTTACTTTCGCATTTCGGGAACCTCACAGATTCACAGAAGTATTTGGAATCCACAGTGTCGAGCACGTAGTCAGGGTCACAAGAAAATACAAGTATGGTGGTGGGATTCGGTACTGTTTGACCAGGAGATTTTGCAATGCCATTTTGAAGCACCCATTTGCCGTTTTCTGGGTAAGGAGGCAGCGTACAACGTTCTACAAAAGTTGTTTCTCTCTCTATCCATGAATAATATTCTGTTACTTTGGTTAATAGAATATTGTCTTGATAATTACATGGACCATCAATAGATTTCGGAGCGACGCTGACGATTCCATGAATGTAGTATCTGATACCGGAATAGGAAAAAGTGTAGAAACAAAATTTGTGTAAGTTAACAAGGTTTCACTAACAGATATATCGTGTGATGAAGATTAACTTGCTTAGAAAATATTTTGAATTAAACATTCAACATAAAAGTGATATCTATTTGTTCAGATTCTTATAATGAATTGTCATTTTAAAATTTCATGTCTCAAGCGTTTTTTTATTGTATTCTTTCTCCAATTGAATATACCATGTCAATATTCTGGTTACCTCTGATGTAGTTTGTTCGATGATGATATAAAGATACATATGAAGATACAAATAGATAGTTTAGAGAATCAAATTCGAAAACAACGTGTTTTACCTCTCACCTGTTATTACTAGGATTGAGAAAAACTAGCCCACTACCACTATCGCCTTTACATAAACTTTTATTCTGATGGTAAAAACCTGCACATATCTTATCATGTAAAAAATATGTCGTTTCGAAATCACTAGGTAGTTCATTACGACAGCCAATCTGATCTTTATGATAGATGGTCAAAGTTTTCATATGATCAGGCTGTCTACCATCTTCTGTTATACCCCATCCAGCTACCTGGAAAAGAATTTAAGAAGTCTGTATTCATCTCTGATAATGTTGAAATGTTTTCTCCCCATTATTCTTCATTGAATCTTGGAGTTGTCCAAGTTTTAACGTTGGAATAAGTATCGATTAATATCGACTAACCTCTCCAGGGCTTCCAATGTGGGGTAGATTGAGTTCAGCATAACAAACCGGTTGGACTTCTGGGGCCAAATTGAATTTGGTTTCGGCGACAAGGAGTGCTATATCGTACAAGTATCTTCTGTCCACCTTATATTCACTGTTTCGTATCACTGATGATAACTAAAAGAATAAGAAAATTGTGAGATAATGACACCACAAATACAATGCATCTACTTTTTATTTCTTTTCATTATCACTGGATAATTTTATAGTGTACCTTGCGATACTGAGCGTTCTCGTCTCTGTTATCACCATATTCGAGATATTGTTTTCCTACAGCAATTTCTAATTCTTCCTTTGATAAAATTTTTTTTTCATAAACAGTACAATGTGCAGCTGGAAGAGTAGTTGAGTAAGTTAGTTGAATAAATGCCTCTCTTCAGATAACGACGTTCTCATGTTCTTAAAATAATTTCGTCGTTATTCCGTGAGTCGGTGATATCTTCAATTTCCCGGACGAGAATTTTGAATTTAATATTTTTCTATCAACTGCCAACTATAAAATCAGGAGGTTTTGCAGGACATATCCAATTTAGTTCATGATTGACATCTCTTGAGAATTTAAGACTGAAGGGAACAAGATAATTTTAGGATTGCAAACCGACCCAACAAAAAGAAGTGGGTAAATATAAATTTGGGAAGAAGTCGTGAAAGTAAACCTGAAGATAACGAGAATTGGAAGGAAAGTAATAGACATTGCCCAGGAAGGTGTTCCCCGAGGCATATGACCTTCAGAAATTTGAAAAGAACACCAATTCCTACCTCTTTTCCCTTGGTGCTCACGATGTTCTCAGAACATTACAGGATGTCTCCTTTCGTAGGAAGTTTTATGAAAAAAAAAAGACGAACAAGGACTGAATAAACTTCTGAATGAATGTATATTCAGATTCATCACGGATTATACGTGTATTGTCCCAAATCAAAAGACCACATTTGGGAGAAAATAATGTTTATCTGATTAATTCGAAATTTGGACATTTTCTATAACCACCTGGGAATAGGCAAACTTTTTCCACGTGATATCAAATTCGATTATTTCTACTCACCAGTCAATACTACTCTGGGCGTTATTAAGGTACCTCCGCAAGCATTTCTCCATACAGATTTGACTTTCAAGTAAATGGCTGCTACCCATGGAAATTCATGTAATTTGGTGAATTCCGAATTGAAGGAGAGAGCGGTTGCATCTACGTTTCTCTTTCCACATACTGAAAGAGAATTGCTGCAATTTCGATGGTTCGAGTGATATGAATTTGAAATATTTCGGACTGTCGAACATATATTCAATATCTCTCCATATTTAAGGACAAGAAGGTACCCAAACTATCATAGCTACCTTCAAAACATATTGCTATATTTTTTCAACTTCATCAAGCAAAAGGTCCTGCCTGAAAATAACGTGAAAGTGCTGGGTTGACCTAGTCATTCATCAGACCTCAATCCTATCGAAAAGTTGGTAAGGAAAGAAATGATCACCACTGAGCGTCGGCTAATCTATCGCTTGATAGAAGTATAATTATATAGAAGACTGTCTAGAATGTATAGAAAGTATGCCAATATGGTGCCAGGCAGTCAGGCGCAAAAGATATAAAGCATAATTTAAAGAGTTTTCACGTCATTACCATTTTTTTTATTATTTCCAATCTTCAGGAGCTAAATAAGTGATTCTGAATGAATCATTAAAAATATTACAAACTGGTTGAATTCTCTCACAAAACCAAGATTGCAAATTTGACGCTGTGGCTTTAATAATTAGAATGTAAGCCAATGAGGTGAAATTTTCATTCAACAGTTGAAATACTAAACATACATCTGTCCAATTCAACTTCTACAGAAAAACATCTATTCAACGAATGGTATGGTTACTCTCGTAGTATGAGTATCTCATTCATCAGCAAAGAACATTTGATGTTTTCGGGAAGAGAAGTTAGGTGGATGTAATTTACACTGATTTCTTCAAAGTATTTGAGCATTTAATCGGGAAATGTGCTGTTCCCCTCAACACTATTGGCGAATTCGATGTATTTTGATCATGATATATTCGGTTATATCAGTATGTTGCAAAACATTGTCTAATTATTTCCTTTAAATTACAACTGAGACTGTTGTATCGTTATGGTCATGTCATGGGATTCCTTGCTTCAAATGAAATTACCTGGCCGGCATTCTGGTTTGTTATGAGTCCATTCTCCACTCTCACAATAGATTGTCCTTATTGGTGTGTCACTTTCATAAAAATCATTGTCAACACATTGATAAGTTAATTGGGTTCCATCAGTAGCCTCACTGCAACTGATTCGGTTACCATCCTTGTCAGAACACGTCAAAGTTGTGGTTTTTGTGTTGAATCGGGGACTACAAATTCCTGACAATGAAAATTCATTTAGCCTGGAAAGTATCTCATAAAGCATGATTTTAAACTAACTTTGACATTCTGGAATAGGTTGTGACCAGGTCCGGTCACACACTAAATATGCAGAGGTTGCTGACAACTTGAAACCTTGAAAACAATCGAATCGCACTGCTGTACTGGGTGGCACTGATTCTCCTGGAAGTTTCGTGCCATTCAAGAGAGCCCATTTACCATTTGCGGGAAATTCTGGTAATATACATCTGTTGAAGAAAATCAATTATGTTGTTTAGCTCTTCATCATTTATAGTGACAGTAATCGGGCCACTTCGGATTATTATAAGAGTAATATCCTTAAGAATGAATGTGCAACGTAGTAATTCAATGTTTGTTCATGCATGTCTTTTTTTGGGACAACGGCGAAGAAAAAGCTCAGTCAACGTTTTCTCAGTTTTTTTTTTTCATTCCTTTCATCCGTACTCAGTGGTGCCTAGTCTGGTATCCAGATGACGCAAGGTATCATCCCCCATTTTTTTCAAGTGTTCTATTCCTTCGATATTTGTGTTTTTGCAACTATGTATAATAGTTGTGTATCAAACGATTGAAAAGACGATTGTGATATTCATCACAAAACTAAGTTCCAAATAGATATGTGATTAGAAATGTTGTCGAAAGATGTCGGCATGAATAAAATAAGCTGAACTGACTGAATGGAATCATAATTGAAGGACTACAATCAGATTACCAGATGGTCTCTTCTGAGCCTACAGACCAATTTTGCTGAGCAGTACTGCACAAGTTATCAAGATTATATGTAATATTCTCTATCTTGCCATTGATAAGAAATTAATATTTTCCTCATATTGAATGAAATATTGATTAATTATTTCTGCTGACACTAATGGGATATTCTGAGACTTCTCTGTTGAAAATATCTCGAATTCCTCTGTGTTATTGATATTAACATAATCATCTATCATTTGATGATTAGTTTCGACTGGTTTCTAGAAATGACGTGATACTTAGAGGTCGTAAACATTTCGTGGCCCATTACCAAAGTGAGACATTATTTTGCTGTGTAACTTTACAGAAACTAATCGAGTAACCTTGATGTGATTTACTCGGAGAAGAAGGTAGACATCAATGAAAGCCATATGACTTCTTAAGGGTCAGTATTATTTCGAAGGTACTCAGATGAAGACATAAAAATGAAGATCCATTGCGTATTTACCACCATATTCTTCAACTGATACACATATTTTCTCAAGTTTCTCAAGATCCTATGAAAAAGGAGTTGTTTGAATTCTGAGATACTCCAAACATCTTAATAGATCCTTGAGCTACAAAAAATATTCCGCTCGAAATATCGAAAAGAGTGAAACTATTTGGTTTCCACTTGATTCGTACCAAGAGGTTTATGAGATCAATTTCAAGTAATCACTCTGAAATTGTTCGATATATTTCAGAGTGGGTAGAACAAATTATTTCATCAATGATACTAGGGAAATCAGTATATTTATTCATCAACTGTGTAACATTTTCTGTTCCTTTTTAAAATCGCATGCATTCGACTCACCCAGATTGTCGTTTCTCACGATTTATCAGATTGAAATCATGATTCGGAAATGTGCTGAAGTTGCTTGGATACGACGAAGCAACGCCTAGAAGAAAATTGTAGAGAATGAAACTATCAAGTATCTTCCAGTGAAATCAATAGAATATGAATCGAATGCATAATTGAACAGAATGTAGAAATATCATTCCTTGAATTTTTTACAAAACTCCGAATGGAAATTGATTTTTTTCAGTGGTAGGTTAAATACAGCTGTAGCAAAATATGTAATTTTTTCATCAACCTGTTTTATCGCAAACTACAAGCAGTTTGAGGAGTTCATTTTGAGTGGCACTCGAAAGGAGTCATTGAATACTTATTCTGATTGGCAAAATATATCGCCCTCATCAGGTCATACTTGGCAATGTCTTTATATCCCTATTAAAAATTGTGGATATTTGCATATTTATAAAAAAAACAAAACAACAAACTGTAGTTAATCTATTTGAATCGAATATTTATGTTGATCTGTGATTGATTGATCATCACCCATACCTTTTTCTGTTTGATTTTCAATATTTAACAGGGAACAGTTCAATTCAGATTTGCAGAACTTTGGTGTTTGTATGTGTTTGTGAGTGAGATAGTACACAGATCATTCAATCGTCATCAAATGTCGAAAGGACGCAAGGTTATCACCAGAGAAATTCTGTCATGTAAACAATGATTATGGAAACAGTTTCTGAGAGAAGGTTTCTACAAAGTCACTATTTATTAGATTTATTCTTATCGCGATGGAATCAGTAGGATAACTGGTGACTATTTGACATAGCGATAGACTTTTCATTTTATTATTATTTTATTTCCGGATCGACATTTCAATAGTCCAGTACATCATCTTCTATGAGGATGCAATAATATTGGCTGAAGATACCAAATTTTTTTGTGGAATACCTATGAAATAATCAGATACAGGTATGCAAAATCGTTTTTGTTACGTCAAAAATTGAATGATTTTATTTTCAAATTATGTAACTATTTTCCTTGTGAATTTGATTCGATGAGTAGTGAGTATATTGAGTGAGCAACTTCTGATATATGGACAGACAATATTGTGGATATGCCACTGATCCTTTATTTTACCTTAGAGTTGATTATATTTCAGTACCCTTTCTCTAGATGATATCTGATTGGCATCTATCATCAACACTATAGTAATGAAAATAACTTCATTGAAACAAATATGTTCAGTGCATGAGGATAAATTCATGTCTACCAAAGTAAAACTTTTTAACATTTGAGAATATCCAAAACTTTATACACAATTTGGAATTGATTATCAACGAGGAATTAAATGAATCTCAACATTCTGCTTCAAAATGTTTGCATTGCTCGGAAATACCGATGAATTATTAATTTGCAATAATGACGGAGAATCACAGCTACCATTAATCTCACCATTGATTATAATCCAAATAACAACAAACAACACTGACAAGAAATTCATCATACACACATCACTCGATTGTTTACAACAATCTGAACAATCTGAGACTGAGAAACAAGTATCAACGATAACCCACCAGAAAATAGTAGTGAAACAGGAATAATTAGCATATTCGTCTGGTAGAAGTCCAGAGACGGACTCAAAAATCTGTACTCCCAAGCTCATTTCAGATAATCATAAAGGTGAATAAGAATATTGAATTTTTGTTCATAGAAACTGGAAGAGTAGAGAGAATACAAATAAAATATGTAGAAAACTCAGCAGTGATAACAAAAATATCGCAGATTCACATTATGAAATGCAATTTCAGTAAGTTGAAATATAATGAAAGAGAAGAAAAAACTTCTCGAAAAGCAGAGGAAATAAAAAGTAGTGGTCGAAATTGTTGATAGCTAGAGATCAATGCAAAAGCAATCAACATTCAAACAAACATTTATTCATTTGAGTACACCCCTGCATTGTGATAAAAATTTTCAAACCAGTTTTCATATTCACAATTGAAACATCACTATTGATTTTTTTATTGACTTCATTCTGTCTCTATCAGATAGAACTTGGTATGGTCTATGAGTCGATGATCAAGTACATAGTATAATTTTCACTTCGACATTCGTCTTTGAATATATATTTCAGAATCCATGTATAACCTTGAAAAGGAATAACTTCCCGCCATTTTCATGTTGCTGGCACCTATGCACAGTTCTGTCTATTTTCTTAAATCTAAGTCAGATATAAAGAAAGGAATCTTCATTAATTCATATTCACTTTTACAAATGAGATTTCTTCAAATATATGAAGGCACAATTGAAGCTTACTGTAATAACGTCGATCGTCTAGTTTGTCAGAATACACAGAGATGTCGTGGTATACACCATTCAACACAAAATAGTTAAATATCATCACCATCATTGATGGTGTTCTATGTGATCTCAACTTTAGATTGTTGAAAATAAGGAATAATCTATGCAAATTCAAACTTTAAATACGAATATCATCAAAATTGCGATTTGAAAACACTGGAGACGTGAATTAGGGGAATTTGGGTGAAGGTTTAAGAATGGAAAATGAACTATGGAATTCCCAATGAAAATTAATTCGTCTATGACACTTAATTTAATTTCGAGAGGCAAAGTGGCGATAATACGAATGATTATCGGTCTGAATTGAAGTACCTTTCAAAAACTGCTAATCAAGAAGAATGACTTTGTTCTCTAAACGACTACCTGAGCCTGTCGAATATTCGAATCGAATCGACTGTTGTTACAGGTAATGTAATTACAAAAAGTTTGAATCAATTCTTCTCAAGAATGATCTATGATATCGAATGTATATTCAATTTCTCAAATTCAGTACCGAAAACAAAAAAGTGAAAAATAAGTTTTTGATTAGCCGTATCTTGAATGATTTGGAGAAAATTTCCGTAACGATTTCTTCCTTAAATGGCTGTAGCTCACTTGTTCAACATTTTCAAATAGAGGGTTAGTATATCGTCATGAAATCACCGCTAGTACCAGTAGTTTTCATTTGGCTGAAGAGGTTCTGGATACCCTCTATAAATATTTCCCAATCTTCCCTATGAATTATCATTCTGTACGCTGTACTAGCAGTAAATTGATCGAACATATATTCTGGGAATGAAGATCCACTAATTTATGAGAATCAACTCCATTCTTATTGTACGAATATTCCAAGAAGGCTTTTTTGAAAGCTGTTCTCTAGTTGCTTGGTTTCTCTTCCGGTATGTGTAAATCGAATTCTCTGCAGATAGGGAGAAATTCGATCTGATCAATGAAGTGATTAGTACCTTGAAATATATCAAGTTGCAAAGCATTTTTATGATTGCCTTCCGTATACATGACACTTACAACATCACGTCAGTAAATACAGTTGTAGACAATAACAGAACAAATCTCGAAGGGATATTTCATTATCTGCTATTCAAACACTGGCACTGGTTTATAGTAATGAATGTGTACTATGGTTAGCTTTTGTTTGAGTAACGTTCGAAAATCGTGATAGTTTGCGTGAAAGTGGATATCGTGAATCTCAACTATGGATGAAGAAAAAATTCCTTTACTCAGTGGTGAAAAATTACCCACGATATCTCAAACAGAAAATGTATGTATGAACTATGTTATTAATTCACTGTTTGATAATACTATGTTTCTTCAATGTCTATCATAATCTTCAAATTCTGCTTTAACTAATCCAGATTGATTATCAAGTTGATATGGAAATTAATAATAACCAGAATTGCCTTGATGTAATGAAAATTATATAGTTTTCTCTTACTTACTTAGTTACTAGCGACAAGTTCATTTTCAATTCGAATTTGCCAAGTTTATAAGAAACAATCTGATATACAGAGTGGTCAATTTTGAGTCATGACGTCTTGAACATTAAGTTAACCTTTACTTCATTCAATTTTTGGTGTTTCTATGGAAAACTGAAATCCTAATAATAAATTCATTATTATTTATTTTTATTTGAGGAGAAGAAAAAGTTCCTCTCCATAGCGACTTTGTTCTTCATTAGAGGTAGTGATGAGCGTTCTTCCAAATAATTTGTTATTGCTTTCAACTGGAAGAAGATTCTTGCATCGATAAATTTATGAAATATACCTATTTCCAGGTCGAATCTTCTTCTATATCTTCATCTATGGGAGTAGAATACGTAAGGGTTGCCGTATATGGTACTGACTCTGCATCTACTGTTAAAATTGTTCCGCTCAACGAAAGAATTACATATGCTTGGAATAATTTGAATGTATTCACCAATAGTGAAGAAAGGGTTCGTAGGAAGTACTGGTGTTGTGGAACGAAGTACTTGGTGGAAAATACTGAAAAGAAACATATCCTCAAGAATGGTGAGTAGTTCTTATGGACTGTTCACTATCTTTAAGATATACTTCATTTGTCTTCTGTCTTCTGTCTTCTGTCGACAAGCAATTGATTTATATTGACAGGTGATCTTATTTTCCAGTTAACGGTGTTGCCTATCCCGGTGAACTTTTGGCTGTTCTGGGATCGAGTGGATCTGGAAAAACTACCTTATTGAACGCGTTGACCTTCAGGCCAACTAGAGAACTCATCGTTACAGGAACCAAATGTGTGAATGGCATTCCAATCAATTCGAAGTCTTTAACGAAGGTCTCAGCATACGTACAACAAGATGATTTATTCATTGACACTTTGACTGTGAGAGAACACCTAATTTTTCAGGTGAGTTGAATATTGATTTCGTTTCAGACTATTCAGTATCACAACTTGTACTTCCCATTTTGGAATATTTTTCCAGGATATAGAGGAAAAATTTTAACAACCTTTGAACATGTTCATTTTCTCATTTGAATTTTTGATCTTGTTTCAATCCCCCTCATAGCTGAGATGTAATTTTTTTTTCGATGGTTCAATCAAGTCACACATAAACATATTCAGTTTATGACAAGTATAGATATTATTTCGAATAGTGCATAAGAAATTGTGAAGAATTAGGAACTGGAATTTTCTAGGCACTACTACGAATGGATCGAAATATTAAGTATGGGCAGCGATTGAAAAGAGTCGAGGAGGTGATATCTGAGGTGAGAAATACAAAACTCAGTCAGATTCAGTCGTAATTTCGCATGACATCACATCGAACGTTTCAGTTGGCTTTGAAAAAATGCGAAAACACTCAAATAGGCCAAGTAGGAGGAAATGGAATCTCAGGAGGCGAGAAGAAGAGGTTAGCTTTCGCAGCGGAAGTGCTCACGAATCCATCTTTGATGTTTTGCGACGAGCCGACTTCCGGCTTGGACTCTTTCATGGCGCTGAATGTGGTGCAAGTGCTAAAAACGATGGCTCAGAGTGGGAAGACTGTGGTCTGCACAATCCATCAACCCAGCTCTGAATTATACGCCTTGTTCGACAGAGTGTTATTGATGTCAGAGGGCAGGGTAGCTTTCATGGGATCCCCAGAAGAAGCTAACACATTCTTCAGGAAGTGTGTACTCTTGTTTATTATTCTCCAAGTCAAGTAGGAAATGAAAAATATATCGTAGCGCCACCTCATAGTGAAATCTCCTCTCGTGGGAAGTTCTATATAAAAAAAAAACAATAATAATACCAAAATTCCTCGCATTCCTCAGAAGATATATCTTCAAATTCAACTTGAGAAAAATTAATCATTTTCAGAATAGATGCACCATGTCCTAGGAATTTTAATCCAGCCGATTATTTCATTCAACTTCTGGCTATCGTACCTGGAAGAGAAGAATCCTGTAGACAAGCAGTAAACATGGTTTGCAATGCTTTCGAAAAATCGGACTCCGGGATCAAAGCAGCACTGGAGTCTTCATCAGAGGTTGGTTGTAATGTTATTATTATGATCGACCAATGAATTAATTGTCCAAGTTTCAAATGAATGGAGTTCTCAAGATACTAACTGTTGCCATACTAACTATTGATTCCCAAAAGTATTGATAATTGTATTTTTTTTCTTTGTAGTGGGTGAGACCTACTATCGGCTCAAATTAGAAATGATCCTTTGTAGTGTCATCACCTTCGGATTCATCCATCCTACAATCATTTTGAAACAGATTTGAATGAGTGATAATAAAATTATATGATTGGAATCCCCTTGAATGAATGGATAAGTTGGCGAATGAATCAATATTATGAATTCTTGCCTTGTATTTTTCATCAGACATGTTTACTTCTAATTGTAATTAATATATACAGGCTGGCCCAACGGAAACGTAGCGGATTGTATAACAAACAGGATATTTTATCGGGAAAAAACCTGAAAAACATCAACTTTGTAAATGAGAGAGACAACTTTTGACGTAAACAGTAAAGACCAAACTTTACCCTCCTAAGTGGGGGTAGCATCCCCTGATTTTTTTCAAATGGAGATGAAGGGAATGATACAATCGTTAAAAAGCCCTTTTGATTCCCTATACATTGTTTCTTCATTTTTGAAATTCCGTCTACTCGTTGCAAAGATATGGACCTTACCGTTTCGTTGAAGTGAATGTTGGGAATATATTTCTAAAACCAATTTGTTTTTTTTTCCTGTTAATTGCAGATAGTTTCTCGATAAAATCTCTTCCTGGTAGTTATACCTTCCGGTACGTTTTCGTTGGGCCACCCTGTATGTTTTAGGTATGCTGATTATGATTCCAATGAAATTGAATTCAATCGGAATTTGATATTAGTTTGATTATATCAATATATGAATCACTTTTTCAGAAAAGGAATCTAGATGATATCGATTTGGAAATGTGGTCCAACGGAAATGGAAATAGTCCATACAAAGCTTCTTGGTGTAGCCAATTCAGTGCAGTATTATGGAGATCCTGGATAGGAATTATGAAGAATCCAATACTTATCAGAGTCAGACTATTACAGACAACAGTAAGACAATGAAATGGTATATTCAGAATCAGATGGTTCATTCATGCTTCTATAATATATTTTTAGATGGTTTCATTAGCGATAGGAGCAATTTATTATGGCCAACAGATCGACCAGGATGGTGTTATGAACATTAATGGCGTACTGTTCATATTCCTGACAAACATGACTTTCCAAAACGTTTTCGCTGTGATAAATGTATGTTGAAAAGAATAATTTAATATTTATCCTGCTAAGTCCAAGACAATGATTTATTTCAGGTGTTCTGTTCAGAACTTCCAGTTTTTCTACGCGAGAATAGAAACGGTATGTACAGGACTGACGTATATTTCTTGAGCAAAACCCTATCGGAGCTACCATTTTTCATTCTGATGCCTTTCATCTTCACATCAATTTGCTACTACATCATCGGACTGAATAGTGACATCAGTAGGTTCTTCTTGGCGTGTGTTATTATAATTTTGGTGGCAAATGTAGCGACGAGTTTCGGTGAGATTCTTCTGAAGAAAGAACGAAGTCATCGATGTCGTAACCGCATATTTTCAGGATACATGATTTCGTGTTTGGCAACTACAAGTTCAATGGCATTTTCAATCGGTCCCCCAATGATTATACCGTTTCTCTTGTTTGGTGGATTTTTCCTCAATATCAAGTGAGTATTTTCTACCAAAATAATGAAATATTCATTATACTCCCTTCCAACTATTGGAAAACTAATATCATTGTTATCTATATGTGTGTTGCTGTTATTCATTCATTTTTCATTTCAATGAAGAAGTCCAAAGGATGCACTGCAGCTGGATGTTTCTTGAACTTTCTCTTACACACTGATACCTTGAAGACCATTAAGTTATTCATAAAGTTCAAGGTACCCCATTCTCTAGGTTCAAATTAGATTCCTCTCGTTGCGTTTCTCTCCTGTAGTGGGGCCTTACGAAATGTGTTCGATAGACTGAAGCTCAGGTCCTAGCCAATCTAGAAGTTTGGTTAGTTTGGTTTGGTGAAGCCCTTTCACTTCTGAATATATTCACACATGACTTGCTCTAACAACATAAGTCACCAGGATAACGAGTTTACTATAACCCTGGTGTGTTATCGCAGTCTACTTTTGGTAGTACATCGATGCGTGTTTGATCAGTTCAACTTCATTCGAATTTGACAGTGTTGGTACGTTTCAAGATGAGTCTGGATTTTACCTTGTACCCTGCAAGAGCTCCTATATATATATATATATATATATATATATATATGTATATATATATATATATATGATTTTAATTGAACGAATAACAGGGGAAGCTTGATTCTATCTGTATTTGGGTTCAATGAAAAACTTTCATGTAGAGAATGCTTGTATTCTGCACCTTAATTTTCAGGTCAATACCCGTGTACCTCGAATGGTTGTCTTATCTCTCCTGGTTCAAGTATGGTAATGAAGCTCTGATGATCAACCAATGGGAAAATATCGAGAAAATAAATTGTCCTATTGGAAACTCTACTTGTCCTCCGAATGGTAAAGTTGTATTGGAGATGTTCAATTTCATGGAAGGCAACTTCGCGTATGATTTATTATCACTATTCTGTTTGATAGTTGGTTTCAGACTGATTGCATTACTCGCACTGCTACGTAAAACCTATCATTAGATACTTCAGGCAATTTGAAGACGTAAACGTGAGAATGCATCGTTAACCTGATATGTAAACGTATTTCTTCATGGCCAAATCGAGAGTTAACACCAAAAAAGTTCGTAAATGTTACGTATCGATAAAATACATAGATAATATTAGGCCTGAAATGTCATATCACATTTGTTTCTATCCCTTTCCAAATTTGATTCAATTCACCACTTCGAAATACTTTAGAATTATGGATTTTCATCAATTATTCATGAAATCAATCACCATCATAATTCATCGAAGTATTTTCATATTTATATTTTTCTCTCAACATTTCTTCATCTGGAAATTATGCTTCAATTATCTCAGGGTATTCAGTATTTTTTGTATAATTTTTTGAATGATATCATAAGATTTTTTTTTCATTTTCACTTGAGAATACTTTATGTTTATTATTGGTTGAAGTTTGCTATCATTATTGTTTTTTCATTATGTAAATTTTTAGTTTATCAACATTCAGGTAGGTATTGTATAAAATCAAGGATATGTAAAGCACTTTCTGTTATATCGAGGAGCTTCTTTTTGAGAATCCTTCATTAAGTTAAGAAATGACAAAACAAAATAACAAACATTATACCACATGATTCAGGATTATAAAAAATATATACATCATCATCGCCAAGGTGTTTTATTTCCATACGAATATATACAGGAATCACCATTTTGACAAGGTGAATAGACAGTTTGAGTAGTAGATTTTTGGCTGAAAGTGAATTTGTTTATACAAAGTTTCATGTGATGGATGGGAGTATTTTCAAAATATGCTTCAATGATTTTTGATAATTTTCTTAGACAGGTTCTAGCTTGCACCAAATATTCCAGAAATTATTCAAATAAAAAATTATGCCACTAGAAAATATTCACTTATCACTTTGAAGTAATGAGGAGATATCCTGAATGAGAGGAAATATCTGAACTTGGAAGAAGTAGACATTCCTATTGTCAGATCATGCATGGAATAGAGACATAAGATATGCTATACAATGTTACTAATGTGGATATTATTGAGGAGTATTGCTCAGTGGCGCATAAACTAGAACGGAATATTGATTTTCACATTGATCTATTTTACCTTAGGAATGACGTAGGGGAAATCGAGTTGTATCTTATTTCATTGTTCCGGAATATTTCAGATAATAATCTAGTCAATGAACTATCAGGGCTTCAGAGTTAAGGTGTCTTATCAAAAAAGTGTGGCATCGTGTTGTTCTTCAAATAGAGTGGTACAATATTTACATAGGATTCAACGGGTGTGATATCGTTAAGTATAAGGCTGCTTTTGCGGAATTCAATTGTTTTCGTGGTTCGAGTGTTTCAAGTGTGGAGTTCTAGTATGGGTGTAGAAAATCATGAGGAAGATTCCCGTAAAGGTGTGGAATTTCAGTCGAATGAAATGTTGGTATCTAATGTGAGTAGATATCATAAAAGAATTCATCGAAGTAATGTAATCATTTGGTTTGAGACTTCAGAATTGAACTTCAATTTCACAGCTTCTCGAAACGAAGCAATAGGAAATTCATTCCAAGAAAAACATCCCCAATTTTGATTCGTGACAATGATAAATATTGATCAGAATACCAAAGTAGAGACAGAAGACAAAAGTCCTCTACGAAGTAATATAACATGGTTGACTTAAGATATAATTCATAATCCGAATTAATAATTCAGTAAGATTGACGGATATGGTGATTTTTTAATAACACGTGCAAAAAGGAAGTATCCAGTCAACCATTGATAATTCAATTTGCTAGAAATATTTAGGTAGCAACTCAGTACTCAACAACGGTGTTGATTCCATTTTGTAAGATCATCGTTTCTGAAATAGGCCAATTCATCAATTATATTTCATTCAAATCGCTTCACCGTAATTGAGTTTTTTCTTATACGAATGTCGCTAACAACACAAAACGTTATGGTTCCCAAGCTGGTTTTTAAGAATTTTCTTTGGATGATGCAGTTTTGATCCATTTCATTCATCAACCGGAAAAATTAACTGAAGACCGTACTTTCTGTTGAGATAGACATAATTACTACCTGAAGAGCTATGATTTCATGTCAAATTGATGGAACTTTCTATACGATTCTTTGGTTCTCTCAGTCAGTGAAAACTCAATATCATTGTTCGATTCTCTTTTTTTTTTATTATTCCCTTATATATTTCTTCAGATCATAATGCAATGATATGATTTATTCAGTGGATTTTACTGAATAAATATCCGATTCACTAACAATATCAATTTCTAGGAAGAATCTGGCAGTTTTCTATTGTTAGATTCACTTAAAGAACACAATACGACCTATTCACGATCACTAATAGATGGAGGATTAACATTAGCCTGGAACAATTTGTCCGTCTATGCCAGATCTAAAATTCAAGGGAAAATACGACTCAAACGGATCATCAATGGAGGTCAGTAACAACGATGATATTTATTTCCAAGCAGAATTGTGTTATATCTACTGAACTGACCAATGATTTTCGATCTTCTCTGCTGATTATTTCATCGAGTTAGGAATTGATATTATTGTCACATATTTATTTGGTTTTCAGTGAGTGGTGCTATTAAACCTGGAAGCTTGGTCGCCCTAATGGGTTCAAGGTAAGCATAATCAGTTATCAGAAATGATATCCTCAGATTTATCCATGACTTTATTTGGAACTCATATTTCTATCCTTCATCATTTCTAATTTTTCAGTGGTGCTGGAAAAAGTACACTTATGTCGTCATTAGCATATAGAACTTCAGGTGAGCATTTATTTCTCAACAACAGCTGCATATTGCCACTGAATATCAAGGTTCACAAAATGGTTGGATATCCTCGAAATGTCACACTGGAAGTAAAGTTGAATTTTCCTATAAGGAGACCATTATTATAATCGAACAATAACGATAACTGATTTCTAACTAATTTGCGAAACGGAGTCTATCAACAATGGGACATTCTTTCCAATATTAATGTTCCGTAGTATATTCAGGACTATTTGTCCAAATCAAAGAGGAAGAATGGCAACACATTTTCCGATTACTATATAACTAATTGGAATTCATTTTATGAAATACCTCTTGCATTGAACTGAAAATGTCAAACTATTACATTCGAAAGAAAATTAAGATGGATTATGAAAAAACGAGAGTTGATTGAGAAATATTAAATCATGCTCACATTATATCCATCTTGAATAATATTCAATGTAGCAACTCTATAATTGGTGACAAGGTTTTTGTATGAATGAACAAATCTCAGACACCCTGAATTTCATTCATACAGAACTACTCATAACTACAAAATTCAAAACTGAGTTACTATTAATTCATTGATGACCGCGATATTCTTCACAGCCTCATTCTGAATGTAATATCTCTGGATGATTATTTTTTCAGCTGACGTTCAAGTAGAAGGTGATATTTTGATAAATGGTAGAGAAATCGGTAGTTATTTGAAACATCTTAGTGGGTACATGCATCAAGAAGACATCTTACTGCCATATCTAACCGCTTGGGAACACATGAATATCATGGTTAGTGAGATTCTTGCTTACAAAATAGAGTTTTGACTATCCCTCTTCATTTTCTTCAAGGCACATCTGAAACTAGATCGGAGAATCGTTCCTAGTGAAAGAACAAACATTATATATAATATTTTGGGACTCTTGGGACTACTCAAGTGTATGCACAGCAGAATAGGTGGAATAGATCGCAATAAAGCCTTATCAGGTGGTGAGAAAAAGCGTTTAGCTTTCGCTACTGAAGTGAGTGAATTCAATATCTTGCAAGATAATTTCAGTTGATTCTTGTGGTTCCTAGCTTCTAACCGAGCCAGCAATCCTATTCTGCGATGAACCAACTACAGGGCTAGACTCGTATTCTGCTCAGAAACTGGTAACGATGATGAGTAAAATGGCTGCAGAGGGTAGAACAATAATTTGTACCATCCATCAACCTTCTCCAGATATATTCGCTCTGTTTTCACAGCTCATTCTGGTTGCAGAAGGCAGGATAGCATACATGGGATCCACTCAATTCGCGCTAGACTTCTTCAAAAGGCAAGAAAATCAATCTCGATCATAGTTAAACAGCAACCAGATATTGGTGTTGATTTCAGGATGGGATATGAGTGTCCAAGCACTTTCAGCCCACCCGATTTTTTCATCAAAACTATTTCGATGACACCTGGATATGAAGACAACTGTAGACAAACTATAAAAAGGATATGTGACAATTATGTTGTGAGTGATTATGCCAAAGATGTTGAGATTACAATGCAGTATGAATTTCACAAGAGAAGAACAGCTGTGAGTATTGAACTCCTATACAGGGTGGCCCAACGAAAACGTACAGGAAGAGGTTTTATCGAGAAAAACCTGAAAAACGTCAACTTTGTTTATGAGGGGAACAACTTTTGACGCAAAAAGTATAGCTCAAACTTTACCCTCCCAAGCGAGAGTAGCATCCACTAAATTTTTTTAAATGGTGAATGGGGTCAAATGAAACTTCGTTGAAAAGTCCTTTTGATTCCTCATACATTGCTTTTTCATTTCTGAAATTCCGTCGACTCGTTGCAAAGATATGGATCTTTGAAATGTCGCTAGTACATTTCTCAAAAAATACAAAAAGTTAATCGATTTCCCTTAAAAACTTACCGTTCTGTTGAAGTAAATGTTGAGAATATTCTCTTGGAAACCATACGCTTTTTGCTGTTTTTGTTGATTCCAGCTTGTTTCTCGATAAAATGGTTTCCTGTTAGTTATACCTTCCGTTACGTTTTCGTTGGGCCACCCTGTATATAACGAGCATTGTGCGGAAGCGGTTCATTCCTACAACTCCTTTATTCCTGAAGGAAGTAGAATTGAATGAATTTTATAACATTTTCGTTTGACTTCCTTGAATTTGACTTTTATTTTCGAAGTATTTGAATAAATTCGAGGTCGACATCATTGATCTAATCGATAAAAACATAAATATATGGGAATGAGTCATTTCTGGAAGAACTTCGATAGAGAAATATGTGATTTTGATTTACTGTTGTTTGTAAGACTTGACTAATAACCTTTCATTCCAGGATAGGATATTCGAATCCAATAAAGATTTGTGAGTATCAAAATGTCTCATATTATGCAATCCTATGGCAGATATTTTTTTAGCAAAGCAATGCATTGGTATGTTAAACTCTTCTGGCTCACCTATCGATGGTTTTTAGAGATACGAAGAGAACCATCGATTGCATTGTGGACAATCATCCAAAGACTGGTGAGACAAACATAATATATTCCATTATGGAATTGACATGACTGCGATCGAACATAACAAAAAAAAAAAACTGAAAAAGAACGACAAAAAACTCAAGACTTTGAGTTTTTTGTCGTTCTTTTTCAATATATTTCACTCCACTTTGAACTATGGACTATCTCCGTCGAATCAAGAAAAAAACTATTCTGAATTAGTGAATTAATTCCTCTTATTGTTTGAATAATCAATATTCGTCTTCTTCATTTTCCCTCTTATTCATCTTTTTCATATTCTCCATGTTCTTCATCCATTTCATGTTTTCTATCTCCCACATCTTCTCAATTTTCTTCCTCCTATATCTTCTTCATCATCTGAATTTGTTTCTATCATAGATATATCGTTTTCTAATCCAAATATTGATCATTTCAGGTCGTTGCAATCATCATTGGGCTCTGTTACTTCGAAACCAATGCTTTAACTCAAAGTGGAATCCAGGCTGTCCAAGGAATGATGTTTCTATTTGTAAGCGAGAACACATTTACTCCTATGTACACAGTTCTAGCTCAGTTTCCAGTGAAACAAACTCTCTTCTTGAGGGAATACAGATCGGGGATATACAGTCCGATATTGTATTACGTATCACGCATATTTGCTCTGGTAAGGAATTGTTACGTTGGAGGAATAAAAAAAATTCGCCCCCGGGTGGGCTCGAACCACCAACCTTTCGGTTAACAGCCGAACGCGCTAGCCAATTGCGCCACGGAGGCTTACTTGATGTGAGAAAAACTTACAATTGGAAACCCATTTTGATGTATGAAGTATAATAGTGATAGTCAACTCAAATAACTAGAATTAACTACAGTTGACTCTCTAACTAAAGTTCAAAAATTGGCATTATAATTGAGACTGAAAAATCAGATTTTGATTTCAGTTCTGCAAATTATTTTTGTTATAGTAATGATTGTCTCCCACGTCATTATGTTGGTCTGATTTTATTTTCAGAAGACTGTTCATTTGAACATAGTTTTAACGACAACGAGTATTTATTTTATTTATTTATTATTTATTTTATAACTATTTTCTAGATTATAATTCAAGACCAAATCACATGATTGAATGGTACGACTTCAAACAAAAATTTCTTCTTTTACTTCAGCTATTTAGTTAATTAGAATACACTCCCAATACATCATAAATAAATAAAATAAACTATGGAATAATTTAAATAGATACAAATCCAAATTTTTCTTTGAACTTTTCCAACTATGAATGCGAGAGAGAGAGAGAGAAATAGAAAAAAATCAAGAAGATCATAGAGAATCCAGTAAACTCGAGTTACGTAAATCTAGTCCAACCCGAGTTACGTGAATTTCAACTTGGGTTAAATCAAATTCTGTTCATTCCGATTAGGCACCTCACAGGAATAAACGTGAAAATCTTTTTCAGTAGAGGTCTACTACTTCCTGTTTAGAAAATAGTTTTTGATTTTCAGATACCAGGATTCATCGTGGAACCAGTATTATTCTCAATAGTAGCCTATGGGCTATCAGGACTACGAGCGACCTCTTATGCATTTTTAATGACAACCTTGATAATCGTTCTAACGATGAACGTATCAGCAGCATGTGGTATGGTTTCATTTATACTCGAAGAATTTCATGACTTAACGAAATACATTTAAACACATATGTTTCACTTTCCCTATTCGTGAATAAAATAGTAGTCCACCCTCAGAAGGTAGCTGAGAGTGAAAATATACCATTATCGCATGAAAATAGTTGAAATAGTGTATCTATTTGATCATAGAATATAACTGATACTCAGATTGAGACACCTTCGGTTTTCGTAGTTGGTATAGTCTATTTACTCAAGGAATATAATTGTGCCAGATTTGGTTATCTTTTAATATCTACCATTAGTGAGAAATGAAAAGTATCTTGCTAACAATTAAACTTTAATTCAGTTGAGACATGGCTGAGAACATTTGGGCATCGATAGTTATGGCGAAACAGTGACTCCACAACGATGCCGAATTTAGAGAGAAATCTTTGATCCGCTTACAAAGTTTGTTTAGTTGAAATTTTCACGAATATAAAAAAACTGATAAATGGTTATCCGCAGTTGATATTTATCCAATTTTGGTATATATATTTTATACATTGATGACATTTTTCGAAACAATTTGATTGATATAATCAACCTATTTTTTATTTCGGAGTATCGTTGACAAAAAATACAAAGTGCAACGCCGCACTTCTTGACGAACTATCAGAAATATCTTACCCGAATAAAGATACTATTGATTGATTCATTTTCATACAAAATCTTATAAATATTAAAGTGAAAAATATAACAAGTGAATTTCAATACAATTGGGAGTAATTTGATTGATTGGAAGTGAAAGAAGAGCATTTAGAGACGAAAAGGGTATCTTTCTGATTTTTGTACCACCTTTTCATCGAAAAAATAAATTTTGACTCAAATTAAGAGGTACAAGAATGGCATGCGGAAGTACCAAACTCATTGGAATATTTTTTCTGCTCTTTCCATATCTGCAAACGAATTTTCGAAATTTCGTCATACAGGGTGTTGTAGTGAACTGATGGAGTTCCTTTAATTTTTTCAAGTCCGTACCTGGATTATTAAATTAATTCATTCGGAATTCGGTAGCATACAGGATAATGAGTTGATGTTACGAAAATGAATGAAATATACAATGCAGATCGTAAGTTATGAACCATTGAAGAAATAGGAGAAATATATAAAACACTCTGTAGCTCGCTTATACAGGGCGCTAGACCAATCATATGGGGGTTTTCCATAACCAGCCATACCTACCCTTACAGTACGCCCATTTCTCAATTGAATTACCCTGTATAAAAGTACCTATTTATAATCCGTTCTAGGTATAATGTTTTCTAATGCTTTTGAATCAATACCAAGTTCAATGGCATATTTAGTCCCGTTCGACTATGTTCTGATGATTACTTCGGGATTATTCCTGAAATTGAGGTAATGAAGTTTAATAAGCCGCAGCAATTGATGATTCAACAAACATATTTCAGCACAATACCAATAGTATTAACTTGGACAAAATATTTGTCTTGGATTATGTATTCTACTGAAGCTCTTAGCATCCTTCAATGGCAGGGAATTTCGAATATAAGTGAGTACAGAGCAGAGTGTTTCCTTCGTCCTTCAAAAGCAATAATCGAAAGTGAGAAAACAGCATTCTAGGTTATACTCATGTGAATTTAACGTTCATACTTTGGGATTTATCTTTCACTGATACGCATATAATTTCAGCTTGTGAAAATAAGAATCTTGATGGAGTTCTTTGCATCACCGATGGCAAAGATGTTTTGGAAAAATACAGTTTCTCAGAAGAGCATTTCGTCAGGAATATCTTGGGCCTACTGTTCCTCTTGTCATCTTTTTATGTTTTAGGATATTATTTCTTGAAAAGAAGAGTTAGACATGTTTGAAAATGAACGAATCATCAGCAGTTAGAATATTTATTTATGGAATAACTAATAAAATGTTATTATATAACGATACTTGATTTTCCTGCCATCACTAATATTTTTGATTGTCAAATAATCGTAAGAGAATCTGGCAACGCCGGTTTCGACTAAAATAGATGCATATAGCGCGTGCGAGCCATCAAGTCGCCCCCTTCCACCTTCAAATCACCATGCTCGCGCTGACATTGCGGCAACACGCGCACGCGCACTGCATTTACAGTGCGAGCTGTCATGGAGAACGTTTGACTGTGTACGGTGTTAGCGTATGAATAAATCGCGATTAAATCGGGTTTTCGTCGTCGACTCTTTTCGGGATTGTCCAGAACGAAAGTGTATGTGTCGTTCAGATGAAATAAGCTTTGGGTTCTGTCACGATAACGCCTACCTTGGCTGCTGTGACTTGTAAAACCGATGACCTCTTGATACAGATATTATAGCAGTAGGGAAATCGGTAAGTCTGGTTTGCGAGGAATTGGATAGAAGTATGATAATCTAGACACAGTGTGTGACTCATAGAAGAGTTAAGGATTATCAGGAGTGTGATTATCAGTACGAATACACTTCGAGACTAATCGTGGAGATGACAATAACCTGAAACAGTAGGAAAACATAATCTATGCATTCGCTTAGACCAGATGTAAACATTGGAGTTCCTTGTGATATATATTAATCATTACTATAAATATATTTAATTTCAATTTGAGTTGGTGTTTCCCTGTTAAATAAAACTTTGAAGCGATGTTTTAACATCTGTAGGCTGAACATTATTGCTGGCATTCCTATTATTTACTACTCTTTTGAGGATCTCATGGAAACATTGAGACTGTCATTGAACGAGTATAAAAGTTAGTGTCATCAGTACAGTTTGCCAGTTTTAATCCAATTTTCCCATTGACAATTCAAGATAACATAAGTTATCGGCAAATAGAATTATAAGTGATGCTAAAATATTTTCTTTTCATTGTAGCGATAAAATCATGATTGAAAGATTTCATTCAACCATTCTCAATAATTGATTTCGACAATTTTACTCGATCTGAATTCTAATGATAATGTTTGTAGGTGAAGTATTTTGTCCCAACAAACATGAATTTGATGATATTATCCTGGGGAAGTTGATACTTTTCGAGATATTCCACTTTAAAGTCTAAAATTTCACCTTCTTTTCTTCAACGTTTAAGAACAAGATTGTATAGATCAATTGCAAATTTCTTTATCAATAAGGTACATAACATATTTAGAAGGAATTTGCCATGTATTGCTGTTCAGAAAAAAAATAGAAATGCGGTACTTTTTGTCTTGATCTCTTCACGATAATATATCCACAACAATTTACATCGGAATATAGATGATGAGTACAAAGTAACTTCAATTTTGAGCAAATAATTTGAAACGTAACAAAGCTGATGATAATTCAGACCAATCAGTAAAATTAGAAAGCATAAGGTAGCCAATTCGAACAGAAAAGAAAAACAATTTTCGTTGGCCACTTTCGATAATTTTTCAAAAATACAGTATTGGTTGAATAACCAAATTAATCGCATTGTTCTGCTAATCACAATAGTGGAAACAGATAGACAATTGTACATAACGATATAGGGCTATTATTCGAAGCAACACCCTGTATATCCATACTTCAACTCCAATAACTCAATTTTCTAGTGTTAGACATCGAAAAAATCTATGAATATTCAGGGAATTTTGAGTATTAACTTGAGAACGAGATTATCAATTGTTTTTCTGTTGAAATTTTGCCGATCTGACGTTTTGATTTCAAAATACCTAATTTGGATTATTTTATGTGAATTTCGAATCTCGAATTAGAGTTTGCCTGATTATCAAACTTGTTTCCGTTCCCAGCAAGTAGGTGTCAAATAAATTGCTGTAATTCAATCACAATACATGCTGTAATGAAAATGAAGCCTCCCTAGTTGGCAATGTGACCTTTAATTAGTTAACAATTTTATACTTTGGCGGGTGTTGCTTTGTTCTCCTTTTCATTTGTTACAGATGTATAGAGATGAGTTCGTTCAGCTATATCCGATTATAATTCGATTCCGAATCCCTGAAGTAAGCTCGTCCCACAGTTTTTTCCCTTTTGTGGAAAATGTATTCTCAGGCCGAAACGCTGGGTTCTTTTGAAATAATGAATAATCACTCAATTTGTATAAAATCAAGTTGAGTTTATACAGCAAATAAGAAAAAGATGGAATAAGAATGCACCAATGAAAGCATAATGTTATGTCAATTCATAACAGATAACAAGTACCGCAAGAATATAAAAGTTGTTTTGTCCTTAGTCGACTAACAATTGTGATTTTCGTATGTATCGAAAAATCGAACTTTTACTTATAACTCGAGAGCAAAAGATGATAGACAATTTCTGTTTAGTTGAGTATGCTACCTTAATTTTTTGGTATCTCATATTCATCAGGTCACCCTATACGAACATTGAAATTCACCCACCCTATACACGTGGAGCGTAGCTTCGATTTGATGTCGATATTGGAACCTCAAGATATCCTAAAAACCATGTAATCATGCATGATTCCGGAATCTTGAATCAACAAAACCTGCCCAATCGTCCATTCCGGTAACTACTGCAAATCCTTTGGTAGTGAGTAATTATGGGGAAGGCCCTTTGTTTCGTTACTCGCAAACAGAATTTCATCCTATTTCGAATACTCTTTCAACTTCCGTATTATCAACCGGAACTCGTAATAGAAGTTCGAAAGGGAAATAATTCCCTACACATTGCACAACACCAGCTGAGGTCTAATTTTAGCCTGCTCAAGAAGGTGATTCGAGATATCGATTTGTTACTCGTGTCAAATCGAATTAGTGGTAATTCGTACGGCTGAGATCTGTGTGATGTGACGAAAAGGATTTTCTTGCACATGCAAATGATATGCATGTATCACGTGCGTAAGTATCGATTGAATTCCGAATGTTCCTACTGGCATACTTCGGTCTGGTTGATTGATTGATCGCAATTCGGGGCCATGTTCTTCTGCTGCACAAAAAGCTCATCAAGATATGTCTGCAGGCACCAAGAGAGTTAGTCTTTGAAATATTCGAAGAAGAAAGGTATTTGTCAGTTATACAAAAAAATCTGATAATGACAGTCATAATAAGGCGGTGAGTTTTGGGAATACGTACGTTTTTATACTTGAAAAACTCTTTGTTCTTTCGGATTGATTCCTTCTTTCAATGAACGCTTTTGATAAAGATTGTACAGGTTGTTCAGATGAGAGAGTAATTAAGTTTGTCATGTATTTGTTCCGAGAAAACACGCACTCGTTTTCAAGTAATTGAGATCCACAGTCAACCGTTTTACTATTTTACTATTTTTACGAATGTCTGATTGATATCACATGTAATTTTAAACATACTGCACTTTCAATGTACATCTATAAGAATCAGTTGATGTTAAATCCTTACTTGATATATGATCTGTCACGTTATATAAAAAATTCGCAAAAAATCTTCACGATCTTAATTACACACATACACTTATTCGAACGTAATACTTCCTATGATGATGTAATTATTTGTATATTGATCAAACAAACAATCAATCAAGCTACGGCGAGAAATTCGAAAACAAATCAACTCAAGGAATCAAGTGAAGCCATCTGAAATTTTTGTTATCACAAAACCACACCATCATGTTTTATTTTTGGAATGTTTCATATGGGTGATAATTTGTTACCGATCAATTACAGATTTATAACTCAAATTTATCACTCATTGGAAATCTAAACTTTCCACCCATGTAGGCTGAGAAAAGTTCGGATTATACAGTTACAAATAACATTTTCTGTACAAAACACAGGTGTCGATGTCATAACTGCACAGAAAATTTACAGTCTGTATAGTGTTTAAAAAAATAGAATAGAGTTATTTCGTTTGAATGGATCATTCGTGTTTCGATGATAATAGGTTGGGGCTTCATTGAAGCAAACAGGAAAATAACGAAGATCATTCTACTTCATGTATACGTGGCAACGCTGTATCTTTGGTATCATTCTGAATCGTTATATCACAAGTGCATTTCGATATCTGGGGCACTGTAACCTGTACATTTTGTAGATAATGGGTCTCATGAAGTGCTCGAAGTATAAAGTGAAAGCAAAAGCAAATGCTTAGAATCAAAAGGTAAAAGAAAAAGCATTTGCTTCGTTTCTAATGAATAATCATTTACTTTTGCTCCGAAGTAAATGCTTCGGAATCTAGACCATTCGCTTTACTTTTTCACAAGTCCAGACAGGAAAAATAAGTTATTTTGGTTTCGGTTATTTTGTTGATAAGCAATTTGGTGCGGAAGAAGCAACACTATGAGTCACGACGAAGAAAGTACGTTCGGTGAAGTGAACGATCAGGTAAAATCTGTTGAGTTATTGCAAAATGATAGTAGCTGCTGGAAACGAATAAATTTGCCGCCAAAGACGTTGGGCTCCACGTATTTCCTCTTTGGAAGTTGGAAATTTTATCGACAGATTTGCTTTTCGCAATATTTTATCTATTACCTCGGCAATTGTTTTTGACTCAGTGCTTTGGTGAATTCCAATGATGTCCCCTACACCGTTTTGAAACCTGGATCAGCAATGTATCGCAAAAACAATTTCATTTCCTGGAACGGTGATGATGCGGTGAATCATTTCTCATTACTCTCCTCACCAAGGAAATTTCTAAAATCAGTCGATGATGTTTCTATACGTCTTTTGTAACGTTTCCTCCGATTGTAGAGCAAATGCTTTAAATTTATTCTTGATGTACTCTGAAGTAGAGGCATTTGCTACGTTTAATTTATCAGACTCGAAAATATGTATATCGAAAGCAGGAATTGACTTCATTTTATGATCGTGAGGCATCTTGATTCATTGGGTATTTCCATTCGTGACAATAATAAACGTCAGTAGGAATATTTCATTACAGAAAATATATTTTCCGTACCCTTCAATGAGCAGTTTTTGGTAAACACAGCGTTTTCCCCAAGGAAGTTTTCCAATATTTCTTCAGGACGTAACCTGGTAACTCCATTGTTGGGAGAGTTCGAAAACTCAATAACCCGAATACTTATTGAATATTCTAGCATGGTAATTTCCAAGGATCGTGATAAATATTATAGTAGTTAGATTCTATCGACTCATGCGTTCTCTTGGGGTGAAGCTAATGTAACAGATAACCAGGCTCCTAGTGCACAATTGAATTATTGTATACTGGAGAAAAGATGCAATTCGCCAATAAGCTGAAGATTACGATACTCACTTGGGTCGAGTCCCTGTCAATGTTAGAGGTATTGGTTTTTGTCAGGTTACGTTTTGTTTCTTCCTGTTGATCAATGTTTTGAAACCGATTCAGGAAATGCATATGGATGAATCTTAATCAATTCAGAATTGACGTTTTCCCAACAAAGCAGATTTCAGAGATCCAAGAAATCAATTCTCTCAGCGAATCCTGAAGGCACTGAATGGAAACTGATTCTTTCCATGATTTTATGAATTGATAAATCACAGCTCATGTTGAATTCCGTGGCTGAAAACATTATCGGTCACGCGAATTTCTCATTTCATATGTTTCTGGTTCAAACATTTACGCTCTTTTATTTTCTGGGCTAACACAAATAAGGTTCGTAGGTTAGAATGAAACTCATTTCCATATTACTCATACCATTGAAGCTAATTGTTATTCTTCTACTTCGACGTATCAATATGGTAGATTCACATCCGATTTTCTGTATGATTGGTTCAAGATCATGATGATAATAAAACACCTGCGACTAATCTTTATGAATTCAAGTGATTTCTACTTGTGAAAAACAGAAAATACAATGTCATCTGGAAACTCGATTCCCACAAGATAGTATCCAAGAATTGAAATCTAGATGTTTCACATGGTTTCTGAAATAGCAAGGCAACCAAACAAAAATTGAAGGCTTATTTAATATTTCACCACGCTTCTAACAAGGATTTTCATTTGTACTCGATCATAACTGTCAGGAACGACGACTGGCCAAGTATATTCAAATCTTTCACAAATGTCAAATGACATGTGCGTGTAATGTTCAAGTGAAATAATTCTCAATATTTCTCGTGATCTTGTGGGTTATTGAGTCATCCGCAAATTGCAGTTAATTCCACAAACATATGATTGTGTGATTCCAATCTCATTGGGGAGGGGAATAAAGAAATTATCATGAATGCCCAACAAGTTCAGCAAAATATCGTCAGCGAAATTATGAGGGAATGTATAAAAATGGAAATTGAAGGCGTTGAGAAGGATTTCTGTTTATTTTTTGTGAGTATGTCTGTACTCGTATCAGATGTACCATTTTTGAAAATGGAGAAATTCACTACCCCTTCGAGTGCTGTATATCTGCTATATGTACATCAAAAATCTTGTTTCCATTAAAAAATCATTTATCGTTCCTTCTTACTCAACTGAGGTTGTTCAAAACAATTGGTGATATCAGTGTTGTATTCTCAAAATATTATAATCTGACATAAAGCTTTTCTGATTAAAATACATTATATTCCTTTGATACGAAACATGTGAAGCACAGCATAATTGAAACTTTTTTCATGATATCATCAAGCTATCATATATGATTCAAAGAGAATGATATAGGATATCAACATTTCTTTCAATCATTAATTCAACTGCTATTGAAAGTGATATTTCAGGTCAAATTGTTGTTATTGAATCCAAAATGGGGTATTACTGGTCAAATAATGGAAATCAGATCAGACTTTTATAATTTTCTCAAATTCATTATGGATCATTTGAAACATCCTGAACGACCCTCGATGCGAGCATTGAAGATGCAGTGTCACTTCGACAGTCACTTCAGCCGTTTGGAAGAAAGCATAAAATTGCATAAATTAGAAACGGATGAATTAACGTATCCACTCAGACTCACTATTCTTGAACCGGAGAATAAAGATGACATCGACCATTTCTTCCAGCTTTTGATTATGTATGCCACTCTGGCTTCCGGCATTGGGGATCCAACAGATCCAGATGTAAATCGTTGAAAGCTTCAGATAGAACCTCAGAGTATTGTTAAGAATATTGTAGGTATATAAGGAAGTTGAAGCAGTACTCAAAAGTGTGATGACAAGAAGGGAAGTAAAAGACTTTTGGAATGAGCTCTACACTGTGCGCATGGAAAAACTGTCACGTTTGGTGAAGTTGATTGCTGGCATTAGGCTGTATAATAAGGATTGCAAAAGAGGTGGAGCAGGGATATTAGACTGTATGTTTTCTTTTCCAATGTTATGCTGAAAAATTCCATTCTTATATACACTTTTCAATAAACACACCAGATGCTCAGTCTTTCAGAATCTATTAGATGAAATATGCAAGCCTTCAGGCCACAATGTAAAATAATGGACAGAAGTAATCCAGGTGAAACATATTCCAATCTATCTGGTGAACGTATAATGAAAAATTAATGTCTAACAGATTCATTGACGACGTGCAAAACTTCATCCGTCATAAAATATGAAAAACGAAAACAATCTAGGTTCAAACGCAAGGCTCTCATTATTTGGACATCGAATGTTGTTTTGATGAAATTTCTTCCTGAAACTAGCAGATGTTAGTAATAAAATTTAATTCCAGTACCTAAGTTGTTATTGGATGCCATAGACGCTGTGAAAAATAAAATCCAATCAATTCATGACAATATTACCGAAACCCATCTAGAAACACTGGCGGACGTCGTAAGAACCTGTTATTATCCATGTAATACCAAATATAGAATGATTCTGGCTGAAAATATTCCGAAATATGCTGATAAGAGTGATTTGGAGTACTGCAAAGATCTGCTTCTGCTGTACAAGGTTTATCAAGAGTCATTGAGGTATAATCAGGAAAATCGTCCATACTCTCAAATATATCGAATCCGAAATTCACTAACGTAGAGAATATATCAGGGTATACTACCTACAGGGTGTATCAAAAGTATGTACTAAACTTTCTGAGGCCTTGCAACAGAGTAATTTTTATATAACATTTTTCACGAAAGGAGATATCATGTAATGTTCAAAGAACATGGTGAGAACCAAAGGAAATGAGGTAGGAATTGGTGTTCTTTTTGAATTTCTGAAGGTTATATGGCCCAAAATGCATTTCAAGAAGAATATACCGTTCTGGGTCAAAAATCGTAGTAATATAACTAAGCAGAAAACCATATGAAGACAATGTTACTGACATCAACGTCAAAATTAAAAACAATTTGGTCATGGCTTTCCAAAATATCGTTACCGATGAATGTTGCAATTAATTAATCTGCTGACATTAATGACTAAAGCTCAAATATTTCGAAAACGGTGAAATTTTCTGTATTTTCACAAAATCATCATTTTCGTGTATTTTTTCAATCCCTATCGAATACTTCCATTTATTGACCAAAACGAAAACAAGGACATGGGCTATCCCACAAAAAATATACTTCAATTTATTAAAAGTTCTGCAACTTTGGTAGGACGTATCTTCCTCAGTATGCATTTTGGCCTTAAGTTTATTCATCGAACTACACTTTTGTTTCAATCTACTATCGCTCACAAAAAGCTTGGTATATATTTGTGACTTACCTTGTATAATCTCATATATTAACTAATATAGATACGTTCTACAATTAAATGAGAGAAATTGAATTTTTCATGTCAAACGAGAAAATATATATTTCAGTAAACTGATTGGCGAAATAATCAAACTGAAGAGAGTGTATAATAAAAACTTGACGAGGTACAATGGAATCCTTTCTGATTTACACGACATAGTTGTCCCTAATATGCCTATGCGAGCGTCTAACATATTTGTGAGTATAATCATCGATCGAGCTCGCATTTCCCTCAACTTCATCTTGACATCTACTAGATATCGAAACTGTAATTTAATTGCAGCCCGTATTTGTACGCTTATACGAAGAATGGTGTGAATTGAAGAATAAGTTGGTCTTTTTAACCAGACTGAAAATCCTCTTTGACGATTTATATTCGATAATGTCCTCTTTGAAATTCGATAATATCCTGACAGAGAAATGCAGATCGAAAAACCCAAGCACCTGCTTATTCCGTCTGAAGTTTGGTAAATCGATCAAAGAAGGTGTCAGTGTTTTGAAAAAAGAGTATTCGGTTTTCTGGGCCAGAAATAAGCAGAAATATGAAGTGGGACTGTTCTACCTGTAATGCAGAAAGTTATCTCTCAATGAATCTTTTTCAGTACGAGGGGCATTGTTGTTGGATATTGGTTAATACAGAAGGATTTCTCATCAGGGGCGATGACGAAATTGGTATAGTTAGCTATAAATCCAAATTTTATATTTTCCATTCACATTATGGATTACGGGAATTCATCGTGGATCCGGATTAGTGAGTATACTAATCAACCTCAGAAAAAAAATAATACAATAGAACTTTTCGAAAACTTTGGATCAATCACCCAAATGAACACAAGGTGATATTCTATAATATTATGATTGTGATCAAAAACTTGATACACGTCGAAATTAAAACTACTGTTGATGTTCAATTAGATATTCAAAATGGAAAATTTTCATATTTAGTGTATCTTGAATGAATGAGAAACTGATTATTTGTTTCAGTTACATCAATCATGTATTAGATTTGGCACGCAGGAAATACGAATTAATTCCATATCTTCAATTGGAAACAGAGCTTACTGCCCTACAAAATATAACAAGGTTAGTTGGTCATTGCCAAGTTTGGGAAATCCAGTACTTTCTCCTATCGGAAAATGTATGAATGAAAGCCTATGAAAGATCCCTCCACATATTCCTTCGACAAATACAATTCAAGGGATACATTTATTTCGATTATATGATCAAATGATTGCATCAGGCTTATTTGTAATTCACAATATACAAAATGAACAAATTCACTTATATTGAGCACAAACCACTTGCATCACCGTATGGCTCATACCGCTTTTTTATTAGAATTGTCGAAGAAGAACGACCCTGTGTGAAACTCTGTCATATTGGCATCGAGGTAGACTGGCAACTGGAGGAAGACGTTGGGGTTGGCTACGAATCGAATATCTGGAATTACAAGAAGAAACTTCTGGAAATGGTGAGAGTTCAATTTGGTATCTTTGGTGCTGACGTTCCTCGTTCTGTTTGGTTTGTAGGCGAATCTCTTGAATTATAAGACATCATCCACACAAACTGGACACTCTCCCTATATCGTACCGAAGGATACCCAGACATGGCCTCGCAAAGAGAGCTCCACCCAAACGAAGACCGATGGTTGTTCGAAAACTACTGTTCCATTCAAATACTTATACGGATTGAGAGGAAGGAAAGATGACCAGCAAAAACTGATGCACTTCTCTCGCGAAGGACGTGATATTTCTGATAGTCGCCATGATTCTCTCTCGATGATCCTATTATAAAGTGGATTATGTACTATTAGGATTCCTCAATGTGAATATATATCGTTCAGTCGTCACACCAAAAAAGTCGGGGATATCGAAGTTACACTCAAAGCAAGTGGTTATTTTTTCAGTATCGCTTGAATTTCAATCAGAGATTTACCTCTTGTTTCAGGTAATTTGAAATAAACGAAAATATACCCTATTATGCATACCATACCATAGCAACAAAAGTTCCACTGAATACCAAAAGCTTCTGCGATTAAAGGAAAAGAAAATACTCCTAAACTTGCAGCCATCGAATCAACGGATCCTAACAGTGCCATTGCCATGGACATGACATTGTTAGGAAAAATTTCACTAGTAAACACCCAACAAACTGAACTAAGTCCAAGGGAATTCGATATATAAAAAACTGTGAGTCCGAAAAGAGGCCAGAAAGAAATGAAATCAGTGTATGTGAACTCTATACTCTTCAGGTAGAAATAGAGAGCGACTGAAAATAACGAAACAGCGTTACACGAAAGCGATGCATACAGCAACGTTTTCCTTCCGTATTTTTCTGATATCTGTATAGCCATCAAACTGAAGAATAACTGCGTAATAGTCAATGAATTATTCGATATATAATTAGGAATACTAGAGCCAGACTCATCGAGAATGCGTATGAAATAGGTCATCATAGGTGATGCTCCGTCAGAAAATGTCAAGACGTGTATAACAAAACTGAGAAATAGAGCTCTTCGTAAGGTTCTGTCTGTGAACATGGAAGTGAAACCAATATCTTTCGATTGGGAAGTTTCTTCTAGAATGTATGATATAACTCTCAGTTCCTCTTGTAGCTCGTCACTACTTTTATTCCGCAATTTCTTCAATGCTACCAAAGCTCTTGTTGGTTTCTTTCTAGCCACCAAATATACGGGACTTTCAGGTAGAAGTATGATCCAGCATCCAACTGAAATTATGAACGGTATGCTGCATGCAAGAGTGAAAATTGTGAAAGAAAGACCACACGAAGCTATGAGGTAGCTGCAAACATTTCCAAATGGCATTCCAAGTACGCCAATACAGACAACCTTGGATCTGTTGTGTTCTTCGCTGATTTCAGTCAAGTATACTCTCCCTCCTGCAGATAATCCTCCTAATATGAAGCTCAAAATAGACAGAGGGATGTAGATCATGAGGATATTGGTAGCAAAAGCCATACAGATTTCCAGGAATATAACTGGAAGGCCCATCATGATGATTCCTCTTTTTCTACCGTATCTATCGATCACTTTACTGAGGACTAGAGATCCTATAGTGAAAGTCGTAGCTGGAATTGCACCGATACACGAAATGTGTACTGTGGACGTTGGGGCTCCTAAGGGATTCACGTTTGGGTCATCTGATAGTAGTTGTTTTGCTACTGGTGATATCCATACTATTATGAATCCAATTTTTACGGAACTCACCATGCAAGCTGAAAAGAAGTGAAGTACATTTTTTATGGTTATCGAGTGAAGTATAGGGCTTGTAGTGATTGGCATTAATCAAAATTAGGCAAGCTTTGTTGGAATGATTTACGATCGCAAATTTCACTGGGGTATGATTTCATCTGGGCCTGAAAAAATTTCATATTAGGTTTTCAAGATAGATCTGCTCGTATATTCATCAACTACTCATCATTTACAATAAAGTATTGAATGAAAGTGTAAATTTCAGAATCCATAGTCGATGAAGTGTTTTCAGATGTATTTAGTACAAAAATTATCATTGAAAAAGGAAAATTATTTCATTTCACAAATAAAGTAAAAATAACAAAAAAAAACATTGATTTCAATGTAGGATATGTTCAAAATGTTCGTCGCAAAGTAAACAAAACTGTTTTTGTAAGTTTTTTTACTTCATATCAGTAAAAAGGAACCGAAACAGTTGAAGATAAGTATGGGACATTGTACACGAATTATGTCTAGAATTTTTTGAAGAATCCAAAATACTAATAATATACAGGGGGTTGTATTTCAAATAAGAAAGTTGGTATCGGCCACTGTCACATGACACACCCTATATAATTATTTTTTTCTGAAGGAAATGCGCATCTAAAAATACAAATCGACGTGTCCAAGCTTTTTTCTCAACACGCTCTCATTTATTCGTTATCGAATTTATTCTATTTGGCTGTTCCACACTGTATAAGGAGAATTAGGAGCAGCATATTTCTGAATATTCGTCTATACACTGAAGGAAATGTTGGGAAGGAATCCAGCTGAAATAGTTCACCATAGACACTTCCAGTTTCTCCGATGTGACGCATGGCCTACTAGTAAAATCAACATTTTTAGCAGTCAGTTTATGGATAAGGTGACATTGTCGCGTACAGGGGATATTTTTGGGGGTCACCCCTGAGTCGAACTCAGAAATAAAATGATTTCAATTACAAAATAAATTACAAAGAAAACATATAGCTTTATGATAATTTTGATGGTACATTCTTCAGAAGGAATTCAATGATACATACAAAAATTGAATTGCTTTCCCTAAAATACACAAAAATGATGGGAACCCAGTCTTCAGGAGGAATGAGGGTAATCAATTATAATAGTAATAATAATAATAGCATTTTATTGCCCAACAGTTACTCATTTACAGGACAAATTATTAATGAGAAAGTTCAAAGTGTAGTTACAACCATTTTGATGAATAAATTACATGAGTATTCAAACATAGATGAAGGAAAGAGAAAAAAGAAGTGGAAGAATGAAAATACTACAATCTATAAAATATAAAATGAAAAAAATATATAAAAAAATAAGAACTGCTATCTTACATAATGTTTTCATTCAGATAATGAATATCAAGAAGAATTGTAGCTTAGGTGTCCGAAGTACCCCTTCGGACGCCTATCTACCATTATAGACTAACTCAGGACTCTCTGAAGACTAACCCAAGAATTCCGTGTTCAATTTTTATCAAATTTATGATTATAGATCAGCAACATCAGCAAAATTGCATTAGTTATCTTCTTTTTGTGATAACACACTTCACATAATATAATTTGTATTAACCACCTTATGATAAAAATAATAATAATAATAATAATAATAAAATTGAATTTAGTATATAATTATACATGGTATTCAACTTGATTGGATATCGAAAATGTATATCTTGACAATATTATGGAATGCCTCCGAATTCTTGAACCAGAGAGAAAATTTCTAGATTTCGCATCATATGGTCCAATCATGAAAGAAACCTTGAACGTCTCTCAAGCAGTTCAATTTACCCATATGGGTAAGCACTTGAGCAGAATGCTGTTTTCTAAATGGTATTCATTCTACTAGAGTTCGACCACGACAAATGTGTTTTTATTATACTCAACAGAAAATACTACAATTTCAACTGTTTATAAAATACAGTAAATATGACATTTTCGGAAAAGCGCACGGAAATTTTTTCCCGATCCCTATTTCCGTGCGCTTACGAGTAATGTGTCTATAGCAACGATTTATTTATTAATGACAAATTTTATTTTTCCGCAAATCGCTAGGAAATTTTGACATTCCTGTCAAAATTTCTTGAAGAAAACGTCAGGACTTCCTTACTGTGAGGAAATGTAATTTTGTGTATGTTGATTTCAGGTACCTAAGTATTATAAACAATATCGTTCATTACTCGTCCAGAAATGGATTTTCCGTTCTTGCATGACTTCCCGTGTGAGGCGCAGCCGAATTTGTCTCGCGCGCACGGAAAAATCCTCATTTCTGTACTGGTAATGAAATATACTATTACATATACTTCGATAAACACGGTAAACAGAATTCATAATCAATATAATGGTATTTTCGATGTTTGAACTCTGGTACTACGTCCCTCTTGCCCAGTTCCGAAGGTTATGTTTTCTTATCTCTAGCTTCTTTAATCTATATGCACTTGGCTTTTATCAATACATATAAGTGTTATAACTTGTTCTATGTTGCCGTTATGACATGGAATGAAATGTGACGAACATGTCAGGCAATTTTTGTTCTCAACAAATTAATTGATGCATAACATCAATAATAAAATACTCTGTCGAAGAGTAGGTGAATGGAGGTTGATGAACATCCTTCGATCTATTCTTTTCGATAATTACGAACGAATACGTTTCTTGGTAAAAATATACTTATACTTAAAAATATAGTTATTCATTTTATTTATGTGCAAGGGAGAACGTATATTATGGTGTATTCATCAATATATTTTGTTTTGGGAGAGAAAAATGTCACCAAATCAGAAAAACAAATCAACAACTGTTTCCAGAAGATATGAAAGGATTTATGAAGTATTTGGAAGCACTCTTCAATTTTTCAGTGAGAATGAATTTATCACGAATGAATATAGCATTAACGTCAGTAAAACTATGAATGCCAAGAATTGTCGATTCCATGCTTCTGACCTCAAAGACGAGAAAACTTCCCGGTCATTTTGAAGCTGCTATGATAGTAATACATAAACGAATTTGTCAGAAATGTTATGTATGAAATTTCTCTCACAGTAATAGTACTCACCTATAACAGCGCAAAAATATAAAAAGAGATAATTCGATCCATTTTTTTCTCTACTGATAGGATTGAGTTGGCACAATGCAGCATCATATTCGACATCATCATTGTTTGTTGTAATATGTGATGAATCTGCAATATCGTTTTTATCGGTATCTTTGTTCATTTCAGTGATTCGAACTGTTTCAGTTCCTCTTTCGAATTACACAAAACAGAACAATATTATCTTGAGTCAACAGTCTTGGTAGCTACAAATCATTATATTCCTCTTTATTGATAAAGGAATCAGTATGATGTAGACAAATATAGACAGTATTGCATGATGACTATTAAAAACTATTGAAATTTTGCGAGAGCGATTGCCTTGTTATAATATTATTACGCAACAAATGAGAATGTTCGAAAGAAAATAACTTCATCACATTGTTTCTGAGATGTACAGTGGGTCACAGCTTCGCTCCACTTGATAAGGATTTTTTAGACTAATCCTACCTATAGCAAAGTTTAATGGAATTGATTCCTCAGCTGACTCAATGCCTACAGATTCAAGAGTCAATGGTTTATCACGTCTTTTGAGGGTCACGCATTCAGTGGGGGTTTTCTCTTGCCCAGTATCTTTAATTCGGACGGTTGGATAATATTACACTAGCTTTCCTTTTTTGGAAATTGTTGTTAATGTACATGAAGTATGAACTTTTGGAGCGATATATTCGTATTATATTTGAATATTTGAAAACGCCAAGAAATATTCATTGAACCACCCTGTAACGTTATGAAGTCGCAAAAAAATCAATACCAAGAAGATAATCAATAGGACTCGTTTCAGAAGAATTCATTTTATTGGTAATACCACGTAGAAATTAACTGCACATTTCAATAGACCTATGATACAGAACATTATGATATTAATATGCGAAGATTATTTTCTCAATGTTGCTTGAATTTCTATCAATGATTTACCTCTTGTTTCTGGTACATTCAAATAAACGAAAATGTACCCCAATAGGTTTACCATACCATAAAAGAATAAGTTCCACTTAATACCATATGCGTCTGCGATCAAAGGAAAAGCGAATACTGTTGAACTTGCAACTAAAGCATCGATCGATCCCAATAAAGAAATTGCCATGGATAAAGCATTGTTAGGAAAACTCTCACTGGTGAAAACCCAACAAACCGAACCAACCCCTAGTGAATTCGATGTATAAAAAATTGTGAGACCAAGGATAGGCCACCAAGAAATATTTTCAATGTATGCGAATCCCATACTCTTCAAGTAGAAGTAGAGAGCGATAGAAAATAACGAAACAGTGTTACATGAGAGCGACGCATACAATAACGTTTTCCTTCCGAATTTTTCTGATATTTGCGAAGCCATGAAGGTGGAGAACAACTGTGTGACGGTCAGTAAATTAACGGATATATAACTGGGAATACTAGAACCAGATTCATCGATGATGCGTCTCAGGTGAGTCATCATACTGGATGCTCCACCAGAAAATGCTACGACGTGTATAACAAAACTGAGGAAGAAGGCTCTCCTCAAGGTTTTATCTGTGAATATGGAAGTAAAACTGATATTATCATTCAAGGAAGTTTTTTCTAGAGTATACGATATAACTTCGAGTTGTTTTTGCAGTTCACCAGAGCCTAAACCCCGCAATTTTCTCAGGGTTCCTAAAGCTTCTTTTTGTTTATTTCTAGCGATCAAAGATACAGGACTATCTGTAAGGAACACCACCAAGCATCCCACCGAAACAATGAAAGGGATGCTGCTTGCTAAATTATAAATTTTGTAAGAAAAATTACATGAACCAATTAGAAAGCTGCAGACATTTCCAAGTGGTATTCCGATTCCGCCAATGCAAACGATTTTGGATCTGTTGTGATTCTCGCTTATTTCAGTCAAGTATACTCTGCCTCCTACTATCAAACCACCCAACAGAAAACTATTAATTATTATGGGAATGTAGATCATGAGAATATTAGAGGCAAAGGCTATACAGATATCAAGAAATATAACTGGTAGACTCATGATGATCATCGTTTTCTTCCTTCCATATATGTCGCACATTCTTCCCAGAATCAATGCTCCAATTGTGGATAAAAAACCTGGTATCACGCTCATAGATGCTAGATGTACTGTAGATACTGGTTCCTCGATAGGATTCACATTTGGATCATCTGATACTAACTGTTTTGATACTGGTGATATCCATACTATGATAAAACCAAATTTCACTGAGCTCACCATGCAAGCTGAAAAAAGACTTTATCGATTATCAACCAATCAATATTTTTCTAAATATTTCATTGATTTGAATTCAATGAAATGAATGAACTATTCAATCGACCTACTCAGACTGATAAGGTGGGGAAATTATTTATTTGAAAACGTTTCTGTTTATTTAGTTGTTAGCTTAGATTGATCACATTCACATTCCACCTTCGAATAAAATATCAGGGATCCAAATAATTTGTCAAAAGGTCTTGGTCAAAAAGAAATTAATAAGTGGATATTGATTGGACTATGCATGTCTACTTCATAAAGTGAGGTACCAATATTCATCTCAAATATACCTCAGCTGAGAACTACACAAATATGATTTGAAAACGGTATAAATAAATAATCCTATTAACTGAATAATACCCAAAAGGTCGAAGGGATATTTTAATAAATAATTATCAACAAATGAATCTTATAATTATCATAATTATACAGAAACGAGTTATTCCACAATAACACTGATACTGACCTATAGTGGCGCAAAAATATAGAAACACTGAAGTTGACCCAACATTTCCATCGTTTTTTGAATTGAAATGTTCCAATGCTGTATCACAATCAGCATCATCCTTGAACGTTGATGTAATGAGTGATGAATCTTCAATACCATTGTCATCGTCGTTTTCGACCATTTTGATAGTTTGAAATTCTTCAATGCTCTGTCATGAACACTGTGATAAGAATGACTATCATCTGGTTTCAACAGTCTTGATAATATTTCTGGTAATTACATTAAATTCATTCGACGTAGTACAAATTAAACAAATATGATGAGATTAGAATTGATTAGGGTCTATTGTCCTATTTTATCCAAGTCGAATTCTCATTGTCACTTTATGTGCAAGTTTGGTAGGAGGTTGAACTGGTTCCAGATATGATTTTTTCTCAAATGTAGGTCTTTCCATTTGTTTTCATTCTGATAATACTGCAAGATGATCTGAAAACCATGCATGAACACAATCTCAATTTATCAATTGTTCATAGTCATTATTCGTATGAATATAATACAGGGTAGCCGAACGAAAACGTACCGCAAGGTGTAACCAGAAAGAGATTTTATCGAGAAACTAGCTGGAATCAACAGAAACAGAGAAAAAAGCGAGTTGTTCTCAGGAAAATATTCTTAACATTTATTTTAACAAAACGGTGAGTTTTAAAGCGAAATCGATTTACTTTTTGTATTTTTTGAGAAATGCACTAGCGAAATTCAAAGGTCCATATCTTTGCAACGAGTAGACGGAATTTCAAAAAAAAAGAGCAATGCATAGGAATTCGAAAGGGATCCTCAACGAGGTATCATTTGACCCCCATCTATATTTGGAAAAATTTTGGGGATGCTACCCCCGCTTAGAAGGATGAAGTTTGGGGTATACTTTTTGCGTCAAAAGTTGTCCCCCTCATATACAAAGTTGACGTGTTTCAGGTTTTTTTCCATAACCTCTCTTCCTGGTGAATATACCTACCGGTACGTTTTCGTTGGGTGAGCCTGTATATTGTGAAAAATCTCAACTGAGTTCCTAGGTTGGAACTTGCTGAAATCTCCGAAGTAGCCAGTCTGATATCTAGATAGTCAGAGTCAATCTTCTCTTCAAAAATTTTTTTATTTAGTCATTGAACTATTTTTCCATATAGTAACGTAGTTTTTATGAAATTCGACTTGTCATGAAACTAAATCGCTGAGAATATGAGAGCATATTTATGTATCATAGAAAAACTCGTGGACTATTTCTTCAATATTGCTTGAATTTCTATCAATGATCTACCTCTCGTTTCGGGTACTTTGAAAAAAACAAAAATGTGCCCTAAAAGGCATACCATAGCATAAAATGAAAAATTCCACTGCATACCATAAACTTCAGTGATTATAGGAAAAGAAAATAACCCCAAACATGCAACTAAAGAATTGGAAGACCCCAATAGAGACGTTGCCGTTGATAAGGTATCGTTGGAGAATACCTCACTGGAGATAACCCAACAAACTGAGCCAAGTCCGAGAGAATTTGATATGAAATAAATGATTAGCCCAAAAAGAGGCCACCACGAGATACATTCAATATACGCGAAATTTTGACTCTTCAAGTGGAAGTAAACAGCGACTGAAAATAACGACAAGGCGTTGCATAAAGATGAATATAGCAACAAAGTCCTCCTCCCAAATATTTCTGATACTTGCATAGCTATAAAATAGAACAGTAATTGAACAATTGGTAATGCATTGTTGCAAATATAGCTGGGAATAGTAGAGCCAGATTGTTCGAAAATATACACTTGGTGGGTTATTATAATTGGTGCTCCCCCAGCAAATGTCACGGTGTGTATAATAAAACAGAGAAAGAGTGCTCTTCGCGAAGGTTCATCTGTCAATATGGTTGTCAAGCCAACACCAGTGGACTTGGAGGTTTCTTCGAGAATGTAGGATATATGTTCGAGTTCTCTGTGTAGTCCATCAGTGTCCTTGCGTCGCAAAGTTCTCAAAGCTCCAACTGTTTCTTCTGTTTTTTTATTGGCGATCAAATACACGGGACTCTCCGGTAGAAATATAATCAAACATCCCAGTGACACTACAAACGGAACGCTACATGCCAAAGTAAACATCTGGAACGAAAGATCACATGAACCGATTAGGAAGCAGCAGAGAGTTCCTAAAGGCATTCCGAGTACGTCAATACAAACGAATTTGGACCTGTTATGATCCTCACTGATTTCGGCTAGATATACCCTTCCTCCTACCATCAATCCTCCTTGGAGAAACGTCACAATAAAAACAGGGATGTAGATCATGAAGATGTTACTAGCGAAAATGACACAAATTTCCAGGAATGGAATGAGTAGACCTATCATGATCATCGCTCTTTTTCTGCCGTAAACGTCGAACATTCTACCGAGAATTAGTGCTCCTACCAAGGAACTCAAACCTGGCATGGCACTGAGACATGACAGATGTACTGTGGATATTGATGCTCCTAGTGGATTCACATCGGGATTGTCTGATAGTAGTTGTTTTGCTACTGGTGATATCCATACTACGGAAATACCGAAATTCACTGAGCTGACCATGCAAGCTGTAAAATAAAATGAATGCTATGACTGGAAGTGTTGGTTTATGCGAGTAATACAATTATTGGTGAATGCGACGGGGTTGTCAGGGTAGAGTCGTTCAGACATCTTATAGAGTTCTATTGCTATAGTTTATTTATTTGAGAAGAACTGATAAGAGCTACCCGGTCGCATCCATGGTCAACTTTAATTTTCAAAAGAAACTAACGATAATCCACTGCAGCTGAATGAACAATAGTATATTAAAGTATAAGTGGATGAAAAGGTCTTTAAAACACGCGCGAGTTTTCGAGCACTTCGGCTGCGCCGTCGTGCTCGAAAACTCGAAATAAAGCGAGTGTTTCAAAAACCAGATCCACGAATACTTTACGCAATTTTTTTTATTGGTGCCACATTTTAAGTTTGAATAAAGTTTTGCATTTGTCAGTTATATTTTATTTGACGTTTACAAGGTACTCCTGTCAGATCAATAATCAAAAATTTGTCATTTAGACTTCACGTTTCTCGTTCCTTCGTTGATATTGCCATGGTAACTTTAAAAAACTCGCGTTTTTTAAAGTTCGATTGAAACACGCTCAGGCGTGCTTTAAATGGGTGAAATTGGGCACCAATGAAAAAATATATTTCAAGCATCCTCTACATTGAAAAAATATTAATATAATCGATAAGAACAAATTAGCTATGGGTATGCATATCAATATCAATGAAATCAATTCCGATAGATTAGTGAGATTTCTTCAAAAGGGCTAATATATCATGGTCATATCAAAATATTCATGATTATCATATGCCAATTAGTATACACTCAATCAAGACTGATGAGTTTGTATTGTAATATATTCGTTTCACTTCGTTCAAGTACTTTTGAAAGGACCTGCTGATCTGATTGGTACTTACCGATCATTACGCAAAAATACAGAAAGATCGAATCTGATTTGGTGATTTCTTCAATATTTGAGTTGAGTACATCTGGTTTGATGTGATCGTCTGTTGAAACAGAGTGTGAGGATTGTATGACATCAATTCCATCACTTTTTTTAGTCATTCTGTGAAGGTGAACTGTAGATTCAACTGAGGATGATAATGCATATGATTTGCGTTTATATCGTTTTTATTTGTTTATTAACAAAAAATATATATGATAAGAAGGTGAGTTATATTTTGGTGATTTCAATAGTCATATCGCATTTCGAAGACTAAATATATCCGAATTAGTATTGCGAGTCTGTCGCCACACAACTTTTGAATTTTTGATGACCATTCACGTTTCGGTGAATTTTTTTGGGAACTTCAATTGGAATCATAAGAAATGCATTCATGGAATTGACGAATTCAGAATGATTTATTCAAAATATCAACACTTTAACGTTCAACGTTTTTTATATTTGATCATTTGATCACATAATAAAAAATAATAATGAAAATTAAATGATAATGTAAAAATAATATTCGATTTGCATCAATTTCGTGTATAAACAATATATCTATTGTACACTATGAATTATTAGTTGTCCGCCTGGAAATTGAAATTTTCTCTGCCATCATTCGATCCGTCCTCAACTTTTTCCTTCGGCATTGCCCAAACCTGCAATTCTCCAGAGGCAAACAGTCCATAGAAGATCGTTCCAAATATATAGATTGCCGATGCCAGGTAGAAAACAACCCTCCACTGATCAGCACTAGTCTGAAATACAATGTCAGTCAAGATTTCCAAAATGACTCAAAATCTTGAGCTTGACCTTGCAAAGTATATTGAAAAATGTTTATCGTCGTGGTAACATGCACCAGAACATATATTGGACAATTCTCAGATACGAACACGTATCTTCTCGCTACTGAAATAAAAGTTGAGGCAACGTATGTTTTGGGAATGTTACTTATCAATGGAATGACGTATACCCAGTTTGAAATTGACAGTTCGATGATTGGAACAATTTTATTTTTCGTCTATTCAATAATTATGGTGGATTGAATGAATAGAAATCATTTCGGGCATGACTATGATTCAGAATCTAGATGACACATAAATTTGACACAATCTTCATTATCAAGTGGACATGGGATATCGATAATATTTCAACCGTTTCGATCAGAAATAATTATTCCTCGAGTGTTTTGGACACGAATTCCACATGTCGTTTTTCAAATGAATCTTTTGTCCAATCCATTTGTTCACTTTCTGAGTAGATATGAAGTTGTCTCCTTCGGTAAAATTTATTCGTTAAGGTAGTGATTATTATGTTTCCACAAACTTTTCACAATTCCGGTTGTGTAACGCTAGTATTCACAGTATTTTTACAAAAATAGCAGATAAGCAACATCAAAAACTGCTTTCAATTAGGTTACGTTTTCATTATCAGTCTCATTTCTCGTAATTCGGTTATGGTCGGCTTTTATTGAAACGATAACTCCGCATTTTTAATTCACGTGTATAACCGTATCTATACATTAGACGTAACGTGGATACGTTCACGTATGTTGTCGCGGTGTAGCCTTTCATTCAATTATATCAACTTTTTCTATTCAATTATATCAACTTGTATCTAGATTTTCGAAATTATTATTGATGCAATTCATGAAAAAATTTCAGATTCAACAGTTTTCAACACTGATCAAATATCTAGCATGCATATTCTATTCAAAATCAACTCACATAATCTGTTACGATGTATCCAGTCAATATCGGACTTATAATACCAGGAACGCTACCAATACTATTACTGATTCCAAAAAGGATGCTGGCATACTGTGGAGCAATGTCCAGATGGTTCACCCTGTAACATTGTGTTATTTGAAAGCTGAAACTGAAATTTTATCACACTTCCATTACACTATTATTGAACTTTCCAAATCAGACGGTTGGTACAGTTGGCGATACATTTACTTCGATCAGCTGTTCTCTGTTGTTCATTATCAAATTATCTTCATGATCGGAAATATATATTTTCACTCGATATGAATTCTAGACATACCAAGAGAAACAAGATGCATATAAAATATGAAGGATACGCTCATGTTAATTAATTCAAATCATAATTATCCTGCATAAAATGATTCGAACCGTTGGTGATATTCATGACCTTTCGAGATCAAGCATGTAATTATTATCTCGTCCTGATTATTGTTCATCAAAAAGAATGACTCCTTCATCAACCTCCTGACAAATTATCGAAAATATATGTATGTATGTATCTGAATATACTATTAATTCATCAATCATTAAGACATTCAAATGTAGCTCTGTATCTTGTTGAAGTTAACAGGACAGTAACTTGTGTTACAACAAAAAATAACTACTCACATGAAACCAGCTAATGCCATGCCTCCAAATCCGATGGCAATTGTGATACACGCTGTCGTTCCTACAGCTGACATCAAAAAGGCGGCTACCAACATGAAAATCGTTTGAAAAATAAAAGCACCGCAGTTGAAAAACTTCCTAACATGCGTCGTAGATAAGATTTGTCTTCTTCTCAGGAAGTCGGCTAGTTGACCAGCCAGTTGGACCGTTATGGAGCATGCCAGGTATGGCAATGAAGAAACAAAACCAAGAGAACTCATATCAAATTTCAAAACATCTGAAATGAACCAAATCGTACCATAGCATGGAGCTTCAGAAAATGCAAGCACTTACACTTCATAAACGTTGGTACCTGTGTGAGAGTCGTATAGAAACCCCAGTTTTCCACGAAATTGGCAACGATGATAGCCCAAACTGGCAAAGAAGTGAAAAAAGAGCGCCAAGGTATATGATCGAGTGGTGGTGTTTTATATTCGTCGATGGCTTCAGTGATGTATTTGAGTTCGTATTGGGAGATGCTGGAATCTTTGTCTGGAGTCTCTGCTATCAAAGTCATCCAAAGAATACTCCACAATATCCCGAATAACCCTGAAAAAATGATAATTTTGATATACGATCCATCGAAGATGGTATTTCCTCGCTTGCTGTGGGTCCTTTTTATTGGTTTCGAATACAACTACTTCGCACTATTTGAAATAACGAAGATCTTTATTTCAAAAGCGCTTAAATTATCCGGAATAGAGGAACAATTCCATATCGAAACATATTCAATGTGATCTACCATTATTACTATTTCAGCAAAAACTGCATATTGCGAAAAAATGCGAGTTTCTAACATACTCATATATTCCGCAAAATTCTCAAATATTCATAATCTTATCATCAGTTGTATTCATAGTAGTTCTTCAAGAATATCCAACTTCAAATCGTTGAATGCTCTCATAAAAATAACAGCTTAATTTCAAATGGTCTAAATCGGATCAATACTATTGTTGATGCGTCTCAAAAATGAAAATCTGAAAGAATATTTCCCAATCAAAAACTTATCGACCACGTAAGCTATGATATTGAATACATGTCTTCATAATTTTAGGATGCTATAAAAAATAGGACACTCAATCATAATCAAAATATCATTAAATCAAAAATATATTTACTCACAATATCATCTCTGAAGGGTTTTCAGAAAAAAATTGAATAAAGAAGAGAACGATCAATTCTACGTACCAAATACGTAAAAAATACTTTCCCATCCCAAAGTGGTAGCCAACAAGGAGCAAACAGGCATAGCTACTACCGTTCCAACGTAGCTACCTGATACTGCTATCATCGCCAGTTTACTTCGTTCCAAAGGAGGTGCCCATTTGGACCAAACGGCATGCATGCTTGGATAAGTCACACCCTGAAAGAAAACTCTTCAGTGAATCAGAACACTCCTACTATAAATCAAGACAACTTGTGAAATCTTAATATGGTAACAGTGTTTGTTCATCAGCTCTGAAATGAAAAAAACGAAGGGTTGTGGATATCCATGAATGATTTGAACATTCGAATAGCAAAACTGAACATATTTGATCTACATGCTTGCTCTCGAAGTCTCCATGTTGAAACGCCACATTACTTCCATAACAATCAATTCAATACTTATAATCATATACTTACTTCAAATAGACCTTCCAATATCCTCACGAAAATGAATAAATATACGCTGGATTTTACAGCGAGTGGAGTGACTATGGTCAGCAGAGATGTTACTCCAATTCCAATACCGAATACCGTCTTTCCTCCAAATTTTGTTGCAGCAAAACCACCAACCAAAGGAGTCACTACGTATCCATAAAAAAATGAACTAAGTACATAGCCTTGTATTCTTGTGTCCCAATCGAATTCCTTCATCTGCAAATAAAATTTAATGACTCATTTCTACTTTGTTCTGAACCTGCTTCATGTGTTAAAGTTCAAAATATTTTCTTCGAAAGTAAATTCAGAGTAATTTGATGTTAGTCAGACACGATCGGAAATTCGAATGAATTCTGTTTAGTTACTTCAATTATAAACATGTCCAAGATATTTTCTAGTCACATCTTTGCTACAATTACTAACCAGTGCAATTACTTGGACTATTTTTTGAAAAATCAATGAAAAGTAAAAATCACAAAACATTGAGGTTTATGGATATGTTTCCATGTTGTTCATGCAATGTATTCAAATTTGAATGAAGTGGAGTTTGCATTCTTCTCATCTCACATAATATAAACCAACAGTCGTTATTCTCTATTTTCGAATTGAATACGGCTTCTGATATCATATAAAATCATCAGTATTGAATCCCAGGAGACTGTTGACAAATTGTTAGTAGACGTATGAATAAATATAGGCAGATATCTACATAAAATCATGAAACATATTTATTTATTTATTTATAATACATCCAGACAGATTATAAATCTACATATTGGAGTATGTAACGGTATTATTTGTGATAAATTATTCAAATTATACATGCATATAACTAATTCTGATCCATCAAAATATTTCTGAATTGAGAGAGCGAAGAGAAGAAAATTCATTCTCTAGCCTATTCATCTGCCTACACATATACATCACAGGACTGTGAAAATGGTGATGAGAATTAGGTAAATTCACATGTCGGGTGACATTCAATAGGAAATGTTTTCACATTAACGATATCTATAGAAACAACAAGTCATCGGATGCACGAGGAAACAGATTTGCAATAGTCATTGTTCACTGCTAGGATAACTCCTCTGCCCACTGTACCAAGCGATCGGTCCTTGCGGTGCACTGAAAAATTTTCTAGAAATAGTTCTCCACTTTGTACGCCTTCCCTGATCCAATTCCCGGATACTGTGACTGGGAAGAATCATTTTCACTGGACGAGGTTTGTCTCCCACAGACTTTCGTGAAATTTGTGAATTCATAGTCAAATCTGGAATAATTTTTGTCACGATTTCAAGTCCCACACTCTTTGCGTCTACATCCTCGGTCATTCCAAATACCAGCACATTGTTTTCTCTTCGTTTTTTTGTCGTTTATTTCTGACATAATATCGAACACATTATGGGAATGCCCAGTGGAATCTCAAATTTTTTTCTCCAGTTCATTGACCTTATCGTTCAGCGTCGCTATATCTTTCTTGCAGTTGTTTTCAATAGTTGTTAAACTTTTTTGTAGGTTGTCCAGTTTTTGTTCAAACTTTTCAAGTCGATCGTTCAGGGAGCCAAGAACACCTGCTGATACTTATATCTACAATGTTTTTTTATGAATGCGTCGTCCTGCCATGTCTGTTTTATTGCTGCTATGGTTACTCCTCTGCCCTCTTGAATTTGATCACGTGTCATCGGCATATTCAAATAACATTTGACCGATGCACTTTTGGAATTTGGGGGTTTAATTCACAAAGCTCAACTTTACTCTTGTTGAGAAAATAGGATGATTCAAATTCGGATTTCTACAGAAAACCTGTACTTTTACGGAGCGATTTATATTGTGTATCACACAATATGAATACGTACAAATAACAAAAAAAAAATGATGGAATTGTGAGTATGCTAACATTTAGTGATGATCATTCCTGAGATGAAATCTTCGATAATGTTTATAGATATTGAAGTTTTATAAATGAAGGTGGATATTTGTTCGGAATTCTCTTTATTATTTATATGACTATAACTGCATACCTATTGGTCCTTGTGGAAAGTAATTTCATAGTTTTTTGATCTATTCAATACTGTTCTCACTTCTCACAACTACATTTTCAATATGAACAGCATTGCACTGTATACTAGCCTAACTCAAGATTCGACCCAAAAAGTTTTCGCAGCAGAAATTTGAAATATGAAATATATGACTAAAATGTCCTCAGAAATCTAGAAAAACTAATGGAGCGAATTTCCAATGTAGAAGATAAACAGGTTGTTTGATTCGAAAGAATGGAAAGGAAATATCAATGTTTGTATCTAAGCAATTCGTATTGTTACTGTGTAATATGTATAATAGAGATATGATTATTCAACTGAAAGGTCACAACATTGGTTTCGGAAGAATTCAGTTTTCCGGAAAAAGTATAGGTTTCATTTGAACAACAAAAAGCTTCTGAAAAAATACTTCAGAATGTCCTTGAAAGATTTATCCTCAATCCATAATCAAATGATTGACAGGAATAATCTTGTTGTTTCAACCTGTATATCTATAGTAACAGTTACTTAAATCTACCATGAAACGTTTCGAAATTATCTTGCTACGAAACTTTAATAATAATAATAATAATAAATCGGCTTTATTCAACAAATGCACATACATTTGCCCTGAAAAGGCGAAGATTAGCTAAAGCTACTCTTGAACTCTTAACCTTTTCAGTTTACAAGATAGAAATAAAACAAAAATAACATAAAAGAGAATCCTCTACAATTTCAATAATATTGATCTGATCATCAGTAGAAGAGGGAAAACAGAAGAGAGTAAGTACTATAATTAAACATAATCATAATCAAATATAGAACACAAAAACACAAAAAAAATGCAGCAACGCGACAACAATGTGACTAGCTCTGCTAGATTCAGCAGTTCATTTTCAATGACCCTTCTAAACCTGACCATTGGTACTGATAGGTCCGGTTTGAAGGAATTGAAGAGATTCACCGCATTGTGAGTAAAACTGCGTTCAAACAAAGCTGTCGAATGGCGAGGCATATTAAGTATCTGTGAATGTCTGGTGTTGAGATTGTGTAATTTTTTTTCTGAAAACTAGTTTCTCATGAAGGTAGGGAGGACTTTGAGTATTAAACAATCTATGCAAAAAGATGAGGAAATGATATTTAAAAATACTGGACACTCTCAATTCAATTCAATGAATGCATAACATTCACCTGGTGTCAAATCGAATCTACTTCACTTACGAGGATCGTCGTACCGTTTTCCAACGTTTGGTTCTTCAGTTCCGTCATTGCCACGATGGCCACGCTGAGGTTGATTCTCAGGGCGTAACAGGTGAAGTAGCCGAAGAAGCCCAAAAACGCCACCACATACCTCCTCGTCTTCCATATTAGCCAAGCAGACGGAGCTCTAGAAACATCCGACATTACAAATATCACGGTCAACTAGAACTGAATAGATTTCACTATTCCTTTTCGCATTGCGCCATGAAGTATTTGTAAGCGTGAATTGTTGAATTATTAGGCGAGATAATGCACGAATTACTGGTTGAATTTGGTGTCGATTATAGGAATTATTGAGTACCAGGTGAATTGAATGGGTACTCATATACCTATGTAATTGGTTGATTATTTTATATACAGTTCGTCCTATTTTTGATGTCAGGTATTCCTCCGATTTTCAGAGAAAAAGGTTTACGGTGTTCACGAAAGATATTTGGAACAATAATTCAATATTTTTTCATTCCTCATCCGATCTAGATTTTGATGGAAATTTTCGTGCGTATTTATGTTTCTACTCGATCCAAAAAAAAGCGCGAATCTGATGATGAAATTCATATTTTTCGAAACATTTCATAACCCCAAAATTTTACCACTTCTGTTTGAACATTTCTTCTTTAAGAATCCTGATGAATTCGACCAATAATGTGATACAGTAAACGCTTGGATACGTCAACTTCTATTTCAAACGGGGTCTTTTTCATTTGAATAGAATTGTCAACCCTTTCACATCCTCTTTTTGACAGCTTCTCCTCAGTTTTTTGAATAGCAAGGGGTATGGCACCCCCTTGCATCATTGAAAATGATTTTGAATAGAATTAAAAAATCAGGATTTTTTACTCATAATAAAAATGCACAAATAGAATCAAATATGGCATCAATTCTTCACGAATAAATCAACTGGACTTGATTAATAACCTAATTATGCTAGGAAATTAATGGAAAACGTTTGGAATACCTCTTGCACTAATTGAGCTGTTGAATTATAATTTTCGAATTCTATTTTCAAAATCATTTTCATCGATGTATCGCACGACCCCCTTGCTATATAGAAAAATTGAAGAGGTAGCTATCAAGGCAAGGGAGTGAAAAAAGTTTGAATTTTTTATGTTGAATATACGTAATTTCAAATGAAAATTGACGTGACCGAGCGTTTTCCAATTTCATCTTCAGTTACGGAGATTAAAGGAGGTAAAAATCATCATAATCACTGTGCATTAATGAAAATTTCATCATGTATTTATCGTGAAGAAATATTGAGAACTCCGTATTTTATATGATGATAATATAATATCAAGTTCGGGTTTTTCAGTCTTAAATCATATACGTAATATACCACGAAAATTTTCATCGAAATCCAGATCCCATGATAATGCTTCATAGTCTGCTTCATTTTCAAGGTATAGGGCAAGTTTCAAGATTCTTCTTGTGTATCAGTGATATTTCACCTCATGGGAGAAATGAAAATCAACGAAAAAAATTATTACGTGGAATCCACTAGAGCAGTCACGTTTTTTAGAAATGATCAAATTTGTTTCAGATATATCAATTTTTTCATAAAAAGACCCAAAAATGTTTCACGAATTCTTTGAAGAATAATTCTTCGATTTTTGTGACCGCAAAACCTTCAGAATATTCCGAATTTGTTGTATTGTATCAGTGAATATAGTCGAGAATTCTTCAAATACAAAAAATATGTTGTGGCCAAATATCCGAGATATTGTTATTCTCAATTTTGTTTTGTTATTCTACCTCAGCCTATCTTTCAAGGGACTATAAGCACAATTCATGAATACTTTCTGATGCTTAGTAATAGTGCATTCGAATTGTTCATGATTAGACACAACAAACATATTTCCTTTGTTTATGTCAACAAACAATATTCGAGAATTAAAACAATATTTTTATAACCTTCTGATAAATTGATTCGTTTAATGATAGTTCTGTTATCGGAATTCCCGCCTCTTCCTGTGACTAACAAGAATGATGATTGCAAATTATCATCCATTTAGCTTCATTATAATTTTCCTGGAAACACTATTCCTTTCGTGCATCCTCTTCTTCTCGAAATTGCAGATTATTACTACTGCGTCATTCAGTGATAATCACCCAAATCAGGTGGGCAATGAAGAAAATGCAAGTAATAATGCACTTGAAATCATTATTCAATTAAATTATTCTCACGAACTCACGATAAGTGAACTATGCTTGAAAATTTAACGAGATGATGATTTTGGCTTATTTTAATGCGGAAGAATCGATAGCAAATTGTTAAAATGAACTCAAAAGTGCTTTCAATGACATTGAATATAGTAATGAATATGGCTATGACACTTCAAGATGACGATGCGTTGCGAAAGATTGTTCTTCTAGAATGTTACAATAACAGAAAATAAAGAATCCCTTCCTTTATTCGCAAGAATTGTGATTGTAAATTATAAATTCAAAAGTGGAAATGACAAATCTGCTAAGTACCAAAAATAAAGTCTCGAGTTATTCAAGACAAAAATAATAAAAAGGACATTTGTTTTTTTTTTTATAAAAATCGTGTAAGATGTTAACGGAAAACCATTTCAAACATACACCATCATAAATCATGAAATACAGCTGAAAATTAAAATAATTGAAGAAAAAATTATGGCATTTAGCACCTTTGTTATTTCTACTCTTCATCTATTATCAAATTCAGTTGAATGATCAAAATTGAATGAACAATTCCGTACTTTTTCCTGAGAAATTTTTAAAGCTTGTTTTTTTAGATACAGGGTGAATTCGAAACGTTTGCATTTTGATACACTCCATAACATTTTATATATCTAGAATAACTCGCCTCATATTTTTATCTGATTCACCACATACTATAGTTACTTGATATTTTTTCGAAGACATCATACCAATAATATATACTACTTATGCACTACCACATGACTTCTGAATGATTTCATCATGAAAACATATTTACACCTTTCATGATACTTCAGCTAGAAACTTTTAGTGAATTTTCTCAGGTATTTCAACACTAATGCATAATTTACGTATAGGAATGATTGCACTTTCTAATTGGAATTCGAGTATTAGAGTATCATTCAAATAAATGCAATGAATATTTACTATTCGATATGTACTGTGAGTATACGTTAAATTTTGTTTCAATAACTCCATCGCATGTTCTTCCATGTTTATCAAATTGAATCAGCATTGGTCATTCAGAAGGTATCTGAGAATTTTCAGATAAAATTGGCATTTGGTGTACTGATTATTGTTCTGCAAGGTTAACGGATTCTCGTTGAATGCATAGTAGTAGAAGTGAATCGCTCGATATCTTAAGGATTTTGCAGGTAGAAGTAACGGAAAAGAGATGAAATTGGTAAACATATAGTTCAACTAGAAATACATCGAACTATCATAATTGAAATGGAAATTCAATTAAGAAATTCACGCCAGCCAACTGACACCGTATAATGTCCCCATGGGTTTTGATTTTGTAATGAAAAATAACACTCCCATTACCAGCACGTGGTGGAATCACAACAAGAATAATGTGAAGTGTCCCGTTCAAGATTAAACTTCTCGTGGTGCTCCAATCCGAATACAAGGTGAGGCAAAAGGTGTACCAAGCTTTTTCAGGATGAATAGATCTTTATTAGAATAGAATAGAATAGATCTTCTCAATCCTGTCACTCCTTCAACCTTCATTAACAGTAGCAGTAATATAATAGGGCAGAAAAACTACACGAAGATGACCAATGCAACAATATTGTTGACATAAACGTCAAAAGTTTGGAACAATATTGGTCATATATTGGATATATCGTTACCGATGAATCTCGCGATGAATTGATCTGCTGATATCATGTGACTACAAAACCTCGAATACCTCTTGAAAACAATTAAATTTCCTGCATTATGAGAAGAGTATCTTTCATACGTGATTTCCATTTCTTCATCTGATGCTTCTATTTTTTAGGTGAAAGCTTCTACAAGGATATAGGTTGTTACAAAAAAATTACAAATCACCATCTAAAAACACTATTCATAGCAATATCAGAAAAGTTGAAGTGTATTCAAAAAATATACAACATACATTAATGCAGAATTTCAATCTGTTAGCTCTCACCGTTTAGGAGTTACGTGGATATATTATTTTAATTTTATCAACTTTGTAAGTATATATTTTCTTCAATGTGAATTTTGCGCCATTAGTTTATTCATCAACTTTAATATGTACTCTGAGAAAGATCGGTACCCATTTTGACACACACACATTTTTCATAGCTGTTGTATGCGGAATCGTGATTTGTCACACTACAACAACTTGGTGAAAATAAATTCAAGAATTTTTCTAGTGAACTCACACGAAAGGTAGGATATACTGTAATATTTCAATCTCGTCATCTGAATCAAGCTGATTGTTAATCACACATATTCTGTCCAAGCTATATCTACTCAAATATAGAAGTCGTTGAAAGGAAAATAAATAATACCTCCGCGATCTACTAGCAGAAGTAGGTGTCTAGGCCTGACATACTGCATAATAATATCGCTTAGGGTGTTTCATAATATAATTGTCATTTATGTATTTAGGGTAGCAATCACATCAGATCATCATAAGCATGATTGAATTTGCGATTTCATGTTATTTCGCTGATTTGATTAATATACACCCACATTGGGATAATAAGGAGAGTTATCTTGATACGATAGAATGAAACCATTATTACCTACCATCCGATTGTCAAGGTTTTTTTGATAATTGTCTTCTAGAGCAAATATTATTGTAGTGTGAGTGTCAGATGATTTTCAGCAAGGACTCATAAAGATATCGAGTGATATGTCAGTGTAATCATTGTTTCAGTGCATACTTCGAATAGTATCCATATTTGCAGGAGTACCTGTAGTCAATTTATTTCTTTCGGATATTTCTTGACACCTTTATATTTGAGTTCGTGTGGTTTTGTAATGAGAAATTCGATGTATGGATTAGTGGTACCGTGCCCTGAGGTGAGAAGCTATAACAACATTTTATTGATCCGATATACTCACGGTTTTGAAATCTCTTGCTTTTCATTGGACCTTATGTCATCATTGCTCTCCAGTAATGTCATAACGAGAAATATCGTAGGATTTATTCCCTACTTATGTTACCCTCTGCTACATTCAGATAACAACAGTTACTCGCGAATGGAAAGGAATATAATATTATCTCTGACATTTTTTATAATGGTATTTAAAGCTGAAACATACAATACAATCCGTAGATCACAAGTTGAGCCTACAATAATCATAATTTTTACTCGTATCCAAATAATGACATTTTACGATGTCGATGATTAGACAAATCATAGAAAAAGATTCTGGAGTCGTTCTGAATTGATAGATAATCTTCACTCTGGGAAAGCAAAATAAAATTGAAATATAGGATGTCACATACACTATCGGGGAGAAAAACTGTTGAGTACAGGCAAAAAAGTATCAAAGAACGCAGTTATAAATAATATCACAAAAAACAATTCCCTTTTACCCCTCATTCTGCTAGACCACGTGACCACGTCGGAGACAGGTTTATATCTACATTTTTTCGTGAAGTGAAATTTGATTACATATATTTCTATGTTTATTTCGAGAATTCTGTTGGGAACATATGTATCTACTTAATTCATGTTGTCTTCGATGATACAATATTTGTTACCAATATACAAACTAATGTTGATTTATCTGTCTGTTCGAACTGCATACAACTTATGCTGAATTATTTCTTATCTTGTAAATGAAACATTTCATCAGATTCACGATATACTTAGGATCGAATGGTCATAAATAAACATCATCCCAGAGATTAAAGAATTAGAATAGAATTATGGTTGAATGGGCATAAGAGAGACCTTTACAGCAGTTAAAAAATATACAGGGTGCTTCATCAAAAAATCTTAAAATGATGTCAGGTGATCCAAAATGAGACGTTGTAACAACGTTGGAGCTTGCTCAAAATGCGTGCAAAATATTATCAACTGCCACATTTCAATATCGTACTCCAAATAGTTTTCGAGATATATACTGTCCAAAACCTCGTGGGCCACCCTGTATAGTTTCGCTACTCGTATGAGGGTATCGTGGATATTGTTACTCAACTGTGAATCCCAACTGGTTGATTCGACAGGTGTCAAAATATGATATTATCGGAACACTCATTCGGGATGATAGGTAGCGTGTGAAAAATTTTCCGACCATTTTTGTGTTGACGCAACCTACCTCGATTTCCAATTCTCTTGTAGTTGCCATGAGTTTTGAATAGAGCGTAAGGATTATAGACTAATGATATCACACTTAGATCAATGCAGAAGCCTATGAAAATAGTGAGAATGAAGGGAAAATTATCTACAAGTGGTCTGCGCTCTTGAAGGGGCCAGGGGAAGGTTTCAATGGCAAAAAATGTTTCATTTCGATTTCCAACAATACTACAAGTCGTAGAGAAAGCACTACAGAATCATAGGTAAAAATATCTGAACCTATTTGTGACGAGTTTTTATATGTTTACGAATATGTTTTTTTCGAGAATTCTACTTTCTCATACTCGATACAGACTGTAACTTTCTTGAATCGGACTATTATTTTCATACCTCATTTTGGTATTTTATCATGTCAGAAAATCTGCTCCATGAGTTAGTCGATAGGCTTTTATTGTTGAAATCTCTACTTGCTGATAGACAAATATATACAATATAATGAATATTTTCGGAAAATGCAAACAAACGAAAAAAACCAAACACAAAATCTTTGTGAATTCATTATTGAACGACAAGGGTTTGTCAAATTTAGCAACCATTTTTTCAAGATGCAACAAAAAGTATCGGAAAAATGGATAACGTCCATGAATCCATATCCAAATGCGGAATCGAATCAATTAGGATTTCGAGAATATCAATTGGTAGTTTTTCACATTCCTCTATTCCATCGTGTGATAATGAGCCTCAAATTTTGTTCATCTGAAAGCTATTACGGCACACTTTCATTTGCTCAATAATCAAACTGAATCCAGACTTTTTTGAATTCATTCGATCCCTACCTTGCATAATAGGTACCTAGTATTGAATTGATTCCCATGAAAATGAATGATTTCATGATATCTCTTCATTTCTGAGCTTTACAAATGTGCTGTAGATTGGGTGTTAATTTTGTAATAATCACAAAACCAGAAATTACGCTTGATGTTTCAAAGTTCACACTTCAACCGCATCCAACCACAAACTCTTTGCATCATAAATATCCAAAGAGAATTTCAGATTTTTAGAATTGGCAAATTGATCAGATTCAACGTTTTTCGTTGGAGATCTTCCTCCCTTTCCAAACGATAGCCATCAGAACAGCAGTTTGAAAGATATATAACATCGTTAATCCTATCTCATGTTCGCTGCCGAAGACAAAAAGTGTTCATTCGTTTTTTTTTACTCGCCGAGCATAAACAATGGCGAAATATGTATGGACTTTGCGTTGCGTGTTATTTATGATGTCGGCTTTGGTTTGCAAATTTCCTATTAATTGCCCATCGCAGCAGTGAGGAATGAGTTTGAAAGAAAAACTGTTTATATATTTTATGGTATGCTGGTCAGCCCTATGGATACACGGTTCAAAGTCGAAACTTTGATTTCGAATCGAATAGATATTGTGGCTACAAGTATTTGAATGTGAATGAAATTGGTATTCATTCGCAAGACTCAACATACAATCAACATTTACATAAATCAGCCAATAAACAGCGTATTTCATTGTTTATTGACTGAGAAGGCCTGAAAATGTCGAAAAGAAAGGAAACAATCATAGATTGATGAATATATCATGAAAACATCAGAAATGTTTTCATTATTGGCCAATTCATAAGAGAATGAATTTTATATCGAAAATCGCCCTCATCTATTAATCAATCTAGGTTGGCAAGGAAAATTCTTGGCTTGAATCGGCGAATAGTTTATTTTTAGTGATTCGATCAAAAATTATTGGGAATTCAAGAATCCATTTGAATTTTGAATATGTGACTCCTAATGGAGTATAGAGATATTGAGATTCATTGTTCTCATTCCATCTCACACAATTATAGTTAATGCAAAATTACTGCGATTCATAAATTATTTCAGAGATGTTTTTATCAGTCATCATCATATCATTGTTTGACTTCAGTTGAAAACATTAAGAAACTGATTAGAAATTAATATTGCATCACAACTCAGATTCTATTCCATATCTTCTATTTCAAAATAATTTGTTTCTGTTCAATGATCAATTCATGATACGGCAATACCGCCCCTCTTGTTTATGTTACTATTCACTTGAAAAAATGTTAAATTCCACAATAACATTCTGTATAGAATCACATATGTGTTTGCGTCGCTTAGACATTCCTTTATAATAATACTTTTGAAAGCTTCATAAAGACATTGTAGGTGCTTTCTACAAGAAAAAATGAGAATAGTTGCAAATTTTCTTGAGATATTGAGATGGCAAAATTAGTATTCTTCGACATTTTGAACTGGAAATGAGATATGGGCGGTTTTCACTCGATCATTTTGGTATCGTTTCACTATATTTTTTATGAAAAGAAAGTCATAGTGTTTCTCTTGATTTTTCAGAATTCTGATATTTGTTGTTATATCAAAATACGTTCCTTATTGGCATCACTAGAAATCGAAAACATCGTAAATGAGATGGAGTCGATACATCAATCAATATTATTTCAAACTAAGTTCGTTCGGTCGAATCATTCAGCAGTCACAGCTGTTCATTTGAAAAAACTTTGAACCATCCCCTCCACTTAATTTCGAGAAATACATCAAAAAATGTACGACAAAGGTTATAGGGTATTTGGTGAGTTAAATAGGTATATTCCGGTGAAAAATAACTTCGAACCTCAATTACGCCCCCTGGTAGCCATCCTGGAAATATGACAATAGTTTCCAGAGTTTTCTCCTGGTTATTTGGCCACCTTGCTTAAAAGGGAGACATAGTGGGACAAAGAGATATCTTTAGTAGGTTTCATTCCAATTGTCATTTTGAGATGATCGCTTGTTCAACGTCAATATCTGGAAACTCAGAAATGAAAAATCATTTTCGCTTTCTCAGGAAACAAGATAGCCACATAGAATAATGAAACAGCCAAAATTATTTCGCATACTCGTGAAATTTAATGAATTCAAAATGACATTTGAAGTAACTGCACAGAAACGAGTGACAGGTACGTCAGAGCAGAACGATTAATAAGCAACAATTTACAAATGTTTCATCGCCTTCAATATCAACCCTCCCCGTATCCGCTAATTATGTTTGATCAACAGCTCCAATGTACTGGCTACACTATATCATTTAGCGTTGAGCTCATTCAAGCTGAGCTAACTGCCAACAATGTATACAAGCGTTTCGCCAAGCATAAGATTATAATGTGCCAGTTTTGATCAATCCATGTCCTGGACGCTCCCGATTAACTGGTACAGATTAGTCCTTAATTTGTATTCCGGGATGAATCAACAGAGTCGTTCGTATGGAAATTGCTCATACAATCTGATATCAGGAGAACATGGTCGAAGGATTCTGTCTTAGACTCCCTGATAGCTTGTCAGTATGGCTTGAGACTTGAATGAAACAACTCTTGATGAATTATGGGTTCAAGAAAATGGAGGAGATAAGAAGAAAATGTTGGCTTCCAGCACAAAAGAAAATATTGTAAGGAAAAAAATTAGAAATATAAGGCAGCAATGAGCAGATGCTTATTCAGTTGAAACGATAAGAAGAAGGAAACATTCATGAAGGCAATACGAAGAAATTCAGAAAATTTATCTGATAAAAATTACTAGAAAATAACCTGATGAGAGGACGAATATGGAAACTACAGAATAAAGATCAATAAAGAGAAGATGGTATGAGTTGTTACTTAGAATATAAGATTCATGAGAGTTATTAGAAGATAAGGAAAAAAATATGACAAACAATGACTCGAAAGGCAAAGTGATCCTAACATTGCCACAATTCCGGAATGCACAATTCCATTTTTTCGATTCCTTCCTATTTTTTTGATGTGATGAGATCCATGAGATTTCATCTTGAATTTGAAGTCTGATGAATATTTTCCATCCATCACGGGATATAACCGATTCCGATCTATGATGAGGATATAGTAAGTTCGCATTTTTCATTCTTGTCTCATAAATCAAGTTTATTTGTATTATTCAACCTCTCTACGAATATTGTGGAATATGCATTATTTTTGACACTTTGAACCGTTCATAACTGAAATTCCCAAAATAAATACTACCAACCCTATAATCCTTTGACAGAATATATCAAAGTGTTCGAAGTAATAACTTAACAGGAAAGTTAAATATACCTTTGAGAAGTTTTAAACTCTAGAATAACTCATCAAGAGATACCAACTACAGTCAAACTATGTCGAGTTGAGCCAGTTTGTACTTGTTTACCATGTCTATGAGAAGATCAGAGGGAAAACTTATTGTTCGAAGTGCAGATCAGATGATAATAGTTCGAAAAGAATATTTTACATTCTCGATAATGCAATGCAATGCATTACAATGCATGTTTTGATATCCTGAAATCTTATTTACAATTTCTAGTTCGATGTAAACGCACATGAGCATAATGTTACCACCCAGCTTTCATTTCATTATTTAGTAAATTATTCATCATTTATTCATCAAAGGATATGTGAATTCACGAGAACATTATCATGACATCCTTTCCACAGATATAATCACAATCAATACTAAGCAATCAATGTGCCTCAGTTGCTGTTCGAATGAGTTCATGGATGTATTGAATAAATCAATGATTTCAATATTCCAATTTGCCAGTCTTCTTATTCTTTTGATCAACTCATACTGACCATGATTCGTACCGTGATGAGGAACCATGAATAAGAATCTGAAATATATTTCAGCTTTCCGAGGTTTCTAGCTAAACGAATACAATATGTTCGAAATGTCAAAATATCCATTCGAGTTTGAATGGACATGCCGTCAGAAGCTCGATGAAACGGACACCATATCATATATTCAATAACTGATCTGAGGAGATAGCAGATCAACAATCTATATGTGAATGAGGATTATTCGTCTGAAGATCTTGTAATGAAACACGATACTCGGAATGATTTCAAAACAATATCACCAATCTGTGTCTCAGTTGTTAGCTTAGAATTGAACAATATACCAAGAGCTCGAACACTACCACGTATGGAAACATCGTGAAGTGAAAGAAAAATTCAACCCCAATATTTGTTCCATAGAACTCAAATAGAGTAATTCGAGAAGAATTTGATACCTGACGTCACTTTCTTCAGGATGTGATGAAATGGTCTTCGTTCAGAATTCAGCGATTATGGTTTCAGACTAAATCCATTAGCAATAGGAAGTTCGATCATACAGTGCTTCTCAAAAGTCCCCTCCCCCCCTCTTATCTTTGGAACGATTGAACATAAAGAAGTGAAATTTGGAAACTGAATATTAAAGGTTGAACTGCCCTACTAGGGATGATAGATGACGAAATCGTCAAAGATGACGTCACAAAGCCATTGTGACCAATAACTTTAAATGGAACCCTACGGCAAGCGACACCTCTTTTAAGAAGTATCGAAAAAACCTATTCAATGATACTAATTTTGTTTGTGTTTATGGCAGTTTTGGCAACTCGCTTTTGAAATTTTGGAAGATAATCCAGATGAATTCGGCAATTTGGAAATGACATTCCAAAAGGATGGTGCTCCTCCACACTCTTACGGTGCAGTAAGACGGTATTTGGATGAGGAGTATCGAGGTAGATGGATTGGACGACGAGGTTCAACGGAATGGCCACCTCGATCACCGGATCTCACACCTTTGGATTTTTTATGGGGTTACCTTGAATCGAAGGTTTACGTTACTGAACCTGACGATATTGACGTTTTAAAACGACGTATTGTTGCAGAACGTGAGGCTGTTTCCGCAGACACATTCGCAAAAGTACGAGAAGAGTTTAAAAATAGGATGTTTTACTGTCAAGAAGTATCGAGGTTACTTCGAGCAATTTCTTCAAGTAGATATTGATTCTCAAATCTGTAATTAATATCATACTGAATGGAATTGAAATTTGCGTCAAGACGAGATGTCAGACATAAAACACTTACCATTCCTCGTAAGTCGTTCCCAAATCAAACTCCCAACAAACAATTACTCCACAATTTTCATCCGCATGTGGACCCCTTCCTTCCCAAAACCCGCGAGGAATCTCGAAAGAAAACAAAAACAACTTTCTCCAACGCCGCCTTATCAATCACGAAACTTTTTCCATATAGGACAGGATCGCATTGCTGTGGGTGCGTGTTTGGCTTTCCCGTGGGATTACCTTGGAAGATGAACCAAGCTCGTCTCGGAAGCCTTGTCAGGATCAACGCAGTAGGGCCGATAATAATGGGATCTAGGTGATATCCGCCAGATCAGGAATTAGTTGGATACGGAAATTTGGGGACTGATGGGGTCAGGTAAACAGGGTTGCTCTTGAATTCGAGGGATGCTCTTCAGGAAGAAGATGGTAGATAGGTTTTTGTACTGCTCGCTCAGTCAGAACAATATAACATTGGAAATTTAACGATCCCTATTTTTTATCGCCGCGATGCTGAATCCAATTGAACTTGTTTTCAATTCGATTCAATATGACTAAATAATCGAACAGTGTGCTCCACTCAAACTGCTTCTATACATTATCTCCAAAAGTTATAAAAACACCAAAAAAATGGTCATGCGATACTTCAACTGTGAAAAAAGCACTTCACGACGATTCCATACTCGGAGTTGTGGTGGTGCTATCTCTGTAATAACAAATGTCCTTGGTATGATTCGATGCATATTCATGGAATTAATTCATTGTATATATGATGATGAAATGATTGATTGTTGTTTGATAACGAAATCAAAAAATCCACAACTTCTGTTATTCTACATCAACACTACCAATATTGAATCAGATCAATGATTTTCTTTCGGAACGTTTATCACTCATTTATTATCATGAAGTCAGCGTTCGAAAGAATCTCCGACTTGAATATCAATCTCAAAAGTTTGGATGCCACCATAAAATATCCAATTGGGAATTAATCATGCATAACATTTTGGAAAAATCGTCGTCCATAATTGAATGTTCTGTACTACAGAAATGTGATTATTTTCTTTCATTGTTCAAAGTTTCAACTTCACGATAACTAAAACTCTGAACAATGAAAGATGATAGATCTTAATGAAAAATGAAGTTGGTACCAAGACAGATCCTTGTAGAACACTGGTTTTACTCATGAACGAAGAACACGTTTCATCGTGTAATATTGATTATGATAATGTTAATAATAATATTTAATTCAAAAAAATATTCAAATTCCAATTAGAAGTAATTGAATCAAACTGACACGATCAGAAAGTACTACTTATAAGTACATTAAATAAGAAGAAGAAGATAAATATTCTAGTTGTAAATCCAAATAATCATTCATTGGGTATGGATCAGAATTAATCAATTCATTCTGATTTCGGGCAGTAAGTTCAATAAAGATGGTATCTCAGAAACTTCATTCCTTATCTCATATTTGTTATATACTTGTGAGTTGAATTGTCTGATCCTGGTCGAATTAAAAGCTTGTATACTTCATCCTTTTCATCAAAGTCGGTCCCAAACATGAAAGATTCATGTTGCGATTCTAATCTAGGGAGTTTCTTCATCATCATATTGCTAAATACAGCTACAACCATACTATTCGTAGTATTATCGTAGCATTATCTCCACAATGTCTCTTCACCTAGGTTGAATTTCTTTATATCCTTCAATTTCCTGAGATCCTCTTCAGATTTCTTGAGATCGTTCTGTAATTGAATAATTTCGTTTGTTTATACATCTATTGAAATATCCGTGATCTTCTAGCAATGCCTTCAATGCCACCATTTACAGACATATGTGGCAAAATTGGTCGCTCGCCTGTATTTTCAATCGAAACAGCTATATAAACATATTTTACTTGCTACTTCGTTATACTGTTTTTTGCTCATCGGTTTTTTTGGTGACGTATTTCTTGTCTCTACGTTACTCAAATCATCAAGACTTCTTCAGAAAGGTGTCATTTTGTTTGAATTATTAATTTTTGTCTAATGAAATATTGTACTTTTTTCAGCATGACCATTTTCTAGTGACAACAAATCACTTTTTGAGGCATCAGTCTAGAACATATATTTTTCTTTTAAGTTGATAACTCGGATGTCACATATTCTTTAACATTGCAGTTTGTTACTCATAGCACAAGACTAGTGAAACTCATTTCTTCACCTCATGCACCCTAGAGTCTTGCTATATTGTGTTTACAGCGCTTTTCAAGTGAGCTATCACATTCAGCCATTCTATTAACCAAATATTGGAAATCTGGCACATTGAAATGAAACAAAAAATGTCGAATCGCTCAACCTAACCATCTGGTTAGAGTAATTGGAATTTGAGAGATACATATTCGTGCATAGCTATCGATTCATAATTAAAATCTCGCACAATAACAAACGGAAAAGCGGAATTACTCGACGAATGATTCGATTGCATTACGCAAAATGCCTTTGATGGAAGTGCATCGTCTGCTCATCCGAACAGATCCAGCCGAGCGATGTCGGTCTCATGGACCGACTCTAATAGATTATAATGAACGTTCCAGAAAATCGTATAAAACATGTACAGAATTTGCGAGAGTCTGTGTGGAAATTGGAGTTGAGTCCCAACTTTTATAGCTTTGGCGATGTGGGTAAACAGATTTTGAAGAAATATCAGCGGCAGCCGGAAATGAACCGGAGTTACGTACCCGGAATGGTTCGTAGAGAATTATTGATTTTGCTGGGATACGTCGAGATTATGGGCTTCCAACATTCCTTCGTTGTTATTCAAGAAAGTTATCAACTTAGGCGGAAGTATAGGTTGAATGGAGTAATTTCTGGAAATGTTGTAACGAAACTTTTTATGCCGATATTTATGATGCCTAAACAAATTTCCATCATGAGACGGATCGGAAAATGCTTTATCGTTGCGGATCCACTTCAACTCATTTTATTCAGAATTTTTGTCAAAAATGGATCAGCCATTGATGTTACTTGAAGTGAACACGTGAAATCTGGTGTCGATAGTGAACTGTGTTTCGAATTCAATTTTTCGATGATGATGGTTTCTCTTATCATTGTTAGTGATATTGAATTCCTGTCAATATATTCTACCCATTTCAGGATAATTTTCGAATTATTTGGTATATTTCATTGCTGGATGGATCGAAAACATCCGAATTGTAAAGAAAAAGTCGAAAATGATCACAATCTTTTTTACGATATTCATGGACTACTCAATGCTGTCAGATTTTTTTGGAAAAAAAATCAGAGGCCATCTCTGAGGAGATTTCGAATATTCTGAACAAGAGTAGATTTGCTTAAGAAATCGAATTCCTCTGCTAGATCCATGTTTTTTTTTTATATTTCACATTATTGTGATCATCATCGATGAACAATATACCGGCTGTCCGCTTTTCGAATGCCACAATGGGGATCTAGCTCATTTTATACGAAGTTGGTAATTGGGATATCGCATTTTTATGCTGAATAATACATTACCTGATTTCCAGAATATCAAGAACTACCGGGATATAGTTCCAGTTCAAAATGTTCAGTACGATTAATAGAAAAGATTGAAAAAATAGTTATTTCGCTATATTCTCAGAATTATCGAGGATATTCCCAATACTTTTTCAGATAATTATTCAGTACAAAATTTGAAACTTCACCAGAATCCAGAGATGCCCGTTCTAAAAACGTACAGCCTGTATGTACTTTCCAGTTTCTCCAACTCACTATATTCCAATATCCTTACAAGCTCGAAAATAATAATCGAATCACGAGAGGGACGTTGCAACATTTTCTGCAGCTCAGAAAAATCCCATTTCCCAATGTAAACTTTCCCTTCGGACCGAGAGATGAGAAAGAGAAAACCTTCCTTATAGTTTTCATAGTAGCAAAGCTTCTTATTCTGGTCCAAGAAAGCTCGAATAGAGCAAATTAGCCAACTCGCAATGAACAAACAATCCTCGGAGAGCGAACAGTTAGAATCAAGTGGAGAATAATGTTAAAAGTCGCGTAGATAAACATAAGAAAACAGGACGTCATAAAACAAAAACTCGCGACGAACGGAATAAACTATTCGCTAAGAAGGAAGTTAGCTGCTAGTCGAGCAAACAAACAACTGACGCGGGGATTAAACTATTTTTCAGCTGACAGATCTCGGGGTCGATCCCATTAACGGCGAATATGCCGGGGCGCCCTCTAAAAGTGTAATTAAAACATGAAATGTGTGTTTAACAGTTGAAATGAAGGAGGAGATAATGCACGAACGAAACAGGCGGCTTTTTCTCTCTGGAGAGCTCTTCTACGTTGCCTTGATAACTACGTCATTAACGTGCATATCTACCTCGATGCAAGATCGTAGAGGAATCCTTCGTCTCCCATCTTCTCTCAATTCTCATGCAGACTTGAATTCGAATATCATATATCCGATGTAATACTGAAAATAAAGGATCAGTGTATAAGTGTCTCATTTAATAAATTGCCTGTGAAAGTTCAATGGAAATTGAACACTATCAGTCTTAACTGAAGCCTATTTGATAATTCCATGTAGCCTTTCCGATGATTTTGTGGAATGAGACCCATTTTTTTTTGGTTAACAAGTTAGGCACCAGGTGTTTGCAGTCTCATACCAGATATCAAAAGATGGCTCAACAGGCCATACGGGGAAGTCGATTACTACGTCACCCAAACATTATCCTGCCAGGACTGTTTCAGGAAATACCTGTGTGTCTATTGTAAAGAGGTGGACGATATAGCACACACATTGTTCATGTATTCAAAATGGAAATGTACGCAAAGGCAGTTCGAAACATTAAACGCAACCAAAATGATGCAATGCCTAGAAGCATATTGAGTTATCAGGCTCATTATAGACATCAAGTAGAAGGAGAGTAGAGACCAATGATTAGAAGACAGCCTTCACACTGAAGTAATGCGCGAGCGGAAGCCGGTGTGAGGAAGAAGAGATTTACTCGGTAAGAATCCGACACTCCGGAAAGATCGGGGTCTCATGAGAGATTTCCTCTCCTCCGGTAATAAAAAAAGGTGTTTGCGATCCGTTGATGAGGCTCTGAATGAATTTGATCATTGGATGTCCTTATCGGTGAGAAGGTTTTCAATTCATTGGCAGACATTGGAAATTACAATGAACGATGTAATCGACAGAAATTTTGATGTGCTCTATATATGATGGAATGATTGAAACCATTGATATGGACTTTTTTGCTGCAGTATGGCCTCAATAACGAAACTGGATATTTTTGTTTTTTCTAATTATTAATATTGATGTAAATATAAAATAGAATTGATTCACACTGTATATTCCTCTTCTGTAATTAGATCTTGTATCTGTTGAATAGTGTAATAAGAAAATAACTCCATTTACATATTTCGACTCGATGTTGAGTACGATCTGTTGAGAAACATTCGGACCATATCATTACCATTAAACTAACCTTCACTTTAGTTATTCTACATTCTTCCTTTGTTTCAGGGCGTCTATCAGTACACTTAGCTTTTGATGTCCAGTAGGTAAGTACCTGTCCACTAGTAAAACATATATTTTCATTCATTGGTAGTTTTGATTTCTGATATGGTGTAAAGCGACGATTGCAATTGATAGTAAACCCATAAGATTGTGCTTTGTTTGTTCATGAATCTACTCAAAATGAAGTAACTCCATCGATTCTTCATGGAATACTTCTTTCACCAAACATCAATCGGCAAATAATTTTGACTTCCGTCAATATATGAGAGTCTTGTATGGAAGCTAAGAAGGATCTCGTGTATTTATTTCATCCTCAAGAAAGTACGATGTTCTTAGGCATTCTGCAACTTTTTTATCCTCGTTGAGTATTCTTTCTGTTCTTAGATTGACTGTACTCACGAGATATTTAATGATTGCAGTTTTTCGAGACACTGTTTGGTCAGATACGTTAGAAATAACGTTCGGATTTTGGGCAAAGTATTGGTTATTGTTCTGATTTTGTTTCTTGATCGAATGAATATACTCCTAACTCTTTAATACCGATCAAGATTCCTTCAATGCTTCTGTGGGTTTTATAATCAATGGATTGGAATTTCATTGAGAAATGATCGAACATACGTTAATGGTATTGGCAGCAAACTCGTAATTCATAATATGCATATTGTTCGCCACACGAAGATAAACGCAGAGATACACACACACTCTCTCTGAAAATGCAAACCTGATTCATGGCTTCAATACAGCGAGAACCCCGCCATGCATAATATTTTCCGACCTTGCAGTTCGGCTTTTTGATGTTCGCTCACTGTACGTACATGTGGAAACCAAGATTGACTCTTTGTCTGCATAAAATGGCAATTACCATTACGCCATGGTGGGTTTTTCAGAGAGCAGTCGATTTTAGTTCAAAGAGGAAAAATCGTTATGACTACGACATTTCAACTCCTGTTTTCGAGCGGTCATTGAACTAATGCATCCCTTTCTTATTCAAGTTTATGGTTTATTTCCTTCACGAAAGCAATCAGCAGCTTCTAGTTATATATGAGAAGCTATCGTTGAAGTCGGCTGTATGTAATATCTAGATTCAAGATCATTCAGTGCACAATTTTTCGAGTTTGTTAAACGTGCACAAACAATGACATCTCGAAATTATAGTGGATAAGTAATATTCGACGGGTTTTGCGATAGTTGGAGCATATTTTTATTTGACAATTGAAACAACAACACCAAATGTTCCGACGTTTATTTACAAGGTTACTTGCATATAGTTCATTCATAAAACCTAGAGGTCCTTATGTACGATAAAATGAGCCTATCAATGACATCAATGTCCTGACCCAAATTCGAATGAATCCTGGAATAGTATCGAGAACTATGGCCAATGAATGCAATGTATCAAAAACTACTGTTAGTGAAATACTCAAGAGATACGGATACCATAACTATAAATACTAAGCCGTGCAAAAACTATATTGCAATGATCCTGAGAGAAGGTTGCAATTCTGTAATTGGTTTCAACGAAAGTTGTGAGATAACAACTATTCTGCGCACAATATCATTTGGGGAGACGAAACAACATTCACAAATTCTGGCATGTTCAATCGAAGGAACAAACATTTTTTATGCCGCAGAAAATTCTCTTTTAATTCACGTAGTAAGATATCAATATCGTTTTTCTTTGAACATATGGTGCGGTTTGTTGAAAAACAAATTACTGGGACCCCATTTTATTGATGGCAACCCAACCGGAGCAAAATTATTAGAAATTATAGAAGAAATGTTGGATGATCTTCTTACGCGGCATCGGCGTAATAGTCCATGGTTTCAACAAGATGGATGTGGTCCACACAACTAAAGAATAATCACAGACTATCTAAATCGAACTTTTTGTGAAGACAAACTGATTGAAGAAACTACACGTGATGCACAGCTTTTTTGGTACACCTTGCCACATTCAATACATTCAATTTTTTTAGAAACATTTCTCTTGCAATAACTGCAGATATCTTTATTCACATCCGCTCTTTCGGCCATCTTGTATAAGGTATACAATACAATAATGGATACAATAAAATAAAATGCATCATCCGTAACAAATATGTGATTTCATTGGTGAATTCTTATTTCATTTTATTTCTGATTGGCTTTATAAACCAAGCATTACTTACGAACAAACATACATGAATACAAGTGAAGCTAATAAAAGTGTGTCAATAAGTTACCATAACGCTTCAAAGCCTGAATTTCAAAAAGTTATATTTTCGCGAATTCCGTTTTCTGAGCTGTCTCCAAGATTTATAGGTAAATATTTTATTACGAAAAGTTTACCAAACTGAATGGGTCGTAACAAATTTATATTCGGAATTGAAGTCATATTTCTGTCATGTTTTACTGTTTCTCTAGTTATAGTGGATTTTTGTCGATTAATTCGGTATAAGTACTTGTTATATGTATGAATAACAGATGAATTCACATAAAATCCATAGTAGATACCGTCTGATATTTTCGTTAATGTCAGAAACGAAATTGATCTAGAATAAGTGAATCTTTATAGAACAAATCAAACACACAACTGAATGGCTTCTCGATATATCGAGAAGATCTGATGAAACATTGTTTCGTATACATTTTGAAAGAATATTGATTCTCCAGCAACTAGCGATAACATCGTCTCGAAGATGATTCTGAACAATGAATATAAATAATATATTGGGTATTTATTTATATTGAGATCCCGCAGAGGCAGAAGAAAACTACCTTCCAAAATTATAAAGACATCAGCACTATCAGCGGCAGATTACGAGGTCTCTAAAAAATAAGTGGAACTGGACCCGGATAGTACTTCATCAATACTTGTATAAACCAAGCTAATAATGATAAGCAAGATGTATGCAAATTGTGTAATAAAGAAATGAAATCTATGGCAATCTAGATCGAGAAATGAAAATTGTAATGAAGATTATTCCATGTCAAATATTCACAAACGAAGTGTTGTTGGATATAAAATTTCATCCTTAATCGAAATAAGTAAAAATAGATAAATATAACGTCTCATTTAAAAATCGAAAGTTGGGGTAATTTCTGGTCAAACCGGAAGTATGGCAAAGCAAATAAACATGTCAATAAATGTAAATATATAACTATAATCCCGAAATAAATTCTCGATCACGAAAAATCTCGAAATTTTTAGAGTCTCGTGCAACTCTAAGTATCATTACCATATAATCGAGTCAAGAACAGTTGGTTTTATTATAAAAGAGCTATCAATTAGGAAATAATTCAGCGGCATCTAATGTTTCACTATCATGCATAAAAACCCTCCCGTTCAACAACGGAAATAAAACATTATTTTTATCATTTTCATCGCGACGCTGGCATCGATAGCCATTCATAAACAAATCTAGGCCACCCTATCGATCGGATTCGAAAGGAAGTTATTAGCATAATGGACACGCTTAGATATTATGTGGTGTATTCTTTCGGTCTGATAGGGTCGTTTCTGTTCAGCCCGTCCTTCTGTTGTCAGTTGATCGGTCTCTATTCATGGAAACTTTCAGAGAAAGCATTCATTCAGAACCTGTGGAAATTTGGAAGGCAAAAAAACGTTCAACATTATCAGGATTTACATTTTTTCTCAATTGAAGTTCAAATGTGTGAGTGTATTCAGCTGGGAACACATTTCGTTTGACTTGATGGACACGAAAGTTATTCTGGGAAGTCAGAGTTTTTCGTGAGAGTACAACAAGAATAAACAGAATTACTGAATTATCGCAAGCTATTCGTTACTTCTCAATAAAAAGAGATAATTCATAAGAATAATTATTCAGAACGCCTTACTATTCAATAGTCGCTAAGTCAAATGTTTATGCTCTTCATTACAAGAATCGAATACTCAGTTCTTATATCAGTAGGAGAACTTGTGATAAGTGAAGGAATCTAAGAACAATTTGTACCACCGATAAAAGTAGTTTCACCATTTATCATGTTCCTTATACAAAATTTGTAACATTTTAAAATCGAAGATAAGTCAAAACACATCCAATCACAACAACTGTCAAAAATCAAGTAAACATTCTTGTCAGCATAAGTGAGGGACACGCGTTCCAACATACAAAATAATAACAAATTCAAAATTTCCGATACTTTCTGAGCAGACCTCGTATAATAGTGAAATTGGTCACGACAAGAGTATATTTTTTATGATTTCTTTCCCTCGCTTCTATTTTTTCCAACAATCACAAGAAAATAAGTTGTCTTAAAGAATCACAACTTACCCTCTTGAAACATTTCAAGAACGAACATTTATGCAGAAGATTTCAATCTGGTGGCTTTCATTGTTCAGAAGTCACGAAATAATTTTAATTTCATCGACTTCAGGGGGATATATCTTCTTTAGTGTGAATTTCAGGTCATAAGTTTATTCAAAATATAGTTTTCCCAAGCCCTCAGAAAGCTTGAAACATATTTTTGATCCAACCAGGGTGATAAAATGAAAAAAAAAATCGACACTGGTACTCGTACATCACAAAATTCACATTGATACATAATAGACATACCAAATTTTCTAAAGATGTCTTCAATATCATCTCAGTTATTATCAAGAAACTGATTTTTTTCTTTTAATTTAACAGACTGTATCTCAAAAGTTAAGACTTCTAGGAGATACGTTTATAGGAAGTTTTTTCCTTAAAATGTGTCAAAGAATCACCCCTTCAAATATTAGCATGTCTTTAAGGAACACGCTGAATATGGAGGACGATGAGTGAAAATTCCTATTGAATCAGTTCATTTTCCAAAAAACTGATCATAAGAGACATCGTGGAATATGTGATTCCATTTATTTTATCTCAATCATCCCCACTTTTTATTTTGTTTCAACTAATGCCCCATTTTATATTGTTTCCTGTATAAACTCACTTGAACAAAACAGACCGAATCTTCTTGTTAAACGAATGATGAATACACGTTGAAGGAAGAAGGTGCGCCCTACGATAAGGACTGTAAATTGAAGGAAAAGCTATTAATAGTCATTACCTAGGTAGATGCTATCCGATACAACCGTACTCTGATGATGGATGTTGAAAACCGGAGCGAACGATGAAATATTGAATGGGGACCGACGTCGTAGCCTGGTTTACATGAAAGCTATCCAAGACGAGCTCTGTGTGTTAGAGAAATCAATCAAAGTTGTTTAGTTGAAACAGAATAGATGCATTTTAAACGAGGACTGTCTGGCGGATCTGGTATCTGATAGTACGAACAAGGTGGAGGATGAAGTGATGTAGCGGGAAGATTTGCTAACGAATTTGAAGAAGAGGGAGGGAGAATTACAATTAATATTTCATGTCGTCGAAGTTCGAGTCAAGAACAACAATAACAAATATTGGATTCAGATCGAACACGAAGAAATTCCATAAACCTAGTAACGACGGAATATTCAGTATTTTGTGAATATTTCATGTAGAAGGACTCCTCCAGAACTGTTTTCTTGGAATATGACCTTTACTGATCCTTCAAAACTAGAGTTAAGTTTGCACTCGCTAAAATTCCCGATGTGTTGTATAATGAATACAAAAAATGAATTCATGTTGTTCGAACATCAAACTTGAAAGAGGTTCTCTTTCATTGTTGATTCAATAAATTTTTCCCCAATGAGTGATGAAGAAATGTTCAGATATTGAAATATGTACCTTATGACATAATGATTCTTCCTACAAGTGAATCCTGAACTCCAAATCCACTTGTTCACAGTTACAAAAATCACAGTGTTATGTGATTTTATATTGCTATACACATGGATATCCAGTTTCTGGCATACTGTGATAATTATACAACCTGGTTCAAGATGTATAAAAATACAGGGTGATTCACCTGACTGATTCATTAGAGGTTCATGGAGAACTGAAAGAGATATAAACTCGAAATTTTCCAAAAATATTTTCAATACGATGTTACTTCCGGTTGAACCGGAAGTTATATCAACTTTGTTTTTCAAATGGAACACCCTGTTCATTTTTAGATTTTCGAGTTGTACAAAAAATTCTGGACCTGTTACATTTTGAATTTTCTTCCTATCGTGATTTGTTTTCGGGATATTCAATTTTCACGAAAAACTTTCACAGATGGACTGAATGACTGAAATGTCCGTGATATCTTCAATTCTCAAGATTTAAGGTTCAATCTCCGTATACTCATAAATGAAATAGTGTTCTATCAGTGATTCTTCGAATTGTTTCAAAATGTTCAACAGGGTGTTTGATATTCCAGTTTACTTTCTGGAAATTTCAAATCGCAATAATTTTCTTATTTCAACTGAAATGACCATGAAATTTTTACAGTACCCGACGCAAAATTTAATTTCCTATCGATTTGTATGAGCATACCCTATCGCTAAAATTGATATTTATAGATATATCAACAAAAATGGGAAAATACGCTCATTCGTCTCATGTTTATTTTCACAAGTATGCTTTGGATGGTTCTGAATTCCATATTTGACGAATAATATGATCAACCGGAAGTAACAGCGTGTGAAAATATCTTAGGAAAATAGAACACATTGAGTAGTAGCATCCACCAAGTTTTCTCAGTTCTCCATAAACCTCTAATGAACCATTTAGTAGAATCACCCTGTATAATCCGATAACGTTCACTAAATTTTCCTGGAGCGTTGGGTAAACGGTAAAAATTTTCCAATCATTTTCAATAGCACTAAGGAAGAATCAGTGAATCGAAGCTTCTAAATAAACAAGAAATCACATTCTGGTCAATCTTATACAAAAACTGTTAACTATAACACACAATGATCCAGGGCGCCTCGTGTGATTTCATACGGATGTTGAGACATGTTAATTTTATTGAATCATTTGGAAACCATGCAGACGTTGAAACGGAATTCGTGCATGGCTTTTGAGCAAGGAATTGCATGCCTATCTTCAGGAATGAAATACAACATATTTAATATCTGAACTTCACCGTTCAATCTCTCATATACATGAATCAATTATTCTGAAGGTGCAGACATGGATGCAGTATAATGTTCCTCATAAATCAGGAGAGATAACAACCAATGTTGATTAGGGCTAGTTATAATGACAGTAGATGGATTGTAGGCTTTCACGATCACACCTTCAAACTAGATCTAAGTACATACCCATGTTGGAGAGTTCACTACAAAGATGTAAACAACAAATATAACAATATTCAAGCTAGTGCTAGACAGCAAGGGTTGTTTTTCATCGTCATTATCTCTTGAGAAATTTTATCATTTGAGGATGCTGCCCAATTTGTCCTATTCTAGAAGCACTCAGGGATAAAACGCATAGCGGTTACACGCGATATCTATATACAGGGTGACTAGATAACAATCAATGGCGAATGGTTAGGGTGGTTCAAAGTTCCTTCAAAAATACAGCTCTAAATCCTGAATGCTTCAACGAATGTCAACAAAGTTGGTCCCATTAGAAAGAGCATTAATTGATCCATCGAATATGTTTCATTAGTGATGTGTTCAATTTCGGGTGATGCAACTGGAGGGCATACTTTTTATGATAACACAAAATCACAGGATCCTCTAGAAAATCAAACACAAAAACACTATGACTTTTTTTTATGGAAATGTATTGAAACGATACCAAAATGATATGATGAAACCATAGCTGAATATTTCATCCCTACTACAAAATACCGTAGTTTCAAGTTTCCGTTATCTTAATATATGTACATATATTTCTCATTTCGTTTTCATTGTCATTGGCTTTTTTTATATAGAACTTCTCACGAAAGGAGACATCCTGTAATATTCAGAGAACATCGTGAGAAGCAAGGAAGAGGAGGTAGGAATTGGTGTTCTTTTCAAATTTCTGAAGGTCATATGCCGCGGGGAACGAGTCTTTGAAGAGAGATGTTCTGCAGGTCACCAAATTAACCACAAAGGGGTGTGAAGACTGGACTTGACGGGTTAACCTCGAAGAGACCGCCAAAGGACGAACGTTTTGAGAGAAAATAAATAATTTCCACATATTCGGAGCATAACTATGATATTCAATTTTTTTTTTCAATTTCTTAGCCTTCACTTTATATTCAGCATACTTTGACATTGTTTTGCTCAATATTTCCATTATTCCCGAAAATTTTTAATAACAGGTGGTGGAAATCACTTTTATTTCAATTTAAGCTGAATACAATCGAAGTAGGACTAGCCAATTCGATATATTGATTGATATTTCAATGACTTGAATATTTAGTGAAAACGAACTAGATCAATATGGACCCATAATGCCTTTCTCTGTGATGAAATTGAAATAAACGGACATAAAACGTTTTGAACGGGATACCGACTTTTATTCGACATGAAATCACTCTTACGATAACATCTTTCCGCTACGTCAATTTCGAATCGATTGAAGTTGACTTGATGATGGAAATAAAACTGAAGAACTTGGAGTTTAAGTGGAATCGAATTGTTAAATTCGAATAAAGCATAAGTCATGATCCCTCTTTACGAGAAACGATAAATTGAAGTTAATTGCAAATTTCTGAGATATCTTCAACCAAATCACAAAAGGATATGATTAGAGACTAGAGTTGAAACATCATGTGATCGTTAAATTGTTATGATATTGAGTTGGTATTGCCGTGCCGTGGTAACTGGTACTTTCACAACAGCAAACGGAGTTCTGCAACTGTTGCGTCAATCTGAATATTATTTTCTATGAATTGAACTGAGTACGTTTTGATTTTTACAAATAATTTGCCATCATTCTCTGATCCTTCTATAAATCCAGTAGCGAAACACTGAGAGAAAATTATACAATTCCATTAAGTTTTTGTGCTCTTTTCAAACATGGGGAACCCAAGAATATGTTAAATTCTCGTTATTTCGGCGCTGGATTTTTTCAACGAATCATAGGTACGTCGCTTGAATAAAAGCAAGAGAACGTGTATAACAAGTATCTATGAAATATGGTGGATAGTTTGCTAGTTATAAAAAAATGTTTATTGTCTAACAGGAGTAATCCCAATTACAAGACAAAAGACAATAATGTGGTTACAGCTATGAATCAGTATAAGTAAATAGAGTACAAATATAGATGCAAATATAGCATATACGATCAGTAGAATAATAGAATTATATGTTATACAAACATTGATACATACAAAAAATAATAAAATAAGATAATTCTAATTGAATTGAATCGGCAGTGAGCAGAGAGTTGAAACACATTGAGGTTGTGATTAGATTGTAATTAGACTTGCCTATTAATTAGCTTGTTGCGAATTATACACTTGAAGCATCCAAATGGCACAACAAAAATATCACATTCAGAGTGGAAACTCTTATAAATTTTACAGATGTTATAAATAGGGGATTTTACTAGGACATTGATTCTTGGTAGGGGCAAATAGAAGAGAATTTCGTTTCTACTACTTGGTCTCGGTACATGAAAATCTAGTTGAGATAACAAATCTGGACAGTCTACGAGATTGTGAATCATTTTATAAATGAAGATACGAGCATAATATGTTCTTCTGTTTTCTGAGGATAAGAGGGAAAATCTGTTTAGCAAAACTCCATTCTCAATTCCTTGGGATGGGTAAACACCATCTAGTTTGTAGGCCATGTACTTCATAGAAATTCTTTGACAAGATTCTAGTTGATGTATATGTACATTGTGAAAAGGTGACCAGATTAGGGAGCCATATTCCAGACGGGATCGGACATATGCATTGAAAAGTGTTATAAAACATTCTTGGCTTTGAAAGTCTCTACACGTCCTGAAGATAAGTCCAAGCTTTCTTTTTGCAGAAGATGTGATTTGATTAATTTGTGACGTGAAGCTGAGTTTTTGATCGAATATGATGCCTAAATCTTTGGTTTCTGTACCTTGTTCTAGTATGACGTCATTTATTGCGTAGTCAAACTGTATATTGATGAGTTTGAGAGTGTATTTCACAAATTTATATTTTTGAATATTCAGTGGAAGTAAGCACCATTCATGTATTAAAGTAACTTCCTTTTGTAGAATAAGACAGTCCTCCAGTGATTCAATAGGTCTGAATATCTTCAAGTCGATGACTATGACCCTACATTTCTTTCCGTTTCTCAACAGATCACGCTGTATAACAAAGTTTCGAAGGAATATGTCGAATGTTATTCATATTCTATGGTTCATCTTGTCATGAGCCCAGATTACTGCCGAATTCTTCGATCGGGATGGAATTCCCGATTCCAGAATTCCTTGAAGGAGTTGCTGAAGTGTAACTAGAAGGCAATTTCAATAAAATGATCCGTACAATTTTTCCATCAGTGATATCGAGTCTTGCAGTATAAAAATCAAGCAAAGAAACATGCGAACAATTTCGATTCTTCACACATTCCTCCATGTTTCAAATATGGATGAATTACAAGAAGACGTGATCTCGCTTCATATGAAATATGAACTACTCAAGATGGCGCTAACGCGTTCAAGCCGGATGACTACAAACAGTCTGGCAGCATTACAACTCGACGGATTCTTGTTTCTTTTTCTTTAATTCCTGTCGAGGACCCGCTCCTCCACTTGATTAATTTTTGCAATTTATTGCATAACAGAAGCGGAATCGTAATTTATTTCGAGCTCGGTTTTTTTGTCAAACAAAGCGTAAGATGAAGTCCGCCTTCCAATATCAGCTATGGAATTTTATTTATACTCATCTCTTCGGTTGGCGCAGCGGAACAGAAATCGCTCAATCGGCATGGTAAGCTTGACTGAGTCTTGAGAAACGACGAGTTTCACGTATTGAATCGAATCGTTCGACTGGATTCATTCGTGACGAGATTTTTCTCTATAGACAATTCCATGAAACGACTGAAATTTTATGAGTTCCTGTTAATGATTTAGGGATCCCCAACAATCCACATGGAAAAAATCAAACTAGAGCAATTATGAGGTATTTCCTAGTATCATGATACTATCATTCGGACCATCATCAATTGACATTAGTACCGATATTGCAAATGTTTTGGAAAATGCATGTAAGTGGTTAAATGAACACCAGCTATTTTTTAATACAGAAAACTCAATAAGCAACATTCTTTAACCGACAAAAAGTATGTACGCCATTGAATGTATCGATCAACAACTACACCATACAAGACAGTGTAGAGGCGATCAGTTTCTTAGGAATCAAAGTTGAATCAACACTTACTTGGAAGCCGCATTGTGTAACATTGATTTCAAAGTTGAACTCAATACATTTTCTATTCAAAAATCTTAGGAGTATTCTAACCTGAGGAAAACTAATAAATTTGTATTATGAACAAATAGACTCCCGCATTAGGTCTGGCATTTGTTTTTTGGGCAATTCCACCATGGCGGGGGATGTGTTCATTTCTCAGAAGTGCATCATTCGATGTATTGCTGGTGTGAGGTGTGCACATTCTTGCAGGACGCTTTTTTTGGAGTTTAGAATTTTCACACTGATCTCATTATTTATTCTGGAAATGTGTTCATACATATTTCTGAATAAATACAAATTTAAGTTGAACAATGATATTCACTCGGATGAATACTAGGATCTATAATTCACCGGACAATATGGGGTCGCGTATTTTCAATAATTTACCCAGTGAAATCAAAAGTATTGATGACTTGACTAAGTTCAGGAAAACTCTTAAGGAATTCCTAATATGTAGAAATTCCTACTCTTTACCTGAGTACTTTGTACACAGTGATCTTTTCATTAGTTGTCCTCCACTCCACCTAGTTTTTAGTTTTTTTTTTTAATTTTTAAGTGTGTTGTGCTCTTTACAAATCTATACAAATTTCTGTTTTTGACCAATTTGTCAGTTCTGGAATTTTTACGAATATTGAAAAAAAAATTACCAACAATTATCTAGTTTTTGCTTATATAATTTATGAATCTAAAGCATTTCTCATAACATACATTATTATGTGCGAATAGATCATCATGAATTCTACCATCAAAACTCAAATTAGGAAATTGATGAAACTGATTATAAGCTGGAGTGATAAACTCGAATAATCTGTTTGCTGACGATCTCAAGATGTTCTTCACAATTAATAGTTTGAAAGAAGCCGAATCATTGCAATATGACTCTGATTAATATGTTACAGTTGAACCTTGACAAATGTCATGAGATCATTTTCAGCAGATTGAAACATCCTATACAGTTTGAATATAAAAACAAAGGACAGATAATGTCAAAGATCTGGGTATTATATTTGATACAAAAATGTCCTTTGAACAGCACATAAATGATGTAGTTTCACCCTCCTTGAAAATGTTAGGATTCATTCTCAGGTACCCTAATTCTTTCAACGTAAGCATCGTCAAACTGCTATATTGATCATTGGTAAGATCCATTACTGAATACAATTCTACTATATGGAGCCCATACTATAGTACGGATAGAGACTTACTTGGGGGCATTCAGAGGACGTTTTTAAGGTACTGTGCATGTAGGTTGGGTTATGATAGAAGACAGTATGAATATAAAACAATCATGGAAAATATGAATTCATTAGAGCACAGAAGGTTGGAAGCACATCTCATATTTTCATACAAAATCATCAATGGAAATATAAATTCACCAGAAATCTTGGAGCTTGTAACAATTAATGTGAATGATAGAAGTACACGAAATTCTGAAATATTTAATATTCCCTTTCATCACACTAATTATGGACAAAATGAGTCGATTGTTGAAATGCGTAACCAATCCAATAGGCGCAGTTCTGGAATTGATTTCTTCAATATGTCAATAACCACTTTCAAAAGAGTTGTGAAAACATTATAATGCATTCTTATATTATTTCAATTTTTTCCATAATATACATATACATATTTCTTCATTGAGTGCAACTGAATAGTAAGTAGGGTAATTGTACTGTGATTATAATGTATGGAGACTCTAGTCAAATTGACAATTTCGTGAATAAATAAATAAATAAATATTGTTCAGATTCAACGAAGAGAAGACCTCAAAATTCTGTGGAATAAATCCTACAAAGCCTGGACAGTTCCAGCGAATAGTTTATTGGCATTCGATAGATCGAAAACATTATATAAAGTATATTACAGATAAACAAATTACCTAAACACAGACATTGTCTTATTGAAATATCATAAAGCAGAATCGAAATTCTGATACGATCAGAATCAAAATATTCTACGTCAACTTCGAAATATATTGATATAATTGGAACAAAACGGACACTCAAAGCAACAATAATTAACATCAAGGGAATATGCACGTATCCTCAATTTTGTTGGATGGTGTCAGTGATATTTCCAAAGAAACAAAATATTTACGTTAAATATTTTGAATAATACGTCCATCTACGGTTATTTTTCATTTGTTCAAAATTGTTAGAATGTGCACGCGCTAATTAACATAATTTCCTATGTCTCAGATATTCCAAGGTGGTACGCTGGATGATACTAAATAATTCAATGAATCTCCATTCATTCTCATTATGATTTCACAGCAAAAACCAAGTAGAACAGAGTTAAATTGTTAAACGCCCTTATGAACTCAACAGTCGAAAGTTCGACAAACAACACTGGAAACAATTCAAACGAACTGCCCATGATCTTCAGAATAACTTGCAAGGATTCTGCGAATTATTTCGATTAGTTGTTAACAAGTCCGAACTGCGATGGAGCTTCAGAAACAATCACAGATTTCAAGTAGGAAAGACCATATTGAACAGCTGATTCAATTCAAGCGAGCAGTATAACAAGTCAATAAACGAAGACGATCACATTGAACAACGAAAATGGGGTTGAAAGTGGTCCCCAATGACTAGACACCCACCTCTATGCATCCATACGTGGAACTCCAATGTAGCAGCACTCTTACTCGGCAGTTTCTGGCCTCCTCTGTTCTCTCTTAGTTTCGCGTGACCCAGAAATAGGGGAGCAAAGTCAAGAGAGGGATAAATTGCGTTGAGTAGCTCGAATATGGACCATTATGTAAATGGGTCGTGCCTCAATTAGCATAACGTTTTCCTAAAGGAATTTCACTTTTAATCAGCGCGGTTTCACCCTCAATGTGTCAATGATGGAGGTGAAGCGGATATCAGTAACGATATGAATAGATTATCGTTGAATATTAATTATGTGGTTGGTTGTGTCTTGAAAATTGAGAACGATTGTGAATGGAGACAATCGAAACGTATAGATCATTTCATTTTCAAATAATTTTATTCGATATCAATTTGAGTTCAGATTTTGTTTGTGTTGTTTCAATTTAGATTCAAGTTTCAGGAATGTTACCAATGAATAATCATGGATTCGTCAGTGATCATTTCAGACAGTGAGGATACAAACAAGCTAATTTCGACTGTTTTTTATTCGTCAGAGATAACACGACGATTCTGATTTGATCACACTGCTCACTTATACTCATTTCTATTTCACTCTGAAGACTATGGCAAACAATGCTATACCGTTTATACAGGGTGACCCAACGAAAACGTGCCGGAAGGTATAGCTACCAGAAAGAGATTTAATCTTGGAAAATCTGAACCACGTCAACTCTGTATATGAGAAGGACAACTTTCGACGCAAAAACTTTACCCTCTTAAGCGGAGGTAGCATCCCCAAATTATTTTCAAATGGAAATGGGGGTCAAATGATACCTCGTTGGAAAGCCCTTTTGATACCCTATACACTATACATCGCTTTGTTATTTTTGAAATTCCGTCTACTCGTTGCAAAGATATGGACCTTTGGAATTTCGCTTTCTGGAATAGTGTACACCATGATTTATAGATTTGAATAAAATGTTTAAGCACTCAAATACTTGTTGCAACACAGCTAGCAACTACTGAGTCCATTCCAATGAAAAAGAATTTTTGGCATGCAGAAACACGATAATTTTTCACTCAATAAAAACTACCAACTAGCTGGATTCAACAGAAACAGAAAAATAAGCGATTTTTTCCATGGAAAATATCCTCAACATCAACTTCAACAGAACGGTAGGTTATTAAGCGATTTATTTTTTCGTATTCTTTGAGGGATGCACTAGCATCATTTCAAAGATCCATATCTTTGCAACGAGTAGATGGAATTTCAGAAATAAAAAAGCAATGTATAGGGAACTGAAAGGGCTTCTCAACGAGGTATCATTCGTTCCCATTCCCATTTGAAAAAAAATAGAGGATGCTACCCACGCTCAGGAGGGTAAAGTTTGGGCTATACTTTTTACGTCAAAAGTTGTCCCCCTCATAAACAAAGTTGATGTGTTTCAGGTTTTCCTCGATTAAATCTCTTTCTGGTAGTTATATCTTCCGGTACGTTTTCGTTGGGCCACCGTTTATATCTGAATGAACTTGGCAATCGAAAGGCCGAAACTCGAATTTTTGCCAAATTAATAACAAGGAGTCAGTGAATTTCTGAATTTGAAATTTACTGAACTGAAAATTGAAAATACTCACCGTCTAGTAGAAACAACGTTTTAATTTCGATTTTTATATTATTTTGATTGCGACATTATATATATTTGGTTCGAAAACGAAAATTGAATATAGATACATATTGTGGCTCTTCTTGTCTTGAATGAATTCCAACGGACGGCGAAGGCGTACAACTCCCTATCCACTCTACTCTGGTCTAGTCCAAACTTTCAACTTCGTAACGATAGCAGGAAGATAGCAGTCCAAAGCCGCACAATTCGTCGAAAGACCGACCGACCTATTAAACAGACAAATTCAAATCGTCCGATCCGCTTTGTTAGCAGTGATGAATTACTCAAGAGTCAGATAAGGGCGATTAGCACCATTGCTCGAAGAGATTACACGCCGGACCAATTGATTGGCGCTTTCGGGCCGTCACTCATACCCAACGTCGACAGAGTATAATTGTGTTTGGCACACCGCCATCGAACCTACTTGATCGACACTTGGCCATCAAATTTATAGGCGGGCCGGATTTATGTACGCCATCGTTCTATTCTGATTGTGGTCGTTCGGGAATTTATGTTGTTTCTCTACGATTTAATGGCCAACAGTCGAATGGGAGCGGAAAACGGCCGGAAAAAATGCCCGGGTCGCACCTAATGACACAAACGTATGCGAGTTTTTCGCTCGTCGTGAATTATAGAACTTTCAAGCGAGTAGAAAAACTCACCGATATCACAGTTCAACTCCCACAGATACAGTTGTGTCACTTCGCACTTCTCGTGTGCAAAAATTGTGAGTTATGTGCGCAGTTGACAAGTTGATTAGGGCAGGCTCTTGGTGCTTTTGATTATATACAAAATATCATAACAGTGATTGTGAGGTTATGTGTTTGGTGTGTAGCATTTCATCCTAGGCTGTTCCGTTTTGTTTCCTATCAAAAAATTATGCATAAATATCTTGTCGGATTTTGGGTGCGGGTTATTAGTTTCCAGGCCGGACCTAGTCGCATGGGTCTGGCACCATTTTTGAAGAGAAAGTTGCCATAACTATCCCCTTGGAGGATTTAGGAGAATAATCACGTGATCAATCTTCGACAGTTCGTATTGTAAACAAAACAAACGGTTAGGACTTGTATGACAAATAAAATCAATAACAGAAATATAACATTGTAAAATTATCTCGAATCGATAAAAATTATTCTTACTCTCACAAAAATTTCCTCTATGTTTGGGCCACCCCCCACCATACGAGTTGCCAGACCTGTGTATAGAGATTTCTTACTGCACCATTTCAACAATATTGTTACAAATACCCTAAGTTTGTAATTCGTACTTGTGCTTAGGAAATACCAGCAGGTAATTCGAACATTTATTATTATCTTGTAATATGATTTCGTTATTACATCACAATTGCATTTATAAACTGCGCACACCAGAAGTGATACCAACTTTCGATTTTTAAATGAAACACCCTGTATATTATTGAATTTCTGAAATCTGCATAATTTTCATAATACTTTCCGAGGTGGAACTGAATTTTTTCAAATGGAACCGTATTGGTACCATTTATTAGTACTATTATTAAGGAATTCGTCCATACCTGGTAATAAAATGTGCGATCAATATAATCAAAATTACGGCTAAAAGAAACTGGAAGTAAAAAAAAGCATTGCTAGATTGAAAGTTGCCGTTTATTACGTATATGGGATATCCTAAATTTCAATCTATTACCTTCAAAACTAACGGAGATACGGGGGGTGTACCATGATCCTGTTACACCCGGTATATGGATTGTTGAACGTCAGATGCAATCAGAATTTCCCACCCATTTATGTTTCCACGATCTTTATATTTGATACCGTACTACTATGGCAACAGGATTAATTCGAATTTCCCATAAACATTCTGTTGTTTAGGTTATGCGGAAACAATAAAAATAATTTCACCATTACTCGGTGTTACAGTCACATTGGTATATACAATATTGAATAGCTCGACCATTCATAAAAACAAGAGGTACAATTTAAACCGTGAAAAAATACCCTCTGCGGTTACCTTTTAATGTCAGATTGTGCAGTTCGTGTGTCTCATTAAAACGAAATTCCTCGGTGATTTATAATACTTTCCAACTATAAATATAACTTGTCTCGTGAATTTGTGTTATAAATTATACCATTAAAGTTTTAACGAAACTTCGGATACATTTCTGAACTTATTACTATTTTGTGTTTCTTCAATTATACATCTTTAATATCTAATACATCATTACCAAAAGGACGCTTATGAAACGTTGTGGTGAATTTCGAATTTTCAAAATCAACCTCGATAGTCATAGTACATGGTCGTTCCATTAGCAGAAGCTTAACATTTTCAATTCGAATCACTTATTCGAAATTAGATTTCTTGCCTCAAAATCAACCACCAATAAGTTATCATTTTATCAGGAGGCTATCAGTATCAGAACTTGGGGTGAATGAAAATTTTTCTCTTGAATTTTTAGAGTTCAAAACAATCGTTTCATCAGATTTTCAAATACAAAAAAATTCAGCTATGACATTCCAGTAAGTTACAAACAATCTAATGATTGAACCACTAATTGTTTCAAGACTATTTAGGCCATATCATTTCAGGTATTTTTGATCAGAGTTGCTCATTCGATCTCAGAAAACTCTGAAAGTTTCATTATTTCAAGATATGCTAGGAAGGTTTTTGAATGAAATTTTGGGTTTTTGGACTTCTGTATGACATGCATTCTATAGAATTATGACTTGTGAAGTGAATTATTTCTACTATGTATGTTTCGTGAAATGTATCATGTTGCAAATAAAAATTGAATATTCCGCCTTTTACAAAAATACTGTTCCCAAAATATTTACCATTCATTTTTGTGATCATGAAATCCATTCACACATCCTTCTCTTACAAGCTCAAATTGAATTAAATTCCAAATATAATCAATTCCATATCTAGATAAAAATTGCTCGATCTCTACTACTTGGAATTGTCCTCAAATAGCTGAACACAGAAGGTACAAGAACTTCTTCATTTATCATGTTTCCATTGAAGATACACGCTCTGAATAGCTATACAATGTAAGATCACTTCTAACGTAGCTCAATCACAATGCGTTCATAAACATTTATGGAAATAATACAGTTCTCCGCCATTTTCATTCATTTTCCTCAGCTCCCTCAGTGCTTCCAATTGCTAATAGAATACTGAGGATAGTTTGGAACCCTGGAGATGGTCACATGTCTATGAAATTTGACCGAAAAAGTGTGATAAGTTGAAACTACTGTTCCCGTTGATGGAAATTTCAGAAGCTGATTAAACAGAATTCGCTAATTTAATTTCATCAGCTTATCTCTTCTGTTTATTGACTTATTCTCTCTGCGAGACTGAAAACATCCCTTTATATTCAGATAGCTGAAGCTTATGCCCAGATTCCTCTATGAATATGAAATGGAAGTTGAATTCGACTCGAATTTGTATTCATCATAGTACCGACTGTTGTATATTTAATTTAATAACCCTCCCCTCTTTGCGTCTCCCTTCTCTTCTCTGGATCTTGGAACGGATTTTCGTGGAAATCGATGCGACTGGCATTCACTGTATATAACTTTTAATTAATTTTCTTTTTTAATGAACTCCTTGCCATAGTCGAACTCTTCTGTGAGTCGTTTACCGTGTTGAATTTTGAATTAGGGGTAAGTTTTTCTTTTTATAAAAGTACTGGAAGGTCGAGTTCAGGGGACAAATTGAATTAATTTGGCAACATTTCCTCACAGATTTTCTCTCTGCTAGAATAAAACTCTGAGTACCGGAAGATTCTTTATTGAATTGAAGAATTCGTTTTTGTGTATTTTGAAGGTTTTAATTGTATCACACTGATTCTGAAGACTCGTTAATTAAACAAATGGAAAATTCGATTGTACAAATATTGTTCAATGAAATTTAAAGAATGACATAGTTTGTATTCCATTATGAGACTGTAGATGAACACAAAGATCACAAGTTTTTTCTGAACAATTCCATACAATTCACGATCATAGATCAGACACGATTATTATATTTTGCGCATGCTTACAATAGTGATAGCACACATCCGATGGAAAAAAATCTATTTCTGTTCCTTGATCCAAAATCATAGTGACATATCAAATTCTCGATATTTTCATTTTGTATTCTAATATACAGTGAAAATGGCGTTGAAAAAAAAAAAATAAAACACCGAATATACAGAGAAAAAAAATGACTACATATTCAGATTAGAAAGGTAGAAAAGTAGAAGTATAGCATCTTATTTTACCGAAGGGGTTTGGAGGATGCACTGCATTCGAAGGATTATTGTACTTCTCTATCACCTTGATACCTCGAAAGACATTAGTCCCTTTGAGTGGGTTATTCATAAGTGTTGAGAAACACTTTCAAAAGGGGGCAATCAATTTCCACAACAGAACCTTGTTCAGTCTTTGATCTGTTGATTGCTCTTCTCCAGTGAGGTGTTCCCGTCACTCTCTTCGATCTTGGACCAACATCCTGAAAGGTTTCTCGAAGATATATTCAGGCATCATGGTATCTCTTGACATCACTAGTATATCAAAGAATATTTTCTCAAGAACAAGTAGACCACTGTAGGTTAAACAAGATGGTCAAAGTTTACTTTCGTTGAAACCATACTGAAGATGAGATTTTTTCTTTTTCAATGACTGAATCGAAAATACAGCTATTTTGTAGAGAGAATCGGTCTGCTGCTTCCTCACTCTAGTCCTCAATCATGGATATTTGTGATATTGTTTATATCCAGAAAAAAACAGGTCTATTACTTTATATTCATTGAACACCACATATTCGAATGATTCAGTTGGTTGATTTTATCCAACATTTGAAATTCTGAATTTATTTCATACGTTATGAAACTTCGATTTTTTCCAATGTTTCCATCTCATTCTATAAGCATCCAAAGAAAGCAACTGAAAGTCATAAATACACAAGGAATATATCTTACAATTTCTATAGGAACGAGATAACTTATCCTTCCTCAAAGAACGAAGATCTACCCCTAGAACCGATGCCAAATGGAGAACGCAATATCTCAGCAATGATTCCATTAGAAGTAGCTGGCAGTGTTAATATTACACTAGGTGTTAAATCGTCACCAAGCTGACAACCACGAATGAAATAGATTGACGTTATATATAAGACGCGACTGAATCTTAAATCCTCTGGATGGAATTCGATTGTCTGACTTGATGCCAAATACGGAATATCATGTAGAAGCACGAATTCATCCAAGATATATTTCAGCCACTCTGTCAGGAGTTCAATAACAGGAACATCTAGAGAAACAGTTTCAATTTGCATAACATCTCTATGTATGGCTTCTCCTCCAGAAAGGACTGGATTGACTGTTGAATGCAGATTCATCGATAGATTTTATGTAAGAACCAGATAACGTATTACTTCAAAACAATTATCAGGAATCTATCGGAACAACATGTTCAAGATCATTCCGGAATGATTTTTCCATGTATATTAAAAAAAATAATCATCCAAAGGTGTCTTCATATAGAAAGATTGCCACTGTTTCCTAGTTGATGCCGCACACAACTTTATCAATATTTCAGTTGTGTTAATGACAATAAAATTTCCAGAAATCTCAACCGTTAATCAGTCTGTTTTGAAGGAAAATTTTCATAGGGTATCTGAAAATGTATGATGAATTATCAAGAAACCAGAATTACTGTTGTTTCTACGAGATTCTTTTCAATTTTACTATATCATCTTTGTGCCAGTTCATTTATACAACAGTGTAGAATCGCATAACTTTTCTTCCCAATATACTCCGGGGATATCATGTGAATGTCTCCTAAAAAATGTGTCATTTCTATACCAGAGCGGTGGGTTATTTTATGATACAAATACCATATAGTTCAACCTAACGTAGCTTTAGAGATATGTAGAGACAGCCGATATATTTCGTGCATATTGAGCTTTACAGGGAAGGCATAACCCAGTTCGAAAAATGTATAGTCGAACTCACCATGTGATCTAGATATAGATATCGTGATTGTGAAGAAGTTGAAATATTCAGAAGAATTGAGGTTTCGTCTTCATCATCAATTTGCGACAGAATATATAAACATTTACTCTCGTTTCCAGGTGGTGGGATTTCTCTACAATCGACCATTATTTGAAAGGTTAGAAGACCAGAACTCTCAAATCATCGCTTCATTTCCTTCTGAATGGTTCAGTCATATAAAATAATTGAAATTTTCGTTTGTGACACGATGATATGTTTTTTCAAACAGATCATAGTTCGTATGGTTCAAATGGGAAAATGATATTCAAAGATAAAATGACAGGACCTTGTTGCATGGTCGAATATTCGAATCGCATATAAAATTCAACTCCATTTCATGATAGTTTAACGTTGGACTTATTAATCAGTTCTGCTCTCGAGCTTTCATCTCTGATAATTTATATTAACATCGTCACATGTCGAGTCCAATTAATGAATGCATGAGAACTCTGGTAGCAATAAAAAGTTGCTTATTGATGGAGGTCGTTTTATATACTTTGAATATCTCGAGTTCAATTCATTATATCATACTCACATAACGGAATGCAAAAAGGTACCCTCAAACAGGAAGCAAAAGTGTGATTAGTTGATGTTATTTCTCGTCTACTTTCTCAAGTGAACTCTTTCTTTCTTTCTTTTCTGGTTTCGATGAATATATTCATTGAACATAGTTCTTACACATATTTAGGCATCAATAATATTGAAAACAGTTTGCAATGATGCCAAATTTATTCAACGTTAATACAATTCATTTCATCAAACTATTTTTCAAATGTCAAAAGCATTGAATGGGTATACTCAGGAAATAGTTGCATCTTTGTTTGAGTATGATGTAGGTATGGGTTGGATATAATGTTGAAAGATGAACCATTTTCGAGAAATTTCAAGTCTACTATTTCATTTCAAACATTCAACGGCTATTCACAATGAATGGTAATGGTGTATGAATTCCATGAATTGAGAACACTATTTTCAAAAAGAAACGAATCATCAACCTAAGAAGAATAAACTTCAATTATAAAATACGTTTTCATTATGTTTCGAAACATATTGCAGTGTTTGGGTTTTTTGGACGATGTGAATTTATTTATGGCCCGATACTCCTGTCCCTATAATAATAATTTTCATTTCAGTTTGATCACATTTGCATGATATTGGAACAGTCAAAGTAGCACGTATTGTATATATGAAATCACATAAAAAATAGTAAATATTGCCAAGGCTATCAACATCAATAACAATTTTTTGGGCCTTCCTATCGTAAGATCACGTTAGTTTTTTATTTAAAAATTTGGCTATCATAGTAACATTCATTACATTAAAATTCTTCGAGTGTTCTTTTGAAAACAATAAAGCTGTCTTCCAATTTTACAGGCAGGCAGATCATTCAGAAACTGAATTCCTTCATATATTTGGCTTCGTTTATACAAACTGATTCCATGTTTGGAACACCTTATAAGGTTCGAGAATCGAGTTGGGTATTCTTCATATAAAATGCATTTGTTGATGAAAATGCAGTAGAATGTGAGAATTATATTTTCTTTGAAATGATAACGACATGTTTCTCTAAAGTCTTGGTTGCGTATTAATCGTATGATCCTTTTTTGAGATTCAAAAACTCTAGATGCGCCACAATGTTCGGAATTTTGTAAAAAAAATGTCATGCACTAGAGAATCCAAATTCAATAACTTTGTTGTACGTCGTTGGTACAATATTAGTCAACTGAAGTTACAGTAAACTCATTTAGTGGGTACGAAGTTAGGTACGAGTGGAATTCCCGTTCTGGATAAGTAAATTTGGGATGATCATCAATGCCGGAGATTTCAATCAGGAAAAACACCCGAATCTAATCCCTCCGATACGGTCCTGTTTTCCTCTCGTGCCACACTTGGCAGGGATGAACGTCGATGGGGCAGCGGGGGCCCATATTTCCGGTCGGCCCGGCTGACAATTTACCTCGACACGATCGCTGATCGGTCGAGGGCGGACGCCGGCTCCATTTGTCACAGCCAACTCGACTTTGCATATCGGACTACGAGGTTGGAATCGCGAGAGGACCGAAAAGAGAGAGAGAGAGAGCTCTTCGAGAACAACTGATTCATGAAATCGAATACCGTTGCCAGAAAGTAGTCATTCGAAATAGTGCCATAGTTTAGGACTGATATATTCTACAGAATGTCCGTTTTTCGAATGTCACTATGGAGATATCGATCATATTAATAGATAATAATAATAATAGAAGTTGGTTAATCAGAACAAAATTACACATTCATGCACTAGATAGTAATCCGAAGAAAAATCAAGAATAACTCTGATAGTTTCGAAGATATCGCAGAACAAAACGAAAATTTTCGGGTATGAAAATGGCATGGCCATTTCAGTGTTTCCCAATCCACAGAGATACACCTGTTATCATTGAGTTTTCTTATGAAGGTCATCATGAATCTCAAAACTTTCAGATATCGTTTGGGGAATTCTTTCTATAATAATGTATCCTTCCTTCTCCATAAAGTAATTGGCCAGCACATTTTTATACACTTTCGGGATCACCTCAAGGGTTAGTCTGAGGTAATCTCATACACTTTCCTTTGGAAATCTTCTGAAATTAACAATGAAACTTCTTCACAAAAATAAATATGTTGAGAATCTCCTTTCATGTTTTTCACAACACTATAACAAACTTGTCTAGATTGCTTCAGATGCATTTCTTTTATTTAGATTTATTGAATAACGATCCCCATACAGTGTGGAAGAGCCGAAATGAATAAATTCGATAACAAATAAATGAGAGCGTGTTGGTATAAACGCTTGGACAGGTCGATTTGTATTTTTAGTTGCGCATCAAAAATATATATATAAAGGGTGTGTCATGTGACACCAACTTTTCCATTCCAAATAAAATCCCCTGTATATTATTAGTTTATTGGATTCTTCGGAAAATTCTAGACATAATTCATGTACAATGTCCCATACCTATCTTTAAGTGTTTCGGATATATTATGTGTTTTCAGATGTATTAGAAAATTAACATTAAAAAAAGAAAATTATTCTATTTCACAAGTAATGTAAAGCAAATAAAAAAAACATCAATTTCAATGTGAGAGATGGTTATGAGTTTTATAAGAACTGTTCCTGTATTTTTTCTTCCCAAATCAGAAAGAAGGAACCGAAACTGTTGAAGATAGGTATGCGACAGTGTACATGAATTATGTCTATAATAAAAATCATAAAAAACACTGATGGTGACAATGGGCGGTACATAATTTTCTTCTTTTTCAATTAGGGTCCCTACCGTCATTGGAAAGAGGAAACCTGTTATCACATAGTTATCATGTGCAAAAACTCATCTGCAGGCATCGAAAAATGTTTGAGAATGAAAATGATTGGTATGACTGAATGTCTTCAGGAATTGATAATAATAATTTAATGTCTAACAGGAGAAAACCCAATTACAAGACAATATGTTACTATAATAATCGAAATTTTCGTCTATTACATTTTTTTGCAAAATTATAAAGCTTAACAAAAAAAAATAATTACTATAAATGAAATTCCTGATTTCCATCCATGTCATTATCATTTGCAGAACAAATTCATTCATCGATTATGCATTGAATCGAGCTGAGGACATTTTATATCACATTACCTCAACGCTAAATACACGCACCTCGTACAATGGATGAAATACCTAACCTGAGATACTTGTAGACAATCTTGAGATCTCGAAATTACCTATAGGGGAAAAATTTAATAATTGACCTTTCGTAACAATGAATTTACCAATTCATTTCACTGACGCCGACGAACAAAATTTCTGTTGTTTTGTTTCGAATCAGAATAACCTCATGATGGTATTTCTGTGAAAAATTTACCTATTAACTGATGAGATTCAATGAAGAAGAGAATCAATTCACCATTCATCGGATTTTATGATTTAATATTGGCGGTATCATTCGCTCTTGCAACCAGAAACGATTATATCAGAATTAAATCAGTATTATCAACTGAAAAATGTATGTAGATCACATCTGGATAGCCGAACACATCCAAAATACGATATAATTCAAGAATTGTGTTTTTGTTATCACATACTCGAGAATTGACTCATTTCACGTACTTTCATTTCAATTGTTTGATCCACATATCTTTCAAATGAAGAAATTATAAAAAAGTTGGGCTCGTCCGGGATTTGAACCCGGGACCTCCCGCACCCTAAGCGGAAATCATACCCCTAGACCAACGAGCCTCTTGTAAAATGAGTGCAATAAACAGTCCATCAAACTAAATGTAAGTTGTTTATATTCATCTCAGTATTTCGAAATAAATTTCACATAATCGCATATTGTTCGCACAATTGTGTTTGCAAGATGTAGCATGATATAACATTTCTATCATACATATGTAATACCTCGAAATTTCTCGAATACTCTATCTATAGAGAATTTGAACTGTTCTAGAAGTATTCGATGTTTTCAGTTTTTTTTTAAATCAGCAATAAAGAGAATGTGACTACTGAATCTTCTCGTGAATTAGAGATGATAATGAGACATGTTCTCAGAATATTTCAAAAATTGAGAATCAAAAGGTATACAGAGTGTTGTCGCATTTTGAATATAAAAAGTGATCACTATCATGAATACCCATCGAATTGTATTAGCGTAATGAACTTTTAACGTGTTTCTTTCTATCTTAGAAACGGGTTTCAGCATTTTTTGATATTTTCTTTCGTTTGTGAGATATAGCCCATTATAAGTTTTTAAATTGTCACACTGTATATAGATGTGTATATTGAACGTTTCAAATTTTATTGTTTCATTCTTATTTGCTGTAATTCCCTATTAGTGGCAAGGAAATTCGTTGATTAGTTAATTCAATCTTCGATTCTGATTCACACCTACATACCCTTAAAGCCAAGCAATTTCCCTGTTTTTCGAACTGGAATCAAAAAACCACCCCACTTTGTCGGGGTAAACGCTCCCTCCGCATTTCTTGCTTCCAACAACCGAATACCTTTGTGCCTTCATGGCCCTCTAAGTTTCGTCGACCATTCTGTGTCTGGAGACAAAACGTTGATCACCGAGGAGACTAATTCATCTTATTAATGTGCGGTCAAGACAAAAAACAAGACTGGGTAGACCTCTTTGTTTGGGAGCAGCCAACTTGCGTTGGTCCAAAGTTTTATGACATTCCGTTTGCCGTGCAGGCACTTTGGTGACACTTCAGTTGAAATGCTCGCAAGGAATATGGCGAGTATGCGATGCGCTTTTGTCTACTCGAATCTTAAAGGAATTGCAGCCATGTGTGACTTATTCAGATCTTTGTATTGTCTTGACTGCACTATAGAGGAAAGTCATCTAACATTAGATAGTTATTTCGATTTTTTCGAAAAGATAATTATGACACTTAATATACGACCATCTTCTGTTTCATTGGGATTTCCAATACCGCACTCACACCATCCTTCATTTGCATGAACGCCTCTCGTGTGAAAGGCCTGTTTTGTTTTTTTGTCATGCAGAATATTACCGGATAATGGATATACAGGGTGTCTTTTTGAGAACTGCTTATACAAATATCTCTGGAACTAAAAAAGGTCCAAGAGCGCAATTTAATACAAATGTTATGCAGGTAGGAAGAACTAACAACCACCATATCTTGATTATAGGGTGAGTCACCCCTTGGACCCGATACACTTCAAACCCCAAAATTTCAAATGGCACCCCCCTTTTTGATACCTGAAATCAAAAATCTTTCGGACAAGACATTTTCCTGAATTTATAATAAAGTGCTGTTTCATTTAATTAGATGCTCAAAATTTTCTGTATCATATATCCTCGAAACGAAATGGTATTCCATATTTGGTGACTTCTTCTACACAATGAAAACATGAGGATTCTACCAATATGATATTCAAAACCTGAACAAATTTTATTGTTTGAAATGTAGACATCTCATGATAAAATTCTCAGAGGATGAGTGTCTTTTAGCGGAAAAAGGCAGAAGAATCCGACTAAGGATGTTCAGATACCTCCTGATCGAATTTAAGATTAAAACTCCTTTCACCAACGTAAACAATTCAACAGCTCCAGAGTAAAAAGGACAAAATTACATTCCCTGGTGATAGCGACAAATCCCACTGAGGACTTCTGCCTTAATTCGACAGTGGTGTATCCGTAAAGAAGTGAAATTTATGTCAAAAACTTCAAGGAAAATCATGTCATCACATCGTTCCATTTGAATTGTTTTGATATAGTGGAAACAGTGAACAACATCCTATATTTCATTTCATCATTCCACTCTGCGTACTAGTTTCCAGAACCGTTTTCGATTGATCACAATTTCTGTATAAAATTTGCATCAAATTATTCTTTTACAATTGATATTGGAGTGGCACCACCACAATTCCGAGTGTGCAAAATTCGTAAAGTGAATAAATAACCTAACCTCATCATTTGTTTGATAGTTTCAATCATCGTGGCTAGACAAATGAGAAAACAATTCGATAACTGATGTCACTATCTCAGAAATCTGTCCGAGAATTCTTGAATTGTTTATTATGTGAGATCAGTACTGATTAATTCATTATACTTGTGTGAAATGTAGGATGATTGTTTCTTGTTTTCCCAACACGGGATATCACATTGTATTCGTTCATTCTACTTCCAATCGACACCACTGATTCGGAAAAAACTCACATTGAGAGTTTCCCTCGCGAACGCGTAGAATGAAAGGGACTGGAATTGGATGAAGATTCCTTTCAAACTAAACTTCTAACTTGGCCTTTCGGTCAGACTCCGATATTGAATACATGAAATGTTTACAGCTCGGCACGCTTCTGATCCATTTCCCGAAGTGGCCCTTTGAAAATTTGTCTACTAAAAACTCCACGTCGAGAGTCATGAAAAATTATTTGATTTCGTGTGAAATTCAGGTTATCGTTATGAATGATATTAATGCAGCGCCCGTGGACAATCGACCTGTACATTTGAGCATTTAATTTTGTTCTCAAAATAATCATTCCATCAAATATAAAATGTATCGAAATCATTGTTTCATTTTTTCTTTCACATCAGTTATTTTTCTTTTTGTTTTCTACACTACGACTTTGTGACGAAGATTCTCTTTTAAATCGAACGATACCAGGCAGTAGCCTTTAATGTATATTCCGTCAATATTCGTATATTTTTCCATGATATTTCCTTCCATTGCTCTATTTTTGAGCCATCTAATCGTCTGAAGTGTTTCCTGTTCAACTTTGAATTAGTAGAACTATTGTGAAACGAAAGAATTGGCTCAAATTATGACCAGAAAAGAACGAAAGACATTAGAGTAAATCTTCATGAATTGATTATCTATTGTAGAAGAAAAGCATGAAATTACAGATATTAAATATTGATACAGAATTCTGAATTTTACAGTACTTCTGATCTCCAGTATTTTTTTTTTTATATAAACCTTCTCACGAAAGGAGACATCCTGTGATGTTCAGAGAACATCGTGAGAAGCAAGGGAAATGAGGTAGGAATTGGTGTTCTTTTTGAATTTCTGAAGGTCATATGCCTCGGGGAACACCTCCCTGGGCAATGTGTTCCAGAGCCTCGCTGTTCGTTGGATGAACAAGTCTTTGAAAAGAGATGTTCTGCAGGTCACCAAATTAACCACAAAGGGGTGTGAAGTATAAGAACTGGAATGAATTAATTTGTTGATATTCCATTACTTTTGATCTTTTCACTTCATATAGTCTTTAACGTTGAGCAGTCCAGAACTAATATACATTACAACTATTCCATTAATGTCATGTGTAGAAATTTCGACGAGATCTCTAATCACTGTGATATCTTCAGTAGCAGTATGTCGGATATTGTTTCGGGGGTTGCTGTTTTTGCTTTCCTCTATTCAACATTTAATTTTTGATTGATTGTTACAAATTGCTGAACTTGAATTCATCTGTTTTTTGCTGTTTTGTTTTTTTTTTCTTTTTAGCTGCTGCTGTTTTGTCTGGACACATTGTTGTTTTTGTATCTTTCATGTCTTTAATAACTCCAATTGTCAGTTCGTGCAGTTTTGTTTCTTTTATATTTCTCTGTTTTTTTTTTCGGAATTGTATTTTTTTCTATATTGCATCATGCCTCAACCCTAGAATTGGGTTCTCCTGTTGGGTAAAGTAATAATGAAATAAAAAAAAAATAAAAATAAAATGTTATGTTGATATACAGTGTACGTATAGCCGCTTTGCAAAGAATATTTCCTGAAATATATGTAGAAGCAGGGGCACATGTAAATCACTGAATAAATTCTGACAGAATTTAATACCACGACAGTATTCCGAGATCTATATTAGGGATGAGGGTTAGTGTTCGTACATACTTATGAATAAAATCATTTATGTATACGTTTATGTTCGTACGAAGCTAAAACTCTATTGCAACTACAAACTTCGCAAACGACCCAATATACAATAGATTTTATGTTCTTTCGCGTATAGTTTCACAAAAAATATGCTCCTCTAACACGAGATTGGCTCTCTACTTCTTGGTACTGAAGATGCAAATTGAGTTTGCAGCTCTATTCAACCAACATCTTCAACCATCTAGAATGATTCTCAGGAGTATCAACCCAAAAATTTCGAGGACAATTGATGTACATATAATAGGGATGAAGGTATCGATAATAACGCTATGGAAAGGGGGTCGATCTCGAAGGTGTATGGAAAATTCAGCAGAACATAAAATATTTCATAGCGAACTGATTGATGAAGAACGATCGAGACAAAATCAAACAAAATATATCGTTTGGATCAGTTCATGTATCATCGACTCATCCCTGTTACTTTAGAGGAAAATGGATTACATCGAGAACAGAAATTTTTTCATTGATATCTACCGAAACATGAATTTTGTATTTGGAGCCAGACACCGACCAATACACACATGGGAATCTTGTTCAAAGTAAGTAAAACAAATGTCCCAGGAATAGAAAAAAGGGTATGTAGGTAGGATATAGGAAATAATTGATAAGAATTGACAAAAAAGCTTTTATTGATGAAATAATGTTACATCACATGAAAAATAACTATGGAATGCATTTTCTGGAAATGAAAAACAAATTTTCAGATGATCATATTCGGGAGGTGAAGATAACATAAAAATGAATATATTTATAAAAACTAAGCTCTGTAGCAACCCCCTTCTTGTTTTGCAATAAAAATGTGTCTGTTGATTGAATTGAAACGTCACCTCCAATGGGTTACTCGTTATATAAATAAATAATGTAGCTATCCAGGAATATTCAGGACATTTTTCAGATTCAGGTAGAAGTTGAAAAAGTCTAATGTCTATAAATGTTCCTCGAGAATTTTTTATGAGAAGAAAGGTTTCTGAAAGACAGTTGAGAATTGAAACATTAAACTCTTTATGTAGGAATCGACTTATTTTCCTGAATACTCCTTACTTATGAATGATAAAAAAATAATCGCAATCTTGTTGAACCCGTAAAATATCACTACCTACCCTTGAATTTGTGATGAGAAATATTGAATCGAAACCTAGGAATTGTAACATTGTCAGTTTTCTAATTGTCGAATGTTTGAATGATCTGGTCATCATTTTAGCTATAAGGAGTCTCACCTGTACCATTCCCTGTATGTCCCTATAAATTCACTACCTGATTTACAACGTACACATAGATTCTCTGAATCCATATTGTATTCTCATCTGGATGCCGAAGATAAATGACGTTGCATGCTTGCGGTGAGGATGGACATAAATAAAACGACCTCGTGACATGCATTTGCTGAATATTTGCATGCCAGGCAGATTTACACCCGACCATCAACGGGGAACAGCGGCACGTAAGATCGAAGGCATGGATCCCAATGAGTGCGATTGGCATTGAACCCTATTTTGAATTTGCCCAAAAATACCATCGAATCTTATACGTTCAAATAATGTTTCGTCAGAAACAAACGTATTCATTTTACAAGATGACAATGACCTGAATAACTTTCCATGCAACCATGAAACATGAAAAGAAGGGAAAAGGACCCACGTAAAAACACCAGTAAATTATTCGATTCGTTATCTCTGAAGACGTTTCATATGCATTAAGTCAGTTGTTACGGAGATTTTCTCGGAATACCTAGGATTAGTTGGATATTTTTCTATCAGTATCAAAAATAGGGATAATGAATTCTCCTACCCATCATTTATTTTTTGTTCCTTGAATTCAAAATCAGTACCATTTGGACAGACTTATTTCACACGAAATCGTACTAATATTGTCAGCATCGGTGTAGAGTTGCTTTCATATCAGTTTTTATACTAGTCAAGAGTCACCCACTGTTTCATGTTCCCTACTAAATTTATTGCTACTTGTTATATTTCCTCTTTGTGTTTTAGAATTCTCCTGACTTTATTATTTTCCACTTCTATGGGTCTCCCTTAGCTTTTTATTGTCTTCGCCTTCCATATCTGGTACTTCCCATTTTCAATAGGTATTTTCCTGACTTTCTGAAACCTTACTATAATGTATTTCATCATATTCGATTTCATCTTGTCCACGAGAATAGACACTGCGATCTTTACAAGTCTATTGTATACTCTCTCGTTATAATAATACAAATAATGATAATAATAATAATAATAATTATTCCTTAAATTGATCATACAGAATGATATAGGAATCGTCGATGAATTTTGTGAATTTGTCAAGAACACAAAAGGTTTCGAAATATTTACATATACAAAATGTTGGAAAACTTTCTGAAAAAAATACATTTAGAAAAATAAATATTTACTCAATAATTGATTGATTATGTCAGAGTTTCGTGTCTTGGTCTATCTTTTAACTATACTCCATGAGCCACACTTTAGATCCTCAAGAGGCCAGGAAAGTTATCTCATCTACTAACTCTCTTTACTCTTTTGAAATAGTTTTTTCAAATCAATTCGATTTTCTGTTTCGACAATGCGACCTTTTCTCTCAATTTCTTCTTCTCGATATATGTCGATTTTGGATTGTGATTCTTTTTATAGTTCACCAAGGCAGAAGTCCTGAATGAAAGTTATATTGGTGAAATTTCCTATTGCATCCAGTGATGATATCTATTTGCATTTTCCCCAAGAAGGATAAATCTGAATGCTTGCAACGAACAACCATCCGTTTGTGAAGAATCGCCCGGCCAGTGAATGAAAAGCAAAGGAACGCTTTTCATGAAAGTTGGAGCTTTCTGCGATAAAAATCGCATGCACGAAATAAAGTATATTCAACGATTGAAATTTGAATACAACGAGAATTTCTCTCTAAAATTGATATTCAGACTTCAATAAGAACTAGCTTTATCGTTTGGAATGCCCATCTGAATATAGAGTTTCGAGTTAATCTTCTGCAAATTTTTTCCATGCTCATTTTGTAGGTGTAATTGATTGGAAAAAAAAGGCACATCACCTGATATCAGGGCACCACCCCTGAAATTTTGGATAACAAATGGACAATAACACATTCTTCCGATATATACATTATTTACCTTCTCATTGTCAAACAATAGCAATGAATTAATTCCTCCCTTTCGAGAACTTGGAAAACATACATGATAAAATGAGTGTCACAATGATCATTCTCCAATGTGAGTATGAATATTATGGATACCCATTCGGGGCGGTTTCAACGTCGACTATTCGTCTGAATATTTCGCTATCATTGAAATTTTGAAGTATTATTCCGTTGAAATAAGAGAAATCTTCGGATTCTATAAACATGCCCAATGATGTGTCCTGACGTTTCATAGGATATTCATAGATTCATCGAATGGATCTCACACTCGGTGATTTGGGTATCCTTGCCGAATGCAACCGATAGCAACCATTAGCCAATACAATGAAAATATTGTGATAGTAGTTCAAGGAAGAATCTGGAACTGTTCAAATAATTCATTTCAAAATCTCTGTATTTGGTAGTTTTATCAAAAATAATCATCTTTGAAACAATTTTCACGCAATAAATGTATTCATTGTAGAATATCGTAGGACCCTGTACAAAGAGATTAGTAAAGCGCAAACTATAATAGTAACACCTATAGTGTGAAAGTAGACATTGAGAACATTCAATTAACTGCTTATCAAGCAGAGGGAGATAATCATTATAAATAGTTTATTCGAGAATAAGTCGAATATTTTTTGGAATATTATAATAATAACTTTATTCAAACAGATACATCCTAATGTATAAGAGAGATAATAATGTCGAATATTAATATACTTATGAACACAATAATAAAATAAATGGAAAAAAATACATCTACTTATATTTGTTAATAAGTATCTACTACCCACAATAATTGGAGATGCGAACAATCACATTAATGTTCTCTTAAATGGTTGAATAGATTCGTTTTAAACAGAATAAGACTGGTAAATTAGTGTTAAACGTTTTTGTTTGATATGTTTACATACAGATCATTTGATATTCTAGTATTATACTGATGAATTTGATTATTGAAGATTACAATTTTTTCAAAATATGAAGGTGGGACGCTCTGAAACATTTTGTAAATATATATCATCGTTGAATATGTAAGCCTGCTTTCACATAACCATTCTAGAGTATTTAACATTAAAGATATCAGGGTACTCCTGTCACATCTCGAAATGATCCTGTTTGCGCGATTTTGTAGTTCTGCGTGTTCTCATTTCATTTGAATCAGTTGTATATAGAAGAGTGGGACAATACTCGAAATATGGTTGTATAATGGTCTCATATAGTGTTATTCGTGATTGCATAGTCAAGTGTTGGGATAATCGAACGATCGTATGGAAATACATCAACATGCAATGGAGACTGTTGTTTTGCCAAAAAAAGTCAATAGAATATGATAAGAGTATCTTCGAGTCAATATCTGTCATCCGATTATTATTTTTTCATAAATGTATAGGAATACTATACTAAATCACTCATATTGATAGCGAATCATTATTCTTGAAATTGGTGAGAATTATGCATATAATAACATACAGTCTGGTTGAATTAATATGGTAGTGTTGAAATAGCCTGATGTTATGTATCTAGAACTAAACCATGTTATTCACGAAACATTGCGACAGTTGTACCTGACTTCATGCTCAACTAGATTGTTCGATGTCCCCAACTTAACAGTCGAATGTTCCGAACATGTGTCTCATGTGTATGACTGAAACTTCGAAATTGCGGTTGTTGTCTGATGTATGCCCAATTAGTCGGGTTGATATCATGATATCCGTGCTCTTCTTCACTGAACCTCTGTCGAAGGATGCTTCTCGCTACACAAATTAATCGATTGGTGTCGAATTATAGCCACGAATAATATCAGTAAGCAAGTTTTGGAAGCAATTTGGCTTGAAATTGTCACAAGATCTCAATGAAAATTGAGGAATATTAAAGATTATATTCAAAGCTTGCTTGTTGAAAATATGAAAAATTTCGATTCGTAAACTAAAAATACAATTTCCTCAATCAATCACTTTCATAGAGTACATTCTGGAAACATAATTTGGAGGCATGAAATAGTTCTACAAGATAATGAAATAGTTTCCTGGGTGTTTCATTTGGAAAAGTGGAGTTTTTGCTAATTGAAATATTCTGAATTGATGCTTATCCAAAAAATACACTGTATACGAAATGACACTTCAACTCATTTCGGACATTCCAGCTCACCTTCACCTTCATACTCACAAAATGTATTCACTTAATTATCACTGATAACGGTATTTCTTGGAATTTATAGTGCACCAATTTTCCTGAAATTTCCGTTCTTTCCGCTCTAGTCGCATTTTGTAGGAGAAAGAAACGTGGGACTGGATGCACAAATCAACGCTGAATTCGATGGTGAAAATATATACAGGGCGCTAAATCCACAAACGAATTGTTTTTGCTATTACAAAATAATCTTGTTCGAATTTTGCAAATGATTTTAGATATTCGCATTTGTTTTCTAGATATGAATGTCGAAAACATCAACATATAACTATTGATTCCTTCTACACCGTAACTATTTCAGTTAATAAGGAATTTCTTATCTAGTACTGAATCTGGTGATTCTGAACTCTTGGCGAAAGATATTGGGTAGCTTGACGAAGATTGAACGATGTAAAAGGTGAGTTCAAACGATAAGGTCAACCATGATTTTTTTTCAAATATTTATTATTACCTTTCGAAGTGATACCCCTCAGGAATAATGCACTAATTCTAGCACTTTTCTCAATCTTAGAAGCTCTCCAGAAATATACTTATCATTATCCGATTCTAACTTCATCTCATCAATTGTAGCAGAATGCTTTCGTTTGGTTGGCCTTTTCAGTTTTGAGAATAGAAAACAGGGCAGAGAGAGCCAAATCTCATGAATACGACGGTTTATATACGGCGTTGTTTTTTCCCAAAGAATCAGGAACATGTGATGTGGTGCATTATTGTAATGCAGAATCCATGATTCGTTTTTCCACAATTTCGATCGTTCAACCGTTGGAACTTGCTGGTGGTATTATTCCTTACCAACCGTACGATCTGTTGGCAAAAACTAATCATACATCACGCCTTTGTGATCGAAGAAAACAGTGAGCAAAATATTCGATCGAATTCGGCGTCTTTTTTTCGGTCTTGTTTTCTCTGGCCGATTCCTTGGGGATGATTGGGCCTTAGTTTCAACGTGTCATATACCTACGTTTCGTTCCCAGTTATGACCTTTTTGAGCAAACGTAGATCGTCGTTAACGTCATTCTACAACTCCATTGCTAATTACTTCTGATCAAAAGTAAGCAATTTTATACCAAAATCATTCGAGATAGTAGCATTGCATGAACCGATTGCTAATAATGATAATAGAAATGATGATAAAAATAATAATAATGATATTAATTATAATAATGATGATAATAATGATATTATTATTCATTTCACTTATTAAAAAGCATGAATTCGATATAAAACAACGAAACTTATCACTTATCAGATTAGACATATGGAGGTAGAATGTAATTAATTAGTTATCAAGAGACATTTAAACTTGACGAAACTCGTCAACGGTGTAGCAGTTTCTTTCTATGAGATATATTTTTTGGAATTTTCTAGCCTGTTGAATAGTTTAGGTTCTGTGGAGTTTCGCTACCAGTGAACCCTTAGCTCTCGTTGGATATGGGTGGTCTTGTTGGTTTGCCCTTAATTTTTCTCCATTCTCATAAACGTAGTGACATATTTCATACAGACCAGCAACCGTGAGTATTTCCAGCTCTTCAAATCAGCTTCTGCATGACTGTCGCTATCCCAAATCAGCAATTATTCTGACCGAACGTTTTTGTAAGATGAATACTCTTTCAACAGAAGAGCCAATTCAGTTTTTGATCCATAATTACACCTAGCATTTTCGTTTATGGGTTGGAAGGCACCTCTAGTTGGTTATCATCATATATTTTTAGAGTTTGAATATGCCAATATCCTCTGCAACTCTACTTATAACGATTTGACGATTTTTCAAGAAACTATTTCTTCAAAGTGTGCTCGTTTGCTCCGCTGATTGTATTAACATCTTCTTGGCCTTTTCTGAAATAAGGTAGACTTGCCAGTCCAATTCCTTCGAAACACTCCATCCCATTTTAACGGAAAATTCAATCCATATTTTTTCATCCATTTCTTCAAGAGTCGAAAATCAAAGATTCAAAATGAACGTAACTAACCTTCCCAGTTGGCAAACTGCTAATCCAAATCGTAGGAATTATTAAACGATATAATAAACGGATGTATACCAACATAAAAAAAAAATCAATAATCAAATGCACACAGCTCGATGAAATTCAATATTTATGTTCTCTTCTGAACATACCTCGTATAGAGTTGATATTGTAAATATTACAACCCGGTTGCAGCATCGCCTTTAGTGATACACCAAATCATGTAACATTTTCACTGTCTATTTCACGAGGAATCGTTCTCGCCAATTCATCTTGGGACACCAACAAGAAGAGGGCAATTCGACGCTCCTCGTTCAGTAGAAATCGAAGCACCTAAGAAAAACCTATCGGAAATATCGGAGACATGCTGAATGGGCGTCGCTGCCAACTTAGACGCCGTCTAACGATCCAAGGGCCTATTAGCCCGGGCCCTTGTGGATTTGCCTCTTGATAAACGCTCGTAGAGTCAGATCGAATTAAGGCCATGATAGCTTTCGGATGGCAGAAAGTTCAAATGATATTACCGACACCACGTGCACTCTTCGCGAATTTAGGTCTCTTTCGATATTCTGTGGATGGAACTGTAGCTGTCAGCTAAATCGATTCAATTCGTGATTATTGAGGTTGAAAGTTTCGACAGTTCATATGCTCCATCCAAGAATCATCATCGTTTCGATAAATATTTATAAGTTGTACGGGGTTTCCAGAAACTTTTTTGTCGAACAGAAACTACAGTTTCAAGAATGACTCTAAAGTAAGCTACAGCCCTTCAAAAAAGATATCGTTTTTTTCTTACTAGCGGATTGGAATGTTAGTTTATCATATATTATACATTATTCCTAGAGAATGTCTTTTGGTTCAGTAAAACTGACTGATTTACTTCAAGTATGTGCGGATGTACTGAAAGTTGGAGGTATTTTAGACAATGAAAGTATTATCCTTGGGCTATCCAAACGTCAAAACAATAGGTTTGTTTCAGCACGTGTTAAAACCGTCACAGTACGGTCACGCTCATGCGCAATTGGTTCAATCTGTTCCAACCGATAAGTTATCGTAATCTGACCAACATCCTAAACTCGTGACTTTCGACAGCATGGTTTCAGGACGGTGATTTCGAATGCTCGAAATTGAATACTGTTTTATTCACGAGTATTGACATGCGCATTAAGAAACTCTTCGTCGAAAGAATAGGTTACCTAACCTAGCTTTTTGTTTGGGAATTCATTTACTTTCATTTGTGTTGTGTGTCGAATCAAATTAAAATAATATAATTGACGATGAAGGTACTGATTATTTATACGAAACAAGTGGAGAGAATTCTGATATTCAGTACAATGGATAGCCAAAAACCGTCAATAAAACCGATCCAACCCTCTAATGTTTTTGTACCGTCACGAAACTATGCGAAGTTCGCGTATGCGAACTAAATGAAACCGAAACGGCCACAAAACAGTTTCGAAACCATACAGAAATGTTTGTTGAAACAAACCTCAATATTCATATTTTCACTACTAACTATGGCAGTTGAAGAAAAAAAATAATAATCTCAGTGCACTCGAGTTTCCAAAATTTTAGGTTAATACATAATAAGCGTGCTATTCAAAACCAGGCTGATTGTGGAATGCTAGTTGGAGTAATGAATTTGATGTGAATGCTCGAAGAACTTGGTCGTGTTGTTAGTGAATAGTTCCACATCTTTCGAGTATGAATCTACATGTTTCTCTTCGTTGTAATCGTCTTTATTGACTACGTTCATCTTGTGCCTCTTGTGATTGTGATTCACGTAATTGCGCCATGTTCACATACACCTCTGCATTGAAAAATAGATATTGACGTATTTTCAGATCTACTCAATATACATACAGAATTTCATGAGAATCGGTCTAGTCATTTCGAAGGAGTTTGGAAACAAACGTCAAGCAGCAAGAACAAGAATACTATATATCAGATTTTATCATTTCAAACTATTCAAAACAATTTGAACAATTAATACTTACGACTCTTATTATCAGTATTTGTGGATTTTATTGATATTTCTGAGCCTAATTGATAATATGAAACGTGTTGAAAACATAAGAAGTTCAAATATATTTATGTCAAAAACGGTTCATGATACCGATTTCAAAGAAGATTGAATTTTTCATAAGAATCATCTTGAATTTTTCAAAGTAAATCCAGAAAACACAAAAAGAATATGTTCAATGAAAATATATGTTGGTCTTCCCCTACTGATACGCTTGTGGTGGTTGTTAAAATAATATTAGTGAATGACGAATTCGTTTCTTCTTATTGATTATACAAAGTTTAAAATTTTCTAGAAAAAGGAATTGTTGAATGATAAAGCTTATAGTTCAATTAAAATTCGTATTCAGAGTTGCACAAGACCCGAAATTTCGAGAATTCGAATTCGAGACGAGATCGAGATTTTTCGTGATCGTTAATTAATTTCGAGATTTCTCGACCTCGAAAAACTATACCGGGTGAAAATTACGACGAGAGTTTTTTAATTTCTCGTCTCGACTCGATTCTCTTGACGAAAAATAGCCTCCGAGACAAGAATTTTTGTCTCGATGAAACCCTACTCGTATTACAATGTCTTCTTCGAAGTGATGTATCTTTTTCAGGAAGTATTCATGAATATAGTTGATTTGAGTCGAATCAACATAAAATAAAACCACTAGTATCTATAGTTTTCGTTTGACGAAATTGTTTTCGGACATCCTTCAGATCAAGAATCAACACTTTCAAAAGATCAACCAGTCAACAAGAATTAGGCTTCTGGGCCACCCAGCAATTTTTTATATCGCACTTGTGGCACTGAATATTCAGCAAATATGTCACAAAACTCCCACGTCATTCGAAACGGAAGCTAACATATAGTGGCTGTCCATTACGATGGCCCTACTGTTCTCAGATAAACATCACTTCGGCTAGAGGAGCAGATATGTCCAAAGTTGACAGCGGTCCTTTTTCGTGTCCTGACTCTCAATTGGTCGTTCGACCCGAACTCTAGACTTCGGGTGATAGTAGGGGAGATGGGGTTGTATTTGAAAGAGTCATTTTGTATCGACTGGAAATTGCAAACCAATTCTTGATGATGGTTGATGGTATCTCATGAGGAAAATAATATTCCTGGAAATATTTCACTTTGAAATCGAAACGTTTTCGATCATAATTGTACAGGGTGGGCCAAATTGGACACTTCTGAAAGGAAAGTCCTGGTTCCAAACTGGATATATGAAAACTGATGTGTCTGAGATTCAATTATTATGACAAACATCATGATAAAAACTTCATATTGATATCTATACCCGTTTTTGAGTTATAGCATGTTTTCCGAAAATGTGCATTTTCCAAAAGTTGCTGTTACTTTTCTCCTGTGAAGATTCTTTGTTTCTATAAAAACATTTCCAAAGCACCATCTCACGTAAGAATCAATGGTTCCACCTATTGATTTTTTCGTATTATATATCGATTGTTATCAAAAGAAAAATCATTTCTCCAAATGGGACAACCTGTATATTCCTGCATATTTCAATAGAACTTCAAATCACTATTTCGGAAATATAGCACACTCAATGTTTTTTTTTTATTTGTGTAGGTGACCTTTGGAATTCGGCAATAAAACAGAATGTCAAAGTTCACTAGTAGTTGTCAAATTGAACATCTTGTTGATGAATTGACTCTATCGAAGCTGCAATAATCAACAGTTTTTCGTTGCAAATTTTGACAATAATTGAGTAGCCAACCAAGGACCCAAACGTTGGCCGGCCAGGTCATCAGACCTAACGCTTATGGACTCTTACCTCTGCCGACCAACTTCAGACACGATTTAAAAGTTGCAGTGGTGTAAATTTTCACTTCCCTCACTTTATATAAAGAAAAAACCGTTCAATGAAGAAATTCGGTGAGAAATATTCAAAAAAGGTGCCGCCTGTGTTTAACACCTTCTCTAAAGAAATTTGTTCTTGATTGTTTTTGATTACTATGATTGTTAGAGATTTATTTTTTCATTAATACATATAGAATGATGTTAGTCTTGATAAATCTCCCAGTTTTAATTCATTTAACTTGAAAACTACTAGTGAATTTTGTCCTTCTGTTTTATCTTCGAATTGTCTAAACAAGTAGTTCGAAGTTTGCGTTCGAAAGACAACCTATACAAATAAAAAAACCTAAGAGCCCTGATTTCAAAGATGTCTCGAGCAAAACATTGAGTGTGCTATATTTTTGGAATGGTTATTTCAAATTCAATTGAAATATGCAGGAATATAGAGGTTGTCCCATTTGAAAAAATTTATTTCCTTCAATAACTATTGATATATAATTTGAAAGAAATTGATAGGTTAAACCATTAAATTCTACGTCAAAAAGTGCTCCGGAAATGTTCATATAGAAACAAAGAATTTTCAACAGGAAAGAACTTTTGGAAAATATACATTTTCGGAAAACAACTCAGAAACGGGTATAGATGAAGTTTTTCATAAAAAATGACCCTCAGACACTGTCATCAGATTTCATCTATCCAGTTCAGGAACAGGACTTGCCCTTCAGAAGTGTCCGATTTGGCCCACCCTTTACAACTTTTTGAAGCATGATTTCATGTTATTTTATATCGTGAAATGTGATATAAATAGTTGGAATATGGTTATCAAAATAAATATCTGTTTTCAGCCAGCGTACATATTATGTTGCCAGAATACTTGTTCAAATGTTATCAATCTTGACGATCTGCCTAATTCATTTGTCATGATCACCTCCTTCGGAAAACCGAAAACCATAAATCAAATATGTCAAAGAAGGCCAATTGACCCTCTTCAGGTTGACGATTTGATGGAAAGATATCTCTTGCTAGAGCCAATTAGTGTCAAAGTGTCGAAATTTCGTTATACGAGCACAGCTATATTTCGTTTCATTGTGCTCGCACCTCACATCCCTGTATCATCAATATGGAATCTATTCTACTGAATAGAGAAAGAAAATTCCTAAGTACAAAGTTATGATGTCATGAGTATAATAAGGCAGCTAGATAATACCATTCATTACACAGGGTGTGTAAACAAGATTGCTCCATTATGGATGACTTCAAATGTACTCTTAAATCCTTTCAATTCATTTTTATTCACAGGGTGGTCAGATATATGCAAAATAGTGTAAATCAGAAAATATTGGCTATAGAGACTTGCAGTGTGAAACTTTAAAGTGGGCAAGAGAAAATCGTAGTATACTCAGTTATCATACTGAAAAAAATTAAACTATTGGAATGTGGGAATGGTTCATTATTTTTGCAAATGAAATGCTGTAATTTTCAAATAATCGAACTGATCCAAATAACATTAGAGTCGTTAGTATGAGCATTTATTGGGTTATAAAACCCATATTATTCGTGATGCCACTAGAGGGCACCAACCAAAATAGTAACAAAAAACTGCAATATTCTCAGGAGAATCAGATCAGAGTCATCAAGATCCTAAAAACAATATGAACCACCTCTGATTGATTGCCAATTACTTCAACGATTGATGCCACATACTCTTCTAAAATGGAAAAAGTAACTGATTCACCATTGATTTATTTCAAGATGATCTTCGAACGAAACTTACGTCTTTCGAAATTGAAAATCAAGAATTATTTTTCAGATACATTATGTTCGATCGAAACTCATCCAGAAGTTCCTCAAAAAGTTTGCGTGGTGAGCAAAATAGACCATTCCGTTCCAACACATCCAATACCTAATTATTAGTTATAACTGAACGGGGATTCGTTCAGCATGAAATCGTACCCCATGAATTAACGTTGTCAAAATATTACGGTCTAGTATTTCCGATTAAAATGACTCCTTTGTGTGGCCACTCACGACATAAACAAATTAGCAGAATTCACAATGCGCATTCCTGATCATAAGAGCAGTTTGTTTATTGTGATTATGGTATTAATGCCTCGATTTATTATACTAATTTGCAGAGAGGGATTCGGAAATCGAATTGGCTCAGATAAATGAATCGATTCATGAACAAACGGACCGATAGCGCCGAAAAATTGACGTACCCGAGGAGGGTGGCCTCAACAGAATATTTCTTGATATGTTGAAATTGTTTCTGGGAGTATTGTAGAAAGAGGAATGGAGAAAACTGTTTTCAAGTGATTGGATGAGAATCAGGAAAGTTCATTACGCGTGAAATATATTGCTTATAAGCTCTAAAGCTGCCCGTGACATCATTGATAGAATTGGGTTACAGAAAAAGGAAAATACCATTACATCTGATAATTTAATTGAGTTCCTCGTAACTCAATAGAAAAAATAAATTATATGAGTTCGCGAATGCTCATGAAAATATATGAGTGTTGTCATCTGCAATAATAAAGTTCAGGAATAATTTGAAATATGGCATCAACAATTTACGAGAACTGAAGGAAATCAATTATCGCTAAATTCGCTGATGAGTGATGTGAGATTTGGAAAACTTCGAAAATTTCATAAACATATTGAACGTATCCAGTAGTAACATTTTTCGCTTTCATCTATGCTTTGTCCTTATCTTTCCAACTGTTTTTTTGTCCATATTCAATTTTATTTCTCATTATATGCATATGTGATATAAAAGTCGATATCCTCAGTATATTAATTCAAAAATATCTTTTCAATAATATCGAGTTTTGCCAGATTAGATAGTAGAGTGATTCCTCAACTCTAAACTCAATAAAAAAAATAATTCAACGAGACAAACAATATTGTTCTCACTCGGATGATTACAAATATTGTTTCCGAATGATTTGATCTCAATAGCAATTGTCTCAGAGTCACAGTTACTGTGGTCATATATTCATTATATCTTAAATGCCTATCGATCATGGTACCAAGGTATTTGATATGATACACTTATTGTAAACCAACCTTTCCACCGTAATCAGCTACTACTATTTTTTATTCATTAATTATTGCTATTATTATTCTGAAACAAGCCAACAACAGTATGTAACCACCTAGGGAAGCTCTCTCAACTCTCGAGTGTAAAATAATCTGATCCAAACTGACCCTAAACTCCTCAGTCAGAGCAAACAAATTGAGCTTCCTTCATCTCCAAATAATTTGACATACAGAGCAGTTGGAATATGCCATGAAGAAGATATATTTCAGCTTCACGCCTAATTAGCCGAATACTTTCAAGAAATAACGACAAGAATTTCACTGAATGGAATATGAAATTACCCGAAGACGTTTCACTTTCTCTGGAAATTCGCCTTCATTCTGGATGAGATACATTTATACACCAGGAGAATATTCATGTTCATTCATAATTGATGTTGTAGGGATTCACTGAGCTGTTTGAAATCCATGAATATCATTAATCTTTGAGTCTATATTGTCTACATATCCAAAAAATAAAGATTGGCAGTGTTGAATTCCATTCCAATGACTTCCTCATTGCCAATCCAACATTTATATGCATTCTTCAAAGCAAATGAGATAGAGGTTACTTTAGGTCTGTTTATTCCACTATCATTAACGAATATTACCTTACCTACATTGATACGGAAAAAGCGTATTGGATCCTCCTATTGGACCAAGTAAATAACTAACCGATTTAATATATCACAAAAACTAAATAGAATCACAAATTTCAATGAAAAATCATCGAGAACTATAACAACATTCCATTTTGAATAAATATTGGATGCACAAGTCATAAAACTTCCATAATTTATAAGTACGTAAAGCGATGATTGATTCTCTCACGGGTATAACTGGTTACGAAACGTTGAACTATTCGGCCAGGAAAAGTAAAAAAAGTGAAAGAGACTCAATTCATCTTATTCATAAAAAAATCCTAGAAAGCTGGATTTCAAAGAAGACTCGTTCTGATTCTGAAGGTCGAAAGCTTACTCTTATTGAACAGAGTTGATTTTTTTTATATATAATCTGTGATTTTGATAATGATAGCCAATCAAAAAATAACGTCGAAAATTATCATTCTCAAAATGGATATGGAGAAAATAATATAGTAAAAATTCAATTATTCGTAAGACATAACATTACAAATGACTATCTAAAAAAACTATGACATCCTAATATCCTATACATTATTGTGGATGGTGGAAACAGAAACACAAAATAAGATGAACTGTGAATGTATAAAAGCCTAGAACAAAACAAGGCACAAATGCAAGGATAATAGACTTAGCGATATGTTTTGATAGTTGAGAGTTGCTGATGCAGGAGTTCAAAGAAAAGACGAAGTTTCGATGAGATTCATAAAGTGGAGAAAATGATATATAAGGAATATGATGAATCAACCTAACAGTCTGCCATGGCCATCACCGATAAATCCTAGTTAATCCAGTCATTTATAAACTATTTTAATTGCTGCGTAAATCACGAAATTCCGTGGTTACCTTACGAGGATACATATCAGAACTCCGCAATTCAGAATGTTTCTTAGTATTAAGTTATAAAATCGTCGAATAAAGCCCATATCGAAACAATGGTTGCCTACCACGACAAGGTGAAGTTTGAACTTTTACTACTTAATTAACATGCTATCGACTGGGGCTAATTGTGTCGGGAAAAGCCGTCCAGATCGTACCATCCTCGTGTCTGTTCAAACAGGAAATAGTTTCTGAATACTCCTAGTTATTAATTAGACTGCTAACGTAGGATGGAACAGTGTTGTACCTACTGGATCGGTATAATCAGTCGCTCGTATCCTGATAATAAAACATCCAAAAACAACTGGATCTAACTATTATCTAGCATGATCTCAATTCTGATGAAGCTTCCAACAAACTGAAAATGCACAGAAAATGATTACGTCAACGTACATCCAATGGTTTTATAAGGATACAATCATAAAGCATAATAATAAGTATAAAGTGAGATAATTCAATGGGCTTTTCATAAAAGGCGAGATCACAAAATCATGAATCATTTTCAAATCTGCTTCAAGATCGAAGAGAGGTATTATAAAAGGAACATTTTTGATTTTGAGATTCTAGTTAGCATTCAGTATGGAATCATTCAAGTGAAATGTAATAATTATCAATGATTGATCTTGCTTATCGATTTTTCGTATTCACAAAAAATTTTTTGTATCCCTCTCATGAAGGAGCGGAACTAATTGTATCACTATTTCATCTTCAAGATTCATAAAATTGAAAATATTGATGAAAACCTCAATCAACAACAACCAGAAATCAACAAAAGATGGTCTATGGTCTACTCAAAATTTACAGAACATGGAACATTCATGGAATAAAAGACTGATCAACAATTTTATGCATCTTTTCTTAGACTTGAAGTATACTTGAACAACAAATTTTTTTATTTCAAATGAGATTATAATAGCCTTCATGGAGTTTGATTTGCAGTCCTATGAAAATGAATTCAGATACCAATGTAGCTTTCAGTGACAGTGAGCAAAAAACTGATAATACCTTCAACACCACGAAGATTATTGTGTCTCTTCCATGAAAATTCAGTAACATGACCAGAAAATCTTGAACAGTGATTCAAATATCAATAGTCAACTAGCAGCAATTGATGAAACGTTCTACAATTATTTCAGAAAAAAATACTTTCTACACCCATTATCAACACTTTTTCGAATCCGAAAAACAACCCTTTCACGGTAAAATCAACAAGATGAAACAACTTACGTTGTATCAAGCACAGTCAGGTAAAAATAATGTACTTCATGACATCGGTATCAATATCAGTATGTTAGTAACCAAAAGTGAGTGAGTGGAGTTGTCAAAATATTTTTCAAGAGATTCCTTCGGATCTCCCGTAATGCCTGATGATTTCATTCATAGTCACCAGAATGAATCAGAATGTTTCTAGGATTATTCGTTGATTAAGTAATGCACAGTATTTCAATTCCACTATTCATAATATAAATGTCCACTGGATTTCAGAATGCTATCGAATTATGAATAGATCGCTGATCGAAACAACATTGTCATAGTTTCCTAACTCTACTGTCCAAAAAAAATAATCAAATGATTATTTGCGGTCATTTGGCAGTGGAATAGAACGCTACGCGTTTCAAGATTCTAAATGTTGTCCATTCTTATTTCTGTGAAAGGAAACAATCACCAGATTCACGATTGGAAAATATCTGAACACTTTCCAAACTGTGGCTCTATCATGTCCTTGATAACCAGTGAACATTTTGTTCGGAATGTGTTCCGATTACTTTGTTCAAATAATCGTTTTTATTCCGATTACTTTGTTCGAATAATTGTTTTCATTCCGATTGAGAAGAAAGAGTAACAAACTCCCTATGTTTTCCATAAAAATTGTTCCGAAGCCTATGACAATGGCGTTGTGGCGTTATGCGTATCGTCACCCATTCTGAACCAAACGTCCATTTGATGTCATTCTCTTATAAATCTATTCAACATTATTCACGGACCCCTTGTCAGGTTTGATCGGCGCAATTAACGCAAAAAGCCAGAAATCTCGCTGCATAGGTAATTTAGGATAATAGAGATCCGCACTAATTTATTGTGCGATGCACATTCATGCACGAACAGTATATAATAATAGATATGACACTTATTTACGGCTGTGTGAACGGAGCTCTATCTATCGATTTGCTCTAATTTGACTGTAGAAACACCGACAGAACGATCATAATCACCCACATTTTATGAGTGTCACATAGTGGAACATTTCCAGCAGATACTTCATCTTCCAATTGTACATCCTAGAAGGACAATATGGATTGTTCAGCTCTATTTTATCGTTAAAAAATCAATAATCAACCTGAGAACCTTCAATAGAACCAAATAATCAATCGAAAATCTTCTAGAAAATAGTCTGCATGTGAATTAACGACCGAAGCTGCTATAGCCGCTATTGAAGCAATCAGCTTCGATCAAATTAACTACAAAGTTGTTTGGGATTCCTCAAGAACCCTACAAAGGTTGAAGTCGAAACAGACTGTTATTACCCTAGGTAGCAGGCACCACAGGTCTCAGGATGAGATTGATGTGCTGGGTAGAGATATTCAAAAATGGAGCAATGCACCAAGAATAAGACAGGCAGAAAAGAAAACGTCGAAGAACAGTCGCTGAACATTACAGATTACATACCAACTCACAGAGAACTTGCCAAGATATGAAGGGGATGAATAATATCGGACTGATCAACAAAACCGTTTGTCGATAATGCTGAAAAGGTTAGGAATTCCCAGCATACAGTGTCAGGATATATTTATGGGTAGAGATTGAAATCTATGAAAGTAGATCAGATGGGGTCTTTACAGATCTATTGTGTTTTTTCTCGTTATGTCAGAGTTCAATGTGTAGGCCTATCTAAATTTAATCTATAGGTCAGACTGTTGGTCCTTCATGTACCAGAAAGGTGGTGGTTCTTCTTTTTCTAGCGCAGAAAACTTTAGCCCTGACAGGCTCTCGCAATAAGACGAAGAGTTTTCTTCATCTTCTTGACGAAACGGAACGAATGGCTGTGCCAGTAAGTTCATACTGCTTATGTGTTCATTGAGCCTACCATGCTCATTCACGAGCCCAACCATGATTCTGCTTGTTCACTTGTTGTCGCCTAGTAGGTACTTTGAGAATTTAGTCGATCGGTCTTTGATAAACTCTTTGGCTTGTCTCATTCCCGGTGCCCTTCTCTACCATTCCCGAGATTGCTCTTTGATTCGAGAACTGTTGGATATTTGCGTCAATGCTTTCTCTACGTCACAGGATGGTTCTGGACCATCGCGTCACGGTTTTAGTAACCATATTTCGATTACCAACTACGTTGAAGTTTCAGGTAGATATTCAATTCGTGTAAGAATAGGTTGTTTATTCATACCTCTAAGTGATGGAGAACTCTCTCACACTGAAATAATCCTAGAAATGATGTATAGGGCAAAACAATTTCTGGTCAGGTCAACTAGCTAAGGTAATTCAATTCTGAATGCCTCGTAATATATTAAATGCATTGAATCTCTAAGGAAAGGTCAAAACGAAAATATATTGCTCGAGAAATAATTTTGACAAAGACCGACTAATGAACGAGCAATTCCAACAACGATTCTTTCTCATTACATCCAATTGTGGTAATGTCTCAAATGGATTGTGAAAACAATGGATACGAACGTCGTATTTCGAATCTTGTCCATCCCCAAGGGAAGCGGTCGCTCCAACTGCCCACTTGAAGATTACCGGCACGTAAACGTAAAAATTGCTCCGTTCGGTTCGATTCCGTATTTTTTTCCACCTCCTGGCCGAATTGAAGTGTGACTCGTTTTCCTTCTACCGGTGATTCGAGAGCAATTATATCAATGAGGAATTCAGCTTTCGAATAACGTTTGGAAAGGAGAATTATCGAAGGGTTTCAATGTTAATTGAGTATTTCACAAGACTGGTAACGGAGTTGTGAAATTCATTTGAAAAAATTTCATATGACGTGCGTTTGGATTTCATCAACCCATCTACTCTTCTTGAGGTCCATACTATCTCCAATCTTCGAATCAGTTTTGATTTTATGTTATTATAATCTGACTAAATTCCTAGTTAACTTAGAAGATGTTATACCACTGTTATCATAAAGTGGGGCGAATTTGTTTATGGAAGGTGAATTATTCATTCATTCTTCCGCATCAATTTGATCCCCTTCAAAGTGATCTTTATCCTATGAAACCTACTGGTATCATCATCTTCTCGATTGGGTAAACTTTTGAGTTTGCCGATTACCAGCAGTCACAAGGAGACAAAGCAGGCGAATACAGTGTTTGGGCAAGATTTCTCATTATCAATCAACTATTTCAGAGCTTTTGTGGACGTGACTCTCATCGGTAGAAGTTCATGGTCGTCCAGAGCGCAGTTTTTCTTCAACGCGTTTTTGGCACCCTTTGAGCTCGTTGTACCAACGTTTTTCGTGCCATAGTTTGATCACCAAAAGCCTTCAACAACATTTCCAACGTGTCCGCACAATAATATTTTTTATTCGACAAAATCATCTATTTCACTTTGAGTTTCTAACAAAACACGGAAAACTTGACAAACAGACGCTTGGCAAATGTTATGGACAGTCTTACTGACCTAAATTTTTACCATTTTTGAAATGGATACTAACTCTCAAGATAGGAAAATTTCATGACCATCAATATTTTACAAATATTCACTCGACATATGCTTCACTGGCCACCATCGACTGCAGAATTGAGCATATCGATCATCATTCCTGTGAAGTGTTTTACCCCATTCTTAACTTTACTCATTCACGATTTTCCTTCCACAGAGATGCCACAGTATTGAATTGAAAGATATTCTTCATTCACCGTCTCGAATTCTCAGAGAGCTAAGATAATTGAATGATAGTAATTCCAGAACACGGGATGAAAGGGATTTGTTCAATGAACTGGATATACTCAGTTGTTTACATGTTCAGATGAATTATATGTCGTTTATTTCAATCAATCATCGAAATGCATAATATTATTGCAGATACAATATCAAATTCTCGAAGCAATTCTATCATATTGCTGTTCTGATTGATATGAATCATGAAACAAATCATATGATAGAATGAAGCGATTGGAATACCAAACAATTCACATAGTTTTTTTTTCTAATTCATTACGATATAACGATAATGTGGATTATATTTCGAGATCTGATTGATCCATCGATTTCCTCAAATGAATTGAAGGATCAAATGGAATGAATACATTTAGGAATTTGAATTCAATCGAAATGAGACATAATGTTGTTGAATGAATAAGATGTAGACTTCTTTCGAAAATTATTCGATTCATTCAAATACGCCCTTGATATAAGATTCATTCAAGATTATATTTGGTCGAGCGTATATGAATTTTTTTGTGAATAAACGAATGAAACTGACACAAATAAAAAAAAAATCATAGTTAATATTTAATATCTAGCCCTTCTGCTATTCAACAATATCCTTGTAGGTCTTCAAATTCTAGTAAAGAATTCTGGAAAAATTTGTTCGGCATTGGCAGCAATAACTTTCGCATGCGCAACTCTCAGTCATTTGAATTCGTGGGTCTATTTCTGTATTCATTCTTTAGATAATACCACAGAAAAAAATCGAGAGAAGTTAGATTAGGTCTACGAGATGGCGATTCAATTACTCTGACTTACTTCCTATACTAGTTCTACTGCTATACTTTTCACGTCAGAAGTTGCCCCCCTCATTCACAAAGTTGACGTGTTTCAGGTTTCTCTCGATAAAATCTCTTCCTGTTAGTTATACCTTCCGGTACGTTTTCGTTGGGCCACCCTGTATGTAAACATGAAACGAGATCTAGGTGGTTGGAAGTGGAACACGAATTTGGCGACTTCCAACCAGAGGCAAGAACCTATGACGGTTCGCAACCTCTCCCCTACATATCCGAAGCTGCTTGTAATGCATAACTTATCCGGTTGTTAGCAAAAAATCTGGAGTGCCTGAGGTGAGGAAAGGGTGGGTCTGCCCCAAGGTACGAAATTACCAAACTTCCAGGTGAACGGAACGTTTACAACGCCTGCTTTGATGTGAACGATCCTTTGATGTAATCGAGCATTTATTAGTTCGGATAAATCAAGTATACTCAAGAAATTAATTAAGCTTCTATAAAGGCGTCAAGTAGGATCGGGAATGTGCTTTCTAGTCACTCGAAATCTTTTTACTGCTGTTATTTAGTGAAACTAGATGCGTTCGGTGGACATTTATGGTGATAGTAACATTGGATAGTGAAAATGTATCGAAAGGAGTTCAAGAGATAATCGAAACTCCAACCTTATGAAATCGAACATACAGAAATATACCTTTTTTTTCTTTCATCTACGAGGATAATTCGAGTTATTGGGGAATATAATTTTATGGTTTACATGTGATGTAGACAACAGTCTCAAAGATTGTTTGATATTTATTCAAAGTACCAGTGTGTTATCTAGGATATGAGCAATTAAACAACATTAAAAGCGAGTGGCATATGATGTCTTATCCAACTAGTGACAAACATTGTTTTCTTATGAAATGATAATTAACAAGCTTCATGATCGAAACGGAGCTACCGAATTTTCACTCCCCCATAAATGACAGAATGAGTTGACAGTGATTTTTTCACATTTCAATTATGGAACATAAAAGTGAAGGGTGTCTCAGAATGATTTTAGTTTCGAACTCAGACCGTTAATAATTCTGACCGATATTGCCATATGATCCCGATTTGGCCATGGAAATGCAAAACCAGAAGATTCACAACCGCAACACTTTTTTCCAGCAAGATGGAGCCACTCTTCATGTTACAAATAACTCATTTTCTCTTTTCACGATTCATTCCTTGGAAGAGTGATAAGTCGCCTGCTGATTTCTTTCTATAGGGCTACCTGGAAAGCATAGTTCACAATCCATTGTCATCCAACCTGAATGTTTTGAAGCGAATAATCACTGAAGAAATCAACTCCATTCCAAGAGCGATGCTCCAGCGAGTAATTAAAAAATTTAGCCCCAGTGACTGTGAACAATTAATGGTGGGCATTTGCAAACGGTTGTTTTTCATAAAGAAATTCCAAGAACTGCTTTTTGAATGAACAATGAATTAAACAAGATTTCATAGTTTGTTTTATATTTAACATCAGTCACATTCGAAGGTTGCTTGTTTGTTAAGAATAGCAAATCATAATTTTCTCATAAAGAATCAATATTGAAGAGAATTACTTATCACCTGAACCGTATTTTGGCGAATTATGGTAAAATTTTCGTTTATTTTTGCTCCGTTTTGACAACATCGCATTTCACGAATCAAAAAAATAAATTTGGATTGGATGCAGAAACTTATGTCTACTTTGATGGTGAACAAATATAAGTACAAGGTATCCCAGAAAAAGTGAACTCATTGTTGTTTCGCCTAAGCTGTGTACCCAGTATATCTTGAAATATTTTAGGATTGTGTATCTGCGCGACTATAATAAACTTTATATGAAATATAAAATATAAGTAGGTTATTCTTCTTCCACGTACTAATGGGCCCCCCTGTACATATTAAAGTTCATCTCAATTCAAATATTTCAGCACATTGAACGTTGAGATGTGAACATGTCTTCATCTATGAGGTGTTCGATGACAGCATCAATCTCTCTCAAAAAAACAAAATTTCAATATCAACACCCAAATGCATCTAGTTCTGAATCGAATCGTGGTAGTGCAGGAGGATCACGTTTTCCAATAGTCACAAGACAACGTATGTTTTTTATAGTGGACCATTACAGGGCGAAAAATGTATTGCTTTTAATACCGGCGTACATGGACTGCATTTATTTCCTGCAATTGCAATTTTCCTACCGTTATAAATATTAAAACCGTTTTAATGAGTTTTATTTTCGTTCGCAATTGAATAACATTTTTGAATGCATGGTGGGATATGGAATTTAATTTCCAGACACCTTTGCTTTTATTCGATTTGCCTTTCATGATGGTTTTCAACCGTTATATATTCAGGTGTTTGCCTGTTCATCCCTCGTTGATTAATTTGTTATCTTCGGGGTTTTTATGGTTTCATGAATATTTTGGGTTTTTGATATTCGTGCCTCGGGCTATTTCATTTCAACCTCACCAAAATTATAATTGCGAAATCGTTCAGAGGAAAATAGAAGGAATTGCATAATAATTATGTGAAAACTGAAGGATGCTTGATTGGGTCAACTTCCAAATGGTTATTCAAGTGGAGAGTTCTAGTTCAAGAGCGACCTGCCTTATTTTCTCTACCAATTCAAAATCGAAAACCATAGCCCAAGAATTTTATTGAAGGAAATGATGGTGTTCACGCAGAAGAAGAAGTCAATCTTTTATTGGTGAAGTTATTCTGGAAATTCCAATCCATTTTTACTAAGATTTCAAGATCATCCAATCAACGAAATCCTAACATTATTGATGAATGATTAGACTTCCTCGATCATTAATTATTTCGACAAAACTATTTAGGTTTTCATTATCATTTTATCCTAATGTTAATCATAGAATAAGAACAAATCATTACCATTGTTGAAAGTTTCATGACTTGAAACTTATCATGCCTTCAAGTTTCACTTACGACGAGTATGTCGACATGCTGATCATTTATTGGGAATGTGGAAAAAAACAGCAGAAGTGCTACAGTGAATGTTTCTTCACTAACACTCGACGGATTTTGACAACTACAATAGCTGTTGCTAGAATACGTTTTTCGTTGTTAAGCAATCTTTGTTTTTCAAATAATAAACCTACAAGAATTCGTTCATCGTTTCAAAGTACTTACCAACGAAAAAATAAAGTTATAACTGAGTGAGCATAAAAAGGACTTTTATAGCAGTTGAAAATATACAGAGTCTTCCATTCAAAATTCCAGAAGTGATATCACGTGATCCAAAATGGGACGTTGTAAAAAATTCAGCTTGCTTAAAATGCATAATAATAGCAACGGTTCAAAACTGCCAAATTTCAATATCGTACTCCAAATAGTTTTCGAGATATATACTGGCCGAAACCTCGTGGTCCACTCTTTATAGGAACAATGAGGTGTGGAGTTATCTTCATCAACCCGATGACGAAGATATTTTTCATGTACCATCAATAATATGGTTCACTCTGTCTAAATATATTTCCCAAATACTCATACGGAAGCTTCGCTCAGGTTCATGAAATCGATTAACGAACAATCGGACAGAAGATTATGATTTGGGTGGCTGTTCAATGTGAATATCTTCCATCTATTCCTGGATATCCTTGGAAATTTCCACTTCACATTCCCAATGCAATCTTGAGGGACCCGCAGTTTGAATCTAAATGCAATTTTTCCAATCCTCAAAAGAAATCGTTACTGTGTTCGTTCATCGATAGAAACGCGATTTATCAACATTTTATAAATAGGGTCTTTCAACGTAAGGACTGACATATTCAACGGAGTAAATCTATGGAAAAAAATCACAGTATTTTCCTTCTCACAGAACTGACAAAACAATATATCGAAATCAGGATGATGTCTTTGGATGAACATGAGGATATAGGATTAGATTCTCGAGAACAGCCAACAAGGTAACCTGATCTGATACATTTGGAATTTTTCAGTGAGACCATTTGATACTTCATCGAAAAATCACGAAGTTCGACAACATAATCTGAAAACGACGTTTCTTCCGGGTTAATTATCTATCGATATGTATTTTGTATTGAACTCATTGGATCGCGAGTTTATTCAATTCGAAATTTGCGTTTATATGTATTTTATATTCGAATGTATGGAACTTTTCATTATACTGATATGACCATCAACTGAACCAATTGAATTTTTCATCAATTATTATTATCGTATAAAATGGGAATATTATCAAATTAATATGCGTTTCACAGATGGAATTTTTATCGTTGGCATTAATCAAAATAATTCATGATTATATCGACCATTTATATCCTTTTTTTTTTCATTGAATTTGTGTAATACTTTTTTAATTTCTGATTATGAATAACATGAGCTTGCACATACAGTTACGCTCAAAATACATGGTTTGAATATTACTTCGAATGGAATGGGTTATTTTCATCCGTACAATATCAAGAAAAATTCTAACACAGATATCTATGAAAGTAACAAGGAAATGTAGCATATATTATTATACCCTGTTCACTCAACTAACTTATACCTATACCAGACAGAGCGGCGTAGGATTGAAAAGAGCAGCCCATTCCGTAATGAGCAGTGTTAAAACAAAAAAAAATCTAAATGAAAAGAGCAGAAAGTAGATCGTTGGGTAATCAAGATGAACTGAGACAAAACATTATCCAGTCATGTTTTTAGGTAACACCAGGTTTTCCTGAGAATATCCGAAATAAATTTTGAAATTCTTTGGCTATTTCTTCGGTCCCATTATTTACTCAATAACATCATTCAAAAACGTTTCTTGAAATTTTGTTTTTTCAAAGAATTATCGTCCTATGTCTTTGAAATTTGAGAATGTCCACTCCTCATGTTTTCAACAACCACCAATCCAACAAATTGAATAAAATAAATATTGCTTACCAATTTGTTCCAATACCATATTTATGTACATTGTTCGTGCATATTTTCAATAGATCTCAAACGAATGCTTGTGGCGACTTCTTTTATGATACTGAAGTAGTGTCAGGTAACATATCTTTGTCTCAGTGTTGAGATGACGAACAAAATCCCTTCTTTGAACTATCCGAGAAGAAATTCAGTCAGGATCTTCTCAGACGGTTATCGAATCTCGAAGATAGGAAAAGCAGAATTCAAATTCCAGATTTCAAATTCACTTTGAGAACCTCGATACCTTACATGAATTATTCGCGATACCGTAGAATTAATCTCGTAGTCGATTACTAAAATCAACCTTCTATTTCTAGACCCAAATGGCGGACATCCGGAAAGAGTAGACAAGAAATGCACGGTTCCAACTCCAAAATCGTCCGCAACGTATCCGCCAGTCTGAACGAGCACAACACATCAACCCCTACAACCGTCAACAACTTCATTCTGGTGCGAAATGCCAAAGCCAACGAGACCGGCGCCATCCTCCTCAAGAACAACCTCGTCGTGGACGACTCGGAGGGTGGAAAATTCATTGTCCAGCAGGGCGAGCTCAAGAAGGGGTTGTTCGTGCAGTCTCTGAAACGTTTGAGCTCGCCCATTTTTCTGCTGAATGGGGGTGAGGCGAGCAACGGACACATTATCATTCAAACGACTGCTGCGGAGGAGGTCAGCAGGTCCAATGAGGTAGTCGATGAGGCTTCAGTGAGCGGTGATATCCTGGTGCAGGCTTTAGAAGGCATCCACGAAGCTGAGACTCCGAGAAGATTGGCCACACCCATCGGATCAGGTGAGCGATTCATTTGTTTCGGCATGGGTACCAATTCCGAACAAAGTACTGATGAAAAATCCCAGGAAGATCTTCAGAATTATTCCATGACGTTATTCTGCTGCACTCTGTATGATAAAAGTGCAAGTTTATATGACGGATATACTATTCCATCTATCAAATCTTTCGTTTCGCAGTGCACTGATACCTGCGGCACGAATGTCACTTGCTGACACTGTCAAATGTATATGAATAAGAAAATAACTGTTACCTCGTTTTCATGGCCATCGTAAATCAAAACTATTTCACAACGAGGAAGTACATCTCACTACGTGACGTTTCTCAAATGCAACTCCTTCATGCTGATGAGTCGTTCGGGTTTTGTTCTCTTGCACGAACTTCAAAACTTTACGAGACATAAATTCTTCAACATGTTGGTTGTAATGGATATTCCATTACATTGACATAATAAAGTCATGTGATATTCGACTCAGCGCATTTGTTTTTCAGTTCAACACAGTGAATTCGGATACTTTGAGTGAATTGAGACTGATTTAGTTCAAACTCCCAATCTCGAAGTCACTAGACGATGAATTCAGATGATTCCGATCACCTGACTTGAATCATCAAAGAAACCTTTTTCTGAGTTTGCATGCAGTTTGAATGCTGTTTGAGCATCTTGACGAGTGAAGAACAGTAATGTTGACAGAAAATCAGATGTCAATATGAAATCGAATCAAATGTTCGAATATAGTGCGAATTATTTTCAGGAATTTTTCACAAATCCATCAGATCTATATTCTCGTGATATTTCTTGTGAATTGTGTCTTTTAAGTCTCCCCAGTGCGGAAATCGATCTCGTGGTGTGTTTTCCTGGAAAAAGTAGTCAGAAGATTTTTTCATTTCATCTCCAAGAAGATAAAAGATAATTGGACGTTCTAGTTATTCACTAGGTTCATTACAACATTATGTTAGACATTCTAGTACACTCCTCTTTATTTAGATCATGAGCGTTTCTCCCAGAAGGGCTGAAGGTTCAACAGTGCTTCTATGGATCTGATACGAATTTTCAATAAGTTATTTTGTGAAATTTTGATATCCTAGGTTAAAATATTGTTTTTTTTTCGACCTGACACATTGGTGTCATAATTAGTAGTTTCCCAAAAATCTCAAATGATTATTGAGAAACTCAAGCAATATATTTTTTTTTACTTTGATCATGTGATTCCTTTCAATGAGTTCAATATGTAGATTCACATGAATAATATTTACGATCCAATTCACAGAATGTTATTATTGCAAGATTATCCTTACACCTTCTGAAAATTTCTGAAATATCGAACTGCAATTCGAAAAACAGCCAATGCTGTAGGTTTCTCATCATTGGGAATGCCAGATGAATATGAAAAACTATTCAATTCATGCCTTCTTGGAAGAATGAAATGAGTTAAAATCGGACGTTCAAACTTTCATTATCTTTCAGTAGCTTTAACCTGAAGACGATTAGATACAGACAATAAAAACGTCGTGAAAAACAACTACTCATTGAACAAGAATGAAATAAGTATTCTACCTAGCCTAGTGATGAAGCAAGTTAATCATCAGGTGTGAAATTATCATCAGTTGATATACCCACTTTCACGAAAATGTCCTAAAAGTGTTATTCGACCATTTCAATTGCCTCGAATAAAATTTCTTTCCTGGATGATATACTTTATGGGTAATACGCAGTCGAGAGTACTGCCTAGAAGTGATTTTTTCTCCAGATAGAAACCGTGCCCCACCCTAGCCACGTCCATGTTAGGTGGTAGTAGTAAGATAAGTGGAGTGACTATCTGGAGAGCAACCAAAACGGAAAGTCGAAAGCTAATTGCCACTATGCCGACCGACCTGTGAATTCATGAAGTTTCGCGCCGCACTTAATTAAACCTAATGAATCAAAAGGGCTTTCCGGCAATTCCAGCTGGAAGGGAGCGGACTGAAGCTTTTGTGAGACTGGGCAGTGTGGCCTCGTAACTTCACCATCGGTCTGGAGCCGGGACAATTCTCGATAATAACGAGCACCTTCGGCCACAGACAGGATCATATTCTCAATTACTTTTGCTAATATTCACAGTAGAGACACTCCAGCTTGATGGAGCTGGATGGAGGAGATATCAACTATAAAAGCAGAATGACCTACCACATTAGCGCTAGTACTGAAGTTGAACTATCATAAAGTAGATAATCAAATTGTAAAATGAAGAAACTTGGTTCGTTTCATTATAGATAGATAGGTAGATAGAGTGTTTATTTCGTTTGAATTGGGAGAGTCATACACATAAAGAAAATGAAAAAAAATACATGATCAAGGGTCGTAAAATTTCTGCTAACCATAAAAACAATTCGCCAGTAGGTCCTTGAGATTTTTATCGAAACGCTCGCAATTTTCTCAATCTTTCATGAGTTTTGGTAGTTTGTTATGGAGTTGTATATCTGTATATAATAAACAAGATGTACTATGCTTAGGGATCGTCAAAAGGTGAACATTTCTAGTCTGATAGTATCAAGTTCGAAAAGTCATCTCAACACCTGTTTTGCAACACAAAAAAAATATGAATTATTCCATACTATTTCTTAATATGACAAATGATAAAATATCAGAGTATACTATATCAATCAGATGTTGGTGATTAAAAGTACCTCTGAGGTGGAATATTTTATAATAGCTACTACTAACTGTTTCGCAAGTATAAATCAATAACATTCAAGTCAGGAAATATTGCGTTGTTCTTTTCTAATAGGTATATCGAACACAATCAATTCTTTCAAAACAGACAAGAGTGAAGCAGTCATTGTATTTGATATATTATTGCTGTCAATTGAACTGTATCAGCCAACACCAGTAAACATGAAAATCTGGTAAAACCTTCTATAAATCAATTTAATTAAATAAATCAATGATCACATGTCAAGAAATCAACTTGATTTGAAATATCGAATAAAGAATTCTCATTTTATAAACAAATCAATTTACAATCATTTTATACCTTAGTGACCGTTCTAATAATTCATCAAAATGCACTGGCAGCAGATATAAGATCGATCAAGTACTACATATTTCACCACTAGATCGTGTCAATGTTTATGGAATCGCCATTGGCGTTTTTCCAAAATTTTGTTCATGCAGATAATCGAAAAAATGTAAGCACTCCTCTTTTTTCATTCCATATTGTTGAAGCGGCGCTAGTGGAAAAGGTTGCCTCCTTTATCTTATACAGAAATTATCGAGTGGTTCTTTATATTTTCTATTTGAAAAAGAGATTTCTACTTTCTCTGTGCATTCAATAAAATACAATCTTCTTCCGATAATAGGATGCTATTCAGTTTACTTCCTGTCACCCTTAGAAACCAAGCTTCTACAAAGGGGTCCACAACCCTTCACGAAAAGGAACATTAACATTTTCATAACAACGTTTCGACAAAATATCATATAACAGCGAATTATACATTTGATGAAAGGGTTGGTGTTCCTTTTGAGCTGCTGTTAATAATAAAAAAATTCAATCTGCATAATATTTCTTGATGCTTTCGCGGTGGACAATCCTCAGGGCATTTCATTTTGTTTAGATCAACACACATTTGCGAAGACAAATTATCAATCTTCACACCCTTGAATAAGTGAGTTGAAGTACCACACATCATAATTGATGATATCATAGATATCACGTTGAACCAGGAATAGACATGAAAATATCAGCCCCATTCCATTCTTCTGTCTGACGAATTCCCTTCATCCAGTCGGCAATAGGAACTCCACAATATGTAAATACCCTCCGAAATAACCGGAATACTGAATGCCTTATTGATTCAAAGATACCGCCGTTAATATTATAATAACAACTCTGCCACGTCCGTATACATTTCGGCTGAGAATTTATTTCGTCCAGGCATACGATATTAGCATTCGCAATAAAATTTTATTCAAAGTTGTTTAGTCGCAGCGGAAGGCTTTCTGAAAATAATACAGGGAATGCGATCATACCCCTTTTGACGGTTGAATACTTTGGTCTCACGAAATGAGTTTGTTCGAGAATGGTAAGGGGATATTCGAAGCATGGTTTATCCAAATGATTCAGTTTTTGGAGTTGTTCACCTCATTTCTCCAACAAATTATCTCTTTGAAACAAAAATACTTATCAACTGTATTATTGCTCGAGAATTTTGGGTATTCCACAGAGGTCATCAGGATCTGAGGTTCCTACATTCTCTGAGTTCAAAAAAGATATTATTCCTAGTTACTCTCCTTCACAATAATATTTAGTCCCAAGCTCCAAATCACCCAATCTTCGAATTTTATCACCTTGATACATTTCTATTTCATTTTTGAGGGCAGATGGCTTATTGTAAGTATTGTTACTGATCTCAACTGATTTTCACTCAATGTGATTTTTTCATCAGTTCATATTTTGTTGCTTGCATAAAAAGTCTTCCATGTTTTCGTCCTAGTGTTTTGTCCCAGGCTGTTTCATGATCAAAATCAAAATCCACCACACTTAAAAGATTTAAACGATGACCCAACGCTGATAGAAGAACTGCTTTGTTCTGCATAGAAAAATATATCCGGAGTGTCCGCTGTGTTTCGGTACGTGGATGCAGCGTTCGCGAGGCTTTGATTCAATTTGAAGCTGCAGCTTTTATTCCTGGGCACCATCAGAGCTTCGATTCGCGTAGAATTCGTGCAGCGTGTCCCGACGACAGAATGGACATGCACAAAGCTCAGGAGCGTCGAGGACCATCGATTATAACTCGGGTATAATAATGAATATATGGAAAGCGAAGTGCATGTTGATTGATTATTCAAGATCGCTTACCTTCTACTCGAGCGAAAAAACATATATACTTATTTCTGGGATACAATATCGATATGTATATATGGACAAACCCAAAAATCATTATTCTCCCAGAAAATTATCGAATCATTTTCGATCACAACCGACAGAAAAAAATTGAAGAATTCCAAACTAGAGAAAATAGAGAAGAACATGTCACCTTCATGTTGATATATTTTTTCCATTGTTACACTATTGCTTCCTTTTGCAATACCGATCGAAAAAGTGATGAAACTTTCGTGGAAGAACTGAAGATTATCCAAAACAAGTCGTGCATACTTGAATGATAACTTAACAAAATTTTCTCTGACTGAAATCAAGTGTCTATAAACTTGGTCTCTGGAAGGACTTATTTTATCAAATATTATGAAATGATTAAATTGGAATCGCTTCATCTGTCGGTATCTCAGAACTTAGGACTTCTTCATCTTGATATAAGCATGTATTTAAGAAATACTCTGGAGTTGATGATGTGTGGTAAACATAAATGAAAACAATTCGAGAATTGTGTAATATGTGGCTATTCCCAAAACTACGCCTATGGATTCACAACCGCGAAGTAAATGCAAATCCAATTCGAAAATCGCAAATCACGCCATGAAATGCATGAACCGGATAGGAAATACTATTTCTGAATAATTCATCGACTGAGTAAACGAAATCTTTCCGGAATGCACCTAAAATAACTCACCTTGATTGTTTTTTAATAACCATAACTAACCAATTAGGATCGGTCTGATGTCCGTTTCGGACCACGAAAGTTGAGAATGGCAATTATCTTGTCATTTTTTTCATGAGTGTCTACAGTAAAGTGCTATTTACTGTCTTGTTTCATGCTATTTTCAATTATCATTTCAACACGGAAATGTTCCAAAATAATATAGTGCTGCATTTGTGTTATTTACGTTAAACTTACGAAAGTGGAAAACGAAATCCGTTTTGAATGAGTAATATGACAATCTGTGGACTCTAAAATATTAAGGATTAGTCCCATAAACGTCCTACCATATTCTGGAGGTACTGAAGCATACGGATTCGTAATACTCCACTTCGATCTGAAATATTTGTTGATTTTGGTACAGGCCATCATTGTTTTTTCTATATTGGTAGGAAGGAAATGACATTCGCCAAGCGTCTGTTTTCCAGAAGGTTGAATCATCTCCGAGTTTTCAGCAATAACCAAAAATTATTTTTTCGATATTTACTTTTGCTCGCGATATTGATACATATAATGGGTACATAACGAAGCAGAAATACAGGTATGTAAATATACATTTTATCAGCATCATTCTGATAGCATCAACTCATCTCGAAAAATAAATAGTTCATGCTTATTTTTGGCCTGGTATACAGCAGTGTCTTGGTACGAGGTGTCGCTTCATTTTCCATCTTTTTTCGGCACATTCCTCTCTCATTTCCGTCCATAATCCACACGCGACTGGCGTTATCTTTTTTAAACTTTGGTTTTGTTATCCACACATTATTTTTCGTGCCTCGGTTTCGTTGAAAGAACATTCTTCGTGCCGGTCTACTATAATTTCACTCACCCTCTTTTCGACGAATCTTGGAAGTTTGGCCGAATTTCCGGCTTATTCTCCTTTGTGAATGCGAACTTTGCGAACAGATTCTATACGTTGACTACCTCAAATGAAATTCGATTGATATAGAATCAGTATGTCGAGGTCATCGCTAGTCACTCATGGCAAATGGATTACTGCGAAGGTCATTCTCAACACAAATTTCATAAAAGCAATCCGAAAATTATGATCCACTGCACATTGGAAGAATCAGAAAAATTGACAGTAATGACCTTGAGCAATTGTATTTTAATATTTTTGATTGTTTACAGAACATCATAGTAATAGACCCAAAATTTTGTGAATTTCATAATCTTAACTGATGCACAGATAAATAATGACTTGAGCGACATAAATAAATACATTTTTTTCTTGAGGAATGATAAAATTGAGAATAATATCTTTCGTTCTCAGATTATTCGAGCCTTCATTGATTTCACTTACACGGTACAAAACGATATATTTTTTTAATCGTAAATATCAAATCAGAAATAAAAACAGCAATAAACTACCAATGGTGATAAATCAATTTACAGCAAATCGATGCAAGACTCTAGGACAAAAGCAAACTCACACAAAAAAAAATTGAACCGAAAGAGAATCCAAATCAAACTGTGACCTCTTGAACGCATCCAACACAACGTTGGCGTCGATGAAAACAAAACACACTCGAACAACCAACTTCCTGGGTTCCTCTATGATACTGTATGATGAATTATCGTGGGCAGAGCTGATTGCTGATGAAAATAAAGCAAAGAAAATAACATCAGGGTTGATGGAGATTTTAAAGTCGAAAATCGCATTACGGAAACCGGAACTCGACTATGATGCCAACTCGAGACATCGTTATGAAAATTTCATGATTGACAGTGAACAGAAGTTTGTACTGATGAATATTCTTCAAAGAAATGTTGGGCTGACGATAAGAGTGTCTGAAATAGGATTTCTAAGGACTAATCCATGCATAATTCTTTTGATCAATGTTTGCAAGGGGTGATCAAGGTAGTCTTCCTCAACAATTATTCCATTTACTCTAATGAAAAACTACACTTAAATTAATGGAGTACTTTCACGTCCAAAATGGACTAGGGAATATTCTATATTTGAAAGTTGGTATTATCGATGATCACTTATCAAACTTTGGAAAATGAATGATACACATACAGTGAAATTATCTTTCTAGTTATAAATCCATAGGACGAGATAAAATGTTTCTGATGAAAATGTGCTCGATGAACAGGTTGATTCGCACCTTTTTGAAATATGGAAACACTCTTGATAATGCGTACCAAACATCGAATTACTTATTGAGACAAACTAATTTTTTATTTCGTTTTCGATTCTTTGTTTGGATGAACTAATCGTACTGGGAATTTTCAATCCAAACTTTATTCAGGCATGAATTTGAATATGGCATCTCCGTTTCAGAGATTTCCAAGCTGACGGCGAAACACCTGTCAACTTCATTATTTCTTATGGACGTCATACTGGATCTTAAAATTTTCAGATAACGTTTTAAATTTTCCTCACAACGATGTTTCCCATATGCTAATTCAATAGTTAGGTTTTGACAAAAATCCAATTTTTTATTCTTTGCAACGAGTGCTCTGGAAAAAAAACATTGTTCTTCTGTTATTCGTCAGAGAATTATAACTCCTCTCAGAGACGGGATGATAGGAAGAGATCTGTCAGGTTTTATTGCAAATCTTAGGAAGAGAGTGGCACTGTGTATAGAATTACGAGGTAGGCTATTCGAACACATGTTGTAATGTAACATTCGTTAGTTTGCTTAGATGTGTTACTATCGGACTATATTCCGTTCTATCACAAGTTTCTCTGAAACGAATGCTGTCTCATTTTTTTAAGATTAAAATTGGATTCCATATCATTTCACTATCCCGTAGAACTATCAAATATCCTCAAAGCAAGGTATGAATGTGAAATTTTGTATCTAATGTTCTCTCTGAAATCTATTGTTCTTGAGAAAATTTCATTTTCTGTTTGTGATTCGAAAATGTTCATGTTTTCAACAAGTAATCTCTGAATATCTCGAAATATGTTGGGATTGTGTATTTGCACAAAAATATGAACTTCCATTCCAAAACTCTTTTTTTCCATTCCTGAGTCAGTAATTCTACTTTCACATACTGATGACCCTGTACCTAGTTTAGTTAGAGAAAAGAAGTTAGGTACAACGAATCGTAACGAACAATAACTCCAATAAAATAAAATAAATCTTAACAATCGACTCATTCAAAATAGTCGACAATTTTCTTTGAAATCCCCACAAAAATTAACAGGCAGAAATGAAGACACACCTGTGAGAAGCGGAATTCAGAATCGCTTGCAATCGAATAATGTCCAGTATATTACGGTACACCTATGGAGACTGCGCCACTTCTCTGTCACTAATCTAGCTTCCTCCAAACTTACTATACCAGAGGGTATAAACTTTAATTTGCCGCCTCTGTCTGTTAATTATGCCCTTTTGAAATATAATTTAACTATACTAGGCTGCCGTGTAATTGGAACAGTTAACAAGATTTAAGAACGCAATTCTATTTGGACATGAACTCCAAACTAGGAATTCACGCCCGGACATACTAAGTGTTTCAAAGCCCTGGAATCTAGAATAACAATTTCTGACCTGGATTACATTATTGTAATTCATCTTGAACTATATGCTCTGAAATTCGTGAGGGAGTTTAATGTAAACATCAAGAGATAAAATCATGTTCGATGAATCTGTTCTGCACCAAAAGAACATTCCCAGTTGTATATATTTCATTCTATGCTATGCATTATGAAGTCATCAGTCATGGTTAGCGTGATCTGCAAAGCATTCTTAAATAATGGCGTTTGAATCCCTTTGTCTTATCGTGAATTTTATTCCAGAATGTTTATATGAAATAAAGAAGCTTAGCTCAAACACGGCTCATATGATATTCTCTTGACATCTTGTATCTTCCTCGTTAACTTTGTTTATGATGGTGAAAACTTTTCACTCTGCAGAAAACTGTTATGAAGTTTTATCAATAATTCACATTATTTGTCTCTCTTAGTGTCTCAATCTGATGAAAATGTATAACTTTCTAAATGAGACAATACGAATATTATCACAATCTAACAAATATACACCAATTGATAGAATTACAGAGGCTGAAACGAGACTTTGGACAATATTGAATTGGAAATGTTACATATGAACAAAATGCCGAAAACCCATTGTTTGAATTCGACAGACCGATGAATTCAAAACTGCGCATGCTCAGTTGTCACCTATGTTGTCGATGTGCAGACTTGAATATCTATTCATTACAATTTCTGAATGTATCACAGGTTTTGCGAGAGTCAAATCTGCTCGAAATCAGCAATAATCAATATCCATCATATTTCAATGCATGTTCGAATAACAGATGATATGTTGGATTTCCACTCATCATTAAAAAATTCTCTACATTGCAACATTCTGAATCACTGTATTCTTACAAGTTGACACTTTTGTCTATATCAGAAAGAGTGTGATTGCATTCTGTCTGTTATGTAAAAGCTGATTCAGCTGAATAAACTTATATTATTATTACAAACGAATAAACAGCTGCCCAATCGCGATTTATCACCTTACCTTTCAGAAAGATGAATATTTATCATCAGAGGAATATAATGAATGGCTTTCCATTCGTAACAGGTGAATTCACAAAGGAAATCTCATTACGTGTTGCGTCTATTAAAACAACGTGAATCACTATATTCGATTTTATTAACTTCTAATTAGTCATTACGCTTTATCAAGTGTGTCATTAATTTGGCCGAACATAAAGTCCGAAATAACGATTGGAATTTTATAGCTCACACCACGAGAACGATGTTTCATAAGTATGTATTTATAGGCTGGTCGTTATTACACACTGGCGTTCATGCGGCAGCTAATGGGTCATTTGAAGATGATCTTTCCTTCTTTGCAAAATATATGAGTGTTCGCCGCACCCTCCGAGTCCTATAGCCAAGACCTCGTATACAGAGTGAGCTATTGATAGATGATGTGTAGGTGTGCATAACCGAATTATGAAACGCTCGGACATCATTCAGATTCTTCCTAAATGCATTTCAGCTCTCGGTGCTGTGACCATTTGTTTTCGACATATTAGCGTTGGGATTTCACTCGAAAAGAAAAACAATATCTAAAACCTGTCTCTAAGAAAAAGTACAAGTTTTGTTTGAAATGATTCCTCGAATTTCTCAGTTTCTTCGCTGTTATTCGACGAAACCTTTTTCAAGATTTTGATTCAGTTGCATGAATGACTTCCTCGGAATTAATTATTGATAAAATCGAAGCAATTATCGTCGGAACAAATCCAGTCAAAGTGAATGAAAAATTGTGAATAGAGTTGAATATCCAAGATTCTATTTTGGATTCTACAATTTCATCAAATAAATGAATTGGAAAAAATATATAAGGAAGAAACTGTTCTTTTCTCCTTGAGTGTTATCTTCATCTTCAACGAATGACAAAAAATAAATTTTCATTTCATGAAATATGTTACGATTTTTCCTGGTAGATTTTTCAGAGAACAAATATAAAAGGACGGTACTTCACTGTAATACCAGAATTAACACCAATTCGCACACTCCGAACACAATTTTCCTGAGCAAAATGAACACATAATTCTCTGGTTCTCTCTCTCAATCCGAGCAAAACTTGATTATTTTTATAATGCAACGAATGAATTCTTCTTTTTTCTCTTGAGGTTGTAAACCTCTTGTGTCTCAACTGATGACAAGTTCACGATCCCATGAATTACGTTGACATATGACATTGGTTTCTAGTTCTCAGTAACTGCTTGGTTCAGATCTCAGAGCGTCGAATTAGGATTTTCCCAGTATTCCATGACATTTTGGCCGTTGATTAATCCATAGATCCATCAGGGAATGAAACAATTGCATCATTGTTTCAATGTTCCAACGGAATCTCCTGTGGTGAGAATCATATATATCATTGGATATAATTTCACGAAATATTTGAAATTCCATAAGATACGAAAAGATTTTCAACCAGAGAGTTACACTCAGCCAATTCAACTGCTCCTGCCTCTACCGGAAATAATTCCCTAATTACTTCTATGGCGTCAACGACACGAGTTGATGTGTTCACTGAGACCTTATACTTCTTCAGTAATGGAGAATATTGTTTCAACAAGAGAGTTAAGACTCATGCATATGGTTGATTCGAAATTGAATTGATATCGTATCATCCCCTGTGGCCTTCGGTTATCGAATAGACAATACTATTTTAGATAAGTGTGATGAGTTAGAATACACTGCATTGGTCTGGTGTCTGGTTGACTCACAAGTTGGATAACACTTATCCACACATTTCAATATACAATTTTTGGAGCAGATACGGTTTGGTGGCAGTATTTTCTTTCTTTATGGATGACTACACAATGAGATTGACGCCCCAAACATCCTGAGGAGAATTTTTTTTTTGTGCAGCAGTACAACTCAGATAAGGGTATCAAATTTCACGTGGACCAGTCCATAACAAACATACATTTTATCTTGCCCATTAATATCATTTGTCAAAGTTTCAACGATATCTCTTTCCACTGTGATATCTCCAATGGAAAATGTAGGATATAATTGCAGAAATTGCTTAACATGATTTCTCCTTTTGTTTTTCTAATTTTTGATTCATTGTTACATACTGTTTCAGTTATGAATCAATTCGCTGCTTGAGTTTTTTTTTTGTGTGTGCCTCATTGTTAGTTTAATATTTCTATATCTTCCTTTATAATTGATGAATGTATCACCTCAAATATCAGTTCATACAAGTTTAATCCCATTGTTTTTTTAAGATTTCTCTCCATTGTATTTTCTCATGTATTTACCCTAGAATTGGGATTTCCTGTTTGGCAATAGATTAACATTATCATCATTATAGTAGAGGAAGTTTGGAATATTAATGAATGGATCATCGCAGACTATTATATCAGGAATACCCCTATGAAGTCATATTGTTTCGAAACAATATATAAATTGAGAGACCGATTTCAGACTCAGTCGCAATAAATTGAAAATTCATCAAACATTTTCAATAAATCTCATGAGAGATCAAGGAATGCATATTTCAAAACCTTAGGGGAAACATTGGTTATTGGTTTCACCTTTTCATATATGGTGATAAATGTCGAGCCACAAATTTCTTCAGAATAGATGAGATGAAACATTCGACCATCATTTCACATTCATTGTATGCACTTTCGAACAGAGCGACTGAACGTAACTGGCGAAGGAGATTCTATCGAAAGCACGGAAATCTATCGGAATATTTCAGAAGTGAGTTACTTCTGCGAAAAATACCTTTCGCGGAAGCTGAATCCTCAGATTATGCAGGAAATGGATATTGCCGAGTACATTGCTGTGTCAACGTCTCAATCGGCGAGGGATGCTGATCATGGCCCAATCTCTACGTACGCGGCCCTCTCTGATATAGATGATATGAGGTTTCTACATCATTCTGGATGCGCCAGATGGCTGAAGAGAGAAGGCGATGAGATTATGCTCGGAGAGAACCGAGAAGACGATAAGCGCACACTTACGTGTAATAGACACCTTATTTGAACCGAATCCGATCTTATGACCGATCTGATCGATGTTGAGATTTAATAAAGGCACCCGGTCTGACGATGAATGCTTTTTGCTTGCATTTTACGATCACTTGGGAATCGGGATAATGGAAATGCCGGAGTTATTTCAATGAGCCATCTATATCTGATGGATTTTCTTTGGCGAGACGGGTTTTGTCTTCTTCATTGAACTCGAAAGAGAATATGTCTGAGAGGAATATTGACAGAATCGTAGCATGATTGGTATATCACAGCATCTATTTCAAATACTCAGAATCAGTATTCCATCTTATAGAATCAATTTCTTGGTGTTGCTGACATTATATCAATTTCGAAAATGCAATATTCATCTCCTTCTCTCTTCTTTTTCATTTGTAGCATAATTGCTTTACTCATTTGACTTCGTCAATGATAAAATACTGTTATATTTCTCTATTTTCTGAGAACGATCGCAAATACAGACAAAATACAAGATGATATAGGAATCACCAAATAAAGAAGATTGAAAAATCAGAAAAACTGCGAAAGCTTTGCACAAATGTCAATCATTATTCATATAAACTCTCAGTCATCAGATGAGACGAATATATCACATCCAGTAATACCTTGAATATTTCAATGAAAAAATACAGCTTCCAAACGGTGAAAGCCACCACGTTGAAAATTTTCAAATACGTGAATACGAAAGTCGTGATTTTTTTTCAGACTCATTCTCCGTGTTTGTTATGGTCAGAAAATAGAATTATTTGATAGTTGGAAGAAAATTTAATGAGAAAAATTCACTTTTCCCGAGATATCTGAGTTTTTGTGGTCTCATGATGTCAGCAGATCAATTCATAGGGAAATTCATCGATATTTCAGAAAGCCATAACCACTTTCGTTCTTCAATCTGATTTTTATCTCAACAACATTGTCAGCTATATTACTGTGATTTTCAACTGAAACTTCAAGAAGGAATGGCAGGATTGGAGAGATATATATTTTTCAGTATGCATTTTAGGCCATGGGATTCTTCACTAAAGTATACGTTTTTCAATGTACTTTCACCCTCAAAAAGCTTCTGACTCACCCTGTATACTATCCAATTTCCAAGTGTTTGTTTATGATTACATTTATTGATTACATTGTAGTAATTGACTTGATAATATTATGAATAATCATTTGCTAGGTCAAATAATTCATGACCCAGGTCGAATACTACCTCAATAGTCCATCCAAACAAAAGACCTGAAACTTTCAATAAGTCTTCCAGAGAAATCGCGGCATGTTGAGGTTAATGAAGTCCTGATTCAATTTAACTATGAAGCAATTCAGAATGCTAAAGATACAACCAAATTTCCATAATAAAGAAGACAAAGGACCGTGAAAGAAGCTTCAACAAAACCTAATTAAATCAGAAACGAACAAATGTCTAATTAAAATGAAGGCAATCAATTGGTGTATTGAGAATGAAGTGAATAGTTTGCGAATTCATTGGGCGAGTCTACTTTAATTTGGTTAGCATTAAAAAGTCAATTAACATTCTCTGAAGGGTTCATCCCTCAGGACACACTCCGCCGAATGAAAAATTAAATATCTTTATTGGACATGCTTCGAATTCTGATAGCTGGAAGTTCAGTCGGCATACTAAGTGCGAGCGTTCATCCCAAAGAAGAAATTTACTCTGATCACATCGACTCAATAAAATCGATTTGAAATATTTAATATTGGTTGTCATTCATCCTGATTTATCCATTTATCGCTAAGATATATGAAAGCTACGGAGACGATCGTAATTGAAAGTATTCATCAACGGAAAATTGCTATGGAAAATTCTGATTGGGTACCAGATTTGTTTTATGACCAGTATCCGGGATAATCCCCAACCGAAGATTGCAGAGCAGCTCGAGTACTACGAACATCAATGAACGATTTGAGTGATTTTAAAATTAACAAACTCTGGCGTAAGACATGATCACGTTTAATACAGACCTTCGAATTCAACCCATTTTGAGCTGGTAAACAGTTGCAAATCTCTTGGGTAGAACATGAATATCCAGATGCGATATCCAAACAGGCATCACAAATTTCAAAGTTGGGGAAAATGTGGAAGGTTTCACGAGAAAATTGAAAGTATCAGAATAATGTTCTGAACTGCAATGAAGAAGATCAGGAAGAAAGTTTCTGTGGTGTGATCAAAAGTAGAATGAATGGATTCATCTAGTGTGAGATATTCTGTGAGTTTCAGCTCAAATGGAACTATTTTATGTTTATACACAATTCTATTCAACTACTGTGACAGATAAATAGATGAATGATAGTGACCGATATCACACTGAAATCAATACAATTTTCCGTCTCGTAGGATTGAAGATGAGATGAAGAATATGAAGGAATTCTTTCATATATTTTTTGTATGTTTGGGAATATTTCTGAAAGCTCTCTATCCTATAGCAGAATAATATTCATTTATTTTTGCTGCCATCATCACGAGTTCATTTATATGAAATATTTACGGTGATGTAACATAACAAAAAATATAATATCCATCTGCAACAGAGTGCATTGCATTCAAGAAATAGTGATGATAATAAAACAAGAATGACTTCAACTTCATGTCAGCATGTTCCTCCCAACGCTTCCACTGAAAAACATCAGCCTATATTTCAGAGTTCCAACTCCTAATCAGACAATAGACATTTCGAGGACATTTCATGCCATTCATTTTAGGTTAAAATCATTGATCTACTGCATGTAACTATCATTTATTTCTCCACACCTAATTTGCGGCAATCTCTAAGTATTCCCCACCCGGTAAACTTGGCGAGAACAACCAAGAGACGTTTTATTGCCGCAGTTAAATTGGAAAGGCGGTGAGGACGAAGAAAAGTCTTCGGGTGGTGGAGGCGGCAATCTGGTAATCCAGTTAGCAGGTCGCTATATGTATATTTATATATACAAGGTGGCCCGTTAGTATTTGGAAGTAGAATTACTCACTTAGGAATGAGAATACAAAACAATACTTGTTATATTTGAGCAGATATACAATGCTGAAATATTTTGAGATATACATCAGCCAGAGCGGGGCAACAAAGGTGTGCTTTTTCAAATAGAATACTCTATATATCTGTTCACCATCAAACTCAGCTTGAAATTCTGCATTCAATACCATCTTTGTTTTTTTCAATGAACCGTGACGTTGTCTAACTGGTGTGAAATTTATGAAAATTCGACGATAATATGTGCACTATAAAAGGTGCCAAAAAACGTTCACAGTGATAAATGGTTACCCATATTTGTTGAGTACAAAAATAAAGGATGGTTGAAATGTCTCGATGCAGTTCAGTTTTTGATACAAGGTGTTTTCAGGACAAACGTCAATTCAGGAGATTTCAATTAACGATAACTTCATTTTTTCAAATGGAACATCCAGTATATTATTCCACCATCTTCAAGGACTATTTTATGCCTTCAGATTTCGTCGATATAATATAGAAAATTGCATTTTTAGTTTACGATCGAATATATCAGGTGTTCTCTTTGAAAAAATGAAGATATCGTTAATTGAAATCTCCTGAATCACCGTTCCTCCTAAAAACATCCTGTATCAAAAACTTTCTCATCATCGTATTGACCTAATATGGGCACCCATTTATCATTGTGAACGTTTTTTTGGCACCATTTATTGTGCACAAATTATCTTCGAATTTTCATGATTTTCACACCAGTTTGAAAACGTCTGAAATCAGTGAAAGAAAAGATGGCATTGGATGCAGAATTCCACGCTGAGTTGATTGTGAACAAATATATTGGGTATTCAATTAAAAAAAAAACACATTTTATGTTGCTCCGCTCTGGCTTGATCATCTTGTCATCAAAATGTCATCATCAAAATGATTTAGGATTGTATATCTGCGCAAATATGTATAACAACATCTATTCGAAGTATTTTTTTGTATTCCCATCCCTAAGTGGGTAATTCTACTTTCACACACTAATGAGCCACCCTGTAAATAAATCTGGAAACGATCCGCAGGTGGGAGCACCAACTCGGATGTCGGCCACCGTAAGATTACATGTCTGCCGGATGGTGATATAATGGCCGGATAATCGAGTCACGCGTTCCTATTTACCAGGCGACGCGTCTTCGGTTTGCACGGTCTTTATCCTCACTGCTACATCTGCAGCATTTATTTTAACCATGGTCTATTTATATGACTGAAATAGTTCTGACAGAATCGGTAATTTTGCATGCTTCATATTAGCTTCAGTTGTATGTATGTATGTAACTATGCGAGTAGCGTCATCTTTCGAACGAATTGAAAAGTTCCATCACAGGTATCTTCCAATGACAATGGTAATAGTTACAGGTTTTTTTCATCACCCTAGTCTAATCGACTAATTAGCATCATAAAAAATGTCACATCATGCGTATCGCACAAATATGATCTTATCAGTGACGTTTCATGGGATCGTGACATCTAACACAGAGAAGTGTCCTTACGATCCGTTGTTCACATGCGATGTCAGTATATTTCGTCATTCGAAGATGGACCATTGTCCGAGCGTGTTAAGGTGCTAGTTTTAAACGTCCAACACCGGAAAAGTGGAACTAACAATTTATAATGGATATAGTTTATGAAAACTGAAAAATTATAAATATAGATTTGAATTGATAAAAACAAACATTGTTATTGTAAGAAAATGGTGGGGTGCTACAAAGATCAGTTTCACTTCGATGGTCAGTTGAAATAAAGACACAAGAAAATTCATCCACGTTATATCTTTCACGAACGTACCCGCTATTTCGTTCCACTGAGTGTTCGAAAGGGATACTTCAAATATTTTTTGTTCATTTTCATTGAGTTTCAAAACAAGTCAAACTCCGATAGCATATACATAACCCTATAATATCGTTAATATGGCAAGTCACAAAAAACCTAACCCAAAAATTGTATCGAACATAATCCAATCATCATTTTGTTCCAGATCCTAATTTTGAGTGAGTTCATCTGATCCGAATAACGTAGAAATGTGTTAACTGAAAGCCACATTAAGTTTTATTGTTTGTTGTAGTCTTGCACGTTTAACGAACCATCCCCACTTTCCATAAAGGCTTTTTCTTCCCTAGAATTGCTCAATTCGAATATAACCTTCCATTTCCACGTACGTTAAGTTGATAATGGAGTGAATAATTCAGCCGTAAAAATTAACAATTCATAAGCAACGTTTCAGCAACGCCTTCCATTGCTTCAATCTTTTAATCTCCTCACAGCTCTGTTAGCTTCTGTATTAATCAAACACAGACTACAATCCGCAGAATAATTTTCTTATGAATTGGAATCTGCAGTGAAGTGTCATAAATCAGAATACGTGAAGGGTGGTTTTACCTTCTGGGAGGTTGTGCTACCTCCATAATTCGTTGAGTTGGGATCTCTCTGACATTGAAGATTCTTGAATCAGGTGAAGTCAGAAATTCACAGTTCTTGTGGAATTATCGCGAGATTTCAATTGAATGAAAAAAAAAACAGTTTTTAGCCTATCGATGGTCAGTTTTCACATTGCATTATATAAGATAATTATCAAATGACACATCAAGCAAATGACATCTTTGGCTTTGCATACACATACGCACTCTTTAGTCGAATTTTTTTCTGACCATTTTGAATTAATGTGACCTAATTACGTTGATACAGTATTGAATCTCCTCATCTCATCTGAAAATGTCTCGTGCTGAAAATGAAGTTTTCCACTTGCTGTATGGCATGTGGCACCGTCTTGTTGAAATCACATATTGGCCACATCAACATCGTCTATTTTCGATGAAATAATTGTGTTATCATTTCGCTATAGCACCAGTAACAGTCTCTCCGTGGATGTTTTTGTTTTTTGACAATCTCATGTGGATTCTTGGATCCTCAAATGAGTTAGTTTTAGCAATCAACAAATTCACCAAAAAATCAGTATCCATATGTTCAAGCTCAATGATTTATTCTCCAAATCTCGACGCTAGGCATAGCTTCAGATATTTCAGGAATACTGAATATTTTTGATTCACGAACGGATTACTGCGTGAAAATATCGCCATTTTTTATGTAGTATTACTAAACAAGTGGAGATAGAAGACTGCGAGGAATGGTACACAGTTAGTTGCGTTAGTATTGACTATATCAACTCATCACAGTCGTGTTGGATTGATACTCCTACATCTGCCAGTAGAGTAGGTAGAATTCTCTATTCTCTTCAGCAACTCTGCAATTGTTACGTAAGATGTAATCAAGAAGAGAGTATTCATCTATTCTCTGATATCCACCATAATATTCGTGTAAATATTTTTCTATCCTGTATTGGAATTTCTAGAAATTTCTCAATGAGCAGATAAATTTCTGTTGCATTTTGACAGTGGAAGAGATGAATTAGCTTTCATCTCATTTAATGAAGTTGCCTTATCAACAATATTACGAGAACGAAACTTATGAGAACAAACCGAATTGAATTATGTATATGGAAGGGAAAATGTTAAAGCACCGAAAGAAATCCTGCTAGATCTGAGCTCTCATGGTATTTATCGATACGCTTCAGAATGATGGCTTACCTCTAGAAGGTCACTTTTTGATTATATTCTTGATATCCAGAGAAGATTCCTCAATATGGAAAAGTATGCTATAGAAGTGATTAATATTATGTCATCATCTAACAGCTAACAGAAGATATATTTATTTATGTTATTCATGTATTCAATGAATTTTGGGATCCTTATTCAAACCTACGACTATCTGTTATTTCAATATAATTTCAGTCTTATTTTGGAAGATATTATTATAAATACTCAGATTGGCTGTGATTATTGACCCTGTGAATTACGCGAACTTTCTGAACCACAAGATAATCCTGAAACAATACCGAATGACATCAAGAGTATAAATGTGGCGTTGTGCAGATTTTCAGGTGGCTTTAACTTTGTTGTCGTTACATCAGTAAATGTTTTGTTTCAATTACATGTCATCCATTTCTGTTTGCTTTTGCCGACACATTTTCGAATAATAGATACATTCGTTACTGCAACTCACTGGCTGTGAAATTAACTTCGGTTTTGTTTTGTTTTTCACTCACCGCAAATTAATTAGCGAAAATAGTTGAGCTGTATGCCCGCAGAGGATTCGACAAATTTATGATAACGTGTTCGTGTCATTGCGACGAACAATGTTGCAGACACTTTCAGAAAAAAATCGTCCCTTGCAATGAATAACGAGTGGATGAACGCGTGTTGAAGGAAAAACTTGCTCTTTGAATTATTTATGAGATACAAGTTATAGTATGATTTGATGCAGTTATCATTGTCAAATCCAGCTTAGCTCCGAAGGGCTCTGTTGAATAACATCAAGAATAAGGAAAAAGTTTCAACTTGAACTCAATATTAGGAGAGCTAATTTCATCAGAAGGCATTATACAGTTTCAAAAATAGTTCACAGCATTGTGATTCGATGAGACTGAAAAGGATAGTTTGCTGAAAATTGAAAAATCATTACAGTAAAGCGCAACAAATTATTGTACTGCACGTTGTACTGTACGCTGTGATTGACTGTGACGTCAGGCGCAGATGCTCTATTGGTTGTGACGTTGTCATTTGACGAGTTAGTAGGATGTGTCTCTCTTTTTTATCTAGGATTATGAAACACTTGCTCTTCTTCAAATTTTAATGGAGTCCTGTCTATACTACTCGACTGAAAGAAACGTTTTTCCATGATGTTAAGAAAGTTCATCGATTTTATTAATTATATTATTATATTTTGATTATATCAATGAGCTTCATTGATTATCATATCAGTCCTATGGCTCTTAAGTTCCTAGTCCTTCCGAAAAAATGTTACAGTCCGAAGCAAATTCTCATACGGTAAAGATAAAACTATGAAAGACACAAATTCAGTTCTCTGTGAGAAAAGCATGAGGCACCTCCTTAGAATTTTCTCGGTCTTTTTCGAGATATTGTAAAGAAATCAAGAGATCAAGAACACATTCTAGTAAAAATATTGTTTTTTTTTTCAATTAACTCATCTGAAAGGAACGCGAAAACATACCGAAAGACCATGTACAAATTATCCCCCCAAAAAAAAACGAAAAAGCTGAAGAAAGGTGGGGGGAGGGGGTAGAAAAAGGTCGAGCGAGCATCATCGAAAAGGGCGCGCGCGCAAACAATCGCCGATCTGCCGGCGCCGCTTGGCCCGTCGCGACGCCAGTCGTCGTGCCGCCTAGCCCGCCGTCGCTTGGGCATCGTTTCGTACTCCCACGTGACGTCCGGCACGCGATCTCCTAGACGCTATCGCGAACAGATTCCTCGCAGTTCAACTTCTCTTCGGATGTTTGTATTTTTCCCTGGTTGCTCCGAAAGATTTATTTGTTATTGAAGGTACACTTTTTGTTCCGCATCGGTGAAAAATATTGCAATTACAAATTGACAGTTGACGATAATATTTCAATAAAAAAGCTTACTCTATACCAAATCGTTACGGTTTCCGTATATTACGATCGCTTGCGATGGTTTTCATAGGTAGTATGTATACACAAATTCCAATTTATTATATATGTTTATGATATATATCATTTTATGTATGATTTGTTCGGAACAGATTGTATAAATATCAATCAGAAAACTGGAATATTGTTGACAATATATTGAACAACGTTAAGTAGAATTTTTTTTTACTGATTCCTATTCATTAATCTTTATCGATGAATTGATGGTCATCTTTTATGCTCATTTCATCTATCTGAATCGAAGAATCTTGATTATCAAGTATAAAAAAAAACAATTACAAAAAAAATAAAGTTCCCCAAAGATAGATATGTAAATGAAATAAGAATAGTAGTCAATGGAGTTATAAAAGTTGGGTTAAAGATATGAGTGTAAACTGAAAACGTACATTCAAGTCTGAAATAATAAGATTTGTTGGCGGTTTTTGATTCAGCTTATGTCGAGATCATGTCCCAATTTTTCCAATGGTTCTGGTTCTCATTGGTGAGTGTTGAATATACGCATCATCATATTACTCCTCAAAAACATGCACACTTGCCTTATTATCATAGGTGTTTCGAATTCCAAAGTTGAATCTTTCGCCACTATAGCAAAGGAAGAGCAAATAATCCTCACTATCAAAATTCCACCGAAAAGGGTGATTATTATTATTCTATATACCTATATATTTATTCAAGCAGATGAAAGTTTGGCCATTTAGGTGACATACGAGAAGGTTTGGTTTTCGCAACTTAATCGTCCATTTTTTTCTACCAAAGTTCCATTGGTTGAGAAGAATGGGTACTAAATCTGATATATCAGAAATGGAGTTAAATAGTCTTATTTTCCATATCATGGTTGCAACATCATCAATTTCCATTCTCTTTCCCAAACCACCAAAACTAAGCGACCCGAACGTATCGACGAATTCAACACGAATTCTTGTTTTTATGTTTACCCAACATGATTATGTATTTTCATTCAATTTGGTATGATGTTTTTGGAAGGATAAAACAATAACCAAGATGATACGCTGTTTCAGAAAATAACACAATATTAACGGGTCTGGTTCATGTAATTATTTCTGCACTACTAAACGTGTATGGTATATAAACATTATACTTGATATAGAATGAAGAAATAATAGAGAAAATCAGCGTGAATCAACCCAATTCACATTTTTCGCCACTCAAGTAGGTGAAACATCCAGTACTACCATTTATTTGATATTGTGCCAAGAGAAAAATTAATAACTAATAACATAAGGAGAGAAAAACAAAATATTCACCGAATCCATAAGCATCAAATCAGAGTTATCAGAAATGTATATTTTCATCGTGAATTAATCTTGTTTTTCGTTATGTAAGTGTGACTTGGTCGTGATGAATGCATTTATGGACTGTTGTTAATCATTTTCAATGCGTTGTATCAAATCCATTAATAAAATTCGATTACAAAACAGAATTGACAATGCATAACGAAACAGCTGTCGATAGGACAGCCTTGTAGGCTTTTCGCATAATAGATCAGAATTTTTTTTCCCAAAACGCAAATGACGATCACGGAGTCAGATTGATTCACTCGACCTCGAATGAGATTCTTGGGGTGAACATTGATGAAACGAGAATTATCCTAGAGTGGGGAACAATTCAGCCTGTATTCTGTGTTTCTATGGATGTGAAACATTAGATTCTGTGTAGACAAAGGCTGGCATTATTATAGTGGGATTAAGACGCATCCTTGACAGATCGTATTCCCTTGTGAAGTAGGTACTTATGATGTAACCGAGATAACATTGGTGGAGGAGGCGGTAGGCTACGTTAATGGAGCCATGCAGTTAGTTGCTTTTATTTTACAACCGAGAACTGGGATAATAAAGTGTAACCGAATTGGTTTCGTTTGCATTTCATTTCATCGACGAGTATATTTCAGTATTTAATGGCAAGAAATTAACATAAGATTGTTTTTTCGGTTTGTAAGTTACTAGTATTAGAATTTCAATGAGGTCTTGGAATACGTGTGAGGTGATTTATATCAACTCTTGAAAAAAAAAACATGAAAATGTCACTTATCATCAGTATCGCCTAAGAGAAAAAATTGAAATCAATGTCTGGATCTGACTGCAAAAATAGAGAATTTTTTTATTTAATATTCAATATTAGTTCAAGGGCATGTAATACTGAGAAAAAAAGTGATTGTATGAGAAAAATGAATAGAAAATCAACGAAATGGTTATTATCCATATCTGAAATTGATTACCTATTGAGCAGCAAGAGTTATATTTCTTTTGGACTCTCTCCTATCATGTATTCATGTACTTCTGATTAGTTTTGTGGAATTTTATAATTTAGTTGAGAACTTTATTTCAGAATTGTGTCGGGCAATTATGTATTTTTGTATTTCAATTATTTTTTTGTTGGGCTCTATAATTTTGTTGAAAATGTAAAAGACGAAAATGTTAACTATTATAGCAACGTTCAATCGGGTTTTTTCCTGTTAGATATTCAATAATTCATTTTAAACCTTTCTTGAATCTGAATTCAATGAATCAAAGTTGCTCAATCTGAGACATACGATTTCTACGAATATTTCATCAATATTCAGAACATAATAAATCTCAGAAATATATTTGTGAAATGAAACTATCACCCTGAAATGATTCCTTGCATTTTTCCTTGAAATACGTTAACCATTTTTTATATGTTGACTTGTCTAAACGACGTCATGTGGTGCGTGTAAGGTGGCTATGCTTTTTAACCTGTTCTGTTTTGACTTCCCTTTTTTTTATATTTGGATCCAACTAAAAATGTTTTGACTTTCGTGATACCATGTTATCATTATCGTTCCATGTTTTCTGGATGTTTGTTCAGCTTATCGGTAAAGCACACTTTCATCAATATAATATGTTTGATCAAAAGCGTTAGTATTCATGTGTATCGTGTTATTTATTTATACGGACAATAAATATGAAACAAAGTCAATATGACGATACAGAATTCATCGTTAATGGTCATTATATATTCTTGGGTATGATACAAGGGCGTTGTCATATTTGGTTGGTGATTGTACTATCATCAGGTGACACATTCTTACAAAATTTCGGATTTCCTGTCCATTCCGACCAGAAAATGCATTCAGAAGACAACCAGGAAATGTAACAATCCCACTTCGGTATCGATAGAGAATATCTGTATATTTGCTCGTTGACTTCCTTAACCGAATTGTCACGAATTTATCACAACTGGTTCTGTTACAGCATATTGATTAAGTGCAGTTGTTTCTACTGGAAACCTTTAAGAGTTCTTAATGGTTTATTACCGCTAGATTGTGTGCTTTTCTTCAGTGAGTGTAACAACTCAAAAGTCATTGACTTTTATGATGATCAGTTGAGCGCATTTCGAATTGAGTAGTAACTAGTCAGAAGTATTCGGGGATTTCTTGGGAATTATTTCAACGAACATGCTCAGGTCATTTCATCGTTTTCAGCATTGTTTCTCATTAGGATTCAATCCAAAAATATTTCCATCTATTTGATTGAGGCGTATAAACATCAAAGAATTGTTCTGTACATTTTCGTAACAATACTCTTCCAACAGTAAGTGGTGTAGAGGATAATCATAATTGTAAGAAATGATATAGAATAGATAAACTTTCTGACTTCGAATTACATTTGATTGAATTAATAAACAACTGAGTCTTGAGTGTTTTCGCAAACAAGTGTAGTGAATTCCAGATTCCATTTCAATCTCAACAAGACAAAAGCATCATAATACTCTGTCATAACTTATAGAATGGATCATTGTAATCCCAGTGTCAATTTTTGGTGTAGGAAAAATACATTGCACATTGACGTACTTCCACCAATTTGAGATCTGGATGGAGAAATTTTGGTCAATCAATAATCGAAATTGTTCTTCTTCCTTCTCCGTTCACTAATCTAGTGAAAAACACTTATTCGTTTTTTTTTTTAAGAAAACCATCGCAAGGTAGTAGCTTCTTTCATGAAAGACTCTTTCATTTTGTGAATTGAAGTTCACGACCATAGGAAAAATACAAACGATTTTTTATTCCACTGACCCAATCAGAAATAGCATGTCCTTCTGAATGAATCGGAGGAAAGCGTCCGAACAACAGACATCCTCCGCCAAAATGTCCGTACCGGTACAAGTTAAGAAGTGACGTTTAGCGAACACAGTGGCGGGTTATAGGGGCCACCACAACGGTGGTCACGGCCACCACGTCCTTTACCACCACGGGCCTGTCTTGGGATACCAGGGTAGGCATGCGCAGAACACCCACCATCATATCGTCACAGGACCAGCGCAATCCGCCATTCCACTCAATGCAAGTAAGTTGGCTATTTTTGCATTAATCCGTATGTTTTTCCGAAACTGGCTCAATCTTGTCACATTCTTGTTTCTACAGACCAACAAGTTATATTTTGTCTATATATATATAGTTCATAAACGTTCTCAATTGTTTCCACCCGTTTAATCTCCCTTATTCTGTAGAAGATCAAATATGTTTGGGCATTTATCTTCACAAAGACAAAATCTTCAATATCAATTGAATCAAATGAAACAATTCCGTGATTTGATGGGTTGGAAATTAATCACCTGCTGAAATTTGAGAGCATCACAATTTTTCCTCGAACAGCTCGAATGAGTGCTGTAATTGGCTGCGACGTGGTCACTTGGCGAATTGATAGGATTTATCTTTACTCAAAGGATCAAAGAATGCACTGCAGCCAAAGACTGATTGTATTTTTCCTAACACACTGATTCCTTGAGATATCGTTTCCTGAGTTCGAATCAGATTTCCCTAATCACATTATCATCTGCCTCACTATTGCACAAAATGTGTTCAATAAGCTGCACAATCTACATGTTTGGTCACCTTGATAAAGCTTCATCTCATTCAAATGTATTGATATTCGATCTCTACTTAGCTCAAGTATATCATCAGTTCATTTTTCACATACCTGAATCACGAGTTTACTTTATCCTTCTCTGGGTGTGTTATCCCACGCCACTTTCTTCACAATTTTATTCCGCCTCCTGATGCAGCTCCTACGCCATGAGCTGGATAATCCTGACAATCCGATCGAATGTAGATTTCCTTTCTTGTGACGACCATCTCATTACACGTTTTTGCACATTGAATAATTGCAGAGATTTTTACACTGAAGCGTTTTCACCAGGCGCATAGATGTGTTTCTCCTTCAAAAAGAGGTAATTAATTCCCACACCACAAAGTTGCTCGGTTTTGATTCTTCTGTATACCAGATCGGTCTACGTTGCTCACCTCTAGTCAGGTCTTTGTGACACCCTGAAGGGATTGAGTTGATAGGATAAAAATAGCATCGCGTCTCTCTTATGAAAAACTAGCTTGACTGTGCTCTGATACAGAAATGAGGTAGTTTTGCTCGACTAGCTCATTCTCGAATGTTGTATGTTTGCATATTCCAAGAAGTCATTTTGAACGCAACATTTCCGTATTTTGTGATAAATTATGATTCCGTTCTATAATAATTTGTGTACTTGATAAGTCTGAGCTAAGCCAGCTCAAAAAGAAGATAACCTAAGTGGCATGGATGAGATCAATACTACCTAGAAGCATTCAAACGTCTTGACATTTTTATAATTCTTTGAATAGAAGCCAGTTCATTCACAACGGAATGTATGGCAGCATCTCCAAAAGGCCAATAAGAATTAGCTCGGCATGCGTCGGAACATTAGTTGGCTCATTTAGCTCAGTGGATCGGATTATCTGACGGCCGACCATGGTTAGCCTCTGGCATCTTCCATTAAACTCTGGTATCGATCGGTATCACCCTAAATTATCCCACAGTATCTATCGCCGAAAGTTAATAGCCCTTTGTGGCTTGATGCAATAGTGTTATGAGAGTCTCCTAGCTTGTGCTGCTATTAATTGGGGTATGTATCGGCCTGGGATGATTATAACAGCAGGCCATGGGCCGTCTAAATTACCTATTGAATGTGGTTTAGTGGAGTGATCTAAGTTGGTTCCACTCGGATCATTCTCTCCTAGAAATGTCGCACAATTGGCAAGCTAGATAGAAGGAATTGATTATATGGTTCCTATTGCTAGTTGTATTAGCTTTTGGGGTCGTTTTGACGAATTCTCTATCGACAATGAACTAATGAATGAATTATTGAATCATCATATAGGTTGATTGGCAGTGGCTGCATGTTAGACTTTACTAATGAACCAAACAATGGGTCAATCATCAATACTATGCTGGCTATTTCATTCGATATGATATTATTCCAAGAGAACGTGGATACAGTCTTAGACCATCCAGTATTGAAATAGATATGATGAGGTCAAATCCTAATGAGCTGTCATGTTGATGTTCAAAAGAAAGTATCAGGAGAAATCGTTGTAGAAATTACTTACTGAATGCTTTATTTGGAAAGATAAAGTTGTTACCACTGTAATCCCCCAAAATATATGAGTCACCTGTAGTTCCAGAAATGTCTCCTATACGCATAATATTGAATCAGAAGTATTCGATTAATCATGTAAATAATTGACGATTTGCAAATATTTCGTAGCTGATTTATGTCGATTGGAATTTCATTCTTTCATTTATATCTTTTTCATAGATATCCTGTCCAAATGTTTGCATGGTGCATCTTGAATATATAATCAAACCCTAAATTAGTTTTCGCTATTTCAACTCCTATTGAGGGCGCTACTGTGAACAAATATGGGGGATAGAAGTACTCAATCGTTTCACGAACATTTACTGTTCTGTTGTAATTCAGTGTCTGTTTATGGATTGAATGAATTCAAATCGTGTGTGGTTTGGATTATTTCGCAATTAGATTGTTTCAGAGTGTTTACAGTTCACTCTAAAATATCAAAGGCTTGAATCACGCTGCACAACTTGAATACAATTTGGAAATTGAAATGTTGTTGGATGTTTACTTTCGAATTGATGTTGCTCATAGATATCTGATTCGAAGTGTATATACATTCATACTGCTTGCGAGTCTTTGATTTTTTCTATGTAGTAGTCCATTTCTAAATTTCTACAATACAGAGTATCCATAAATCACGAATGGAATCTAACGAGAGGTGATTCACAAAAAAACATAACATAAACTAAAGTAAAATTGCATCAACAATATCAGAGCTATTTGATGTTTCGTTTTTCTGTTTTCTATTCCTAAAATGTCCTTTATCACTGTAACACTTTGGAGGCATTAGTCCTCTTGAGTAGTGTACAAACGGTCACAAGGTTTCAAGTTTCATAGGTTGGAGTCAGATTTCCTTGATTGCTTCACAATCGCACAAAATGTTTTCAATAGTCTCAGACTCCAAGCCGTACAATCTACAAGTTTGGTCGAGCCCCGTCTTTTGTAGATGTGCATGGTCTGTAAGGAGATCTGTTTCTCTGATTTCTACCTAACATTAGTACAAGTATACTTTATTTATATTTTCATCCTCACTTGAAATTTATAAGAACAAAAACAAATATACTGTGCAATCAGAAATTCACCCTTACTACACTCGCAATGGAAACTCCAACGGATGTCGCAAAATAATTCCCTGAATTTGTACCTGTATAGCAAGTTACCTTCGGGTATAAAGTCCCCCAACTTATACCAGTTGAAAAATAGAATTAGAGCTTTCTTACTGATAAAATGTTTTTATACCATCAAGGAGTTTTTTAATCTGAGCGAGACTGAACTCGAACTCATATGATGGACGCTTCTCAATTGTTTGTATATTTTATTCATTGTTTGTATTTTTTTGTATTCATGTCTATATATACGTCACTCACTATGGTTCTCATTGTTCATGTTTCCTTAGCCATGTAATTGAAATGCATACACAAAAAATCCCATCAGCTTCACAATTTCACCACCCGGTGGCGTGTAGACCTTCTTAATCGTCGATAACCCGCCGCTGCGAAGGCTCATGACTTCTCGATATTTATCGGCGTGAACGGTTCATATTTCGTCTAAAAATAGGCCCATAAAACAAAGGGGATACACACACGTGATAAATTCGGGCCGTAACTCTCCGAATTAGTCCCGAATTACCATCGATTTTCGATAACAAGTTCGAGAGGGAAGAGTGTACAGTACAGAACCTGTTCGATCCATTCAGATAACGATATTAATAGCGAAGAGACGAGAGGGTGTGAACAGCGTGACAGGAAATGAGCGGAAATTTTCGCTCGAAGCGGTTTTCACACTTCCGGATAGTTTGATTATAGCGGTGGAGGCTCACGAAAAGAGCTCAACGTGTCTGTGTGTTTGGTGTTTGATGAAATGCATCCGTCGCAAACTTTCAATGAGTCCTTTTGTACCACAAATATCAACTATTCAATCTTCTCAGAAAACATTAACGAAAATATCACCCTGTGTTTCGGGTCTGAATTGTGACTGAATTGAAATACAGAAACAAAAAATATGTTTTGCTGATGTGAGACAGTTGAGAAGTATGGAAGAGATACGAAAAAATTAATGTCGCATACTCAATCTACATTGTTTCGTTTTCGAATTATAAACAAAAATTCCATTTTTCCACTTCCAGTGACGTAAATAATGAGTCCGGGTAAATAATGATCAAAAATTCCAATGGATTACTAATTTATTTCAACAACACTCGAAACACTCATTTATAAGAGACAATGTTTATACAGTGTGGATGGTGATAGTAAAAGGGTCGTGCGATAGATACATCATTCGAGGAGATTCTGAAAGTTTTGATTCTCTTAAATGAAGATACAAATAAAAATAAATGAACAAATGATATTGGAATAAATCTTTCAGGATGAATGAACTGAACAACTCATTCAAATTACCAGATCGATTACTGCAGGAAGTGTTTAAAATGTTATCCATTCACTTCCTGGCAGAATTCAGTTGTACATTAGAATTATGTGTCCAGTTCATTCCTTCCTTTTCTTCTTTCTCAAATTGGGAATGATAATTTTTGAAACCTACTCTTGAAGTATTTTTCAACAATGTATCGCACGACTCTCCTGCATTTGAGAAAAATGAGGAGGTAGCGATCAAGAGAAGGGGGCAAAGATTTTTTTTTCTCGAATGAAAATTCTCGTGTCCGAGCTGTTTATTATTTCGACTTCAGTAATAGAGATTATATCGTGTTAGACTTATTATCCGCACTGTACAACTCTGTCTTGTTCTCAAAGTTCTATCCGATGGTCCGATATTTTTACTCGCTAGACATACTTCTAGAAATATCTAGAACACGTCATCTCGATAATGATGTTCCTCGAGCATTTCATAACTATCGTCCTGACGTCGCATTTTCCATATCTTTATCCATCCTATGTTTTCTGTTATATTCCATCATTTTTATTGTCACGTTATTCTCAAATAATCTAGATTCTTTACAAAAAACTGAACTATCGAAAACATGGCGAAATGTTAACTATCGTTTTGTTGAACTATTGGCAAGATATACCTTTTTCAAAAATCCAATTCAGTTAAACACCAAGTATAATTCTATTCCAAATTCAATCTCATTATTATTATGAACGAACTACTACTGTTAACAAGTCCATGATTGAAGGTGGTCAGTACAAATTATATTATGTGAAGTGTGTTATCACAAGAAGAAAATAACTAATGCGATTTTGCTGATGTTGCTGATCTATAATCATAGATTTGATAAAATTGAAGACGGAGTTTTGAGGAAGTATTCAGAGAGTCCTAGTAAGTCTAGAATGGTAGATAGGCGCCCGAAGAGGTAGTTTGGACGCGTATGCTACAGTTTTTCTTGATTGCCCCTAACTCCTCCTAAAGACTGAGTTCTCAGCATTTTTGTGTTTTTCAGGGTAAGCAATTCCAGTTTTGTATCTATCTATATGAATTTCTCTTGAAGTATGTACCATCAAAATTATCATGAAATTATATGTTCAATTTGTATTTCATTCTGTAACTGAAATTATTGTATTTATATTAAAAAAATTATTTTCACATTCTTGACGAACTTTTTGCCTTTCAATCTTGTGACATTGTGAAGAATACACATATAATTCGATCCGTACCCAATGAGATTCCTTCCAACTTCCTGAAAATACTAGTAACTTTACTAACTTGTCTTCTTCTAGGTAGTGATTGAACAATCTCGTATGTTACTTCAAATGAAAGATTCTATCATACCAATTAAATAATGAACTCGTGGTCCATTTCCGGTAAATTTCTCCACCGTTGCCAAATTTATTATGTCATAATCGAAAAAAAAAATATGCCTTGATTTGAGGTGATAATATATCCATTATTGTTTCGCGCTCTCGAGATCATTAGTGAAAAAAAAATACTTCCGGAATGAATTCATACTACAACCATAAGTTATATTTCCCACCTTTCCAAAATTACGTTTTACTACCTGAAATATGTTTTCACCAAGGGGTTTACTTCAATCATTATTAGCCTTATAATTATGTGTTACTATGCAACTAATGGACGAAATAGGCAGGGGTTCTTGAAATGAATATTAATGCTTTGCTATGGGGGTTGGTAACTTGTTTGTGGTTTTGGTTCGGTCATAACATTTCTTTAGGATCCCATTAAGAACTCAGCTCGGATCCATTACATGTTGTTTATTTATGAATTATCCCACTCATAATGCTCTCGACTTTGGAATTTGCGTATTCCCTTTGAGAAAAAGTTGCGAATGTACATTATTGTTCTCTCCAAATGCTCATATTCAGGAGAAATCATTATCAATGACTGTGCAATTGCATCATACTCTTTCTTGGTTTTCTATATTATGTTTAAATGAAATATTCATGAGAAACACTAGGATGACGTGATGAAACAACTTCGGCAGTAGATTTTCCTTCCATCGATTTTTGCTTCAGAAAGTATATATAGTTTATACTTAATTGTATAATTTGAGAACTGACTCAGTGCAATTGGCAAAAATTAAATATAAGACTACTGTCATATATGTATAGATATAAAATATAAATAGGATGCAGATCCTATAAATAAAGTTATGATAATTATATTAAGGTGTAATAGATACACAAGTGTTAAAGACATGTTACAAAGGTTAAATTTTTTAATTGTCACTCAAATAATAGAGGAAGCATGTTTAACGTTCATTTACGAAATAACAAACAACCAACTACCTAGGTATCTGGAAAAACTCTTAACTAGAAGAGCTGATATGATGGAATACAATCTTAGAAGTAGAAAAAATTACTTTGTATATGAATTCCATACAGCTGTATTGCAAAAATCGCTCTTTGTAGAAGGCTTCAAAAGATACAACTTGTCAATCCAAGCGAAAGAAGCAACAAGTTTGAGAGTTTGAAAAAAATAGTTAGAAATATGTACTTTATATCAATAAATAATGTTATTATCAGTATGTCTAAAACTACTTCTGAAAATGTAAAATTGAAATCTGTTTGTACTAGCAAATTTTTGGCAAAATAAATATATTATTATTATATAATATCAATAAGTGTCGTCATGATAGCTAATTTTTGGTCTAGGTTCACCAAAGAGACATTTGTTTTCTCGAATGTTGAAAGTACGGAGTGGTGAATACCATTAGGATAATTTCATAATAGGTAGATTCAGTGGTATTGTAATTATACTAACTATGTATTTTACACACCTTCAAAGGAATTATAAATGAATACTTTTGAAACAAGTTCCTCAAATCACGATGACGCTCATAAAGAACACCATAAATGGAAAAAATCTGCAATGGTATTTTTGCCAAGGAATAAAAATTATCTTCAATTCAGTCTCGTCTTGAAACCAACTCTGGAAATTGTGTAAGTGTGAAACTCGAACGATACACTCTTCACAGTATTTTATTTTGATTATTTCATTATCATTGATTTTTCACTGAATAGATTGTGAGATCACAAGATGATCTTGGTCTCATAACACCTTATGGTAGGCTCACAAACAGGATGGATAATTGAATAGAATGATCCAATAGTCCGAGGCTTTGGTATTAGTATAAAATCTACATTCCCTTCTCGACTTATTGATCAAATTTAATCTAGGCTTCCACTCGCTCCAAAAACATCGAATTAGCATTGAATAAAGCATCCCAAGTTAATTAATAAAGTGGTGTTATTTTCTATTCTCGCCTTTTCTGCTGTCCTTCATGCATCATAATCTGATATTTATAAGATTGATAGAAAAATTCCGTGTCTTGACGATGTCGACAGTGTAATCGGTGACATGTTCTATTGAATATAAAAAGACTGACTGTCATGCTTGTTCCTTCGTTCTGAAGATTACAAACTTGAATATTTCACTGATCTGCTTCTATTAATCCAATTTCTGATAATAGAACGCAGAACTCTGATGTTTTGTTTAAATATTCGCTTTAAATATAGACATTTCGAAAAGATTATTTTTCACTATGTCAAGAACAGTAAATGCTCATACAATATTTGATTTTATTGGCAATGGAAACTGTGAGACTGTTCTATGTATTCTCTAATCTCATCGATGCCTCTACACAGACTTGAATTGAACACACATTCTCATAAGGAATCTTGGTCTTCGATTGACTAAATTCATCCAAGTGAGAGATTTCGAACCAGTAGCAAGTGTGATGGAAGTGCACACAATGTTCCTATTTATAGATCTGGCACAATATTTGCTCGATTATTTGATTGCTTGATCCATCTGTTGAGCACCTGTTTGGACATTGGAAATTCTCCTCGAATATAACTCGAAAGGTGGTGGACCAACAACCCTTTAATTATTTTTCACAATTCGAAAATAATGTCTCATTCAACGTCATGTCGTGAGTTGGGATAATTGAAAAGCCCTCTTTACGCCCAATAATAACTATACATTGTCCCGCTTCCCCTTTGAAATTGCTACGTTTTATTGAGCGACATTTCGTTTCATCGGACTAATTCGGACTTGTTCTATGTGTTTTCTATTTCCTTTCAAAAAGCAAATCACGCACGAATGCCTGACGGATGCCACCCGCAGATTTCGGGGAAATCCGCCTGTTGGAAGTGGAATCGAAAAAATCAGTTGCACGCGAGAACCGAGAGTAATTCTGTGTTAATTAAAACGTTACATTTCTGATTTCCATTGTTCAGGTCGGCAAATAAATCATTTTGACTGAAATGACGTCGCAGAATGACCAGCTTGAAAAAACTAAGCAAATATCAGAGATATCCAATCGAAAATTCCTATTTCAAGAATATTGTAGCCTTCAAAATAAAAATATGATCATTCTGAATGATTATTTGAATCCCATACAGATTCAAATCAAGACCATCTGTAAGTGGTCATTCGTGTGGCATATGGCGAAGTTCTGATTTTCTCCACGTTACAAGATACGTCCGAGGTATAGATACGGTTTTTTACATACATTCAAGAAACAATATTATCGCTCCGATAGAAGCTGACCACAGCCATGAAATATGACAGTGAATAATAATTAATACCGCTCGAGAGATTTTTCTGTCTCAAACTGAGGATAGTCCCCTACGCTTTTGCGAAATTAACAGCGCTACTCCTAAGGTGGCATCTGGAGGCCCATTTAACTAAAAATGAATGAGTGGGATATTTGAGATATTCAGTTGGTCTGAACTCTCAAAAAGTGTTATCTGGACAAATTGACATAAAAGTATAGCCCAATAAAAGAAGAAGAAGAATTGATACATAACATATTCGAAAGCAATTTTCGTTCCTGCTATTCTGGTGTGATTACTGATTATATAAGAGTCAAAATCGTGAAAAAAACGAGAAAAAATATATTCCACTTGCTAAACGAATGCATTAGGAATCCATCAAGAAAAATAACTGTATATATAAAATGTCTGCGTCGTCTAGAATCTATTTCCTATCCTCATGCCCAAAATAACCTGTATTGATTTAGTTCAATATAATAACCATAATAATAATATCCTTTGTTGTCATAGAATCTACAAACGTTAGAGTAATGAATGATTATTGAATAATTGCAGCAGAAATTAATTATTGAATAACGAGAAATGGTATGGCTTCATTCGTCGAATTGTCAAGGTGAACGTTATTCTATAGATGAGTGAACTTATTTTCGTACGTATTCCTATAAGGAATGCGTGAAATAGATAACTTTCCAAGAGAACTACGTGAAAGTGGATACCAATGATATTTCACAGAAGTAGTCCTTTTTACTTTCATGAAATAGCTCGTATGCTCAAACTTGATTTAATGAAAAGGGTGAGAAATGATGTTGAAATATTTTTGCATGTGTTGAAGCTCTATGAAGTTCTTGCCCAAAAAATAAAAGTTGATGAACGAAAGTCTCGATTCTATTCCAGATAATTCGCTATTTGTTCACTGCAACGTGAAAGTCTGCATAACTGAATCAGGACATGGTGGAATAATCAGAATAATAACAATTTTTGATAAACGATCAATGTTGTATGGAAAGTGTCAGTGAGTAATGCACGACAAATGATCGGACAAATAACAAACGTAACGAATCAATCATAATGCTCAGTTCATTTAATAGGGTATTGAAATCTGTACCCAGGAATTTGATAAATGATTCAGCAAAGAGTGTTGGCATACATTTTGAATCGTCAACAATGGAGTTCAAATCAACAGACATGGGTTATGATGTGATTGAATGAATTTCATTTCTAGAGACCACATGACACCAAGTGGTGATATTATGAACCTTATTTCAGAATAATATGTAACAATAGTTCAATCAAAACTTTCTCATTTCTGGGACTGAAGCTAGGATCATTTGATTTTTGTAAAAACTTCAAATTAAAAATTTAACACTTGAAGGAGAGTGAAGAATCCAAGCTGCCAACTTTTTCATCAACATCTGGTAAATGAAAAGAAAGTATCTTAGTGTTTATTGAAATGTTATAGAATTCCTTGAAATGATTCATTATGCCTCATTGACATGTCTTTTATCTCACTCGATAATTTATGTGAATAAACTTTCGAGACTCCAGGACTTGCTATTTTAAAATCATTCATTCCATCGAATACGATTAGAAACTTTGTTTAGTCAAACTTCGAATTGAATATTTCTACTGGGGAATTTGGAATCTGACTGATTGCTCAGGTGGTGAGATGAATCATGCGAATTATAATTCATCACAGCAATGGGTTCAATAAGAAGGTCAAGATTAATTGATACATACCTAACATATAGTTCAAGATTTCTATAGTGGATTCTTATTTCATCCTTTCTCAACTTTGCGACAAATTGGTTGACCAAAAATATCCGAAAAGCTTATCGATCAATTCTTTCAAATTATCAGAATTCCATCCCGAAATTAACTGAAATTCGTTTCAATCGAATGAAACTGGAATGCATTTTTTTCTATAAATTGGAGAGAACATCGGAAGCATATTGCTTGTGGTGAACTCTTGAAAAATATCTCGTCAAGGTTGCTGACGTAAATCACATTCCCATGATCTTCATATAACTAATCCGAAATGAAACTCATTCCAAACTCTATACCTCAATCTACAGTCATAAAAATAATCCACCGTTCTTTTTGATCCCGAGCTTATGCAAATTCTGATCCACTGTGGAAAAAAACTAACTGGACATTTGTTCCAGGCAATATTCGTCACATAATTATGACTTTCCGGAACCAAGATGGCTAATTGGGAAAGTTCGGCGAAGTAATCAAAAAACAATTCCGTTTTATAAACGAAACTCCGTGAAAGCCACGTTAATGCGGAACACCTTTCACGAATCTGTCATGTTCGGACAGATTTCATTAGCGAGGCTAGATTTTATTTTTGGAACAGTGTCATGCCGGTCGGTCTCGATTGAAGAAAAACAATCGGGAAAATTATAGTATCACGCAATTTTGCGGCTAGGTATTCTATTTTCACATCACATTATGCATTCGGTTGATTGGTAAATATTCCATCAAGTTGTCAACAGTGTCAAACAAGCAGATGCAATCAATGAATTGAAGTAAAAAAAAATATCAGTTACACTTCATATTCATAGAACATCTCGAAGCATGTGTGTTGCTTGAGAAATGAGAACTCATTGCACCAATGCAATATACAGGGTGAACCAACAAGGTTTCCTCTATCAACTGATTATTCAATTATGATACAGTTAGACCCTGCTTAACGCTTTCAAAACACCCTATTCATTTCCACATTTCCGAATTATACGTATGATTCTGGATAGGTTGCATGTAGAATAGCTCTTCTCTCGTGATTTTTTCTTGAGATATTAAAAAAAAAAAATACGAATGGACTGACCAACAAAAATGTCTGTATTATATATCTCAGAAATTTTGAAATTTGTGAAAAACAATCTCCATGATTCTGTCTATCAAAATGAATCCCATAATTATTTAACACGTTATGGCATGAACTTACAACACACGGGTCATAGATTAGAGCTGTATAAGTCGAATCCTTATTATATGGGTTCGGTTCTGTACAACAGGCTCAGCAATAAAATCGATGTCATTTTCAACAAATTATTCAACAGGGTGTTCGATATTTCAATTTACTTTTCGGAAATTTCAAATCTCATTAACTTCCTTATTTCAAATGGAATCCATGAAATTCTCACACTATCCGACGCAAAATTTCATTTTCTATCGATTTGTAGGAGCATACCATATCACCCTGTATATTGCGAAATTTTTCTTTGATATTTTACGAGTATAGTCAAAGGGTAAATTCCATTCCATTCGATAAATTCCGGAATCGGTAGAGGTCATTTCAAATCGGAATCCCATAATGAGATCTCGTTGTTTCAATGATATTGTCAGCTACTGATTCAATTTGAAAGCCAACCTTTCAGTTGAGAGAACTAAATTGATCGATATACTTTTTTCTACCATGAATTGTTCCGAAGTAAACATGAAATTTCGGGAATTTGAAGTATGTTATGTTGATTGATAGATTGGTTATGTTCGTCGTCAGACCTTGTCGCATCTGCACGAATACTTACTCATAAATGATCGATAAACCTTACTCGAAATAAATTTTATATTTTCCGTCATGGTTTTCATTTTGAAAATCATCAACAGGTGAACGACAAACATTCCATCAAGATGATCTGATCTCCTGACACTTCTCAAGTGGTTTGTGATTTAAAATGTGTGCTAGCTTGAACGAGAGATTAGTAGTTATCCCAGAATCAATTCGATAACACATATACCGAAGTATGGTAAAAATAATTTTAATGATAAGAATATAAATGAAAGACCTGTAATTGAAAACTGAAGAAAATAATGATGATTTCAATGAAAATAATAGTGATAATGATAAAAAATGACATTTAATACGACTAACAATGATTGTACAGAGAAAAATACACGAGGAATGTTTAGTAATCAATAAATATCAAATCATCGTATATAACAGTAAAAGTTTCAATAGCATATATTACAAAAAGGTGTGGAGAAGATATTTTCGACATCATTGTCGACAAACAGTGAAAATTCAACTGGTTCCAGTATCAATCCTTGTAGGACCCCAATAAACATTACACTACGAATACTTATTCGTGATTTCGTTCACAAAATTAATCTTCTTGCTATTCCTGAAAACAATTTTCGAATAGGGGCATCAAATTGTTTGTTCTTTATAAGAAAACAGCGGATATAGATTTGAGAATTCCAGCAAATTCCCTTCCCAGTTTTACTCTGGCTGATCATGTATAATAAATATAATATCTAATTAAAAAACAAAGTGCGAGGATGCTCCGGCACAGCATGAAATGAGAGAGTGTAAATGTCTCGGAACACTCTCAAGGGATCTCATAAATTTATGAATAAAAAGAAAGACGACGGCTAGATAATATCTCACGTTCTGCTCGAATTTACTTTGGATGATATAAGCAAATATCAGTGACGGCCTTCCAACTTTTCAACAAGGAGAACCGAATGATTCTTTGGCTGCGGCTAAAGCGTCAAGAATACGGTTTCCAGAACTCAATTGACGTTCACATGCTCCATACGAATCAGAGTTTTAAATTTTTTCATATCACTGAAGATGTCGAAAGTATGCACTGCAGCCAAAGGCTAATTGTACTTTCCCTATTACACTGATACTAGATCACTAACTTTCAAGGACTTTGGGTTTGAATTGATTTCATTTTTTAGTTGCGTTAATCCTCAATCTTTAAGTGCCTCACACATTGTGTTCAATAGTCACAAGCTCCAAACCGCAAAATAAGAAGGATAATTACATAGCTAGAATGAAAAGTTTATAGTTAACCATCAAAATTCTGATTTGTTGAGGTACTAGTTGTTGTAACATATTAAAACTATGACAAATCATCATTCATGTGATGTGAGAAATGGAATGTCAATTCCTCCACCAACTGTTTGACAGATATCAATGTTTATATATTTCCACGGTGATACAGAACTAATGAATCGAACTTCTAGGGTTTATTCAGTGTAACAGTAGAAAACATTCGAGTAGTGTCCACGCCCGGAAAAGTGTCACTCCTTCACTATGGTTCTGAAATTAAGAAAGACGATGGATTGCCTAAATAGGATTCAATGATCGATCCATTGAGATTCAGGCATGTAGCATAACTAGCAGAACATGAGATATAACAAAAAAAACAGAATCATCGCAGTTACATAATTGTGTTCTCATTAGTTCATTTGAGAAGTCTACTGGTTCTTCATCCACTTCACCTTGTTTGCATAGTTATGGTTGTGGTGGTGTCAAGTTTGCAATATGAAATGTCCTACACACATGTTTACGTACTATTCGTTGGATTCCATGAGTTTTGTACATTTATATCCCTACTGATAAAACTTAATCAGATAGAAAATTCTTGTGAACAAAAAGTATCTGCTGATGATTTGGCATATTGCAACAATGAAATCACTTCTCATTAATTCTTGACTTTACCCACTATTTTTGAGAAGATATCGAGGCATTTCAAGTAGATCTTGATTGATATTGTGAGGCTACATATCGAATGTAAATAATTCCATACTCATGAAAAACGGTATTGAATTATTGGGATAAATTTGAAAGTTTTCATATCCTGAACTACTTTCAATCCTTATTCTGGTTAATGAAGGTGAGAGTCCATAATTTATCACTTCACTCACCAGTATTCAGCTACGAAATATCGTTCTTTCATAAGGCTATCTGCAAAAAAAGGTATCGACCTGGAGAAATAAAAAAGGGGCCGATTCATGTGAATAAATAACAAGAAGAAGTTTGTCCCAGGAAAAGACCCCAATAAAGTAGTTTGTCACCAGAAACAATCGTCAAGTGAGAACAAAAACTCCCAAACAATGAAAGGAAACAGTTATCAAACCCGCTAGGTCTGTTGGAACATCAGAAAAAACTGAGCTGTTCTTTCATTCACTTCGTTTTGTTATGCAACACATCCCGGATGAGGATTCGAACAAACACTCTGGCTAGTCTTTTTATTTCCTCTCAGGCTGATTCATCCAGTCTAGAATTATAGAGGATGAAGGTTGTTCAGCAACGTGTCTGTCATTCAGTCACATCTCCACAACGTCGTAAATCCTTCAGCAAATATTCCAATACTCATCATTGAATCTTAAGAGTGGTTTGAATCCTTCAAATTCACCATGTTCTGATTCTTAAGTTTTTATTTGAATTCTTGCATTCATTCCATGGATTAATGAAAGGAAACATTGTTGAAAACTCTTGTATTTGGGAAGGTAGATGATTTTTTTCATACATTAGTAGTACTGTCTATGGCGTCTGTCAAGCGTTTGTCGTGTGTTCATACACAACAATGGGTTTTTTCGGTGAGCAAAGAATTTGCATTTGTGGAACGAATATTCTCGTGCAAACAAGTAGGAAATTTTGCGCAAAATTCCTTTGTTCATCAATTAATGTCACAAAAATGGTGCAGGAGTTCAAAGAGTGCAGAGAACGCGTTGAAGTTAAACCGCGCTCTGGACGATCATCAACGTCTACCGACGAGGGCCACGTCCGAAAAATATAAGATTTTGTCCTTGAAAATCGTCTATCACCAATTGGAGAACTCACTGATATTGTTGGAATATCATTTGGCACAGCCTAAACCATTTTGAGGAGAGTATTGTGTATACTGCATTGATTCTTCGCATTTATTTCACCAAAAAATTGACTCGTATCGTTCCACAACCACCGTATTCACCTGACTTGGCTTCGTGCGACTTCAGGCTATTTAACAAACTCATAACGCCAATGCGGAGACGCCGCATTGACACCGAACAGAAGAAGGTATTGGGGCTACACTGGGAAAATAATATTCCGACTGTGCATTTCATCGGACTGGAAAGGAAATCGAATCGATTTGAAAGGATAAATAAATGAATCACATTTCATGGATAAATTCCCCTCGCTGTGGTATACTTGTTGCTTCAATGTTGAGGAAATCATCAACACAATACGTTGAACGAGCAGCTTTTACATTATACTATAACTTCCATGATCAAAAAGCATCAATTTCGTCTCTGCTCTTTTATTTAGAAGTGCTCAATTCCACTAGTGAATGGCAGAAAGATACCGTATGTTCGTTATTGCAATCGATGCGGTCGTAACTCGAAGAACAGGCAATAAAAACGCCGGAAAGACCAACTCGAACTAGAAAAGACAATACAATATTTGCGGAGTTACGGGACATAAAACAATTTTATTAAAGCCATTAACTGAGATATATATTACCGATGAATATACCCTCAGATAACATTGGAATATATAAATAGTACGATATTCAAATACACTTGGTTGGAGGTGAGGAAAATGGTCATACCACCATGCAACTGGAGATGAAAATATATGAAAGCTTTGGAGGACTCCTGAAGAAATCAGTTAAAAATGTTTCTGTTTCTTCTCTGCTAATTATTTCAACAGAAAATGGGATTATTTTTTGTCCAACCCTGTTGGATAGAAACATCTTTCGAATAACAAATGACTTGTGTGATACCTTTTTGAAAACACTATGAAATAGACAATTTATTGGTGTAATGTGCAGCAGTAGCTCATTACATTTTGGTTCCACTACGATGGGCTCAACTTCATGAACTAAATCCACTACCAAAATTATCAATAAAAACATTTCTCACAGTCCCCTTTCAAAGTGTTCGGAGCATGTTTTTTTAAGTAAACGTTGAAATCATTATTCAGCAATATTTTACTAAAAAAAAAATAACCAAAAAGGTGTAGAATAGTACCAACCGTAAAGACAAAACTATTGAAAGGTGCATTTTCTAAAAAAATATCTCGAAAACGGTGAGTCATTTATAATGGGAATTTTGTCATAGCAGGTGGGTTATCCTTTGATCTACATTCTCACTCGGTTTGATGTGGTCTTTATGGGACACCCTGTATGAGTTGAAATGATTCTTGATTATATCTTTTCCTAGTGATATTGCACTAATCATACTATCATCCCAATTCTCAATGAAATATTTGCTAGTACTCACGTATTTTGGTTTGAAAATACGAATTCGATGATATTTTCGTGAGAAGAATTATAACTTTTCACCTTATTTTCTTGAAAGTTTTCGAACAAGATTGTACAGCTTTATTGCCAACACCTCCATTAACGTGACACATAACATACCTATTAAAAAAAGTATTCACCATACATTCATTCTCAGATAAACATTGAAAATGCAGTATATTTCATACTATAAACACGCATGTTGAATCTATCCGACATTTGAATTAATAGTTATTATCATAAAAACAAATGATACCATGAAAATCGCCCAAACCTTATTTTTTCTATTTCTTAGTGTTTGAGTCTGAGGTCTTGGAAATGATGACTGAAGAAAAACATTCGCTTGATATCATCGATGAGCACTTCATACATATAAATGATCAAAGCACCAGTAACATTAAAATTACATAGTACATAAATTGTATTCGTAATTGAGTATCTGCGTTTGATTCTTGACATATAACCGAGTGTACAGAGTTTTTCAACATGGGTCTAGCATGATTCTGAAAATCCATAAAGAAAGCATTAAAATTTTCTTATAGTATCACATATCACTGTACGTAACGTCATATTTGCTGTCTGAAAAATAATAACTTTTTATATATACGATTTTATGTACCATGCGTTTAAACGAAATAAATGATATTTATGAAGCATTTCGTCCACCTCATTCAAATGGAATCTCAAAATATTCAATTCAACTCGATTTCCCATTACTTCATTCGAGCAATTTTAATTGAAAGATATATCGTTATCGATGTTGAAATTGCTCTCATATACATAGCAATGTTCTATGTGTGGTATTATTCACACTTTTTCATGGAAAAAAAGAAATGGAAAAAATAAAAGGATTATAATGGTTGGTTTCCCTTCCAGGAGATAAAATATAAAACACAGTTGAGGTAATATGAGAGAAATTGAAGCACGTGAAACGATAAGACTGTCATACGTGAGCAATTTCATTTTTTCAATATGAATCAGGTTCAGACCGTGAGATGAAAAAAGTCATAAAATACGCGAAACATTTGTCCGGAACGATGCGAATCAAGACATTCAAGTCGAAGAACGAAACAGCTCTTTCATTTATCGATTTCAAAAAAGATTATATCTTACTGCCTTTTCGAATATAATCAAGACCCCGTATTTTATTCCAGGAATATCAAACGACTCTTTACTACCGTATTTTTGAGCTATTGGAATGATATCAACTCACGTCAACCACATGAAATACTCTCTTGGAAAAACACAACATCGATGTTATCTTTTTCGGCAAACAGACCTGAACGTCAATATAGCGAATGAATCGGTCAGATATTTCCACAAGATTTCACATGTTGCTCAGTCTTACGTACCTAAAGACATCATTGTGTTCGTATCGTGATTTGTGAAGTTACCGCCCGTTTCTAGCGATTCAGAGAGAAAACATTTATTTTACTTCCTCCTCTTATTTATTTTTTGTTGCGGCCGCAAATCTGGGATCGGTGTGCATCTATATAATAGAACGTGGGCCATTGTGTACGTCCAGGAATGAATGATTATATATTAGTGATTTGTTGGCGAGAAAGCACAGCATTCACATTATTTCACAAAAAGAATATCGACTGAATATCACATTCTTGCCTTCAATATCATGTAGTGCCTATAGAAAATATTTCAATGGGAATTTGTCATTTCAATTGATCATGTTGTATGAGTGTCAGTGATGATGAACTTGAATTGAACCATCTCGAAATGATGTCGTTATATTACAACATATCATTGAGATGAAGGGAACCAATTTGTGATTTTTAATCAGTGTATGAGTAGCAATTTCAAGTTATGGCGTTTCAATTTTTTCGATTCACCCAATCAAGTTTATGAAGGCAACAATGCTCTCGAGAAGTTAATGAAACTACTGTGTCCGATTCCGGGAATAATTTCTTCCTTGAGACATTCTCTACCTGCCCACAATCCAAGGATCAGGAACTAGCATTCCTACCAGTGGTTTTGGTGGTGTTTTATTTTGATAATCGTGAATTCTTATATTGTAATTCCGAAGATACCGAAATTCCTGAAAATGTTCACTTTATACCATAAATGCAGATAGCGACAGAAAACAACATAATCAACGATGTTATTCGAAACTGAAAATACTTTTCAAACCGCTAATTCAATTTAGTTCAAGAAGGTGCTGTCTGGGTAAGAATCTGGAATTTCCTGAAATCACTCAGTTCAGAAATATAACATATCAATAATATTGCATTCTGTTGGTCGTATTGTGAGGGGCAATTTGTTTTTTAATCATCATCATTACTTCTATGAATCCATAACCCGTTTAATTTCAATTCACTCTACTTCCTTCATGTGACATACTATACAAATAAATATTGAAAAGATCTGTCAAAGCACTTCTTATCGCATTATTCGAATTTGAAAAAAAAGTGTTTTTATAGTTCCCAGGAATTTAACAATCATTGATCAATGAAATATGTTCTTTAATTTCATTTATGTTTAGGTCCACTTACATTTGTGTACTAGTTACAACTTATCACTACTACTCATTCCACATTCATTTCTGTTTGATGGAACTTTGATCGTTAGAATCTGAATCTTCCAATGTTTTTTGCGGTATACAGATAATTACAGATACAATGATAATTCGAAAATTTAATTATCTCAATGCCCTTGGATTGAACATGAAAAAGCATTCTCATAACGTGAACTAACAGTATCCACATAAGCTGAAAAGTTCCTTCCACAATGAATCAATTTTCTGTTTTTCAGAAGTTGCGCTAGACAAATATCGAAATATACCCATCCCGCACATCTTCTGCTCCAAACGATGTACAAAATGGCGTTACTTTACCCTCCCCTAACATTTTATTGCGTTTCTGCTATTTATTATGTTTCTGGATGAACGCAGATTTCGAAATCAATGTTCGCTTTAGTCTTTTCGGCCGCAAAATCAGGATTTCCTGTTCTCTCTTTTCTTAGCATCTTCGGAGGCCTGTCTTCTTTTCATTTTCCACGCGATTTATGAATCATTATCTGCTGAGACTTCATTGTTCTGTGAAATCATTTATTGCATCGGATTCGACAGTATTGTCTGAGGGTGAAAGAAATAAAGGAAGTGATTTGAAATAATATTCGGAAATCATTCACAATAATCACATCTATTAGGTCTTCTGGAAATATGTCGAATAATAATATAGGCGGTGTGCTATTTGAAATCAGCAGGTTTGGTGGATGATCTTGAGGATAGAAATCTGCCAATCGAATCAATGATCTAACGATAATTTTCCAAATGAAAGGCACAAATAACTCCATGAGTGCAAAAAACGTTGTCAATTGTATATATTTCGAACATTTGCTGAAATGTTATTCATTCGGTATACAATTCCTTGCAAAGAGGCAACACCACCTCCCTTACTGAAGGGTGTTGTGTGCTCTAATGAACGTAAATGGACTTCAATTTCCTGCAAACAATTACATCTGACTCGGTATATATTACTCAGGGTTTGGAGCGGGTTATAATAAAACATCGTTAACTTTTTTCCTCTTGAAAATAAATGGTAGTAGAAATTCTCATTTGGCGTTATAACCCGTTGCTTTATAGCTGAAAATCAGCTTCTCGAAAATTCGAGACAGAAATGCTTATAGTGAGTTCCGAAACATTTTAATAAATTGAATAATGTTATAGATTCACCTCAATGAATTATCTGAAGAAAAATAGGTGCAAAAGTTGCACATACAACGACAGATGGTATATTTATTATGTTGTGTATTTTTGACAGTGTTCATTCCAGATATGGATCCAGGAGATTCATTTTGTTAGAAAACCTGTGTATGTATGATCATTTCAAATATAAGAGAGGGTAGGGGTATTTTGAGAGGCACTGTATGCATGAACGTAAAGTTATGATGAGGTTAAAATAAATCTTCAACCGTTTACTCGTTTAACAAATTGTCAGTCCAAAAGAGATAAAAAAGAATCTTCATTCTCAATGTATATCTTTATTAAACGGCAGGCATGTTGGAAAAGTTTCAGGCGTAGTTTTCAATACATCTTTCCGGAATTCCCATCTCCAATTTCAATATAAACGATCAACGTTCACTGTTAGAACTCTAGTATAGCAGGCAGTGTCAAATTTGTTCGTCTCGAACGTCAAGAGGTATTCAGATTCCGATTAAATGGAACCCGACCTCCTCTTTTATTTTGCTATTCAATTTCACTCGAGGAATCCATCCATCCACTTATCGCATGGAAAGCTTGTCCTCCACGTTTATACGTACAGAATTCTCATGCATTCTTTGCCCTTCAACTCCAACCGAAATTTTTTCCCAGAAATTTCCAATATGCTGTCCAGAGAATAGTTGAACAGAAAGATAATCAAACGGTATTGATGGCATGACTCTGGATTCTTTAAGAGCGGAATAAAATTTAATGAACTGAGACTGGATGCAATTCGTACTACAAATTTTTATCTACGGAAATGACAAGATGGCGTCATGAAATATTGTATTGTTTTTCCCGATAAACAAACCAAATGGATCTCAAAACATATGGAGCTTCTTTAGAAACCAAAAATAGAATTAATGAGGTGAAAACTGATGAAATGATATATTTTTCATTGATCATAGTGGGATTACTAAAATCGCCATCGATAATTATCTGAAGCAAAATCGAAATATTTTCTGTGTCACCAATGGATATGTTACTACATCATCTTGGGGACAACAATTTCAAAGATGTAAATAAATCATATGAATTGACCTTGATGATAAATACTTCCGAATTTATTTCCAGGAATGTGTAAATCCAAAAAACGAATCAAGACAACACTTTATCAGCCTCGACTTTATATTTCCAGAACGAAAGATTCCTGAAGACATCATTACCATTACTGTTGAATTTCCTGAATAGAAAATAGTGATCGGTATCCAAAAATGACTATGCCTGTACAATACAAAATGTGATATTTTCATATTAAAACTGTCACTTCCATATCATTTCCAACGATCATTCTATAATGTTAATTGAAATGAGTCTCATCTAATGGTTTCTGGGTAGCTTCTCAATTTCCTGTGCATCTGTATATAAAGTGGATGACGAGAAAAAGTAGTATTTTGCAATTAATTTCCTTGGTCAGATATTCTATAACGAGTACTTTAATATACTATTACTGGTACATGATCGATCACCTGTCTGATCATGTGTCTACCTCACAGAATGATGGAAAATGAAGTAGTATATTGTCAGATTTTTTATCATTATTATTCACGATCTATTTCATAGTCCATTAGTTCTGTTTCCGAAGCTGGATCCATATTTACCATAATAAATGGATAGGAACAGATGATTCCATTCTGTTGAATTGTTATTCGAGCTATTAAGAAATGAATCTTTCTCATTAATTCATTCATTTATTTTCTCATTTCAAGTTCAGGTAATAATTCGTCATTGAAAATGTTTCCCTAATTTTTCTTTATACCACTGGAATGAACGGAAAAGTGCACAGAGAATGTGAAAGCTATGTTCCCCTAATTCCATTATCAACCAAGATATTCGTATGTGCCGAAAAGTCGGAATATCGAACTTCTGCTTATAGGAGAATGCGACTTCCATTTTTTCTCATCTCCTATAGTCACCGAGTTATTTCTTGAAGAAACGAATAGGAGAGGAAATACCTCAAGAATGTTACATTTGGCATCGTTGCATAGTGGAATATCTTTATATGATTAATAAATGGGACGAGATTTGAAATCATTACGAAATGTTTACATTGGAATTATTTTCAAAAAGGAGATGTTTTTCGGCAATGGAGTATTCAACAAGCATTATAATGTTCAAAATCGCATTATCATAATTAAAAGTCGAGATTTCGGTGATGTATGATAACAATCATCTCGTTATCTCATTCTGCCGTGCCGTTCCCCATGCCATCCGACCGCACCCTTGCAAATAACGAAAAAATAGGCCATTTGTACAGCCTGCTTTACACGAGCATAAATTCACTGGTGGCGGTAATGTGCGAGCAAAAAACAGGAAAAAACCTCACGTTCCTGTATTCGATTCCCCTGGAACCAATATTAAAATTTAAAACACGAAACCGATGTTAGGCGTTGTAACAATGAGAATAAATTCGCCATATGTGGATCATAGCATATGAAATTCATGAAAAAAAGTATTCGTGTTGAATCTGGCGAAGAAGATGAAATCCTTAAGGGGATTTGGAGGTATGGGTGGCGTCTTCGTTTCGAGTTGCCATTCGGTTATGGCTTCGATTTTCAGAACGACTGGAATACTGACAGAGTCATAGTCTGCGATCAACCTTCATTATTTTGTTAACAGGGCTAGGATTCGTTTTGCAGAGGTTGCTGAATAGGAGTGTTCATTCTGACGCTGGTGGATTCTTGACAGTAAAAGTTTCGGTGTTTGAGGCAAACTTAATAACACAAAAAATATGCTATGTGATTCTGTCATTCAGGCATCAATAGTATGGTATCATAGTATATATAATCGGTATCAATATCATTGTGTTTCTTACAATACATGATTCCTTTGATTCATCAGCAGTGACTGAAAGTTCGACGCATTTATACGCATTAATACACACAGAAATGAATTTGAATGTTTCACACATACTTATCCATCATAAAATGGCTCAGGTTGTCAATGATACTGGATAAGGTATCCCAGAACTCGACGTCAAGCTAGAATCGGGCATTTGGTCAAATTATAATGGTTATCACAAGAATATTCGAGAAATTTTGCACCTTCTGACAGTTGTCCACTTGTGTTGATACAAATCTCAATTATTTGTAATTGTCGAGTGCCTTGAAGAAAGTTTTAGGTATTGTGTAAATAAATGATTTTGTTCGAAAGTGAGTTTTTGCAAAATAAAGAAGAAATAATATCATTTCAGAGAACTTTTCGAAATACGTCAATCCTCATTGCAACTTGCCAAACTAATATATAACAGTTTTTTCTCAGTACAGTCAGTTGAGGTTGGGAAAAATGTTAATTTCGAATATTTGATAAGGATATGTCATATTTCCTTTCGATATGGACCAGTTGACTTCACAAGAGTTAAAGACACATAATTCAGCATTGACTAGAAATTCAAAATAAAACTGAAATCTTTCCCAATTTTCCATCAATACGAATATCACTCGAAGCTTTCTTGACACGATAATGGATTTATTAACGCCCTTCAAATCGAATAGATATAAAACGATTACGAACCACGCGATTCTCCTGATTTTTCTCCATCTAGCCAGACGTTGGAAAGGCAATCAAGATCGACACCTGACCATGAGGGATCAAAAAGAGCACAGCTGGGGATGATCGTTTCAACAAATTAGGTAATAGATACGAGATTTTCACAGGTTTTTGATGTCAGAAGTCGGATTGAAGAGTTCTACGTCGAAATTGATGAGTCAGACTCTCGTTATCTATAATAATAGTTAGATTCCTGAAATTAAAAGGTAGTTGATAGAAGTCAAGTTTCAGATTGTAAAGTTTTGAATGAAGATTGATATTATTGAATATTTGAAGTAAAATAATGAAGAGATAAAAGAAAATATAGAATTAATTGAAAGACTTTGATGAAATGGATCACAATGAAATGAACTGAAGCTGAATAAATATTTCGAATTGGAAGAAAATAATGAGTACCTAGTTCAAAAAAAACTTGAACCAGGTTACGGATGAACAAAATACATGGACAGGTGTAGAAAATGTCAATTTTGAAAGAGTTTTGCTTATTCCTTCGTACAACTGTCCACCTATCCTTTTTCAATGCCAAGTCCCTCTTTAACTCACTTCTCTGTATCCATCAAACATCTGCTGAATTTGTAGTGATTATAACTTAATATAAATTCAGAATTATTTCTCATTTTCGAGGATTCAAATCGATGCACATTTTATCAGCAGTTCTTGCAACCTTGGTACGGTTCTGCGGAGTATCTATTCTCTTTGACATACGGAATTTCGACCAACAGTAGTACAATACGATGGCCTCTTGATTTTGGATGGACTATAGTATTGATCTTGGTTCAATCACCACACTTTCTGGACCAGTGCTTGCTGAATTATTTGGGATGAAACTGAATCTGTATGAGCATTTTCATATCGATTTCAATTCCCGTAAATATCCGTTGAGAACGCGAATTCAACACAATTGTGAACGTGCGATCATCCACCAGAATTTCCTTTTCTCAACTATCGCTTTGGTTTCGTGATTCCATCATATCTGTCTGGCATACGTGCTTCCTCGGTATCCAATCACCTCTCATCCTCACGCACGTACGACGCCGCTGTTGTGCCGTATACGTCGCGACGCTTCATTTTACGGCGCTCGCTCAGAGAATGTGCTGATGCAACCGGCAAAGTCCCAGTTGGACGCTCCGATGTCCTTATTTATCGGCGGAGCCTTGCTCTTCTTTGATTTACGACCGTCAGGAAGTTTTTCTAAACTTTATTACGAGGATCACTGTAAATACTGGGCGTCCGACGGAGAGCAGGGCCACTCCGAACGGAAGGGCTTATCTTGGACATCGTATTCTTCAAGATTTAATAACGGTTTTTTTCTGGCCGTGAGTATAATTTAGTATTGGTCGGTTTTGTTGTGAGGGTCTGTCTCTGTTCGGTCGTTAGTGATGTCGTTACTCTTTGACGTCACTTTCAATTTTTGCGTACATGGAAAATCTGTGAAATTCTTGGATTCAGATGGAATCTAATATTTTCTTGGAAGACAGCTTTGCAAAATTATTTCAGAAATATTCTACTCAGATTGCATTTTTTCCACCGTATCGAACAAATTTCTCTGTGTTTAAAATAATCTCTTGTCTATGAAAAACCAAGAGAATCATAAATCTATCCATGGAGAATGAGTAATTTCATTCATCTTCTTGCTTTCTTGGACCAAACGATCAATTTATTCGGTGATAAACAATAGTGCAGTTTTTCAGCATACGTGTTTGAAGAATATCGTATCAATAGGGTTCTTTTTGATGTGTCTCATTTTCAGTAACTTCAAGCGGTGTCGTTCAGGAGCCTTCAGTGAATCCGGTAGAAATTTCTTAAGATCCCATTGAGCATCACATTTTCCAATTTTCATCTGATGCTTAGAGATCTCCCACATTTTTCTAAAGAAAATACCTAGTGAAAATAATAGTGATTAGTGATGTACACAAAATTTTAATCAATTTTCAAATGATGATAGTTGAATGCTCTAGTATACCTGAGTCAGGAATTAAAAAAATGATAATTTAAATAATGAAAAATAATCCTAGAGAAGTATTTCGGGTATTTGAAAATCGATAGGAGATCAATGTTTGTTTTTTCAAGTTTCTTTTTATGAGAAGAAGCTTCAAAATGATAACTAATGAAACTGAATATGAGAGATATCAATAAAAATGCCGTTGGATATACTGATGTTAAAACACAATTAGCTTTCTAGGTTTTCCGAAGGTGTATTCACACCTTCAACTCCCAAGACATCATCTTGAAAATGCCTCTTTGAATTCGGATTGAAACTCATTTATTCGCAGATAACCATTGGAGTCTAAATAGTCCCACTGATCTGGCTGTTAAATCGATCGCGACAAACAACTTTTTGTGGTCATTTGAACTTTTTGATCCGCCCCTGATGTTGAGTGTGAACTCTGGCAATAATTACGGTCAACTTTCCTTAACATTCCCAAAGCATCATAAATACTTTGGCCGAGTTTGACACAAAACTGGAGATTAGAGCGTTTGTTTTCATTTAACGCTTGACGGTGTCAATTAAAATGTTTTTCAGAGTGAGCAACTAATGTATTGATCTGACTAAAGGCTTTGTTGAAGTTTTCTATGGATTTGTAATTCATGTTGTCATCAACATGGAGGAAAAAATTCACGAAGACTGTGTTTTGTCGTGCTTGGTTCTACTTAGAGTAAAACAAAACTTTCAACACTTTTGATCACGCCACCTCATACGGTATTTTTTGCATCGTGAATACTCACGAAATGGAATTGGATAATAGACTCAATTCTGTTCGGAATTGTCCACAAGTTTTGAATCTCAACAATCCACGTGAATTGTGGCACTATTCAGACAAATGAATATTCTGATAAATAAAAAAAACTCTGTGAGAAAGATTGTACTCGCTATTCTATACGATCATATTTATAGTTGTTTTCAGTGTTTAGAATTCTGATGTTATGATAAGAAACTTTTTTTTTTACTTTTTGGACCAAGAATGGTTTTCACTGGATCATTTGGATATTATATCTCTTCATTTTCATGGAAATAAAGTGATAACGTTGCATTTGATCGAGACCAAGATTGTTCGAATCCGTTGAGTCATTTAGGAGTTGAATTTGTTTATTTGATCACTCAGTACTGTACCCGTAATAAATAATCAATTTATTCTATTTGGTTTTTACACACTGTATAAGCGTGTTTTCTGAGAGTCTTCGTTCACGGATCATTATTCATTCAATCCATTCAGAGAGATGGCAAACACTTGTCATCTGTGTTTCACGAATCAATTATTCCAAAATTGACTATCACTGCTTCTGGAATAACGAATCGTGCTGACGATAACGAAATCAACAACTGGATCTTTTCAGAAAAAAACGAGTTGAATATCAGTTCACCTTCGACTGTAGTATTCGAAACTATTATGGTATATTTCGACTCGCGTGGTTCTTAATATATTGAAATTGAAGGATAGCGTGTTATTTCCTCCGGAACCGATATACTTTACGTGATCCGAGCCTAATAATCGATTTTAATGGTTGCGAGTGAAATATAAATATCAAAAATAGGCATGTTGACTTGTCATTTCAATCACTCAATGCTCAACAGTTACATTACTCCATGCACTGTTTAGAATTCTGATTCGATTGCAATACCAACTGTGAAATCAATTCATCATGCTATGGAAATGATACTCGATAAAATATACGGGGTGTTCGTTAGAAAAAAATATTTTCCAATTGTTTCAAATGCTGCCAGTGTTGCTTGTCATTGTATTTCAATTCAAGAACGTTTTGGTCTTTCGACTGTACAGTTCATTGGGGTCTAGAAATGGTGGAACGTTATTTCATGAGGAATCAAAATAAGTATGAGTGAACAGACTGAAGAAAAAATCACATAAGAAACTAAAAACAAGCACGTACGCATATGAATATTCAGCAATAATCACTGACTTCGAAAGAAATATCCTCGTGATCAATATGCTTACCAATGACTCATAAAGAATCTGGTGAAAACGGAAACTATGCCAAATTGTTAAAATTCAATTAGCGATTTTATTCAAAGTTTCATCCGAATCAATCCATATCAATCTGATAATTCAGAATTCCATATTTAGTTTACACTGAAGTATTCTTTTTTATATATTCATACCCAAACATTCCAGGTGTTTTCGATGGAATATATCAGACCCCTTTGTATGCGGTAGGTGATTACATTGCTTCGAACATGTTGTTTTCCAAACAATACGTCAATTAGTCCAATTAATGATTGACATACCAGTCATAATTTATCTTTCCAACAATACTAAACCACCTTAGCTATGTTTGTGTCGTAGTTCTGCATACGAATCCAGAAAAAAAGAGAATAGGGATGAAATTAAATATTGAAGAAGAAAAGATTCAGTGAATGCCAGATTGCTATGAAAGTGAGGATGAGTGAGAAATACGGTGAACTGAACAACTGTCATTATCAAATATATTGCTGAACATATAGTTATGTTAACGAAATATTCTCATTCTTCATATTTCAGTCATTGATATCACAAAAGGTAATATAAATGTTATACAATTTGGGAGAATAATGCACCAATTTTTCATCATGATATATTGAGATTATTCAAAACAGTAAAGCCAGACGTGTGTTCCTGAATCAAAATAAATTAGTCGAATGTTATTACTGATAGTTTATAGTAGAAATGTGAAAAACAAAGTATAGTTGTTGCATTTCATATCATGTTTTATCAAACTCGCTTGAATAAGCGAACTTTCTGCTGAAAAAAAAAACATAATATATGTATATTCAACTGCCTGACTGAGTGAAGAGGCCATTATCATTAAGAAGTAGTATATGCTGACATTATGAAAGAAATCGAAATATCAATATTTAGGGGGATAAGAATAAAAATAATGAAGATTGGAAAGAGTTGCTTAGCGTGAAAATGGATGACACAGAAAAAGTGTGAAGTGAAATACAAATGAATAACACACGACTATCATGTAGAGCAGCATATTTTTTATTCAACTTTGTTTGGAGTTTGCCATCTATCCACTTCATCGAGGAAGGCAAACGATATATCTCGTAACAAAAAACGTTGATGAAAATTATTAGGGATCTACACTACACGAAGAACTTTTTTCTTTCGAACTCATTTCTTACCACCGAGTAGAGAAAATTATGATTACATAATTATATCTGTGATTTCATGTTGGCAAAATGGTGAAACAGCTCCAGGTCATATGCTCATATCTAGTCTCGTACGTTTGCTACAACATCAGATTGATTACCCACGACATGAGTGTTATCTAAATTAACTATGGTATAGCAAGCAAATAGGAAACTTTGTTTACTCAAAGAGGGTGCTCTGAAGTTTGACGAGGTCTTTAATATTCCAATTGCTTCTCCAGATATGAATAGGGAAAGCTGCGATATAAGCCCTTTCTGTTTGTTACTCAATCGTTCATTTTATTCATCAAATTATACTGAAAATTTAATGAATGTAGTCAATCATAGTCAATCATTCTGAATCTGGTGCGCCTTCTATCTCACATTTGGCATAAATCAGTTGATTTGAAAAACAATTCGTCATAATCAAAATTGCTATATTTATACTTCTCTAAAGATGTTATGGTTACCAATACTCAAGTGGATGCTGATCTAGAGTTCATATTCATATCTCTGAGAAATTTTGTCTCTCAATAAATCCTCAAGAATACTCCGCAATGTTCTTCGGAAGGAAAGAAGCCCATCGAAATTCACAAAACATATCAATATATTCACAAGATAAGCATTCTATAATTGGAAATGAGTTTTCGATGAAAGTAGTCGAGCTTTTATATGTGAATCCTTGTTTTTTTCCTATCCCAAGTCATAGGGACATTCAAATCGGAGACTTTGAATGCTGAAGTGAAGTTCTGAATACAGGATCGAAACGAATTTTCCTTCCACATAGGAGAGACATATTATTTTCTGAATTGCTTCCCTTTCACTGTACCCACCCGATACACTCGTCCATATGCGTTCAGGATATACCATGTGGAGTTTTAGAAGCTTTATGAGCAAGATATAATTTGTCTTTTCCTTTCTTGGATCATAACTAGCAAAACATCCACTATATTTCTCAGATGTTTGGTATACGCGTTCTTCCACTTCTTTTCAAGTGACATACCTCGTTGAAAATCTACAGGTCCGGATTAACAAAAATTCAACATATTCTTGGGCTATCAAAAAAACACCTCGTAATTTCGATTTCTCGAATCTGATGAGATCTCGAAATCACGAAAAACTGAATTGAACTGTGTTGCCATCATCTTTTTACTGAGTTATTACATTCGATTTTCGAATTTTATGGCCCAAAATGGTTCGGAACATACTTTGAGTCTCGAAGAAACAATACAGTACCACCCAACTACCCTAAATTATAAAAAATCTCAGTAGTACTGAGTAACTAACTTTTAAATTTCCGGTGGCTCCCCGATTCAAGATGACCTAGGCTCAAGAGAGCAAGAGCTCAATAATGAAGTATTCATAATTGTATACCAAATGTCTGAGAAATAATGTGGATATTTTATTAGTTATGGTTCAGAAACAAATCAATAGATTTGATAAAACATCCTATACCTCGCTTATGGAACTTCTAAATCAGCTCTATGAACTCTTCATCTTATTTGGATGTACGAAATTGATATTGCAACATAATTATTCCTCAGTAATTATTTTCTTGACAATATTCATCTGACAATGAAAAATACTGCTTCCAAATACGATTCGACATTATCAAAATTTGAAATCATAAATAAATCAATCATTTCGCAATATTTCATTGTAGATGTAGTGCAAATATGATTCGTAACCCTCTGTATGAGATCTTCTCTCCATTCTTCATTTCACGAATGGCGAATACTAAATCAACCGACTGGAGAGCATTTCGAATCCAAACATGCTCGTACGATTCGGGATAACCAAAAAAACATTCACAAGGGGTCCATTCAGCCAGTCATATCGCGTCTCCCTTCATAAATACTCATCCGTCGTGAGTGCGTCGCGATGCCTGCGATACCAGATGCTCTTACGGGACTCCTCTATTATTCAGACGCCCGATTCCGGGATCCATCTGATGTCCCGGTCTTGCCCTTATATGCGACACTGGTGTGCCTTTTGGAAATTGACCGCGAATTTGGAAGCCGTACTCATCCAGAAGAAACGTCGAGACAGTTTCGAAATTGGGATGGAGAATCCCAGAACATTTTCTTCGGGAAAGTGGGACTCTTTAGGCGTAGTCTGGGATATACACATTGCAACCGTTGTATCATTTTTTTTTATATCATCCAAAAATGTTTCCTTTTCCTCTGGTATCCTTTTATTCTCCTTCAATTCTCTAATTAGTAGCTTCATGGTGAATATCCATTCATTTATTTATCAATTCATTCATTCATTTATCAGTTCATTCATTCATTTATTCAGATATTCATTATTTGATTGATTCATCTATTCATCCATCAATCAATTATTCCATTTCATCCATTCATTCATGCATTCATTTATTTATTTAACAAACGACAAAGTCAACTTATCATTGAACGATTATGTATTGCCTTCAAACTACAAATCATTGTCGATGACTACTGTCTATATTTATTTGATATTGAAATAACACGGTCATCTCGAAAACTAACACAGCAAAGCAATTATTCGGAATTATTACCTCTTCCACTAATCTCTGAATATTTTGTATGATACTGATTTCGAAGACGAGGAATTGGGCTCTCCAAAGCATGATTTTTACGGTCCTCTGTTTTTTTTTGTTCGATTAAAAAAGTTATTGAATGAAGATGATCTCAAGATTCAGGTTCAGTATTTATGTTCTTGAACACCCAACTGAAAAGCACAATTCCTCACAAACTTTTCGTTGAATCGATGTTATCATCATAATATCAGCCCCGAACAATACTCAAGAATAAATCTCATGAAATTACAATATAAAGTTTTTGTCCTTCCAATAGAAATAATAGAAATGTCATTTTGAGACTACTTGATACAATTTCCGATACATGTAGGTTGAAATTCATTTGGACTTGACGTAATGATTTGACACTCAATAACCTAGTGTTGTACAGTATCAAGAATTATTTATCTTAGGTATTATGATTCTATCAGAGCCGCAAGAATAGCTTTCTGAAATTTGAGAAAGTCTTAGATTCAAGCTTCGATATCGTCAAGAAGGAATCTTAATGACCTCTGTATGAGTAAAAGAGGTAAAGTTTGCGTCTTCCTTGATTATGTGATTTCTTGATATAATTGTGCTCCTTGTTTCTTTCATCAAGTTTTGCTTTGTTTTTTATTTCGATTCTATGAGATTTCGTTATACAATCGCAATATTTATTCTATAGTCATTCCTCATAATATTATCGAACCGCAATATTGAAGATGATTCGTTTTGGAAAATATATAATTCAAAGAATGAAAAGAGGATCTTGGTCATCAATATAATATATTGGAACTTGTTTCAAAGGTAACTTTGAGTGTACATAGGAGAATACATTTCTTGAAAGAAGATCTACTCATTTTGGTTATTTAGTGAAAATTGTCAATTAATGAACTACTCATTTTGGTTATTTAGTGAAAATTGTCAACTACTGAACTACTTATTTTGGTTATTTAGTGAAAATTGTCAAATGCTGATGAAAACTCATCTTTCTGTTAGTCGTATGTACGACCAATTATAATTTTCGGTGCATACGCGAGCTACAAAGGCCCTTTTAGAGCCCTACAAGTTCCCATTACTCCTAGCAGAAAGCACTTTGACGTTGCCAGTTATTTTCTGTAGTACCCAACTCGCGAGTTTCTTCGCGGATGAAGTATCACGTGATGTAAATGAAAGTTAATGGCGACGTAATTACACAGTGTATTCCTAGCCAGATACATCTTCAAAAGAATGTTCCATCAATTATTCACCAGAGACTAGACGCGAGATTTATTACGTATTGAGTTGTCAGGTTGTTGAGATCAATGCTGGAAAACATCGATTTTTCATCGAGGATAAACATAGTGATTGATCATTGGAAGCATTAAGTCCACTGTTCTTTCAACTACATGTTGTCGCTTACAGAGTGCCCCTAGAAGTGTCGGGAAAAATCCTCCACATATTTTCCATAATATAATGATTCAATTTCAGCAACCTCATTCCTATTTCATGTTACCCAATCGATTAAAATCACTTAGTATCAGCAGAATTGTATTCCTTGTCATTAACAAGATTATCAACAAACGATGTCCATAATATTTTCCATTAACTAACTGACAATAGTTTTCTTCTCGTAACTATTGAATATTTTTCAGTTTATTGTCGAAAACTGTGTTTTCTCAGGTACACCTACAAAGAAAACTCTCTTTTACCACGTAGTTGATATATTGTTGATTATAATTTGATATCTTGATAACCATTGCAAGGATAGTAAATATTATCGCTGTTCAGTTTTCAAAGGCTCACCCTGTATATATATATATATATATATATATATATATATATATATATATATATATAATATGACGCATTTCAAACTACAGGCGCAGAAGACAGCTAATGGATAAAAAAGATCTGAAAAAGTTCTAGGCTTTTCAAAATGCTTTTTACTATGCGTCAAGAAGCGGATATTTCAACTCCTACCTCAAAAAGAGCGCAATGTAGAATACTGCAATTTTCTTGTCAATGACAATAAGGAAAAAGTTTGGTAGATTTTTCCCCCAAGTACACCCCATATTAATAACTTTCTCGATTCGAGATAAACTATAATTATTACTATTATTACCATTCAGACCAATCAGAGTGAATCTCGAATAATCAACGTACTCGTAAATACTGAAACAATATTTCTTAATATTTGATGTATCACAATTTGTCAATATTCGTATATTCTAGCAAAATCGACGACGTTTCAGTAATTTATAACTCTCACCTTTATCTCTTGAGCCTTTGCTGCTATCGTTATTTCACCATCAGCGAACAAAGATGTATGTTAATGGTGTCTGAGTGGTTTCTTATCGAAAAGTCTTTGTTATTCTGTTCCCAGAAGAATCAGCTAATTTCAATTCTTCAAAGGGTCACAGAATTAATGCATTCTTGAGACAATTCCTTTGACGACTTCTTACCTTTGTCTGACAATTCGCTCCTGTTCATTTAACGGATAAGATCGACACTGCTATTACAAATGGAATAAATATTGTTTAACGTTTGATCCTGTTGAGTTTCAATGTACAGAGTGTTCCGAAAATAACTCAACCAATTGGAGTTCAACGAGCTAGTTCAGAATATACTATATATATAGGGTATCTCAGAAGTTTTTTAACCAACCAACTAGCAGAATACCCAGTATATTCCTTCGATATTTCGTTCTCTCACTTCTACTCAATAAATCGTAAGAATATTCCAGGTCCAGACTAACAAAAATTCAATATATTCTTGGATCCTCTAGATAACTACCTATATTCGAGAAAAGCATCAAAAACTCAATCCGAATGTGATTTCCGAATTTGATTGTCCGAATCAGTTCTTTTCTGGTAACGGTTTCAGGAGTATTGGATTTGAGAAAATTCTACAGGAAATAGTCAAGAGGATTTTAATCAGGTAATCTTGATGGCCAACTCTTCCGTTCCGTTCTTAGGAAAATATCAATTAAGAGAATCTGCAACCAATACGGTGATGCAATAATTAATAATAACCCTATTTGTCATTTTATTCTTGTTTAGATCCACATTTTCTTCTGGTTAGTTCTCTTGTATGATAGACACTATTGACCTTATCTACTCAATTATGTTAGGAAAATGTGAACAATCTGTTGCTCTCTTGGAATGAGGTCAGATAGTAGTCAGCCGAAAAGTCTAATCGAATCTGGGAGAAGGTGAATATAAATGCACGACGAAGAAACGTATGTGTAAGTCACGAATACATGTATGAATTATAAGGTGAAATTTGCATAAAATGTGCCACGCCACTCTGGATTTATGGTATACTAAAAACGTATCGTGTCGGTATTCACATACAGACACACTGATACCGATATTCAAAGCAATTTGTTTCCTGTCGTAAAAACAGTAAACCATGTGTAAAAAATACCTATTCACACTCCGAAAAGAATGATTACCGTCACTTTACAATGCTTGAATTATGTTTCACCGCTCAAGATACGAAGGAATTGAGATTTAGGTCGCAAATTCTTGCCCAGAATTGAATGGACCATCGAATATTTTGCCCTATTTCCAACACTTGATGTGATAACATTATATTTACCAAAAATATGTATGCGTACAAGTTTGAACTTTCCAATTATATCTTCACGTCTAATTCTTCCAAATCTGAACAAGGGGATGATCAAAATTTCAGAACCCCTGGTTCACAACAGCATGAAAATCCCAGAAGTTTTGTTGTTACAGAAAACAACGTGTTTTCTTCGTCTGAAAGGGGTATAAATTAACAACTATTCCCTGAATGGAAGCACGTACACGTCTCTCACATATAGTTTGAGTTCCACTTTTAATGTTTTGCAAGTGGACAAAAGTTATTAGTAGGGGTGGTTCTTCAAGAAGCCGTTATAAATGTGCAACACATGTTTGGAAACATAAAACTATGGCTAGTGGTGGGTGACACAATTTTTGAAGAATAATTCGCCATACTTATCCGCTAGGAGCGTATATGTCTAGGGAAATGATCACGTGATTAATCTTTGACAGTTCGTATTGTGAAACGGTTAGAACTTGAATGGAGAATAAAATCAATGAAGAAATGTTCAATGAATGAATCAATCAATAAAAATTCATATTTTCAGAAAGTTTATCGAATCTGGTTCGTGATTGGCTGACGAAGTGACGAAGAGAGGGCAGCGCTTCAGTTAGCAAAACACGAAAACCACCGAAATCTCCTCAATGTTTGGGCAGCTTCCCGACCTTTATGAAAGAACGAGGTTACATCACAACAAATCTAAATTATCTTTGTCTAGGAATGTCCCGGCAATCAAAAAAACAAAATATTTTCAACAATCACTTCTATGACAATATACAGTGCTTCTCAAAAGTCCCCTCTCCCTCTCTCATCTTTGAAACGATTATACATAAACAAGTGAAATTTGGTAACTGAATATTAAAGGTTGTAAACTGCCCTGCTAGGGATGATAGATGACGAAATCGTCAAAGATGACGTCACAAGGCCATTGTGACCAACAATTTTGAATGGAACCCCAAGGCAAGCGACACCTACTCCAAAAGATAAAAAAAAAACCTATACAATGATACTTATTTTGTTTGTGTTCATGGCAGTTTTAATGGCTCATTAGTAAACATTGAAATTTCAATTCCATTCAGTATAATATTGATTACAGATTCAAGAATCAGTATCTACTCAAAGAAATTGCTCGAAGTGACCTCCATTTACTTCCTGACAGTAAAACATCCTATATTTAAACTTTTCTCGTACTTTTGCAAATTTGTCTTCGGAAACAGCGTCACATTCTGCAACAATACGTTGTTTTGAAACGTCAATATTGTCAGATTCAGTTCATAAACACAAACAAAATTGGTATCATTGAATAGATTTTTTCGATACATATAGTGGTAATTTCTAATGACACATCAGGTATTACCCCCAGGAATCTAGAATAGTTGGTCTAATATTACGATATTAATTCAACAGCATATGCGTGTGTTAGACTTATGATTTGTTTGATATAGTTTATATTCATGAATATAACAATAACCTGATAAGGGTGTACTATGAAGGGCTGAGAGTTGAATATATTGAGTTATCGGAGGAAAGGTTTATGAAAATGAGGTGATTATGGAGTGAAAAGGAAATATTATCTGAAAAACTTTATCAAGATATATGAATATTGTTTCTGAAGCTTTGACCCACGTATAGTACCTGAAAATTCTAAGAGTTTTGATTTCTATATGCACCGAGAAAACTCTCACCCTATTCAATGGTCATGTATAATTCATGACTTTGTTGTTCTCGAGGTATATAGTTAGCCATATGATTGATTATTCCTTGTAAATTATAAATTAATCACAAAGGAGCATTGCAGTGTAGAGATTTCTACGAGTTTCTACGTGATAAAAATATGGCACTTTTTATGTCATTCACCATAATTTTTTATGATTATGAAAATGTGCGTGTATGTATGCAAATTGATTTGAGATTAAGGTGTTGAAGAAAAATGTAATGTTAATTGAAGTAATGAAAAAATTCTGAGTACTCACTCTCAGTAAAGCAATTCAGCTTTACGGCAATTTTCTGATTGGAGAAGAGAATGTGTAGACCTAAAATAATATCATTATTTTGAGTGATTCCAAAGTTATTCTCTTCATATAGTGTATAAGAAACAAAAGTAAATCTTTCGGAAGAATTGGAGATCGGAGAAAATGTATGCTCTTTATTTGTCGTTCTTTGTTGATATAATAATATCGAATACCTTCCGGCAAAAATAAGAATGAGGGATACAAATACCCATTGTTTGTATTTCCTCTCAGTAATTCGTTGTTTCACTGTTACTTCATATGATTCTTGGTTTTATTTGATCGTACTCGTTAGATTTTCGTCATTAGTCTGCAAGTTTATTCTTGACCTGTTTTCTTTCAATATGCAGACTGTCATATTGAATTTTATAGCAATAGTTCTCTACTTATATTATTTTCATCCACAAGAAGGCATCAGTTTTTCATACAATGAAATCATTGCATCACATTGTAGATGAGAACCAATAATGAAGTATTCGTCTCATCACGAACACCTAAATGTTGTTTGGCAAACACTCAACAGATTATAAACATTCATGTAGAACATTCAGCTTCATACCCAATTATCTTTATCGACCATTTTTCGAGGATTATTTTCGGTGGTCGTGAAAGGAAATAAGCTCTGCTACAATCGCCAAAAACTAATTAGCGCAATGGATTCGACTGTATTTATTATAAGCTATGCCAAGCTTAAATATGGTTCCGCTTTTTTCTGCTTTGTTAATTTTTGGCGAGGATAAATCATGGGAGATTATTTTTTGGTGAACTTATTCCGAGCTGGAATTGAATAAATTTTGTTGTGCGGTTTTCTATAGTATATTCGAGTGCATGCGAATAGTGTTGAACTGAAAAATGGATCTGGGAAAGGATTATTAATTGAGAAGTATGAATACACAATTACTCGTATTCACACATGCGATGTTATGAATTGCTTGACAAAACAAACAGTATGAAGTAATTGTCTGATTCTCCACCAGACATTTGATAGAAATTTTATTGCTTATATATCGATACAGAAGTGTACTCAACTGGTTGACAATAAATGAATTATCATTATCATTTATGTGGCTTTGATGGGACTTCAACACTTTTTCAATTTCGTGATTGGTATTGAGTTGGGTGTTAGTTTATTCCACATAATTCCAGCTATTGATAGTTATCTGCTGACTATATTGTTCTAACATAAGAAATAGCTTTGAATGCAGTTCCATACATTAGCAAATCGTTAGAATGGAGTCTACCTATAAAACAAAATGGTCGTTTAGTTTAACAGTGAACATCCTTTAAACTATTACTAAGAGCAGCTTCGCCTTGGAAATACTGGAGCAATATTTCAGTATTGATACGATTAAGTTCATGTCGGTGATAATTTTTGAAGAAACTCTCATCAACATTCATCACCGATGAAATCTGTCAATTTTTTTCTCTCTATATAATATCATCCTATATATAATAAAATCCCATTATCACAATGTGGTCAAACAATATCGTTAAATACATTTACATATATAACTAAAATCCTCGCTTCAGTGAAACAATCTCACCATGAAAAAACAAATCCTCATTTGGCATCTGTATTTCTGTAAAGATACCAAAATTGACATAGATCAGCAATCGCTGAAGTAAAATTTCCAGGTGAATAATTTCTAAATGGCAGCATCCATATCGATATAATATTTAGAGATTTATTGAACATAAGAACAAATTCTAAAGCAGATATTTGATTCAAGATATGTATATTTTCACTTTGAAATTCGAATTAAAATCGTGTAAATTTTTCTTTATGATAAATTGATTACTCTGCCCGCATATCAACTGATTGAAACTGAACTCCTAGTGTTCCACTGAACCGTGAAACTATTACTTCTAATCCTCCATATTTGTTTACATTCCGCAGCAATGGTGATTGAAATCCAAAATACTCATTGTGACGAAAAACATTTGTGATTCGGCTTGTCTATCAACCAAACTTGACCTACTCCGGAAATAAAACTACTACACTTACTACTGCCTGTCAAAAATAAACTCAACCATTACGAAACTCACCTGATATAATAATAGAATCACATTATAGTTGGCTCATATTCAAACGTGACGGGTACTTTATATTTTATACCGTTTCACTTGGATAGAGGCTTGCTAATTTCGATATGGGTTGACTTGAATTATTTGTAAATGAGCCACAGAATGATATCATTTCTGGGCGCCAGCACTCTGTATGTCAATTTCTGGCAACCCATGTCGTTTATACAGAGTGAGTCAAAAATGTGTACCGAGCTTTCTGAGGTTGATGCTATATCGAAATAAAAGTAAAGGTTAATAACTTGTGGCTCAAAATACATGCTGAGAAATATATAGCCTTCGAAAGGTGATGAAATTGAGATGATTCCTCCATAAAACTTCCAAACGGTGGAAGCCACCAGATTCAAATTTCCTGTTTGAATGTTTGTAGTTGAAATACATTTCTGGCGCAACAATTTCATCATATCTGAGCTGGCATCCTCTTGAACTGGGAATCGGGAGTGCATGGCGTTTTGTCATCCATGCCACCCCATAGCTACGCCACTGCAAGTAGTGACTACTAGTACCACCTTCGTGCCCAAGGGATTTAGTATAGAGATGAGCAGTAAATATCAAATGTGTTGACAGGGAGTGAAAGATTCCTCTCCAAATAAATTTGGCGTCGTTGCGAAGTCACTGTGAACTATTGCTATGGTTATTGATTCAACCGATCATCAGATCGCTATATATTTTTCATTTTGCAAAAATGGTATCAAAGGATTACCAAATCTGTCAAAATGATCTTCCCCAAATGAATAATCAATGAAAGCAGCAAACAACAGTACAATAGTAAGTGACGTTAAAACTCTATAAAAAATATTTCTTCACATAGTCGCCACATACCAAAAGTGATTTGCTGATACCGGGCTGCTGTTCATTGGCTCTCATTTCTATCAACATTACTTCAATGTATTTCTTAAGGTTTTGCTTGGATGGATGGAAACATCATTGAACACGTTTGTATGGTTTGTGTGGTTCCTAGCTTGATAACAAAATGAATCTGGTTATCTAGCCATAATATCAGTTGAGTTTGATGAAGAAGAACATCCTTTGGATTGTTCCAATGAAAAAGAATAAACACGAATCGTGAAAAAAAACTATTAAATACATCAGGCGACTGTATTCTATTCGACAAATTTTCCCCCAACGGCAGAGTCTGCATACAAATTATTCCTGATGATGGCACTCCATGTTGATGTCGATTCTTTTTTTTTTTTCATTCCCATGAAAAGCAAATAGGATGATGATACGTGAGTACAGCTTCGACATCAGAATCATATGTGAGTTGATATATACATAGTTGAATTTCTTGTGGATTGTATTTCTTTAATAAGCTGCTGATTCAGAGCGGTTGAAAAATATAACTAATGAAAGATTTCGGGAAAGAACTTCCAACTACCTCGATTTGCCGGTGTTGACTCCACTACACTGCAGATGATGTTAAAATTGTCTTTCTCGCGATTGATTCAGGTTTTTCAAGAAAAGATTTTCTAGACGTCACTTTTACATTTTCTGTCCAGAGCGGTTATTGTTCAACTTTCTCCTATGCACCCAACGAAGAGTATAAGTTGCATTCGTGAGCGCCACAATTCAAATCTCAATATATTATGAATAATAATATCAAGAAAGAAAAATATGAATGCTTCGATCATGTCTAATAAAGGAAATGTTGAATACAAACAAAATGTGATTTTCTAGAAGAAACTGTTGAGAAATCTCAACAAGAGTGGATTATTCGAAATGAACTCACCACAATGAGATTAACAAGAAATTGATATTCAAATAGTTACAGATTGATTTTCCTTCCAAGGACTACCTATATGAGATTGGGAATTAATTGATAGTGACCTATAAACAAACCGTGTAATCAAACAACCATTGTGTATGTTTCATCAAGTTGAATGAATAAATATTATTGGAAATCATTATTCATTATTTCCAGAGGCTATCGTAAAATAGAATCGTATTAACTGAAAATAAACGAAACGATGAATGAATCTGTTAGAGAAATTACTTTCCCGGTATGTTCGAAAGTGTTTTAGTTGTATACATATGAATCTCCGATGATTTTCAAACAGGTTTTCAATTTTCGTCATCTGAAATTTGCAAAGTTTATACCTAGTTAACTTACCAGATATATGTTCGAATCTTGAAGTTGACCTTTATTGAGTTAATTTTTTATATACACTTTTTGACGTATCTATTGAAATGGAGTGGTGATTGGTGGTTCAAAGTTTTTTTTATTAAATTAACAGCTGTAAATGACCTAACCGAAGTTTACAAACCTTTTTGGCATTGGTTGATCCATCGATTCCAATTCATTTATGATGTGAAATCGAGTGATATCACTAGAGGGCATCTTTTGATATAAAAACAATAAATCGCAAAATTCTCAGAGAAATCTAATGCAACACTATGAGTTTCTTTTCAAGAAATGTCGTGAAATAATCTAGTTAAAACCGTATATTGATATCTCATGCCTAGTGCATGATATCAAAGAATGAAAATTTTGCTATCATGAAATACCAAAAACTTCTTGATTTTTTCAAAAATCGATATAAATATTTTGTGCCAAATGAAGAGCCGAAAACTTGGTTATAATTTTGTGAATACGAAATGTGACAATATTCAGGATCATTTCTCTGTAAGGAATAGTTTATGGTTCATTCATTATTGTCATTGATATTTAAGCATATTTGTTAAAATGGTGATCATATAATATGTATACTTATACAGAACATCCTTCATATTATGACATCTGAACTTTGATCCCAAATCTCTGCTCTCCTTGAGTATAGCAACGTCTATAATTCGAACTGATGGTGTTGAAAACGGAATGGCATTCGTGGTGAGAATCTACCAAATGGATTGGAGTTCCGTGCGAAACATTTCATCGGATGTAACGGACAAATATTCCCTGAGGTATCCATCAAGATAAAGGGGCGAGCTGTCAATTCGTCTTCTGGCTAGCTCCCGTGAATAAAACGAGCTTTTCGCATGAAGCGTCGTCTTCTTTTTGCCCGGACAACTGATATTGGAATTCAGCGACTGTTGAACAACAGCATAACGTCGATTGCGTATAGGCGATAGAATATAAACGAAACGCCATCTTGCGGATTTTTTCTATCGTTGAATTGTATTCCATCTGAAGTTATACAGGGTGTAACAAAATAAGTATACAATATTTCCTCATCGAAAATGAGAGGGTCTGACATAAAGAGACTCCATTGAAGACTCATTTGCCTCTCAAAAATTTGTTGCATAATTTTTGTCACAAACACTATAAAAGTTACAAAAACATTATTTACGTTTTCTTCATTCGCCTCCAATCAAATTTGAATACAGGTACTAAGAAAATAGTACAAAATTACAATACTAACAGTTTGCATTTATGACCTCTGTAGTTGTTATTTTTTTTACTGCGAACTGGTTTATTGTGAATATAAAAATTTAAGACACATTCTTCGTTTGAAATGAAGCTATCGGCAATGAATTTTCGAATTGTAACCGAAAAATGAGACATAAAGTTCAGGGGTTGCGTTTTCCATCTCTTAAAAACACGAAGTGAACCAAACAAATTACTGAGCGTCTTTTTGATAGTGAATAATGTCACGTTAATTCAATTACAGTTACAGTTGTAGTGATAGTGAGTAGAATTGTGGAACAAATTTACCCCTTTCAAGGGGCTCCTATGAAGTTTCTTCATATACAGGGTGTTAGTGAATAAGTGCGACAAACTTTAGGGGGTGATTCTTTGTCATATTTCATGAAAAAAAGTTCATGTAAACGTGTGTCCTAACTTGCTTCATTTCCGAGTAACGGGGTGTTAAAGTTTTCTCTTAAAAACTGACTATTTATTTATTTCTCTGTAACCGGTCGAGTTATGCAAATGAAATTTGGTAGGTTCCAAGAGGTAGTTATTGCGCATTTTTTGACATGAAATTAAGAATTTTATGTTCATCATTGGCGTGCATATGCGTAATGATCTCAATTTTTTTAAAGAAAAAAATGGTACGCCACTGAGATATTCCAAACTTAAATTCAATTTTGAATGTCTCGTTCAATTTGCGACAAAAAGTCTCTCATGCCTTTTTTTCGTGAAGGGCGCTGTTTTTATGCAAAAAATGAAACAACTCAATGCGTATTTTTCATTTCTTTAATCCATTATCTAGTAGCGACGCAAGTAGGCTACTGTCAACATTCCTGTCAAATACGATTAGCGTCCCTTCATTTTTGAGCTTTCAGTTTGTTATAACATTGTTTTTTATGAGTACCTAATTAATTTTTCTTTTATCGAAAAGGATGGAAAATTATACAAATGCGGAAATGTCAGACATGCATTTTGTCTATGGTCGAAGTAATGGAAATGGTCGGCAAGCTCGACGATTGTATGCTGAGTTTCATCCAGAACGTAGGGTACCCCATCACACAATATTTGCTCGTCTTCACCAACGTTTGCGCGAAAATGGTACATTTAAGAAACAGACAGCTGACTGCGGGCGCCCTCGAGAAGTACGAACTGTGCAACTAGAAGAAGCAGTTCTCGAGTTAATTGCGGAGTCACCTGAAACGAGTACTCGAAAGATTGCCAACATATTGAATGTAAGCAACTTCAGTGTATTTAAAATTCTTAAAGAACAGCAATTGTATCCGTTTCATATTCAACGTGTGCAAGCTCTACTACCTAGAGACTTTTTTCCGCGCCTAGTCTTTTGCCATTGGATTCTTCATCAAATCGTTCAAATTCCTAATTTTTTAAATGGCGTTTTGTTTACTGACGAGGCTAATTTTGGACGACAGTGTATACAAAATTTCCATAACAATCACCTCTGGGCCGAGGAAAATCCACATGGAATCTTCGAAGCTCATTTTCAGCATCAGTTTTCAGTAAATGTATGGCTTGGAGTACTTCATGATCATTTAATCGGTCCATATTTCCTCCCACAACGACTAACAGGTGACTCTTACCTCAATTTCCTACAGGAAGAGTTACGTGTTCTTCTTGAAGAAATTCCTCTACAGATGAGACAACATTTCTGGTTCATGCATGATGGTGCACCAGCCCATTTTAGCATCAATGTACGTAATCACTTAGATAGAGTATATCCAAATCGTTGGATAGGTAGGGGAGGTACGGAACATTGGCCTGCTCGATCGCCGGATTTAAATCCTCTAGACTTTTGCATATGGGGTTTTCTTAAGTCATTGGTTTATTCCACGCCCGTCGAAAATGTTGAACACCTGAGGAATCGAATTATAGCCGGCTGCGAGACAATAAGAAATACACCAGGAATATTTGCGCGAGTACGACAATCAATGAGGCGAAGAGTTGAATCTTGTATCACGTCTGAAGGTGGTCATTTTGAACATTTGTTGTAGCTTTGCACCTTATTCATCCTTTAGTGTTATTTTTTGTTATTGTTCTGGTTTAATTTTATTGTGTAAGATAGTTCTTGATAATGTATTAAATAAATGAAAAATACGCATTACCTACGATGTTTTATTTTTTGCATAAAAACGGCGCCCTTCACGAAAAAAAGGCATGAGAGACTTTTTGTCGCAAATTGAACGAGACATTCAAAATTGAATTTAAGTTTGGAATATCTCAGTGGCGTACCATTTTTTTCTTTAAAAAAATTGAGATCATTACGCATATGCACGCCAATGATGAACATAAAATTCTTAATTTCATGTCAAAAAATGCGCAATAACTACCTCTTGGAACCTACCAAATTTCATTTGCATAACTCGACCGGTTACAGAGAAATAAATAAATAGTCAGTTTTTAAGAGAAAACTTTAACACCCCGTTACTCGGAAATGAAGCAAGTTAGGACACACGTTTACATGAACTTTTTTTCATAAAAAATGACAAAGAATCACCCCCTGTAGTTTGTCGCACTTATTCACTAACACCCTGTATATGAAAGGTCCTATCTCCTTTTCGATGAGGAATCACCCCATGCAATTTTTCGTAATTTTGTTACAGCCTGTATATTTAGTGTTATCTAAATCGATCGATTATGATTGGAGTAATTCATGTGCATTCGTTTAATCCTGTAATTGTCTGAAATCGTATATTTGATCATTCTACAAAAAAAAGTTTCAGTGAATTTGGCGCTCCCGCATGAACTCCACAATCAATTCATATAGAGGCGAAACTATATTTTCATTTCAAAGGATTTCGCGAATTTTTAGTTGTATAAACATGAAGTAACGTTATTGTGAAAAATATTTGATAATTTCATCCTTCAATTTTGTGAATTTGAAACACAAAATTGAAAAGAATATCAGTCAACTATGTTGAATATAACAGAATACTACAAAATAAAAGAATATCTCGACATGTGCTGTGATTCCTTCGTATATGTACTGATGATCAGTTTTGATCAAAATCCTTACATTTATTTTGAAAAGGTGTTATTATTAATTTATTTATTTTTATTCATTCATTTATTGGGAAAGACCAGTGGATCAAAACATGTATGAGTGTCGAACTCGAAAACTTGATAATTGAGAATCGAGACTGAAATTATCGAGGTTTCATACCAGTTTTTCAATATCAGTCCATTGTTTCTTGATCTTCCATGTTGTGGAACGCTATTCTTCAATGGTCATCGCAGATTTGATAATCATATTCGTCTAAAGATTTTGTGAATTCGATTAACTCAATCTTCTTTCCGTTCTTTATCACTATCAATTCCATATTTTTCGAAATTTTCTTCTCTGTTTTCCGAATAATAAAAAAGGAACAAACCAGTGACCTTACGAGAGTTCCGACCAACAAACAAGGGCAAGAGATCCATTGTTTCCTCGAATTGTATCGTAAACAAACTCCCAAGAACACTTTACAATGGCATCAGGACAATATACACGAAATCACATGGGTCTAGTAAATACACGCATACGACCAATACATACGTTCGCTTCGTAGATATAAATAGTAGCATTTCCGATCATCTATCACGACCAGATCAAGGAAGGCCAAGCGTATGACCCTTCAGGATCGTAAGAAGCTAAACGTACGCAATATTTTACTCTTCCGAACGCTGCTTATCCCTCGATTTATAGCGACGGACAGTCGAACTTTAGGATTATGGGGTGTTCAATCATCGAAGATCAAATAGCCATTGTTTATTCATTCATTTTCGTTGAATTGATATAAAAAATGATGTGACATATGGAAGTTGGATGAGTGTCTCGAATTAACAAAAAGAAAAACTGATAATATTAAAAAAGGGACATTGATGGATGAAATGAAAAATTAGTGCAAGGAGAATATATACAGAATATCAGGGTAAGTGGTAGACCAGAATTCATATTAGAATACGAGACATTCGAAGACTGCGATGAAATCATCAATAGAAAAGGATTGATAAAAATAACGAATTTTTATCAAATCGAGAATCGACGTATATGAAGAGGTTCTTCCCAAATTATGGTTTTCAATCCATAGAAATGTTTCTCATGATGGTAAATAAAATTATTCGATTTTTGATCACTTTAACTATCATAAATTTTTCATTTGGATTTTAAAATGGTTGTATCTTCGAAATGATCCGATGTAGTCGAAAATCTGAGAGTAGATAGATCCTATATACATTAAGTAGAAGACTTTCATGTTGAATTGCAGAATTCAACATGATTCGGCGATTGGGCTTGGTTTCATTCAGGAATGTACAAGAATCCCCACAATATCGTTAATGCAGATACGAATCACATTGTGTAACAGCGAATTCAGTGCGATTATTTGCATTAGAATAAACCATTTGCTACATTACACATGTGAGTTCACGATAAAAAGTTAGTCCTTCGTCTACAATTTTTTTCTCGAAGTTTTCGAGATTTTAAAAATTTTGTGTCAATCAATCAATATTCTGATTCATTTTTCCCTTTTTTAAATTACTCATTTGAGATATAGAAGGTAGTTCTAGTTCCTAATATCTCAAGAGCACTAATTTAGAAAGTTACACTACGAATTTGAATTCCCTAGATCAAAGACTCGTACTATAACTTCAGAATCATCAATATCGATAGATCATTCAAGATAACGCTTACATCGGCACCCAAGGAGTCCTGATCTAACTCCTCTGAATTTCTTTGAAAAATAACTGTAAGTCAAAGTCATATGAAACACCACCATGCACTATGATTGCTTAAAATTTGTGAATCAAAGCTGCAGTAAATGCTTCTCCAGTTTTTTTTTTAATGAAGATGTGGCATTAAAAGCAAATCCATTTTCACAATTGAATTCGATATCAGTTCAATTCAAATATCAAGTTTACTTTTCGAAAAGTGAAATAAGCTATCGTAAATAGATTCATTATGTGTGATTGAGAATGTGGCTGAATGGAATGAAAACTGCATATTCTTATTTTGTAGAAGGCTAAACGATAGATAGTTCATTTTGTTTCTGCTGGTTGCTCGTATGGTCAAAGAGAATGCGTTAAAAGATTCAAAACGACGTGAACGATCAAGAGAATGTATTCAAAATCATCTCTGCGATGAAGACGTTTCCCCGACACTTGTTTGGTCTACAAAAAATGATCATCAGAAAAATACCCATATATATTTATGAAAAAGGTAAATTCAAAAGTGATATTCATAGTTTGAATATAAGAAGGAAACATATACTCACAGTCCCCTCATACTCGACAACTCTTTTCAGAAACTTATTTTCCTATAATATAAGCAAAATATTGAATATGATTCCCCGATCTCAGGATATTTAATTGTTCATATGAATCAGTTTCTGTCTACTCGTATTTACTGACCTTGATTTCTCAATAAAAAAACTGAATCTTCACACAAAAAAAATTATTGGTATCACTTGATCGAGTGGATCCCATCATTCGCATAATGGAATACATACAGACCGATTTTATAAGCATTCTCCTTTTCGTGTAATGCTCTGATATAAATGCTTATTGAATGTACTCATTGATACAATATGTGATTCATGAGTGCAGTTGATTCGTTATCGCATGGGCGAATATCAAAATCAATTACATTAAGCTTCGCAAAGTGAGAACGAAACTCACCATGATTGATTTTCAATCTTAATGAAGTCACCAATTAAGATTACGAATTTTCAATTACAGTATCATTTAATTGACCTGAAAGGGTTAGGTGGATGAACGAGTATTTGTTATTCGATTTGTTGAAATGAAATCTGACCACTGCTTTCGTTATATTTCCCGACACCCTTCTTACAATTTTTTATAATTTCACTATATTGGAACTCTTTGATGTCACTGCTTGATTTGATTTTTTTGTCATCGAATCGACAATGTCAATTCCAAGTATGCAAGCATGTTCCTTCGCTAATACAAGTTTGATAATACACCCTGATGACTTCAGCTGGAATATGATTTTCTCACAGACATTACAGATGAAATCAATGGCTGATATTTGAGACAAAAATATTCGTTTAATTCCCCCCAACATGGGGCCCATCCGATGTAGCTCCACTGTAAAACACCCTCATCCAACTAGCAACTTCAAACATCTCCCCTTCTCAATGACTTTTCGTCTCGTGGCTGGCAACTGATCCACGCGTTTTGTTTCAGACGGAGAGCCCATCAAGCTACCGGAGAACCTGGAAAGTTTACCCCGAGCCGACCACTTTCCCACGCAACGTCACCGCTGGAATACGAATGAGGTGGGTACGAAAACTAGGGGCTTATTAAGGATTCACATCCTCTCCGAAGGATGTGGACTTCGGCGGTGGGGTCGGATAATAACCGTCTAGGAACGTCCTGAGACGTTCGCACGGAAAACAATACATGAAAAGAAATAACTTGCTGATTCGACCGATGTAAATGGAGATACAAAATGATAGAACCACTTGAGATTACTGATGAAGCTTGTACTTTTTCGGGCTCCAGATTGAATATTGGCTTTCTTCATTCGAGTTGAAGTTGCCAATAGAACTACTGATGAATACAAAAATGATTTGAATTTGAATCAGGAGATTCTATATGACACTCTTATTCATATGGTTGAAATACTAGATATTGAATCTTCCTTAACACATTTACTCCTCTGATGTCAAGAAGTCAATTTCAGTTCTTTTCTGGGAATTGGGAATCGTCAGAATTCATATCCTCCTTAACAAATGTGGTGCAAAATGATATCGTCCAGGAATATCAAATCATCATTTAAGCTGATATAGATTGAAAGAGAATATTCGCACCAGATTTGAGTAGAGCTCACTTATGACAAAACTAATAATCAGCTTAGTCGATTCTCATACCAAGAACATCAGGTAGCAAAAAAAAAGAGGATTGGATTCCTTCCAGAATGTTTTAAAAGTAGAATGGTGGTGGTATATACGAATTTAAAAATAATATGTATTATTGGCGTTTCTATAAGACCAATGGAAACTTTCTTGATCTTTCAGATCTGAAATGAAATTATGATTCTTGATTCTCGTGATTATCGTATCAGCAAAAACTTATACTTTTCTAATCACAATTATTTCCAGTGTTGAATGATTATACTAGTCCCTTTCCTTTAATCTTCGTTACTGAAGACAAGATTTAAAAATGTCATTTCAAACCAGTGTTTTTTTGACAAATAATATTTTGTCCCCTTTTATTACACCAAGTTTTTTTTTTAAACAGCAAGGTGGGTCGTGCGATACAGCGTTAAATAAATTCCAAAAGAAGAATAAGAATATATGAATTATTTTATTGTCAAATGAAGATACGAATAAAAATGGAAAACAAACAATATTGAATTGAATCCTCGAAAATAAATGGATCGAGAAAGTTATTCTAACAACTCAACCACTTCAGGAGATTTCAACGTTCTCCATTCACTTCCTGGCAGGAGTAGATTTTATTTTTGGTTTCTTTCCTAACCCTTTTTAGGATCTGCATATCGATTCGTCCAGTTCAATTATTGTTGGAGATTTGATTAATTTTCATTCGTATTTTTATTCAACAATGATTAGTTCTCTGTTGTACTTTTGGATACTTCCAAAATATTTGTGAGAAGGTGGTGAGAGGGGGTGATAATTCATTTTTTGTCATATTGCCTCGTTTGGAATAAAAATTGACTTGACCAACTGTTATTCAATTTCATCTCCATTAACGAATGCTTTTATAATAACAGCTCATGCTTCGCTTTTTTAGCCTTCATATTTGTATGTCCTTTGCATTTTATCATTAACATTTTCACTTAGTATACTTTATATTTATGCTTGTTCAAACTTATCCGTACTAATTTATCTGTCCAGCATTTTATATATGATACTGTGGATCTTACCACCTGTTATTGCCCTCATCGCTTTGTCAATAAGAACAAACATTTCTTGGACAATAAAGCACAGTTTTGATTGATTGATTGATTGATTGAATATTTCCACCGACATAGGATCTGAATCATTTACGGTATCTGAATATAACTTGAGTTACGAAAACGAAGGATCAAATGAAACTATAATGGGTTGGAAAATTTCGATCAATTCAATATCATCAGAGATATAAATAACATCAAGAGCTTCACGGTTTTCATCAAGTGCATCAATTATGAACATGAAAGAAACTTTATCGGTAATCTTTCAACATAAATTGACACTAATAGAGTTCTGAGAACTTGAATCATCACGTTCGTCAATAAAATATTCGAAAATATATCCATTTAAATATATTCATAGACTGAAATGTCGAAAAATCTTTATAGTTCTACGATTTTTTCTCCAATTATTATTCCTACATGTATTGAATCACTACACTCTAACTTTTAAGTATATTCAAGGATATGTTCGTAGATTGGATCGTTGATTAGAGTCCCGAGTAAACTTTCAACATGAAATGGCGACTCGAGTTAAGATAATTTTCCAAAGTATAAATAAACAGAACAAACTTGTTTTGTGGTATTCATTCGTGAAAATTCGATTACAAAGTTTGCTGGTTGAATATTGTTCGTACTTTCCGCAAGCTACAAGTCTTATTATTCTGCACACAATCTCCTGAAATATTAGATGTTAACGATATGGCTGTTCTCGTTGTAGAATCTTACACGTGTTTCTTTTTCAATTGTCAAGCACCTTATGCATCTAGTTGATTATAATCATCTTGAAACAAATCAGAATGCGTCACAAGCTTTGGAAATTCAATCACTTGGCCATCTTTTCACGCTTGTTACTTTGCCGATAAATGTTTTTGGGTTCATACTCGTATGAACGAGGATTTCAAAGTTAGCACTCAGTAAACACGATAAAAATTCACTATTTGTAGTCCGGTCGCTGAGCTAATTCATAGTGGAATTATCATACGGAGCCCTGAACAGAAGTCCTGCTAATTTATCACTAATTGGGTGCACTACATGCTGGTATACGAGCAATCAAAATCGCTCGTTATCGTTTGGAAAACAATTTTGCCATCTCCATTCGCAATCATTAGTAACAATACACAGTGGATGGGGTATCTGTAGAACGATATATTGACAGGCGGTAGTTATTCTGAGGAAAGCCACATCAAGAAGCTACTTCAGAGAACGGATATTCGACGAATCTGGAACAGAGAAAACACAATACTTACAAATAGGAGTAGCTTTCACAACCACCACTGTGTCGAACAAGATCCCAAGAATATCTACGATAGTTTTAAGGATATCGCGTGAAAACGAAAATCGAAAATTTTTGGTTTCAGTTTTTTAGGTTAAACCAATCGTACTAGAAATTTTCAACTTAAATCTCATGTTCTTTCTAGAACACCTGTCAACTTTTTTCTCATAAATCTAGAATTTTAAAATTTTTTAGATAACGATTTTCATTCTCCATATGATAATGTATCATACAGGTGGTTTCTTGTGACAGTTTAGTCAAAAATATAATTTTTTTGCGGAAGACATTCCTCCTTTGGACTATGGAAAACAAAATACAGAATTTCTTCAATAAACCTTTACGAAATTTGAAAAGTTCTCATCGTATGAATATGACAACATTCTCGGAATTTGTTGAGTCTCACCTGTAGAAGTTCTGAAAACACACACCAAAAATCGTGAAAACATCCCTTAATATTTGTAGAGATTTCAATTGATTATTGAGACGAAAAGGTGGAATCTCCGATGAGCATTTTTATGTACGTCTTCGGTTATTTTTCTTCGAATCAGCATATATCTTCTTGTTTTTTTTTGAAATCATCCACCCTGTGAACCTCGAATGTTTTTACATGAAACGTATATGAAATTACAGCATAATAAAATAAATGGCAAGACATTATCTTTAAAACGGCCACAACTATACAATTTCACCGTGTTCTTCTGAAGGAGCTACTTTATTTTATTGTTATAACATCGTTTTATATACCAGTTTGCTGCGTTTTGTGGCGCATCCGAATCATTTTATTACTTTGTGTTTCATCACGGAATAGCTCAGAATATAGGATCAATAATGAAATTGGAAGGAAATATTCCCCATTCGACTGAATGATTGCCTCGAACCAAAAACTCCAGAACTAAAATATATATTTATGAATGACTAGTAGAGAAAACAGAATATTTCTTAATGAAAGCTGACCAATACGAAGATTTTAGACCAATAATTGAATTCACATGACCATGAAAAAAAAATGCGATATGCAACGATACCAGATTTTTCTAGATAGTTTTGTTTATGAATCAAACTTTTTCATATAAAGTGACCAGATATAGACAAATTCTATAATTTCTTCTTAAAAAAAAAATTAATGTGAATGAACAGCGATGTGGTGGCGTCTTTTCGATATATCTTCACAGCTAATTTCTGTTCCAATAACATCAGCATCGACTGCACGAATGAAACAAGAATGAAATATTTCTCTTCGATTACTTTCAGAACTCCGCTGCATTCAATATCATGAAAGGTTGGAAAATGGACTTTTCCATCTGTCGATATCAATTTCATTCTATACACAGAACATCCCATTCAGTTGCTTTCCTCTGGGATACGTCTGGGAATCAGCAATTCTGGGGTTTTACTATGGCAAATAAGATACATTTTCACCACAAGATGATGATAAGCAGCATTAGTGCCATCTTGCTTCGTTTTTTTATTTCAATAATGATTTCCTAATTTTTTAGTTGTTGGTACGGTTATGTCGCCAGTTTCTTGATTATTTCTCGCTGGAATTAGGATTTCAAGAAGACAGCTCCTCTCTGCTCATTTTTACCCATTTCAATTCCCTACTGCAAACCACAGAAAATAATGTTACTCGCTCCAATACTCTCAACAGTCAAAAAATAGAAACGCTTTCAGGTTGAAATAAATAAAACCAACGCTGACAACAATCTTCAATGAATCCGCAGAACGTTGAGTTCAAAATATTCTGAAATACGTGTTTGTTAGGAAAATCATCACTTCTCAAGTGCAAATTATCCGGACGTCAGAAAATATCCCGGATTTCTAAAATAAACAATGCGAAATTGGCACGAAGACTTCACTAAAGACCCAGCAAGCAAGGTTGTGGTACGGGAATTCATCGCCTTTTTTTAAGATTTTTAAGAGAAACACTTCTATGAGCTTGGTGTCCCAAGCACAACATCATTGTTTTGTTCTAAAGATTATAATCAATTCGAAAAATCACATCCACCTTCCATTGAACATTTCCTAAATAATATTGGAACAGCAACTGATTCATTATGGAAGCGATGAATATTCCGAATCCATTTCGTGTTTGTTCATAGAACTCTGACATATGTTGTGAGTTAATTCACTTCAATTCAGAAATAGACAATTACAAAAGTAATCTTTCATACTCAGGAATACACGAATGGCTACGCCTCGTCCTTTCTATAGTGAGAAATTTCTCGAATAACTCATTTCTGCTGGCATTCTTGCTTCCTTTATAGTTGAAATTCTCCCGGATGCTTTAGAAATTCGTCGGACGATGAAGCTGTCGGACCCCCAAGGCCTGCTGTAGTTGAAATATCTCGAGACCCTTCAGATGAAGTCATTTGACCCCATGATAGATGGCTTTTATGGTCGAAGTGATCACAAATTTCAATCGATGGATTTTCACACGTGTATTCATTCTCAGTATAGAACATGACTACGGTTTTTTCACTCTCCCATACGGTGTGTTACCGATATCTTCAGTTAGGTGTGATCAAGTTCATAGGTATCCAAAGAAGTGTATGATGTACTATTTCCAGATTCCATTGAAATAGAGATATGTCATAAGGATCTCCTCGATGTTCTCGAATTTTCAAGCTTAAACCTGAGAAATCATCGTATCAATTGAGCTCTCAGGTTTATTTAATAATCTAAGATTTCAATCGTTCGAAAGATATACGTAACCCACTATATTGTTGTGGTAAATTAAGTTCAATGTTGAGAAAACGTGGACACATCATGAAATCACATAAAATATTTTTTATTTCCGATGCCATTTGTTGGCTACTAATACACGAAATGGTATAGAAATTATTCAATATCAAGAGAAAACTATTGTTGCACTTTTTTATTCACTAATCTTTTGTGAATATGAAAATAAAAAATATCCAAGGACTGAAAGTCAGAATGAGCACTAATTTTCCTGGAAACAATTAGAAAAGTCATGTCAAATCAATTTCCATCCCGAATGTATTCGTTTTTATAATCGATAAATATATTTCAAAGAGTCAAGTTCATATACAGTGTGAGGTGATTGTGCTGCAAAAATGTACTGGATTATTTCTTGAGGGATATCATCTCTTCTCCTGAATGACTTGTTCAGAAATCTCTCCATGCAGAATGTGCAGAATGGGAACGTTCACATTATTTCATTATTGAAAAAAACATGTGAGGTTGTTTTCCACAATGATTGTTCGAAATGACCTTCACCAACAAATATAAAACTAATGTCTTCCAATACTTTATCATTTTTCAAAACCCATCTTCCATTTACGTTGATGATCTGAGAATAGAGGATGGTTGTTGCCAATTTATATCACCGTGTGTCTTTCAATGAGGAGTTTTCTTAAACAGAAGAAACGGAATATAATTATATTATTTTATGTAATACAGAGTATTTGATAGGAGTGAGTGAGCTGAAGCCAATTATTGATTGGGAATACAAATTCCACAAACTGAAATTTTGACATACTCACATAAAATATAGTTACAAATTGAAAACAGAACAAAACTGAAGTAAAAATATCAGCTGAGAAATTATATATTAATATTATATTGAAGGAAGTCCATTTTTATAGAAAAAAGAAGAATAAATGAATCCCCTCATATCCCAAACTTCAAGAAAAGAAACTGGATGCTAAGCATAATGAAGTTTCTCATTCTGCTGCTATATTGCTTGCTATTCTGGATAATCTTTTTTTGGATCGAACATCAGAATGGTAACGAAACATTGGCGATATGTAAAATAGTGAAAGGCGAAATAAAATCTTGACAAGCAGGCTTATATATACATATATGAAGTAACTAAGGAGTAGTGCTTTCGACAGGTTGCCAAGTCAGTTAATTGAAATTGATTCAGCAAAAAAAAGTTCGATGAGAGTTACTCGTGTGATCCACATCAACGCTGAAGGGAAGTTCTTAGTTTCATCTCGTATACATCAAGAATTCTACTAGCTACGTATAAATGATCCCTGAAGATACGTGTCGGAATATTCATGATGATTACGGATGTGGAAACATACCGACAGAGCCGCCGAATGAAGGAATTCGGGCCGGAGTAACTCGGTCAAAAGTCCCGCCAGGGTCGCAGCTAACTCCGAAACTTCCAACGTTCACAGAGATTTCTCTAATTGGACAAACTCCGCACCGCGCCTCTTGCTTTTATTTCTGACGTTTCGCAAAACGGCATGGTATGTACCATTCTTCGATTCAACACGAGACTTTTATTTTATGTTTCATTAGACAATTCGCTTGTTTGAATTCGAAGTTTTTATTGCTTTCCCTCCGCTACGGAATTTTTATAAAGTTTTGCTATTCGAACGCGCGTTCGCCTTTATTGACTCTCTAACCCATTCTGAATGCATCGAATTTATTGTCTCACGCTATTTTGGTTTTATTCCAGTTCTGAGTCGAACCGGTTTATGGGCAACATTTTCCACATATCTTTCTGATGACAGTTCTTTGTGGAATCCGCAGAAAGCCACAGAGACCGCGTAGTGAGGAGGCTGAGCATATTTTTTGCTGGTGTTTTTCGAGTTCTTTCGAATATAAAGCTGAAACAAACAGGAACGCGTATTTACACAGCTATCCGAACAGAAAATAAATATTTGTTCGGGGTTTGATAACATAACGAATTGGGTACAAAGTGAAACCGTAAGAGAAGAATGAATGGTTCACTGGCAAAAAGACACACTGAGTGTTTACGAATCGGAAATGATTTTCTTGGCTCAACATATTACATGCTGTTGGATTTAGTGGATATCTGTTTAATCAGGACCTTCCACACTCAATTAGAGAGAGCAACGCATTTCGATGCTCAACAATTTTATACACTGGATGTCCTGAGTTGTCAATGTTTGTTGTTATCGAAATAAAAATTACAAGCTCGTGCTATCGTTGTATATCAAAAATGTCTTCAGAAGATTTTTCGTTCAAAACGGTCTTGTCCATCTATTTTATATTCAACTTGAAAGGGACAGACCACTGTAAATCATACTTCAAGATATATTCATTATTGACTGTTCCAATAAGGCATGGCAATGAAATAATTATCCAGAAACATTCAACTAGCCTATATGAAAAGACTACTTCTCCAGCTGGGTACAAAATTATTCAATAATCTGCCATCTGAGTTATACTATAACCTCTGTACTGATATTTATCCTATCGAATTATATACTTCATTGGCAATTGCTTATTTGTATGCAAGAAAATAGCTCATATGAGCTTTGGCATACTTGAAAATAATTCTTTAGCAAAAATTATATTCGAACTGTATTTGAACATCTATGTATTCGAGAAATATAATCTATTCTATTCTATAGGAACCAAAAGATGAATAGATATAGATATATTATATTCTATTCTATCTATCAAATATATGGCATGTGCTCTCAGGATGTATAAGAATCATGATCATCATGAGAATTTGTACACATGTACTTGGAAGTATAGGAGTATCAGAAAAAAAAATCGGTAAATTATCAGAATTCAACAATTTCAACGCAATCTAAAATTTCAATAATGAAGTTCAAACTTCAAGTAATGTAAAAAACACAGTCTCGACAATATTCAATCCAATCGACCATAGTTTCAACTGGAATATCTAATACCATGTTATAGTTTCAGTTGCTTGGAATTCAGTGTAATCTTTTCGATTTTTTTTTTATATTTATTGTTATTTCATTTTGTCACCCATGAGCAATCCAGCACTCCAATGATAGAGTTCAATCTGAATTAGGTACCAACTATCAAGTTGATGTCCAATATTGTTATAACTATAGTTTCAGCTGTTTAGAAGTTAGTGAAATGAATTCTAACATTTGTTGCTGCATTTATAATTTTTGAAACCTCATTATATGAAGTATTTCTTCAAAATCTACCAGCTCAACAATTAGTAATTATATAGATTGATTCCTATTGTAACGATCTTCGACACTTATTCAATGTCAAGCGAAGCTACGTGTAAAAGCTAGTGAATTGAACTTTTTCTCTGATTTGCTAAATCCTGTACAATGGTCATTTCAGTGCTGCTTATATGAAATGGCACATAGAAAACGCAATAAGATTTATGTTTCCTACTGTTAATTTATGTTTAAAACACTTCGTCGGTTCAATTGAAATATTCAAGGTTTTATTTTCATTTGAACTTGTATATTGTTGATTTCTCAGAATGAATTGATGAATTTTCATGGGAATATAAACATCACTCATTCCCTAATTTTTAGTAACGGAAAATTGGATTGTCAAATGCATAATAATTCAATCGGGGTCATATAAGGTCTAGCTGGGTTCACTGAATAACCTATTAATATCAAGTTTTACATCTCAACATGATAATAATACGATAAAAATCAAGAATATCGGCTCGGTTCTAGCCTGAATCGACTTAATTCATCACCACCAAAATATTATGTATTTCGAAACGATTTCTTTAAATTCCGGTAATAAATCATCGAATAATCAAGCAGCTAGCATTAGGAAGTGTCATTTTCTTGTAGGGGAAAACTGGAAAATAATAATTTAATCGATGCCTACTCGTGTTTCTGGTTGAAAACGTTGGCCATTTCGTTACAAATTGCACCATTACCGTTAATATAGAAATACTCGCCTTATCGACAGCGACATTAGTGATTATCGGATAACAAAATATAATTCGGGGTCTGCTCAAACGGAGTCAAGGACGGTTATTATTTTTTCGGGTGGAATCGCATGTCACGAGTTACTCAAATTAGTACCTGAAACTTTCGACACGATTTTACCGAAATGATGCATGACTTATTGCACTACTAAAATCATCGACAAAAAAGCACCCTCTTTCAAACCGTCTAGAATCAGAAAGGCTTAGAATTCAATAGAATAGCAGGAATTGTTGTCCTAGTCAACTATAAATCTATTGAATTTTTGATTCAGCATACCAGCAAAAGTTTGCATTTTGCAGTTTTGAATCAATTTACTTATCCAATATTTATGAATGTATATGCTTTGAAAAAATCTCGGCTCACTTTCATCGAACACTTGAGTAACATAAATTCTCTCGAGTGGTTTCCATCACTCGAGAAAAATCTTCAATATCTTGATAATTTGACGGCTGTTGTCGAAACCTCATGGTCTGATTGGCACTTGAAATTGGTTTCAGCATTATTATGTAACTAATATAATTACGATTTCTTGCATCAAACACTATCTCGATATCTTTCCTATTCTACCAAAATTCTAAGGCTTCCATAGAGTTGAATGCTCATATCTTTTTCCCAATAATGACCGTAGTGATAATGTTCTCGAAGATCTATCGATTCGTGGAAAAATTTTGCATCAACATGTGCTCAATATTAGAGCAGGATAACCAGTTACAAATAATAATAAAACAAAATTATGATGACAATAATTACAAAGTCAAGGCAGAATAGAAAGAGTCAAGTACATTGAGTAATAAAATGTATTGTAACGATAATGCAATGGGATTAGTAGAAAGACTGTTGGGTTAGCAAAGATAAGAAGATGTAGAAGATCTAGATTATTCGGAAATGATGTGACCAAAAAAATGATGAGATATAATAAGAACCAAGAATGTCGACTTCTTTCTAGATCTTTAGTTCTAAATAGGTTCACAGAGTATTTTGGTTTTCTGTTATTTACTCGAACGTAAATAATCTCATAGTATCTAACAGAACATTTTTCCATGGACTAAGAATATTAAACATCATTATTTACTTCTGCTTCAAGCCTAGGCATCAGAGAAATGAGTTTATGTATAAAATAGTGGGATCTTGAGGTGAAGTCAAACTATTCAGGGCATAGCGTAATGAAGAATATGGACTATGCCAACTGTTGATCATTATTTTCATCATTTTCCCTCAACAAAAATGATGTTAGGATGGTTATCATATAATAAAGCACATGGGGCTAATAAAACACACTCAACCAGCAAACACCCAAAATCCCAGCTTTCCATAAATTAAATTTTAATTAATATCAAACACACACACACGGTGCACATTAGAGACAGAATGACCATGAAGCACCATAATTCCTGTGCGTTCTGGCATCGGACAGTGTTGTTTTTGGTGTTTGGAGGGGTGGTTAAGGTGAAATACTGTGTAAACAGGGTCCAACCTGCGACAACACTGCTCTCTGCGAAATTGGGATAACATGCGAAATTGTTATTACCCACAAGCGCGACCTCTTGATCCACAGGGTTGGACTTTCACGGTCAAAGAGATGGATTGACTTGATATAAGAAGGAGTTTGGTTTTTTATGTCGATAGAAGAGGTAGCATTACTTTGCTTTCTCGAGAATAATATTCATATTCAATGCATTATTTTCGATAGAACATGAAAAGTATTGGAAAAGAAATATTTCATGAAGATATAATCAATAAAATATTATTCAGAGTTAAGCTTTCGTTACCACCTTGAATTCAAGATCACATTTTTCCTAGTAAAACTTGCAATAAACTCCATAAATCCATTGATAATATCAAATTTCCCATATATGAATATGATTCTTTGTCAGAAGAAATCGTTATTTTTAGTTCAACGATGCAGATGCTAATTATATACAGGGTGGCCCATTAGTGTGTGGAAGTAGAATTACTCACTTAGGAATGAGAATACCAAAAAAATTCAAATAAATGTTGCTATATTTGTGCAGATATATAATCCTCAAATATTTTGAGATATACAGGATGATTAGCCTGAGCGGGGCGACATAATGTTTCCTTTTTTTAATAGAACATCCTATATATTTTTTAACCGTTGAACTCAGCGTAAAAATCTGCAACCAATACCATCTTTTTTTTTCAATAATTTGCGACGTTGTCAATCTGGAGCGAAAATTACGAATATTCGACGATATTTTGTGCACCATAAATGGTGTCAAAAAAACGTTCACGGTGATGTATGGCTGCTCATATTTGGTTAATTCGAAGATAAAGGATGGTTGAGATGTCTGAACACAGTAGAAGTCCAGTTCTTGATCAGGGTGTTTTCAGGAGAAACGTTAATTCAGGAGATTTCAATTGACGATAACTTCATTTTTTCAAATGGAGCACCCAGTTTATTATTCCACCATCTAGTAGGACTACTTTATGCTTTTATATTTTGTCCATTTGATAAACCTACTAAAATCGATTGTTTTTGAGGAAATTACATTTTTAGTTTACGATTCGAAAATTTCCACGTTTTCATCAAGCAACCTTTAAATATCTCGTTCAAATTGAATGAAATGAATGGGGTATCAAAAAAAATTCCAAGAATTATCATGACGATAAGTGGAAATGTTTTCGATAATTATACGACTCATATGATGCATTATGCTCAATTTTTTGTTAAGAACTTCACTTCTCAAGTCTATGGGTTGCTGCAAGTCAGGTGACCTGGAAAGGCATTCATCAACTCTTTCACAATCTGCATTGGAATACATCATCTAGATATCACGATAATATGTTTTTTTAACGGCTTCAGTCGAGTCAGTATACGGACAAGTATGAATAGTATAATTGTAGTCAAAATTTCCTTGTTTGAATTTGTTCAAATTTGGTTGATATTCAACTCTCATCTGGTACTTGATATAGCTTTCATGAGTCATGACAATGTTGAGAATTCAACAGATGCTGTTCTTGATTGCAATTGGACAAAATATTTCCAAGCACAACTCTTTCTCCCAGTTCTCACGATTTCGTTGTGTTCATCATGATGACGTTCTCATTGCATTAGCAAATTGCCCATCGATGTAACTTATATGTATTCCTCACATTTTCGGTATTTTGTATTAATATCCGTCCCTGTGCCAAAATGTTGGTTGCCTGCTGTTCGAAATAGGCTCGGTCCGAGCCCTCATTATACTAAAAGGCCCATTCCATTTCAGTACAACGTCCTAATAACGATAATATTAACGGAAATTAGATTCCTCTACACGAAGAAAAGTGCGTACGAATATTTAGGAACGAATAAAAAGCATCAGCGTGTCCATCAATGAATGAATTTTTTAAAATTAACACTGCAAACAGAAGCAGTAACAGTAATGAACCGATGAATATTTCATATTCTATTCTGATGACGACTGTCTACATCTTTTGAAACAGGTCAGAAACTATCGACATGCCATTATAAATGTTGTTTTCCATGCACATTCAATAATAGAATATTTGAGGAAATTGACTAATACACAATTCAATGTGAAATTGTATAAAAGGGTAGACTTTTTATCAATGCTACGTTGCTGTAAAATATATTCATCGAATGCCATGAATACTCACCATATATCGTACATATGGAATAAAGAGGCGAAAATTTCATTACATTCCAACATCGGATGTGTAGATGGAATGAGGCATTTTGTGTCCTTGCGATCTGGGAATATGGAATTCAGTCTTTGGAGAATAGTTGCACAATCAGCATACCCGAGTAGAATTTTCTACTGAAATATCTGCTGTGCAACCACTACCAGACTTCCTAATGATTTGATGTCGAATCCGGAGGCAACATATTCTAGGAATTTCCTGTAAACTCCATTCTTCCACATCGATAATAACGATGATATTATGGAGATTAGAAAGCCTCCAGACTACGACCATTACAGATTCATTATGAACATTTCCTAGTTATGCTAGAATTCCCTAGCTAACCCTATTTTAGTGACCATATTCCATTGAACAAACTCAGGGTTCTCCATGATTCAGGAAGATTAGATCAGGTATTTCTTTCTCCAATGTAGAAAAGAAAAAGTGAAACTAATTCCTTCCATTTTGGTTATATTTCTTGAATATCTCCGGAAATAATTTCTTCATCTTCAATAATTCACGAGATACTTATGATGAGAATCGAATAATGAAACATCTGGTACACATCAGTCGAAAACGGCATATTCCTGTTATAATTTTTCATTGCACGTGTTTCAGATTTTCGTGCACCACTCATACCCAACCTTACTGATAAAATTCCTTTTTCTGTACAAAGCTTATTCTAACCAATTCATGTTGCATGTTATATCGCGAAATAATTACATCTCTTGCCATTCTTTCTCTCGAAATGAATGATTCCATCGTTATGGGGAAACCAATAAAAGAGTCATAAATCTGAACCATAATACGATTTTTCGCTACGGCCGATAGGAGAAACGCAACCTGTTCTCGTCTCTACCACATTACAAATTTCCAGCCGTTTTTTAATAAGATTCACGCATGAGATGGGTGATCGGTAAAAAATATTTCTCCGCTTTTATTATTTGAAAGAAACAAGATCTGAAAGAATTCCGGAAATCGGATGAATCCAGCAAGAACTCGAAAAATTTAGCTAAAATGTACAGTAATTCATCACAATAATTCATCGAAACTATTCTATAGGATGACGAGGAATGAGTGTGAGAGTTTTCAGGAAATGACTCTTCAAAGTAATAAATGGAAGGGAATCTTCTCCATATAAATGACAACAGATTCGTTAACGTTCAATTTCAATTCTTCATTATTATTCTCAATATTATCATTGTTCTTCTTATATTTTTTGAAAGCCAATTTCACTCTGACGGATCCACAATCAATAATCAAGTCAAATATCGGCAACCTCTCTTACATGGTGTTTGTTTTTCGTCTTTCAACGTTCCTTGGTGAACTTATCAGGCAAAAAAATGAGTAGCACTCTCGACCCGACTTAACGTTGTTGTCGTATTCTCTCCCAAAACTCTAAATATCCACTGAACGGTCGGTCCCTTTGGTATACATCCAGTTCTCAACAGATATTGGTTACAACTCTGTCAAACGTCACGAAGGATATCGAAACGACTCTTAGACCAGAATACCAAGTCAGTCCTCCTATTTGTCAATTTCGACAGAATTTCGTGATTTCTTTTCCTCTTGCGAGCACACCTCACCCGAGATTGAATGTCTCTGTAACAGCCCATACTCGGAAATCATACGCTTTTAGGAACGTTGAAAAATGTTCCCTATTTTCTTTTACAACTCATTAAGGACCACGTCATCCAGTCATAATATCATCGGTATCTTTTTTTCGAGTTATTCACGAAGAAATTGTAATGCTTCCTGGTGAATCAACGAACTATTTTTCCCACTCTTATTGAGTCACGAAACAAAATGATTCCAGAGTTATGTTCATTTGAAATTGCCTCCTCAATCAGGTGGCATCAATATTGGGTTATTCTTCTGGTATAGATGGTTTGATAACAGACCCATCAAATTGCCAATTGGAGATTCATTTGACAGATTTAACTAGAAATCCTAACATTTCTACTACGAGCAATAATCCCAATATTTGTTCTCTGAACATTACAGGATGTCTCCTTTTGTGGGAAGTTTAATATAAAAAAAAAGTGAGGTGGAGAATGTTCGTTAGAACAATGGCATGCTAGTACAAAAACTTCACCTGCAACTCTTACAGATATCATTCCAGGTTCGACAGTAGAAGTCGGGTGAAAATTTTATAGTTCGGTACTCTGAAAGTATGGCTGAATTTATCTCAGGAATAGGAACGATTCCAGCGGTTTTTTCCCATTGGAATAGAATATCTTCCCTTTATGTTCTCAATATGAAACGCAATTGGAATCAAGATTTGTTTTATTCCTCGGAAAACGTACGTCTCTGCATGAGTGACAAAGTGCCATGCATGAATGTGAGTTCTTGGGAAATCGAAAATATGCTTGTGTGACAAATAATACCCTTCACTCACAAAGGAATTGCCTATCGGGAGAATTTCACTTTGTTTCGAGGAATCCTTCTGTGGCAGCTTATATTTGTTACGTAAAGATTTTTTCCGAGACAAATAAGATCGGTTTCAATCCAATTCGTTTCTAACATGAGTGGGGGTATATTTGCTGGATGAATAATGGTGGAGAATTCTCACTGGAATATATGTTGGGATTAGTATTTTGAATGCAAATAGGACTCAGTTTATATACAGTTGACTTCAGAGCTCGGAATTCATTCATTTCAATCGAATATGACTATATCTGAGAAAGATGAGATAAGAATAAGAAGAAAGATAGGAAGAAAGATAAATTCACATTTTAATTTTTTTCTGTTACTCGTTGGACTATCTTGAATCCTAGTAAAAACAATGGTCTCCCATGTTTTCGAGTGATGACAACTTAAACAGTATTTTCATTTTTCTTGAATCAATTGTGAAATAAAATAATCATCCTCAAATGTCACTCAACATTTTCACTAATCAAATGAAGCTTTATGGTCTTCCAAACTGTTACATACTTTCATCAAAGGTATTCAGCGATACTCCAGAATCATTTTTTCGCAATCTTTCAGGGCTTTTTCACAAAAAAAATATGGAATAAATTTTGCTTTCAATTTGATGATGGAAAACGTATACGTGAAAAAGATGAAACGTGATATTCCACAGAATACAGAGTTGTCAACTTCTCCACCACTCAATTTCGAAGGAAATACGATGAGAACTCCGACGAGTTTTTGTGAGCGACTATAACATCGTTATGGTCTCTGAAAATATTTTGTTTAAATAACAGAAAGTTTCTCACCCAAGTGTCATAAACTCCAGAAAAAAATCATGATAATCCTTCAACATTGAAAAAACTATCACTTCTGTTCAGATCATAATTATAAAACACCAGTGAATAGAGGTGAATAATGTGGAGGTATTATTCCCATATAACTAACTCAAGGATTTTCTATGATATCTTAGACTTTATACTTATACAACAATAGGAAGAAAACACTAGTTTATTTATCAATCTGACGGATGAACGAAGTTTAATATTCGTATAAATAAAATTTTGATGCAGTTGCCAACGAACATCCTGTCAGGAAGTAAATCCAATGAAAAAGTTACCTACTTCTGGAAAAAGCAAGACAATAACAATAAGTTTGACAGGATCTCATGATTCACTTAGAACTTACCGTCAATATACCTGATCAAAATGATAAGTGCACTACTGCTAAGCCTTGACTAACTCCTCAAAAACCGACTACTTGACGACCTTCTGTCAGTCACCTAGTCTCTTGAAAAAAATCATGATCCATTCCTTTCTGTTTTTAAAATTTTCCGTTGCGTTTTCATTATCTCAAAATGGAATCATAATCAGCCTTTATATGGTATCAATTGCTGATCATTATGAACAATGAATACAAATATCATGCTCTTGAAGAAAACACTGATATTATTCTGGATGCAGGTCATTCCACCGAGAATGTTCCCAGAAAAATTCTCTATCTACGATTAAGAATGTTTCGCTAGAGACAAAATAATATCCAGTCGTAAACTCCGACTTATCTTGGATTTACAACCTCCGAGGAATTAGATGCTGAGAGTCAGACTCTAGCCGGGATAATAAAAACGGAACAATGTCGAGGTATCGATCGGTCTGAGTGATCCTGACCCTTGGCTATTCGTATCGAGGTCAGTAATCACTGATCTCACGCCTCAGAAGCTTCACTGCTCTATATCAGTTTGCTTATCCTAACTTTCCTAACTGGAGGAAAGTAGGTATCAATTTCAGCATATCAATTAAGCAACTTTCGCCAAATTGTTCTACTGTTTTATCATAAATTATATTTCCAGTACTATTCATGCCGAAACGAGCGGATTTGAATTGGAAATCATTTGTTATTTCTGGGTATATTAAAATTGAGTGTGATCAGTTGGTTAATTTATTCTCGATTGAATTAGAAGAGGAATGTCTAAAAATCATAGTAGTGAAGAAGAAAATTGAGCAATAGGAGTTCTCCATCAGCTTGGTCAAATTGTTAGAGCCCGATCTAATGTAATGCATGGCATGGAAGGAGACCTCTTACTAATCTTATCGGATCTCTATGCAACCTAAGTATCTCGTCAGCTCGTTTTTCACATACCAACCTGAACTAGTTCACTATATACTTGTTGTAGTATTTTGATCCGTCTCTTGATACAACTATCAAGTTTGATTTTAGAAAAGCCAATCCAAGCTGATCCCTCTCTAGCTAGTCAGCTATTCCATTGCCTCCCATTCCACTGTTTTCAGTTACCTAGATCAGATTAACTTATTTTGAACTTAATAGTGTCAGAATAGTGTCAGAACTTTGCTTGGTCTTTACCAACTCAATCAGATCATTCTACCTTACGCCTTTCTAGAGGTCTTCATACCACTCATTTTGATCTGGGATGAATACCTCGAAAGATCTGAACATCTTATGGAGGGTGTTTCATTAATATGGTAAAAAAATTAAACTGGGATTAGAGAGGACCAAAATATGACGATTGAGCGCAATATCGCTTATACAAAAGTTGATGATTGAAAAGATATAGTGCGTTCAAAGTTAAAATTTTATTTGCATATTTCTTGATAGCTTCGACAGAAATTTTGGCATGAGGAAGTCTTTTAGTGCTCAAGATCATTTATCACTTTCAAACATTTCGGCAGATGGTTACATATTCTTTCACTCTCATATACAGGGTTATGATAAAGTAATGCACAAAATTCATAAAACGTACAACGATCACTTTTGAGAAAAATGCATAAACACGTCAAACTGTTCTTTTTATTCCGTATCTTTTGACATAAGTTACAAAAATAACACGTCAAAGTTGTCAAAGTTATGACGTCATCAACATTTTTTTTTAATGGGAAACTAAGATTTTTATCACATTATGTGATAGAGCTTGTGTTTTTACACACGGGAAAAATAGTTGCAGTAGGGCTCACATAGGAAAAAAACGAGAAAAAGAATGAAAAACGTGATAACATAACCAATTATAAGAGGTCAAATTTACACTTATCTAGTAAAAACATTTATTCTTATGAATTTTTCCAATTGTTTTACTGAAACAACAGATTGTCAGTGTCAGTCGTACAATACGTGTCACCACAGTTTCAATATTATGGCTCGTTTAACCGAAAGAGAAAGGATAGAAATTCTAATGATGGTAGGTGGAACTATTTTTCCCGTGTGTAAAAACACAAGCTCTATCACATAATGTGATAAAAATCTTAGCTTCCCATTAAAAAAATTTGTTGATGACGTCATAACTTTGACAACTTTGACGTGTTATTTTTGTAACTTATGTCAAAAGATGCGGAATAAAAAGAACAGTTTGACGTGTTTATGCATTTTTTTCAAAAGTGATCGTTGTACGTTTTATGAATTTTGTGCATTACTTTATCATAACCCTGTATAATTGAATGTTTTGCGAGCGTTGTTTTTGGTAATGGCAGGATTTCGGGTGGTTACATGTGTGCGAGTCGTATTCGTACTCAAAAACCGTTTGTTATGAATCAAATAGATAGTTCCCAGAATGAAAATACTAGTTAAAGTGAGTATTTTTTAGTGATCAAACATTGTGTTGATCGTTTATCAATTTCAATGATACATTTAATATACACTCATAATTCTCCAGTGACTTTGCCAAAGTATTCTCGCAAGAGAGTAAATGTTTCGTAGCATTCTCCAAACAACAATCAACCCCGAAACTATGAAGAGCCGAAGCGGATTGAAATAAACAATTAAACTTGCTCCATTACTCGCCTCCGTTCCCATCCACCAGACCGAGCGTTCATTCTTGGAGGACGCCGCAAAATACAAAATATATACGAGCGAAACAAAAACTTTTGTGTCGCTGGTTTTCGTAATAATATTTCCTACGTTCTATCAGCCGCAAGGAGGGTGGGTGGTTTATTCTGTTAAAGTACCATCTGTCTGAACAAACAAGACAGTATTTACAGTAATAAATGCCATACCATATACCGTTTGCTATGTGAATTAACTGAAATATATCTGATGAGTGAAGACTATGCGGCGCTAGTTGAATGTACAGAGTTTCGACGAATGAATTCGAGTTTATTTGAGGAGGTATGAATGGAAGAGAAGTGAATATAACATCTCATTCTCTGAAAATACATTCTTGAATAGAATACCTTATATTTTTCGGCCTTTAAGGTTGATGAAATTGAATATCAAAACAAGTTCAATTAGCTCCAGATGATCTATGAAAATGTGATCCAATTGGAACAAGTATAGGAGTTGGATAAAAGTGAATATAATATTTAGCTGGAAATGGGGACGTCCTATTGAAAATAGTTCAAATCTGTTTTGCTGTGGTAGCGAGAATAAGCGATGTAGATCGTGAAATGCTAAGGAATATGGTCAGACGAATTGATGTTATATCTGGGGGTTCCACGGGGTATTGTGTTGGGACCTTTGTTGTTTATTTTGTATATCAACGATATCAGCAGTAATACTTTATTTGCTGCCTTTCCGAATGATATCACCATTTTATCTAGCGGCGAGACTTCAAAACGGACCCTTCAAACAATGCAAAGTCGGTGACTAAATTCTTTTATAATGAAAAATTAATTTCGAATCAAGAGGTAATGCTATGCTAGGCAATTCATGCGAACCGTCGTTTGAATCCTTTCCACTGACTCGTATATGGCATAATAATCATAATCATAATCATAATTTATTAATCCTTGAGATAATATAAGATTATTTTGACAAATCAACTAGATTCTATAAAGTTTTTCCAAACCTGTATACACCAATTCGGTATCATGAAACGTATATTTCAGAAGTTGTAGGAATTCATCCCATTTTCAAATGCTGGAACTCTACTTTGGCATTGTGTGTTCTGATTGAACTGAAAAATAAATATATATATTTTCGAGGCATTCTGCTCGAATAGGTCAAGATACCTTACTATCCATTGTGTATTGTTATATTTTCTGCTAGTCAACTGGATTGAATAACTAGCCACAGGACAAAAACCACTCATAGTCCCCACTGGTGATTGTATTTTTTTTGTATCTGTATGGAAAGCCAGTTGTAATATGATTCTGGAGATTTGTACAATGTGAAAAATATGAAAGCCTTCACAGGTATATTTTCTTCAATGTAATACAACCGGTTATTTTGTCAGAGAAATGTCTGAATGGTTCTTTCAACTTTTTCTATCTTTATCTATCTTTGTCATTTTCTAATGAAAAATTGTTACTTTTTTGAAACTGTCTTTCGAGAATGTATTGGAACCCATGACTCACTTTTTTTTTTCATTTCAAGAACGGAAATAACTGTAGTCCTTAATGGTGAGACGTCTGGTAAATCACAAATTCCAATAACTTTTATATCGACATTTTTTATTCATTCGTGAATTACCTGATAAAATCTGAAATACTGGACCTCTTGGTTATTAAAATATTATTATCGCTGATTTCACCTTTTTTTCTTCGCTTCAATAGCAGATAATGAGTTCAAACATAAATTTTAATAACTTCTACTTCTGAATTTCGCATCAAAATATTCGTTCGGAACCTGTTGAGATTTCGTTCTCACAAAATACAAACTACCCTGTTTGTTCCGAATATATTTTCGACGAGCCATGCTGTTCTTTTACAGCCATCACTGAAGACTAGCTGAAGTCCCGTCGAGCCTTTAATTAGGGAAATTGTTTTGTGGAAACGACTTTTGGGGCAATTATCATCCTTCCTAATGTTTATTTTTGACATTATGCATTTTTGGCTGGAATATTTCCGCTTCTGTATAATGTACACTAAACGAGTTTTTCTGGACCATTAGATTTTGTTCCAGTTGAAATAAAAATTGCAATGGAATTCCGCAAGATAAATTTTATATGGATGATTGAATATATGGGTATGTTCTCTGAAACGAATATGAAATTCTGATCGTTGAAGTTTGTCAAAAAATTAATAGTAAATAAAAAGTACTAATTGGAAGAAAATAAATCGAAATAGTAGTTTTCTGGAACAATTTTTGTGGAATATGAATGTCGAAAAAAAAAAGTTCAAATGAAATTCAATACTATGAATGCATGTATCAACTATTCATGTAGAATCAATTGCTATAACAAAAATATCATATTACTAAGAGTTGTTAATGAAATGGAGTATCGAAATAAATTTCAGCTGATTCTCATCACGAACATTTTTATATTATTCCATTATACTGCTGTTTCGTTTTTGAAAGTCCTTTCTTTGAATGATAATCAGAAATGAAAACCTGAATCAAACGAGTTCATAATGATCATGAAACGAATCGTTCGTCTCATCGACAATTTAAAATTCAATGAATCCTAATTAAACATCCGAACCACAAACCAAATGGTGAATATTCAACTTCCTGATGGCAGTCATATTCTGAACCCCAACTAATTAATCCTTCTGGAAACTCCGTTAATAATAATTCTTATCAATCGATCAACAAGCTCGTAGAAAAAGAAAAAAAAAAGGGAGCTGACAAACAGTGAGCCAACTCATTAAAGGAAGATCTCTTTTGATAAATTGTTTGCATTGTTGACAGAGTAATGGGTAATTAATGCAGCGCACGTCTGATCTTCATTAGCTATGTATAAGTGACACATTTTAATCGCGCTGAATTAAATGTGTTCAAATTCCGGTGTTTGGATACTCCGGGTTGTGGGATACAAATTGGTGCGCGTAATCATTCACGCGTCCAAATACTGCTTCTGATCTTCATGGGTTAGTTCATTAAGAGTGAATTTATACCCGTAGTGGAATTTTATGTAGACTGACTTCATACCGCTTCGTTCATCTGTTTCTCAATCAGAATGTGATAGAAAGTGAAGTCTATTGAATAAGCACCATATGTGATGAATTTATTTGGAACACGGTTTTATTTATTACAAAGCTTCGGGCAAAATCTGCAAAACATTCATCATTGATACTTTTTGTAATTTCTCAATTGTTTCGTCAGATAATACTTCAGTTTCATCTTCATGAACTCATCTTTTTGTCATCTGTGACAAATAACTCAAGGTACGTTTACTATTATATATTCATAAACTGACGTATGAACTCATCTTTTATGAGAAAAATGTACAATAAATTGTGAGATACGTAACTATATTGATACTGATCAGTCATGTTTCTATCAAACCTAGTCTGGATTTTGGATATTATTCGAGAATGTCATACCTGAAAAAATTATAGGAGGACATATGGAACTGTATAATTAGAAATCATTTATAATTATAATCTTCAAATAAGTGATGATCGAGCCATAAATTAGATGTTTTGCTCATATCGCCTGGCTATATCAATTTTGAAGAGTGTACAAATTGTTTTTTTTACCCCAGTATTTTGGTTTCATACATCATGTAGTTATTACGTCTGATCATCTGAGCATATCAAATGAATATCATAACAAATAATGAATCGTAGCAAGTTCAATATATTTCTTATGAAAAATCACTTCTAATGGAAAATGGTTGATAATGCAATTATAGTTCACTATAAAGGTCTGATTGTCGAAGAGTTTTTTTGTCGGGAACGGTCGCGAAAAGGTGGACCTGTTGCTCCAGAGCTGTGGTCAATGGAAGGAACATATGGAATGAGATAATAATGAAGCTGCAGGTTTTATTTCTCTAGGGAGTTCGTTGTCTGAACCATTCCTATTCAGTTATATAGAAAAAAAGAGTATCAATTAAGTGTAGTCCTCACAGCAACAAACATGACATCGCCAAAATTCTGATATTATCTACTAGAACTCATGATTGGGCTCCTGTCGAGGTATTGAAAGCTTAACAATTACATGAAGAGTATCGGACGGATACAATCATTCGTAGATTCTGCCAAGAAGTCTAAAAAACCTCAGCACACATTTTGTCTTTTTACGGGGATCTGTCGAGGCGCAGATTTTTTACGCTGGGGAAAGGAAAACCGCTACTTTGAAAGACTCAAGGTCTGGCCTACGGAGTACAGTTACAAAAATTGGCCTAGACTTGGAACTCTTGCATTGAATGTACGTTTCGTAGACCAGCAACTCTATCAAGAATGTTTTTTTCTTCGAGGTATTCATGATATTTCATGAACACTTCTAAGATGCAAACAAACAAGTTTCATTCTGCATGATATTAACGTAATATTTTCAATTATCTTCAGGTCGAATAAGGATTCGCTCTTATTCGATCTCCACATTTGATACCATTTTCCCGAACTCGACTATCACCTTATCGCACGCACGAAACAGATAACGAGAACAGGCCAGGATGAAAATCCTACTCGAAAGGAAAAGTTTCCGTGGACTGGGAGCGACCCGCGACTTATCTCGTCTTCCTGTTCAATGTCGTTCAATGGTGAAACTTAAGAAAACGCGAACGAAAAACTTTCTACATGGCGCACGATTTCTCCTTTGCACGTTCTTTCGCTCCTGGGAGTCTGCTTCAACCTGAATGAACTTCGAAACTGGAAGATGATATCGATGAAATATCACTACTTTCTTGACAAAAAAGATTCGTAATACGTCTAATGGACGGAGAAACAGAATTTTATCTCGGATTCCATCCTTTTATGAACTCATCAGACCTTTGTGGAGACTTGCAGAAGCAGAAGCATTCTACAAATCTCCTAATTGGAGAATTGCATAAGGAATCATAATCATCAATCGGCAGATCAGCACTACCGGTTGAACCATAAGGAAATAAATACAAACAATCGAATAGAAAATCATATCACATCATTTGAAATCAAATTTTACTAAAAGAAAATAGTATCCGTCCTTTGGGTATCAGCTAATATAGGGTGAACCTATATGGAAGATGGAAGGTTTTCAAAAAACTGAAATGGAGTTTCGAGCCAAGTTATCAAATAATATCTAGTACATGTATAAAAAAAAAACATGTTCTCATTTGAATCATTTTTTGATTCATTTTAACTGGAGAATGAACTAATTTATATGCCAAATTCCAATTGATACTGAAATTTTGTTAAATATCCGTAACCTCACACTTTGGGTATCAAAATATAATATACCATAAAAGGTATCATTACCATCCTCCAATTGATGAGAAGATGAACACGAAGATACATTCGAAAATAATGAGATTTGTCTATTTTTCAATATTATTATGAATTTTAATAGACCTTGTATAATACAGAACGAATTTCTTGCATTAAACTCGTATATAAATATGAAAATTCTAAGCACTAACAGTTTAATTGATATCTTGAAAACGAATAGATGAAAATGTAGGAAAGTATTAGGCAAAAATCAATCATCAATTCATGCTGTAATATGCAAGATACCTCATTTGAAATAACAAAGATTGTGGTGTTTTTGGTAGAATGGCGACACTGTACAAACATGATGAAAGATCATACGAGAAACGATTTCGTCTTCTAATATTTTCTAACTCCAGCACAACTGAAGAATTCCAGAAATACATATTTTCGAAATCGAAAATATTGTACTACGATAGTTTCCATCATAATGAATCGAAATCTTGCCAAAATAAGCGATCGTGCTGGAGTTAGAAAATATTAGAATACGAAAACGCTTCTCGTGTTGTTTATTTTTTCCTGATTTCATATAACTGTTTCGTACAGTTTTTCGAAACATTTACTATAATGGGCTAAAATAAGCCTTTCCTGTTAGTTAATTTCTTCATTATCATGGATTATCGATCAATTCTTATGAGAAAACGTATTACCGAGATTTCATGAAATGTATGCCAGTCCGGCCCCCGTAGAATCTTCAAATTTATTCAGAATCAAATTTTATATATACCAGTCTAGAGTCATTAAGAAGTTAGAAAATTGAGCATTTGACTCAACTTCGTAACTACTTTGAGTAAAAAGTTACAACGCGGCTGTGCCAGCTTTACGTAAAGCTGGCACAACCCCGTTTTTTCGAAAACCGTTAGAGTTTGCATGATTTTCATTTGGCTGTGCCAAAACGGCTGTGCCAGCTTTATGAACATAATGTTTGACTGTATGTACTGAAAATCTCAACTTTCGAGATACAGAGTGATTCAATTCAATTCAATCAAAAACAAAATATCTCACAAAAGAAATTTCCGGATGAGAAGAAACTGATCTCTCATTTTTTCACAGTCGATGCATATTTCCGCACTTCTGTTTATTGAGGAAAAACATTTTTTTATTTTTGGATCATAAAGCAATAGCCAGATGAATAAAAATTAAAGCATCAAATTGGCTCCAAATAAATCGTTGTTTTGGGAGATCAGTAAAGCAGTATTTTTCCTTTCGAAAATATTCCGTTGAAAACCCGTACGGATTCCACTGCTAGGAGAAATGAAAAACACTCCAAACCTCCATATCAATTCAATGTTATTTCGAAAATTATGGAATTCTACCCAACGAAATATCACGTCTGTTAATATTCCTATGATGCGGTGACCAAAGAACAAAACACAATCTCAAAGTTGAGCCAGTAAGTCGCTTGAATATAAATAAGGCCGGATATCAGAGAAACTTTTCAAGAGAGTCCGAAAAGTAATCTCTCTTCCATCAAGTGAGCTGATGTCGGTGAATAAACGATACGCAAGGGTAGATGCCTATAAAAGCAATAAATGCGAAACAAACAATATTCATTATTAAGGAGATCCCTCAGAGATTAACTCAGTGTTTACAGACAGGGGGTGCAAAGTTCGCCTTTTCCTACGAAACTTACCGCTGGTAAATTAGCAAATTTATGGGAGTGTTTACATCGGGTCCACTGTTTCCCTGCCAACTAGACAAACAAGGCTGGAAATGAATAATTAAAATTTGATAACCATCCCAGAACCAATTTTACCTTTTAGGAGAGGACTGGATGGTGTATAGAAGCATGTTACTTCGGAGATGATGTTTCTTGCTTTTATTATGTCATATCTCGAGTAGTTATTACGTAGGAGTCAACATTGGAATTCAACTTCATACAAAAAAAAGGAATGATACCCAATGAAAAATACACAGATTCTCATTGATACAGGTAGCGATCCTAAGCGATGAAAATCAGTATTCACATCTCACAAACATATGGGAAAATACGACAATCGAGACTACACATCATAAACCTCAAAATATCAGAATCTGAAACAAAAAGCACAGTCACAGACCTGCAGAATCATGAACTCGAAAAGTCAATCCGCCGGTATACGAAGCTATGATCTGGAAAAGACTGTAAACATGGATGACATCAGATAAGGATGGAATGTGTTGTGACCCCTCGCTTGGCGTTTTGGTCCCCTCAACAAACTTTGTGGAAGATATGTTAGTTAGATCAGAAACTTGATGCAATTCAAGGCATAAAAATTTACTATGAATTGTTGTCAAATCATTTCATTTTATATTTTATCATTTTTATAGTTATATTAAGCGTCTGTGAAGAGGGATTAATGGTCCATTTAAATTGACTTGAGTGTTGAGACATAATTTGATATAAAGCAATTCTTTGTGGATATAAATATCTTTAAGGGTGTCCAGTAGTGTTTGGAACTAACCTCATGCAAAATCTGTGAAATCTCGGTATGGGTGAAGTTGTGATTATTGAACCGTGAGTGGTGACCAAACTTTATTAGCGTTCAAATGTGTATTAATATGGGTTCTCAACGGTCTGCAGGTTCTACCAATATATGTGGCATTACAATCTTGAAAGAATTGACCTAAGAACTACTCAGATTCTTGATAGTTTTGAAAGAAATTCTGATGTCTTCAAATAACAATCCAAAGTAAAGTATTCACAGGAAACCAACCATCATTTGATACAACATATTCTTTGGCATCCAAGTGACACTTCGAAAGAATTAGGACAATGGAAGCCCTGAAATCCAAATTTCAACAAGAAACAATGGTAACAACGTCGAAACGAAAAGGATATATATGTCCAAACATTTTTATGCATACACAATTTCATCATCCAAAACACCCAAGTCGATGGGTCTCCCTATATATTTACGTTCATCGCAACAAAACTCATTTTATGCAACTGAGATATCCACTGAAGTTTCAGGTTATAGAAGAGAGCAATTATAAATAAAATGGATTCAATGATTCGGAAATCGATGTATATCGGGAGTTACTTTCGATTTGGAGTTCCGTTCGGCCCTTTCAATATCCGGTGAATACCCATATCCAATATGAGCATGGGTCAGTGAAACCCAATCTAATTAACCGTGAATACCATGAACGCATTAATTCTGAAACTTGGGAACCGGCAACAAATCATTTCATTGCACTAGTTATTTATGCAAGAGTTTTTCAGTATCCGTGGGAACTCAATAGGTAGGTAGGCTTGTACGGGTGATTATGTCATCGTGATGCTGGTGAATATAGCATTCACATAATTTGATTGATCAATTTTGTGTGAGTATAAGTTATGAATCGGATCAATGTGTAGTGTCAGCTTGATCTCGATCAATTTTGATAGTTGATGATTTGAATTTTGTGCAACATAATCCTGAGAGTGATTCTAGATGCACGTGAAAATTTTTCAGGATCCAAATATTCAATTTTTATTTCATTTTATATGTGTGATTATTGTTCGCTTTAATGTTAAACTTTGAACCAAGTTATTTCGAATAAAAAAATAGATGAACTTCAATGATGAATCACTACAAAACTTACTGTTTTTCTCCATATAGTCAATTGAACTAATCTTTGGGAGAGCATAGTATTCTGTGCTGAAAGATTATGGCGAATTCGTTCATAAAATGTAACTCCATTCATTCTTTCAAATCAATTTGATCTCCTTCAAAGTTTCTCCTGTCTGATGAAACGCACTTTTTTCGACGTTTTTTCAATGAGGTCAAAGCTATATCCCCGCATTGGCGCTCTGAGTTTGCTGAAAATCCGGAAGTAGCACGGAGCGAAATCAGGTGAATGCTGTGGTTGTGGAACTTTAAGAGTTGAGTTTTTGACGAAAAAGTTGCGATGAACCAATGCAGTTTGATGTGGTGCATAATCGTGATGAGCGAACTAATTAGTCCGACAAATAGCCCCAAATAATATTCTTCATTGGCAGCTTGGCCTGGCAACAGGAATTGGTGGTACATCACACGACGATAATCAGCTAATCGTTTTTGCCATGGTCTTTCCGGTATTGCTTCAGGATTTGCATGATATTCGCTGAATTCGTCGATAGTTTCAGGGTCGTATACAAAAAACCAAGTATGGTCTCTAGTAATGATGCATTTCGAGTGGTTAGATTTCAGATTTTCGAGCACTAAACCTTTTTTCGGCGTGGCCCTTGTCAGTGGACATTGATGGTCGTCTACAACGCGTTTCCGACACTCTTTGAGCCCCTTGTACCACTCATATACTGTTTTACGTGCCATAGTTTGATCATCAAAGGCATTTCGCATTATTTTCAACATGTCCGCACAAGAATATTCGTACCTATTATAAAAATCGAAAAATTCACTCTCCATTGGTCACAAAACACATGAACCTCTTGACAAACAGACGTTAAGCAAATATTATTAGACAGTCCTAACAACCTGGGAAGAAAAAAAGTAACTGCTTTTGTAATGGTGATAATTGCATCCTTGTTCTCTGTCATCGAAATAATTCTATTCGTATTGAGTAGCCCCCAAAGATGAAATCGTCCAGTACAATATGAAACATCAAATTCGCAAACAACATTCATCGGCCTACAAAATATCCAATTATAACAATCGTCCGATTTCCCACAAAACATAGCGGACCTGATAATCGCCCTTGTTCGAATTCAATTTGCATAGCCACGTGATGGCCATATTCATCGTCTCCAGGGATGCAAAATTATTATTGCAGATATTAAACTCCCCTGGATCTCCTACGGCCTTTCCGCTGACTCTAGAGGGTCAGACCGAATTTCGTCAACCCTAATAAATCCACTTTACCATGTAATTTCGTTTGGCGTCCCTTCCAGCTTATTTATTCGAAAAAGAAAATTATTCAGTACTCCACGATCCGATCTGTGAGATTTTCGACACTTTACAGTCCAGTCTCCATTCATCATAAGACCCGAGGAATGACGTCGAATCGGAATAGTTTCTTGAATGCTGCAGAATCAGCAAGAACAAATTTTGATAAAATATTCAAGCATGAGAGGATTGCCTGGAATAGAATATTGTAGCATTGGGATTTGGAGCAGAGATTAATTCACATCCATTATAATTGTATTGGATAAACCACGTGACCAACAATAATCCAGTCGAAAGAATAACAGCTCGAAACTTCAGTTGGTGAAAGATACCTGAAATCAGTCCCAAAATGCAATATTCCAAATTTTCATTCGTGGTAACGTGAGTTCCAGGACATTGAAAATGTAACAGACTGTTGGTGAAGTTTGATAATAGATCTGGATTATCTTCCTCAATTGGCAACCCTCACATCCAGATATTCTGTGATCACTAATAATGAGAATCAATCGGCATATAGAAATCTACAAATTGAGAGTAGCAGATCACAACATCATGTAATCTGAGAAGTCACTCGTTCATGAAGAAGAACATCGATTGAAAGGTGGCTGTTTATATGCTGAGCAACACATCCTATCAAGTGTTGTGGGAATTCTAGAGGTCTGGTAATAGTTTTTCAATCGAATGAAACAGTTACAGCTCAGTGACCCGAAAATGTTCGTATCCTCGAAACTTTCTCCCCAACCAAGGACTATAAGAAATCCCCATTTAGTTTGCACTTCAACTTGACTCCTTAAAGAACATTATTCCTATTTCAATCTCGCAAAGATATTTCAACCATTAGATTTTACTGTGATATTTTCACAGCTGCCACATTGAATTCCCAGATTTCTTGGAAGTGTTCGACAGTATTCGCAATGGCGTTATGTGTGAAATTCCACTGACTAAAATGAGTACTTCATCAGATCATTATTAAACATCAATAAGTAAAAACGCATACACGTTCTGGAGTGCCAATGGTATATGCATAAAAAACGACTTGTCAAATATTTTGTAACAGATACCTTTTTATGACAATTGATTCATGAACTCTGAGAACCTGTGAGACATTGTCAATTTTACGCTCATGAGAGAAATGAAATCTAAAGCAATCAACAAAATGACAATAGACAATTGACACATATTATAAACGCTTTCTTGGTCGTCTTGATAAGGTCACATCTTGACAGCTGTCAGATACAATGTTTCGGATTCAGTGAAAAACACAATCCAACGTTTTTAGAACGAAAGGAATACACTGACACTCTTCAATTTTGTATTAGCTATAGTTCTCTAGAAAAAAATTACTTGATTTCTCATTATTTGAAGCAATTTTTACATATGGAAAGTGACTTATTGCTTTATTACACTCAGCTTTATGTGAAGAAGTAGTGGAAGAACTTTATTTTTGATCATAATTCTCTGAAATAGCCTTACGATCTGGACTCTTTGAGGTTTCAGGGTTTCAAAATCTCAGAAAACATAAATGAACGATAATTCAAAATATCCAGATATAAATTTTATTGCAGACTCGTTCCATCAACATTTAGTTTTCTCAACGAAAGTGAGACATCAATGTAACAAATTCGAGACCACTCGATACCCTAATGCATCCTTCCTGTAATCAAATGGCTCGGTTATCTATCGACGAAACCAGTCATGTAAACGAATAAGGGCGTATGTTTACAGCCTCTTAACAGCCTAACATTATGGGGAGTGCAGCAAACGAGACATATCGCTTTATCGAACAAAGCTATCGGTCACATTAGTAATGCAAACCGGCGTTAGGACACGCTTGTCTCGTGTTGGCTCTCGTCAAGCTGATTATGACCCTGGAAATCCCGAGGGATTTGGGCCACGAATGTCGGTCGCCTTTGGTGCCACATAACGGACAGGGTGTCCGGCATGAACGGGCTAATCTGAATTGAACATCGTTCTAGTATTGAGAGAGGGTTGGGGATGATATACCACTGTGATCGGAGAGTAAGGTGAATTTGTTCATAAAATATTTTTTTTTCAGAAACAATTCGGTAACCTTCAAATTAGTCCTCATTCGATGAAAAACATTTTTCTCAACGTTTTTTTTTCAGTCCTCGAAACATTCAGAATATTCTTCATCCATTATAGCCTTCATGACCTTTTTAGGGGTCCTTGCATTGGTCTCTTGTCGCTATCCAGAAATCGCACGGAGCCAAATCATACGAATATGGTGGTGATGACATGATACCAAGAGTTTTTCGCCCTAGACTTGACGTGTTCGAGTCACGAAATAATTTTCAAAATGTTTTGAGCTGAACTAATTGATATTTCAACACTATCAGCGAGTTTCATAATCGTCAATCAACGATTTTCAAGCATTAAATCTGTTGGATTGGCACTCGTCCAAAGCGCAGTTCTTTTTAAACTCGTTTTCGGCCCCATTTGACCTCCTAGAACCTAGAAAGAGCCTTGGGAAAAGTCAGAAATCCAGGAAGCTGCTCCACAATAATTGATGGACTTTGGTATACAAGAAATATCATTAGTGTCAAATAATCAAATCATATTGGTCTGTACAAACTTTTTCTATGTAACATAGCTTCAACATATTACTCGAAAATTTTATTAATTATCAATATGGGAGAATGAGTACCGAAACAGGATGCTGTTATATTGTTGGTGTAAAGAAATACCGACATCTTCTGATAGGAATGCATCTCACGATCAGTCATCATTTACTTTGCAAACGCTAGAGCAAATCGGTGTATGAGGTGATGTTTGGAGATTGTTTCAAATTGATTTGTCAGACTGTGAGATTCGGTGCTAAGGTGCGGTGTGCCACAGGTAGTTCAGATTAGGTTAGATTGGATTAGGTTAGCTTATGGTAGGTTAGGCTAGATCAGATCAGTATGGAGTATGTGTGCTTGTAATATATCATGTGCGATTGGTAATGTTTGGTTGAAAATGAAACCAATGATATTGTTCAGATACGCTAGAGTCAGATCTCCTAACATTTCATATATGAATAGGGATTAGAGTAGAAATATATAATTTTCGAGTAACAGTGAACAATTAACGGTTTGACCTTCTGCAGCTCAACAAATACAACCTGAAATTTCGGCATTATCTCGCTATTCAACATAAGTGAAATCCTGAGTTCCACATGTAACCGAATGGAATCAATTCGTAAGCCGTTCTGTTTGAATTAAACTGTTCGTTAAATCCAACAAAAGTCCAATTGCACTTCAAGTCACCCTAAAAACATTGGAGCACAGAAAATGAATATCTTGATACATTTTTCATGACCAAAAAAACTTCTGAAGCAAAATCCTTTCCCAAATTACCCTACATACCTCTATAGGAAAATTCAAATACGTGAACTCGAGTGATATTCATGAAATTCCATTAGTCTGATCATTTGTCATCAAGTTCTGAGTTGTGTATGTAATCAAGTTGTGACTTTTTGTATTCATTCTATCATTCGCTCTGTTTGAATTTGACTCCTTGTTGAATCCAACCAGAGTCGAATCCTTCTTCAACTCACCAAAGAAACATCAGAGGATGAACAATTCCAAATATCTTGATACATTTTTCATGACCGAGAAATTCCCTAAGCAAAAACCTCCCCCAAATTAACCTGCATACCTCTTCAGGAACATTCAATTACGTCTTCTGAACTAAACGGATTGCCAACGGGAAATGAGCAATCTGAATCAAATACCTACTTACCCCAGTGTCTTCCATACGTGCCCCTTGAAGATACAGAATGGAATCACAATGTCTGTCCTAATCGTCCTGGGGCGGGAAATGGAATGAAAAACAATTTGGTCTTAGCGTATAATCTAAAATTAAACTCATGTAGCGTGGAATGCAAAACGAATTCGGGGGCGAAGCAAACTAGAGCGAGAAGGAAATCAAGAAATGCGAAATAAATGAAAATAAACGTTCCCATTCTGACCCACAACGAAACAAAAACAAGTTAGTAACTCAGGACAGATTCCCGTTATCGTCTGGACCATGTAGGATTGATAACGGAGGCGTAGGATGTTTACCAAGTGTATCAGTTGAATAAGGGGCGTTGGATGTTTTGTAGTTCAATGAAATAAATAATTCTGAATTTTATGATAACAGCTGTTTGCAAATCCAATCCTCAACAAAACATTCAATCTCAACTTGACATTAAAAATTGATAAACAAAAGTTTTTTATATCCAGAAATACATTAACAATATGTCCAACACGTTTATTTGATATATTTAGGATTGTATCTATGCCTTCACGGTTCTCCTAAATTGTTTTGTAGAATTTTTCTGATGTTTTTATCGGTAACAGCCTCTTCGGGACTTGATTTCATACTCTTGTTCTCGAAATGCTTCATCAACACACGAAAGTCTTTCTCGTTCATTTTTTAACCCAACAGAAGTTCTTCTCAAAATTCTACAACTCACAAACTGATAGTTCGAAAGCTGTCAAATTCAGACAAGTGTCTTCCGAATATTAGTGCTCATAAAAAATTATCGTCATTTATATGTCCGATTTTTCATTTGTAAAAAGGACATATAAAGTTATTGATGACATTGCATGATATTTCGTCCAAATTCCCGAAATTCCTTCAAAATTTTCCGGTATCGTTCCCTAATGACATTCCTGGCTGTACAATTTTATTGGTGGTGCTTCATGAGCGATTACTCATGTAATGTAAATGAGCAGCAGCACTTTAACATTTCTGTCCCATTTCAGAAGTTTATAGTTTCCAGTAACCAGGTTCGGCATTAATTTTCAAAGATAGCAAAGCCGGATCACGACGACTCGGGTCACAAAGGACGGCGATTTCTTAGATAACTTCGCTCGGATCATGAATATGTATGGAAATGTCTTTTACCAACTCTTCAAGCTAATCCCAATATTATCATTATTTTAATCAACGAGGCGTGAGTGTACCTCAGACGTCTCAGGTTATTCAGGGAATATTCTTCGAAAAGTATATACACAAATATCCATTAGTTGCTTCGTCTTATACAGTATGTTACATTTAGGATGTTCTTACGACGTCTCTCATTTTTGAGACTACGATTTGCAGTTTGAGCAAAGTTGAAAGAGAGTTACTCTATCAACATATCCAAAAGTTTGAAGATAATGGGGGTTTCTATAGTACAATAATTGTCCCCTCATCTCTGAAACAAAGTAGAAGTTTTTTTTTGTTTTGTCACAAGTTCAATGAAAAAGTATCTGACGTTTCTGAATACAACAAATTTCTTGGGCTAAGAATAAGGAAGATAACTTGTGAATATATTGAAAGTGGACCAGACGGTGGAAAAAAACTTCCATCTCATTTGTGATTGTCGCTATTTTATTCTGAAATATTCTTATATTCTGAGCAACTTCTTTCTATGTTGAAACTCTACGGTAGATCCACCTAAATTCATGTTGGTCTGTTATTTGTATAGATGATTCAGAATTTTTCTATATATTCTGAATCCTCGAACAGGTGAAAATTCAGTAAAGATTTAACATTCCCAAAACAAACCATGCCTAATGGTATCTGAAAATACATCAAGGTTGGCATTAATGAAAATCATCAAGTTTGTAATACTACCACTGGAAGTAATGTTGAACCCTGTTACTTAATGATTTCGAATATGTTCCTTGTAATTCCATTACTAATTCACCGATGAATTCTGTGTTCAACTAAATATTCTACATGAACTGTTAACATCACTTTGAAACTCAATCTTCATTGTTCTACCTACATATTTCACCCACCACAACAAATATCTTCGGCGAACTAGGACTGTCTGATTACGTAATGATTCCGAGAGGCTGGTTTCTAACTTTGAAAGGGGAGCAAATGTATCTCTGATGCTGCTTTACAGTAACAGTGCCTGATAGCGCAAATCATGATGAAATAAATAAATTCTGACATATTGGAATGCGAGTTCATTCTCAAAATCATTTCAACCAGGTTTTTCACAGAGGCGTCATCAAAATGCTCAGAGAAAGGGTCATCCAGGTGGGATTTGAAATTGCAGACAAATAAATGCTACATTATGACAACGACCCATGTCACACTGCCCTCTCTGTATTTTTGACATCAAAGGACACTCCTGAGGTTTTCCAGCCCTGCCTAACCTCAGTCCCTGTGACTTTATGAACTGAAAAGTGTCCTCAGAGGACATCATCTTTGGATTTTTGAAAACATCCTAGTGAGTGAAGCATGTTGAAGAGCATACCAGTTGAAGAGTTCCAACGCTATCACCAAGATTGAGATCAACATCTCCATCAGTGCCCAGGGAAACTATTTTGGATATTTAACCATTATAACAATTTCTAGTAGTAAAAATGAATTCTCATCTCTTTCCTTACACATCTGGTTCTTTTTCCTCGACAACGTCATTCCCATATACATTCAATTATATTTTTGATCTCTGTATATAAATTGAAATAAAAAAATAGGAAAAAAGAAAGGATTCAGGGAGAGAAATTCGTAAGGTTGGCAGTTTTAAGAAAATAAAGAAATGTTGAAATATTATCACAGTCTGGCTTGGCAATACGAAGGGGTTTTCAATTTGAGACTCATCACCCAATCACATTTATCCTCGAATGATATACTCTTTATTCACATTGGGAGAATATTTATCAAAATTCAAGTGCAGATAATAGGAATATGAAATGGGCAAAAATATTCGGCAAGTTCAATAACACGAGTTCGCTGATTTTATGTATGGACATTCACATTTGACAGTATCAGGTGAAGACGAAAAACGGGAAATATTTACCGTTCGGGAAATAACTGAAAGACAGAAGTTGAAGAAATAGAATATAAATTCCAATGGATTCCCCATTTCTACACTCATTGAGGTGGATGAGAAATTAAATAATTATTTTAATTGTGGACATGAAGGAGCATTCAATCGGAATCACGCCTTGGCGTATTAAACACAATTTCTAGAAAGTAACTTCGAAGCGAAAGCGATTGGCGAATTCGTTTTCACTAATTCGCCCGACGAAGGTTGAAACGAGAAAAATAAATATAGCAGAAACCTCCGACAGCCTCGACCCCTAGAGTGTCACAATCAACGACTGCATTTTCGCTCGGGACACACGATTCGATTCACTCCGCTTTGTCGAGATAAAAAGCTACACGGACAACAGTGAAAAAGTTAGATCAAAGCGAATCCTAATTGTTCGAGCATCTGGAGTTTTGCTCTTTATTTTGATGTCTAACTGGACGGAGTTCTTCAATCAGCGCCTGATGTGGTTGGTCTTTGGGTCTGATTTTTCTAACCTTTGTGTTGTGTTCTATTGTATTTGTATCAAATGCCGCTAAGAATGAGGTAAAAATCATTGAATGAGAGGATGAAAGAGAAGTTTATTGTCTAACAGAGGTTTTCTCAATTACAAATAGACAAAAATGTGTACAAAGAGTATACAGGGTTAGGCCTGGAGGCAGGTATCTTACACGGAAAACGATAAGTACTTGAGTAAGCTATCGCAAACATAACAATATAAACATTTCACACTTCACAATCATGTTTATCAATAATGCTCGATTGGACTACGAAGTATGGAATACCTATCATATACAGGACAAAACCTATATTATCGATTTCTTAAAGAGTCACTTGTCAGAAGTCAGTACTGGCCCTATTACAAAGAGTTTCCATGTGCCAATATATCAATATAACCTACTCAATCGTGTAGCAACTCATACATGGTGGAATATTGAGCCAATGTTGAGGTGGATGATTTTCCTTAAAACTGATATCTGATAACTAGAATCAAGAGTTATTCCAAAACTTCAATTTTACAGATATAAGATCTCGAGAATTGACTCAATCCATTAACCATAAGAAATTCTGAACAAATATTCATTTATTCATTCATTTATTTTCAATACAATACTGTACAGGTCATAAACCCAGTAACAGAGCAGGAATAACAGAAAATTACATACATCATAGGAGGTAGCAAAATGGTTAATGTAGAAAGTGGGATTTTATATCCGACAAACTTGCAGCAGGGGCACATCTTGCTGACCTCAAAATTGGGCCAGGCCTTGCAATAGGAGAGACTTTTCCTCATCTTCTTGACAGAACCTACAGATGTTTCTTGAGTCAACAATGCCCTGTCAGGAGTCCGATTATAATTGGCTGTTGTGACCTACTAGGTACTATGAGGATTTTGGCGATGGTTTTTCGATTAACTCTTAGGCCTGCCTCATTCCTGGCGCATTTCTCCACCATTTCCGAGAAGGATAGATGTTCTCCTCAGTGCTTTTGCTGTGTCACAGAAAGGTTTTGATCCAATTAGGGTACCCCCGGCTAGCGCATCAGTCTCTTTGATGGACTTGTAAACCTCTGGTTGGGATGACATTTCCCTGAAAATAATGGAACAACTTCCTGATAATGCACTTACGATCCTGGCAGAAACAATAAATATTGCCTTCTCTCAAGGGGAGTTCCCTTCATTCCTGAAAATGGCCACAGTTATTCCTCTGCACAAAGGCGGAGATCATGATTTGCCTGCAAACTTCAGGCCAATATCACTGCTACCCAGTTTTTCGAAGTTAATTGAGAAACTTGTAAAAAAAAGGGTGATAGCTTTCCTCAAAAAACATAATATTTTAAATTCATACCAGTTCGGATTTCAATCATCAAAAAGTACACAGGATGCCATATTCTCGTTTCTGGAAACCCTTTATCTGAATCTAAATGACCAAGACGCTGCGGCTGCAGTGTTCTGCGACTTAACAAAGGCATTTGATTGTGTGAATCATGAGATACTCCTCCGAAAGCTGGAACTGTATGGTTTTAGGGGTACTGCACTGGCGTGGTTCAGTTCGTATTTGGCTGACCGTCGTCAGACAGTGTTGTTGAATGGGACAGTTTCAAGAGAAGGCATAGTGAGATGTGGTGTACCACAGGGATCGGTATTGGGACCAATACTGTTTTTGATATATGTAAATGACTTAACTGAAGTGAACATTAAGGGAAAATTTACAATCTTTGCGGATGACACGACGATACTATGTCATAGCAGGAATATCACAGAGCTTCAAAACGATATAAGCGCGGATGTGGAGAGAGTTAAGGAGTGGTGTGATGCCAATCTTTTATCTTTCAACATCAGGAAAACCAACATTGTATCATTCAAGTGTGCACTGAATGATGTCAGTCTAGCTGATGAAGTCATCCCAAATGTCTCTGACATTAAATTTTTAGGACTACATATCGATGACAAATTGACCTTTGACGCTCATATTAGTCAATTGTGCAAGAAACTAGCTTCAGGATGTTATGCAGTCAGAATTGTATCAAATGAGCTGTGCATCGCAAATGCCAGACAGGTATATTTCTCTTTGGTAGAGTCACACCTTCGTTATGGCATTTGCTTCTGGGGTATGTGTTCAAAGAACCGATTCAATATGGTCTTCTTGCTACAGAAACGGGCTATGAGATATATTTGTAAGGCCAAGTACAGGGACTCTTGTCGTCCACTATTTTTAAAACATAAAATCTTAACTCTGGTTTGTATTTTTATAATGGAAACGGTATGCCTTCTGCATAGAAAGTACAAGAACAGATTGGATTGCTCCCCCTCATATAGCACCCGTCGCCCAAATCAGATTTCTCTTTTGAAACCTTCATCTGCTCTTACTCAGAAGTCGCTCATCTATCAAAGCAGAAAAATGTATAACCACCTGCCTTTAAGAATAAGAGAGATTGGGGATCTCAATAAATTCAAAAAAGAGGTAAATAAGCTTTTGGTTGAGAAGGCCTATTATACACTGGAAGAATTCTTCCTAGATTCAGTAAATTGAAATGTTAGTATCAAACTAGTCAAATATTGTGAGTAGTAACTGTGTGTATATTTATTTATAAACCTAAAATTATTTTATATTCTTTATATTCATATCTGTCCATTTCAATATACTCATTTTTTTTAAGACCAGAAAATGTGATGAAATTGTCTTACACTCTATGTTTGTTATATTTTTTGACCTTTATTTATATATACATGTATTTCTATGTTTGTTGTATGTTTGTATATGTGCTCAAATATGTTTTTGTATTTTGTGTTTGTATGGGTCGATTTATATCATTATATTGTATTATTATTATTATCATTGTCTATCGCTTTGTCTATGAGATGTTTTTGTGTCTTCTGACAATAAAGTATATTGATTGATTGATTGATTATGTGGCTTTGTATCAAATCTGTTTCATCCATAGTGATGATATCAACTTTTTCAACTTTTCCTCATTAGTTATCACTCCAAACTCCAGGACAAGAGCAATGGGATGATGGTAGAATAAACTGATTTCAAGCATCGAACACCAAACAAAATCACCTGAATAGAATTAATTGAGGCAGAAAAAGGTAACAATTTTCCAGCCAGCTCTGCCACCACTTCCCAGCAGCGTCTAGCCATTCCAAACAATACATATTAATCTTCTCACATGGACGGGCAAACAGGCGATACACCCGAAAAATAATCGCTTCGAACGTACGTAATTCAAATTTGATGAATGTGATTTGTACAGGCTATTTTTACGCTAGGGGAGTTTTGCAAAGTCGATAATCTAAACACATCCGGACATTGACACGTTGTATCGTGCATGATTGTTCAATATAAAGCTTCACGTCTGTTGAATGATGGATTTTATTACTTTACGAATATATGGGGAGATAAAATTTATTTTTTAGACATAGGTTCAACATAAAAAATACCCTGTGAAACACTAAAATCCTTATTTTGTAACGATGCCAGATGTCATATTTTGGAAACAATTTTTAAATCAGGTGATCTCTTCGATTTTTTTTCACTATCAAATCTCCTCATGGTCATCAAAATATGCCTTTTCAACGGTGGAATGAGTATAACGAACTACAAGATCAACAAAAGTTCCCTTCATCTATTGCGGACTTACATTTGATTTACTACCACAATACTTGGTGAAGATTATCCAATAGGTTTCATAATGATGTTTATCGTAAATTGTATTATGTATGTATTATGTAGAACTTTCGAAACTGTTATCTTGGGGTTTCTTAAATGAAATACCCTCTGCGGTGTTTCTTGGAGACATACAAAGAGGGTAATTGTTTGACTCATTCTAAGAAAAAAACATTCCTTCAACGTATGTCCGAAAATAGTCTTATAATACCAGGTTGTGAAGATTCAAATAAAAAATAATTCTTCAACAATTTCTGTAATAATATTGCAAACAATTACATAAAATTTGATACATGTCTTTTATATATCGAGATGCATTTTTTATGTGTGAAATTCTTCATTTTCTATACCAATGGTATTCGCACGGTTTTGCATTGGGTATTTTTGTTGAACAAAATATCAAACTATATCTACAATCTCAGAAAAATACAAATTCCGATTGATATCCTCAGTCATTTTTTGCAAATTTGACATACTAATTTTTCTTTGTGCGATGCATGATTATCGCTTCAATAATAAGGATCACTACACCAGGATCATGTTCTTGAAAAATTCGACGATATGTACAAATGTTTGTGTATCGATTAAAGCAAATAAAGAGATCAGATGAAGAATGCACGTTGATGCACAGAATAAGTCAATAAATTGTGAATGATGTTACTCAAAATAATAATGAATGGTCATCGCTCCTTATCACAAATTGCCATGGGTCAAATTATCACCTTCTTACAAATTAACTCTGAGGAACACCCAGTATATTGATTCATGTGAATTTGGTTTTAATGGAATTATTTTTTTATTACTTCATAGACTCAAATCAAAACGTTGCTCATTCGGAATCTGAAACTAGTAAAACTATTTTTTCCAAACATCCAGCTCTAATCGAACGATAGATAATTGAACAAACGAGCTAATTTTAACTTTGCCGGAATCCAGGTTCCTGGATTCTCCGACTCGATTTATTTCCGGTCCTTATGTTGATAAATAACCGGAGGACGGTTTTACTAATGTTTATAGATGCGAGAAATTCGCGGGGATTATCGGATTCCGGTTAACGTGCCGCGAAAAAAAGAAAATAGATTTTTGGGTGGTTTTCAGATGCGCGTTTCCATCGTCCGTAACAAATGAACAAAAAATATTCCTACAATAAAGGTATTCGAATTGACTGAGATTCATTATACATACTTATCCACGACCGGATCCCTTAATATAAATAGAGATCCAAATACTATCTCTTGGTGATGAATGCTTTGAGTTCGGATTCTAGAGACATAAAGTTTCGTGAATATTGGTTTTCCAGTACACTGGAGAAATCTTCGATGTGATTTCTAAAGTAACGAATGGAAAAACAATACGATTAGAGTTATGGTGAAACTGAATATACAGGGTCTTCTGAGTTTTGAAAAAAATATAGGGAAATTTCTAATTGGACTAATAGGACTATTAGAAAAAATGATTATCTCCAAATGTTCTTTGCAGACACCCCTAATAGAGTCTTGGGTTCTCAAAAATGTATTTTAATAGCTGGAATCTAAACGTACTCTCATTTATTGTTGACAAAAAGAAACATTTTCCCCTTATCGCCTGGGACGTAGTAAGTTAAAAATTAAGTTTTTTCATGATCGGGGGTCTCAGTGAAAAAATTGATGATACTAATGAATAAATGGCAGGTATCTATCTATAGAATAAATCATTTGGTTCGACATTTCGATTGACATTTCCAAATCAAACCTTTCATATTTTCATTGCGTTGTTAATTCGAACGACATTTTCAAGTCCCTTCTTCATATCGATATAATGATTACTGTGCCTTCAATTAACAGTGTGGGCTTTCCTTGTGGTTATAGATCGACTTTAAATAACACCACCGAAATTGGGGCATCCGTTATTTCAATTATCAATATACAGGGTGAGCAAATCTCAATGTTGTTATTCAATATATCAATGACATTGAAATACACATAGTATTGATTCAGTTGAAGTTGGTAGTTAAACGATGTTAAGAAAGCAAATTGTGCAAGTTACACATTTTTGAACTGAACAATAATCTGAGACGGAATTCAGAATAATAGTGTTGAAGATATTGCAAAAAACCAGAAGATTTCGGTGTTCATTTATATATATTTTTTTGATAAACCACTTGTACTGGAGGCACTTTTTCTTTGAGTTCTTGAATTTTGTCCTGACACCCAGAATGGAGGAGAAACATCAGTCAACTTTATTTTCCTTATGAATGCTATCTTGAAATTTGACATTTCAAATAACGTTTTTTATTCTATTTTCAAAAATCTAATTTCTAATTCTTACATTATGTCGATCATTCAATGTATGACGTGTTCGAATGATAACATCGAAAACTCCTAATGAGTATCAACCGGTGGATCACATTTCACCAATCTTTATTCTTTCCGCTTTTTTCTAAATATATTCGTGAATTTCAATTACTTTCTGAGGCAATAAATGGACCTCGAACCAACCCTTAGAATCGAAAACAGTCAATTTATTATTTTATCGATTAAATCCTCCTCTTTCATGTTTGACTTTGAAAGAAGCACTTTTTATACGTTTAGAAGTTTCAATGGAAATCAACCGATTGATATACAGGATGTTATCAAGTAATGCTCACTTCTTTACAACACGTTGCAGATAACAGTGCTTAATGTTTTTCCCATACGAAATGGTTGAGAAAAAACTCACAATAGTTTCTTTGATATTCAATTCCAGTCTTGAAAGAAATGCAATTCAAATATTACAATGGAGATTTTTGAAATTCTAAAACCATAATATTGGCAATAGTACAGACTCAAGTCTGAACACACTATATGTTGATTTCAACCCTATACAATTCGGCTGTTACTCTGATGAATTCTTGATCGATCGACATCGATGAGGACATTATCCTAAATAATTTCTTGGACGGTTTATATATTATTTTTATAACCAATCAGCAGTAAGGACGTCAATTTATCCCCTCATTGTCATCAAGAAATCAATTGGGATATTTGAATATGACAGTTTGTTACCCTAGAAGAACCGAAACTCTATATCGATTTTCGAAAGCATACTCCCGTTTTAATGAATATGCATATCGCGGAAGATTTATTCCACCGTTAATTACAGTTTTGCATTGCAAATTACCAGCACTCCTTCATTTAGGTTAAGATGGAGTATTGTACACCACTGTGTTTTTCTCGAGTTTCATATTTCGCTTTATCCAGTAACCTGCACAAGAAAACGATTTTTCCATTTTAGGAAATGTTTTTCAAAAACCATCATTATTGTTTTACTCTTCCTATGATTTCTTATATCTAGCCAACTGCTTGATAGAAGGCAAATTCAGATGACCAATGGTGAAATACAGTATGTACATCGTGCCTCACTATTTCAGTTACGAACTGACGAATTTCATTTGAATAGTATCAGTCAACAGTATTTTCTATCTCAACATCGCCATTCTTTATACTAGGCTTCAACTCGAAAGAATATGCTATTTTTGATATTCGAGAGCGAAAATGAGAAAAAGGAGAATATAAGAAATCCAGGTTGATTTTTTATAGAGTCCCTAAAATGATATATCTGGTGTATGGGTAGAAATCTGTACAAGTCCCAAAAACACAAATATACGACCAGGAGTCATGGGGCTAGTCTCAACTGATTCTTACTCATCATAAGTATCTCACCAGTTCGTATTCTGTTACGTTATCACAGGTTGCTTCTCGGGGTATAGTCTATTTAGTTAAGAAATATGGTTCTGTCGATTCCATTATCTCTCGATACTATGAGTGTGAAGTATGAGGTATCAAGCTTATAACTGAACTTGAATTGGTTAAGATCTAACTGGAAAAATTTAGGCATCACTTCACTGTTACTTCACAACAATACCAAATTTATTTGAAGAGGAATCTTTGATTCACACAAAGTTCATTTATACGATTAAAAATTATTTTGAGAATCAGAACGAAAGAATCTTCCATGATATTTCATAGGTCATTAATATTATTGTACATTACAGAGAGTTCAAAGAAAAAGAGTGGGGAGAATATCTGCTGAATCAGCACAAAATGAAGTGTTCCAAAACTCCTAGAAAATTATTAGAATCAGGATTATGGAATCTAATGTTCATTGTGCACTTCCTAAGAAAGTTCCGTATGACTCCTGAATTGAAAACTGATTGATCCTCGATAGTTATCCAATTTTGGTGTATATATTTTATTAATCGAAAACATGCTTGGGATGATTTCAATGATAAACTCGACGTGAAATCGTTGAAAAAAAGAGGAGTAACAACTTCGAACTCTCTAGCGAATTGTCATAACTTTTTGGAAAATTAGAATATATTTCGATCTGTCTTTTGATACAGCCCCTGAGCTTCCTCCGAATCGAAGTAGATCATCATAACCTTTTTCATACACTGCTACCTATATTTGTTGCTTTATTTTTGCGATGGAATTTCCACAGTGCACATTTCTATATATTTCCTCTAGTATTCATTTTGCAAGTGGTGTTATACCGTCATCACCATTTGACGTTGATTCTGAACTCCATTAATATGCACGTCCACCTTTTTCACTATTTCACTTATCATTTCAATTTGCGCAGTTTCCTCGCAGTTTGACTCGACGTTTTAATTTTACCTCATTCATTTTTCATCCTCACAATATACATGTCATTCTGTCGTCTTATAACGCTGTGTTCCTAAGAAACCCTCAACAAATGACAGTCCTGAGTTATGGTGGAACGTAATATAATATTCATACTTCATGTGTCCATTAATCTCGGCACAGTTTACTTGTATCGTAAGTGAACAGTGAACAGTGGAAGCAGGACGATGTGGATTGGGTCATGGATATTACAACAACGTCACTTGAAACCATAGTTGATAATATCTGGGAAATGATAGTAGGAGAAAACCCGTTGAAAAAGAAAAGAATATAACAAAAATGAGAGGGAACATTATTCATGAGTTTTCAGGAGTTAAAAACGATTTTTTGCAATTGTACATTACTATGGTTAATATTCTCAGGAAATCGAATCTCAATGGGTTCCATCATACTATTTTTCATTACTTTTCATCACCTTCAAAGGCTCTAGTCCTGGTTCATTGAGTCATAGATTTCACAACAAAACCCATTCGTAACAAATTAAATCAAGAGTTGCAGTTCGCCGATTGAACATTTCTCTTGAAAAGTCAGCTACAGACTGTTTTGTGAAAGCTTTGTGAATACTTTGTCGAACCAGACTTTGATTTGTTCGTTTTGTTCAAAGTGTTTCTATATCTAACTACTAAGAATATGTAGCTAACAGATACCTCAAAACCTCCTGCAGTGGAAACAATATGTAGCGAAAACCTTTCATCTAGTTCGCTTCAGGCAAACGGAGAGCATTCGATGATACATAAGCAGGAGTGTATTCGAAAAACAATACGAAATATGTGTGTATCAGGTTGCGCATTTTTTGTCCAGAAATGTTCTTATACGCATCACGAAATATCTCTTATCAACTGTTTCGGAAATATTTTAACTGATTGCAAGATCATGCATTGGAAGAACAAAATTCTTTGATTTCAATTATGACACATTCAGAACCTACCGAATGAAAGGTACTGGTTGGTAATTTCTGACTGTTTTCAATGTCATTTGTAATCGAATAATCGTGAAAGTTATTCCTCTTTTCATGGCAGCAGATGAAAGAGGATTGGTATCGTTTGGGATACTTTCGAAGTATTTCCATGAGGAATAGTCTAATAATGACAGATACGTGCTAGTCATTCGATCCACCATTTACCTTCCAAGTATTGCTAAAGTCGCATACAGAATGGCCAACAGTGTGACTGTATACTTGAAAATAATTCTGAAGTGTTAACCTTGAGTAACCTAATCCTGTATAGTTTTCTCTCGATTTAATCGAATGATGAAGTTATCGGAATCGCTAGAATTTTCAGCTTTTTTGAACCCAAATATAAGTTTATCCAAGTTGAAAATACCTCTCATGAAAGTTCTGATTATTGAGAAAAAAATGGAATATTATTTAGGTATTCACGTACATGTCGCGCGTAATGCGGTGACGTTCCATCTTTTTCCAATAGATGGATCGGCGAGAATTTTTGGGAGTGGCCAGCTAGATCTCCTGATCTAACCCCACTATATTTTTTGTGGAGATACGCCAAGTCGAAAGTTCACGTAAGCAGACCCAATACTATTGATGAACTAAAAAAAACAGTTAGGACTAAAATTGATTGAATTAACGCTGATACCTTTAACAATGTTCTGCAGGAGTTTCAACATCGCTTTGCATATTGTCAAGAAGCAAATTGCAATTTGAGCACTTATTCTAATAGTTCGTAGGCTTATTTAGTCCTTTTGTCATTTATATACTCAATTACAATATTATTAATGAAATATCTTTCATTTCTCGAACATGAGGTTGTGTAACATAAGAAAAAATACAAAGAAAAATTCGTTTTCTGGTATTGGTATTGTCAAAATAGGGTATTGCCCTTGAAAAAATCATAATGACATCAAGAATATGAGAACACCAAAAAATGCGCAACTAATGGAGAAAATCGACGTGCCTGATCTTTATTTCCCCAACGGCCGAATGAAGAGCTTTCGACGAATTTGTTACACCTTTTTTGTGCTCATTGTTTATTGATCAGCATGTATTCATTATATTAATCAATCCTCAATATTGTGGCCTTAATTATGGAAGGAAAGTTTTTATACAATTATTATGCTCGTGAAGCGAGTTGAACTTTTTGAATGTCTAAAAGTAGCAACTCCTACAGACGAAAGCCAAGTACAGTTTTTCATTAGCAATAGCGAGTTGAATAGAAATTGAATTAAACACATTTCATTCCCGAAGTCAACTCGGGGGCACGACGCGCATCAATTCACCGTAAATAAAACAAGAACCGAGTTTTCAACTCTCCTGATTCCCATTCATACATATTTATAAAATCGAGCCGATCTCGAATGTGAGTTCTTTGTTTTCGAATGAAACAAATTGTGGTCGAAGTTTGCGAGAGCAATCGTAAAAATGAAATATTTTGAAGCTGATACAGGCGACGCCCAACTGCCACTCATTTGCGAGCGCCGCGCCGTCTGAAATTTTCCAACTGAAACAGGATGCGGGGACAGTGGTGTTTAGATAATGCCAGATTTCGTCTGCAAAATCCATCCATGCATGACAGCGAGGGTAGTGCCGTTTAAGCCAACAACAAACGGCTGCTGTGTTGGCGAAAAGTTCCACTAGAAATATTCTACCGAACGAAAAACTCAAATGCAGGAATATTCACTGCAGCAGACACGGAATTTGATAGATGTATATTTCGGAAGTTTCATTTTGGGACAACTGTAGTTGTCGTCTCCAGAATTTGACTATCAATTAATATTTTTAGTCAAGTTATTTATTCGGGAGCTTCATCAGAATACGAAGGTTGATCAAAAATCATTGCCCAGGGAGATGTTCCCCGAGGCATATGACCTTCAGAAATTTAAAAAGAACACCAATTCCTACCTCCTTTCCCTTGGTCCTCATGATGTTATTATTACAGGATGTCTCCTTTCGTGGGAAGTTTGATATAAAAATACTACATACTTTGAAGATACGGTGTTGATCCGTTGTAAGAAACTTCATGTGAACGTATGTCTTAGGAGTCTCAACTTTTGAAATACAAATAGATACAAAATGATTAGAAAAAACAGGTTCACAATGAAGATATTTTTGCCATTATATTGAAGAGGTCCAAAGAATACACTGCAGCCAAAGGCTTATTGTACTATATCCCCTATAACCTTGGAAGATTTTAGTCCCCTTCAGTATTTTACCAAAGTCACTAGGTTTCAAGGTTGCTACGTTCTCTAGGTTCAAATCAGATTCCCCTAGTTTCGTCACTCGTCTGTAGTTTGTAGTCTCACAAATGCACAAAATATGTTCAGAAGACTCAGGCTCCAAGCCGCACAATCTTCAAGTTTGGTTATCTTGATGAAGCTGCAAACAATGTGCGATAATATATGAAAATCCACTATCATTTTATCATTACTTCATCGCGAAACTAATTGCTTATTAGTTTACAGAACTGAATAAATTCGAAATATGATATTGGGCATTTTTATGAAATATTCCTTAACAAAACCTTGAAATTGCTTACAAATCTCGTAACTCATAATTGAATATTATGTTTTATAAAGGAAATGCTCCGGAAAATAAATTTGGCAGTTCAGTTCGGAAATATTAATCCGGCAAAAGCTGGAAGTGCTACTAATGTCTCGGTTTCATTTAAATAATTTCAATTAAACCCCAATAGAGACCATGTTTCCTAATAACGGGGCTTATGAAGTTGTGATCCTTTGGGATACGCTCCTTCACTTGCCAAGAGACACCAACAACCCTTACGAATTACGTCAGCTTGAACTCCCCTCCTAAATAAACTGAGAAAATTACGTGAAACATAATTTTCAGCTGAGAACTCGCAAAGGAGAAGATCCGGATTATTTGAAAATAAAACATACTGGGTGTGGAAGGATAGGAAACGAAAAATGTTCACTCTTCTATTGTATTACCGTTGAGCAGCTATTAATCAAACAACTTCCATAGAGATATTGCTCCATTATCACTCCTTGTCAAAATAAAATTCAATGAAAAGAATTATGTTCTCCAGTATACTGATGACATTATCATTCTTTTTCCAAGGCTAAGGGGACACCCGTATAAAACTTTATCATGCTTTGATCACAGATGACTTACTCCACATTTGGAGTTCAGTTTTTTTCAACATCACAGAAAATGACTCTCTCGACTTCCTCAATCGTTAGGTGTTCATTTCCAAAGGATAACTCGTGATCATATTACGATGTTACGTAAATCAAATGGTGGTTCGATTTCAGTTGATTCTCAGCTCTTATATTCGGAAATAATTCTTTCAAGTTTATATGTATTCAAAATGATTCCTTTCATCTCGACAATGAAGTGTCGTCTCTTTTGATTACCCATGACAATTCGTATTGTCTCAGTGTCGGTACTGGTCATGTTCATTTCAAATTTGAATATCTTACGCATACAAAAATACTTTGAAATCCAGGATCGACAAATTCCACCGCTATACCCCTCCTTGACATAATGATTATTAACTCTGCTCAGATGTATCTGTTGTCATCCCTCGTTATGAAAATAACCTTTCCATTCGGGAGCTTGTCACCTAATTTCATATTTTCAAGACATGCAAAACTCACAGACATAAAGAGACATTTTGCAAGATAAAATGGAAGCGGCTTTGCGTATTTTTCATATCAAAAAACAAAAGTCTCCAGGATAAGAATGTGATCTCTCCTAATTATCCACAGGTAGGAGCAATCTTGCTGCTTTGTCTTCGCCTGACACGCTCTTATTATTAACTTCCTTTTTCTTGTGGAATCTTCCTCCAGCGATTGCAGGTTAAGAGGCCTTTCAAAGGGTCTAAGAGTCTTTGTTGATCTCAGATCAGGACCCACAAAGACAAATATGTTTTTATTTTCTACAGCATGGCAGACACAATATCGGTATCAAATTATCTCAATTAGAACTTGCGATATTTCTGATTCCTAGATCGAAATTTTGAATACGTTCGCTTTGACTTGTTTGTTCAAAATACGGCATTGTTTTGTTGAAAAAATCATTTCAAATGTTGAAAATGTCATTTCTGGAAACGTCAATGGATTTGAGATGGATAAGGTTGGGAGAATTGAAAAATGTCGGTCTATGTACGATCAAATGTTATAGAGCCCGTATTCTAATCAATGTCATAATCATTCGAATCTGCTCTCGTTTTCATCGAAAAATAATGAACTACCTCAATCTATTATAATATTTCTTTTATTTCACAATACTATAACAGGAGATCACACTTTCAGCAATCGATGTTGGATCGAAGCTAAAAAAAATCAAATCAAATATCTTTTGCATGTGTCGTGTTTGTTGTTTTTTCTCAAATTGAACAATTCGTGATAAAACTTCTGGGATACTCTTTAAATCCACGAAAATATTGGATACTCTCCGCTCGGTGTCTTGAAGTTCTGATGAGTTTCCTGTAACAAAACTGCCTTTCACGAAACACTGTAATAATTTCAAAATGAAACAAAGCGTATTACATTTCAAATGATTTAAGATCTCATCTTATTGCTGCCTCCTAGTCGCGGCACATCTTTTAATTATAAAAAGGTTATTTCTCTGTTCTTGAACGATCCTTTGGATCAGGTGGTGACAATGGGGTCATTCGGCTATAGGAATTTTCTATGTAGGTAGATATATTTTTGATGTCGGGTAAGTTATATTCAATAAAAAAGGGTCCACGATCACAAAAATAACATACATTTTCAAAGTTTTTCTCTATTTGATGAGTTCTTCCTTCGTAGAGTTTAGGTTTGGAAAAATTCATCATCACCCAATATAGGTCTTCGGTAGTTTACAATGACACTTATAATTATTATGTCATTTATATCTCACCTGAAATCCATGAAAAAAAATCATATTCCACAAATCAGATTTTATATAAATACCTTCGTAACATAATCAGAATACAACTATTATTTTGTTTTCATCACTTGATGACTATGACTATGATGAATGCAAAAACGTAATTGACATTGATATCCAAAAGCGATCATGTCTTCAAACACGTATCAAGCACTTTAATTGTGATTACTGTTTTTGAAACTTCAAAATTTCACCACCAAATATTGTCGAGATCCTATAGTCAGTCCTGAATTCAGTCATTTGCCTGGAGTTCAAGTGATAGAAGTGAAGCATATTTGAGAATGATGAAACAAAATAGGGAAAAACAGAAAAAATAACTCGATTCATCCATAGTCTGAGGATGAACTCAACTGAATATTTTGTAACTGATACTCCAAAACACCTTGTATAGTTCTGATATAAACGACCATTGTAGCTGCCACAGGTGTATTACCGTTTTGTTACTTACTCACTAGAGAAGTGAAATAAAATAATTAAAAGCAACGGTTTATATGCCGATTGCAATTAAATCATCTCGATTCCCATTGAATTTTTAAGAGATATCCAATTTCAGAAATACCTCTCGTATACTCTTGTTTACATTGTCTTCCTACTTTCAACGCGGTTTCTAAACAAGAATTTCTTATCGCCCCCTTTTATTTCAATGCAAATTAATGGACCTGTCTTCGAATCGAATTCGCAGCAAATATTTGCCTTGAACCCTCTCTGCAAACAACAGTAAATCACGAGGAAGAAACACTGTCTTCGCGGAAGGATATTTCGGAGCTGTTAAAGAGAAAGTTTGTGTTTTTCGGTGACATCGGCTTTGATAAATCAGAAGACAAATACATAATACGAAGGTTCGTTACTTTGACACTCTCTCAACACGTTATTTCGTTGGTGTTTTATTTTCTTCAACACTATTTATAACTCTCTACTGAAATGGATTCGATAAAATGGGATGAGGATGTTAGGAATTTTCGGAACTTTAGTAGTTGCTTCCAGATGTGGAGAACTTTGAATAAATAAGCATCATAATTCACATTCAAGAATTTGAAATGAAAATCGATTATTGTCATGATGGTAGTTCATAAGAAATGGTGGATTACATGTTCATTTTTCGGTACATCCAGAGATGCATTTTCATCATGGAACTCTTAAAATAATCCTTATAGACAATAAAGAGTTACTTCGTATAAGGGCAGATAATTAAACCAGGTATAATCAATATGTGGCTCAGTTAACGTAATGTTATGGCTAGTTCTTTCATAAAATAGTTGTTTCGTCGTACATTTTACCCAAAAATCAATGGAATCAAAAAAAAACTCATCGAGGGGGTTACCAAATCAATTCAACTCCATGATTTCAAGTGAAGAACTAGAAGACCTCATGGCAAACTCGTGGTGAAGACATAGCAGATGCTACACATATACGCTTCATAGATTCTAACAAAAACACGAAATTCTTACGTTTCACTTATTGATTGGTGCTTCGTATCCCGAAATTCTCGGCTGTAGAAATTATTTGGAATCATCGGGATAAATGACAACACCATCGTTTGAGGAATGAGCAATGCATAATGTGAAATTTTGGAACATTTTGATTTGCCCTTAGGAGAAATATATCTCGTTGCTACAGTTATTGACTATCCTGAATTTCCAGAAGACAAACGATTACAAGAAATCAATCCCTTGAAAAGTTGAATTTGCAATTGAAATGAGAAGAAAACTTTCATGAAATGTGTTTATAAGAACTGTATCCTCATATATACAGGATGTTATTGTTATATATAACAAGGGGACCAATATTTCATATCAGTTCAAAAATTTCAAGTAATATAATGACTCATGAGCCATGAACAATAAATGATCGATTCAATGAAACTACTAATATCGAGGATTGATCGCAAGCCCTACGAATTCTTTGCATTTGGAGAGCAAATACCTGTGGAGTGACAAGTTCACGGACGAAAAGAAAAAGAATGTTGGAGGAGTTGGGAGTTCTTGAATGTACATACATCGAGTAGTACAAGTGGACAGCTCGAAAAGGAATTCATTGGATTGAAATACCCATTTTCAGTACATAAAAAATTCGTATGATTCTTGAATGGCTATACTAATGCTATCAACCGTTCTCTTGATGAATATGGATGAAAAGAAAAGAAAGAAAAAACCAACAGAAATCGTGACTCACATTTCAACAATCAACTATTCATGAACGACATCGAGTCCGTCCTCTAAAACATTAATACATTTTATTGGTTCCTTAGGGCATTTGTGAAGGGAGTTCAGTAAATTGTAAATTCTCCTCAATCTCGATATGTTGCCGACCTCTTTATTGTCGTCTGATTCTACTATAACATTTCCGAGTATGAAACAGGATTGTTCAAAATATCAACCATTCTCAAGTTACAAAGGAAGGGAAATCATTAAAAAAGTTATGAAATGATTATCACTCCTGAGCAATCATTTCATTTAGATTTGAAGTGATGAGCACGTCACTCCAGAAAATTATTTCTCGAGAACATCATGGAATGAATTTTAGTCCATATTTGATTAACTTGTCAAATACGTTTCCATCACATCGTATTGAATTCATGATCTGTTAGTTCTGTTACACAACTTTATTTGCACGGATCACAGGCAGCACCAGATTTTTCGTTCAGATATTTGTCATCAAAATATTTTCATCGTGAAACACATTTTGTTCATGTGTCCATAGTTATTGATGGAGCCATTCGGAATGTATAGCATAGATTAAACCATTCAAATCGTGAGATATGTTGGAATAAAACTGTATCAAGCTTCCAATAGAGCGACATTCACAATTTTGATTTGATGGACTGTTAAAATTCACACAATTCGTGAACATGATAGTTTTGATTCATACATATTGAAACAAATACAGGAATTCTGTTTTCAGAATATTCTGTGTGAAAAAATTGGAATTCATCAATCTATATCAGACTAACTAGCGGTCAGCTCGATAAGCCCTAGAAGGTATTTTTTCAGCTTTATGCCTCTAAAATGATGCTGTTTGTATGATTGTTGACAATCCTAATTCTTATACACCATGACACTACAAAGTTTGGCACATAAAATACACCACAAAAACTACCTCCATTCCGAATTCTCTGCAAGACTAGCAATTTCCACATTGTTTAGTAGAATTTTTGTTCGAACTAATCCACACTATCTGCAAGTAATCGATACGTCTTTGTTTCTTTTCGGATCACCAGATAAACACATGTTTTTCCAATGTTGTTCATCCTACCAATCGCTGCTTGGATTGCGAAATAAGCTTATTTTGGTCTTTTCTGGTTCGCAACGAACGGAACAAAAGGATCGGAATGGGGAGAAAAAGCTGTAAGTCTGTCTGTCGAGGTAATGATCTGATTAGGGGACTGAAATCAAGCTAGGATCGCATTGGATCTTTTCATCCGTTATTCCAATTCAGGATATTGAATTAGAAAATGGAAAAAATCTATTCAAATTTCAAACAACACGTGGACGGTTTTCATTCGATTTCTTCAATTGATCAGTACTTGTGATGAAATTCATAAATTCAAGAAAAACTCTTTGATTTTTCTTGAAAATCCTTCAGCAAAACAAATTGAATTGAGGAATATTAGGTTTCTATAAAAAACTTATATCGTTGACGATACATTAATTTGGGCTACTCGATGAAAATGGATTCCTATCAAATGTTTCATTGAAAGTGTTCAAGAAGTCAGAATATGATTCAAACATTTCCAGAAATCCGAAAATTACCTGAAACTCAGGTGAATCCATTTAAATATAATCCAAACGCTGAAAAATTCGATTCGTCGATATTAATGAGACTTTTCGATATCACAGGACTCAATGCTTTCGCTTATTCATCGATCTAACGTTACCCAACATAATTTCACCATATCCTGATTAGGTCAGCACAGTGCGCTTGTTTCCGGTATAGACAAATTCTTGACAATTATTTGACATCCATCGAAATAGATTGAATCGATTTTTTGTTGATATTTTACCACAACAGCTGTTTCTACTTTGGAGATGATTATCCATGAAGCACAAAGCATCTTCAATAATCCCTTCATTCTATAAGTATTTCATTGACTTCGAGTTATTATCAAAGAAAGTGTGGTTGGGTCATGCTTTAGGAAAAGAAGAACATGAACATTATCATTTCCACACCAGAAATAAAATCATTTTGAAATGGTATTTAGCAGTCAATCCGTTATCGGTGACCCATAGTGTTTGAAATGAAAACGTATACAAATATTCCTGGTCGTCTCAAATCGATATGCTTGGTTCAAATCTATTCTGGACCTTTCAAAATCATTATTGACCAATTCCAATGTGATTGCATATCCTCTCGTAGTAATAATATTATCTGCCAAAATGTTCTGCGGAATATTGTGAATTCTTGCCCGTCCAAAAACCCTGTTTCATTCAAATGTTTTCTTTGTTTTCAGGAAATCGCTGCCATCCTTATCAGTTTCGATCGGCACGCCGAATGGCAGAGCAAGGAGGTCAAAATCAGGTCTGTATCTCATAACTCCAGACTATCCTCGCCCTTATCTGGATCCCCTATCGGCCCCAATTCGATGATGTAATCCGCGTGTACATTTTCGTTCCCGTTGTGTTTTTCTCTTGCCATAAATAAGATATTATGGATGGTTCGGCTCTGCAAACATTTCAACGGATAATTATTATGCTGGTATTCGATAGGAAGTCACTTTGATTCGAATATAGAATATATGAGTGGTGTTTCGTGCTCGCGGAAATAGGAATGCATATACGAGTTTCGGAATGGGGAGTATAAAGCTCAGCTGAATTGTTTCGACTCAGTTTTATCGGAAGAGATGAATATCAACAGTTATTGCTTTCGGTGAGGGAAATGAGTATGGGTTTCACATTTCAGGTATAAAGTCATAAAGAAAAAACATTCTCAGCGATATTTTGGATTTGTTGCCGAATCAACTCGAGAAGTTGAGCAATCCACTGTTGAAATGTGACCAAAAAAATAAAGATATAAACGAATATGAAGAGAGTTCTTAGAAATTAAATTTTGAACCAAGTGTTTCGACTCCTTATATTATGACCTCAGAAATTAAGAGAAATACGACAATGAAATATAGGCAAATTTGTCTCCAACTGAAAATATGTAGGAAGTTACTTTTCGTATTCTGTAAATTGTATTTGAAGTGGGATTATTTTCATCGTGATCAATTCCCATTGTTTCTTCACGAATCTGATGTGAGTCATCCATTTTTATTCCGAATTTCGTAAAATCTCCAAACTGTTCGATTTGGCGCCTGTATACTCATGGAAAAAATCACTTATGAATCATGAGAACATTCCTAATACAGTTGATAATCTCAATGTGAAGAAATTTTCAGTAATCCATTCAATCATTTATTTATTCATTCATTCATTTGTTCATTCATGATTGCCCATTCATTTATTGATTCATTCATTTATTCATTTCTTGGTTCATTCAGTTATTCATCTATTCATTTATGAATTCATTTATTTATTCATTCATTCATTTATCCATCTATTCATTTATTCATCTATTCATTCATTCATTCATTTATTCATTTATTCATTTATTCATTCATTCATTCATTCATTCATTCATTCATTCATTCATTCATTTATTCATTCATCTATTCATTTACTCGTTTATTCATTTATTCATTCACAAATGCAGAGAACAATCAACTACAATTCTCACGATATAATGTGAATCTATTGGGTTTCATATAAACTGATGCAGAAAGTGAATAATAACATACGAAATTGCAAGGATGAATTTTATTTCCTGCTTATGAGACCTATGAATATCTTGAGACATAAGATCATCTGACATAATTCTGCGAACTTCTAGAGACACAATCCCAAACTCAGTCAATCCTAATCATCATAATCGATATTACATCTCTGGAAAAAATACTTCAAAATCTGCAGACACAAAAGATAGAAAGAGGAGTTTTATGAAGTCGAGAAACCTATTTGCACCGTTGACGATTTTCCTAACATGAGTTGCGAAAAACAACATGATTGGGAACATTGAATCCACTTTCAAATATTATAATAACATCATCGAACCCAAAAAGGGTGGCTATTATAATAGAAATGAAACAAACAAATCAACTTGGGAAATGCCGTATTTTATATTAGTGACGATTATGCGCTCGTTCAGCGAAACGAAAACCGTTCCAACAACATTCGTGACCATGAAAAATTCAATTTTCCGGGATCGTAACAATGTCATAAACTAAACACTCGAAACGAACCACTCGGACCAACCATCAATGGGGAATGTTACTCGTTATCTTGCAATTACTACGTCTATAATGTCCACATGGAAGCGATATTAAATTCCGAATAAAACGGTTTGATGACAGCCAACAGATCGCATTTCCTTAGATCGTACCGAAGGTGTTTATGGTCTGTGAGTGGAAACGATGCAACATTTGGCAACGTTGTTACTTGAGAGTGTTCAAGCAAGAGGCTCGGAGTATTCGTTAGTAACCAGACAGATCATTCCAGAAATGGTACCCAAAAGACAAACTCACACAAAAATATTCACAGAACGATCAGAACGCATTCGAATAGAATTTCAGATGTCAATTTTTGACATCTGCTCGACCACGTGACTGGATGAACCAATCAAAAATAGATCCTATCCATTCTTGAGAGCACCTTATCACTGTTTTACGGCCATCTTTACTATTTCAAAAAATACCTCTAATACAGGGTGTCCCATAACTGGTTGAAGGACATATTCCTCACTATAACAATATGGCCTACCAGATTTCTGTATCATTGAATTTTGCACATAACTTCAATCACAATTACTTACATAGCTTACTGATGAATTTGGAATTGTTCACAACTCCTCGACTAAAGGGTTCTGGGCATGAGTTTATAAAGCACTTTCGACTTGAGAGAGGGTACAATTCCTCATCTTTTGAATGAAAGTGGCGTCAGCCTTGTGGAAGGTGAAATAAACGACATGAATGAATATGACTTGAGGTATTTCTTGGGGTGGTAAAAGCTTCCTAAAAGTCCCAGATTAACCTTATTGGAGATTTCAGTAACGTGATCGAGTTGTGTATCGATAATACGAATTCTGATTGAATTCTGGATATTTCACAACTGCCATAATGAATTCCTAACTTATCACATGAAGCTTTCCTCCCTTCAATCAGAAACGACATGTTTTCAGCTTTATACAAAATGTACTCGGAGAATTGGGAATATATAACAATGAAACCGATATTTTCCTCGAATAATCTCACGTGAAAAGTTTGACGATGATTTCAAACTGAAATAGATTTTTTTCAGTAAGACGTAAAGAAATTGTAATAGCCCCTTTTACTATATAACTCTATAGTTTTCAATCCGAGTATATGTAACGTTAGAACTTGATTGTTTCTATGAGGATGACCATAGATGGAATTCATTCAAAATTCCTGATCTTCAATTGGGAAAAGAATTCAATATTCTCGTCGATTTATCTTCATCACATTCATCACAAAAAAATCTTTCATGAAATCGACAAAATGAAGGAATCATGGACCAAGATTTTTTTCATTTGTCAATAAAATCTAATTCATCATTGGACTCCGAATTGCCTGGATCATTAAAGCACCAATCATCGTAACAAGTCAATATTTCCTTATTTGAACAAAGTCAACCATATCGATGTATTTGTGTATATTCTGGTAAGCTGGTAAAACTTCCTTAAGAAACAACCATCGTTGTTTTGTACACAAATGGTCCAGAAGAATCGAAATCTAAATAATGAACTTGATTTTTTCCGAATTTGCTCTTGTGATATTTGAGAATTTATTTGCATAATAAATCATGTTTATGAATAATCGACAATTGAATGAATGGAGCTGACTAGAATCCACCTCCGACTGATTCTGGAATGGAAATATTGACTTTTTATTCACCCCCTTTAGCAGAACCTGAAAATACAGTTTCACTCAATCTCACTGCATGAACAATGGAATGATCACATAATCATCTTTCTGAAATGTTCTGCAAAGTGTGAAAATAGAATCACCACACAGAACAGATCTTCATTAAATTTTCACAAGGTACATTATAGCCAACTTTTTCAATAAAAGACGTTTGTCACTCAGGAATGCAAATCTTCAAATGTGACACAATTTTCGGAAGCCTTGCCAACTTGATGGAAGAATAAATTTCTTTACTCAAATTCTCTTTTATCTGGATCACATTCACAGAAGTCACTATTCACTCTCATTATTCTTATATGTATATTGTGTTGTTTAGGACTGAATTCCATGATACTGTTCACATGATGAATAAAAATAGAATGTCGAATTTTTGTGTCAAATTGAAATTGATAACAGTAAATCTGCGCCAATATCTCTGACATAGAGCGATGCCATTCCGCTCATGTAGGGCCGATTTCCGATTTTCCAGTCTGGATCCGGCCGATTTTCTTTTCTGGAAAACCCTATTTACCGAATCCACATCGCAAACGAATCAGAATTCAGCATTCGCTAGCGATTCACTGAAATATCCATCATCCTCTGAGACCACGCAAACTAAGCCGTATCGATGGATTCGCGAGCGTCTGCAAGAAAGTTGCTAACCGAATTTGGAGTTAACGCTTCTCGATTTTAATTGCAATCAGCTCGTAATTGCAATCGAATGCAGTTGGGCGCTATTCTTTATGGGTTACCGACAATAATTAAAACAACTTTAATTATAATCGGTTTATTAGTCAAGCGAGGTGCGCTTCGTTTTAAACTTTTTACGTGTGTGCAACGTTGAGATCTGCGGTGTTGGGTCAGTTAACGAGTTTTGTTTCGATTTTCGAGAGAAATTAAGTCTCATTGGATACCCAATTACGCTAGAGTATTTTTTACACATAAATCCACAATTGATCTGTCCGATACGAACGTTTCTCATAATAATCTAGTCGAAATTTGAGTGTATTTCTCTAATTTTTCACACAATTTGAAACTAGATAACTTGCAGTCCGTAAAAGATGAATAATGTTTGAAGACATCAATAGACGTAACGAAAAGGTGCTTCAAAGTTCAGAGATTGAAAACACGGAGTCAGAGTTTATGAAACTTGAAATTTTGAGATTGTGGACTTGATACTTTTATAATTCTTGTTCTTCGCTTCAAACATTACACGAAAGTGGATAAAATTGCGTTAATAGCCCGTTTTGATACCATTTTTGTTGAAACTTACGTAGTTTGGTCCAGAAAAACACGAATTTAGCAATATTATCGTGGGAAAATTGATACTTTCAGAGATAGACCACCCTGAAGTTGAAATCTCACTTTATTTTCTCAAACGTTCATGAACGAGATTGCACAGCTTCCTGGCTATTTTCATCAATAACTTGACACATTAGGAAAGGATTCATCATGTATTCGTCATGAGAAAACGTCGTATTTTCTACGTTCGTCATTCTAACCAAACAACGTTCATATCACTGTAATTTGTCGTTTATACACAAAACTTTCATGATCATTTCCTTCACATAAACAAACATTGGTGCCACAGAACTGTATATGTTGATGTAATAATGATACCAAAACATTCATTCAATTACTTTCATTCTCTTCATTCTTTCACTTTCATTTCAGGAGTTCGGAGTTCATCATACGGAAATTTCGTTCTCATTTCGATTTCATTATAAGAATAAAAAAATAATAAAACCGAGTATGAGTTTAACCATTGGTATCACTGCTTCAATGTCAATTATGTGTACGTTCTAGATCAGTACGAATGTTGTTGATTAGTATGAAGTTGACAGTTGCTCAAAATTTGTAGGATCTGAATAATTCCAAAAATTGCATTTCATATATTCTACATATTTATATCAATACTGACGTTATTCGGTCAGATCAATATATCTTCGAACACTTTCTGGTATCTGCAGATGAAATTTATTACGAAGTAATTATATGATTGAGTAATCTTTTCCATGTCAGTTACTATTCGCCGGAAAATATCGGGTGTTCGAAATTAGCTTCGCCATTGTTATCTTCCGATTCATTCCAGAGCAAGAATTCATGAAACCAACTGGAAATATGTTAATCGTCATTGGTCTGGTGAGGTTATTCTTGTAACCATATGTGAAGCTCAGAGAAAACAAAACAACACTCGTAAATGCAAAATTGGCGAACGAATGTATCATGTTATGTTTCCAAAACTGATAAAAACGAATTGAAAAATGTGCATCTGATTCGAGTCGTATGCGTTTGTGACCAAACAAATGTTTTCATGAATATATTTACATTTTTGTTCCACCTAGCACGTGTAATAGTTTCAATTCGACAAATTTCTCCTGTTCCCGTTTTTAAGCGACAGTGTTCCATTTGCATATTGGTAGGCTTGGAAATTGTGTGCATTTCGAACAGCACTCGCACAATTTGGAAATCATTCAGACTCGTTGATAATTCACTGTTCAATGGGAAGTTCCGTATTTTCGTTGGAAGAAGAATGGATCATCAAATAAATGCATCTTCTTTTTACCCACGGATCAACGGATAGGTTGAATGGAAAAAAAAACTAGGCAAAACTCAGTACATTCGATAACTCATATGAAACGATTGTGGAAAAATATATTCGTGTCGTTTTTCGCTAGCCAAATTGGAAACGCTTCTGTTGACAGTTGACAGAATATGATTTTGACACTTTCAAAAAATGAGATGCGTTTATGACATGTCTCAAATATCTTTCTTTCCCTTTACTTCTACTTCCTCTTCTCTCATCGCCACAATATCTCATGATTATATAAATAAATGAATACATCATATTATACGTTTGTGTTCAGGTTGCCAAGTTATCGACAGATTTGAGTCAGTGCAGCAACAACTTCCCAAGTTGTTAAGTTTGTAACTTGGTACACCAATAATTCAGAAAATAGTTACGAATTCCATAATTCCGAGTTAGATTAAGGATTGGTTCCCGTGAATGAACTAACAATATGTATCTTGACCGTCGTCAAATGTTGCTGTTTTCAATGTTTGTGGTGATTGCCATGAATTAATTCCAATACAAATGAATTTCAATACGAATGAATTTACCTCCATACTTCACCAAGAATTCAATACATTTATGCGTTATTCTTATGTACTTTTTTTTTTCAGGCCCAAAAGTGGATCGATGTTATTATATAGCAGAAAGAAGGTTCGTTATCGTAGAGATGGATATTGCTGGAAAAAGAGGAAAGATGGTAAAACTACAAGAGAAGATCACATGAAACTAAAAGTTCAAGGCACTGAGGTAATAACGATGATCACAGACGAACCTGAAAATTTTGAGCACATCCACCATAATTTGAAACGGGGACATGCGTCAAAATTCAAACCCACGAATTAATCAAGGACTTGGAGGCGCATTCACCATATATTAAAAACGGTTCTGCCAAATATGAACACCATTTTTGTCATTTCAAATATGACACCCTGTATATTGAAGCATTGCCTGATTGGTTCTTCGTTCCTCAACACTTCTGCTCAACACTTCTTCATACATATTCCCAACTATTTCCAAGATAATAAGTTATCATAAATTGTGTTCAAAACATGTCCCTGATTTTTTCGTTATGCTTTGTATAGGGTCGTTCAAAGTTCGTAATTCTACTAGTACATGAAAAAATAGGGAAAATTCATCTGATAAATATTAAGAAAGGAATGCTGTAGTATACAGAGTGTCCTATTCGAAGCAACATAGTGATACTTTTTGGTAGAAGCGGTAACAATGCATCACTGGAAATATTTTCGATCGATAGTGCTTGTGGAAGTAACAAAATCCTCAGTTCTCATTTACCCATTTATATTATTGGTCCAACCATACGATGATTTCAATCTCTTAATAAAAAATACTGTATTGCACTGTATATCCAACAAACCGTATCTGAAAAACTTTTACAATTGAATGGAATTCTATGATCACATGAACAACATTATATTTTCTCTTCATCGGTGATTTCCAATATCCAAATTCTATCAATTAGTGAATATGTTACTTAAAAATGAACTTTAAATAATGAACCTAAGTATTCACGTTTCAGGAAGTTTATCATATGATGTACCGAGGTGAAAGAGTCAAACACTAATTTCAATTAATATCATGTGTGTCACCCTCGACTATTGAGATATAACCAATTAGTCTCCATTTAATAACGTCCACAGTTTTTGAGTTCATTTAATCTCTGTTCAGCAGTTGATTTTTTCTTGTTCACAGGTTACAAAAACACAATCGGTCTTGAAAGAATCATTGATTTTCATCGATTGATTTCTGTATTCTACTTGGAATTCTGATTTTCCCTTAATTTTTTATCGATTTCTTATCTCTATCTTGATTCGGGTTTTTTGAGATACTATTCAAGATTTCAAAATGGATTCACTCTACTAGTATAACTACAAATGTTCAGCCTATTCAATTTCATAGCGTTGACAGTTCAAATTTTATGAATAATATAGTAATTATGAGTTGATTCCCCATCCTCCATCTAAAATTATCTACGATCTTATCCAAGACTGTCCAAACATCTATTATATTTCAGATTCTTCGTAAAACATATATCTTGATACCCTTTTCGACTCTCGCCATTGAAAGCGTCAGATCTGTCATTAATTAGACCTTCCGATAATACCGAACAAAAGCCCTCTCGCCGAACTCGAATTGAATGCCTTCCAATAATGACGTAACCAACGTTCACAATATAAACATAAAGTTGCTTCACTCTTCATGTTTTTTTTTCACCAATCGAGTAGTAAAGATCATTGCTTGCAAATAACTGAGGAACGGGTAGATCCAATAACAAATGCTTATAAAGAGAGTATTTTTTTTATAAATTGGAAGAAACAAAAGATCGGAACTTGGGAAAGAAAGCTTTGTTCTAAAACAAAGGCTTCCACGGTTTTTGGAATATTCAATTCGTTCCTTCGAAACTCGAGGATTTGTTTGAGAAAAAGTGCATCTAGTCCAGGGAAGCTTCCACGGTGAATATATCAGTTGTTTTTACGAATTCATTCTTACTAGTAATAATAGATTGTAACCTCAATGCACTGCAGATATATAACACAACATTCGACGAAAATTTATTCGATATTACGCACATTTTGTTAATGAAAATTTTGTGAATATCAAGTTGAGAGGAACATTTTTCTTCCACTTCATTTTTATCAATGCAACCTAATCGACCCGCTCTTATATTTATGCTGTAAACTGTGACGTAACGATTCCGACTTTTTCAAACAAAGCGGAATTGGGACATGAGCATTATATCTTACTGTTACAACAAGGAAAAAGACACTATTCCCACTGAATATTCATGGAGAAAGGAAGAGTTAATGCTTCACTGTTTCATTGCGATGTTCAAGTTATCTCAAAGGGTTTTAGAATATAGATTTGCAATTAAGTTCTTAATTTTCAAATAGGAGATCGAGTTGTATAAAGAACCAGTCGAAAAGAGCAGATTCAACTGTACTCTCAAAGGTATTGAGAACATTTCAGAGATCAACTTACAAATAGGTATCTCCAGATAACAAAACTCTTTCATATTGTTTTTCAATTCAAACATTCTCCTAGAAGCTACAGTTGGCGCTTTCTCCTCGATATTTATTTAGCGAAAGGATCTTTCGATTTGTCTCGGAAACACGAAACAAATAGTCAATTCAATATGGTTATTTTCCAATATAAATAATGGTCTGAATTCATAACAAAATAAAAATCAAAAATTTTTCAATATGGGGTGATTCTTAGAACATACTTATATTTAAGGACGGTAACTCCTTGGTTCGTTCTGAAAAAAATTCCTACCCCATTTCTGAGATTCTGGGATGAATCACCAATAAAAATATGAATTCGTTTCAGAATACTAATGACTCACTGATGAAATCTCAAACATTTCAAGTATAATGAAGAGTTTTGAGAGACACTGAATGATCGCTGAATGGAAGTAGATATGGGAAATCTAATTGCCCAAAAGGAGGACCTAGTATTTCCCCCAGAAAATGTTCTGGAACGTTTCAAGGAGTTTTAACCACCTATCTGTTTAAGATATCGATTTCACACCAAAGGGGTCAAGCCAGCAAATATTTTGAGGAAAATAATGACACGTGTTTCAATCGAGTAAAAACAGATGCCGAAATAACAACCACGTGCAATCGAGTCGAAAGAGCTACTCGTTCTTTTTTTCTCAATAAGACGACCGGAAATTTTATATATAGAAAAAACAAAACAATACAATATATACTAGAGATTGTTGATATCTGGAGATTTATCGAAGTGGTCTAAAAGTTACATATTCCATGGTATATCCCAAAACCTTAATCATGAAGCCTGTAAAAATCACAAATGTAGTCATCATAACCTTCTTCAACATCAGCATGAGTTTCATTAGCTCATTCAATACAAGCTTGGCAGCGAATTCAATCTCCACCATCATCTTATTGGAAGATTGAACGAATTGTTGCATATTCATCCACTGAAGATGATGATTCTTAAGACTATGCAATTGCATTCGATTTTTGAGCCGTCTGGGCGTGGGGGACTTTACATTGTTATTTCTGACAGATTAGGTAATCTTCCAATACCATTAGTGCAAGGTAAAAAGTATCTAGCTTACATTTGATTGGTTGAGACATAGCTATGACATTTGGGCAACAATATTAATGACAAAACTTCACAGTGACTTCACAACAATGCCAAATTCATTTGATGATGAATATTTAATCCGCTGATAATGTTTGTTGATTCTAGCAGAATATGTTACAGACATTGAATATACTGTTTATAGATCAAAAATTGTCTAGTTTCGATGTATATGTTTTATGAATCAAAAAATATTATTGAAAATTGAATAATAAACTCAACCTAACTTCCTTTTTCGGAGTATCGTTGAAAATCAAAATCAAGTACTCTCTGGCGAGCTGCTCGAATGAATAGACTTCAACTTAATTTAACGAAAATAACGAAACTTTCCTTCAGGAAGCCATTTGGCTGATTATGTGTTTGCCGCTCATTCACAGGTTATGGAAACTTATTCTATCTTCATTGCTTATACAGTAACGATGCCAAATTTCGTTCATTGGCTCTCTACGTCTAATGAACGAATCTTCCATTATACCACTGCGTGAAAGATAACACTGGTGGCTATTCTAGAAACGAATTTCCGTACGCGTATCCCTCGGGAATTTCACAAATCCAGCCCGAAATAAAGGAAGTGTGGCGTTTCCTGAAAAGAATGGACCGCTGCTAAATTGCTCAGATTTACGTCGACGGCCAGGATACATAATTAAGGAGATGAAAAGAAGATGCGAACAGAAGGAGCTCATCTGAGAAGCGTAAAAATGTTTATAGTTTTTTAACTCCCGTTTAATGGGTGGTAGAATGAATTACTCCAGGTGCGATATATCTCTTTGAGGCCACCGAGGCCTGGAAAACGCTGCATTTTACATGAGACCAGGCGGACACAAGATTCTCCCGTGAAAAATGTATATTCCAATTAAGGGGATGCGTTTATTCGGCAAGTGGAAAAAGTATTTTTCGTCTCGTTAAATTATTGCTATCGCATTAGTTGTTTTCGTTTATCCATGCGGACGATGCTTAGCGTAGCTTTCAATTCATCTCGGCTACGGAAAATTCTCAGTTTTTTCATAAAATAAACATGGAAGTATTGAATATTTTCAGTAACGTCTTCCATCGCCTTAAATATTCGCCCTTGCTTGATTGGTGCAAAAAAATCATCCAACCATAGTCATTTACAAAAAAGAAATGCTGTCTCATAATGAATTCGGCTTTGATTGAAGTAATATTATTGGCCAACAAAAAAATGAGTCAACTAACTAGCCAAACAAGAAAAAATCTAGAAAACTGCGTTGAAGATGAAAAATACGATGCTTGCAAAAGCATACAGAGTAATTGGAAAAAACGAAAAAAATAACAATATATCAATATTTTCGTGAAATAGGTATAAGCTGTCCGTTTTTGGAATGCCACTACGGGTATCTTGCTCGTACTTTTCTGTGCTAAATAATAATCTGAAGAAGAATCCAGAATTTCAATGATAGTTTCGAAGATATCGCAAAAAAAATAATACAAAAAATATAAATCAAAAAACAGAGAACCCGTATTATTCACCTAATCATAAATTCAAAGTGACTGATAGATGCTGCATAGATAGCATTAATGGTACATAAATAACAGTCCATGCGTTGCATATATTCTTCTGGGGCAAACTTAACAAATTGAAAGAGTGTCATGTACTAGATAATCACTATCCAGTTTAGGGACACAGCTCAAACAGAGAAATATAGTTATAGGTGAGGTAGGAAACAGCTAGAAGTAATCATCAAAATTATTAGGAAGTTGAATATAGAACTATAACAGCATTCATAGTAATATATAGAATATTATGAGCTTTACTTGAACTACAGATTTTATTGTATTGTATTGTCTTACATCAATCATGTCATTATACATCATTATTTTGATATGGTCTACTAGAAAATCACTATCAGCTTCACAGTTGAATCGTTCAGAACATTCCAGCAAATCTAAGCCGTTGGACTTCTTGATAGCATCCATGAATTGCATATTTTCAACTTCAAATTTTATCAACTGTCGGACCTGTATGATTTCATAGTTATTCTTCATTTTTCATGATATCAAATGAACGGTAAAATGTCTACAGCATATTCGTTTGTTCTTGGGGAATTATTAGGATTGTTAATCAAGTTTATATCATGCTCTTCCTCTGAAAGGTATATCTTCTCTATGTCTTTTCAACTTGGTTCTTGACAATAAAATACCTCTGTATTTTCAATTTGAATATTATTTTCATTGGATTTGGTGCAACAAATGGATGGAAGTTTTGTTTCCATCAACCTGACATAGAATTATCAGTATTTGTATTTGGAAAAAAATAACTTCATGAACTTCAAGTCCCTATCAGATATTGGAGTTCCAACACATATTCCTCTTTGATTCATTGTCTGCATCTTCATCAAGTAATTCATTTCATAAGTAGTGTGTATTCTCAGGAAAAAACTCATGGATGGTTCGATCATGAACAAAAAATAATCTCAAACGTAAAACAACAATCAGAAATTGAGAAAATGGGATGAATCATCTGCATAAATTTTGTTGCTTGCCACGTATATGTTGATATTTCTGAAATGAAATCGATGAAAGAGTTACATCCCTTGTGATGCCAATGACGTCAGAAGACTTTTTCCTCCTTCCAGTGAAGCTAGTCGAAATACAAACTACTCATATATCACAACGATAACAATTCTTCTTGTTGATTTATGGTTTTTCTCACGTGGACCACTATAGTAGTTGAAAAAGAAAATAAACTTGAGCAAGCATTCCGTTGAAATATTCTCATACACAAAACAAAGTGTCGACCTTGTTCCAAACCATACGTGCGAATTTGTATTACTTGTAGATTATTCTTATATTATTATATTATTTCCACACGCTTTTCAAGTTGCGAATAACTCAAATAATGTCGAAAACATATTTCCAAAAAATTATATTCCTCACTTCAAATCGATCGGCGCCGTGAAGAAATATTCATGTGCGTTTGTAGACAGCACAAAAGGACCACGAACATTATTCATTACTCCTGGAGTCCTGGATTCGCGTCCGAAATCGAAAGTGATTCCTATCCAGTGTCGGGTTCATGGATATTTCAAAGGAAATAATCTCTTCATTTCAGAATGACTTCATCGAGACGTAGTTCTAACGTTATCAGAAGTTAGCTCTCGCGAATTCTTCGTGGATTATTGATACCAAAATAATATATAATAATAGTTTCGGTATGTCATTAAAATATTGAATTATCAGAAGAATAGACAAACAGAACCATCACCTTATGAATAACTGTATTAGTGATTCGATTGATGAAACTTTCCATGTTGAGTTCGATTGTACTTGTATTTTGGAATAGCTTCATTGAAACATTATCAGAGATTTTCTTTCGAGAATGCATCTTGGATTATTGATGCCTAAATAGTATATAATAATAGTTTCGTTCTGTCGTAAAAATATCGAACAATCACAATGATACACAAACATAAGCATCACCTCACGAAAACATATACAATACAATAACTCATGGAATTCTTGATTGAACACTGGGGATTCAATTTGATTTTTTCACCGAAATTCTAATTTTTTTATCATATTCCCCGCCTTTTGAAACATGATTTTATGATTTGTATGGCTTCTCCTTTCGTAAACTTGAACCATTTGGAATTCGTATTACATTTTATTATGAATATCATGTATTCAACAATTCGGTCATTTTATTTCGTCTATTGAAGCAGGATTTGTGAATGCTCTTGAAAGTGAACAATAAATCAAAATCGGTGGAAATGTAATTCACCAAGTATATTGGATTGATTCATTCGTGTGTATTCTTTTGTTTGTGAGGTTTTGATTTAGAATATACCTATTTTGAATTAAAAACCGGAATGAACAAAGGGTTAGGAATTATAACTTCGCTGAACCAATATCACACATTCTATTCAGGAATTGGAAAACTATACACTGAGTGAATTAGTATTAGTATTAGTATTTATTTATTTTTCTTTGGACATACATATATGTATAGAAATCGTCACAATTTTACATACACACTTGAAAAGACAGATTAAAATGTACAAAGAACAGAGAAAAAAAAATAAAACATGTCTATGAGTTGAAGAATTCGCCAAGGTTGTAGTAACATTTATCTAACAAATATATTTTCAGCAATCGGGAAAATTCACAAAATTTTGTTACCTGTGTCATATTCTTCGGTAATTTATTGAAAATGACGAGTCCCATTACAGATGGCGTATCTGTTGTGATTTTGTACCTTCGATTTATGAGTGAATTCGAATATGAGAAAAATGTACGAAAACATTATCAAGTACTACATACAAAGAAACAATCAAAATATCAATGAATTGAGTAATCAAAATTGATTCTGAAAAGGCTGACTGGTCATCCATTGAAATGAAAGATTGTTTTCATTATCATTTAATTATGATAATATAAATGTAACGAGTGTGATACTAAGAGTAACACTAATGATGACTACATTGTTGAGAGATATCAAAGAAGTATTGAACGTCAAAAAAATCACTGAGTATACAAGATTTCGAAAATCATTGATACGCCACTGACATGTCCTGGTATCCTGCGTACGATGAAGCGCCAGCCGTTCGGAACACCTGTTGAGGGGGATTTCGTGTAGTCGCAGGAAAATGTCGCTGCCAGATGTCAGTGGAGCATTTGCGTGCAGGAAGGCACCTTTTAAATTTCATTTTTCGTTCGTCCTTTTTGATGTCACAGGAATCAGATGATACATTTCTGTATGTCGTATGGTTTAACTTCTCAGAATATGGTTGCTTTATGTGCATTATTCATTCAAAAAATATATTCATGCGTATTTTGTTGGCGAATTTCTCATAATCTAATTTTGGATCCACCGCCATTCAGATGCGATGAAAATAGTTAGTAATCAATTTATTGATATACAGGGTCGCCCATTATCGTGTACAAAAAAAATGTTTCGAATACAAAGTGTTACATTTGCGCAGATACATAATTCCAAAATATTTTAAGACATTCATGGTGCTCAACCTAGGCAAAACAACATTGAGTTAACTATTTCAAATTGTATACCCTAGATATTTGCTCACAATCGAATTCAGCGTAAAACTCTGCACCTAGTCCCATCTTTATTCTTCCTATGAATCCAAAAATATTGTCAAAATCGTTACAAATGATGAGTAAATGAACTCATGTTTCGAATACAGGGAATTATCTGAACAAGCAGCAATAGATGAGATTTTGATTAGAACTTATTTTCCGAAGGAACACCCAGCAATTCATTTCACCATCTTGTAGAACTATTCAAATCATGTTCATATAATGTACTTCCTACAATTGAAGGTTTTGTCAGATTCAATTCCGCAGGAACGTGATTCAACATTCACTGTAATGCACTGTGAAAAAATCATCAACACATTTGCTGCTCTTCAACCTAATCTGTTTTCCAGTCGGATAGTTACTAGAAGCGTTAATTTTTCTTTTCCATCAAAGGAAGTGCGAAGAAAATGAATGGAAAATGTGATGATATCTAAGTTCAACAAGCTCTTTGTATCCGAATGAATATAAAGATGAATGGCTGTACTAAAAATATTCCCTCATGCAGCTTATCTCGCTACATTTATTTGCATGGACGTCAAAGAGGAAAAACTCCATACTGAAAATGGTTGGTGGATATGATAAGAAAACAAACTATCAAGAAGTTGAGGGAATATAATAAATTTTCGAGATATCAAGACTTCTCGATGGAAACAACGGAAGTGAAAAAGAACGTGCTTAAACATACAGCACATTATGAAATCAAATTGTTTCCAGTCTTTTACTTCAAGAAAAAAAAAGTGAAATATTGTCGATCACCAAATCAATTCTGAATTGGGAATATAATGGATATATATTGAAAAAATAGGCAATAAATAAATATGCGTTATTGCTCCAATGAAAATATAAATATATACATTACATAAATATCTTGGCAATTTCTCACTCGGTTCTTAAAGCTGCTAATAATGAAGAAATGCATATTCATAAAATATCATCTTTGGAATCAAAATGCATTTCTATGTATGCATGTGAACGGTCAATTATTTTTCATATATTTCGCGTATCACAACCTCGTTAATTTCCATGATAGTGAAGTTTTTCAACTAAATTATAATTCACGAACATGCCACATTCCTATTTGTAGAATCAGTGAACCGCATATAATTCACGTGATAAATTGAAGTTTACACAATGTAGGAAAACTGAAATTCGATAACGAATGACTATAATGGATTCACTCTGATCAAAACGAATCCATGTTCGTTATATAGGATCAGAGTGTTGGCTATAATTTGACTATCAATCATCAACTGTGATTGCTGACCCAAACGAAGCTTTTTAGCGTTTGCACTTTCCTGAAGTACCAGTTTTACGCGTGCTTGTAATTGGAAGTTTTTTTCATGACCGTTTTTTCTACACAGGCACAATACATGAAATCAAGTATCTACTATTCAAAACTCACTAGTCCTTAACAAAGTTCCTACTACTCCGTATTGACTGAGATTTTCGTGATTTCTTTATTTTTCTTAAGAGAGTACAATGTGTTGGGTATAATAAAGTATATATTCAGCTATTTAATTTTTTTTTTACAAAGATATTGAAAAATAATGGAGTGTTGTGCTGTCTGAGCCAGCTCTAACAAAGTAAAATCAAAATGCCTATTGAAGATGAAAGTATTTCCTATGCTATAATTATTGAAGAATATATAAAATTAACAAAATCGGGTAGTTCTGAAGAAAAGTGTCGTGTTTGTTGTAAGTTGACAATTTATAAGATAGATCGTGAGTCATTGCATAGTAAATATATTCAAGAATGGTCAGTTTCCAATTTAAGTCGATCGCTCAATTTCTCTTTGAGTTATGATGTCAGAGATTTTGAAAAATGTTCTTTCGAGAAAAATGGATTGAAGATTCAAGCGGTCGCTCTTTAGGACGCTGCCATACAAAAACTATTCATGATACTACTCTGCCGCTATCGTAGGATAACTTTGATGAAGCAAAAAAATCGAATTTTCGGAAGTGTCACACTGGTACAGCCAGTTAAAATAAAAAACTTGGTTTTCCATGACTTCGCCGTCGATGCAATCAACTTAGTAACTTAAAAACGTAGAAGCACAACCGTGAAACGTTTTTTTATTATGTCTTGCAGCGCCCTCAACGGTATTGAAAATCACAAATCATCTGCACAATATCATTGATGTGGTTATCTTGATGAAACTAATTTAATGAACTTTTTTCAGTGCATTTATGGCTGCTACGTTCACTCTGCCATTTTACCAACGTTCCACAGAAGATGTTATTGGCTTCTACAGGTAGTATGTCTCTTTTTTGAATACCATATCAATACTTTGATATTGCCAAGGTTCATTTGACTATTTCATGAAAATCTGCCAGTCTCGTATGTTTATTTAACAAAACGAAAGTGTAAATTGCAAACGGAGCGGATTCTTCTTTAATGTTGACTCTCCAACAACTTTTAGTAGACCTATTTTCCAATTCAAATATCAACTCGTTTTTTTTTTTTTTGGATTCATTATGTATCTTTTGTAATGAATAGCAAAAATCTATCTCTGTTCAGAATATGTTGCACACGTTTGATAAGCTTTATTTTTCTAGAATCCGGACATAGTCCTAGTGCACTATCTCAACGTTCCCTATCCAGACGACAACAAATTAGCTGTCATAACACCAAGTTTAGCCCTTTGGGCAGACAAGAAAGAATGGACAAAAGACGAACTAGTATCCCAACTGAAACCAATGTTCTTCAGCGAAGACGAACCCGATATAAACAACGAATTGGAAATATCGGTACGTATAGTTACCTATTGTTTGATTTTTCATTACACATTCCACAAACTGCGATAAGAAGCTCACAGTAAAATTGAGGTTTCCATTAATTTCATTATCGAATGTCTGATATTTATTATGTGTGAATATGTGATGTTAAGTGATCAGATCAGAAAAGAATGTGAAATTGTTTGTTGTTCAGTTTGGAAGAACAATGGTTAGTGATTCATTCTATATGTCTACATCTCAACACGCATAGGGTATAAGCTAAAAAAAAAATTGATATCGAAATATTTTCAATGGTTCCTTCTCACAATTTCCAGAGTAATTTTGGTATCAGAACGTTTTTGCCAGTATATTTATGGGTGTTCCATAAATTCGTTGAATCTGAAATAATTCATTTTTAGTATTGTGAATTAATGAAAACAAAAGTTCAGTTCACTGAAGTAGTCAGCTAATCATTCGAATAGGTTAACAGGAAAGGATACGAGTTTTACGTCTCTCTCGATTATCGAAATAAAGATATTTTATAGAAAAGTGATACACATGAAATTCGCTATTATTCATGATAAACAAAACAGATAGTAGCAGAGAGAGTATGTTGTTAACACTTCTTTACGAAGGTGATTTTCCAGAAACTATGATTCAAAAATCTTTCATGATCTCCACACCTTATTTGCAAGCAACGAAAGAATACTAAATCGTAAACAACTGCCACTAAACCTCCTTTTTGTGGAAGCAATTTCGATGTCAATGATTTTATTTTATTATTTGCAAAAATTCATTCACAATCGAGGCAAATACAAACTCATCGGATTCGATAAACAAAATCTACACATTTGATCATGTTGACACTTTGCCTTAGGCTCCATTGAACATACAACAAGAAGAAGGAAAGCATCAAATGTCATACAGATAATAATGATAACTTATGAAAACTAGGTATTTTTGTATTTTTAGACAGCGGAAACAGTAGAGGCCATCGTGTGTCAATTAATGGAGAAACAAAGAGTAGCTCGTCAAACAGCCTTGGTCAAACAACTCGAATGCGGTTGTCCAGATTCCACTTGCGCGGACGGCAAAAGCTGCTCCCACCCCATGCGGAGGATAACGACTGCAAAAGAAGTCGCCAGCTCGCCCCTGCCTAGTTCCAGCTCCAGACCGCCCAGCAACTCAGACAACAACCAAGTGTCATCCACTACAGGCTCGGGCTCACTATTACTGAACAACAATTCGCCTAGAGTGTATTCACGAGACTCCAGGACCCATCAGACAACTCAGAACACCAGCAACTGCTCCTCGAGCTCGGGCAATACGCCTCCCCTGGTTCTGAGCCTGTCTCAGATTCAGGGAGGAGGTGGGTTGCTAATACTCAACAGCAACTCGGGTGGCAGTGGAGTCCACCAGAATCTGGTGAATCCAGTTTCAGTGGCGAATTTTGTGTGCAACACCAACAGAGGAATTGCTAAAGAGAGAACGGGTCATGTGCTGCTCAAACAAGAGGTCATGGACACGAATCCGTCGTGTTTGCACTCTTCCAAACAGACCACCAAAACTAATTATAGAGAGATGAAGATGGAACTCAGCGATAATAACAGACAATCAATTTTCAACGATGCTACAATTTACGGCAACCATACAAGGTACGTTGAAATCTATTCCAAATTCTCAAGTTGCTTATCTTGATTGTTTCAGGAATCACTCACATCAGCAGCAGACAGAGGTAATCATGTCTAGCGCCCCTTCTACGCCATCCAAACACATGGATACCAGCCAGGAAGACATATTAGAGGATTACAAACAGCAGAGTTTCTGTAATGAAACGGTAGTTCTCTTGGGAACCGATTCGAGCGGATCTTTGGTCAGCAAAAGCGATGGCTCCTCTATTATCAACGGGGGTTTCTTCAACGAAACGCTGGATCTATCCCAAGAAGACATACAAAGAACTCTCTCAGCCAACATGCCTTTGTGTTCCACCGAACTCAACAACCATCAGCGTCATGATAACGAGAGAAACAACGTCGAGCAGCAGAACAAGACTCAGGTGCAACATCACCACCATCTCACCACCGAAATAAATCCGATGGATTTCATAGATAACTGTGACGTGGTGGGTTCCCCAGCTCACGTTGTCGACGACGACGTGTTCGTCAATCTAGACGCATTCGACATGCTCGGAGAGTTCCCCGATCTGGAAGCTCTAGATTCACATCACAATGGGCTACTTGATGTCAATCCGTCCGATATTAGAAACAATCCCAAGACACAAGTAGACCACCAGCAACAAAACCATCCGATCGAGGGTTCAGCTAAGATCACCGATTATTCCCCGGAATGGGCTTACCCCGAAGGCGGGGTCAAGGTTTTGGTTACTGGGCCGTGGCATTCGTCCGGACCCTACACCGTACTCTTCGATACATTCCCAGTACCCACCACTTTGGTGCAAAGTGGAGTTTTACGCTGTTACTGTCCAGCTCATGAGGCTGGTTTGGCTACACTCCAAGTGGCTTGCGACAGCTACGTGATTTCCAACTCTGTGATATTCGAGTACAAGTTGCCGCCTAGAGAAGACCAGGTGGCTGTCTCTGAACCAAAAGTAGAAAAAAGCAACGACAACCTCCTCAAGTTCACCCTGCTTCAGAGACTAGAAGCGATGGACGATAGGCTCCAAATTAAACAGGAACCATCTGACGGAGATGTGGTAAAAGACAGTCATCGTCAACGATCCAGTTTTCAGCTATGTTTTTTCAGGTTGAAGATACGACTCTGTTCAACCATTCAAATTTTGAGGAACGGCTAGTTACCTATTGTCAGAATTTGACATCCAAAATATGGAGGCAGGGAGAAGAACTGAGTGTCTCATGGTTTTCTAGCCACAGAGGAATGACACTCTTACACTTGGCAGCTTCCTTGGGGTACTCCAGGTTGGTGTGTGCCATGCTTCACTGGCGAGCTGAAAATTCTTCGCTGCTCTTAGAAACAGAGGTTGATGCTCTCAGTCAGGACGAAGACGGTTTTACTCCATTGGTAAGATAATCTAGCTGTTCTATCGCTAACGCACACTAAACGTATTTGTACATATAAAAACTTGTATCCATGAGTTTTCTTTAACATCATTTGGAATGAAGTCATATAATAACATACCCAATTACATAATATAGTGATGATATTGCACCTTCCAAGGATGGTATTCTTCTGCCTAATCCACCTAGGACGATGCAAAAATCAAAAAAGTAGAAAAAATAAAGAAACGGAATACTATCAAAACATGCTCTGAATGTTCGCAGATGAAGTCTCCAAGCTCCATCTTGAATTTGGACTTTTTCTTGATGTTCACTGGGTTTGTGTAATACGGTCAAAATTAAAGTACGATACCTGACATATTATTCAGAAGTAACAGATCCTACTTCTAGATTGGTTGTTGCTTTACTGATTGAGGATATTATTCATCACTTTTTCGAATTTCACATGTCCTTTCAGGATAATCTTCATCAGTATAATAAGCAATAACTCAGAATGATATTTGATGGTCATTAATGAAACGAAATGATCAAGTTTTTCTTCAGAGGAGATTTCATTTCTGCAGCTATATAAATATGTTTCACCCATATCAGTTTCCAAGTTATGATGACTTCTCGATATGGAAGAAATTTCATTCTGAAAATTATTCGAATTTGCTCATTCCCATGTCAGACCCTGTAAAAGATTATCAGCTACTCTGAAAATACTGGTGAGATTTTCCCAATATCAAAAAACATAATTATAACTTGGAAACCATGAAAAATCGATTCAAATAAGGAATGAGATCCACCTTTATCCGTGAATGAAAGACATGGGCATTCCTTCTGAATAATGTTGTGAGTACTGAAATCTATCCTATCTATGAAGTCTTCCCAAGTTCGAGAGCCACAACATTTTGTTCACGTTTCCAGACCATTTAGGTGGCCGCTCGTCGTAATGATATCATTCCTTCTCGGAATATCGGTCCGTGTATTGCTGACTGCCAGGGGCATAGTCGATTCGTAACAAGGAAATCCATCGCTGTATTTTTCAGATGTGGGCTTGTGCTAGAGGGCATACCGAAACGGCTGTGATGCTTTACAAGTGGAACCATACGGCTTTGAATATGAAGAACACGACGAATCAAACTGCTTTGGAATGTGCCAGATCGAGCAGTCACATAGATCTCGTGAAGGAACTAGAAGCGTTAGAATTGAGAAGAGATAAGGCGAACATGCTTCTTCAATCCAACCAGTCTTCCACTGAAGCCGTCAACTCTCCGAACGCCATATCACCTGCCAGTTCGATAACTTCTTTAACTTCCATTGCTTCGACTAGTAAATCCCATGATGGAGTCTTCCTGAGACCAGGAGTTGTAACAAGGTATGCGAAATTAGTTTGATGATTGAGTTCATGCTGGTTGAATCGAAAATGTTCATTTCAGAAGCGAGTCTAATAGATTCAAGATTCTGAACATAGATTCAGATTCGGATAGCTGCAGCAGATATCTTACTTCGGTTCCAAGTCCGCTCTTGTCTGATCTGTCATCTAGTACTAGGGGAAGTAATGGTCAAAAGTTGGTCAAGAGACCATCCATCGATAGTGGTATTCACATGACTTGTGGTCCTGCTACAGAAATGTCCAGACCAAGAAGTTCGAAAGTCTACAGTACGCGTGAAACGACAAAGTTATCCAAGTAAGATTTCAAGTTTTTGAGACTACTTTCGCTTACCCTTGTGTGGAAATAATTACAAGCGTTATTCGTAGGTTTGATAGAAGCCTGTCTTTGCCTCTTCATTCGTCTTCGAGGGATGGCACTTTAGATAGTGAAAATCAAGATAATCACAAAAGAATGGATTTTGCTTTGTGTGAGTATATTTTATGTACTAGACTAGGATATGAATTCGGGTGAGTTGTACTGAATTTTGAGGCTGCATGAGAATATCTTGGACGATGGACACACCAAGTATTTGATTTACGCTTTGAATCGCAATTATGATTTATTTGAATGAAACGATCAATACGAATTTCGAGTGCAGATATCAATGTGCATATACTTAATATCTAAGATATTGAAGTGAATACACTCTGACTGATTTATGTTTTGAAACGATGATCTAGGCGAAATAGGAAGTGACCCGAGAAGCAGTAGTCCCCTGATAGATGTAGAAGCTGTTTCCGATGATGAAAATGACCTTCCCAACAGTACCGTAGGTCAGTGCCTCGAATGGTCTGTTATCTTTGTTGTCTCTCGGTGTTGTTTCACTGTTGTTCACAGATTATCTGTTCTTTGCCGTTCCTTCCTGACTTGGTTAGATAACAAAATCCTTTCGTTCACCATTTGATTTTTGAACAAATTCAATGTATTCGAGAACAAGAATCAGATGGTTTCTATAATGTGGAATTGGTGATTGGTGGATAACATCTAGTATAATAACTTGAATGAAAGAATGAAGGATACGAATGCTCTTTTGAATCACTAATAATAATAATATAAAGTTTCTCATACAGGGTAAGATATAAGAGCTACAAAATCAATCGATAAAGGATCGTATCAGTAAATTGGTGACTTTCAAATCGATACATATATTGGAATGCTTTTTTGAATTGTCAAAACTTGAGGAAACAAATTGAATAACACGATGGAACGAAACCTAATAGATACGTCGGAGCCCGAAAAAAAAAACTACGTTGACTGTTCACTGTATCGTTCAACTGAAAAATCCTTCTCGATACTTTTTTCAATCAATCCAGAAAAAAATCATGATTCCTTCAATGCTCTCAAACTTTGCCTGGAAAAACAATTTCCATTAATCTTGGCATGGTCACACACACAATCCAAATGTTTCTCAAGTGATATTATGAGTCAATATTGTTGATATACACATACAATACTGTATAAAATGTTAGTGTTGGTTTAATAAAAAGTTTTTAAAATATTGGGGCACACGCTCTGATATAATACTCATGTGTTTTATCGACATTCCTACCTAATAATTTCAGCTAACTCCATATTTCGAAATGATATGATAGTCATTGATTTATCGCACTAAATACTAGGTATTTTTCCCCAACTTTTATATATCGTTGAATAGTTTATGCCGTCGTGGAAGAACTAACCGTAACTAGCTTTGATTCTGATCTAGTGTCTTAAAAGTATTCTGTTTTTGTTGTAGCTTTATCTAGATTTTTGCTTATGCATGTTCAATGCTAACGCTTTCTCCCCCAATATCCATCATTCCTCCTGAACTGGATCAATTGGGTTATAATATTTGTTACTACAAATTCATATTTCAATTTCACACCACAATATGAAGTATCGATTGTTTTCGACATTCGTCTACCATTCACTGAATTTATGAACATTTTTAAGGGGAACAAGATGCACGGGTCTTGACACTTGCAGAGCAAATTATAGCTGCTATGCCAGATCGTATAAAGGTAAAGTAGAAAACTCTCCTGTGCTGATATCCATAACAATATATTCATTATTTGGCTCTCGACAGAACGAGAGTGAAGATATGATGTTAGACAGGAGTCCAGTTGATCTACTCAGCAGTGATTCCTTCTCCGATGTGTTCATGGAACCTTTGTTGGATCATCAATCATCCTCCAGTTTTGAGTCTACTGAGTTCAATTTCGAATTCTCTGATAACAGTTATAGGTGAGTAGAGTTCATACACATAACGCAGGAAATTGAAGCCAAATTTTTGCAGGTATTACGATGTTGCTACACCGTGCTCCAGTTTGAGTCCAGCCTCCTCCAGTTGCTTACAATCTCCTTGCTCTTTTACTCTAGATTCTCCGTCTCCGCCTCCTACGACTGCAGATTTTTGTGAATTCTTGCAAGCTTCAAGATCTGTTTTTGAAAAGGACTTCTCTAATCTTACTTTGTCAGGTATGGTATTCATGAAACTTCATTAATTTAATGATACACAGACTTCATAAGAATGAAGAAATGTTTCAGAGGCTCTCACGCATTTTGACTCTCAATATAGTTTTCTCATCCAGTCGATGATGGAAACGAGCTCAAAAATATTCTCAAGTTGATTAGGGAATTGAGTTGGTTGATTTGCTTCCCTTGTAGCCGTAGAATTTCTTCCTAGATAGTTTATCACGTAACCTGTTCGTTAAAAGTTTTCGACATTTTTATTTGAATAACATTATGAAAATTCTCTGTATGTCAACATGAATCAATTTGAAATATCGCCAGCGAGAGTTCAAGTCAAACCATAAGTAGACCCAATTTTTTTAAAGAAGTCCATAACGAATTTCATATTTCACGATTTCATCATATACAGGGTGTTCCATTAATGTGGTATAAAAATTTTCATGATATCAGTTCACAAATTGGTACAATAGGGGTTTTTAGGACGGCAAACAAGAATATTTCATCAGTATCAACGTAGTCCTTAGAGGACGTCACTTACCCGCTTACAATTATTTAAAAATACGCACAACTTTTTTGTCCGCTAAAAATCAACATTTTCGATCAAAAATTCATTAAACTACGTTACCTTCCGAACAAAAAAGTATTCTTGGAAAAAGTCGAAAAACCGTTTTTACGATGAACCCGATTTTAAGTATTGATGTCACAAATGAATTCAAATAATTTATCAAGAAAAAAACGAGTAGGTTGCTGTCAGACAAGCAAATAGTGAGTTATCTTGTGTCAGAGAAACCGATATCATTCATAAAAACTGTCGAAGCTATTAAGAAATTTGCAAATAAAATTTCAACTTTTAACGCACTGTATCTTTTTAACCATCAACATTTCTATAAGCGATGTTCCGCTCAATCCCCATATTTTGCAGAAATATCAAGCTGCTATATCAAGCTGAAAAAACTTTGAAGATAGGCAAGTTTCAAAATTCTTACACGATTCGTTATAATTTGAAATGATTGAAAATTAATATACTGTATACACGTAAATTAAAAACATTAAAATATTTCCATCGCCTCGTATTATATTGTTAACATCAATACAAAAGCAGTGACTTCAAAACTGTGAAAGAGTACAAAGTACAGATAACTTTATGTTGACTCAGAAGATGTCTCCAGAATTTTTATCAAATGAATGTATTACAACTTTTCCTTTCCCAAACAAGCAGATTCAGTATTTTTGGCATTCTTCCAGATCGTGAACAACGAGAACTGTACGAAGCGGCGAAGATCATCCAGAAGGCCTATCGCTCCTACAAGGGTCGCCAACAGCAGGAGCAGGACAAGGAACGAGCGGCAGCGGTGGTCATCCAGAACTACTACAGGCGCTACAAACAGTACGCGTACTACAAGCAGATGACACACGCAGCGATGGTCATCCAAAACAGATATAGGTCGTACTGTGAACATAAAAGATTTAAGAAAAGCCAAGAGGCTGCCGTATGCATTCAAAATTATTACCGTAACTACAAGGAGCAGGGGGGGCGAAGTAGCAGGGAGGGTACTCCTGCTTCTGCAGGTCTCAAGTAAGTTTTGGATATAGAGAGAGATGGATAAGAGAAAGCTTGTCGTCGTAGAGCTTCTGTGATTGTATCGTTGTTGTACTGTACACTAACACAATAACTAATGATAACTCCGTACGAGGTTGAATCATTAAGAGACAACTGACACGTTGTCAAAAGTCACCACAATTACATGAAGACTATCTCCAAAACAATTGAAACTAATGACGTTAGCATTTCTGTGTGTAGTCTGTTTCATCCTGTACATCCAATTGACAATTGTACTTCACAAGCCTCAAAATCACAAACTTGAATGCATCTGCCAAATATCGTCATAGTCATATATTAGTGTATCCTCTTAGTATAATATGCGATCTCACTTAATAATCAGATGACGGCCATTATATCATTTTGCAGTATTGGAATGGAATCTAATATGAAGAGAACCAAATGCATTGGGTCGTCATCAGAGCCATTTATTGATAAAATTTTCTCATATATTTCATTTCATATCACAAATATATCATTTCCGAGAACGTACAGAACATTGACTAACTAGAACTAACCCATGTACAGTTATTCCCCTACCTAATTTCCCCCTCTGCTCGCTTTGATGTACCTGTGGATTGTAATTGGTATCGTGTATATAAGTTAAAAATTGATAAACCATTTGGAATGTTTTTCATGTAGATCTATAAAATGTCATATATTGATGAAAATTCGTTTATCTCACAGGTGTTTTTTGTTTTAGGCGTACTTATTCACAAAGACGTCAACATCAAGCTGCCAGAAAAATTCAGCAATTCATGAGACAGTCAAAAAATAAGTAAGTTTTTCAAAAAGGCTATGGAATTGGTTCTTCGATATCTGTACCTTATATTAGATAGCTTTGTTGAAACAATATATCCTTTCATGTTCTACAATGTCTACCATGCTAATTTCTCAAGATCTGGTGGGATTCTCTAGAATATCAGTAAAATTTATCATAAAAATCTATTCTTGCTTGAATGATTACAGTGACGATGAGTCGATTCCCTAAATATTTTCAACAGATCGATTCCACTGTTGACTATGATTTTTGTCTGATACTCACATTACATTTCATCATGTGGAAATTACATTCAAATGTGCTCGTTATGTAACGAATAATTTACATTTTCTGTATTGGTATGGCCTACAATTTGAATGTATCTATACAGAAGTTGGATCATTAAATCTATTACATGATGTAGGAGATAGAAATTGTAATTTAAATGCTACTACAAATATACTACGATCTTGTATCTAAAAAATGTCTCTTTTGAATGCAACCACAGTTTTTGGGATGAGACGTTGGGCATAACTACCACAACGGTAAGTTGTGGGAATTAGTTGATGTTGACATCGTGTATGTGATGATTAGTTATTTATTGTTCAACGTCTGTTTTTTCATTCAACAAATCAATTCCTAGGTTACAGAAAGAACGAGCAGAAAGAGAGAGGCAAGCAGACCCGTCAGTGGATGCCCATCAAAAGTAACTGTCTCGAGGGGACTTTTTCAGTTACATAGGCCCAAATAGCAGGTAGGAAAGTACAAGAAACCGAGTCTATGTGACTCAATTATCAATGAATATACACTGTGTCCGTAAAGTATGGAACAAATTCATTTTTAGCTAAACAGGTCATTTCAAGAAATAATCCTGAAACACGTCGATTTTTAATTTTAATTTACCGTATTTTAAAATAATGAAGTAAAATACAGGGTGAATTACGTTCGAGTAATGACGTCACCGTCATTTTTTTCAATAGAACACCCCCATTTTGTCTCAATTTTCTGATTACTCTAGCTGAGCTGATTCCAAAAATGTATCACATGTTGATTCCAATGTTGATTTCATATTCTGTCTGCTAGACCACAAGTACCAAACATGTTTGGAAACAGCTCATTTTTATTACTCTAAACATGTAGCAAACTACGGGGTGTTACATTCAAACCAATTGCCGCTAGATTATAAGTATTTTTGATAATATTGTTAATTTACCTAATAAAGAATGTTTCGCGTTACTTTATGAGCACACACAAAACTATTGTATTTTTGTCCACCCTGTACCAAGTTGATTGAAATTAACTTTTTTATATATTCTACCCTGTATATCCTTGTGCAGTTGTTCATGTCAACTGACGTGAAATCTTGTGGGGCAAAATTGACACAAAATTGAAAATGGATGTTATTAATGTATTGTTTCGATTCCAGATCAAATAATATAGACTACTTAAAAGAACGAAGACAAAGCATCGATAAGAAGTGAGAAAACACAACTGAATAATTGACTACAGGATGTTTTGATCATTGGTGGAGATTATAACATTCAATGTCTTACATGTATATTCACTACTAAGCTATAATTACTGTATTTACTCGGAAATATTCTTATATCTTTACAATGTCTTTTTTGGCTGTTTTAGTCATTTTCAAGCATTTTTATGAGAATGCAAGGATCGACAACAAAAGTGAGATGATTTTAGATGTTGTACCAGATGTTTTTTGTTTCATTATTTGGATTCAAAGCTGTGATTGTAGTTTGAAAAGCACTTCTTCAGATAATATTCATCTTGAAACAATTTTTCCTCTCATATTTTTTTTAATCATGGCATGGTTGGAACAAGGCTGCTAAAGAACAAATTCTCAACATTTCAATTAATTTTCTCCAAATAACATGTTATTGAATATTGATGTAAGCTTCACGATAGTTTTGAAAGCAGCCTTTCATTCTCATCAACTCACATGAAAAAGTGCTTTTCTGTATTGATAGAATAAAATTCTAGTCTTAGTAAAAGTATATACTTCGTTATCTCTATCAAAACTACCAGCAATTTTCAATTCTTATTACGAATAAGAAAAAAATGTTTTCGTTACTTTGTTGAGTTTTCGTACTTGAAATTTATATTGTTTCAAATTGATTTAGATGTTCACTGCCACTTTAGAATAGACAGTTTTCCAATTACCTTCATTGATTTCTTAAAAAATGCAATCTAATACCTTCATATTACCGAAGCAATACAAATGAGAAATTTTACATATAGTTGTTGAGTTTCCTACGTTTTGTTTGTTTCAATTATCGATAAATTAAAACTGGCAATAAAGCGGGAATTCGATGTCTGAGTTCAATTACTACTGCGAACTAGACTTCTACTTTACTGCTTACTACAGTTTCATAAATATAATAGTATTCACACTGCATAAATAATAATAATGATACAACAATTGTTCATGTTCTACACTAAATGAATGATGAATCTATAGTTGAAATTTTGAATCAGGGTGACTTGGTGACCACAAAGGTAGGATTTCCTGCTGACACAGTATTCAGTATTTAGTTAGTTATGTTCAGTTAAGTTCATTAGTTTATAAGATACCTCCTTTCATGTCGATATCCTCATCAAAAACCATTGAACTGGAAACTTCAATTGCAAAGAGTATAATATGATCCACAAAGTAAAGGAAATCACAAAATTGAGGCCGTTTATTCTATTTTGGTGATCACCTAGTACCTACTAGAAAATTTGAAATGAAGTTAGTTTCATTGTGAAGAATTCGATGGAATATAACAGCTTAATTCGAATTATCTGAAAGCTCGCTTATACATATCATTGTAGAATAATACGTAATATAGAGAACTATGACTATTCTTCAATGTATTCACCTGCTGTACAATAACTGACGAATCTTGAAGTGTATATAATTCAATTGAAAGTATAGAAAATGGGATCGAAAGAATATGTTGGTGCTCAAGAAAGGTTTCAACGGTTGCACAAATTACAATTTTGTTATAGTCAATTAAAACGAGGGAATGTTTTTTATTTGATATTTCACGAGAATTTAAAAAAAAACATGTGTACCTGCAGGCAGGAATATGAAAAATTCCCTCCTCTGTATATAGCTGTTGTTCATTTCAGAAAGTTTATTCTTTAACATTGAATGATAATATATTAATATATACCTATTAATAGTCCTCTTATAAGAAGAGTGGTACATACAAGTACTAGAGTATTACGTAAATTCAACGTTGTATCTTATAAAAGAACGCTTGAACTTCGAATTTCAACAGCAAATGTAGAAACTTATAACAATGTACTTCACTCATATGATACAAGTATTGTTCATCCATCTGATAGTGGATAATTTAATCAGAAGTTAGATGCTGCTCCTGTTGCTATTAGAGCTTGAATCAATTGAAATCTGGTAGCTTGTATCACTCTTACCATAAATCATCTTTGTTCACATCTTATTCAATGGCAGAAGATAAAAAACAAGATATGAGTAACCGATATTATGGCACTTTATTTTTATGTATATTAAGTAATATCAGTACCCAGTTTTGCATCGGAGTTTTTAAGTATTCACTGGTACATATTCTATTTTTTATACACAATATCTTATGGTAATTTCAAAAACAAATGCTTATCTTGTAGATTAAAATAACTCTTTTCTTCAAATTGATCATATGTTGTTCTAGATCTTCTTCATTGTATTTGAATGAAAACATTCTTTGTTGCGTGTTTCGGAAATCAAGATACAATCAAAATCAACAATCTTTCACTAGTTTAATATAGTCAAATGTATGAAGATTCATCAGAGAGGTGTGAACGCAACGCATATTATTCCTGTAGAGTGAAAACAACAAGAAGAATAAACGTATGAAGATTATATCCACAACACCAATATATATCGAAAAAATGTACATTTGTATTTTAAAGAACATGATGACTAGAATTTTATTGAACTACTCAAGTATATATTCAATTCAAATTTTATATCTAAGTGAGAACATTACCTAAAGTGTATTTAAATATACTGTAGCGAAAATATATTTTAGTTTAAATACTTATTCGATACATAAGCTTTAAAACCAAACTTATATAAATATAGTTGAAATGTAGTATTTATAAGGTAGATAATTTTCGAATCTTATCAATAGCAAGAGAGTACCTACTGATTATTTTCAGCATACAGTTCGAAATGCTGTCAATGAATCGTTACTTAACTAGACTAGATAGACTATATTCTATATTTACCTATTCCCAACTCAGTAGAAGTTCAAATTATTGTTAAAACACAGGTTTCAGGATACATTTGAACCAGGTAGGTACTGATACCTGAGTTCAGTTGTAGCATACGTTTCCAAAGGAAAATTATGAATAAATCATTATCAAATGTGAAAGAACAATGTATTTTTGTTCAATGTATTGACATTATCATTTTCCCCAGAAACTGTATCTTACCTTCGTTCTTTCATATGAGTGATATGTGATTGACAGTTGAAGTTTGATTTGATTCCAAGCAGTAGTTTTTGCAACTGAAACTGAATCAACAAGAGTTTTGTAACGATTTTTAATTCCATTGAGTTGACCCAATTGTATTGAAAACGATTTAATTCTATTCTGGATTATTTAGTACTTAAAATTAGGATCTTGATCAGTTAGTTGCCACTTAATTTTCCATATTTTAAATAATTTATATTTTGAAATCACCGTGTACGTGATAATATGTGATTTATATCTATGTTGAAATTGAACTTGATTTTATTTGATGTTTTTCAAATATTGTTCCTGAGAGTGTAGGTTATGACTATTGGTACTTAATATTTGTAATTGATAAATACTTCCCTAATTATTATGAATCATGATTTATTCATTCCCTTTCCTAGTCGAACCCAATGAAGATGTTGAGATCATAATTTGCGCAACGTTTCATAGTCAAACAGACACCTGGAATGAATACATATCAATTATATTTTTTACAAAAAAAGATGTGACAGAATTTGCGCTTTTTCGCTTGTCTTTTGATAATGATGAATAATTCTTATAATGATAGGGTTATAGTTTGAAACTATTTTTTCTTATCGACTTATAATTGAAATAAAAATTATTCAGTGTGGTATATAGAATATTGAAGTTTATCACCAACAGTGAATTAAAAGAATTCATTCGTAGTTTTCAATTCTGGAATTATGGAATGAAAGATTAATTTGGCATCGTTGTGAATATTACTCAATATCACTACTTATTTTGCTTCAGTCTCTGAGATATTTCGATAGGACTTCTGACTTGAACCTTTCATTATTACTCGAACGTCGAAACTTCTGTTCCTCACTGAATTTGTGCTGTTTTCTTCTGTTGTCGATAAGGATGTTCTCAGTAAAAAATCACGAAGTGGTCAGAAATTATATCTGATTATTGGAATGCGCACGCGTTGCCTTCGGCAGTTTCTTATTCATGGAAGATTTCTTATGTTGGTACGATGGGCAATTGTGATTTGATAAGAGCTTCAATCTGTTCTCTCAAACTCATTTCGATTCCTCAACAAAACTACGAAAAACAATGTTTTACCATTTATACGCACTAACAAACTCAATCGTCGGAAGATTAGCATTAACAACAATTGAAACAAACAGCACAGGTTCGTCTATTTCAAAAAATCAGCAAATAATTCTTACTAGTTGGTAATGAATTCAGGACGCCTTATTGTTCGTCATAAGAATCGGTATCTGCTTGTACGTTGATCAAACAACTCTGGAAGCTAATGACTAAGTGCTGAAATATTGTTAAGGTTAAGTTTTTCTAGTGTATTTTTGCGAAACAACAAAAATTCGTTCTCAACCTGCCTAAAAAAAATCGAGCATATTCGCTCAGATCCCAACGTAGAAATTAATGAAATGATATATTCAGGTATTTTCTCCAGAGTCTTCGTAAACTGGGGCCGCTCCCAAACAGGGCGGTTACACATCGATCCGTGTCCAGGGTGTGGCAAAACAACCCCAGCATGACACCCCTTCGATGGCTTCTTTGATATACTCAACATCGACCCCATAATCATGTTTACGGAATAATAACTCACACGCACCTAGAATACACCTTTCGACTAATGTGATCTAATTTTTGCACCGTTTTATTTTATTCTACAGGAACGAAGACCAACAAGAAAATTGTTTTTGATGTCAGGAATTTAGCATAAAGACTTCAACAACGCACGCATAGCTTTTAGTGATGGTATAGTTCAGTATATTTATTTCAGGTTGATAGTTACATCACTTAGATATACAATGAATTAATGGAAATTCAAATTGGTTCAATCTCGAGAATATTATCCTATTATAGGGGTCTATTCAAGTCAAATAATATCTTAACAGCTTATGATCTATATATTTTTCGATATCCCGTATTGTCTTTCAATAATAAACATCTATTCAAAAACCACACAACTACCAGCCAAGAGTAAATCAAATTAATTATCCGATGAACCATTCGACAATATTAAAAAGATAACCATATTAAATGTGAATAAAATTTTACAACAAATTGTCAAATACAAAGTCTAAAAAGTTTCTAGAGTAACATGATTATATTATTTCTTATGACTAATTCATACGTGTATCTGAATAAAATAGATGAATAAATTAATAAAACTAAATTCGAGAAACTTTCAGCAACGTTGTATTACTTTTTGTTTGAAAATATCTCAGCAACGTTGTATCATTTTTTGTTTGTAACTTTCAAAAACTGATATGAGAACGATATTGCAATATAACTCAGATGATTGATTTTTGATCCTGCATCATCGCACATTTCGCTTTTTTGATATAATGGTTCAATTTATTCAAGGCAGAAAATAATCAAAAAATTATCATAGGTACAAAATAAAAATATTTACTTTGGAAATTGAAATTCATGGTTCGAAAACACCAATTGAGTGACAATCCGGTACCACTTTTATTAGACTATATATGTGCCATGAATCCTTGAAATAAAAAATAAATTAAATATCAGAAGAAACACTGGAACATTTACGGCTATACTGAAGCTTCTAGATATAGCACTAAACGCTCTTATGTTGCCATGTTATGAAATGAAAGATTTCTGATTTTTGAATCGTTTTATACGAATGCATTTCTTCAAATAGACATACGTTGCTTTTATCAATGATTTATATGGTTTCTGGACTACAAGTCGTCCATTAATATATCAAAGACTCGCCTTAAACTTGCTGAATCTCGAGGCATATTACATTATATTTCAGCTTTTTTAACAAACACGCTTGTTTCGTATATGGATAAGTGCAAAACCAGTCTGGCTTGGTTTTATAATTAAGAAAGTCACACTGTCTCATTATTGAATCTTCTTATTAGTTTTCTTCTTTTATAGATGTTTTTTATGTTATTGCTGTTTTATAAGACCAATGTAGTTAACGGGATATTTTCTCTTATTCAAATAAGAATTTCAGATTTTAAACCACCGACGACCAATTTACATGCATTAGTAATAAAATTCGGCGTTATAGTATTCCTTACGGGGTGGACAAGAACGGAATGGATGTTATATATTCAGTTTTTATGTAGACCAAATATTACCAAAAACACGTTGCATTGGATATAGGCCTTTAACGATGTACATATCGCATACATGGTAATGAACAATTTTTTCTTCATCATTTTCACGCTCAGGAATAATTTAAATTTATAATATTTCTATCACCACGAGGAATTTTATCTTGCATATTTTTTTCAATACATTGTGCTTCAATGAAGCGTTGAAAACTTTCTTTTACTGAAAACATTACATCTCGAGTATATGTAAGTATAATATGAGTTACATAAATGAAGACTCATTGAAATTGAGCTGATATGAACATAGATGTACAATAGTTATTCCAGAAGGAAAATCTTGAAGATTGATTATATTGAATGAATGAGCAACATAAATGAAACTTTGAAAAATCGTTGGAACGACGAATCTGACTACATAAAGGATACATGGGGTTATTTAATGAAGAAATTCCTTACAGATTCGGTTATTTTTCGATATCATCAGTGGAAAATAAAAAGTATCTAGCTAACCCATGATATTCTAATATCTGGGATCAATAATTATGCCAACACTTCGCAGTGACTTTACAACAATGCCAAATTCATTTGAAGGAAAAGTTTTGGTTGTTGATTCCAAGTTGAAAATTGAAAAAACTGATCAACGATCATCCAGTCAATTTTGGTGAAAATATTTTATAAACCGAAAACATTATTCAAAACAATTTGATGAATGATGAATTCGATCTAAGGCAAGCAGCAACACAACTCTTCCTGTTACAACTTTCTTATTTAAATAAATAGACTATAGTAATTGATCTTTGAAACTATATTTTGAAATTATTCTTGGTATTTGTTTTTCATTTACCCGTATCCATAATCTCTAACCATTCCCAAGAAAAAACTACGTCGTTCATTTTATCTTGACCACCCTGTATATGTCACATGGGTAGCTAGCTGTGTAGGTACCAAAATGTGTCGCCTACACCCGACTCCCGACCAAAAATCGTGGGAATTATTTCGTCACGACCATCCGTAAGGGCATTCCATATTTCGATGCGGTTTAATGTTAATGTCATTCTTTCGGGTTAGTCGGATTAAAAATTAATGAGAGTCAAAGTTCAGGCATGATAAGTTCTTGCCTCGTCAACTTTATCGCGGATCAAAGAATATCAATGGGGTGAGAGGTTATCCGGTGGTTTCTAGAAGTTATTTCATTTGAAACGAGCTATTACAAAACGCAGGACTTATCAGTGTAGAATGGCTTAACTCAGATAACGTGGAATATAACTGGCTATACAATGTGTGCAAGAATACACTCGTCCTCTACATTGTAATTTCGTTAAATATTTCAACAGGAACACATGTCGTTAATTTTTATCAACTCATAAACTATTCAAATTCTCAAAGAGAATTGTTGAAACAGGTTTATAATTCGATTGTGGTTTTTCTGTTATATTTCTTGAGATGCATTGCGCATGGTCGAATTGAGGAGATATTTTGATCTAAAGAACGAGGTCTTATTTTCAGGAGACAAATTGCTAATGCCACTGCTGAATTAAATTCTAAAAACTGTCAAGCAAAAAACAAATCCGAAATTCTTCAAACTATAGCTTTCCCAAAAGTTGATAATTGATCAATATGGCCGAAAACTTTATTTAAGTAGAAAAAAATAATTGAACATTGAAAATCAATAACAAAAAAAGTATACCGATGATGGAAAAACGAGATATGAAGGTCGTTGGCACAAGTCATCAGAGGGTGTGCACTGTTTATTTCCATAGCATTCAGCAATCGAAAACCAAACATTATTCAAATTGCAAATCCATCGATTATTATTTTTTCACTACTCTTATAATTATATCAGAGAACAAAATACGAAAGTAGTTAGAAATTAGACGAATAGTCGAAAATCTCAGAAATATATTTGAAATTCCTGTTTGTGTGTTAGTGATTTGAATCCTTCGATTTGAACATTTTTCATTTCGGTTTTTTGATAGTCTTCTTCTTTTGCAGACAATGTTATGTTATTTCTTGAATGACCCTGTATATTCTACATTTTCAGGATTGGCGCCATACCCTTTATTCAACCCGTTAAATCACTTTCTGTATTTACGATAATTGCAATGTCACTGAGCTGTAATGGTAATTGTTATACCAAACCAATTATCGCATGAACATGTCATTACGGAATGCAGATCGATGATATTATTTTGAAATGATCGACGAAGTAGGAATTTATTGTAACATGCAGAACGAGGCCAATAATAAATGCACTCAACGTATTCGATTAATGGATTTTTTATACATTCTGTTGAGGTATTTGCCGAAAGTGTGAAGAAATGTATTTCATATGGTCCACCTATTTGTGAAAATAATGATGCCATTATTATTATCAGTTCGAAAATATACGAAAAATATACATAGTATATAACTACCCCTTATATATTCCCACAGTGGCAAACACAAGTTTTCTTTTTGTGAGATCGGTAAAATCATAAACAAAAATAAAACGAGTAATAAGGCCATAATAAAATTATTTCTACAGTCGTCACATGTCTTGCTCATGAGAAATAGTTTTTTATCAGAAATTCTTTCAATTATTTTTTCTTTCGATTTTATCTCCCATTACTTTTTGTTCAGGTAACTTGTTAAAGACTAGAATTGTTTTCATATAACAGTTTTTTTGTGCTTACTCTTAACGATATTTTCGGTAATTTTATGAATTCATTCCTAGTTGCACTTACAGATTTTTTAAACGATTAAAAAAATCATAATTATATAATACTTATTCAACTGCTTATGGCTGTTCAATTGTGCAAGGTAGTTTTTCACATGAAAAGTTATTTTAGCAAATTATTTCTTATGATTCGATTTATTTTCGGCAGTAGAGAAATTTATATAGGGTGAGCAACACATGATTTCACGGCTGACAATGTGAAAAAATGCATAATAAATCATTATTAGAGTCTTGTATTGCATTATTTCAGTTTACTTGAAAAATGTGAATACATGACAATTTGCTCATTCATTATATTGCTTATGCAACATAATTTGTAGTCTACAACTAAACCAAAGTATCCACGACTTTCGACTCTCTCTACTTCCTGATTATTTGTATCAGCTTTCAATCACATTCATTTCCGAAAATACAGTTTTATCCAGAACTAACGATAATTCGTTTGAAGCAATACAGAAGGATTAGTTTTCAAATAGTGTTATCAGAACTCGATTTGACTAGTGAAAACTATCCTGAGCTCTGAATATTTCAATCAAATTTCATAGAATGATAACAAAATTGTTGGCGGGTAATATTTCAATGGTATCCCAAGAGATATGCCTTTACATGTTCTCGATATGATGCCGCATCAAAACTCGGCGATCACAGATAAAGCAGAGTATAAAACAAGGTCTTAGACATATGACTTTTTCCCCTTGATAAATCTTTATCTCGAAATAGAGTGTTTTCACTGATACGAATAAATATTAATTTAATGGGCAAAAGTTGAAAGTTCCTCTCTTATCTCGTGTTTATTATAGATTGGATATTATCGTTTATATAAACATATTTATCTTCGGATTCAAAAATGTATCATGTTTATGGAAAATGTATTCGGACGATAGAGATACCCTTGACTATTTATAGACATAATTTTCTGGAACTGAATAAATTATCAACTCATTTTTAATCGAACTATTAAAACATATTCTAGATGTGTATCATAAATCATCAATGAGTCGTGTTTCAAGATTTTGGTTTTTCTCTTCCTGAACATTGATTATGATACGGACTCGTAAGAGATGATTATTGGTTAGTTTATTTAACAAATAGATTCTACAGCTTGAAGATATGCCGTACTTACCTCTTACTATATATCTTCTCTTTTCATTTCATATAACAATGTCAGGGGAAAATGTTCACGTAATTATGTTCCCATGTTGATTAATAGGTTGAATAATATCCGAAATAAATGAAAAAATCAACAGAATAATAATGATAGTTAAATAATGATGATTTTACACCGAAGAGACTATTGAATCACAACATGAGTAAAAAAATTAAGAAAGTTTCGAAAAACAATCGAAACAGTCCATAATGAATGTGCGATGCATAATCAGACGCAATTCCCTGTACTCTCACATACAAATCATAACGGGAGCTTATGAATTCAAAAATACTTCCAATTCATTTTTTCTTTCTCGTCGATACTGAAATATTCCATTTTCTGAGTTTTGTGCCTCCAATAATGGAATATAAACTGTTTACCCTGCATTCGAATACTGATTGAAGCTGGTGTAGTGTGAATCGTGATAAGACAAAGCGCGTAGAAATAACCAATCATACGAGTACTTCCTGATGAATGATTATTGCCAACATAAAAGTGATATCATTAGCTGGCGCCTTATTAGCCTTTGGTCAAACATTTGGTGAGAAACGCAAATGCCGTACTTCGATCGACAGTTTACTGGGAGAAATCAGTTACTCCAAACTTTCCATTCCTGGCGCCCTATTCCCCATTCATGAAGATGTTGTTGTCTAAATAAAGTTCCATGTTTCTCTCAGCACTTTAACCATGCCGCACAACGGTTCTGAATCAATAAATCATCTACAGTGCGTCAGGAAATGGGCATGTCTTTCTCGCTTGGAGGGTAAATAAATTCAAACATTTCTATTTTGTTGATTTTTATTGGATCGTTGGATGCTCAAGTTGATAACATGGGACTACAAAGATTTTGGTGTTGCTAAAAGTAAAAAAGATATGCGGTGCCCTAATAAAAACTTGTGTAGTTTTCGAGATTTCGTAGGGGTAAATAAATCAAAAAGCATTCAATGAATTAATTGAAGAACAAAATAACACTTGAAATTTCACCGATGGATATCTTCAATCTAGTGACTTTTTCACTACATATTTACCACAAATGTAACAATAGACGTTTGCGTCATTCATACAACATTTTTCGACAACGTCATATAGGAGGAATTTACGATCAATACAAACAGGAACGTTTCTTCAAGATTTGATCAGCACTAAACAAAAAAAAATTAGACCTCTGTAATTCGTATTGTTTCATACTGGTAGTTTATTGAATATTAAATGAAGCATTCTTCACACAATGAGCTATTGTTTCAATCATTGTTTTACCGCCAAACCTTCCGACATTCGATTACTGTAATTTTCTGTGACGTCAAGTGCAGATTCTTCATTTAAGCACCTCTTCTCTCGCAAAGAATCTGGAGTACGCCTCTGTGATGCCGAGACAGTAGTCGACTGAAATACTCTCTCTCTATATTTACCCGATAATCATCGCAATTTTAGGTAGTTTGCCAACGGAAGTTTTATAGGTTGGTATTGCCTCTGCAGTCGAGAGTTTAGCCTTGAGCGAAAAACTTTTAATGTCCACGACCAAGAAAATTATTATAGCGTCATGAAGAAATTACACGTTCTCGTATTCGCTCGCGACAAAGTAATGATCGTTTTGATTTTGGATGGGGACCATGAATTGGTCGTTTCACTATTCGTTCCTACCCTCAAATAAGAATCTTATGACTTTGGTCATATAATCAACAATTCGTTAATAAAATGGAAAAAATCACATCATTCAATTATTGATTAAAACTTGATGAAAACGTTACAAAAATACTTCATTGCGATCTCATCGAACATTGTAAATTTCAACTCAGATATTATAACTTTTGGTGTAATAGTCATGAAATGTCCTGTATAAAGATGATTAATGAATACGTATAGGTAATCATGATAGAAAGTATACGGAATCATATTGAATCATACATTGAGAGTTGCAAATTGAAATCAGTTTCAATATTCTCTATTACTCTTCTGAATATATATTTAGCCTGCATCAAACCCCATTATTCGAAAGTGATTGTTGAATATTTTCGTTGTTTTGTAATATTTCACTACATAGCGAATATTTCCTCAGATGGCTGACAGGAATTCTAGAATTTCATAAATCAACAGGTTTTTGATTTCATAAAATTGCCCATTCAGTACGGAACGAGTTGGCATAAATTTATAGCCTTATCCATTTAATCACTGTTCATTCAATAAATTGAGCGATAAATAGTGCATAACTAATGAGTTGGATAAAATGGACAAGGAACTAAATAAAAATAAAGTTAACGCCTTTTCAATCATCTGACAGAATTGGCGAGTTTCCGCATGGATTAGCGATTTATACTGTATTATTTCATAACGTTCTCTCAAGAACAAAGTGGTATGTAGAAAATTACATTTTCATTACATGATTAGCTCAATGGAATCACGAAAACCACGAGGATAAATAATATCATTGGAATGCATAATTATTGCAAAAACTATTGAAGGCTCGAAATATCACACTTAATAATATAATATGCATTAAATCGTCCACCAAGTATTCCTTTCGGAATGCTAGCTGCTCATATCAGCTCCCAAGTTATATTTTTCTGCGGTGAATCTCTCCTCTGATTTCTTTTCTCATGTAACTCTTCAGAGTTTCTTGTGCCTCTTTGCATGTCAGTTTTTTCAGTCCTTTATAAGTTTTCTCCAGTTTATAATTCCCATGTTTCTTTAATATCGTCTAACCTGTTGATCCCATCTTGACTTTGGTCCTCCTTTTGGTCTTTCCTCCAATTTTTTTCTGGATCCTGCCTATGCAGCAGATGTTTTTCAATCTTTGTACTCCAACTATTCTAACTATATCCTTCCCTTCCCACTCTATTTTTTATTTCAAGATTCATATGATGAACATTGGTTCTTCATTCTCCTTGTTTCGTTGCTATTGTCCTGAAATAGTCCTCAATATTTTTCATTCAAATACCCACAGTTTTTTTTTCCTTCTCCCAGTGTAAGCCTCGTTACCTCTGCTCCGTAGATTTCTAGTGATCTGTTTGCTGCACTGTACATTTTAATTTTCAGTATGCTTCAAACAGGGTATTTTTTAATCCAGAAGGAAAGTATCCACTTGAAGATAAATGAGAAAGATGCTTTGAAAAATCAAAAATAACACCGAATAAACAAAATTAATCATTAATATTTTATTTTATTAATGAATATATTATATTTTTTTCATTGGTGTTACATTTCACGTTCGAATAAAGTTTTGCAATTATCAGTTATATTTTATTTGACGTTTACAGGTTACTCCTGTCAGATCAATGATAAGAAATTTGTAATTTAGACTTCACGTTTCTCGTTCCTTTGTTGATATTGCCATGGTAACTTAAAAAAACGCGCGTTTTTTTAAGTTCGATTTAAACACGCTCAGGCATGCTTTAAATGGGTAAAATGGGGCACCAATGAAAAAAGTTTAGTTTTCACATGTTCTGTCACTGAGCTGAATCATTTGGAAGTAATAGAGAAAATGACATCTCCAGAATTCATTGCTTACATTCACAGCTTCGTAAAGAATGTATCTTATAGGAATTCAAAAAGAATTGAAGTAATTGATATAGCCTCACTCGACTAGTTCGAAGAATAAGAAAATGAGGGATAATTATTGCATATTATTGAAAATCAACAGAAGGAATAAATATTTCACAAGGTTATGAAACTAGACCACAACAGAATGACTTTTTGGCACAGTTCATCCGAATGAATTGATGATTTGTACTTTCTTTGTGGTCGTATCAGAAATTGGTATGTTTCATCTATTAATCAAATTTCCTAATGTTGTCGTCACCTCTGTCCGTCAAAGACCGTCTTTTCGTCGTATTGTTTCTGGCAGAGGGACGAGTGGGTCGGGTGGGGATGTACCAAGTTGGACGTCTACTGGATGTATGTTGGCCTTCTGTGTGCTTGGTTGCCAAATTGATATCCCATTCATCATTTCAAACTTTACAACAATAATAACCTTATATTGCATCAGGAATATTTTCTAATCGTTCACAAGAATTTATTCCAGAGTGTCAATAGGGTATATTTTGTCAAACTATCAAGGGACCAACAGTCCAACAATTATAAGAGTATGGTGATTCCAATAAATGCAATGACCTTACGATAATATAAGATATAGTCCACACGACATTGTGATTTACATGGACGATATGCAAATAACGAAAATATACACGGCAACAAAACTTTGCCGCCCACGCGAATTGGCCTGATCTGAAAGTGTGGCTATTTTAATCTGCTTTGACATACTTTGTTCCTATGGTGCGAGAGATACTCGTTTCGTTTCTATATCTGAGATATACATGCCACAATCGGTCGACAAATACAGGGTGGGTAACGGAAACTATGCACCTTATACTCTCAGATTATTTTTCTTGAATATGAACAGAACTGAAGCTCATTTCAATTTCTATTGCGTTAACCCTGTGACTGGGGAATTAATATCCAAAGAATTAGACTAGAGATATTATATAGATAGATTATAGATTTAGACAAGTATAGTGTTCAGGTGTATGAATTGGTGAAACTGGAATGAAACAAACAATAATTGAAATCTCATTTGGATTGTCTTTTTTGGCACGAATTCACTGGCAGACCAGAATTCACAATTTCCCATTGATTTCAGGTTATAAACGAAGTTCACTTTTCGATCTTATGTATGGACTGTTCTGTTTATTTGAGAACAGATTCTGACAGATTCAGTCATCGAAAGCCATTAGTGCAAAATGAGAATCATCAAAAGCAAACCAGTGAACTCCTAAAGTTCGTTTATTTCAGTCGAAATTATTCTCAAGAACATTGAAAACATGTTTTCTCGAAAACTTATTTCTATTCTGATAATCTAAGCAATCAAAGATGATCAGAAAATGATTGCATAATATTGATTGTAGTTTTTGTACAACAACGGGTTAATGAAACCCCTCCATTCATTACTGTAGGAAAGGTAAGTGAAGAATAAAATTGAATATATCATTTATACTCCCTCAGCACATTCCATACCGTTTCTGAATTGAGATAATCCTTTCATTCAAACTGATCAACAGCTATACACAGTCAATAGTTATCCATTTTCGGTAAATATATTCTATCAATCTGAAACATTTTAGAAACAATATAAACTCGACTTAACTTTCTGTTCAGGATTATCGTTGAAGAAATAATCAAACAGCAACACCACACTTTTTGGCGACCTGTCTCAACTATATTGATTAAATGAATAAACTATATACATTCGTGACGTCCTTCCGCCCAAAATCATTGTCTAACCTTGTATTATATGTCGGGTCTTTATTGATGTGAATGTCTGCCATAGCGGAAATAGTATTTTATTAGATTACTTCTTGCGTTTGTTTGTAGTAACTTCAAGTAGGCGAGTTTGTTTGACCTATTAAATCGTAAGTGCGATGTCGTACGAGATTACTGCAAATATAATGTGATACAGCTCTGGAGGAACATTGTAATGGGGTAGACGACTAATTTTTCAAAACCTCATAATCGTGTTCTGTATGTCCAAAAACTACCATTCATTATCTTTAAAATTTTTAATCCGGTCTATATCATGAATAAAATAATAAAATAAACGGATTTGATTTCGAACATACAATTTCATGCGCCATTTTCAAAGGTTGCTCTCATTGGTGTATCGCAGTGTGACGTGCTTAACCCTACAAGCTCATCGACCTTGAGCTGACCAATCATAGATAATTGTTCCATGGTAAATGTGTTGCCGCACCAAAATACCACAACTTATTCTCGGAATGAAAGATGTAAAAGAATACAATATAAATGATATTTTTTCCCCAAATTATCATGAAATGATATAGTTATCACTTATCGATACGTTTTTGAGAAAATATATCAAAGGAATAAATAGTCATCCACAATTAAACTTGACAACATTACACATGGTGTGAGCAAAAGGTATACGGAAACAGACAAAGATAGACTTAAGGTGTAGCACGTCATACTCTCATAGCACCACCCACTTATTTCTGGCGTTTTTAAATTTTGAATGAAAATGCTGATTTCAAAACGCTGTAGAATCTATTTGCATTGATTTTGATCCTTGATATTGGGTATTATATACATTGAACCAATATCATTATTCATCGATTGAGAGAGGTTTGGAAGGATTTCATCACTTAGTGGTCTTCCTTATTGCTATCTAGAAGCAAGATAATAACGCTGTTTCTCAAAGGTAAGATTATTCACATAATATTCAACAAACCAAGACCAATCAATAACAACATAGAATAAGTTGAGGAAACTTCAATACCATATAAAAATTGATGCTGAATTCAAGGCCATATTTCATTGTTCACTTTGTATACGTGAACTCCGCAGTACCAAAATAAATAGGTGTGAGCTCTCTCGTTTCCAGCAACGAAATTTGAAATGGGAATGAGTCCATTTATTTTTCGTAACTCAATTCAAGGTGTAGTGTCCTACAGAAATACAATCATATCGTTATAAACAAAGTAACTTCAATTTTTCATGTGAAAATGACATTTTCACAGTTGATGTTTGTGTTTTGCCATTTTGTGATCTTCATCTGTCAAAACGTTACCAAATGCTCTTAGAAGACATGTGATATAAAATGGAGTAAATAAAATATAACACGTTGACTAGTTTCTCTTACATTTTATGATCAATCGAAAAAACTACTGAAATCAAAGAGTTGAATGAGATTGAGTTCAAAAGGCCACACTGTTTTAGGAATAATAGGTGAGATGATACTATGTACAGTGCGAAAGTATATTTTTGTCACTGATTAATGATTTATTGAAACGGTACCATAGAATTGCTGTATACAGGCTGTAAATTTGGAAACTTTCAATGCGAATATCTCACGAAATAAAACACCACAACTTTGGAATGTCAAATGGCACTACCACTTTTGTGATACCTCATGAACGGTCTCAGTCAGTAGTGTTCACCTGTATAAGACTTTTTTTCCGCCCAAAACAGAGTGTACGAAAATCATTAAATTGAAAAAATTGAATGAATTGTGTTGAAAGAATATTTCATCTGATCAGATGTTCAAAATGCAGTATTTCTGTTGTGAGCAACAGTATAATCGATGTTCAAATTGAAGTATTTTGTGTCTTAAATACGACGGATTTCAAATGTCCCCAGAGAAAAAAATCTAGGGGTGTTGGATCGGGAGATGTGTTTTACCTTTCCAAATGAATTTCTGCTACGAATAAACGTTTGGCAGAACTGGATCAGATTTACTTTTTTGCTCAGAATCTGAAAACCTTGCCAGAGGAACCCACATATTCATTAATTTATCCATTTCACTCAAACAATTCAATGCCATTATAATTATTGCTTTTGATCATTCGAAGAAAACATCTCATTACGAACACACATTTGATATTCTGATGTCATAGTAATATCGATTGAATATTTCAGGACAATGAATGCCAAAAAGTAACATTGTATTCCCAACGTGATTTTCTACTAAAATTAGTGGACATAAACCAGGAGTTCAGTTTAATGAGAGGAAGAAAGAGTTAGTGCGGATTGAACCAGATGACAAACGAAGTAACAAACTATTGGTTCTATTAATAAGCTGAGGCATGTGGGAAGTAGAAAAGCACATTCCATTCTTTGCAAAATCAACGAATAAATCTGTCACGTTATAATCGTCAATGTCTCCACAGGCGTCGCAAGTCTATTTTCTGTAGAATTGGCAAACCTTCATTCATCTTCATACATGAATATTATAAGACACTATGAATAGATCCCATCATGCATATCCGGATAAAAAACATGATTTTTATTTTCATCTCCGATAGACCTACCTATAATAAAAATACTATCATTTTTATTTCTGTCATCTGCGCTCATCCTTTGTAAGAACTGAAAGAAAGAAATTTGTAGGTAGAGATTATTCTATCATTAGAATGGCCAGAATCATAGAAGTATTTGTTGTAAAATATGAAAAATCCAGCTGTACTCTATGAAGACCTTGAGAAGGCAAACCACTTTGAGAACAAATAATGAGCTACATAACTCTAGGATATAAATCTGAATCTAACAACGATGACATTTCAGATGCTGCTCTTGCTTTCATTGCAATTCCGAAGAATATCAAAGCGTAATATCTCGCGATTTTCTGAATAAAAACGACACAAGAGAAATCAGGTTAGCTTTGACTGACAGAAATATGAAATACTTGAAATGGGTAGGAAACATCACAGTGAAAAAAGGAATACTCAATTTCTTCAGGCAACATTTTTCTTGAAAAGATTCCTCGAATAATAATAGTTTATATTCGGTTGTGACTATGCCACTGGAAAAACATGAGCATCACCAAAGCCGATTTAAAAATAGCCGAGAATCGGCGAAAAATAGCCTGGTGTGAAGAGAAAGAAACGCTTCAATTTCACCGACTCGACTGTGTTGGGGAAAGTTGTAATAATCTCAAACACATGGTGCAAAGTCGGTGAACCAACACAAAGTTGTTCCGAACTCAAAATGAAGCCAAACTAGTTAATAACAGAACTGGAGGCGCATATGTGATGACTTAAACACGTGGTCCAGTTGTCAACCGATATGTCCATCGAATTCCATTTTGTATCGATAAAGAGAGTTTGATCTAAGGAAGATAGTTATTCTGACAGATCTTTCTATACTATAAGTGCAAAATAAAGAGTGTCTAGCTGGTTAGACTAAATACTTACTTTTAATTGGTTGAGACATAGCTAAGAACATTAAGGCAAATTTATATAGACACAAATCTTCGATTCGCTAATCAAGCGTATTCATTTGATCGAAATTTTAACAATATTTTGAAAATGGTCGCATGTTGTTGAAAATACTTTGTGAAAAATACGGTATAACGAAAGCTCTCTACTTCCATTTGATACTGTAAAAAAGGTAAGGAATTTCCCATAATCATCATCTTCTATTTTTGAAATATGAGATACTCTGTTACTTAAAGTACTACTAATTTTTGAAATCATTGCCACTCCTTTCAAATGAATGAATCAGCTATCCAGCACATGACCACTAAAGGTGCTGCAACTAGGAGAGGAGAAAAACGAGAAAATGAATGAATCATAATATGAATACATGAACATATGCATTATCAAATCATCTCTCGACTCACGAGATCGTATTGCATATATTAATCAAATTATGTGGAATGGTTTTATTGGTACACTCTGTGGATGTACTAAAAATCACTTTATTCATTTATTTATTTATCATATATCGACATTTCAACTTTGATTGAATCTATCTGATATATTTACAATCCATCTTGACCAGAATTCCCATAGAAATTTATACGATTGTCTTGTTAATAATTCAGATGGAAGTAGGTATGCAGCATATTCTTCTCCTCAGGACATTTCAACATATAACTTTATAGCTCGTAAATCCTGCACCCAAAACGGTTTCCCGAGAAATCTCATTGGTCGCCTTGGCAAAATAAAAACGTAGGTCGAATACCTGTTACAGGCGTATCACGTGACTGCATCGCAGTACATGACACCATGCCAGTGATTTCCGATTGTGTGACATGACCCATCAGAAACATTAATCATGTGCCTGCTCACAGAATCGATTTTTGCTATCCTGCAAATGAGAATGTATATTATTATTGTATATTCAGACATAACGCATACATCTTCGCTCGTTTATCATGTATCTTGCTATGGAAAGAGTCATAGTTGTGGATACAATGATGCCAACCAAGCATAAAGGCTAAAGCTATCGAACAACTTATCGAAATAGAATTAAGGTTGTTCTTATGTAGGAATTTTGTAATTGTTTCTGACGTTCGGATTGTGCACACATGAAAAGTGATTGTTTCACCTCAAAAATCACTAATCAAGTGAGATTATGAATTTATTCAATCCATTGACATTAGCTTCACCATTATATTTTTAATTTTCGATTTCATTTCAGTTTGTTAATGTCACGCAGAAGCAGCGTAATGACTCAGTGAATTGTACCTGTTTATTGATCAATTATACCATATCATACAGTATGGAACAGCCAAATGGAATAAATTCGATGAAGAATAAATGAGAGCATGTTGGGAAAAACGCCTATATTTTTTGATTTATTCGTTATCGAATTTATTCCATTTGGCTGTTTCACACTCTTTACATTTATCTATTATTGTAACATGAGAAAATATGTTCTATTATTTTTTTTGTATTACTGTGTACTTTTGAATTTTATTTGTAGATATTCTTGAATTGACCTATTATAAAAAAAACGGGCTCGATAGCGGTATTATTAACAATCATTTCGAGAAGTCTTGCACTTTGAAAATATACATATGTACATACTTCTTGGATGCGAAAATTAAATCAATATAAAAATTCCATTGTATCTAATAATGAAAACAAAAATTTATTATTATTATTTATTATTTATTCTTCTTGAGAATTGAGGTTTCGCAAAACATTTTTTGTGATTTGAAAAACCGAATTTCGCTATTAGCGGTAGATTTTCATGGTTGGCACCAATTCAAAGGCGAATAAGATCGAAACCGGGCCCGCTACGTGTTTCAATTATGGTTTAAACTGAAAAGGAAACCAAGACGAATCAAAACATACATACTTTCATGCGTTTTCCATTGTAAAAACCCACCAAAAAACAACAACAAAGTACTCATTGAAATGGGGGAGCGGCAAATTTTCTGTTAGCCTCAGGCGTCAGCAACCCTATAGATCCATCACTGACTAATTAGCAACTAGTTATGAGATTCTTCGAACGTGCGCAGTTGTTTTCGATTGTTTTTGTCGTTGCTTATCATTTGATTTCAACCTAGAAACATTTCGACCTGTTTATTTTATAAGGTATCTTCACCTGGAATCACATTCAATTACAGGCAATCACAGCAATCAAATGTCAAACGGAGGAATAATAATAACTGAAACAATAGCTTATTGTGTATAGAATGCTTTTTTCAACTTGGACGTCTAACGAACACAACAAAAATTAACAGAACAGAAATGTTTTGAACTGTTTCATCTCCAAACCTTGAAATCACGCTCATTTTGTGCCGAAGATACTCTGTAGTGAAGCAAAGGGGGTTCCAGCTCACTTCAAAAGGTTCCAATGGTACAGGGCTCACCCCACACAGCCTCAACGGTCCATTTGCATACCCTCAGGGCAGGTAAGAGATGGGGTACAGCACCACCGAGGAAGTTAGGTTAGGTACGCCCATAGCTCGACTCATCAGGAGAGGTTTGACGCACTTGAAATGGCCTGGAACCTCCTTTGCTTCACTACTATGCTCTATTTGAGCGTACGACTTTTCTTCTTGACACTTTAGTGAGGAATCAAAATGAGTGTGATTGAACAGTAGAGTGAAGCTGTATAGAAACAAAATCATCCAGCGTTCCAGTGTAAAATTTTTAACAAAAACAAAACTGTCGAAATTAGCGCGTGTACATTCTATTCAATTCTCAAATTCGACCTAGAAAAAAAGTTACACATTACAAAGAGAAATTCAACATAACCAAGCCTTGAAACGATATCGAAAATAAGATACTCTGAACTATAATGTGGGAGAAATATTCCACAATCAATATCCTGGACATTCATTTTCCTCAACAAGTGCAGTCATTTCATGAATAATCAGTATGTTTAACCTGCTTATAACAACCTCAATCTTCTTCGAAATTATTGATGGTAAACAGCTGATTTCACTCGAAAGCGAAGTATAGTGTTTTATAGCAAATTATGTGAAACTACGCTTGAAAATTTATTTTTGGAAATAACAAATGTGAGAATATTGAGAGTTCAGAATCTACTGATGTATAGAAAGATTACAATAACTCAATTTTTTCTAACTAAAATACATTCCAGCTTTCTGTGATAGCTAGATTCATACAAAACGAATTGATACTAAATCAAAATCAACTAAAGGAATTTCAAGAACTTCAAACTGACCAATGATATTTCCTGGTCTCCAATTTGATATAAATTGGTGCTGCATAAATCCATCCAATCCGGACGCTTTTGAGTCTAATTTATTCAAAATGCATCATCATAATATGTGTCCGCTTACAAGACATCGCATCAATGTACCTTGTAACTCGATATCATCGGCCATTATCGATATCACGTTTACACGATGTGTTTGTATTGCAATACAGAAAATTACATTTGTTTAGGAAAAATGTTGTAGAGAATGCCGGGCATAATGAAAACTGCTGACGTTTTTTAGTGTCGAGGGCAAAGCCCTTCCCATGGAATACGATATGATCGTGTCCGTTTGGTGAAAAAAGGAGGAAGAAGACTAATAGCCATCATCAATTCTACCTAATTATATCGTGATCTTATTCCTTTATCAAGGTCAGCCATAAATGAATTGATTGTGAGCTGTTGGTGAATCATGATAAATCATCACAATAACCATGAATAGATGAATTATTGATACAATAATGCGTTCTGTTTGAAACTCATTGAAAAACTTTATAGATAAAAAATATTGAAGATTCGAGAACTGACAGAAAAGTGAAAATGAGAGATGATACAAATCAACAAATCAATCAAAATGGAATAGAACAACTCCGAAATCAAACTGGAACTAAATATATCATCACTCTCTTCATTTATATCCTAATGTTTCATTCTATTTCTCTTCATTTTCAATTGTATTTCATCCTATTCACCTATTATTCGGTTTTTATACACACGCATGAACTTGAATTTTTTTCGAAAACCTTACTATTTAGGTATAGGAACATAATATATCATTTGGAAAGAACTTCAATCATATTTCAGGATATTGAATGATATACAGGGTATTCCGTTTGAAAAAATGCACTTTTTTATCTATCGTCAAAGTCGTCATATTAGAACGGCCCTGAACAATGGAGAACGGATTTCCTCAGACATAATTGGTATACAGGACATTGATAAACTACACCCAAAATTTCAGCATTCTACAAATCCAAATACCGCATTAATGAACATTTAATTGAAGCTATGTTTTGCACGAAAAATAAGGATATCGATTAATTTCTCGAAAACCATTTGAAGTATAGGAAAGTATCATACGGAAATGATTGAAAAGTATCAGGAAAACGAAAAATGGAATAAAATACAGGGTATTCTATTTGAAATAACAAAGTTGTTGCTACTTTTCGATAGAAGCGGCAACGCTGAAAATATTTCAGATCGATAGAACAAAAGTGACTACTTAAGACACCAAATTTTTAGAATAATCCTACATCCCGTTCTCCTTATACGTCTTACCTATCATCGACCGTGAGTGACCCTGTATATGTACAGTTGCAATTACATCAATTATATCTTCTTTCTATTTTCGAGAAACCAAAAGGATGATCAAAACGATGGAATTTCAAGCTTAATTTTCGGATGAATATATTTCTACCATAAAAACTAATCGGAAAAATGAAACACCTTCCTTGCATCGGTTGATAATTCAAACACGAAATACACCCTAGAAATATCACTATCGATTTTCTACGTGTTACACAAAGGAACGGAATCGAACATCGAACAGATTGGAACAATATGCAATGTACTTGGAAAACTATTACTAACTAGTATGGACTAATTTTTCTCAATTGCAATTCTTTACGAATTTGTTGAATGAAATTGTTGCAGAGAAAGGCAACAAAATGTTTTTAAAATTTTAATATATGGGGGAAAAATAAATATTAGCAACTTTGGTTGATTTTCAACAGACCGTATGCAAGATTTCTCTTGAAGATGTAGAAAAAATGCTACCATTAATATCTGAAGCTGAAATATGAGAATACAAGACAACTAACCTTCGTTCAATCGTTCGAATATTTGGTTCAATTTTTGTAAATTCGATGATTCGATCAGTCATTAGATCTGTATAATTCAGACTCATTCATATTCTTTGATACCTTCGAAATCAGTAGAACACTGATCCATAACAATTGTCTGTCAGTATCTGTCTTTTTCCAATGTGCTTGTTTCGTTTTCTACCCCAAGCATTTCTAGTATTTCAAATTTTATAATCTACGAGCTTGTTTCATGAAGACACCACATTGGCCTATTCTGTTTCAAGATAGTTTAAGTGATAATATTTATTTACAACTTCCTCTTTTGCTTGCCTGGCCCCTATGATTCCAACTTCCGTTCCAACTGTTATTGATTGATCTCTTTGATAATATGTGAAGCTAACACAATCTGAGTCTCAATCCAAACACGCTGGAAGAAACTATAACTAACGAAACATTGCAATGGCAAATTTGTACGTTGTTTTATATTGATGTTACAACATATGGGTTTGTATACGCAAAGGTTGTTGTGAAACTTGCCCGGAGTAATCTTTGTGTACTCAACTCCAGAATGAATTGACGTACAGCATGGTTAAAAAAAGATCTAATCCCAAGATTAACAAGTGTGATCTAAATTTCAAGAAAAAATATTCATTAGAGTAAATTTTCAAATGAAAATAACGGAATTACATTCACACAATTCAGCTAACAATGCAGGAAAATTTTAATTCAGTGCAACAATTATTTCTTACTCATATTCTAGTAGCCTCAACTAATCCACCACGTATTTCGATACATTTGTTGTAGCGCTTACAAATGTTTGTGATTACGTTCCTTAGTTCTCAGTTTTAGTTAATTTGCGTGAAAACTTGAATGTATTTCCGTTATATTCATTAAAAAAATGTATTCTATTCGTTTTCTCTTCATCTGGGGGCATTTTATTGTAGAAACCAAAAAAAAAATATTCTCATGGTCATATCTGTTGATATAGGGTGTTTTTTTTTACTTAGCTGTGTGAGTTTTCGAATTTTTGAGTTGTCATAACTTTGTTATCAGTGAATATTTTTTCATGAAAATTTGGTCACACCTGTTTAGAGGCGCTCTGAATCCAGTGGCGTAGTGATGACTGAAACAATCGCTAATGAAAAATCTCGATTTTCGACTAAGAAAAAATATCGTAGTATGCCCTGAAAATTGGAATAAACATTTCAAATTTTGTCCCAAAGTAGACCTTTTAGTAGTTGACATTTAAAAAAAAATTAAAATTTTTCTACAACTTCAGATTTTAGGGGGTTTTTTGTGACTTAGCCGTGTGAGTTTTCGAATTTTTGAGTTGTCATAACTTTGTTATTAGTAAATATTTTTTCATGAAAATTTGGTCACACCTGTTTAGAGGCGCTCTGAATCCAGTAGCGTAGTGATGACTGAAACAATCGCTAATGAAAAATCTCGATTTTCGACTAGGAAAAAATATCGTAATATGCCCTGAAAATTGGAATAAACATTTCAAATTTTGTCCCAAGGTCGACCTTTTAGTATTTTACATTTCAAAACAATAACAATATATTGAAATCTGTCTACAACTTCATACTCTAGGGGGGTGTTTCCATAAGGAGGTAGGTAAAAATCCAGTCACATGATAGAGTTGATGTTTACATTTATAACAAACTCGGGTACTTGAGTTTGATACACAATACCTCGTGATTTGACGTTAATCAGGTCTGAGTTGTAATACTTTCTACCATTTATTGGTTCATATCTAGTTTTACACGAACGGAAATAGTTAATTCTTATCAAAACCAGTATTGAACTTTATTTTGAATGTAATAACAATGGTGCTTATTCAAAATGAGTATTACTCCTTTCGTCATTTCTGGAAAGATCTCCCTGGTCATCAACATACACCTTGTGCCTTCAGTAACCATTGTCTGATCACGTGACCACAGTCTCTGGAGTAATTTCATGAACGCGATCCACGCTTGTTGTCGTTGACGTAAACAAGAGACTCGATATCGCTAATTTGCATTACTATAATCGAAATGTTTCTAAATAGAACCAGCATACCAGATGCTCTTTCGAATGTAATTTGGATCATTCGTGTTCTCCTTATATAGATATTTGCGACATTAGTCTTTCAGAAAGCCGTTTAAAGTGACAGTTGCTCATTAACTGTAGATGATAATATGTGTACAGGGTGTTTGACGAATCAGTGGATATGAGGTCATAATATATGGGTTGATCCTGATCGATTTGTATTTCGTTATATCTTAGTTATCAATAAATTTCGATTATAAGTAAACACAAACATTCGTTTTATAAAAAGTCACCGAATAATGCTGGTTGCCGCTTTTACAATCGTCTGCCAGACAATATAAAGAAAGCGGATTCCCCAGCACTTTTTAAATCCCGCCTAAAAGAACTCTTAATCACTCAATGTTTTCATTCACTCGATGAATTCGAGACATATTTAGCAGGACTGTGACTTGCATCAGGAGTGAAGATATATCGCATTTGCATGTATGTATGTGTCTTTATGTATTTTTACTTGGATTGGTACTTTTGTGTCTCTCTCATTACTTGTAACGACATGTCCCATCTTGTTTTTATACTAGCTTAAGGGATAAATAAACATTTATTTATTTTATTTTTATTTTATTATAGATACAGTAACATTGTTATCAAACGATGAATTTAAGCGTATTTGTCATTCAATTAAATTGTTTCTTGTGCGTAATGAACATGCAACAGTAAGATAATCATTCAATTATTTGGCATATATAACGACACCACACCTGACACACCCCACATGAAAGGGATGTTTTTTCATTTAATGTTAATTCACACGAAACATACGGAGTACTGTTCAAAAAGGGCAACTGTTATGAATTCTGATTCATTCGAGTTAACATTTTGAAATTTCGATGGTAGCAAATCGATTCATATTCATACAACCACTTTTAGTCTAAGCAGAAGCAATCATTACTTTCGATATTCAAATGCGACACCCTGTATATTTTTCCAATTATTGGATTTGGTAGCTAATCACAAAATTTCCCACATACTTCGTTAATTTTTCAGCAAAAAGGAATAATGATTTACGGACAGCTCGTTCTGTGAATATGATTTTCATAATTTCATTCAATGAGTCAGACTTGCCACTTGTATCAATACTGAAATCATTTGAAATTGATACGTCGAATGTTCTTTTCGAATCAAGCATGGTTCAATAATTAACCGACAGAGTTCATATGTCACCTTTCCAAACCAAATGCTCGAAAACACAAAAGGTGATTTGAAATGCGTATATCTACAATGATATTTTCTTCTATTTAACCTTTGACTTGATGAATAAGTAATGCCTCACGATGATTGGCTATATTTCCATTTCCTATAGAGGATTGAACCTGATAGTGTAGTATTCCTAAATTAATATGAGCAAACCAGTACTCCACTTGAATAGCAACAGAAAGATTATTTTTCCATCTGGACTCAAACTAGAAACGTTCTAATTCTCAGGGATTAAGAATTATCAAAATCACATTTTGTCCTGTTCAGTTCTCTCAACCTAAATCCCTAATTCCACATTGGGAACCTGGAAATCCTTTTCCTTTCTCCCAACGCCTGTTGAACTACTATATTGCAGTAAAGAAATGGATAGTAGAGACCTATGAGATTGCTATGTGACCTATTCATCCGTGGTTCGTATGGTAAATACAAAAATATTGATCCGCACACATTTACAGGAACGATTACTTCCAATCACCACTCCTGTAAGTGCCCTTTTTAATACTTATTCCAATTGTTGATCATTCGAAAACTGTCACAATAATATAATGTATGAGAACTAATTGGATTGGGTAGGTAGTTGATTTATTGAATCAATTTTCATCCGATAATATCAACTTCGTTCGTCCTTCGTTAATTATTTCACTTTTTCATTCAGGAATGTAGAACAAACAATATAGGTATCTGTAATGAAACGGTGCTATTAATACACCTGTTGTACTGTCCAAATAATATAATCGACATCAAAACGCCCACTGAAAATGAGAAAGTAATTATGTTAATGACCGAATATAATGGATACATTGAACAGAAGTTTGATTTCACGATTCTCACGTATCTGCTATTATAATATATATAAAAAAAATTGAGTATTTATCGCAGAAATACCAGGATGAGTAAGGTACAAAGAAAACTTGACTCAGAGAATAATAGTTGATAAGTCATAATTGTAGAATTCTGAATGATCTCTCGAAATTAAACTCGAGGTGTAACAACTCACTGAATTATGTGATCATACATGATTAAATTCCAATTAAAATTACTGAAAAGAAATCCGTGCTCGTAGTTGCTATATGACCAAATACCGACACCAGAAATTATTTGGGAATGAAAAATTGAAATTATTGATCTGATTGAAAATTATCAGTATTGATATGATCGTACATAACTCATGAACTCATTTCAATATCATATGCATGATGGATTCATTCGTTAAATATGTATCGAATCATACTAAGGACATTTTATGAAGGACTCAACCCTTCAATCTGTTTGATAGTTGTAAAGACCGGATATAGACCAATATGACCAATTTTGTGAAAAATGCATTTGAACCAGTTGTTTGAGAGCTATCATTACATGACGAATTGACTTATTGTTGAAACATCAATTGCTATTGCAAAGAGGGATATTTTTTTTATATTGTAAGTTATTCAACTGAGAATAGAGAATGACCTGTCTCATACTATTGCAAATGAAAAGATAATAAGGCTAAATTAATCAACTCCGTATTTATGGAACGCACTGTGAACACTATCTCCAGTATTTACTCAACTATTTCAGTTAATCAATAAAGGAGGGGCAAATCTTGATGTTTCTTGTTGAAATGTGATATACGTTCCATGTCTCTTCTTTGAGCGATCCTAGACCTAGAGTGTTAATTTTGTTTGTAATTATGAAAAGTGATCATCCAGATATTATATCCAATGCAAGATTGTATTGGCGATTTCAATTATTCATGTATTCAATATCATTTGCACCAAAGTCATCTCATTCTATTAGGAATTATAGTCAATAATTTTGTATCGTATATGGAAGGTTAATAATAGAATGGACACAGAAGCCATATTCAAAGAACTTGAAGTCTTAGAAAAACAAATGTGATTTTATTCCTGTTATACAGGGTTATGTTTGCATACAAGTAAAAAATTTGTTTATTATTAAACAATAATATAATCTTGATTTGTTTGATATCCTCAAATTAAAGAATATAATAGCAAGAAGTGAAAGACATAGGCACTAGCAAAATTCTGCAAAAAATGCATTCCTCACGCTGAAGAGATCAAATTGTATCCTTGAGGAATAACAGAAATAATGTTGGCATTCTAGGAAACCCCTGTGAAATGTTGTGACAAGCTCTTTTTTCATCCTGTATTCAACTCCGTCAAAAACCGTAATTTATGTTATGAAAATTCCATATTCCAGAAAAATATCAACAGTTTCAACAAAATCATTCGGAAGGCAAAGATCGTTATAAATACGCACGTTTGAATTCTTCAAGAAAATTAAAATCCTTGTTGTTACCTTCATGACATGAACGTCTGATGTAATGTTAATGGATTATTTTTCATTTCAAGTATAAGTGAAAACAATGCCAATGTATTATTCATTTTGCCCATATGTCATTCCAGCTCAGAAAGTTATCGACCAATCATTCTGAAAATCCTAACTATATCCAGTAGAAATCGCCCGAGAACATTTTTGAATGTACCACAAAATATGAAGACACCACTCTATAATTTCAAACAATTGATGATTATTTCTCCTCTGTTTCCTTCGATTTTTTCGTATCAGTATTAAAAGAGCGCCTCGAAAATATCGTGATTTTTTGCCGGACAAATGACATAATTCTAAGAAAAACATACAGATCTTTCTAGACCCAACTTTGTCCAATAATAATTTGTTATCATTGAATTGAAATAACAATTTCGTTTCGACTCTTGAACTCGCTATCGCTGTTTACGACACCGCAGACCGAAATAACAACTTGTGTGCATGTGTATTTCGTCCAAACATCGGAATTAACGAAGTTAAGGGTCCCTAAGGTCAACGCCATAACGGTCAAATAACAACGCCGATGCCGTATTTTAAAAAGCGCTTATCGCCGTGAACGTTGTCCGACCCCCTCCAGGCGGCACCTTGTGGTGCGCCGAAGCGCAGGACGCTCGGCGAACCTCCGTGGACTCGGAGAAGTTTTCAGTCCACTTTCGACGCCCGTGGGGTTCGTCACTGCCGCCCTAGTAGCCCTCGAAGGGTTGATTTTCTGATGAGTGTATGCGCGATCGCTTACATTATGTGGTACCTTGGAAATGTGCCTGATGATGGACCAGATGAGTGGTCTTACCGAAACGTCTTTCGATGGTGAGTTGGACACCTTGGAGTTGCGACTGCAGTTACACTTATTCGATATTCAGAGTGCGCGCTGCTCGAATATACGTATGTAAATGTCATTTTAAACCTTGTACTTCACACGTCGTTGAGTTACATTAAATTTCCTTCTGTTCTTTTCTTCCAGAAAATTAAGTTTTTTTTCTCATCTCATGGTATCTACTTCTTACTCATTTTCGTATAATGTGCTTACCATGTGGAGTATTACTCAACTAGAACTTCTTCTTCTACTTCATCGGAATTCTTAAATTAAAATTTCCGTCAATAATTCTTCATACTTCAATAACACAGCCATGTAAATCAGCATGGGTTTTCTTCAGATTTCTTCCATGCATTCTTTAGTTGTTTCTACTTATCTCGATTTTTTTGCACATTTATCTCCATATTATCATCGAAGCATATGCACCGGTTTCATATTATCAGCCAGAAGTAGCTCTTCCTCCAATTTATATTTTACCAATTGCTTCATATACACCTCTGGAAGATGTTAAGCTTAAGCTACTTCGATTATAATTACCTGTTTAATTTTTTCATGTCTTGTCTATTCTATTGTACATACAAGGTGGGTCAATAGAAAACTTTTACTTCAATAGTTCAGATTCAGAAAAAAAATTTGGATGCACGCTTGACGGTGCGTAACATATTGGAATAGATTAATTTTCAGTAGGGGTATACCGAAACTTCTTATTTTCGAAGAATACCCAAAATTTTATGATATCCGTCGGGTGGATATCACTTTCGCTTAATTGGAGAATATTGTGAGTTCATATCAATTGGACTTCTCATTCAACTAAAGCTTATAGGAAATATTTCAGAAATGTTAAGTACCTATCCAACTTCTTCTGATATATCAATCGATATTTTCTGCGATTTCTCCTAAAGCGTTAGACTACACTTTCCACGAATTTATTCCAGTTGAAATGCCCACCCTGTATATCAATCATTCAATAATTATTTGAGCGAAATATCAAAATAACCATGTCAGTTTCAACTCTACATGTTCATCAAGAACATAATTCCACATTGAGGAATAAGTCAGGGGGCTTACTGGACAACTGACTGGAATTCATAATGTGGCCACTGATTATATTAAATCAAATATTCGAATGAATAATAATATACTTTATGTCAAATAGATGATAATGTACTTTAAGTCACATAAATGAACGGAAATAAGCTTGGTATGGAGGCATCGACAACAATACAAACAGTCAATATCATTTCGAAATAAGCGGATGACCAAAACTGAATTAAAACTTAATTGGGGGTACGTCTGTCTTCATGACACCGATCACGGTCATCTCTGGTAATATGCTGGTAGCAATTTTGACAAAAAAACACAATTAGTATTGATAAATAACTGTTGTTGTGACAGGAGCAAATCTAAATGCAATATTCCTTATTATAAGGTCATGGATTATCCTCACATGAATACGGACCTGTATTCACATTTTTATATGATCCAGTAGACATCTATAATATGGGTGAAGCCATACCATTATTCGTTATTCAATAATTCATGAAATAAATTGAATCAATAGAAATGATTTTGGATATGGTTTATATTCTAGACAATCTTCAATCTTTATGATAAAGGGAACATGGTTAATCAATTCATATTTCAACCATTTCGATTTGAATAATTGATTCTCAAAATTTCGATACACAAATAGAAGGTGGTCCCCATTAATAAAATGCATTCGTTTAACTGGTGAAACATATTTTTTAGAGATTATTGAAATGTTCTCCACTATTTACTTTTCTCGATAAAATCTCTGCGTATGGTCAGCTGTCATTAGATACGTTCACGTCTGTTGTCATTGTGCAGCCGAAAGTGTGCTATTAGCGATTTTGATTCACAGAATACACAATTAATATTGATAACAATTGTTAATGTAGCCAGAACAAGCCTGAATTCGATATTTTTAGATGGATAAGTAGCATATGTCCAGTATTTATAAGATTTATTGGTTGAATAACTTATCAAATTGAAATTATAAAAACCGAGAAATTGAGGTTTGATGTCCAATTATTAGTCTAATGGCAGCTATCAATGGTCGGTATAAAATTTGATGCGACTGAAATTAAACATGTCTATTTTTAACCTGAAATTTGGCCAAACAATATAAGACGACAAAAACTTGTTTAGAAATTGTTATTCCTGTCAGTATTTCTATAAACAACATAAAACGCGTGAGTAATAAGGAAATTGTTTGCTTATTGTGTGGATGTATTGATGATTTTTTAACTTAGGTGTAAAATATACCTCAATCAGGCTCTACCATCAGTACACTTGTGAACTTTTTTTATAATTCCTATTAGAAATGCGTGATAGTTTGCGATGGTTCCTGACATATGGATTGTACGCACTTGTGTAAAATAGGTGTTCAACTTGATAATCACTGATTTTATGACAAACAGTCAGGCGTTTCAGTGCTCGTTAGCAACTGATCTGAAGAAATTGCGGATTTCTTGGAAATTCTTTCGATGAACATTGTCAACATTGCTATTGTTCGATTATTGAGTTTATTCGGGTGTAATAACGGTTACACAATGTTTTTTGTGGTTTTTGGTGAAGAAACAAAATGAATAGAGTGCACAGAGTGAAGTCGTCTAAATTGAATCAGAATCGACCAGCGTTCCTGTTCAAAATATCAGACAAATGAGAATCTTTGGAGAATAGCGCGTGCGCATCCTAATCAGAAATAGTCACTGACGAATCCATAATTGTTCACTAGGAACTTCTCTATTGTGAAACTCAACACAACATATTTGGGGCTATGAAGATGATTCGGAAACCAGATTTCTATCATTTTACTTCAAGTCTCATTTATTGAGACTATCTCTTGAATAAAGTGATTCTGTCACTCGACCTTGAAGAAAATGTCTGCGATAAAAAACTGTCTATTTACCACGGTAGTTACCGTTTATTTGCATAAGCGCTTCACTTTCGTCAAGGTAGCCATGGGCAATAACAAGAGATTCTCACATCTCTTGTCAGATGAACGATACTTTCGAAAACATTAAACAATCAATCACATTGTAAACTGAGAATACACCGCATTCAAATCGATTTGGATTCAAGTATTTCGTTATCGAAAATGGAATTATCGACCGATACTCAATGGAACAAGGACATGTTTTCCTAAGTGCGGAAAGTGATAGTTATTTTCACTTTTAAGCAAACATGATTTTTTCAACGTTCTACAAATGGACTGATTCAATTCTAGACACTGAAGATAATTAGGCGACGGGACTGTCATTTTCTCTAATTAATCACTACACCACGTAATTATGGCACTGAAAAAAATTTTGCATCCATTCATACTCTAATTGTTCAGGAAATATAGTTCTGACAGAGTTGGTTATCTTTCAATACCAATAATGCAAAGTGAAAATTATGTAGCTAAACAATAAACTCCTGATTGGTTGAGACAAAGCTAGGAGTATTCCATAACCATGGCAACACTTCACAACGATGCCAAATTCATTTGATGAAAAATCTCGAAACACACAGTCGATAGTTATTCTGGTGAATGAATTTTATTAATTTATTAAAAAAAATTTCACAAAACATTTTAAATGATAAACTCAACCTAACTTTTTGTTTCTGTTTCACAACTATCTTGTTTAAATAAATAGACTATATATGCATTTTTGTGGTCTATTATATTGTTTTGTTTTCACAATGTCAAATGTCCTTATTATGAGTTGATGCGTACAAAACTAGGGATTCCATGAGTTCTGTATCTATATATCAATACTGACAATGACCAATCAGATCATTGATTTCAAAACAATTTCTGGAATCTTGGAAGTGAAATGTATTTTGGTACCTAAGCTCTCGATACATTCTCCCAGAATAATATAATGTGTACTTGCCGAAATATCACTTCCATGCCGAAGGTATTATCATTCTCATCCAGATAATCAAAATTCGTTTATTTCTTATAACAATCAATATTGAGAGTATGGGAATGAATCGAACAGATTATTACCACTTATAACCTACTTTATTATCACTATAACACAAACAATTCAATAAGGTAATGATTTGGGTTATGTTCCGGTCGTTAAATCATTCGAGATAAAATAAAGTCTCTGTGCAGCGCTCTACTCCGAATCTGAATTTGTCCCTCTTTAGGGTATAAGGGAGACTATATAGATATAAAATAGAATGAGGACATCCATCAATTTTGTATTCTGGTGAGAAGCCACAAAGAGGATAAGGAAACGATGAGATTGAAATTCTTGTGTAGTAGCTAGAAATGTAATAAAGGTAGGAAAAATGCTCCATTATTGAATCATGGATAGTCAGAAAAATAGCTATCATTCCATCTGAATCGAGATAGAAAGCAGTGCTTTGATACGAAAAGGGATAACCGATTATAATGTTAGATAGGAAACGAAAAAAGAAAATATTTTTCAATGATTTCCTAATAGCTACTCTCGAAAGGATTATCGAGAATGCTTGATATGAATATAATGGTTTGAAATATTTTTTGATTCACTAAACAACTCGAATTGAAATTTAAAGTTATTTGAATCGCAGTTTGTTGGTGAAGAAAAAAATGTACGCTTTGATTACGGATAAAGGTATCATAAAATATATTGAAATTTTGAGCACTCGGATAAAACAAGATAACTAAAAGTATTTCAAGAGTTTGACACTTCTCAGACATTATGTATTACTTCACCACAGACACTTTGTAAATATTGACTTTCATCATGAATACAAGAAAAAACATGTGAACATTTCACATTTATTAAAAATGATCGAACTAGCAATATAGAAATTATCAAATAAGTTTATTTACTAGCTCAATTGAAAAATAATACTGTACTGTATAGCAGTATTAATGGTAGAAAAATTACAATATGGCGATCTATTGTCCTTCAATCATCGAAGCAACGAACGTAATTGCAATTCCTTCGGACAACAGCTATTCAAATAATAAAAAAACTTTCATAATTCATGAGGCCATCTTTGCCTCCATACAATTCAAATATGTGCTCATTTAGATTCGTGAATATTTTAAAGTAGTTAGCTCGTTTCCGAAGTGAATAGGTGAATTTTTAATGAAACAACACATTAAAATGATTTATATATCTGTTTTGATTGTAGAGAATGAAAAGTTTACAATATAACTGCAACACTGAATCTCAAACGAATACAGGAAATTTCAATGTCTAATGTAAAGTCTAGAAACGTCTCAATTACAGAGAAGCTTATTCCTTCACCCATTCAAAAAATATTTGATCTGCGATCAATTTATAGAAAGTGTCTCCTTAGTATATCTTCCTTGGGTTTTCCAAATCATACTCACTAAAGAGTCTCGAGTTGACTTTCCAAAAGCTAGGTGTGAATAATAATAATGGTTTCTCCAATTATGAATTCAGTACTCACCTTTTCAATGTTTCTACTGATGAAATAATAATATAAATAGAATCAAATCGCCGATATAATGGTTGGCGAATAATCAATGGAACTTATTTTAGACATTGATGTTTTGATCGACGATGATATCGATGATGAAGTTGATTACTTGGGAGTTACAATCTCATATGATTTCAACATTGCCAATTGTTGATGAAATATACTAGTAGTTTGTTTGCAAAGCTTCACCAATATATCTCAAGTAAATGAAGATATATTTTATCATTAGAACGTAGGAATGAAACTTTCATTTTGGAAAAGAAATATAACTTTGAATATTTTTTTTGGGAATACCATATGTTTTGAGCAGGAAAGTTGAATTATTAATTTTAGAAGCGGCAACGATGATTTCTCTGCTCGTCAATTTAGTTGTCAATGAGCATACAAAATGAGAAGTTTTCATAAAAAAGTGTTTTTTCATTTGTTACCGGGAATACAGTCGAAAGATAGTTTGGAAAACAACTATAAACATATAAGGGAAATGATGCCTGTGATATAATATTATTCAACACATGTGTTCAGCAAAATAATAGACTTTATTCGATAATATGTAATTGTAATATACCTCGTTATCGAAGAAATTTGTAATCTGAGTAATAAAAACAAACAAAGCACGTTCAGAATTTCATAAAAAACACCAGAAACAGTTTCTGGTTATCCACAAACTATACACAACCTCGTTTTTACCCAGAAACACACACAGGAAAAGCTATGCACAGTACATATGAGAAAAAACAAGCGTTTTGTGGAAACAATATACTTATTGCTGATTGAACATGCTAAAATCTGATACTACTGAACAATATTTTGTCACTCTGTATAACATAGTCGTCCTCAATAATTTTGCAACGAATTATCGATGAAATCCACGACAAAATCAGTTGGAAAGCCATCAGTAAACATCGTAAGGCAAATTCGTCTTTTAAAACCAGTTGAGCAGGTATGTAATCAATTTATTATGTTGAACCAACCGCCTTAATATATTCACGGAGACTATCACACTTTTGAGTTCGGTAAAAGTTGAATTGCTTATATATTTCTCAACGAGACAAACCCAATGGCCATAACGTATGGCCTATTAATTTTTGAACAGGCAGTTTGAATCCTTTGCTGATTTCGAATCCATAAAAAACGACACTTCGAGAATCACAAATTGTAAACACTACACCTCCTTTTGCAGTTCTGAATTCAATGAGTCATTGTTAATGTAACTTTTCGGAACAATTTGTATGCTGTTGGGAATTTTCATGGACTATAGTCTATATACTTTATTGGAATGGAGTTGTAACATAGTGTCAGAATATTGAAACGAAATGTGGAAACAATGAATCTTGGTGCACACTTCAAATTGAAAATATATATCGATTGAAATAAAAGAATTGATATTTCTACATGAATTTGCTCATTTCAAAATTGATGACAAAAATAACGATGATTGTTTGATTTTCTCCATACAAGAGAAATCCTTTATAATTTCAGAAGCACAATAGCTATATTTTTAAAATACAGTGTGAACGAAGCCATTATTTCTCATATTGATATGAGAACAAGCGTTAACGACGGTAATTTAAAATAGTCCTACAATTGGTTAATGAAATTGAAAAATACATTGATTATTCTGGTGTTCACGGTATACATAATTTTTCAAGATCGGGATCATAACTGTAGAAATTATCGTAATTCTTCACAATCCAAATAAGCAACCGAGAAGACTCGAATCGGGAAATTTAGGCGAACATTTAATCGTAACCATTTTTATCGATGTTTTGTGTTTTCCTTTCTCAAAATTAGTCTCAATAACTTTTTTTGTCCAACTTCATGTCATCTATTTGCGAGCCATATTCAGTTCACAATCAATCACATGAATTTTTTTTTCGGAGCAAGTGGTGTTCAAAATTGCTATTAGGATAATAGCCGTACTATTACCACACGTTAGTAATATTATTACTAAAGTAAATAGAGTAGAAAAATACATGGAACCATCGAAGCTATAATCATATTTCTTCAAATCCATCTAATTAAATGTTTGACCACAGCTGGCAAAAAACGGTATCCATTTAGTGGCCATGATCTGATATAATTATAATAATTTCATGGTTATCAACGATGAATCATGGAACTCCACAGGCGTTGCAGACGTATGGGATTTTATTAAAGTTAGTATATCTCTCACAAGGTTCATTATATTAAAAGATGATTATTTGAAATAGACCTATACAATAAAATAATAATGGGACCAGTAAACTATTCATGATACATCAGAGAAGTGGAACATTATATATTTTGAGCGATGGTAAATGTGGTGTTCCAACGTTTTTGTATTATTTTTCAAAAGAATTATTACGATTGTATCAATTGGTAACCCTAAATACCATTCACTAATAATTTCATTCATTTTCAGTTTTAATCCAAATGAATCTCGATTTATGATTCCCGCTATATAATAAAAATAGATCATCTGTCACCTACAAGTATAAGTTCGTGCTATCATCAGTGATATTGAGTAATTTTTATACTGTATCTGCCCTTTTATCAGAAATAATGTGGGAGGTTTTCCATGTTTGTCTAGAAAATCGATCGAAAACGATGTTCACTACAATTATATCCCTCCACATGCAACTTGTCTGGATGAATGAATATTTCATTACTCTCCAAAGGCGTGGTAATGAATAAACTTAGTCTCCAATGGGGTAATCATCTGTAATAAAACAGGACTCTTTACTACCTTCCATCGTTAAGAAAATGCACTGAAGTCATCAAATCACATGGGGATTTTGTCTAAAATATTTTGATGTTCCACTTTATTGAAACATACTAACAACGTAGAATACAAAATCTGTACTTTGAAAATTTATTCAAACCCGCTTTTAGAAAATATTTTCAATTTATATATTCAAGGGTTCCTATACAAAAACATAATTCAATATCAAGCATCAATAAGTGAACATAAATAGCAAATCTTCATAAAAATGTCACCATTACATGGCGTTTATCAATAGCCAAAATGAAGTGATTTGTTTTCATCTCCAATTCATCCAGATTCATTGAGATGAATCATAATGCATCAATCAACTATACTGATATGATTCGAAATCCTTATCTGAATCATCCTAATAGACAAATAATTGTGATTTCAACATGAAACGTAATTGCCAATTTGATAACAGATCAAGAAAATTTTTTTATCGTGGCCGGACCTACCTCCGTTGAATTATTTTTTTTTCGTCAGTTCAAAAACTGTTGAACTGTTTTTCTTCGAATTTCACTTGAGTAAAAATAGATGAAATTAATTGATATATTTGGTTCTGACAGTATCATGGTGCTGAAATCTCCTTCAGAAAGTTCATTTCAAGTATTTTAAGGTTGTCTTCTTCTTCTTTTTTGGTATCTTCCTTCCAGAAAATACTAGTAGGTACTCTAAAGTTATAGAATTTGTGATTCCAAAACATTTCCACTTTCTAAATTCCACACGATTATTTGTATTGCTAATTATTGATAAGTTCCTGATTGAGAAACGATGTTCCACAATCTTACCGGTGCTTTACTATATTGTGCGATTTTTTCTTCATGTAGGTGGAAATATGGAGGTAGGTAGATTAATCAGGTTTCCAGATTTTCACTTCATTGTTTTGTTTCATACTCAATCCTTGAGTTTGTGAAAGTATGAAACTAATGAATACAACGAGCAATATTTGTATGATTTTCAAGTCAATGAATTTTTTCTGTTTTGGAACTAAAGGATATTCTGCTCATTGATTACTCCATGATAGTTGTTTGAAACAGAACATTAAAATATTCATACATCCGATATATCTGTACAATATGAGCGTATTAACTAAATCAAACATATAGGGAAATTTTTGTTATTCATATTAAACATTGTTAAAATCTACTACAGCTCTCATTTTATTGAACATAATTATGAATCTGAATATTGGTATGATCATGAAACGACTATTCATCGCAAATATGATCAATTTATGCTTTCAGATGATTTAGGTGATTCATGTTTTGAATCGTGTCTAAGAACAAAAATAAACCAGTAGCATATTTTCCATGTCATGCCTTCATCATTCTTACCTCATAAATCAACGTCACTTACAATTTATATTTATCCAGCTTTAGTTTTGTCATTTATCTGCTCTTATCTGCTACTGAAACATTATCTCCAAGGATCATATACATAATTGAGATTGAAGAAATATTTGAAGATACTAATGGGAAAGTAGAAAGTACTGATGCATATTATAAATATTCCTTATTGATAAGATGTCTTGTCCTCCACGGCCATTTGTGCTTTTAATGCAGAAATTTTGGGTTCACATACTATTTCGACAATGCCATCAGTCTTTTATGTAACGGGGGTTTTATCCCAAATTCTATTATCCATATGTGTAACGACTTCTTTGTTTTGTTCCATGCGTCATTTCTAACCTAATTTTCTTCAAGTATTAGTGAAACTGATGATGATCACAGCGTTGATCGAAACATTTTTGTTCTTTTTTAATAATTGAAGATTACCTGCCATTGTGTGGGGAGGACTTCGAGTTTTTACTTTCTTTTCAAATTCCTCATTGGGCTACAATTTCTTCATTTCTTTTTTCAGGTAGAAGACGATACATACAGAATCAAATTGGTAAGTTAAAGCTGTCACAACACATTTATATTTTTTCAAGTATTTTCGATATGTAAAAAAATATTGTTAAACTCGAAATTACTGTCATACAAAAAAAAAAAAACAGTGAAGTAATTCACGGTCGAACCATGTTTTGAATATTTGATCATTCAAGTAATTCATTTCGGTTTATCTGTCCAAAGTATATCTAGGGCTGCTGTGTTGCCACATATATCGAAAAACAATTTTGATTTTTCGAATTAGATTCTTGTTAAGTGTTGAGATCCGCTATTTTCACATGATACCAAGAAGCTTTAGAAATATTTTCATGAATACCTGATTAAGTTCCCAACATAGCTTCAATTGAATGTATATAAGTAGCCGCATTCGTTTCAAGATTAATAGTGGGATGAATTTTAGATTTTTCTTGCATAAAATCCAATTAAAGTCACTTATATCAATAGCAGAATTCATCATAATGTCAATAGCAATTGTTGTGGCAAATCATATCACAGATTTGAAATGTATCTCCATCATTCTTATTCCTATAATAATATGAGATACACTGAATCTCCATTATTTGAAGAACTCTAAGAAGTTAATTTTCTTATTCCCATTCAAATGACGCAGTACTACTCATATCGCAATATATATTTTAATGTAATGAGAAAATCTGATTTATATCAATTCTCATTCAATTAAATGAGCTAATAGAAATTATCAAATATACGAATCAAATGTATCCGCCGCTAACCATTATGTAATTGAATTCATTGAATTAACTCGTTGAGATACTTGCAACTCTTAAATTTGATTGGGAAGATTATGAAGACATTCTTGTAAAGGATTGTGACCCATTGATTCCATACATATACATGGTGTTGCACTACTATTTAATAGAAGGTTAGAAAGAATCGTGAAAAGCGTATGTATCCCTGATGAATTAATGCTATGTATAAATAATGAATTCCTTTCATTTTGAAGTGACTTTGGTTAATCTGTTCGATAACCATAATGAAACGAGTGATTTAGAAAATGGTGACAGTTTGCAACTTTTTGCCGCGATCTCTTTATTTTGTGAAACAAATTTTGTCTCGAATACATTTTTGATGATCTACTCCTAGAATTCAGCATCAATGGAGGTACTCAACCTACAGTTAGAATTATTTCTTGACATTTTCTACGAAAAAACACTTCAGATTGAAACATTTTCGAGATATTAGATATGAGAAATTTTGTAGTCACATGTCAGTATATCATCGCGGGATTCATCGGTAACGATATTTTAGAAGGTCATGACCAATTTTGTCCTAAATTTTAACATTCATGTCAACAATATTGTTGCAGTCAATTTCTTCGTGTAGTTTTTATCTTAATAATATCATTACGTTTTTCAACCGAAATTTCAAGGAATGGCAGGATTGAAAGGATATATCTTTCTCAGTATGTATTATGAGCCATAAGTTTTTTCATCAAACCTTTTTTCAGTGTAATGTCATCCATGTGACTTATCCTGTATAATATTTTGATGATACAAAAATAGAAAGTCTTGTCTTTCCTAGAACACACAGTCACACATCCAAACTGAAACCATGACAACTATAAATTAAAATTAATTTTCAAATTCAGAATTTTCTTCAGTTTTAACAAAAGCTGCCTTCTCTCTTAGCACTTTCGTATATCTGGTCGACTAATTTTCTGAAATTTGATACTTTCTACGAATGTTGTGAGATTATAATGATTTATGTGTCTTTACACAAACAGGTGGTCCACGACAGCTGGAAGTCATCAATAAAGATGAAATACAGCATGTTCCTACACACCGTTGATCTTGACTAAATGAAGATTTTTTTTGAATGAGTTGAAATAGTCAATTCATTTTGAATAGCTGTGGTATAATATACACAATATTGAAGCTGAGTGATTCATTTGTTTTGTATCGAGTGTCATCATCAGACCGAATCTTGATTCGTTTAGGCTCTAGGAAGAAAGATGAAAATACAGATGTATCAGACATAGTAAAAGATGTTTTTATTATGAGTGATATTTTTATATGGATTTCACTGGTATTGAGTTAGTGTTTTCAATAAAAATATTCATGTTTTCGAGTGAAGCAAAATTCATTTTTAATATACTAGAAATGCTCATTTGAGTAGTTGATGATACGAAATGGACAGACAATACGTACAAGTTAACGAAATGTTCTACCTCATTTTTTCTTTGCTGTCATATACTATTCGAACATTCGTAATTCACACCAATTCTAATTATAATTCACACTAATTGTAATTATATTCGGAAAATTATTGGGAAAGTACAATTATATTAATATATTTCATAGTTATTAGTTTATATATTTCATAGTAAATAGTTTCTGTTGTTCTTCATTTTATTAAATCAATCTGCTTATCCAAAAAGTCAATATGTTCAGTTCAAATTGATATTTTTTTCCGTAATGCACAAGTATACACGACAAAATCTCATTGTCAGTATATCTGTATATCTCATTCAACAGATCACTTATTGACTTCTATACGAAACGCATGTTATCACTTCATTCCACTTTATGATATGAATAAATCACTGAAACGTTGAACAAATATTCAACCATGTCTCTGATAAGGAAATATGAAACATTTCATTTCACCGTAACCCGAGTTTGCTTTTTATTGTTACTATGTGAAGTTATCTTCATTATGCTTATACTAGTTTTGATTACACCAAACAGTGTTAATATACCAGAACGTTAGTTAAAGTGGGCGTTACCAGCAACTGGTTTATTTACATATTCTAATACTCATTACACATTCAATCATTCATTGATGTGTTCGATTCGAAGATTTCGAGAAAGTTAACGCTAGATAATTGAAAACAATTATGTGAGTAATAATTCACGACAATTTCATTTCGGGTATGTTGCAAGAAAACTGGTGTCATTGCCGACCCATTCTATAGCTGTAATCTATTTATTTGAACGAAATAGTTCGACAGCTCGATAGACAGTGTTGCTACTTGTCTTTTTCCAACGAAACTTGAAACTTGAAACAGAAACTCAAGTTTATCATTGAAATTTAGGAATTGAAAAATATTTTTCTATTCATAAGATATATACACCAATATATTGACTGTAGATAACCGTTAAACAGTTTTTCTTTCAATAATTCAATAATTTGTAAGAATTCGGACTAGAATTATTAAATTTGGTATCGTTGTTAAGTAATTGTGAAGTGTTGCGATGTCTAAATAATCCCAGCTATGTGTCAATCACTCAAGTTCAGCTAGATACTTGTCATTTTGCACAAATGTTATTGAAAGATGGCCAAATCTTTCAGAACTCCTAAATGAATAGACAATATGTAATATTAAGAAAATCGAATACTCATATGATAAACCAGACTTCATCATCAGATTGGTTCAATTATTAATTTACCATGGATATACTCAATCAACAGTTTATAGTTTGTTCAAATCTTAGATTCCAATGAAAAGTATTAATGTTACTGATCATAATCCATCTCCAACCAATGAGTGTAATTCTAATTTTTCAACATGCCTCATTCATCATCATTGTTCATCATTATCATTTTCCAACCGAGAGCATAGCATTTGAACGCAAGCCAAAGAAATACTGATACTACAAACATTCAATTCCCGGGAATATTGTATTGGAAATTTGAAAATATTTTTGTCTTCGTCTGTTGTCAATTTTCATGGCTATAAATGAATTTTCTGTTTGCATGATTCCGATGTCACCATTTGATTGTTTTGTATCGAGTAGGTAAACATTCATTATTGAATCAACAGTATTGATTCACACATTTAAGTAGACCATTTAGTTGCCACATCAATGATGTTGAATAATTTATAGGTGACACGCTAAATGGTAGCAATGTGACTATCAGAATATCTCCACAATGAAATGAATATTCAAAAAAGTATTCGAAAAAACGACGACGATTGGTAATGGTAAAAATGGTAAAAAACTCATGAAAATTGTCAAATCAGTTTTTCAACGAATATAATCGATTCAGAAATATAATGTCAATTTTATTCTGTGGGTAGTGCATACTATTATATTTTCAATTTGCTTTCGTAAATACGATAATCAGCATTGGAAAAAATCAGAAGATTACTTCGAAGTTGCTGCACAGGAACTTCACTTCAGCAGCAGAAGGAGTACTGTTAACATCTTACCGGGCAGCATTAGATTGGATTTTAACTTCTAATACTGTCAGGTAAAGATGTCCTCCGGACTCCTTGGTCATCGTCTACGAAAAGAAAACTCCCAATAACTTGGTATATGGTTCCGGAATATGTTGCTAATGATGGGAAACTATTCCTTTCATATTTTGCTGTACTATTATTGCCTGCTTATTCTGTGTAGTTCTTTTTATTTCACATCTCAACAGCTCAGGATATATTCTCTTGGTATTTCTACTTGAATATTTGGACGTAAAAATGGTGAAATCTATTCAACTCAAATTTTAAATTGTGGAGGAAGAATAATCAAAATTCGGTAGTTATATCGACTTCCAGTTTTTTGAGATACCCTATATATATATTGTTCTGCAGCTGTATGATTCACATAACAATTTCATTTTTAAAATACATACACTCTGATTCAAGCAATCTGAAGAGATTGCATGATGGCTAATAACAACTCACCATAGCGTGACTAAATTTACTAATAAAATTATAGTCATATAATACCACAGTATGAGAGATATGAATGAGCACTCATCATTCCATAATCTGTCTGGAGATTCATTGAACCCCTTCTCTTGGTACACGAGATATGGAATAATATTACTTCTACAAAATATTTTCCTAAGAATATGATCATGATTAAATAATATAATTTTTTTGTTCATGTTTGCAATGGACGTAAAAAACATTTCTGAATTGAGAGTGAAGAGACATTTGAAATGAAATAGATAAAATACAATATCATATAAACGACACACATAAGACAGAGAGACGAAACACTATCCTATTAATTCGTCTAGTACAAGTCATAGCCAATTACAAAGCTTTATATTCGTTCTGTAAGCTACTCGAGAAAATATTGTAATAGTTTGTCAATATGCTGGTGGCCTTAACGTTTTCATTAAATCACAATACCCAAGATAAATTATTTCCGATACTGTAGATCAAGCACCTCAAACAAATTGGGTGGCTCAAACATTTTTTAGTTGCAGAATTTCACTTTATTTAAAATCGACTTGTTCTATGGGTATAACCAATTCATCCCATTCCGGACTGTTAATCACACCCTGTCATCTACAAAGTTCCAAATGCGAGTAGTTGAAAGGAAATTATAGACTGCAACGGTCGTTTTGATTTATCAACAAAACGGTTTTAAAATTACTGTAATCATTATGCTTTCTGTTTCACGAAATGACTTCTTCAATGAAGGCAATGTTTCAATGGTTAACGATCACTATTTATTGTTATCACTAAAAAATTGCAAATATTTCAATATCATTAATGAAGTTTATTCAGTAGCTATACTTTGTTGACTCGTATGAATAAAATTATTGGTCTCAAAATAAGGTTCTCCTTGCCCATTGAATTTCTTTATATTGACAATGTAATGGAAAAATGTAAAAAAAATGAGTCGATATTATGTAATTGTTCAGATTGTTTGCGATTTTTGAAAATGAAAATTCTTACTCCTAGTTGAAATCACTCTACTGTTGAAGAAATAAGAAAGAGCAATGATAAATGTGCCTTGTAACACTTTTATTGGGTTTGAGAAAAACTCAATAATTCATAGATTTCAAAGAGAAAGTAGCTAGGGAATATGAATATAAGTTGAAAGAAGGTGCGTCCAATATATTTATTCATGTATTTACCTTAAAGGTAGTATCAGAAATGCAATGTGGAAAATACTGAATTCATTCATTCAAGGCGTAGTTGTGACAGCTTTTCAGAAAACGTCTCCTTCTTGGCGATAGTACTTTCCAGCGATAATCACACAAGTATGAAGAAAATTCTGAAATTCAATTCATTCAACTAATTGCATGTTCGAAATTCAGGTTAGATTTTCGAAAGAGAACATTTCCAAAGATTCTCAATGCTAGTATGGACCAATTGACTATAAGGAAATCGTTTGGGAAATTTCAAATACATTTGGCATTATCGTGAATATATGTCATCTACATCAGTAGCGTGAGATTGAGAGAGAAGAAAATTGCAATTGTAAAATAGGGTATTGAGTATAGTGCAATAGTGGCAGAAATTATTCGCGAAGTGTGACGTAACTAACAACCTGATATAAATAGATTATACCAGCTTGCATTGCCATACTATTATGGATGGATTCATGAATTGAAGCTGTAGCTAGAGATGAATATGTATATGCTAAGTTAGAGAGAATGTTGAAGTTACAGTCACTTTCTCACTGAAGGTGTGTCAATGACATACTACTACTTCAAAATCCATATCTGGCGATATCAACTGCTCTGAACTACTCGATTCTGTTAATTTGAGACCTCTAGTCTGAAAGTGGACATTTCTGCCTATCATTCTTCTCTGTATGTAATCTAAATATCTTCAAATAGAATTTCTTAGGTCCTGAATTTGTTGTGAATGGAAGCACCTAGTATATTTTTTTATCAATATACTTCCGTTTTACTCTCACTTATCAATTCAAAATGGATAACTTCCAAAAAAAATATATTTTTGCTGATTGAAACACCCTGTATATAGAACGATACTCTTACTCAGTTCAGACATTTCAGCTATACTTTACCTTCGTACCCATCAAATGGATTCACTCTATTATCACTGATAACGTTTTTTTGGCAGCCTTCATAGTGTACCAATTCTCGTTTATTTTGTTTATTTTGCTGAACTCAATGTTCTATCGCCCTCGCTGGACACCTTGTATATATTGTGATATCTTAGGATTGTGTATCTGCACAAATATAAGAACTCTTCTTCGAAACATTTTCTCTATTCTCATTTTTCAGGAAGGCCACCCTGTATATTCTCATATTCATTTATTATTTTTTCTCCTAATTTCTGCTAGCATGCTGGTTGGAATGTGAGTTTTATTCAGGGTAACTTCATTTTGGACCCACCTACAAATATTTTAAAAATATCCAACGATTTGTCTCAAAGATTTGAACTTTTTTCTATACCATATCCCAATCTTGTATACATTTCATTATCGACTACGTTGAAGTTGAATTCCAAATTACCTCCATAAAATCGTTTGCTAATGTTCTCTCCAAAGAATATCAGTGAAGACAGCCGACAATATGAAACATTTCTGACTTGAACGATCTATTCAATTTCAAATCGCTATCCGTAAATTCCTGCTATTTTCAACGGTTGGGATAGTTTCTTCAAAAATAACATTTGTTTTCGTATCAAACCAAAATAACGTGGCGAGGAATGCTTTTCTAGCTGGATATATTCATAGCACGACATGGTAGATTTGCCTGATCCTTTAAATAACTGGACCGAAAAATGAGAAGTGACGAATGAAAAGAGCACCAAATTGTTTTTATTATATAATAACACTTGTCTGAATTGGAGCACTAAAAACGTCATTTAAAACTCCCCCAGGCAGAAAAGTGATGACAATTTTACTAGAAAGAGTTTGTAATAAACGTTTCCAGTTTCAGATTTTGCTCAAATATTTGAACAAATTTACTTCCAAGTTGAGTTCATTTAATTTTCTTTCAGTGAATTCTTGATAAATAACGTTCCTTAGCAATAAAATAAGTTTAAGTGTTATTATAACGATCAATTCTTATTAATTTCATATCGATACAGCGCAAAATTTTTTCAAATAGTTATTTTCTGAATAAGAGACTTGTTACTGAATGGTAGTGAATACCTTTTTATTTATCCATTTTATGTCACTGTGGGACTTCCACAGGACAAGTTTTTATATTTTTCATTATACATTGAGTTTGTGTCAGAAATCCATAATAGGGTCGGATGGTTTCTGACTTCTGGTTTGTGCACACTGGTGAGGTTTCAACTCAAAAATCTCTGATAACAAACAATTAGGCTCCAGCGTTAGCACTCGTTAGCAACAAATAAGAATAATTCGCGAATTTTTTGGAACCGACAAACATGTGCGGTTTGTTTTGGGATTTCGACTGTTGAGTATATTCGGGCATGTAAACAGTGGAGCGTTATTTTTCTTACTTTTCGGCGAGAAAAGTGTATAGAGCAAAATCTCTGACGAATAAGTACTGTCGAAATTGGTTCATACGCATTCAGACAACCAGAATGAATCACTCACAAGGAACATCCCAACTAATAATAATAGTTATAATATCATGCAGGTTCCATAATCTAATTTGCAGACCAAGGAAACTATCCAAAATATTTTCATGGCAAGATAATAATGTCCCATTTGTGAGTTAAATAATAACCAGAAGTACTAACACTAGAATTCTAGGATGAATAATTTTATACTGCTTGGCAAATGTAATAACGTGTGCGATGATATTTTATATTTCGAACAATAACATGAAATTTGGGTACTCCTTTTTCTCAACTACAATTAATTTTCGTCATGTATGATGAGAAGAGATATTCTAAAACAGAACCTTGTTCAAACATCTACTTTGCCATACGTTACTGATTTCATTGTTTTTTATTTATTTTAGGCCTTTTGATTTTCATACAGGTCTCAGATTGACTCGACAATGGGTATTTTTGATAAGGATAATCTTTGTACAAATTTACTGAAATATTATATGCGATTATGTTGTACGAAAGGAATCAGTCACAGCTAAAATATTTTGGACAGTACAGTGTTGCCACTTCTAGTACATATCGAATGGATTATTAATATTGATAGTAACTCGGATCTTGAATCTTAAATATGCTAGTTATGGATACTGTAGAACAACTATGGTAACAAACAGATTTTTCAGGCGATGAAGAAATTATGCAAAAAGTACATTGCAACTTTTTGTTTCGTACAAATATTTGTATTCGTGGAAAATTCCAAAGAAATGTCTCTTTTTTGCTTCAAACACAAATCGATTGCCATTTTTTTTGAAGTTCGTTCCTCATTTGTCTAAAGAAATAATGGAAATAATGAGTAGAAATCGAAATGCATTATCAAGAAATTGCAAAGAGGCTTATAGAAAGTATAAAAATAGAATAAACCGAAATGGAATAGCAGAAACTAAAATGAATAATTGATTTGAGAATAAATTGCTACCATGACGTTTCGTATCACCAGTGTGATTATAATTATAATCTGCTCATTCACTTATTATTAATAATTATTCTGACTGATTGGATGGGATGTTGTCAAGTTATTTCAATCTGTTGATATAAAGACATCTCACTACGGTCTTCAAGTCTGAAGTCAAATTTCATACACTTCAACGTCGAAAATTATCTATCATGCGTGGTTTGACAGGAAATTATAGAGAGATAAGAGAGGTACGGTAGTAACAGCATATTTTGCCATCTCAGCATGAAACAACCATAATTGCTAATCACTTATTCATAATCGTAATTCATTTTTTAATAAGAAGTCAAGTGGTGTATACCTGCTTTCCTTCGATTAAAATACGACCAATGGGTATATAATTTAGTTATATTGCATGGAAGATTCATTGGACAATCAATTAGTATCTCTATATTTTCAACTTGAAATACGCAATTGTACTCAGAAAAATGCACTCATCACATTTTCCATCAATGGTAATTATCCATTCCATCAAAATAGTTTTTCATTCCTAAGATAATTTCGATGTACTACAACAATGTTTCAAATTTGTACAGAGCATTCATCAATTGGTTATTTTGTGAAATCATAAATTTCAATTGTGAACTATATATTTTCTATTTTTTTTTTGGTGGCCCATTTCACCCATTCAAAGCACGCCTCAGCGTGTTTAAATCGAACCTTAAAAAACGCATCAAAGAAACGAGAAACGTGAAGTCTAAATGGCAATTTTTTCATTATTGATCTGACAGGAGTACCTTGTAAACGTCAAATAAAATATTACTGACAGATGCAAAACTTTATTGAAACGTAAAATGGGGCACCAATAAAAGATAATAGCGTAAAGTATTCTTCAAAATACTGGCTTTATTTCAAGCACAGACAGTTCCAAAGTATTTTGAATAATATATGTATACTATATCTCATTAAACGAGTATCTCATTTCATTATGGAAAATATTGTACTGAAATTCCACGTGAATATATCATTATCTGCGAAAAACAAGAAAACTCAACATCCTCATTGCGTATTCACATTACCATTGGCAGTTGATTACTCTACAGTGAATTATGTTTATTGGTATTTCCTTACAGGTGCTATAAAGGATATAATGCACTGTTAACGATGTGATCGTTACTGGAACTTTGAATGTGAACTCATCTGTAAGAAATTATACGACCCAAGGATCAAAGTTCTGTGACGAATGCCAAATTGAATGCTGCAAATAGAAATCCTCTATTCTCATGTCAATTCGCGCTGTACAGGGTTGGCAAATTCTAATGTTCCTTCGCGATAATTTTAAGAGGTGATGGAGTGATATCATTTATGGGGGGGGGGGAATCAAGGGGGATAGATGGCTACGGATACTTGTCCATTCGCCAGTTTTCATATCATTTATGTAAGCGTAAAGATACTATCTGACATCTACGCATCCTCAAGTGAATGCTTGAGTATGGGTATACTTAGACTCACATTTCTCGAAGGATGCTAAAAAAATAACGGTAGTTACCAAAATCTACTTGAACAAGGGCGATGAGTAAGGAAGTTATACACAAATTAAACAAAACTCGTTTCAGCTATTTCAATACAGATTTCTCATTATCCTCATTGATGTTCAATAAAACAATCTTTTTTATTTATTTCTTCTTAAAGGAATGCGTTATAGTATATATATATATCATACGTTAATAATCACATCACATATGCAATAGTTGTAATGTTGCAGGATCATAATTCAATCATTGAATCCTGTTTTGTTGTTGACTTCATATGTATTCATATATTTTTTGAAATGTTTTCAATTGCAGACAAACAATAATACAATGACGTATGAAAACATAATAACTTGCAGTGATTCATTTATATAACGAGAATAAAATAGTGGTATATTTACATACAGGGTGGCTCAACGAAAACGTACCGGAAGGAATAACTACCAGGAAGAGATTTTATCGAGAAACTAGCTGGAATCAACAAACTCCGAATAAAAAGCGAATTGTTTTTAGGAAAATATTCTCAACATTCAACATAAGAGCTTTTCAACGAGGTATCATTTGACTCCCATCCCACTTGAAAAAATTTAGGGGATGCTACCTCTGCTTTGAAGGGTAAAGTTTGGGCTATAGTTTTTACGTCAAAAGTTGTCCCTCTCATTCACAAAGTTGACGTGTTTTAGGATTTTCTCGATAAAATCTCTTCCGGTACGTTTTCGTTGGGCCACCCTGTATATTGCAAGAAATTAAATAGTTTCCATCATATGATCCAGCAGAGTATAACACTCTGCAAGGCTCTGGAGCCGATCAAGGTATAGTAGCAGATATATGGTCAATCCAAAGACCAACATATCAATGAGCTTAGGAAAACACATGGCCATATTCCAGGCAGAACTTGCACTGTGTTGCAGAGTCACTAAAGCAGGAGTTTGAAAAAAAACATTCCATTTAGGTACAGCCAAGTTAGCTCTTACCTTGTCTGAATTTGCTTGAACACCCTCTAAAAGCTAAGCAGTCAAAATATAGTATATTTAGCTTGCGTACCAAGCCACACATATTACAAGATCATCGAAGAGGATGACGCCTTAGCCCGAGGAGGAGCACAAGGTTTCCCAAATTGGTCCAGAACCTTTCTGTGGCGTGGCGAAAGCACTAAGGAAAACAGCCAACAGTGCTTGCAACAAGCAATGGTGGTTCATCAAAGAACCATCGCCAAAATGATCTCATAGTACACACTATAGTCTATTTCAGCTGGGTGACGCGTCGCCAGTTTTTGCCGTGATGCCACATGTTTTTCACTTTTTCAGCGATGCTCCGAATTAACTCCGAATTGAAACTTGGGTATATAATCATATTTCATAAAAACTATTGAACCATTGTGAGATCGTGGTGAATAAATATTCATGAAGATTCTTCACTTACATTTCGAATAAACTCCAATGAAAGTAAGGGGCTCCTGTTATCCATTTCGTTTTTAAAATGTTCTGATAAAGATGCAACCATTTTCTGGGCATATCTACTCAATCCTCTCGACATTTTGATGAGAATACGATGATATTTAGCTCACAAAAGAACAATTTTAAAAAATCGCGATAAAAGAACAATTTGTATGTAAACAAACGATTGTAGGGATTCGCTCCAAACAATTTCAACCCAGCTGAAATAGACTATACTTCAAAACAGGCGAATAATCAAAATCATAGTTGGGCTCCTGGGATTGTATTGTAAGCTCAACAACAAAACACGAACAATGTCGGACTTACGAAAACAACCATTCGTAAGTTCTGCCAAGAAGAAGAAATCTTTGTACACTTTCTGTCCTATTGAGAATGTCTGTCAAGGCTAAGGTTTCCTAAGCTGGAGGGAGAAAAACCGCAACCTTCTCAATAAATGGAGGACGTAAAATCACTGAATCCATAATAAGAAGATATATCAAAACACGAATCGGTTCCATCAAAATGAACATGATTCGCATTAAACAACGGATCGTAAGGGAGAAGAAAGAAGAAAGATATTCCTTATCTATGACGTAGCTATCATTGTTGATATGATATTTCCTACATTTTTTTTTTCATGAAACTTTGCATGAAAGTAGACATCCTGTAATGTTCAATTCGAGGCACGTTGTTCTCGAATACTCAGTATAATAGTAGAAGATCTGCGCAAGTAATTTTCCAAAATGAACTAACAGGAGATCACTTAACCACACTAGATTGGAACTTTTTTCTCTGCTAATGTGTTTTCTTCGATTCGTTCCTCTCCAAGATTACATTCAGAGTAGTTGGGTAAATCCATGGTCTCGTCGATGGGAGTGGGACCAACAACTTATAGAGTCACAGACCGAATAATACGACCGGTAACCGTTTGTATGGGCGTCCACTGTGTAATAGTGGTAATAATATATCTAGATTCGAATTGCCCCACCTGTGTTTTCTTCTTAGGTGCTTATATACGGGGCGATTTACATTATTTTCAGCGCTCATCATGCTGTACAATCATTCAACTAGCTAATCACAAATTTATATCCTGGCTGAATCTTAATATATTTATATAAAAAATTTTCTCGTGATTGAATACAGTGGTTCGCAAGTCCGAATAATTGTTTCAGCTCCCTTCTCAGTACAGCATTAAAAATGGCGATCGCAGCCTTTTGAATGGCATCAACATCAGTATGACGCTTTCCTTTTATGGAAAAATGAAGCTTTCCAAACGAAAAGAAGTCACACTGTGCCATGTCAGGCGAATCGAGTGACTAGTTGATGGTTGATATTCGAAAATCGGCGATGTTTTTCGTGTTGCTCAAAAAATTTTTCATCCCACATATATAATACTATTATAATGCCAGTCACGATTGGTGCAATATTTCAGCTACTATATGTTCAAATATCATAAAAAAAATTACACAACACTTAAGAATAGATAAACGAAGGACAATAATTCGAAAAGTCCTGGACCTTTGGAATTGCATCTTTTTGATCTGATATGTCTTCTCAAATGTATCCAACACTTCAATTATTTCACACGTCATTGATATCAGAACGTCCATGAATGTTCGTTAATGAACTTTTATCGTCTGTTTCACGTCAAGTATATGTATATTAAATGATACGTCTGATGAACGTCCACAGTGATATTCATGAAGCTTCACTGGACGTGAGCAGCTAACCGCCTTTCGTTTTTCTTCACCACATGGCACATACACCAAGTATTTGAATTTTGCCTTCACTAGGATATAGTACAAGTGAAGTAGTCCATTTGGATCTCAATACAACATGTATAGGTTATCTGATAGATTTATTAGGCTCGTACATTAACAGTCATGCCATTAGACAAGTATCTCCTCGCTGCTGAAACGAGCAACATAAGTCACTTATCTATAAAGACGTATATCTAGTTTCAATTCGATAGTTCGATGAATGAAGCCATACTGTTTTTTGTTATTTAATAATTCATGTTTGTATTAATTATTCAGTAATTATACTTAGTTAAATCAATAGAAATGATTTAGGACATGGCTTTGATTTACATTCTAGACGACGCATACATTTTGCACAATATTCATGATCAAAGGAACGTGGAATATCGGTCCATGTTTCAACAATTTTCATTAGAAATGATAATCAGCATAATTTAATCATGAATAGAACTTTCTGTCAAGTAATTAAACTGATTCAAAATGAACGAGACCGTGCTGTACTTTTTGGTTTATTCAAATTAGGCAAAACATCGATGATGACTGATAAGACTACCTGATTCATTAATCTCGATTTTCTTCAAGAACGACAATAGTTGTACATTGCGAATAACCCTGTATGCGAAGTCAAAATAAATATGTCAATCTGATAGAGGGTCGTCGAATTTGTGTTTATCGCAAAATGCGTTCGAACTGGTAAATACATCGTTAGCGTGCATAAGTTATTAACAAGAAGACATTTGTTTCACGAGCACTGTTATTCCTTCCTTGTTTGTTTTCTGTTGGTCATTTGCCAAGCACCAAAGCTGGCAACAATTCCAAAACAAAAACAAATAAACGACAATGCAGGGTGTTCTACAATTTGCACGACGTAACTCGATATTGTCTGAACTAAACTGTTACTGTTGTTTGAGGAAATTATTGAAAATAGGTACATTTCTACCTATTCAAGTTCAACACCCTGTGTTCGTCCAATTTTCTTTTAAATCACTTCATATTTCTCTATAGCCAAGTCTAATGATTTCAGAGTCATTGAAGTAGTTTCAATCGGTGTTATATAAATACTCACAGAATGAACATTAAATCTTCATGCCTGTGCTTCTCCTTGAAGAATTTGATACAAATAACAACATATCAACAGGATGGAAACATAAACTATGAATAATTGATCAACATTATGTATATTGAGTTTTGGCAAGTTATCAAAAAGATTCAATAGTTTCGTCGTGTTACTAAGATTGTAGTCAATTTCAAGAAGTGATTTTCATTTGTGTACATTTTTCATAGCAATTCTTCTCCCTAGAACCATTTCACTGTACGAGACCCATGAGTGAAGTTGAGAATAATAGTTTAATAAAAGTTTTTTTTTATAATACGTGCGCAGGAAATATTGCCCAGATCTACGAGTCATCGCAGTGTTCAACCAATGACGAATATCAAACTTTCATGGAATCGAATGCGACCTGCTCTTTTTTTCCAAAAAAATAATAACCTCTTTTCAATATCTAACATTAAACCGAGGCCAGAGCCTGCCCTGCCTGACGTGTCCACTGCGCATATAACTCACGAGTGGACATGCGCACTCCAAATTTCAGGACAAAAAGAGTGCAAAATGATCAACTGTATCTACAGGGTGTCAAGGAGAAAAGTACTATGCATAGTGCCACGCGATAGAGGGCCATAAAATAACTTTGGACAAAGTGGTAAGAATTAAACAAAATGTGGTATCCTCCATTTAAATCAGTCCTTACTTTTTTTCCTTACACTGTATGTCATTCTGGACTAGAAGAAGCGATTTCTCTATCTCTTTTTCCTCAAAAAGGTATAATTTGTTGAAGTCGCTAGGACCAACGTTTTCCGATAAAAATGCACCTAAAATTTATGATGCACCAACTTACAATAACAACCGTTATATTTCTTGAAGCAAGCTGTTTCGGACATATATTCATAGGACCGACCTTTTTTCATACTTTATGGCCCCATATCGCGTGGACTATGCATGGTACTTTTTTCCTTGATACCCTATAGAGTAGATTTGAACTGTTATTTTACCATTGACAATACAGTTGGTAACACTTCACAACGATGCTGAATGTATTGAGTATTGACTAATTAATAAAAAAAAAAACATTTATTGTGGATGCACTGAATTATTGAATACTCGAAGTAGTCCGGCACCTGTTGTTATTTGTGACGTAACTATCGACGTAAAGTAAATAGATTATACAATAACATACAGTGTTCCTTTTGAAAATCCAAATTACTGATCACTTATCTCAAAGAAACAGATCCGAAGCTTCTCATGATGATTCCAAATTATGAAATTGGTTTTAGTGAAGGGCAAAATCCGAAACACCTAAAAAAATCTCCCTGTTAATAACATTGTCCACATTGTAGCGAAATCCACTGAGTTCGTTTCCAGAAATTATACCCACAATTTGTTCGTATTTTGAGACACTCTGAAAGCCCACCGTCGAACGAAAGGAAATTTATAACGGAAAAACGCCCGAAAAAGGACATGGAACTCGAGACGCCAACTGCATCGGAATTTATTAGCGCTGGTCCTTCTCGATGATTCAGTGAACCATCTTGGTCCAGCCGAATATAAATTACGCGCGTCGCTAAATTTAGAACATTCATTATAATACCAGACATACGGATAACAGTACTCTGTAATTATTTCTGTCACGAGGAGATACTGACAAGAGACAAACCTGAACTTATTCTTTCTGCTGAGGCAACTTGAAATTTCTCGAACGATAGGTTATTACTTCAGTTGGATGCAAGATAAATCAGTATCCTGTAGTTTCATCTTGTTTGTTTTTTCAGAGTGTCCAGTACCATTTTTCTCCATCAGTTTCAGTTATCTAAACCTAAATAAAGGGTGTACCAAAATTCACGCAAGATTGGAATTTGCCACACAATATGAATCTGGCATACAAAATAAGGTTGGATTGAAACAGTGTTTCAACTTCATCAACTGTGAAGTGATTCAATATCTTCGGGAGACAGGATCCGTTGAGGACGCCAAACGCACCGGTCTTCCAAAAATAAGCCGTTCAAACATTAATATTGAATCAGTGCTTGAGATTGTCGTGACAATCCATGAATCTCAATTCGACAACTTGAATGAGCATTGCAAATTTCAAGATGATTTCAGCTGATACCCACTGAAAATCTGTGACTCCATACTTTTACAATTCAATCATAAGCAATGATATCTAATGACCATATACACAGCGAAGCAAAAGATGCCGATTTTCAGAGCAAAATCATCCTGAACGACGAAGCACATTTTCACTTAAATGGATGTTTTAATCGCCAAAACTTCCGCCTTTAAAGTTCTCAAAACCGACATGTGATTGCCAAGAACCAAATGCATCTACAACTTCTCACTATTTGGTGCGGTGTAATAGACAATCATTTTGAAAACGAGGTTGTGCAAGCAGTGACAGTTACTGACATAACACAATTCTTTCAATGATGATGATAAAAATAATAATAATGATAATAATAATCTTTATTCATCCTTCAAGATCATACTCATGATATAGGACAAGTCACAAAATGTATATATACATAGACATACAAGCAAAACACAAATAAAAAAAATATAAATTCATTTATTTCACGAATGGCAGGATTCCACTGAATATTGTTTCAATCTTGTTCTGAATTCTTAAAGATTTTTTTCGTTTTTGATATCACTGGGGAGATTGAAAACCTGTATTCCATTACACTTAGGACTGCTTTCATAAAGTGAAGTAGAGTGCTTTGCACTTCTAAATATGTCAACATGCCTAGTAGCATAGCCACGGGAGTCACAATTTTTTGAGAAGCTCTTGATGTTGAATTCAACATATATTTTATAAATATAAATCGATGGTACCGTCACTAATTTGAACTTTTTAAAATGATTCCTACACATCATTCGGCAATCTAAGTCAAAGATCAGACGAACTAGTCTTTTTTGACTAATGAAAACTCTGCATTGGCCGTACTTCCCCAAAGGACAGTATTATAAGAAATGTTTGCTGAAATTGGATGATATTGATGTGGCCAATTCATGCCACATGCCATACAGCTGATACATTATCAAATTGTGTACTCTCTCGTTTTAGTGATTAGAATTGACGCCCTAGATTGTGTGACAACACCATTAGATTTCTTTTTATTTCAAATCACAGGTTTATGTCAACGACCACGACCTCACGTGCACTCACACTCAAACTTAAACTCAAAAGACCAAAAACTGTGTTTTTCATTCAATTGTAAGTCAATTACAATTTCTTGCTCTCTTCCTTATTGTGATCTTCCATCATTCTTATTATTCCTCATTTACTTATGCTCATTATCAGACGAAACCGCAACAAATTAGTTCTTATGAGGATACCTCAAGTCTCCAGTTCACAAGTCTTCTGTGAATATTGTAGAAAGATTATGGCAACTAGTAAGAATAATCGAATATCTATTTAAGTCAAAATGGTGAACATTTGGTTGTCCTGTTCATCATTTCAATATTTTAATGCTCTTGAAGTTATTGAAGTTATGAAATACACCAATATTTGAACCACATCAGAACAATGCCAGGAAAATATGATATAATAAATATAATTGTCTGTTTATGAATCATCATGATTTATCATTTCAATTTTGAACTCAGTTTTTACCTGGTCCATGAAATCACTGGGAAAGATAAGAATCCCTATTTTCCATCAATAATTCTGTGGGAATATTTGTAGTAGTAAAATTGGAAGGGTCTAGTTTATATTCAATATACAAAAACAAGATTACGGCGACCCGAAGATTTGGTTTTTCGTTCATAAATGCGTCCATATGTGGTATCAGCACCGGATACAGACACATATTTCAAGCTTTATCGGACTACATGTGGTAGACTTTTACGATAAATTATTACAATCTTTATCCATCAGTGTTGTCACAATTCATATCATGAATACGTGAAAATACACTGCTACTCATAGCAATGAAAATATTGCAAAGATAAACTGAGAATAGAATAATTTTACGATTTTTTTTTTAATGTTGTTTTAACATTCTGAATTTTAAAAATTAGCAGTGATTTTTTTTCATTGCTGCTGAGACATATACAATATTTCAATGCTTTTTAAAGAAATCACAGTACCAATTATGAAATAAGACCTTGAAAATCACTGATCTTCCAATGATCAATATAGAGACAACGCGCCATCAGTTTGGTTGTCATTACGGATATTGCCCTCACAAAATACAAAAATAAAATAATACACTTCTTGATTCGATTGAAAAGAGTTTTGGCTTGAAGTATGTAACAAAGTTTGTGGAAAACTAATCCAATATAAGAATGCTAGAATCAAATTTAGTAGTACAATTTCAATCATCATTGAAAAATGTTCTCAGTGACGTTTCACTATTAATTGCCCTCATTCCTTTGTGAGTATTGATGACATCAATATGGTGTTCATACCAATGTTCACTTTTCACAAAGTTTCGTTATAGTTGCAAGATTATAAATTAATGACTTGTGTTTTTGTAGATAAGGTCTGCTAACTCAAGAAGAAATAAATATGTATTAAGAATTAAAAGATATCTTTGAGACTGATTCTCAAGATTACTATCATGGTTATGGTGCATAATTGGACCCTTTGTGAAAATTTCAAGGAGAAAATAAATATTTCGAATATAATTTTTGCCACATTTTTTTGGAGTTCATAAACACATACATCGTGGGTAAGGTGATTCAAAACAAAATCATATATTTCATCTGTCGTTTTTCATAATTATCGCATATAAATTTGACGCCTACTTAAAACTGAAGAAGGCTAGACAGAATAACATTCTGAAATAATAATCGTTGTTTTCAACACCCACGGAAAAGACACAGTCGTTCCCGTTGTGTGCCAAATATAACACATTTCGAAGAACTACTTCCCTACTTTCATCGAATTTGCGAAGTTGTTTCTTCGATGTTCAAGCGATCTAATTTACTTTTCAATGGACTCGATAAAATGTAGGTCATATCTTCTCGATACTCTCGCTGTTTGAAAGATTTTATTAGTCTTTATTCAAATTAGAAACAATACTCGATCTATTTGAAAACCTCAACTTGAATATTTTTTATGCAGAAGCTTTGTATTTCTGTGTTTGTACATACGAACAAAACATAGTAGTGTTGGTTCACAATTCAAACTCCTCCTTATCAATCAAATACCATTTGGACGGTGTAATTATATAGTGGTGTGAAGCTTGGAATTATTTGAAAACACCAGAGCTGTTTGGAAATCAAAATGATTGATTTGTATCTATTAATTTTGATGAACATTTATTTCATTATCATGTGAATAATGAAATCATTTGTCGAATATGCCTCAAACCGTACAAAGGACTTTTGATATTATGAAAGTGACACCATGTAGACATCTCAAATAGATCAACAAGAGAACAATTCGATAAGTGACGTCACTGCCTAAAAAATACTCTGGAGAGGGTGACTGGAATATGCTGCGAAAATGGTCTGAAATTCAATGTATGATATATTACACGAGTTATCTTAAAATGAAAGATTCATAATTGTGGAACAGAGCTAATTGTTTACTCATAATGAACATCAACAATGTTTTCTTTTGTCTAGTGAAAATCTTTTTCGTAGATTCGCTTGTGGGAAGTATATGGGAGATCTTGATATATTTTTCCTTATCCTCAAGTTCACTTCACTCATATCTCCAGCAGTTTTCGGTGATGAGTCGAAGTGGAAGAAAAAAATTCTTTTGAATTCATTCGGCAAGCTAAGCTTGCAGAGCTTTCAACGTTCTTTCGACGAATTGTTTGTGTTACGATTTCTGCCTAGAGTTTCTCTATGGCCTCTTTGAAAGCAATCTACTCTTCTCTTTGAGACTGAACCAACGTATATATCTTGGAAATGTTAAGCTATTTCCATCTCTTGAAAGTCATTTTGCAAATTACTTCATTTGAAGCGGTGGTACGAGAACTTTGTGAGAAGACAAATTAGAGATTAATTTTGCGAAATAATATGGCGGCATTAGAGTTTTCAGAACACCTAAATACCTTATATCAGTTGAAAATATCAAAACACATTTTCAGTGCAGACCTGTAAGATATGATAAAACTCAACTAAATTTATCCTTAATGGATATCACTTGGCATTTCTATTTTTAATGGCTTGCTGTTCCTCACCACTTGTTACTGGATAGATAAGTCGAACACATGTTAAAAGACGAATAAGAATCACCCAGACACTTCAAACTATCATAACCATGTGTGAGATTCGAAGATATCTTTTAAAAACTGACTAGTTTTTTGTCAATGGGTGTTTGATGCTAGTTATCTTGAAACATAGAGGCGAAGAAACTCGATGATAGATGAGAAAATATTACCCATAAGCATCATTATTATTAGTGGCTATTAATCGTATACAGGATGTTTCAAGAGTGTGCATTACACACCATACGAATGAAGTATTCTACGAAGTGGTTCTTCAAATCAAGAAATCGAGAAAGCTTTCCGAAATAATGCAATCATATTGTTTACAGGTATTAAGAGAAATCAAAAAATCGTCATCGGGGAATTGTGACAAAAAGTTGCAAAATATTAGGTTTTGTGTTCCACTGATTTTTCAATTTGGCGAAAAATATTTCATATTGAATACTGTTATATAGAACTTCTATAAATTCCGATTCGATTGAGAATGTAAGAAAGCAATCATTGATTACTCGTGCTTTTTTCTTACATTTATAACGAGGTGAATACGACTACGGTCAAATTTCTGTCAGAAGGCATAAAAAATCAGGAAATCTTGTATGATTTCGAGATAATATCTGGAAATCATGATGTTGCAATCGACTAACTAAAACTCTTCCATTTAATTGTCAATGAATATCGAAAACCATGAATCGAAATATTTATAAATGTATTCCACACCAAATTTCAAATCTTCCCCTTTTCATCTTCCATCTTGTTACATCTTTTCATAACGGACTTTGTTCGATCTTTTAGTTCTATTGTGGATTGTAATATTAAACCAAGACCTAATATTTCATATTCTATTGAAAATGTTGTGTAAATTGCCGTTAATGCATTGATGAATGAAAATAGATTCTTCAACTCATCACATTTTGATGAGGATGTTACCACTATAGCTGCCCAAAACCGTAAAACTTAAACAGAGTCAAAATGTGTTTGATAACACAGTGGCCTAAATAATGTGTTTCAATGTCAATGCATAAAATATCATTTCCGATTACTATCTGTTCGAAATTAACATTCGGGTAGGCTTGCATTATTTTAATGAAATTATTCTACGAAAGAAATGGACAGAATAAATTAATTTTCTTCAAGTTGGTCATCCGTCACACTAATATACGGAACGAAAGTTTTACATTCTTCGAAGCCATTAAAACTCATTGTGTTATATTTCCTGTCCTTTATGGTAAAATTATATGATGAGAATATTTAACAAGGTCCTGTTGATACGGAAATGAATCCCTTACATTAAATTCAGTCCCAGATGCTATCAGTATAATATTGAATAAGTTGAAGAAAACTAGCTATATATTTCATTCGAATTGAAAATTCGAATGAGCTGATAATTATCAAATCTTAGTCAATGCCAGGTGTGTTATTTTTACAATGCGGCTCACAGCGAACTATTGCAATGAATTTCCAGGAAATAGTCCTCAAAAGTTTGAGAATAACCTAGATTAAATTTGATTGATTCGAAAAAAATCTAAGTATCAAATGTTTCTTCAGAATATCACAGAAAAAAAAACGTGCGGCAACAGTTTATATTCTGCGTACTTCTTCCCTTAAATGAATGAGCGAAATCAAGCTTGCTGTTGTTTTCGAATATGACAGAAAACGTCAGATATCTACGTGAAGATATTTGAAATATATTCACACAAAGAGTATCGCTTGAAGTAAGTCATTCGAAATTTGTGTTTATATAATTTTTATTTATATTTCAATAAACTTCTACACCGATTCACTTTCAAGTACATTCTTCGGAACGTTTTGATAAAAAGCATAGAACACAAATTAAATTTTCAATGTAACAGTAAAATGTTTTAGAAAACAATTTTTCTGCAATAAGCTACCGGACTAGTATTTGATTTTCGGAATCGCTGACTTTAGCTTTGTGAAATATAGAGCAGTTTATATTGACGATAATACCTTATGTATAGTCTATTTATTGAAGAAACATTATTCTGACAGATTTGGTTATTAATACCGTTAGTACAAAATAAAAAGTATCTAGCCAACCACTGAACTTCTAATTGAATTGGAACATTTAGTCATCAATAATTATGGTAGCACTTCACAATGACTTGACAACGATGCCTAATTTGTTTGGAGATGAATCTTCGACCATTTCGAAATATCACAGTGGTTTTTGACTAATAAATTATATTTTCAGATGTGGTTCGAAATTCTACCAGGTTTCGGTATAATAGTGGTTGCCATGGCTGCTCCTCATGGTATCGCATATGTTCTCAACCAGCTAGTGGTTGGTAACTGCTACAGAAGGATTCTGGAGACACCAGAACAGCGTCTACAGTATTTGAGGGACAAAAGATTGACAGGTGATCCCTATGTGGTTACTGGATTGAATTATATTCCGGATGAAGAAGAATGTCCTACTGTTATTGAGGCGGAATGTATGGAAGAAGAAACTAGGAAAGATAGTGAAAATGGGTCAGAATAAATTGAAGATTGTACTTGTTAGTAATAAACGATGAACGTGGCTGTTGATTGCTTTTTGTTAATTTAAATAATACTTTATTCACGACTTCATGTTCATTCTTCTAGTTTGTATGATTTTCAATATCATATGTCAAAATAAATCAAATGTTTTATCAACACAAAAATATTATTACTTCCTTTGGGTTCTCGAGTACTGATTTTTTTTAATCGTGTTGATGATTATCTTAGGATTATTAATATTAATTACGTGAGGCATTTCTGATTTTTACTATATTTTTTCTTCATTAAATAGGATAAAGTACGGTAGACCAAGCTGGAACGTGTTTACCATTGATTAGTAGTAAAGGGACAAACCAATCTCTCAAGACTGTGTACTAATATGAAATTGAAGATAATGTATCTTTCAACATGATTGGTCATGTAAATATAGTAACAGTGCATAGTCACAATCTTACTATTAGATAATATCCGGCACCTTCACCGAATGTTCAAATATACAGGGTGTTCTTTAAAGACATGCTAATATTCCAAGGAGTTATTCTTTGACACATTTTGAGAAAAAAACATCCTATAAACGTATGTCCTGAAAGTCTCAACTTTTGAGATATAGGGTGATGAAATATTGAGAAAAAATCAGTTTTTTGATAATAACTAAGATAATATTCTAGACATCTTTACAACATTTGGTACATGTCTTTTATGCATCAAAATGCATTTTGTGATATACAAAATTTGTCATTTTCTCTACCAGTGGCGTCCGTACGGGTTTTGCATTGAATATTTTTGGAGAAAAAAATACTACGCCATTGCTTACTTTCGAAATAAAAATTACTTTCAAGATCCCAATTCATTATTGAGCTAATTCAATTTGATGGATTTTCTTTGTCCGACGCATGGTTTCCGCTTAAAAAAATAAAAATCGTTTTACTTCAGGGTCTATTCCTCAAAAATCTGATGCGGCGTGAAAATGTTTGTGCATCGACTGAAAGCAAATCAATAGATCAGATTCATTACAATGTCGAAGTTAGAATCTTTTTAGCTGCTGCTTATGAAAACATAACTTTCTGAAAAATAAATGAATCAGGACAGGACCACCTTAGTACCTTAGAAAGAGTGTAATATTTTGACACTCCGTATCTCTTTTAGAATATATACGTTAATAAGAAGTTTCTTTCTCAAAATGTGTCAAAGAATAACCCCTTCAAGTATTAGCATGTCTTCAAGGAATACCCCGTATATGTACTGGTATACAGAGCGTTTGGTAAGTGGATTGATAAATGTAAGTTTGTAGTGAAAAAATGTATGCTTGTTTCAAAAAAACAACAAAGTACAATTTTCAGTCCCTCATTTGTATCGAATATCGGAATTACTATTATTCAAAAATTAGCACGGTGACCTTCGGAAATGAAAATAGTTTTTTTATCGATAAAGAATACGACTTTTTGACGTTTCCATGAAACCGATCATTCAACATTTACATTTATCAATATTTCTGTATTAATCGTGCTCATTCTCACGCATTTCGTGCTTTCGAAAGAAATTCGCTATTTCTTATCGCGCAGAATTAATTTATTTCAACGGCGTATCAGGAATCTCTCATTAAATTGAATTGTGACCAGCAAAAACACAAAAAACCTGAGAAGCATTCACCTTCAACCTCCTATACCGTTTTTCCAGGGCAGAATTCGAAACGCGTCGTTCACTAGACTCAGTAGGGTGTCGTATCAGGATGATTAAAATGTTATCAAAACGAGTACCAAAAAATAAAATTCATGGATATTGAAACAGAAAAAATGTTCACGATTTTTGAGCAGTTCCTAGGTCCAGAAACTCTTCTGCCTTATCTGATATAAAAAAAAAGGAATAAAACCAAACATCTTCAATAAAAATACTTGTTATTATTGCCCTACTGATGCGCTTGTGGTGATTGTAAAAAAATACAGATTTGAAATTTTCAAGTAACGACAATTTTGAATAAAGGACAAAAGATTTTGTGGACATCTTGTATTTTGAATAATATTACTTACTCTTATCAAATGACACAGGAATGTGTGAATCATTGTTTTCTGAGATCAAAGTACGTAGATAGATATGTTGGTCAAAGTTACATTCACATAATGAGTACAAAATATAAATTGTTTACAGCATACTTTATTAAATCATTGAAAATAGGTTATGGCTTTGGGGTGAACCTTGAGGTTTCATATGTTCAACCTTGGAAAAAATAGATTTCTTTATATGTGAGCGGGAGCTCGAGTTATCGTGTTTCTAGGGGTCAAAAAGCTGAAAATCGATGGAATCCGCTATATTAATTTGCATATCAGGGATCAGCCAACCACATGCCACTCTTTTACCGCACGATACCCCTAAAAAACGTTGAAAAATTGACCCTCTACAAAATTTATAATCCCTTGCTGTGTTAATGTAATTAGTTTCTTATCAATATGGATGATTTATCTATGAGTATATAAGCTTGCTGAAAAATTAAAATGGGGATCTACCTACCAGTCTTGTAGAAATTAATAAAAATATGGGTGATGTGAAATCCTTTAGAAAAATTGCGGAATGCCACAAGGCGCCATGTTGGGTTCACTACAACACTCGAATAACTTTCAAAATGATCCTTCTGAACTGAACTGTCGAACTTCATTCTTCAGCACCGATTTCAATGTTTTTAGTCAAATGATAATAGGTGTATAGCAGCGAATTTAATAATTGCCGCATTCAAAATAATCAACATAAATTATGTAATGCGATGAGAGTGTTCATGAAGAAAGATGGACAATGAGCGAGATCACTGAATTTTGCAATGTGCCAGGTTTTTTTGATTTTTTTCTTTTCTTAGAGAAATTTCATGATCTTGAAGAAGGTTTGAAACAAATTTATGATTTTGTAATTTTGCCTATTGCATAATAAACGTTCTCATCCAATATTCATCACTTCAAGACGTAATAGTGGATTTTCACATGAAAAATTAGTAACTGGGTATAGCTTTATTAACAGGATACACTCGGAGTATACTCATAAAAACATATTATATAATATATCAATAAATACTATATTAGTATCACTTCTTACTTAAAAAAAAACAGTGCATTCATAAAGGCTAAAATTCTGAAACCACTGTTGGAGGCAATAAAACGTGACGTATAACCTTAATTGTATTTTATTTAGTTTTAAATCTGTACGTTTCTATGTCGAAGTGATTCTTGAATAAAAAAAAAGAAATTGAAATAACAAGCAAAATACTTCATTTCAGTAACTACTAGCCTTCATAGCACAATGATAATTGAGTTTGCATACGAAATTGAGTTCCGTGGATTTATATAATTTAAAACGTTGGAAAATAGGATATCTGTGTCTAAAGATGGGTCCACATGCAAGTTTTGGATTGTGGTAAAAAGAGCACACAATCGATATGTGTAAGAAGACATCAAAATAAGTTACTATGAAAGTCGTTTTTAAATGACATTCAAAGCTAAGCGAGACGCCATCTGAATTTCGAGTCAACATTTTTCCATTGATTGATGTAAGAGAATCCAATAGATATTCAAAGTTTACATCCACATGAATAGAGAACTTTCAATAAATAGTCTCTGGGAAGCTACATTTGGAATTTGTTTTTTATTTTTGAAAATATCAGGTTTAGAAGATATTCGAATTTGAGAACAGTAATACTAATGTTTACATCATATATTCCATTATTTTCTCTTCTGAATCTTTCTGTTAATCACATAATCATAGTTGAATTTCCAGTTCTTGTTTTGACGTTTATATTTTAACAACTTCTCAATAATATGTGACTTAATCTAAACACATCTCGCGAGTACCTCGAAAATATCGCTGCAAACTCTATAAACAAATCACATGGCGTCGAAGTGGAACCTGTGCGATTCAGACAACCGCTCCTTCTTATCTTCCTGGCGCTCTTTCCAATGTAGCGCCCCGATAATCACGGTGATAAGGCCGCAGACCGTCGTCAAAGCAGCCACCGACATAAGGATCAACTTGCTAGGTGTAACGAACAGTTGTGCCTTCCACCTGTCAACAACAAGAAACCATTCATTCATTATTTTTGATCCTCAATAGAATCCATAACTTTCCTAGTTGTCCACAACAAACTACTGATCCAAATTGGCTGATAATGCCAACATTTCATCAACATACAGAGGTGTGCACAAAAATCGGTCAGAGCTTTAACTTCTGAATCATTCGAGATCGAACTATATGATATTGTTAATTTTTTTAAGGGGAGAATTGTATTCCATCACTTCCGGTCTAACCGGAAGTATCCCAACTTTTGATTTTCAAATGGAGCTCCCTGTATATTTTTCCATTTTCAGATTCAGGGTATAATTTTACATTCTCCAGTCGTTTTTCCGGATCATTACGTGTGAAACAGAAAGAACAACGAAATGAACTCCACATCAATCTTTATTAGTTTCGGTAGCATAGAAAAGAGGGCGATAAAAAATTAATTACAACAAATACTCAAATTGACCCCCATTTTGTGCAATGCATTGCTGATACCTTCTAGCTAACTCGTACTCCTCCGAAACGGCTTGACCGATTGTCATAAAATTTTGTGAGCCTATTGAGTAGGTCTGAGAATCGGCCAACATCTATTTTTCATACCCCTCAACATTTTTCTTTAATTTTTAGACATTTTTTTACTTTCGAATTTAAACAGCCCGATAATTCAAAATTCCGTTTCCATTTGAACAGACCACGTACGGTAAAGAATGGGAATACGAAGACGTTACACACCTGGAGGGTTCTTTTGCAGGCCAAGGTATGACAACCATCTGTGAGTTCGGGATGATCTGCGTCCACGACCTAGAATGGTTCGACAATCCGACGGTGAGGCGGTCCACGAAGTTGGGCGTTCTGCCCAGGCCAAATATCGTGTAAGGCAAATTGAGGCTGAAGTGGGCGGACTGAGGCAGTTGGGCGGCCGCTCCGTGTCTAATGTTGCCCTCCTGTAAATTAATCGAGTTTTTTTCAGATAAATATGAAATGTTCACAGATAACGGAACTCCGTAAGTTGGGGTTTTAGGCTATCTGCCAGATCACTAATTTTTGCACAAAACACCACCACATCCATATCATTGAGGAACGTTTTCAGTTTTTGTTCATAGTAGTTCAGCCAGAATAATTTCCCAAAGTTGGGGCGTGTTCCGAAATCATGGAGAAACGCACAGCGTTGTGACGTTACAACTCTTAAATGACCGCCAACAGCAACATTTTTTGACGAGAGCAATGCATTTTTATAATCCAATAATAATAATTATTATTATTATTATTATGTTCGGTACTTCCGCATTCCATTCTTGTACCAGATGATTTGAGTCAAAATTAATTTTTTAAATGGAAAGGTGATACAAAAATACCTTTCGCCTCATTTTTTTTTTAAGTCATACTCTCCTCATCTCATCATTTGTAGCATGACGAAGGAATGCAATCTTCATCACACATAGGGGGTGTTTGAAACTGGTTTGAAATAGCACTTTGTCCCAAATAAGAACTGTTGACTTATTTTACATCAAGGTTGTGATCCATAATTAAGGATATCATGAAATGGTTAATGATTTGATTGATTGGAAGTGAAAGATTAGCATTTAGTGACGAAAAAGATATTTTTTTGAATTTCGTACCACCTTTTGATCGAAAATATTAATTAAGACTCAAATTAACAGGTACAAGAATGGCATGCCAAAGTACTAGACACTGATGAAATTGAATTAAAAAAAATCACCTGGGTAGTAGTGGTATAGGAAACTGATGGACCCGGCAGATTGGTACCATAAGTACGCCTCTTCTTACCGACGCGTCCCATAATCATCGCGTTATTATTATTCGTCAGTCCAGTCAACACCATAATCTTGATAAAATTAGCGTCATAATCCAAACTGTTCTTGAAAGCGGCCGTCCTATATTGATCCTTCCCGTTGTACGTGACCAACAGACAGTCCAAGATACCATCTTGATAGAAATCGAAAAAAGCAGCCATGACAGTCCCGTTGCCGAACGGACTGAACGAGCGCCATTTGATCGCGTAAGTCCTGGTGAGATTGCCGCAGTTCTGGCACGGCACGTTTTCGAGAAGGAAGGATTGCGGTAGGCCGCTGTCGTTTTGACCGTTGGCCAGGGTGGCCAAGATGTCGGGGTAGCCGTCCATGTTGAAGTCTCCGCCGCGCAACGTGATGACGTTGGTATATCTACAATGATTCACAATAAATAACAATATCACTCCATTTCCGATCAGACTGTTTTCTGTTTTCTTCCTCGACAGCCTGATCTTTATTATTTTTAAATAGAGTACGATGATTTTTTCCTCATTTCTATCCATCTCCTTTCCTTTTTTGTCGATGATATAATAAAAATAATAATAATAATAATAATAATAATATCAATACCGTTTATTGTCCAACAGTTTCCCATTCACAGAGCAATTTTACAAATCACAATACAAGATTAATTAGTAGCACAAATTTCTAAATATGAACGAAATGTCAATCACAAACCCTATGTGAAGACTGAAATAAAGAATATAAAAGAAGATAAAAGTGAACAAAAAGTAAACAAAAGTTAAACAAAAATTCAGAGATGCGCACGAGATTTATTCTTGAGTTCACATACACTGCAAGAAAAGAAGTCACAAACACTGGAGAGTTGAATGATATGTGCAAAAGTCGATAATCAGCAACTCTATCAAATCAAGATAGAGTTGCTGATTATCTTTTTTATCGATGCGACACCAAACTATTGACTGTTGAACAGTTTTTTCAATACTTCTAGAATTAACGAGGTATATTATCCAACCAGAGATATCTCTCTGATAAATTTGGTGTTGTGAAGTCAACGTGAAGTTTTGTGATAATTATAAATATTCAATAGGAAGGTTATTGAAGTAAATAGTGATAAATATGGCCAATAAATTTCAATATTTCATTTTGCAAACGACCAAAAAATATATGAATGAATATACAGGGTGTTAATTAAGTATGTTAACAAACTTTAACCACGAATAGTACTCCGAAAAATAGAAAGAAAATGTCATATGAACATGGGTCCGGAAATGCTTTCTAAGGGAGCTACGCTCCTTTGCATGGGGCACCCTGAAGACGGTTTTCCCTCGATATTAACGAAACCGTTCATAACAAAATTACGAAATTAGGTGGGATGGGTAAACTTTCGACGCTAAATCTGATTCTGAATTCAGAATTCCATAATTTCAATCACAGGCGTATCATACGGAAGGAGTTAAGGGTAAAAATAACCCCATTTTCTAATTGGTAATTTCTTTGACATTTTGATTTCAGAATATGGTAATTCAGAGATTTCTTCGTAAAAATGGTCTCCTGGTACATCTCCATAGGCCTAACAGTTTTCGAGAAAAATGCAAATTATTGAATCGATGCAGGCAATTGTAAATAAATAAATGTTCGTCTAGATACATATTTAGTTAGTGTGCTGTGAAAAACAATTGCAACAATTGCGTCGAAAGTTTACCCATCCCACCTAATTTTGTAATTTTGTTATGAACGGTTTCGATAATATCGAGGGAAAACCGTCTTCAGGGTGCCCCATGCAAAGGAGCGTAGCTCCCTTAGAAAGCATTTCCGGACCCATGTTCATATGACATTTTCTTTCTATTTTTCGGAGTACCATTCGTGGTTAAAGTTTGTTAACATACCTAATTAACACCCTGTATATCATTCCTATATATTTTTCGAGGCGCTGAATCCAACTTTGGTATTTTTGTAGCTCGAAGACCTACCAAATTTAGAAAAAATACTAATAAAAATAGCAAAAAAAACACGAAAATATTTCTCAAACTCTACCTTAAATCATTCTTATGTTTTTTAGAGGCTGAATCGAAATTGGATATTTTAATAGCTCCTAGACTATCCAGATTCAGCGTAAGAAAATCAAAGAACCACCAAAAAAATGGAGAAAAATCGTAAAATTCATTATTATTGGTATTGTCAACACAACTTCTGTCTATTTTATATAATTTATACGTATATTTTTGTATCTGTGCTGTGTTGACCTGTGTAAAAACTTAATGTTTATTGTTCATCTGTTTATTTAGCTATAAATAAAATATTCTATTCTATTCTATAAAGCATACAGACAAAAAATTTAAATCATAATCATTACCTGCTGCCAGGCTTGAGATAAAAGTGCCACAAGTTGGTGCTATCATCTTTGAAGTTGACTTGTAGATTGACCCAGCGATGGTCCTCACGAGAATACAGCATCAAGTCGCTGTTCTTGCATTCCTTGTCGAAGCACACGGGAACAACCAGGTCCATTTTACCTTTCAGCTCTACATCTATGAAGAGCGATTGGCCGATCACGACGGCCGGCTCGGAATCACCGGATTTTGATGGTAAAGGAATCGACCTATCAAAATTGAACCTTTCACCTGGATCTTCATTACCTAGCCATATTTCAAAGTTGTCTTTGGTCGTCACAAACAAGTCTGGCATATAATCACCATTCAAATCTAGAAAGAGAGTTTATGTTTCATCATTTTTCATTCAAGAATTGTGAATTCCCATTTATCAAATTGAGACAAGGATTGTTCTGGTAATGTTTTCATTTCCAAATGATAAATTGATATAATATTGTTTGATGTACACATTTTGTATTAAAAATAATAAGTGGAGATGTACCAGACTATTTGAAAGATAAAATAAATTATAATTCCACAGAAGATTTATGCAAGACTCAATTTTTGTCAAAGGCTTAAGGGCATTCAACAGATTACCAACTGAAATAAAGGGTGCACGCTCTCTCAGTTCTTTCAAAATCACCCTGAAAAACATTTGTTGGAGGGAGGTGATCCCTGATTTTTTTTTGTGGAATAATTGCAAAATAATTTAATTTCTTTATACCCCCAACACTGCAACATTTTCATGTTCTATTTTAATGATTATCCACTACTGCAGAATGAGTGTTTTTATATTATGAGTTTTTGACTACTGTACATGGTTGATTGTCTGTATTGTATGGTGTATATTGGTGCTGTTTGACATACACTTGTCTTGTATGTACAATGTATTAGTTTTTATAACTAAATAAACGGATATATATTTGTTACATGTATTAATTTTATCTCAATGAAATCCTTATGGGAGGAGGATGATAATTGTGCAGTGATTAATTATTTCCTTACCTAAGAATGCATGAGCATGTGGTCGAATTAGCTCAGATGTAGGATTTGTATTATCTTTCTTCATCTTTATGCATTTTGGTTGTTCTCTATTCTTATTAAATACCCAAAACACACGTTGTTTATCAATATCTTCACCAAAGAGATCTATAATCATATCACCATCATAGTCAATTGCCAAAGGTTGCCCAATCATTTTCAATAGTGGTTTATCTTCATCACTACAGTTCAAGTATGATGCACCCCCCCAAATTATGTAAACATGAGTGAAAGTTCTTTCTAAATCACTATCTGTTTCATGTGGCTTTCTGATTGTTGATACAAGAATGTCCATCAAGGCATCTCCATCAAAGTCCCCAGGAACTACACTAGTTATCAGGTGATCATTGAAATGGCATCTCAAGGAATGTGGTCTTGATGGGCGTAAGAGTGGTTCTTCTTCATTGGCAAGTAGTATTTCAATGACACTTCCATTTTCCCGTAAGACAAAGACGTCTGTAAGCTCATCAGAATTGAAATCACCAAATGCAGCTGGCATTCCATCAGTGTGATCACCAAAAACAGATTTTGTGATATCACTACATTTCACATGTTCTATAAACAAATATACTTTGAAAATCAAAAACCAAATGTTTTTAACTGCCATCATTCTTCTTGTGATGAAATATTAGAAATTATACTATCATCAGATATTCACATTGTCCATTCCTAGATTAGTTGATACTGATGTTGATATGACAGAAATTCAAGAAAACAATATATTCAGAAATCAAAACCAATTGTTTGTTATTGTAGCCACTTGACATTTTTCTAAACAATGACAATGCTTATGTCAACATCATGACTCATGACAAATGGCAGCTGCCATTCGAAATGTTTTGACATGTTATGCTAAGTTATTTTATTATTATTATTATTATTATGCGAAACAAGTTCTCTTACACTTATCGCCTTGTGATATTTATACTATTTAATGTACTTTGATCCTTATAGATATGTATATACTATACTTTCCTCAATAAATATCTTTATTATTATTATTATTATTATTATTATTATTATTATTATGTTCATTCGACAAATCTATACGACCACTGATGTCATTTTTCTAGATTGTATTATGGCATAGGGAAATGGCTATCCCTCACAATATTCCTATGCACGACATAGAGAGAAAACGCATGCGCTTGAAAAAATCCAAGTCCAAATCACAGCTAATCCAATTTTATCAATTTTCGTCGCCATTAGTGTGGTGTGTTGAGCGTCTTTGACGAGGGGAGTTTCCTGCTCCTGATCCTTTTTTACTCGTTTTTATCCACTTACTAAGTATATAAAATCCAAGAATATACTGTGTAATACGGTTGTTTCTTGTTTTTCGACTTTTAAACATGGCTTGTTAAAATGTCTACTTCAAAATTATCTGTAATCACTCCTTTTGGAGGTGAAAACTCCACCAAATTTTTGCTTCAAGAATCTGGAAGACGTAGGAATGGACAAAAAAGGAACACGTGCTATACCAGGTACATAATTTTTGAATTGCTAACAATGGTCAAGTACATCAGGTACAACATGTCGCTTGTTCCAATGCGTAGTTTGTCCTAAGTTTTTTGTCAGTTGTCGAATCCATTTTTTCAATCTTTTTTTTTGGGTTGATCAACGTTGTTTTGTCAATCCGGTTCATATTTGTCCAAGATTTCGGAATAATGATGATATTTGTGTATTGTGGATCTATTTAAATAAAATATAAACCTTTATCTTATCTCTATATATGGCTTATGTAAGCTCCATTCGAGATTTTAAATTCAGACGTTGATAGGAATATATTGAAGCAACACAATCATAGTTGAACTAGTTTTCATTTCCACACCTACCATCAAAACTTTATAGGTGAATAACTTGCTGTTTTCATAAATAGATGTCACCAACACTAAACAGTGGCATCGTGGCAATCGTCATCGTGAATCACCAAGCACCAGTCTTTCTTCAAAAAATGAACCTTCACGAAAACCTCAAGTGGTGCATATCAAACAATTTGATAAGCGCCCTAAGACCAGAGGTGGCAGAGGAACGGTGGTTAGAAATGAGGCGTCCCCGCTAGTACAAGAAGATGCTGAATTGGGATCAGTTTTTGTACCAGGTAGCAAAAAGCAGAGCCTGAATCATTTGTTGAATTTTTCTTACGCTCCTAGAGATACTTATACAGGGAGGACAAACAGAGAGGGTAAAGGCAACAGAGCGCTCCACACTAAAAAGCACAAGTATAACAAGGAGCATTTTTTACAAGCAAAGTAAGTATGAATGAATAGATGGGTTATATCAGCATTATAAATTATTCAACTATAATGAACATGAATGAAAAACATTCAAGATCTACATTGAAATTTTATCCATATCCAACATGTCTAACTTTTCAAACTTGTATCCAAAGAGTTGAGTACACATTGCTGATAATTAAGCTTTGTGAAATTTTTCCTTTGGAAAATTAAATGGTATCTGAAAATTGATAAAAGGCATGATGTATTTTATCATATTCAAGGTACATACACTTTAAATAGATAGATAGATCTATTCATAAAGAAACATGTTGATTCCAAATATTCACAAATATATATTGACAAACCAATTTTTTTTTACAGTTGTCAATTTATTGTCAACGAGATTGGTAACTATAAACCATACCTGAATAACCCTGACGTTTTGGTAGATTGGAATCTAATTGAACAAGTGGTGAGTTTTTTCTTTAATATTGTTTATCAAAATCAACTAGTTGAGATTGATGTACTTTTAGATGGTTCAAGTATCCGAATGTCCCTCATGTCCAATCTGTCTCTGTCCCCCAGTAGCTGCTAAGATGACGAGGTGTGGCCACATCTACTGTTGGTCTTGTGTTTTGCATTATTTATCATTCTCAGAAAAGCAAACCAGGAAATGTCCAATATGTGAAGATATGCTACATAAAAAAGATCTCAGAAGGTAAGATTTCCAATCCCTTCAATCTTTGGATATGATTCATTTTCTGACATTTTTCTATATAACTACATGAGTCAGCTGTAGTCAGAAAGTATTTTTTTTATATATAAAACTTAATATAAAATTAATTAATACAAATTAACAATATTAAATTGAATCTTTGAAAAGAATCAAGTTGATGTCATTTGCATTAATTTTTTCTATTTTTTTTTTAAGACAAAGAAATGAAAAATTATGATTTTTGAATCCTTTTAAATTCTTCTTCAACGATGTATCGTACGACCCCCCGTGCTATTTTACTAAAAAATGAAAGGGGGATAATTTTTCTTTGTTAAAAAAACACCCCGATGTGTCTGAGCATTTTAAATTTTTTCTGCATTGGATTAATTTGAATTGGCTTATTACCAAATGCAATGAATAAATAAGTTTACTACTTCATTTATAGATATTCTGTAGTGTATTGAAAAGTTCAAGCTCAAAGAAACATTGAATGACTATTTCTCTTCTGTTGTTTCAAGATATGACATTGTTCACTGTGTACTGTCATATTTGACAAACAACAGTTGATAAATCAGTGTGTATCGATCACAGTGAACTTCAACATTTCGATTATGCATATTTATGAGAATTTCAAAATTATAGGCTACAAAGACCACTTATTCCGTTGAAAAAATCAAGAGGTTCAGTTTTCTATGAATAATCGTGATGTCATCTTCTTCTAGCGTCGTGGCCATTCCCCATTCAACTATCAACGTAGACGAGACAATAACATTCAAGTTGATGAAACGGCCTAAAGATAGCTTTATCGCTTACCCCGATGATCACGACGTCGAAGAAGACAAACTTCTATTCCGTATGTCCGAAAACAACAGCTCGGGCGTCTTTTGCAAACTGCTATTGGCGAACAACTCTGACATACTGTCTATAATCGCCAGAGAACGCCGCGAGCTGCATCAGCAGCTACAAGACCGTGATTACTTCGAAATCTGTTTCGTCGAAGAGGCGGAAGTGTCTTTGAACGAGCGGGAAAGCGCTGTTCTGATTAGCTTGGATAAGACGGGGCCTAGTGCGAGCTGTGACAAAAGCGCAGTGATCGAGGCTCTGGAAGATCTGGAGATTCGAGATCGTCTGGATGAAACGGATTTGAATGTTGGTGACAAGTCATCTAGATATTATTACTTTTATCAAGGTGAGTAACTTTTGTGTTCTATTTTACACAGATTCGGGAAAATTACTTTGGGTATATAGGAAAAGTAAGTGTTATAATTGGAAAACACACATTGGTCTTCTACATTGTTTTCCTCCACTGTCACCGCCCGATAGTCTCGTCCACAATAATATACACAGGTCTGTCAACTCGTATGGTGGGGGGTGGCCCAAACATTGGGGACATTTTTTTGGTTCTCACGTTTCGCCACCTGCAGCGCTGTCCTCTATTGTCACTTTGTCAGACAATCGCAAATCATATCCGATCAGCTTTTTGAAAGTGGAAATGTTTTTTATTCATTTGAGATAGTTTTGCAAGATATTTCTGTCATTGATTTTATTCACCATTCAAGTCCTAATCATTTGTTTTGTTTACAATACGAAATGTCAAAGATTAATCACGTGATTATACCCTCAAATCCTCCTAGCGGTTAGTTATGGCAACTTTTCAAAAATGGTGCCACCCCCACCACTCAAAACTGCCGTAAATTCCATATACAGGGTGTTTCAGAATTGCACGGCAATATTTCAGGTACGTATTTTCTGGTACACAATAAGGGAAAAAGTTCCTATAAACATGTGTCCGATCTCGATTATTAGCAGAGTTACAGGGTGTTGCAAAGTTGAAAAAAAATTGTTTTTATTTTATTGTGCTTAATCTAATACAGATAGAACTCTAAAATTTTGTATGAATATCAAAAAAAAGGTGCTGCTTATTTCGTTTGATAAATGCCCATTTCCACAGTGATACCAGAAAAAAAATAGATTTGATCTACCTGGAATAAAATTCAATTAATGATTAGGTTTAATAAGTTCAAACACCCAATTTATGTAAAATCGTCGTAACTGCATGATACGTGCTACGCCTATGGATAACGACGGATAATATTTTTTCTTTGAAATATTCGAGTAATGCTCAATTTTTGTTCCTATCAAATTCTCTTATGGAAAAAAATATTTCCGTAGTATAAAGTATTCGGGAAAATGTAGATCTCTAGATCATATACAGTTTCCGAAAATATATAGCTTGGGTATAAGCAGTAACAGAATGCAAGAAAGAAATTCCACATGATCAAGTGAGATATAACACCATTCGAGCTACGCCCAAAGTTGATTTCATTTCATGAGAATAAGACCATTGTCAAATTATAGATTTCAGATTTTTTTTTTCATAATTTCTTCATTATGATAGTTGCTCTCCCCAACCTCATATGGCTGATGAATGATTTATTGCAGCATCTGACGGCCAACATATCTATCTGCATGCAATAAACGCCAGAATGTTGGAGCACACTTATGGTGATCTAAAGTTTGGTCCGAAAACGTTGACGGGCAAAATTTTGGAAAAGGAGGGCGGCTCAATGACGGAGGAACTGAGAAAGCGGTTCAGATATTTACAACATTTGCCTGTCACTTGCCAATTCGAGGTGGCTGAAATTCAGCTGGAGAGTCCTGTCGTCGACAAAGATACTATAGAACATTTTCAAGGTAATTTCGATACATTGCACATAATTGACATACATTCAGTAATTACTATGCAGATAGATCAATGCTTGCAGATTAAAATCAGTCGTTAAACAGAATTCAAGTAAATTGGGGTTAGTCTAGAAGGTCATCGTGAATCCCCGTCCTTTTTACATCGAACTCTTCTTATAGATCATTTTTAGTGACGTTACTTTTGACAGAGCGATCATTTTGTCGGTAGGGCATACAAGGGTGCGTATGTCATAAGCTTCATTGTTATCTGCAGTTTTTAGTTGTTCAGTTTGAGTTCTTAGTGCGTTTATTGCGTGTTTTATCAACTTTTTCTACAATGTGGCAATATGTAGTGGGCTATCTCTATCTTCCAGTTTGGCTGGTTCTCCTAAAAAGTTTAACAAAAAACGTTTACTTTAACACCATATTCAACTATGAATTCAAACATTTTTGTATTTCTTATGTATTAATAATATTTACCTACCTGAGACAAAACGATCTGCACAAATTCGTGCATGTTTAAGGAATGTATCGCTCAAATTGCCCCGTCTTAAAGCACTAACCCAACATTCTCGACGTTCTTTTGATAAGGCGTCCAGCATTTCTTCTCGGTTTTGTAAGGCTTTGGGGATTCTAAAATAACAATTTTGATCCCTTTCTGCACTTTTAGAACAGCCCACAACAGAACAGAACGCTGGAATTTTAAATAATTCACACTTGATTAATCGATCTTCTCTATTGTTTACAATGACAGGAATGTTTTGTGTGCCCTACCGCTAATATGGCGGAGCTGTCGTCACGTCACCTCAAAATGATCTATACTTTTTGATATATCTGTCAATTGAGACTAAATGAACTAAAATCGAAGTGTTCCAGGCATGAATCCAAAGCGTTGAGTACACTTTGCTGATAATTAAGCTCTGTGAAATTATTCCTTTGGAAAATTAATTGTAAATTGAAAAACTGATAGAAGCCATGATGTACTTTCTATCATCTTCAAAGTACATACAACATAGGGATGCCTTTTTTTTCTTTGCGTTATTTGCATAAGCCAGTACGTCGGTTTGAAGTGTTGCCAACTGTATCAATAGCATGATTCAATGGTAGAAAGTGATATTTTAGTACAGTGGTGGCACAAGTATTCACACATCTATACTTTTTATTTGACACTTGTGTTATTGAATTCTCCCTTATCTGACTGAACTCTTTTATAACTCAATAGATTTTCAAACTTGAAACTAGAATGATGATATTCTGACAATGGTCTCGCCATTCGAATTTTCATTTTGAATTTTTACTTCGTTTTTGTACCCATTCAATATTTGGTCTCCCCTATCTTACCTGAAGTTGACAAGATCATCAGATACAAAAATAGTAAAGGACATTTTGTTTCCCAACTGAAAAATGATCATTCCAGTTAAAATATTGCTCAATAGATTTTATTTCTTATCTTGTAAAATAGAAGGGCTTATTATTCATGCATTTTCCTATATAAGCTCATACATGGTTTGGTGGACTGTCCTGATGTGCTGTGCAAACTCAACTTTCATATTCCACGCCAGAGTAGCAGAAATGAGTCTTGCTTCTATTTACAATCAATCAGAACAAACATAGGCACCAAATCCCCAATTCATACTGTATGTAAAAAATACAATGAAATGTGCTCCCTTACAGATAATTATGCGGACTGCATGGGTCATTTCAAATATAAAAATCAACTTCATTTCAGAATTATGTCGGGTAATTGTGTGTTTATGTACTTCTCATCAGTTTTGTGAAGTTTCATAATTTAGTTGAGAACTTAATTTCAATATTGTGTCGAGCAATTATGTATTTATGTATTCTTTTTTTTTTTGTCAAGCTTTATAATTTTGTTGAAAATGTAATAGACGAAAATGTCAATTATTATAGCAACATATAATAATTTTTTGTCTTAATCCAATGTCGTTTTCTCCAGATCAACTAGAACAACGCCACAAGAAACGTCAACGTGTTGCGAAGGAAGAAAAACGCAGAGAAAAGCAAATCGCGATTAAAGAAAACAGGTCGATGGGAAAGTATCCAACTCCGAACATTCGCATCGACTCTAACGTGCAATTCCCAGAGTTTGTTGGTGAAGCCAGATTCAGGACAGAATCGGAGAGTACAGTGGCGCCCAGCGAGATGAGTCGCTCGCCTGATATGGAAGAACCTTCCCCAACTTATGCTGGACCTTCCTTTGCCACCGTGAGTTGATTTGTTTATGAATTTTCATATCCAGCAGCTTCTAACCCGTCAGTCATCCCTATGCCAGACACAAAGCATACATTTGATGGTCTGTCACTTAACCTGCCTCTGTCCATTCGCTGAGACGTCGAATGATACTATTGAACTATTCACTGAGAAATCGTAATGCTGTATCTATTCTCAGGAGGGTTATTATTTTTCCTCTCGCTCTTCAATAGGGTACAGCAACTGTTTCTTCAATTAGATAATGCAAATTGTCGTCGATAACCCCGATTATTTTTTTCTCTTCTTTTTGATTGTATGCACTCTTGAGGAAGACTACGTTCTTGAAATTTTCAAAAAATCATTTTTTATTGCAGATTTGAATCTATATATCAGTAGAAATAAATTAGTCGAAGCGTTTCCCGGATTTCGCACTCAAAAAGCTTTACTCGTTTCCTTGAAACAAAAAATAAAACTGAAAATATGGCACTCCAAGGACGAAGTCCCCCTTAAAAGGTGTGTTCAACGCGACCTCGTTTGCAGGTTGTTGATTTTTCTAATATTTTTATAATTGTTGCACTTAATGTTCAAACTGGGATAATCTTTTGTTGATCATTTCGTTACATTAGTGCTATATAAAGGTCTGGATAATTAACCTCGACCAGCTGTATTTTTTGGTCGGGGCCAGTCCCCAGTACTACATTTCATATCTTCATTTTATACAGTATCGGAAAAATATATCTCGTGTGTTGAGCTATAAGAGTTACAAGGAACGGAATCATATTGTAAGAGCACACAATTAAGAGAGACGCAACGGTATCCTTCACCTGTCACCTTTGTTCTTTAAACGAGTATGCAATATATGTCGTTCGAGTAAAACTACAGTAAAACTCGGAAAAAAAACAAAGAACATGCCTTCAACTTGTTTTTCCCGTAGATGCTTGCAAAGGAGAAGAAACAAGCCTCCGCGTGGCCGCTGCTGAAGAGCGTCGCGTCCACTCCGGAATCGACATCCAAATTCATCAACGTCACCGGTTCCAAGATGGTGACCGTCTCGCCCGTTCGAACAGAGAGCGATAGCGACACAGAACAAGGATTCGAACCGGTGCCGACTTTCAACACGAACTTCGGTGATCACATCGCGCGAGCTCTCCAGCAGCAGGCGGTTAAAGTCGAAGAACAGGGTGAGTTGTTTCCGTGTGTGTTTTCTCTATTTTCTGTGATCAGTGTTGTACACAAAGTGATTCATTTATCTGATGATTCAAAAGTTTAATTCGAAATAAATAAAACCTAATTATATTCTAGATTCAATTTTTTTTTACATAATGATTTCGATATGTTCTGCAGGTAAACAAGCAAAAGGAAAAAAGAAGAAGAAACAGAAGCATTTACCAATTTTTTCAACAAGCATGGTATATTCTGGAAAATGATTTTTTTTATAGAACTCCTTATGCAAAAATTCTAGTAAGTCAGTGGACAACTTTTATTGAAATTCTTTTGAAAATGTGATGTTTTTGAATATTGAGCTTGTAAATAATTTTATTTGGTACAGTACAATGTTATTATTGAAATATGTGTTTAACATTATAGGCGCGTTTTGTTGTCCTTCATTATTCGATTGTTAGCAATAAAAATGTGATCAAGATTCTGTACTTGAATTCAGGTCCTTTTGTAATATCTTTTGGCTACTGCGGGTGTTTGGTCAGTGGTGTAAGTCTGAAAATATCAAAGGAATGAGCTCCATGAAACCTCGAAATTTTCATCAAACTTACAATTATGCATTCGTCATCTTTGAATTCGTATTCACGTGTAGATTTCACCTCACCTGGTCCAATCGATTTGGTTAATAGCTTGTTTCCCTCCTCCAAAGTAGTAATATTCTGAAAAAAAAAATATCCTGCACACATCGAACTTGACGATGTTGACGCCATGGGTGAATCAAACATTTGACATACTACGATTATCATTAATACAGATTCAAAGCCTTTCCGATACGGTCATGGTGAACAGTCGCTGTGCATATTTCTATGTGCAACTTCTCTAAATAGACTATCGTTAATAATACGGCTAACGAATCGGTATCACAGTTCACCTCCACGTGGTGGCCGATTTTAATTAGCTTTGCAGTGAGATGGCGCTCAAAATGAAGTCACGCTTCATCTGGCGGTGCGCAATTTTTGATGTTTCAACAAGTTGTACAAAAAATAATAAACGATGCTGTTATGAATAGAGCAATGTTGAATAACCATTTTAATTTTATAGAATTTGGGTATATATTTATGAAACTGTATTATATATTTATGTTATTGAATAAAACATATGGTTATGATACGTTATCAGTTATGCATGTGATATAATACGCCTTACACTCAAAAAAAAATACGTTAAGATTCATTAATTTTCTAATAGCCGCCGCCGTCTAACGTGTGAACTCGAACGCGTTATATTATTCTTCAGAATTTTTTAAAAAATTTCAATGTGAAAAGTGTCTCGGCTAATTGTGTCTATATTCGCATTGGTATACTTGCAATAATCTCATGGGTTCAAAACTGTTGAAATAATCAATAGAATAAGTATTCGTAGATCAAATTTGCACGGGATAAACTGAATTACTGTTTGGAAATGGTGTACAATAAAGATGAATTGCTATAAAATTGATCAATATATGACACCACTAAAAAAATTTTATTGCAGCAAGTTGAAGTTGAATTGCAGGTGATATTCTCAATAAAGTTTTATGATTTTTTTTTATGAGTAATTTTTATTCGTGAGGTGATAATTCTAAGCTGGTCCGTACACATCTGGAAATCTTCATGCATCCTCTAATTTCATACATAATCGATGACTCGCACCGTCATAATACTTGAGAATTAAATTGATTGTAAAAGAAAGAGAACTAAAGAGTAATTGAAATAAGATAATAGAGATGAGAATTATTCAACTAATTATGAAAAATCAGTTGAAAAGAAAGTGAAAAGCCTATCTTAAATCATAATTCAGAGGTGATTCCCAACTAAATTAGGATCAATACAAGAGTTCATACAAATAGATGGTATTCAATTGTAAAAATTATGAGAAAATGTTATCTCCAAAAGAGAAAAGTTTTTAGACCAGATAAAATACGAAAAAAATAGACTAAGACAGTTGAACACGTCATATGTATGAATGAATTCATGTTTCCTTTCCATCCTTATTCCATGTAATTCCTAATTTTGCTGTATAAACTGACTGAAGTGCAAATAACTTGCTTCATTAGTTATAGAAGAATTTCCAAACGTGAAGATAATAACTATAAGTATAATAATAATATTCTGCTTCAACTATTGCTTATTGGAAAGTTGACCTCCTTTCCAAATTTCAATTCTAGTTTTCTACGTGAATTTTCTCATTGAATAGCATGATTTCTACCATAATTATTGAATCAATTTCAGTTTCTATTGGTGATGTACGGGGGGGGGGGGTAATTAATTTTTGAATTGACTGTTTTTTATATGGTTAAATTTTCAATGCATTAATATCCTTAGTATTTTGTGAAATACCTTCAATGTTCCTCCAGGCATAGTTTCCTCATACTCTTCTCCAAGCCGAAATTTAGCAACTGAAGTTCTGATCAGCGTTGACACAGTGATGAGGAATGTATTGTTATCCTCTTTGTTAATTTCCAACGTAGGATGAGAAGCATTCATCATTTTCCGCGCTACATATGGCACCCCTGACAAATTATTAATAAAATCACAAAACAAATGAAACTATTCGATCGTTACCTAATCCTTTGAAATATTCATCCAAATTTTCATTTTTGTAGTTCGTATATTTTCCCACTATATCAGGCATCGTATCGGCTTAGAAGGAATGTCTATACCTGTAAATAAAGTAAAAATTTTTTGATCTTCTAATGATTTGATTACTTATACTTATTGTTATCTTTGTATGTGACTAGATTAAGATAAGAATGAACAAATTAATGCTTAAGGAAAAACCGCGTTAAGAACAGGAAATTATAGTCATTCTTCCACGAAAATTAACACCATACCTTTGTTGATTCGCTGATTTAGATGTGGATCTGTGATGCGTATGGAACAGGTTTCAATAGAGACACCTTGTATGATATTATATATGTATATATATGTACTTTTAAAAAAGAAACTCATCGGCGTGGGGATGTTGCAAAATAGTCAGAACTATAAATTGATGTAACGTAATATTCTAAGTGCTTTGTTACAAAGAATGAGTTGATTAATTATTCAATATTTTAACCAATATACAAAATTTCTATTTTTTCAATGGAACATCTTGTACATTTCCATGGTGGTTGATGTTATATTTATATGAAATAAATGAATCAGCTCGAAACAGGGATTATCTCCTAATAGTTATATACATCACATACAGATGTTATCGTAATAATGACGTATAAAAACTTGATGATGTGATGAGAAATATGAATACTCAACCGAATGAATAAAGAATATTGAAAGGAAATCAACACTCTCATGAATTACCTATGCTTGAAATGCTATATTTAAAACAAGAATCGTGTATTCATTATTGGAAATGAATTCTGGGACGCTCTGTATATCATGTGCGATCACAAAACTAAAATATTGACACGGATTTTTGGATTTTCTGACCCAACCTAACCTAAATCTCTGTCTTCGGTGCTCGTGATTAGGCAATCCAAACCACGTGACATTCAATGTGGCGGCTTGGGGCACACAATGCGATACATTGGCTAGTAAACAGTGAATTTCATTTATTTTCGGTTTTTTTTTGGTGTTTCGAAACGGTATTCAGATGGAGAGTGAATATTTGAAGACATTGATGTTGAATAGCAGAGACGTTGGTGAAAAGTATGCTTGGAACTATTCATTCAGTTCATTCTTGCAGAGATAAGCTATAACTTATTGTAACTTATCTCTGATTCTTGTTACAGCATTCGTTTTCGATATTAAATGAAGTTGGGATTAATTAATAATCTAGATCCTTTCACATTGGATACTGATGCTGATTTAGATTATTCAATTGATGCTGTTCTTCTTGTATTATTCTGGTCAAAAAAATATCTACTGCAGACTCTCTGATGATACATCAGTTTGGAATCAGTGAGATCATATCTCTTGATCGCAGCTAACCATAGGGCCCTTCGCTTCCTAGTTAAATCGTTTTTATTCTATAACTGCTCTATAAGAACCTGTGATTAGTAACCGTAGAAACCGATTACATGCCGACTTTATTTCGGTTAGTGCGAGATCTACAACCAACCACAATGCATGTGATAGGCCTTTTCTTCAGTAAAAGAGTTGATAATTAGTCACAATGAAAAAAACACATAAAAAACGCACTAGAGATAACTAAATGTAACAGTTTTCAACTCAAGTCACATATGTAAACACCAAATGTGTGCCCCAAGCCGCCACATTGGTTTTTCGCTTTGACAGATCGCTGGATTGCCTAATAAAAAATTCCTAACCTTATCTTTTCATTTATATTTTACATAATCATTTATCTTATGAATGTAAAACATGGATGTGAAATCACTGTGCATTTTTTAATGACTGAAAAACCATTCTAATCGGATTTATAAAGATATATATTTCACAGAATCCTATTGGGCCCCTGGTTCATGTTGAGTTGGTTCAGGATCTGAAATTCACAATGTCTCATTCAGAAACTACTGAAGAACATAACATAGAAACTGGAAATAATGAAGAAATTACCGAAAAACATGACAAAGACACGGGAAATAATGATGAAATAAATGAAAACTCTAGTAATGTTCCAGAAGAATGGATGGTAGACATTTAGTTGATCATTGTTGATCTTCAAACTCATTGGTTACTTGCAGATTAGAAGATGTACATATTATGATGATGAATATAGTGATTGTACTTCCTATAAGGCTAGATTTAATCAATACTTCATCTTTGGGAAGTCCATAGATTGTTCACAGTGGAAAAAAGATTCCATAAACTGTTACAAATGGAAAGAAAATGGTGATGTTAAAGCAGCTGTGAGTTATTTCTCCTATGACTAAATCAAAATAAGGTTCTTTTGAGTGTTTATGTTTCAGAATGAAATAGTTGAAAGTGAAAAACAAAGGAGAAAAGAAAGGTTATTACCACATTACAAAAATGATGTATGGGAGAGGCGTAAGTCACCTCCTAAAGATTGGAATAAACCACTACCACCTCATATACTGCAAGAATATGAATATTCATATCTGAATGTGAAGTCAAAAGAAATGAAAGGGGAAATTCCACCTTCATTCGACATGAATATGGGATTTTGTAGTATAATGTAAATTATCTAGGTAAAGTATATAGAAGAAATAATGAAACAATTTTTATTATCAACATTCCCACAATGTTTTGAAACAACACTTTTTTAAATATCTCATTATCAAATTATATCCATACTTTTGAAATTTGCTATCTCTTCACCAATTTTATGAAGGATATTGGTAGCTCCAGAAGTCCCCTCGATATTAAGTATTTTGGCACATTCATTGATATAAAACTCCAAATGCTTATCATCATTGGTCTCATTGTTCATAACATACTTGTTGGTGAACTGAGCCAAGTTTGAAAATACAGAACTGAAAGCATCATCTAAATCAAAAAGTTCCAACTGTGGTGGAGGCAAGTCACGAAATGAAGGAGGAAAAACTGCTGGTTGAAGAGGTGGGTAAGGTGTTTCAAATTTAGGAGTTATTATCTTCAACGGCTCATGTGCTACACCCAGCTCCTTGTAAAGATTCAAAGCCTCTGGAACAAAATTTGTGTTCATGGAATACATCTCATGATCGAAAACTTTGGTGTAATCTACAAAGCCAGTATTATTCATCGCGTCTGTTAGACATAGTTTGGGCTTATCAGCTAATTCTGCTGTTTCTGGAATTATGTGGTGGTCTGTAAAATCCATATCGTCGTGGTCCATTGAAGCAACATGTAATGATCCATTGCCAGTCAGGAATTCCAATAGAAGTTCTCTTAGCCTATCGTTATTTTCTTGATCGATATACTTGTCTGAGAACATGTGGCCCGATCCAACAGCGACTAATCTACCGCCGGACTTTTCGTCATGAAATAAAGCTGCCACTGGTCTATCAACAGGAAAAGATGCTGTTCCACTAGTAAAAGCAACAACACTTGGCTTGTTCACATTGAATGTGCAACCAAAGGGGTAGACAAACTTGATGTCTTGTCTTTCGTTGTTTATCGACACGTTCGTTTGACTATCGGCTACATAGCATTCTTTGGGATGAAAGTATTTATAGTAATGCGTCCTTATAACACAATCCATGTTTGGAATTATCCCGAATTGTTCCAAGAGGATGTTGATGTTGCATGTATCATCTGTATTGCTTTCTACCAAAAGAACCATCACCCGTCCACCTTTGTTAATGAATTGTCTCAAACAGTTTATTTCATTTTCCTCGAATGGTAACTGAGATCCTGGTAAAATGATCAAAGTGCAGTCATCCAAACTGTTCGATGATATTTCTTCCTTGTTCAACAGAATTTTAAAATATAATTTCAGTTTTCTCTGAAATATTTTGTAATTTTCATCAATCTTGAAAATTTCTTGTTTCGATGCATTGAATAATATGATATTCTTACTTTCTATTGTATTATTGGATGAAGCCATTCTTGTTCTCAATGTTATTAATATGTAATTGCTTTCTATGGATTCTATTTATTCTGGTGTTTTCATTGTGTTACCTAGCAACCGTTTTGTTACCCACATTTAAGTATGCTAAATTCATTCAGAGCCCCAAGGCATTCCATCAAAATAGTAATTTTCTTAATTAACGAAATGAGTTTTCATTCAATTCAAACTTTTTTCATTTTGTTATTATCGCCAGTAAATGTAAAGAAAAATCGATATAAAATATAGTACACAAGCGGACACAACAATTCCTACAAATTTCCCAAAAACTTTCGTACTCATTTGGAAACACCCTGTATATATGGACAATTGAATTTCAAGTACAAGAAATTAATTTACCATTGTATTCCTAGCTTACAATTGATATTTGTTGATGAATTAAATTGAATTTATGTTATTATTAAAAAAATAATCTTACGAAATCCAAGTTGACCTTGATAATTCGCAATTTTGACTTTGGATTTTGAAACAATCAGGATTCGTTTGAACTACTACTTTCCTTTCATTTGTATTCTATGTTTTCGTTCTGTGGTTGAACTTCGAAGGTAATATCTGTGGTAATATCGATCTTGTCGTGAGTCATTTGTCGTTTGTGAATATTTGTTTCTAGCCTCTTCATTCTCTAATATTTATGTGATTTTGCGTTGTGATTTGTGTTGTCTAACAATTTTTTCTTGTTTATTGACTTACCAAAAGGGAAAAATATATTAGCATCCAAGTCATTCAATGCTAATGGTGGATATCGACCGTGAAAATAAATTTTTACAGTAGTTTGCCCATAAAAAAGTAGTACATAGTAAAAAATCGGAAGCCTCATATCTGTTTACATAAAAAGTGATACCAAATATTTTGTGACGTTTGTACAATTGTTTTTGAAAAAATTGTTAGAAAATTGTTTTACTTGTAAGTGACGAAATGGCTAATAAGGATGATTATTTAACTTGTTATCGGGAGTTCTTCGAAAACTTTGCTCAAACAGTGAACCCCAATGACCAGCTACCTGTTAAATTAGGAAGCTATAAACTAGTTAATGTGGAAGTAGTTGGTGGAATCATCGACTGGACCGCACAGTATTTAACGCAAAAGTAAGTGTTGTCTTAATATATAATCTTTGGCATTACCTTTTCTTGAACACACACATGTACACTTGACAACATTTATGAAATGAAAGGATGACAAGTGACCAACACAAAAATAAATATTGCAAAACGCAAAGATCAGATAAAATTAGAATTTTATCCTTGTTTATATCACAAGAGAATGTAAATGAAAGAAATGGTAATTCCACCTCCTATATTTCAAGATTAACCTATCCATTATCCAACTATATTAGAATCTATAATTATATCAGCTTTTCCATTTCATGGCATGATTATCATTGAATTGTTCCGATTAACCTATAATAGTCTATTCCACTGAAGTTGGGTATATCAGATTAGTCAGTAATATTAGTAGCTTCTCAGAAAGTGACATCACGCCTCTTTAGTGACTGCATTTCTCTATTTTATTCTCTACTCTTGATACTACTGTGTATGTCTACTACACCCGATTTGTTTTAGTTCATATATCTCTGATTGTACCACGGAGTATAGATATATCCGTGGATTGTACATAAGACACGAATTTTTATATACTCGGTTTTTATCGCTATGCGTCTCAAAATATCTTGATATTACTATCAACATTCCAAATATCTTTCGTTTTGTTATGTTATCAACTTGTATCATAATCAAATTTGAAAAGAGATTATCTATTTCATAAAATATCTGCACCTGACGTTACACCCAATTACAGCTATAGTAACGGAAATCGAATATCAAACGGTATGGTGGTGAAATATAACTGAAATAATATCTAATTGTGTAGAGAATGCTTTTTAAAAATATTCAATTTACAACCAGTGCGAAATAATACGAATTAATACGAACAGAAAATTTTGTTGTACTGTCAGACCTGAAAGACACGCCTATTTTCTGTCTCGATGCTCTATTTGAAGGACGGATTTGATAGTTATTTCATTGTGAATACGCCTTCACATTTAACTTTGAGTTCTGTGTTATGCATCATAGAAATCAAGTTCTGTTAGAGTGCCTTATTCTCATCATAGGCCTCAATTTGAAACAAGATTGAAATGTATTTCGAATTTCAAAAATTGCATCCAGGAATCTCAATCTGTAGAGTTGCATTTGTTCAGTATAAATTTTTTTCTTGTTTGTGCCTATTCTCCACCCCCAGATTTTATCGACTTGGGCATGCGTAGGAAGTTTGATTTTTATTGGCAACGGCGCATCTCATATTTGTTTGCTGATGCCGGTTGCCGAGTTGCCGTTTTGTCCCTTTCTTCGATCGTTGTCGATGTCAAAAGTTTACGGTGACGCTCCTATCAGTAACAAAAAAAAAACGTTTTTTGAACAAATCTTCAAAGTTGCCGATAATCCTTGAGGTAAGTATCGCCAGCAATGGAGTCTGTATATTTCTCACATCGCTGTGAGAGAAAATATGCCTGAGTCTGATCGACTTGTGCACACATAACCTTTGATTTTTCTAGATTTTTATGACCTCACCATGAATTTGGGCGAATGGAGGCCTCAGGAGAGCATTATCAATAATATCGAGGAAACACTTCAATTGGCTCTTGTGCCAAACAGCGATGCCCAGAAGACTGTGCAGGATCGCCTCCTGCTAATGCAAAATTTGACAGATTTTCCCAATTATTTACTATTCATATTGGGAAATCCAGGATTTTCGGAAGACATCAGATCTTTGAGTGGAATATTACTCAAAAATAACATACAGTCTACGTACAATAATTTAAGTGCTGAAAACACAGAGAAAATAAAAAATGAATGCTTTAGATTGTTGAGAGATGCTTCTCGGGAAGTTAGGATAAGTATTAGCAATATCATTGTGTTAATTGCCAAAGACAATTTGAAAACATGGCCAGAACTTGTTCCTTTTTTAATGAAAGGCTTTGTTGCCCAAGATATGTTCAGTGAGGTAGCATTAACCACCTTGTTCAAAGTGTGTGAAGAATTGATCAATAGCCTGAAACCCCAAGATGAAATTTACAAAATAACCAAGGAGGTATTCCCAAAATTCATTGAATATGTTGGTGTAGAAGAGTGTCCAGTAAGGTCAAATATTGTTAGACTCACCAATCAGTTCTTGCAAGACTACTTTGGAGTAATGAAACAATCCATTGACTTGGGAGTCTATTTGAGGAATGTGATGCAACTAGCCAACACGAATGACCTAGAACTACAGAAGAATGTGTGCCATACTTTTGTAATTTACATTGACAATCACGAAGAGACATTGCTTCCTCACTTGCATGACATCATTTGTTACCTGCTAGAGAAATGTCACCATGAAGACCAAGATGTTGCTTTGCAGGCATGTGAATTTTGGTTAGCTTCAACCAAGATAAATACTTGTAAAGATATTTTAACACCATACATTGAAAAACTCTTGCCTACACTGTTGAAGAATATGAGGTATTCAGCTAGTGAATTAAACATGATAAAGGACAGTCTGGGAGCAGATGCAACCAAGAAAGATTTGACCAAAGACATTTCACCCTTTCACTTCCGAGATCGGAATGCAGCTGATGGCGAGGAATACTACAGTGATGATGAACTTGAAGAGCAAAGTGATGATTTTGATGATTTCTATGTAGGTTGGACATTGAGAAAGTGCAGTGCTGCTTCATTAGACTCGATAGCTGTGAAGTTTGGTGATGAAATACTGCCATTGCTGATACCGCTTATCAGTGAGATGTTGCAAAATCCTGATCATTTGGTCAAAGAATCTGCCATATTGGCTCTGGGTGCAATAGCCGAAGGGTGCTTCAACGGTTTGAAATCTGAACTGCCAGAGTTGATCAGGTTTCTGATAAGCTGTATGAATGATGAACACTCTGTTGTCAGAGTGATAACCTGTTGGACTCTGAGTCGCTATGTTTCGTGGATAGTTAATGTGCATGCAGACAATCCTGAAGAATACTTTGTTCCTGTTATGTCTATTCTCTTGAAGCACTTTGTAGACGAGAATAAGAGGGTGCAGAGGGCGGCAATTTCAGCTTTTTGTATATTCCAGGAAGAAGCCCAGCTCAAGCTAATTCCTTACATTGATTTCATCTTGGAAGGCTTCAAGTATGGTTTTGAGCAGTTCCACTGTAGGAGCTTGTATTTACTGTACGATGCTATAGGTGTGTTGGCACAGTCTGTGGGTAATCATCTCAGCAAGGATGAGTATGTCACGAAACTGTTGCCCCCACTAATGAACAAGTTTACGGAACTCAAAAACTTTTATGACGACCATTTCATTGCCGTACTTGAATGTTTATCTAACGTGATTCCTGCTTTGGAAGTCTCCTTCCTGCCCTACTCAGAGATAGTCTACTGGCATTGCTTACAGCTGATCAACGACACTCTCATTGCTTCTGTCAACTATCAACAGAACCCCAACGAGTACGATCCCCCCGACAAGGAACCCATGAACGTCGCCCACGACGTCCTCTACAGCATGGCCCTGGGTCTGAAGACGCACTTTGTCAAATACGTGACCAACAGCAACCTCATCTACCTGCTGTACACCACGATGCAGGACAGTTCGAACCTGATCCGTCAGACCTCGATAGCGTTGTATGGCGAGCTGATCGGCTTGTGCTACCCGTTTTTGGCGTCCAGCGTGAACGAGTACATCCCGCTGATTGTCAAGAATTTGGACGAGCACACTGACGGGGTCTGCAACAACGCCGCCTGGGTCATCGGCAAGTTGTGTTCGGTGATGGGCAACACCATTCAACCCTTCCTGCCGGAAATCCTGAACGCTTTTGTGCACATCTTGCGTACCCCGGCCGTCGCCCGGACCATGCACAAAACGGTGGCCATTTCGTTGTGCATCGTGTTTTTCGTCTGCCCCGATGTCAGTATACCCGAGATGGACGTGATCGTCAAAAACTGCTGCATGTTGGTGAGGAACGTGCGCGACTCTGACGAGAAGGACTTGGCGTTTCGAGGTCTGTGCGAGGTCATCGTGCGACATCCGGAATTCAACAAGAATTACTTTATTTTCTTTTGCGACGCCGCCGCTTCTTGGGTAAACATCAGGGTGGACCTGAAGCAAATGGTTAGGAATGTTCTGTTGTCCTTTAAACAGCAATGCGGCGACGAAAATTGGCGACAGTTCTACGCGCAATTTCCTGATGCTTTGAAAGTCAAACTTCAAGATTTGTATGGGGTTTGAATATACTTATATGTTAACAGGGGAAACAAGAAATGGGTGGGAAAGCTTGAGTGCACCTGCCTTGAGTTTATCGCGTAATAATTTCCTAAGTCCGCGTGGGAGGGCCGTCTACTGAAACTTTAGAGTCACAAAAATCGAGGAAGATTTTTTTGTAGGGGGTTAAAGATTAATTTTGTTCACCGCGTAACGTTTGATCGTGTCGTCCGCGAGGGAGGGTCGTTGTTTGAATAGACACGCATTTTAATGAAGATTTTTTTTGTTGTTTGTCCGCGAAATGTGAAATTCCAAATAAAAAGGAATTCTTTCAATTAAGTGAAAGTAATTTTTACATGGAGTAGGTACTTATCATGATAACAATTCTCTCTGTAATGATTGATTCTCGTGAAATTTAGGTATTTTTTCCTTCTCGTATTTGGACACTTTTCTGTTAATTTCTGCACAGGAATCAATAATATGAATTTCAGATATTTATAGTTTTCGTGCAGTATTTTTTCAGTTATTATATAATGAATATATATTTGAACTATTAGCTATAATCATAATTATCATTACTAAAATCCATCTTCACATTAATACATAATTATGTATATGTTATAAAATTCGATTATGAATTGCAATAGAAAATCAAATGGAATATTTTTGTTTGTAAATTGTTTCATTTTGTTTTGCGTTTCTTTGAGAAGTTATTGCAATTTAATTAGACATTTGGAATATTATTTCACCTATTGAAGTTCTCACAACAGCCAATAATTGCCGCATGACTTTTCAAAGAATCGCATATTATATTTTAGTTTTATAAAGACGCCAAATTTTTATTTCTGTAGGTGATGCACATAATAAATTATTTTAATTTTTAGTTTTATTACTGTTTATTCTATTTCCTTTTATTTCCGCTAACGGAGTAAGTATTCATTTCCAATTATTATGATTATCATTATATTATTATTGACGATTCTTATGCTTTATGAATACATTTTCTTTGAATCACTCTGACTCTAAAAACCATAATGAGCGATTGAAATTGTTGAATGAAGTGATTCGAATTGAATAATTGCATTTGAATAATTGCTCAATACCGAGACTAATATTTTCGATTCGAAACAAATATCAATTATCGATAACCTATCTTTGATGTTACTCATAAAAATATTGATTGAAGTCTGAATCAGCGAGACGTTACCTAATACAATATAAATTCGATTGTCAATGGATAAACAAGCTATCATGATACCGGATTAAATCAATATTGAAAAAAACAAAGTCATATTGAAAATAAAAATCATTATTACACTGGAAAGCTTGAAATAATTCAACAACTGGAAAAACACTCTTGAAATAAATATTTGTTAATTTCCACTTTCATCAATGGAAAATCCGGTAAAACTGTTTCAGCGTTCTTGAATTCATCTATTTAATAACTATTTTATAACGTACACCAAAATCATGCCATGAGCGGTCTTTCGTCATCATTAGTTCGAATTGACACGATGCTTCAATAATTTTTTCCTACAGGCGACAAATTTTATTCGAATGCTTATTTTTTGAACTTTTCAGTACTCTTGAAATGGTAAATAGAGAGTTTGAGGATTCTAGACTATCAGCTTATATTTCATAGATCATCATAAAGTCACTATCAAAATTGCACAATTTTATTTTAGATTGAACACATTAGAAAAAATCTAGTATTTTAATTGTTCAGTAATGCCTAAACTAGAAGAAGCGTTTGTCTGAGACTTCATCGGTCGGAGATTCTTCCAATTTTTTTTCGTGTCTTAATTGGCGGACTGAGTGAGTATTCATCGGGAATTCCACTGAAATAATCGTTATTGAGTGCTAGGATGCTCTAATTACATGATGATAGCTTTTTGAGTTGGGGTGACACCGCGAGTACATATAACTGCAAATTTTGCCTTTGGAGCTCCCAAATTCAAATTTCAAATTCTCTCAATACCAATTTAGGTATATTGAAAAACTAAGCCATATATCAACTAATATAGGAACGTGAAAGGCTTACAAATATAATTTGTGGAGAATTTAGAGGCCAATTCGGATATCAATCGAGAGAGAAAATTCATGAGACAGTGAGATAGTTTTTATTAGTATATTCTTTATGAGTTGGAAATCCAGATATTGCCTGATATTCATATGCAATTCTGGTTTGTACTATAAAATGGTTAATAAATACTCTAATTTTTATTTGGTTGTGTCATGAAAGATTTCAAATACGAAGCGAGATCTGCATGTTTGAATTTATGTGTACTACTACTGAGAAATCTAGCAAAACTTCTCGCTAAAATTTTCCCGCCAGCAGTGTTGTCTGTTGTTCCTTCCCTTGTAGAAGTCCGCTGTGTGTTCAAGAAGAAGATGAATCAGTGTTTTTAATGTAAACTCATGTTCGTTTTAGAAAATGCCCAACAAATCTTATTGCACCTCTTATCAAGATAGTTATAGAAGAAATAAGAAAGGCCTGCAAAAAACAACCGACGCATTGTGGCTTCAACCCCGCAGATAACGGTAAGTTGATATTAATCACTTTTTTCAACGGAATTGGGAGCTCAACCTTGGTTTCTTGTCAAAAGTTTCAAATGTGTCAAAATTTACTATTTTAATGGAATACCTTTTTATATTCATTTATTATTTTTGTTCCCAAATTAACCATAAAAATAATGTTAACTCTTATAAATTATAAAATGTGTCGTCATTATATTTTATCTCAAAGATAGATGTGAAAGTAGGAATTTTGATTTGAGAGTCTCTGTTCTCTTAATGATAGATGAAATGTAAAATTATATTGAAAAATTCTTATCAACCAAGAAAAAAGAAACAAGATTTGTTGCTTCATACTATGCTATTTTACAATCTCTAAACATAATACTTGGTGACACGCATTTGTTTATATTATCAGTTACTTCCTTTGTTTATAAAAATAGTTTCAGTTTATAAAGTGATGCATTAAGTTTGAGTTATTTTCTTCAGATCATTGTTGGAGTATTCAGGAGAATATGTATTCAACTAGGTAATATTCAAAAATGAATACAATAGATATACAATGACACTAGTATATGCTTCGTATTTATAATCTGGCAATATTACCTGATCTTCAATCAAAAATTTAATCAATATGGGTCGCTATTGTCTAATATCAAGTTATTGATATTCCAATCCATTACAAATGATCTAGTTATCAATACATTGCAATAATCTTGAATGTAAATGAAATATTTGTACAATATTTTATTTTCCATTGCTCAATCTTATATCACAAATCTTATCTGAAAGTATAATAATGTGATTCATTTATAGATCCTCATCCTTATGATAGTAAATATTTTGCTTCTTTCATTTATAGATGATAGAATACCTTGAACTAAAAACATACTTCCACAGAAATTTTCTAAGAGTTTTTGATTTTGAGAAAACCTTTCAACTCTCGCCGTTTTTTTACATCGCAACTAGTATGTCGATAATAATTACTAGGAGAAAAAATAACAATGTAGCTGATCGGCATTTTAAAAAAATATTTCTATTCTGATATCTTATGTTGCAGCTTATGAACCCCTGAAATTAATGCAGACAGTTATGGCAAAAACAAACGAAATATGCCTAAGATATTTGGACAACAGTATGCTTTGCTCACTGCCAGTACCCGGAACCCCATTCAACCTAACGAGCTCTCATGCTGTGAGAAATTCCAGAAAGAGAATGGAAGATCGGCATGTAGTCATACATGACCTCAATACAATGTTCAATATTCAGGTAAGCGAAGTGATATATATTCCAAATAATTTACTCAAAATTACAAAATTTGCTCATAAAGATAAAAAATAATGGGTATTACCGTGAAAAAACTCAAAATTATGCTCTATATTTTGCCTTCGTGAATGCCTCGGCATGCTTTCCATGCATTTTATACAGTTTTCTTTTAAAGAAATACTTTTATGCCACACTTATTCTATCAACCGCTCGATCAGCCGACGCTTAGTGGTGATCGTTTCATTTGCTATTTCTTTCTTCATCAACTTTCAAAGATTTCCGGTAGGAATGGGGACTGGTGAACTATCAGGCACCTTCACGTGATTTTCAGGCAGGAAATTTGTAATAAATAAAAATGAAATAAACGTAGCAGCATGTTCTATAGCTCCATTACAAATCATACTCAAAGAAATTGTTTGATTTTGAGAGGTGTCTATAATAATTAGTTCATTCAGGAAATTCATTCAAAATGAAACTACTCCTACAAAATTGAGGCCCGAAAGATGTGTCATTTGTTATAAGCTTCAAATATTTTCATTGCAAGGTTTGAAATTAGGGCCATGTTATAATTTATGGTAATTAAAATTTCAAGAATTCAAAATCTTTTTTAAAAACTTGTTTCCTTTACATCAGCGTTTGGAAAAGGGCAGATGAATGAAGCTTTTTTTGTATCTCACCTTTTATACGCAAAACACGAATGTGATCTTGAAATCAAAAGATAGACAACTTTTGCACTATTTTCAATGTTGCGTTTCGAATTTTTAGGAAGCAAGTCCGTCCAGTTACTATGCAGTTTTCGATGGTCACGCGGGCCAAGACGCTGCCGCATACAGCGCTGCCCATTTGCATCAGTTCCTCGCAGAAAACAAATATTTTGTTTCCGATCCGAAACAAGCCTTGATGGATGCCTTTTGTAAAACTGACGCTTTATTTATAGAAAAATGTAAAGTTGAGGTGAGTGAGTGAGTGCTCAATAACAGTTTCTCAATTGATAGCTTAATAATACAAATTACTAAAATAGTGAACAACTTGATGATTTCAATAGATAATAATAGGCGAGATTCCGAAATCAAAAATTTCTCTCAAATCTGCTGTAAGATCAAATATAAAATTTTTGTTAAAAGGGTACATATTAAGCGATTTGGACTTTGATGGAATAATTATCAATAATTATAATAATTTCATGGGATAATCCATACTAAAGTACGAAATTTCTTGCATCTTCTGTTTCACAACCTAATTATCATTCTGTCCGAAAAAAATGAATGAATTCTTCCTTTGAAACTTTATCATTCGTTATACAGGGTAAAAAAAAACGAAACTGAGAGTAGAGAGGACCAAGATATGAGGATTGAGCGCAACATTACTCATACAAATGTTGATGGTTAAAAAGATACAGTGCGTTCAAAGTTAAAATTTTATTTGCACATTTCTTAATAGGTTTGACAGTTTTCACGATATCGGTTTGAAAATTGTTACATTGGGGTTTCTTAGGACGTCAAATAAGAATATTTTATCAGTATCAACGTAGTTCTTAGAGGGCGCCTCTTACCCGCTTACGATTATTTCAAAATACGCACAACTGTTTTGTCCGTCAAAAATCAACATTTTCGATCAATTATTCCTTAAACTACATTATCTTCTGAACAAAAAAGTATTCTTGGAAAAAGTCGAAAAACATGTATTGAAGTCGCTAATAAATTCAAATAATTTTATCAAGAGAAAACAAGTAGGTCGCTGTCACACAAGCAAATAGTTAGTTTTCTATTGTCAGAGAAACCTATATCATGAAGAATGTCGAAGCTATTAAGAAATTTGCAAATAAAATTTTAACTTTGAACGCAATGTATCTTTTTAACCATCAACATTTGTATAAGCGATGTTGCGGTCAATCGTCATATTTTGGTCTTCTCTACTCTCAGTTTCATGGTTTTACCATATTAATGAAACACCCTGTACATTTTCAATAACGCCACTAAAATATTTCAGAACTTGAGCAGTGGAACCACTGCCGTAGTTGCATTATTAAGGCCCAAAGAAAACACCCTTTATGTTGCTTGGGCTGGAGATTCACAAGCATTATTAGTGAACCAAGGAAGAGTGTTGCAAGTGGTAGATCCACATAAACCAAGTCGACAGGTAAGGATAAAAATAAACTTTAGCCAGTAATTTATTAAGTTTACGGGTGGAAAATGCATCTGCTCAAATTTATTTCCAATGTAACATGTTTTTCTATTATTCATTCACAATTAAAAATATATTTCCAATAACTTATCCAATTCTGAACAAAAAGTGAAAGATGTCTGTATTCTGTTAAAGATTTCTTTCAATGTATTACTCTTAGCATTATTTGTTTCGCAGTGATGCAAGAGATTTGATTTTATCCTTTCAATGCTTTATATATTTTACATTGACGATTATATGACTTGGCTTTGATGTGTTTGTATGTATTTATTTGTAATTTTGGTGTTGTGTTTCTGATTATTCCTATACAATTTACATTGTCAAAAAGAAAAATAAAGTATATTATTATTATTGTATAACGCAGTTGAAATGTTTGTTTGAAGTGATTAAGTTTTTTGTGGATATATTTCAAGATTTTCTTTTGTTTTAGGACGAGAAAGAAAGAATCGAAAAGGACGGTGGTTGCGTCATGCTCTGGGGAACTTGGAGAGTCAATGGACAATTAGCAGTTTCCAGGGCAATAGGTAGAATTTCACACACTTTTTTGTTGGTCCTTGAAATATAAACAAATAAATTGAAATATATCGAATAAATGTGACTAATTCTAGGTGACGCCGAGTACAAACCGTACGTGATAGCTGTACCAGAAATTCGAGAGATCTCTCTTGACGGAGGCGAAGACTTTTTGATTATAGCCTGCGACGGTCTGTGGGACTTTTTGTCCGAAGATAGCGCAGCGGCCGCAGTCTACAAATTGATCGCCGAGAATCCAGGTAAGTCTCCACTAGCTTTTCATTAAATAATCGAGAAAGCCTGTAACCAAGGAAAACACAAATTTCTCTGATGCCCCCGAAAACAATCGATTGTTGTTATTATAATCATCAGTAGTTTACAATAGAAGTGGTTTACACCGATGAGACAATTGAATTACATTTTGTGCAGCGAATGATCAGAAAAGTAAAACAGTACGTAATTGAAATATTCAGAAAAAAGATCGACGGATTACTGTCTCCAATAAATGTACCGATGCATAATAGAAGGCAATGGGGAAGCCCACTAAGAAATGAAATCCTTCCAAACCTCTCTTAGTCTTATATCTATATCTTTTGCTAACACCATATTGCCAGGTTTACTTGTGGATGACTCCTCCTTCCTTTGATATATTTTCTCAAAACGTATCGATAAGTGATAAGTACATCATTTCATTCTTTCATTCCGAGAATGAGTTGTTGTATTTTGGTGCGGCAACACAGCAAGATTTACCATGGAACAATTATCTATGATTGGTCAGCTCAAGGTCGATGGGCGTGTAGGGATAAGCACGTCACAATGCGTTACACCAGTGAGAGCAACCTTTGAGAATGGCGCATGAAATTGTATGTTCGAAATCAATTCCGTTTATTTTATCATTTTATTCATGATATATACCGAATAAAAAATTGAAAAAATGAATGGCATTTTTTGGACATACAGAACACTGCTGTTTTGAAAAATTAGTGGTGTCCCCCATAGCCTGTCTACTTTTTATTGGTCGAATTAATACTGAGAGTCTCCTCTGAGAAAGCATTCTAAAAGTTAACCAATCTGTTGGTCAAAAAATGTTTCCTGGGCAGTTTGTATGATGACCTCCGAGATGGGTGTGTTGACTAAGATGAAAAATGTCCAACACATAAGGTCCTCCCTAGTTAGTTGAAACTTCGAAAACGTTCAAGAAGGCAATGTGAAATTTGAGACTTCAAAAGTGGAATATCCCGAAAAGTATCAATATCCCTAAGATAACATTATCAAATTCGTATTTTTTTGACCAAAATACGTACCAAAAATCAAAATTTCTTTCGGGTGCAATTTTACCTGGTATTTTTGTATTCTTCTCTGGCTTCTCTCTAGCATCTACAATGTAAATCTTTGATACAAAATGAGTCCCAGATTGTTTGACTATATTCTAACTTGGGTCGTATGAAGAATTCATATAGTGTTGCAGGAACGATCTTTGTAAAGCTTTTTAATAAACTTGATATAGTTTGCATTCTATTTCTTTATTTGAAATGACACTTGAGAATATACTGAAAGTCAACATTGTTGGTTCCTAATTCCAAGCATTTCTGTTGTGTGTTAATTTTTTGAAAGAAAGTTATGGAAATTATGATAAAATAAATATGCTGGAACGAGAGTGACTGACCAAAGTAATTTTAAGTATTTGGTATTAAGGTATTTGTCATATTTTGTATTCATAGTCATTGTTATAATCATGATAAATAATGCTTTCATAATCTTAATGAGGACATAATACTGAATCATCGTCGATAGAATAATTAGCTTCTTCAAAACTAAGTTCTTTTTTAAATTAACAAATAACGTTAGGAAATTAATTGTTATTGAATATGTGTACATTATGATACTTAATTGCGATTGGTTTTTAATATCTGGTTATAAAACAATTTGTATGCGCTACTTACACATATTCTGCATCATTAACTTCAAACGTAACGCTTTGTAAAATTTCATTATTTTTTTATTTAAGAGTGCATGACGAGTTTCAAGGTCTTCCATTATTTTTTTCTCATCATCGATATAATTGGTTTTAATTGAAATCGGTTATTGGTTCATATTGAGCGAGATACAAGAAGCAAAGTATCGTCCTATTTAAATTGAGAAAAGACTGTTTACGAAAAATATATCTTATACTCATAATAATAATAAAGCTTCATTTGTGTAATGAAAGAAACCATCCACACGAGTGATACCTGTGTTAATAAAATTTTTCATAGATAAGTTACCTTACTGGTTAATTAGTGGAATGTGATACTCAGATATTTTATAGTATTCGAGAATTTATATTGATATTTTTTCTAATATTCTTTAAATTTGTCTGCGATTATCGTGAATGAGTTTGCGAAGATCATTCATGCAGAACAGATACATTAAGAGTTCCGAATGAGATCCTTTCATTTTCCAGATAGGTTAATGAAAGCGTCGGAATTTTATTATGCAAGTACTGTACAGTGTAAAATTCATGATAATGAATACTTGTAAATACACAATGTTTGACAAATATCAGTTATTGATGAAACGGTTGTCACTATACGCAATTTAATTATGATCAAAAGAAATTGTTGCTGAAAAAAGTCAAAATTATGCATTGAGGACAATGCAGCATTTCACTAAGGTATGATATTCAAGAAAGCGTGCAATATGATCTGATATAATGCACGCTTTCATATAAAAAATAACCGACGAGTGAGATGAGAATGATAAAAATATTTAGACAAATGTTCAAGTTCCATTGTTTATTGTTGTTGTTAAGTATTGTCAATTATAACCTAAAGAAGGTTTCTCACGGGTATTTACCACAATTGATGATGAACTTGCAATAAGTGGCAGTTTTTATATCGATACCATTGTAGACATTTATTTCAAAGGAATTAAATCCATTGAGCGTGAGAGGATAAAGATGAGAAATTATTTGTTATAACCACAAGAAGTCGGTAGTATTGGAATTCATCAATATATCATTTTCCTCAATTGAGAGGTTCTCTTGAGGAAGAGAATGATTTTAGGCATTGAAACACGAATTGTTTTTGTCGACCAACTGAAGTAAAAACTTAATATTTTCCTTCATCAGTTCAATGTGAAGCTAAGTAATAAATAATTCAACCTATACAATGATAGTTTCCACCATCATATTGGTGGATTTTCAATATTTAAAATAGATAACAGTGTATTTCTTGTAACAAAATACTTGGGTACAAGCAAAATGAATTAGATGGCATAAGTGCAAAGTATTCGTCACCTATTCTATAGGAACTACCACGTTTATCAATTCCTCTTATAAAATACTTCGATCGTAACTGGAATACCGATTGAAAGGCTATCTCTGTTTTCTTTAGATGCATCCTGTGCCATTGACGTGATAATTCACACTTTCTCATTGCCTGCGGATTCTCAGACTATTGAAATGTTCTTCGGTTTTCATTCGAAACGATTTTTCATTGTTTGTTGCTGCATGAAGTACCTAAAAAAGAACGAATCGCGACAATATAGCCATTTTGTTTGACTTGAATTCAACACAAGACTTCGAGGTGCATATCTTGCGATATTTGCAATGCAAAATGACTATGACACAACTTTGTGCGGATTAAAACGAGGTGACTAATCTAATCTGCAAGCAAAATTTTATTTCGTTTCTCAGTGTTGTTTATATCTTATAGAGATTATGGAAGGGTTATTTTCGTAATTGAAGACACAATATTGTTTGGGGTCGATATAAAAGGACATTAATGAATAACAGTTGTCCAAAATAAATTTTTAAGTTTATTTAGCTTTAATAAATCAATTGAATGGCTGCCATCTAACAGAAAAACAGTGATTTTAGTATACACACGATTCGAATCGGTGTGACAGTAGTTATTCCTCCTTGTATCAACTCGATCTGAGTGTCTCATCATTAGTTCAATAAACTGCACAAAAAATTCAAAGTCCTGGACGAGGATTTTGAAGCAATTTCCAGAATGCGATGAGGATGAATTTGACATGATGTAAAGTTAAATATAGTAACGATATATAATATAGGCTTTCAAATGGCTGAATTGATGTGGAATGTTTGTCTGTAATTCGCTTAATCTTAATTTTAGTTGACAATCCTAGACTTATTTTGAAATTTCCCAAAATACTGGTTTTCGCATAAATCGTTTCGAACTTTATACGATTTAATTCAATTCATGAAATTCTTGTATCTTATTTTTATTTTCACTCAAACATTTCCATTTCATAATACTTGATTATATATGTTTTGATATTTGTCGGCGAATTATTTTCAGACTTATCCTCCGCTTTGGACCAAATATCCAATTATATCATTCCATTCATCGGAACCACGAAGGGGAAAGAGACAGTCATCTCAATCCCCAAGCTGACTAAGCCGCATCGATCATAAAAAAGCATGCGGGGGATTGAAATATTATCGGTACTCTACCCGGAGAACGAGATCGTGGGCTCGCTATCCTCTCAGTTCTGCAATTAGCGTTTCACTATTGTAAAACACCTTTCTTGATTTATCGCTTCCCACGTCCAGTGTGCAGCCTGCAAACTTTTAACTATGTAGTTGAATTCAGTCTTGACTTGCAGCAGCGCCTTTCGTTGATTGCAGATTCACCGATATTTATTTTCTATTGATTTATTTGATTTTGTGTTGGTTATACCAGGAAATTGGTATTTATTCTTTCAATTGGATATGGATTATACAAGGTGTTCGAGAAACTGTAGATCTCTATGTCATATACAATTTCGGTAAATTATATTTTAGGGATAGGCGAAAATGTAAAAAGGGAGTTTATTATAATCTCACATGATTGAGAGACACGCTACCCTATTCTTATCCTACCAACTGGTAATGTGACCCCAGAAAACGTAGTCTGACTCATTCGAAGAAAAAACTATCTACGAATGTATGTCTCAAGTACCCATTGAGGTACAGAATAATAATTCAAGTGCATTTTTGGATGTAGAAAATTTTGTATGTTCTCTATTACTGGTGTTTCTACAGGTTTTGCATTGAATATGTATGTATGTAAAAAAATCTAGTCCACTGCTTTCCCCTAAAATGAAATTCACTTTTATGATCATCATTAATTTTGAAGGTAATTTCATTGTGCAACGACTGAGCGCAAATTGAAAGTTCGGGATCGTTCCAAAATAAATGAGGATCCAAAATTGAAATGTATATTGATAAACAGGGTGTCCCAGAAGTATGTCAAGGTGGAGTAGCGCAATAGGTCAAGTTATGAAAGTCATCAGAAAAATATATGAAAAATAGGTTGCATAAAAAATACGAACATTCGAAAAAGCTTGAGAAAATTTGCACCCTGTGACAGATATTTCACTCCTGTTGCTAAATTTTTTTTTTGTTTTGAAATGCTTAATAATGTGTCTTTTTTTTTCTGTGAACTTTTGCTTCAAATGTGAGGCCAACTAGTCGAGCTTGGAAGAAATATAATTTTTCTCCTAACTTAATATTCGAAATTGACATTTCGCCAACTTTGACTGACTTTACTGGGGAAAAATGTTACTTTGGCAAGTAATATCAAAAGTTAGCACATTTAATAAGAATTTCAAAATGATATGATACCTGCTAAAATATTTCTCAACTTGCAGACAATTTCTTCTTTCACAAAGGAGCCCAATTTTCCACAAAATTATCTACTCAATTGAAAATTATTCTAGTGTACCCAAAGCTTTCCTTGAGGCACTAAATTTATTGAGGAAGACAATCGCACTATGCCGGATGCCTGGGACACTGTGTATAAGCATTTTTCTCTTATATAATACTGTGTCGCCTCATGAATGGGGTTTCCTGTACTTTATCAATTTATCATTACTCTGTGAATATTCGCGTCATTTGCATCGATTCTCAGACAGTTTCGATTCGCTTGGCCACCTCCGGAAAAGTTCCTTTAGCGTAGCTGTTCATCGTTTGTTTCGCTCACCAAACAAACGAAACGTGGCCGGCATCCGTTCCAGATTCCGATCCGTACTTGCCTGGTGGCGGGCACTTTTTTCTCTGGAAACAATTTGTTTCTTGTATTTCGTGGTGTTTTTTCTTGCTAGTGTTGCGTTCATTTGATTTAGTTTGTGCGTAATTTTCTCTAAAGGTCAAACGGTGAGTTTTACAATATTTTCTTTTCTCTAGGAATTTACTTCTCCAAGACATAATTTTGAATCGATTCGAAAACTGAAGTCCGTGATGTAATGATTGTCTGTCAATTATTCCTCACATTCCATAGAAACCGTTCGTGTGTGAAATTTGTGCAAAAACATAAGGTTTTTGTTGCATGTCACTTTTTTGGCAAAATATCTTTCATGAGTGACTGATTCGCATTGCTAATCGATTTCTGCAAATGATATTGATATACAGGACTCATGAAATTCTTGACTTTGACATTTATTTCATCATCTCCTAGGATTTATTCTTGAAATAGGCATCAAATCAGTCTAGAACCTAACTTTAACCTAATTTGTTAGATTGTATACACCTCAAATAGAGCAATAAGAAAGCAATTCAATAACAGACGAAACTACCTCAAAAATGTTTCAGGGTGGCAATATGCTCTGGAATTCAACAATTTGAATGAAGTATATCAGTATTATACGTTACAAAAATTCTATTAGATTGTGCAAAATTCCTTTTAGTGCTATAACCTCATAGTTCAGTTATTATTTGCTGTTCTTTCAGTATTCGGTGTTTGACCGAAAACCAAGTACCATATGAGAAACAAAAACATTTTTTCAAAACGACTTCGTAGGCTAAAGGACAGGTACGAGACATCAACTTAAATTTTATGCCGAAGTTTCGTCTATATATTCAGACTTCTTCAGTGCAAAAAGTTACAAAAGTTGTCGACCACAAAGAACTATTTGATGAGTTTGCATTCCGATCATTGTATCTTCCTATTATACTACTATCGTCAAAACTCGATAACTTCTAAGAAGCCTTCAATATCTGACAATCAGCATCGAGCAAAATAAATTGTTTATTATTTTATCGAGTTGTGACGATAGTATCTAGTATAATAGGAAGATACAATGATCGAAATGCAAACTTCTCAAATAGTTCCTTGTGGTTGACAAATTTTGTAACTTTTTGCATTGAAGAAGTCTGAATATATAGACGAAATGTCGGCATAAAATTTGTGTTGCCTCGTGCCTATCCTCTGACCCACGAAATCGTTTTGAGATATCAATCCATGGACAAGAAACCTCAAAACATTTTTCTCGAAAATACTTTGTGGTAGTGTTTTGTTAACAAGGTGTGCGTTCCTACATGGCTTGAGTCGGGTGACCGAGGTGGCCATTCAATTGTGTCCACCCTGTTAAGTTTTGCGGTACGTTTTCAATGGGCCACCCTGTATAACATATTCTTTCTTGTGTAAGCCATTCACGTATTCCGAAGAACACCTGTTTTTTTCAATAAAAAAGAAAGCCAATCGTCCTTCTGAGAGAAACGTTTATTTTTATTGAGCCCCAACATCGTTCACTACACCGATACGTTGCCTTGGTAGAGAAATTGTTACTTTTGCGTCGCTCTACTTGCCGCCGCGTTGGAAAAGTAATCAGTCTTGTCGTACAGCGTAATAGTAATCACGATCATTAGATCAGCAGACTCGCATTACAGTTCGAATATATAACGTCAGATACGACGAACGGGTTTGATCGCTAATGATTGTAATTTTTCTTCCCAACGCGCGTTAGGTGGCCTCATTAAACCTATCGCTGACCTAACTCGATCGGTTTTCAACGGTTCAGATGAGGGCGACATGGCCTGGAACATCTTCGAAACATTCGCGAAATCGTAGAGAAAGTCGGGTCGTTTTGGATTTGGCGAAAATTGCAAGTCGAGTCGATTTGGAGTCGAATGAACGTCTGGTCGACTGAAAATCGGGTCAATTTGAGTTTGGCGAGAATTGGAAATCTAGTCGTTTCGAATTCAATTGGTTGTTGTCTTAAGTCAATAGAAAATAAAGTAAAAATGAGTTTGACTGTACATTTTCCGATATTTTCTTCGTAAGTACTGGATTGGTTGTTTGAATTAGCAATCCGTATAATTTTCTGATGCTTTGTGAGCACTTGTAAAGTAGACGTTCTAAACTAAATCACTGACTCTTTTGACAAACAGTAACGCTTTCCAAAGTCTTCAGCAACAATTGAAAAATATACAAATATCATTTGTGTGTTCCAACTTTTTTCAATTATTAAACGTTCCAGCATGAAATCTCTGACAAAAAGCTGTAAGTCTGGTCGATTACCGTGATTGACGTGAAAGAAATGACAAGTATTCGTTCAGCGGATCTTATTTCAGTGCCTCCCATATAAATGGGCGTTGCACTCGATTATTGTCAACGAAATTGTTTTCCGATTGTTTCGTTCCAATAATCCGAGGCTATTTCCTAAGTAATTTCTTGTAGTTGAGACGTATAATAATGACGTTTGCGGCATTGGTGGTAGCCATGCGTGCTGTTCATCTACTCGAGACAACTGAACGATGATTATTTCAAGGCCTGCTCTACGAAGAACGAAAAAAAATCGTCTCTCTCGCGAGCTATCGGAGAATACTAATTATTGACTTCCTACTTCCTGTTGAGGGACTGATGATGCTATCCAAAATTATACGCCCGGAAAGTATATTACATATTATTAACTCCAGTTATACCAATGGAAAACTGACCAAAATACATGATTTACAAAATATAATCGAATTTAAACCATCAACCACTCACCGCTTTCGCTTGATATGGCCCCGTGCGACTTTTTTTATTCGGAGAATTTCATTTAGCCATACAAGGAGATCTTATGCTAATATTGAAACCATTATCAACGCTGTACCGAAAAGTGACCTGAAATATTCGAAGAGACTGTTTCGAAAACAATGAATAAGAAAACTGTTATCATTATAGTCGAAAAGTACAGGGACTTCAAAAATTTACTAAATATACCACTGTGCACAAAATAAGCCTTCTACGATAAGTCATACGCCACCTGGTGGCACTAAAAATAACTGGAAATGTTGACAAAGTTCTTGTGTTTGGTATTAGTTTTTTTTGATTCCCCACTGAATATGAATATTTGAAATATATATAAATAAATAAAACTACGAATAGGTAAAATCAAACTTCTAATATTAATTCCTTTGCTTTTCCTTACGCTGGTGATATAAATATCGTGAATATATAGATGAAATTCTGTTGACATCAAAGGTCACAGTGGAGCATAATATTGTTCAGGTTTAACAAAATTGAAACTATATCTCACATTATCTATTTTATTTGGCACTTCCCAAAAAAAATCAGAAAAAACAACTACTATAGACTATAATTAATTCCATAACATAAACCATTGGAAGAATTCAATTTTCTTCATGATATTACATGTCCAGCATTCAAACCTTCTTCACTTTCATGAACACCCTGTACTGAATCTAGCCATTCGAATCTAAAAACAAAACAAATTATCAGAATCCTGTATACATTCTGATCGAACCATTCATATTTACAACAGTATTCTAACCTCGTATTATTTTCAATATAATACAATGAATAAAACAAATGATAATGCTTACCACTTTTAGAAAAATGAAAATACATTAATATTGACGCCCTAGCTCACTGCAAATGTCTGAAATATCTCTATTTTCATTATAAACTCACACTTTATTAACGAAGAACCACATATAACCTAATGCAATAAAACTATCCAATGTCAACATTTATGATTCATTCGCCAATTGTGTTAAAACGGCGTCCACGCATTGGCGGTTAGCTGAATAGCCAGGAGCCGGAGCCAGTTTTTGGCAAAAAAGTAACGAAGATCCAATACAGTATGACATGATCTTGTCGCCTTTGAGACACAAAACATCCTTCAAAATGGTTAAGGCTGTGCCTAATGATATGCCAACACGCTCTTTGAACTCGTTGTATCAGTTATAAACGATTTTGATGTGGTGGTTTGAAGAATATTCATTCCAAAACCACCCCTTGTGAGGATAGAAAAATTAACTTTTGGTTGTTTACAAAAATAACATTAATAATAATAACATCAATCAAAATAATAGCATACAATTTTTAGGTAGGACCTTGGACTGGAAGAGTCACATAAATAAAGTAATCAAAATGGTGAATAGAAAAATATTTCAAATACGGTGCATGACTAGAGTACTGACAATTCAAGTTCTGAGAAACTTCTATTATGCAGAAATCAATATTGACCTATGGAATAATACTTTGGGAACAGTCTTCAGCCGCAAAAACACTCTTTATTGCCCAGAAAAAAATGCATGAGAGCAATGTTATGCAAAACTCAATCTGAATCGAGTAACCCTCTATTCAAAAAACTTCATATACTACCCCTCACATGCCTTCACATACTGGAAGTTGCCTGTTACATCTACAGATGAAAAAGCTCTACTTTGTCGCATACATATATCAATTATTTTACTCGAAATCAAAATCTCCTGAATGCATAGATTGAAACCAACCCAGAATTAGAATAGAATTAGAATAGGGATCTGAATATACAACAAAATTCCTCAATACATGAAATATCAGAGGAATAACTTCATGTTCAAAAAATCGCTTAGAAAACTTTTGAGAGGTGGCTTGTTCTATACTTTGGAAGAATATTTCAACATGTAGCATACAAATTTATTGTGAATTTTATGGTTTTTATACTTTGTAACCCATTTATTTCATGTGCTGTATTATATATAACAAATAAATTTTATTCGATTTATGTAACACGCGGATAATTGAACCTTTCGACAGACACTTGGTAAATTCTATAGACAGTTCTACTATCCTAGGAAAAAAATTACTTGCCGGGAAGTTTCAAGTTTCACCCTACTTTTTGTGGGTTGTACATTAGGATGGAATGAATACCCATGTTTGGTCTGCTAAGACTCTCTGTATACCTATAGGTAGGTATAATTTTTATTACAAAAAAAATGTTGAATGACAATTACATAAATTAACCATCTGCATTTTCTCTAAAAAAAAAGATAAGAAAATACGAGAGTGATGCATTTTCATCCCCAAAACCACCTGACCTACCACATCATCCAATTAACTATAGCGCTATAGCCATGAAATGCGTTTACGCGTGACAGAGCAGGGAAAACGGGGCAAACGCACCCCCAGAAGGGCGACTGTGGGGGCTGGATGGATGTCTCTATTACATCCCTTGTTATTCGCACTTCTCTCATGAATAACATCTCGACGTCGTCAGAATGGTTTAATGACTTTTCTATAGGCACGCGAACGCCAAGAGGGGGACAAAAATGGGGGTGGGGCGGGACAATCAACGTTACATATAGAAGGAGGAGATGAGATTCATTCGACGGGAAGTTGTGTTAAGTTGGAGATATTCTTTATACTGTATCGGAAAGAAAATATCTTGAGTGTTGACCGATACCAATGAGAGTAACAAGGAACGCAATCATATTATAATGCTTCCCTCTTCTTGGTACCCTACTCGACTCGCAAAGTGATCAAAGAACTTATCGGTATCTCTTATTCCAGCTATTTGAGAAGAAATTGCAAATAAGCAAAATCATTTTTTTACAAAATGACGGTTTCAAAAAAATCGATTTTGACCGAAATTTCAGCCTTGAATTGTTTATGAAAAAAATACTATCGGTGAAAAAAAAACCCACGATTAATTACAAAAAAAAATATTTAAGAAGTTCGTGTTCAAATTTGAGACTAATCGGTTCACCCTTTTACGAGTAATGTTGTTCACCGACTCTAAGAAAAGCGTGTTTGAAGTTTCAAAAGCACTTTCAAGCTCTCTGAAACGCCTTTTTAAATTTGTTTGAAAATATTCACCGGAACGGTATGGAATTTGTGTATATCTACACTAAGAAGAAAAAATCGAAAATTGTAACTGAATATAACCCCTTAAACAACCTATACTTTTCGCTCTCACGAAATCACAATCCCCTGCATAATTTATTTTGATTGTGAATGGATCCTTTGCTATCGAAAACTTTTAGAGACGATTTTTGAATTCGTTCCTACATTTCATGCAGTAAATATCCTCCAATTGGAACGCCTCATGAGGAGATAATTTTGCTTTCGGGTTGCTTGTTACATAACATGTGGTGTTTTCATTAGGAGACTAAGTAGAATTCCCTATTTTATCATTCATTTCTCTATTTTTTTGCTGAAGAGGTCCGAAGGATTCCCTGCAGCCAAATACTCTTTCTACTCTTCCTATCTGATACTTCGAAAGACATGAGCCACTTTGAGTAGGTTTCAAGGTTCCTACGTTCTTTAGGTTCGAATCAGATCCCTCCTATTTGCGTTCTCCTAGTTTAGTGCCTCACAATTGCACAAAATGTGTTCTCAGGCTCCAAGTCGAGGCACCAAGTCGCAATATTTATCTACAAGTTTGATCTGCCCTGTCTTTGCGTAAATGTGTTTTCAAAGGTGCATCACCTGTGGCATTGTAGTCTTTTACTGCTGCTTTAAAGGCACACCAAGAGCTGGTTCCTGACCAGGGTAGGGTGTAGATGACCTCTTCTTTGCTATTAAATGGCCTTCTATTTCACTGGCTCCAGGTAATCAGATCAGTTCAACCATATTTGTCCACGCCAGTGTTAGAACTACGTTGATACATTCCCAGATGAATCTGGACTTCACCTTGTACCCTGCAAGAGCTTTAAGACCATCAAAATAAATATGGATTCCCTGTCTCGTGTGGGCCTTCTCATAACATATTTTTGAACATTGAATCGCAAAGATTTCTGCCTGGAACACTGAAGTGTTCTAGCCATAGAAGTGTTTCTTCATAAGTCTTCGTGCCACTCCCCTCGATCCGGGATTAAAACCTAGAAGAGTTTTGTCCTTATATCTACATAATGTTTTTCGTTGAAATATATTTGGATGAGCTACTTTCAATGTGACACCACGTAACGTTACCTACCATCTTCCTCAATGTATAAACACATCAATAATTGACAACACGTCGCATATTGACCTAATAAATACGCGTATGACTCAGAGCTTAATAGAAACTTCACTTCCCAGTACAAGTTGCGCAATTACTTCCAAAAATGGTACTGTAAGACATAACTGCATCGTACAGTATATTTATAAAACGATGGCATGATTTATTGATTCATTGAATGAGGATTGAAGATGGTGATGGTTTGGTGTGGTTTCTTTAAAATGATAAAGATGTTTTTGTTGACCAATGGAATTCATCACAAGCTCTTGCTATATACAGTGTGTTCAAGAAAATGAAAAGGGATGGCGTGTTTCATAAACAATTCATCTGTTTTTCACACCAGATAGTTTTACAAAAAAATCGCAAAGAATCGATTCGACATATTTCGAATATTCTTTTTCGTTCATTCTTTGTTGGTGAAGTTCTCGATATTCTTTACGATGAAGACAATTCTATTAGAATGTTTGTAAATGAATTGAGAAACGAATTATTACAAAATGAACAATCTGTAAAAAATAATTACCTCCACAACAAAGTACCATTCGATCAGAAATATTTAATTTCAACTTCTATAAAATAAAATAGTTGAAAAACGCAGTACTGTTCAAGGAGCACCATCACCAGATTGAAAAAACAAAACTATAATAAATATATTCTTTATCGTGATGAACAATTTGAAATCAATTTTTTTGGGTACATCAGATATGTTGAACATTACCCTGAATTCAAAAGCTTGAATACTTCTTCAAGATAGTAGTAACTGTAGTGGTTTTGTTTGATTTTCTAACAAAGTCTTTCAGCGGCGTCCTTTCGGTGCTCATATTCACGTTGGGAATCTGTAGGCAAAAATATTGTAGGAACGTGTTATCTCATTTTTCCAGATTTAATTCTCAGGACAACTTTGTAGGATTTCCTCAATTTATTGGTACTTACTAGATACAAGCTTTCATGAGTTTTTTAATTATCAATTCCAAGATAGCGGAAATTAATGACATGAATCAATTGGCTTTAAACCTGTCTTGAAAACAATCACATTCTCAATTATTCATGTGTCAGTCTACTTCTGGCTATTACGAAAAATCTATGCTGTAACAGCATTCTTTGCTCACTTCAACGCTGATTTTCATTCGATATGACTCACCGGTAAATGTTGCCGGATGTTGTCAGATAAACGAGGTCAAACTCAGTTTAAGGGCTCTTTCTGCGTTGTTAGACAAATCACAAATTCATTATTATTTAGATAATTCGCAAATATGTAGCTTATTATGAAGAAGAGATTTTCTATGCAGCTAATTCACATTCAAAACTTTTATTCTGTTATATCATGTCTACAGGGAGTCAATTTCAATACTCTACCTTGTTAACAAAAAAATCAAGACCCTTTTTTGTTTAATTGTTTCTACATTTTGCCTCAAAATCTCAAAACTTAAACAAGCATTGTCCAAGTCCAACGACAGACAATGTTACAGATTTTTTGTGACCCTTGTCATTGGTGATGAATCCTTCGAGAAAAAATGCAATTCTGCCGCAAAAGTCAAATCTCCACGGTCGGTGAACGAGTTCCCGAAATTTATTCCACTCTTATTATAGAGTCTTCTCGAGACACAGACGTGTTTGTGATGGTAATGCAACGGTAAGTCAAAACGGTGTAAGTCGGTTGACTTCTTGAGCAAGAAATTGAGGTGATGCTCAGTGAATGCGAAATCACGTGCGAGCATTACGAATAATTTCAGTGTTTTTCGCTGTCGCAAAAAAATTCAATTCTACTGCTGAAATTCTATAGTATAGTTAGAGGGAACAAGGCATTGATATACAATTGGAAAGTTATCAAATCTAATCATGCCCATCAAAAATAGACACTCTCTTGGATTTCTAAGAGAATTTGTATATAGGAGCATGGATCTTGACCAATATGTCGTCACTTCCGTTTTCAACGGAAATGGGCCTCAATCAATTTTTTTATTCAAAATAGAAAACTATATTTTTCATCACTTTTGTTTTTCTTAAACGATCTTAATTTGGTGTCCTACACACCAGTTTAAACGTTCTCTAGATATGCAGACTCATTCGATTTCAATAATACAATAATTAGAGATCTGTTGCATTAAGATTGAATTTCTTTCAATGTTGTGAAAAATGCATCATAACTTGAAAAATATGCGACATAAGTTTAGGGGAACAATACTTTAGAGAAATGAATGCAGATTCAAATTCCCAATCGTTAAAAATGATAAAGACATTTCATTTGTATGAAGTAGTCATAGATGCTAAAAATTTCCATTTTTTTTCTGGAATTCGAAAAAAAAGTTTTCTCCAACCACTACTGTACCAAAAATATTTATCTTATTACTAACCCACAAAAATCATTTCGATATATCCAAATATTTAGCGATAACAGAGAAAAAAAAACAGAGGTTATAACAAGTAAAGTTGATAAATGATGTAAAATCTTTCTAAATTACATTTTTGACTCAGCGATGCATGAATTCTGCTATTGAAACTATAAACAGATTAGCGAATAACAGCTATATTCATCGAAAATTACTTTGACCTCAAGGCTATATAATAAACACAGGTATGACTTGCCTTGGTCTTTTATGGTAGGAAAACAATTTTCATTACGAAAGAAGTATTTTATTTACTTTTCTAACAAAACATAGGTCGAGTTCAAATGTAGCAAATTTTATCTACTTCATTAACTTTTGGAGCAACTTCATTTGTGTGATTTGCAAGTTTCACAAAAACAATGCGAATGAATCTCATGATGTTTGAGGTTTCACGAACGAAATATGAGCATGAAGTAATCTAAACCAACAACATCAGAAGGTTTCATGATGAATTTTTCAGATAGAAGCGAGATAATGTGAAAAAACTACGTCGGAAATTCAATTTCAAGTTTCAACAGTAATTGAGGTAGACGAAACTGCTCTGTAGTGACACTAACGATATTACTGAAGGGATGCTTTCCATATAGAATATAAACGAGGTTCGGGATGAAAGTGGTAAAGTGAAAAAATATGTACATTAATTGTTAGTTCAACAAATGCGATGTTGCCGTTTGTCTTTTTCCACCATTTTTGGATAAACAAGTTATTATTCGTTGTTTATCTTCAAGGCTGAGCGGCCATCTGATGGAGGGAAAATGCACTGTTGTTACTTATGCACTGACATAATGTTATAATGAATTTACTTCACTACTATCTTGAGTGACAGTGGAATATTTACCATCACTTTCCTAGTATAAAAAACTGCCCTGTTTGGAATTATTCATAACTGCACTTTCTATATACAGCTTATTTTCTCTGATTTCTTTCCTGATTCATATTACCCCACATAAATTTATATCACTCTTGGTATTGATTATGCAGCAATCATCAATCAAAAATATCAGATTTCTTTGACAAAGATTGATTGCTCAATTTCATCCCGTCTAATCGTATTTTGCGAAAATCATTTTCGAGACAACTAAGCTTCTGATATCCGAAAGTTCGAACTTTTATTATCTGAATAATCAGAATTCCTGAATTGATGTGGATATCAAAAATGAAGATAATTGGGACATAAAATATATTGAGTTGAATTGATATAGATATAAAATACAATAAGCAATGCGAATTTTATTGTAAATAAAATTAATTAAGAGATTTTAATCAAAGAGAAATAAATCAAATAGAACGAGACATGAACAATCGACAAGAAGAACTTCGAATCAAGTTGTTCAGGTGAGATTTTTTTGATTACTTTCTGATATTTTCATATTCTTAGAAAAGTTATGATATTATTGAGGCAATGCAAGTTCGAATCCTAGACCTAGAACCAGAAAAAAATGTAATCAATATTTCAATGAAAAAATAGGTATATATTATAAGTGAGAGCACTCTGTATATAGTCTGGATTGCGCACGTGATGAGGGACACTAGCCACGTGGCTAGTATAAACATAGGATACATTTATGTTACGAGGGGCTAATAAAGTAATGCACACGCAAGGGTCGAAAATATCAATCTGTGGGGTGAATCATCCCCTTAATCCATTCTTACGTTCCATTTGAGTCATTTTGTTTTCACGAATTGGAAATTTGACCGAACACACAAATCTGGGTGGATTATTTCTAGGCACTTTTCGAATGAGTTCCATTAAGAAATATATAACTGAATAATTTGAAATTTAGTGATATCCGTTGAGTCGAAGCTTTTGAGAAAACAAGAATATATTTTAGAATATCTGAAAATTGTGACCAACTCTGGAAGTGATGAGAGATAACTAGAAGCTAAACAATCATGAAATCAATTCATTTTTAAACAGTTTTGAGGAGATTGTAAAATAGTAAGATTCTACAAATCTGTGATAGTTTCTGACATCTACATTGTACGTGAAGGCGAAGGTAAAGAATGCGTTCTTCTTATGTCGAACATTTAGGCGTTTCAGCGCATTTCAAACTCGTCTCAAACTATGGTTAGGAGAATATGTGAATTTCTTGGAAACTCTTCTGACAAACATGAATCGTTGCTTTCGAATTTGACGATTCAATTTCCCATTTCCAAACATTCGTCCAGCGTTCCAGAGTATCTCTGACAGATAATTCTGAAATAATCACTGACGAATCCATAGTTGTTTACTGAGTACATCACCAGCATGTAAAATCTAGTATTGAGACGAGTATTCGATTCATCGTTTTCTGAGATATTTCTATAAATGTTTTCTTATTTAGTGGACATTCTCATCTTTCACACATTGTCTTGAATAAATATTCTGAGTTGGTAAACTGATCTCCCCCATTGTCAAGTTGACGAAATCCCATCAGAACACTTTAGATTGAAATCGGATACGTAAATAGACTCAAACGTTATCCCTTTGAAGTCGATTTATGCCGGAAAATCACGAATATTACAGGGTTTTTCAGAATTGCACGGCAATATTTTAGGTATGTATTCTCTGCTTCAAAACAAGGAAAAAAGTTCCCATGAAAAGTTGAAAGTGTTGTATGTATGTAACTTTGAGCCAATTTATAAATCAATTAATTCCTGAGGAAACTGAACGGAATTCGACCAAAAGTAAAGAGGGACAAAATTCAGGTAATAGGTTGACCTCGGAAAATTCAACATCCTGAATGGTATTTAGAAAACATTTACTTTCATATCAAGCAGCACCTATTGCTTGATACTTGATACTTGATACAAAATTTGAGAGCTTTATCTGCAGTAGATCGAGCACAATAAAATAAAAACAATTTTTTTCACTTTCAACACCCTGTACTCCGCTAATAATCGAGATCGCACACATTCTCATATAACTCTTTTCCTTATTTTGTACCATAGAATACGTACCTGAAATATTGCCGTGCAATTCTGTAACACCCTGTATATAAACGAAACGAGTGGGTACAGTATTTCTGAGAAAAAACATGTCACAGGAAACAGAATCCAAGTAGAAGATGTTATTCAAAAATTCAAATAAAAAACCTGAGTGCGAATGAAATCAAATGGAATTAAATAAATCTGGTGACATAAGCGATAAGTACCAAATTGAGACTCTGACCATGTATCCTATTTCAAATAAGAATTATATCCGATGAAATCATGATGTTCTATTCTAATTCATGTGCCTTATCTGCACACTAAATATCACTTTGAGTTGCGGTGCTTTCAAGAATCACCTTGTATATTCAATAAATCAAATCCAGTTATCCTCATTTCATCTTTCTATTACGTGAGTACAGTTTGATTCAATCCATCAATAGCTGGCGAAAGAACATTTTTAATGATTCATTCGAAATGATGGATTTTATTATCGTTTCCTGTAAACATAATCGATCGCGCATAATCAACACCGAGCTATGGAGTGAACGAGAAAAAAACTGAATTACTTGTTATAGTCCTGTCGTTGTTTCTTAATGCTTCCTGCGAGACGAGTTTTCTCTTTTTTCTCTTTGAAACGTTGAATCTATATTCATCAAATATTTTTCTAACTACGAGTAAATTTTAATACCGCCTTCAATGACTATACTTATATGATTTTCGTAGAGCTTTGGATAGATTACAAAGAATAATTTCATGGAAACTAATATATCAGTTAAACATTATTATTATTATACTCCTTGTATGACGATATTTCAGGTTGTTGAAATTATCTGAATCAATAAGTTGTGTTAGATAGATAAATTCTTCAAGACCCTACCAAGAATATTCCAGTGGTGACAGATCTGGCGAGCGGAGAGGCCAATTTGTAGGTTCGACGTACCCACAAGCATTATGCATTATGAGGTGGGGACCCCCCTGTTGCCACAGTGTAATTTTTCTTTCCGAAAAAAAATACAGAATGGTAATGGTTTTGTTATTATTGGTAAAAAACATAAATGCAGAAATGTCGATGTTGATTACAATAACTTTGTTCATTAGCATTAGTCGTTAACAATTCTGAAACAATTTTTGCTTATGAAATTGACGAGATTGTTCTTACATGTATAATTTTAGACACTTCTTATCGGAAAATTGTATTTTTTTCGGATGAAATAAAACTAGTAGGATCCAAACTCTTCTGGATCCTCGATTCCAATTCTTGAGGATTAGTATTTTTTCAACCGAAGAACAATTGTATTCAAAATAAAATTAATTTCTGGACTACAAGTGCCGAATTATTTAGGCATGGCGTCTTCTCCATCAAATTGATGTTTCTATCATTCATAAAAGATCTTTAAGATCGTCAACTCTGATACTACGGAGAACCTGTATGTGCCTGTATTGTCTGATACGTTTTATGTGCATCATGAGTAATAATAGTGGTAAGATTGTCAGATAGTTCTCTATTATACCGAGATAAACATCGGTAACAACGTCGTAGAATACTACTGTGCTGCTATCCTCACGGAAATCTAGAAAGCTTATTTTGCGTCAGTGAATAGTTTTTTCAAATAATTCATCTCTGAGAAAAAAACGACTCTCTAGGAACTGACAGAAAGTATGTGTAAATGTCCGAGTGATAAACATGAACATTCGACTTGGTTTCATAACTTCCTGTGATTTATTCATACAGGGTACTTGTGAAAAATTGAGAAATATCTTGAATTCAGCGAAAACCTGGAAGAATTAGTTCCCATGAAATTCCTGATACATTGAAAATATGCAATATTTTTTCAGAACACTATTGGAAGGAGACTTCACTAGTAACCCTCATATCTATTGATCATCAAATCGAATTACTTTGAATGTCCAAATCTGTTTTAATTCTCAATACTCACAATTGAATAGGTATTCGAGATGATGCAATTTTGAGATTCGAGTTCAAATGGAACACCCTATATATGATTATTTTCGTATTTTCCATAGAAATCCAAATTCGAGAATATTCTCATACGAAGGATATATACACAGAGCGTCTGTTGAATCCGATGCTCACGATTTTTTTGGGAACTACTCTAAAATGCTTTTTTTTCCAGAAAATAAATATGCACTATGAACATTTGATGTGGTGGAGTTTGAAATATGTTTTGAAATTCACCGATTTTGAACAAAGCATATTGATGGTATAAGCTACAAAAATTCTTTCGGATGATTGTGAAAATTTTTTTAGGGCTATAACTAATTACATGATGTAGTGGTTAATTTGAAAAAAATCTTGACTAGTCCAGTCGCTAATTGTTCAATCTCTATTCTTCTCAGAAACAACGGTCTGATTAAAATTTCTCAGAAAAAAAAATAACAGATTATTTTACGAAGCTTGTGTCTGAAAAGGGGACAGTGAACTGTATGTACTCATTGCGATTCGAGTTGCAAATTTATATAATGGATCGTTTCATATTGCACGGTATAATAATCCAATGTTTTTCAATGATTCATGTTCTTTAGCGAGATGCATCTGAGGCGGTCTAATATGGAAACATTGCTGAATCACACCGTCTATTGTGTTAGCTAATCGACTCATGAAATGCTAATAGTTTGAATGAAAACGTGTTATTAGTCCTGCATAGATTATTTCAATTGCATTTCGCTTGTCTTGTCTTGAAAAGAAAGGAAAATGTTCCCAACAATTTGTTAGAAATAATAAGCACATTAATCTTCGCTGTAATTAACTTCATTCCCTTGCAATAACATAAAGATGTTTAGACTTGAAGTATTCTTGAAAAAATTATTTTTTATTTGGTATTGCTGAATTCAAGGAGCCAGCGTGATTAGATTTACTCACTGTGTGATCACTGCGTGATCATGTTTTAATTGCACTTTTGGTCAAAGGGTTAGGATCGTTTTGTCAGTTTATTTTTATTAAAAACAAACATTTCAAGTACTGATAAAGTTTTGATCTTGAAGTTTCATATAAAAAAATCAGACATTTCGAATCGAAAATATATTGTGCAGATAAATAAAAATAATTTCAATCACAGAGATGTAATTGTTAAAATATAATAGAATCGTGGTTTTATTGACGCGGGGAAAACCCAAAATCGGACTACTATCTGATTTTCATAGAAATGGAATACAGTGACAACGAGTTATCATTTCTATATGAACACCCAACGATTGGCTAATTTTTGAGTGTCAACTTGTCAAATGTTGAAGAGAGTAATTTCTGTGATGTTTTACAAAATCTCGACTCCAAAATATGGAGTATACGTGCTTGATGCCTCATCAATGCGTGTTTACACTGTTTACGGGTGGCGCCTTATAATTAGTAAAAGTATAGCATTATGTCATATCCGTTCTTTCTGCTATTTATTGATAATTTTAACTAAAACAACTATTTAGCGTAGGTCGGATGATGTTAGCTCGCGATGTTAGAAATTCATTTACGAGTAAATCCATCTCAATTTAGCCCTAGGTGCTGCATATTCCTGTAGGCTGTATCTAGTTAGTTGATCTGGAACTTAAGATGATGACTTCTACTAAGTGACAATTATAGCGTTTAATTGAAACGCGTAAATTTACCTCGGTATATTGTATTTTGTACGAAAATAGTAGTTGCAATTTCTCCTCTAAAAATAAGTTCTGATTTCGATGTTTTCCTCTGACATTGCTTTCTCATGAAAATATTTTGGACGTATTTCAAAAAGATGTTTGCTGTAATTTAATCGTATATTCATAGCTATTTTCTTGTTAACGGGAAATAACCGTGTTCAGTTGCCTAATTTACAGGAAGCACACTTCACGATCCTTCAAATTTCAACATGAAATATAACAACCTTTTTATATAAAGATAATTTTGGAATACTCATTGAATCTAGTTCAAATCGTAGAACGACAAGTTATATTCGTATTCAAAGGATTTCATTTAATAGGAAGATTTGTTGACATGATCGTCGGAGTTCGTCAGAATTGAGGCATTTTCGGAAATTTTGCGCGTCATTTATGAATCATTTCTATAATTTATATACTTGTTCAAGTAATCTACTTGAGTAATTTTATTATCAGATTCTCAAATGACCATTTAGTGAAGGAATAGAACTCGCAAAAAACCTTCGACTAATGTAGAATTATATGATGTATAATGTCTTTGATTTCAAAATCAGCATACCAATAATATTCAATGTTTTATATAGGTACTAGGTGTCCTAACAGTGCGAATTTGATCGATATATCGATAAGGCTGATTGATATAAAAAAAGTCTCATATAAAAGTTACACGACATCAAAAAGTCTATGTTTTGAAAGAATAATTTGACAAAGACAAATATATAGGTAATTTAATATAGAATAATATAAAATTTGAGGCACCCTGTATGAACATACCTTGATTATAGTCACTTCACTTAGAGCCTACATTCCTTCCCATTTTGTCGAAAAAAATAATAACTTGGTACCAGCGCATTGTGGCTGGAAAAAGTTTGGTGCTCAATAGGGAACGAAGAGACCAAGTCAATTACAAAAAATTAACTAGTTGTTTCATTTGAGAAAAATATTTGTTTTGCTATTATGGAAAAATATGGTCGATTTATCTTGTTGTATTTTTCTGCAAAAACTGTCATATTTTGGGTGTAATCTCTCCCTATAGCGTGCAATATAATCGCATGATTCTAAGTTAGACATACCTTCTAGGTGTGTACATTTCAAATCAGCGAAATTGAATGAGTTGAGAAGTGAAGTTCGGCAACCTCTGCCCCTGCTTCGTCTGCAGTCTAGACTGTTTGAAGAAGCTTCCACTTCACAGACACATACTTGAGAATTGGGATTAGGTAATCATTATTTTGTCGGGATAACAACCTCAGTTTGAAATGTTACCCTTCAATGATAAGTGTAGAGAAAAAAATCGTTCATCATAAAATCCATTTTTGCTCTGGCAAGTTATATGTTTGAACCTGAACCATTTGGATATTGTTTTGAACACTTCACTGTTGAGATTTGAACGAGACTCGAATCGATTCTTAGCTTTTTATCACAGCTTAGTGCTTGAAATTTGCTGTTATTGAATTGGTGATATTGGCAAACCTGTTACCAACTCAAAAACTATAATTTCAAGCTTAAAATTGACTTTGAATTGAGTTTGGCTCAGGACTTATCAGGAAAGAGGGAATTTGTAAAAAAATCCTGGGTCCCTTTTCCTGAAAAACAGAATAATGTAAAATCAATCGCAACTGAACTACATATTCCTAAAAATAGATGTCTTGATTTGAGTTATAAATCGAAACAATTTAGTTTTAAACGAAATGTTCTGTATAATCGTAATTTTCATATTCCAACTGGAGTATTTCCCATATCCTTGAATAATGTTAACATTATATTTGTTTTCAACAAAACCAAAGAAACATGACTTTGAAACAACCATTTCTCAACGTTCAATTAGTTGAAATCTTTGAAAAAAAGGAAATTTGTATGTCCTAGAAGAGTGCACTGCAGGTGGATTAAAGAACTATTCAAAAATACACATTCTCATGAAAACAATTATCAACATTCTTCATATTTCTTTACACCCCGTAGCGACCTCAACGGTACTTAAAATCGCCAATAGCCTGCCATTTTTAATTTGTATAAAATTGGCGTATTCCGTATAGTACATAATATAATAAAAAAAAAGTAACTGCAACTCCAAAATTTGAGTGTGTCTTGTTTTCCAACACTTTATGTAATAACACCCAATCATCTTTACTGTCGCGATATTCCATACGACAGACAATAAAATTATTTCGAAACAAATTGGACAACCAGCGGATATAAAAGCCCAAATCGCGTAAAATAATTCAGCGAGTCGTGGCTATAAAAGCGAAATAAATTTGAAGCACAGTAAATTCCCTGGCCAGTCCAGATTGGGATTGACCCTAAAAAGAAAGTCACTTTTGAAACCGGTATCGTACACAACGCGAAATGCTATTTGAAGAAGGCAGAACTTACGTTCATTGCATATTTCAAGATTTTCTGAAGAACTAACTCTGAAATTCGTAGGGCATTTTGCTATGAGGAAATGCTGGCAACTGTCATTCAAACACTGTGATTCTTTGTATTCTTACGTTTTTTCTGCGTTTTCAAGATATTCAATAAAATGAACTCCGTTCTTCTCCGATTTATTATCATGTTTCGCCCAATATTTATTTTTTAATTAAAAATACCGATAGAATTAAGTTTTTTGGAAATTGCAAGGTATTTTTTCAGCTATATTTGAGGATTTTTATAAATGACAGACAGTTTCCCAAACAGTTCTGAAAAAATGATCGTTTTTTTTTTGGAGTAACAAGTCTTAGTTTTTTTGAGTTACTTCGACAATTCCAAACCTTTCAAAAAGATCGTATATATTCAATAATATTTCGAGTTGAAATCGATCGTTCATCGTTTGAGTTATGATAACAGCAATTTTAAAAAATCTCTCTAGAACGCTACCATTTAAAAATTATTCCAAATACGACCTTTCCCCATTCATAGGATATTTTTGAAAGTATAACAAACTATCAAATTAGCAAAAAAAATCAATTTTCCGAATGTGGTATAGCCTCTTAAATGACGACTGTTGAGACGGGTTCTAAACTGTAGATGTGTATTTCATTTAGATCTGACAAATACAAACTATAATCTTCTCAATGTATAAGGATCAGGGAAAACTTTTGAGGTTTGTGCAATGCATTCTGTTTGCAGTAGATATAATGGTCTCAACATGAGGTTTTGTATTGAAAATAACACCTGAATCAGTAAATGTGACAGGTCATTGAAGCGGAATAGCATTTATGGAATACTGATTGGTGTGAACGTATCACATTATATTTATTTGCATTTAAAAAACGTCTATTATCAAAATATCTCGATTGCTTAATGCTTTTCAGGTTGAAATAGACTTCAAGACCATCCTAGATGCTATAAATCTCGCTAAATAATTAATTTCAGATCCGCATAAATAATTCAGGGGCAATCAATGTCCTCAACAATATCATTTATGAATGTGTTGAGAAGAAGTGGATCCAGATTGCTGCCTTGCGGGACACTCGAGGTAACAGCGTACTCTACAGATCTGAATCTATTGGAGTAGGAGTATGATATGAAAAGTTCGAAGGGAGCCTAAAAAAGTCTAACTTGGATAATTTCGATAGTAATATTTCGTGATTGAACCTGTCGAATGCTTTCAAGAAATCTGTATATGTAACATCAGTCTGTGATCTCTTGTTAAAAGTCTCTGCAATATACAGGGTGATGTTCAGAAGATTGGTTGATGCCTGGAAGCCACATTGAAAAGTGAAATTCGATTGCTCAAAAAAGAATACAACCTGCTGTAGAGGAGAGAATTTTGTAGAAATATACATATTGGCTAATGAGTTGAAAAGTGCTGGAAGTGTTTCTCATAAGAATAATTGATTTTTGAGTTATTGATGTTATTATCTCAGTCTACGTTTAACGATGATTTCCTGGCACTATGAATTGACCTCTCAACTTGTCATTTCGCCAAAAATCGGTCTTCAGGAAAAACACTTCGGATCGGCAACGCCGCAACAACGCCGCCCGATGTTCGTCTGTTGTTCATCGGGCCATGGCACTCTTCGATGACTCACGCCGGTTGCAAAGCAATCGTACGTACGGTTTCCCCATTTTCAGTGAACTAAAACACGCCGCACACACAGTGTGTTCGTAAAGCCGAGTATCCTCAGCGTACATATACCGGGTGATTGGATCCTTTGAATTTTCTCGCTGTCGCGCCGTGTTTTTCCTAGATTTTCGCCGGAGGAAAGTTCAGTGAAAAATTTAAAGTTAGACCGGTGTTTTTCGTTGTCTTCTAGTTCAAGGTACAGGAATATTTGTGTTGAAATTTGCTGGAGTACTATTTCAATGAATAGTCGATGAAATGGCATTTTTATGTTTTCTAATTTGTTTACTAATTGGTTATAATAGCTTATAAAAACATTTGATGAACTAGGTATATCTTGTCAGTGAAAAATATAAGTATCTAATGATTCTAAGTTCTCAAATCATAGTGTTTTTTTTTTGATGATTTGATAGTACAATTTTTTATGTTCGACAAACACCCAAAATATTGATTTTCATGTTTTAACAATATTTTACGAAAATGAAACGATATAGGAAAAATTGCTAAAAAAAAGTCCCGATTTCAGTTATTCGATGTCAAAAAATGTATACATAAATAGAATTTGCTCATCTCAATGACGTGAATTGTTTTTGGTAAAAGATATTAGTCGCCTTTCGGCACGCCACTGGTCATAGTGAATTCAATTTTAAAACTTAACTATTCGGCATTTCATACACCTCTGCAAAATTTCAAGTGAATCAACTAAAAGTGGTTCAAACTTGAATACATATTGAACTAAATGAATTAATTCAATGATAACCATGAAGGATTGATTATAAATTGAATGTTTGTTCCTCAATTGTCATATTTTTGTCTCCATGTCGTAAGAAGTAACGATACTATGAATTGGAACACTCAGTAAGTTTTTATGAAAATCAATTGTATATGCCATCAATCAGAGCATACTATAATTACATTCTAGTTGAATTCAAGAATGGGAGAAATCGTTATAACTATGTTTTTGAGTCCTGCAACTTCGGTAAATGCAAATTTTCAATCCAGATTCAATCTCAAGTTATCTTCGAATACCAAATAAGTGATATTCATAACTGTGCAATCTAATTGTAGCCATAATTCCAAGTTTTTTCGCATATTATTGACTGTTGACGTAGGAACGAATATAAAATTGACATTTTTATTTGTTGTCATCAAGAGACCGTCTAGGGTATAATCAAAATTTCTCCGGATATTATAAATTGCAACGGCTTCATCATATCCTCCAGGTGTGAAGTTACATGTGAAGCTCGAATAATGAACATGGGGTGCTGAATAGGCTGGCGTTTCCTTCTTCAATCCGCAGTTTTTCATTTCATTTTTATATGTGAAATACAATTGATGATATGACCAGCCAGTTATTAGTAAGAGTTCATTCAATTCAACGTACTCCAAATTATATTCAATTATCAGAATGTGGACCCCTCAAAAGTGACCGTTTAAATCAACTCTCATCTTACGTCATTTGATAAAACATACGAGATTAAGACATTTTATTCAGAAATAAAATACCGCGTGACTCTAAAAGTTATTCGGTCTTGAATATAAACTACCGCAGTTTCCATTTGCTAAAAGGCACATACCAATGTAAACAACACACTTTCAGCGTTCAATAGTTCGTCGAATCGATTCAGTATCCATTGGATGTTGTTTCCACCCCTATACATAAAAATCTGATGGGGTAACTCAACCCTGTCTAGATGTCACCGCACAGTAGCCCTATACAATTCACATAATTGTCTTGTAGGACTCACCCTCTTCCGATGAATTCGTTTCCCAGAAGTGTTTGTTCAGAAGTTCAGAATGAAATAAGTGTTTGGCTGAAACCTTCTAGATTTTATTTTCGAGGAACTTGCTCTTAGTTTTTGTAGTATAAGAAATAGTTTATTTGTTCTAGTGTGATACGTCTTATCAGTAACAGGTACGATATTGCCAGATCATGAATCAATCATTGAACTAATGGAAATAAAATGGAAAAAGGCGAATGGACTACTTATTCTGTTTTGAGTTGGAATGTTAGTTTTATTGCAACATTCATTTCGCTTCTAAAATTTTTTCTAGTTGCAGTCAAACAATTATGCAATTATATATGAGAATATATTTGTAAATAAATTATAACTTGCAGTAATTCTCTTATTCAGTGAGAAAATAGTTACATTCACTTTATTTCAATTGAAAATGTAATTTTAAGAATAATTATTATTTTATCATCTCCATATGTTCCAAAAGAACCCAAAAACCTCATGAAACCATTAAACATCGACAGAATTCGACAAAATTATTTTTCAAAATTCAACCAATTCAAATGTTCAATAACTCATTGTATTCATGGTAGATTCATACAAAAATCAGTTCTCAAGGTTCATACAGTAAATAAGAAAAACAAGGAATAAAGCAAACTGAATTGAGAAACGTTCAGTACAAAATCTTAATATACGCTGTTTGGAAGTATCTAATTTAATTTTGTATCATTTCTTACCTCATCTCAATTGCTGTATCAACTAATATTCCTGAATTAAAAATTTTCTATTTTGACAAAAAATTCGCAAGAAGTGCCAAATACTTTGCATTGTCGTGAAGTGTTGCCAACTGATTGTACAAAATTCAATGATAAAAGGAGGTATTTTGCTTAGTTTAGTAATGGAAACGCTTATTCATCGGAAATGGCGTGAGTATCAACCCAAAAAGAATAGACTTCAATAGATTTGAAATGTAGTTCCGTAAAATTGAGATTTATTAAGAACATACAAGGTGATCAATAAGGAACGAGAGTCAATGAATTTTTTGTACGAATCAATACGTGTTTGCATTTGTTCATTATCGAGAAAATCAAAATCTGAAAAAATTGTTTTGAGGCCATATTTCGAAAATAATCAATTTGATATTTTCTCAACCGGAGAAAATAATCGGTGACATCAACCAGTGAGGGAATTGTTTGTTGTTGGACCTCGATGCGTGTGGAACATTCCAAATTTCCATGTAATTTCAATCAGCCGAATTAGCTGGGAATCGTCTGGAATCCATGGCCGCCTTGTATTTAGCACCACCGCGTCACGAAACAATGGCATGTTAATGTAATCAACTTATAAATACACGGATTATGTGGCCTATGAGTAATTGCGGGAGTGACGAGAATAAAAAGTAGTTTTATTAATGTCAACGTTTTCGCCACTTTGGCCGATGACATCATGGGAAGTGAACAGAAACGAGCACACAATTTCCGTTTTTCTCTTCCACCCGGAATGGTAGGCGATGGAAATGTTCATGAAAATTGTTCGGCAGCGAATGGACGGTCGCCTGATTCATGCGGTGATGTTGGGCGAAAAATATTTATTTCAACATCGGCTAGTCGTGTAAACATTCGAGAAATTGCTGTTCGAAACCGAAATAACGTTCTGAGTAAACCTCTTGAATGGTGTACAGGAGTAATCGCTTATTTTAGAATCCGCCAACTGAGTGAAAATTTCTGGCCCCGGTGTATATCGAATCAATACTCACAAACGTTCAGATATAAACTATGCCATAAGATGTGAAAATATTCATACCTTATCTCCGATTGAAAAATCAAAAAATATTTCGACTCATAAATTTCCATTCTGTAGCGAAACAAGAAATGACTAACTCCAACCTTGCGTATTATGACGAAGTGTGACACTCTTTCAAATAATTATTAATAATAAAGTGACTCACCCCTACAGCAGAAGTTGTATTTCATGTCAAATTGATTGGAGAGTGATTCACGTAAAACTGCGAATTAATTCGGAAAATGGTGCTGGGAAAATATTATACCCTTCCGACACATTGCAGACGAAATTGAAAAATGCTCGGATACATCAATTTTTCTTTCAAATATGGGTGTTTTCACCTCGTCCGCTCGATAGCTACGCCCTCAATTCCTTCAGAAAGAGGGTCGTGCGATATATCATTGGAAAAGGTTTTCAAAGTAGAATTGAGAAATTTGCATTTTCAATTTTTCAAGAAAAAACAAATGACAAATATTGAATCGAATCTTTGAAAATGAATAATCTGGACAAATTATTTTAATCAACAACTCAATTACTTTAGGTTTGTTCAAAATGTTCTCCATTCACTTTCTGCTAGGATTGAGATATTTATCAGAATAATTTGTACACTTTATTTTTGAAGATTTCATTCATTATAATTCATTAATTTTGTTTGTATTCTCATTCAAAAAAATGTTGAGTTTCAAAACTATTTTTCCATTATGATCGCACGATCCCCATGATCTTCTAGAAAAATGAGGGAGTAGCTATCGAGACAAGAGGGCGAAAGGGTTGACAATATTTTCCTGTCAGAAAACGTCCCATTTCAAATGAAAATTGACGTGTCAGAGCGTTTTTTAATTTTCCAGTAATGTAGGGGGGTAAGATTTCGGTAACGAACTGAAATGGGAAACTTCAATTATCTCCACATACAGGTGCAATTACATAGGAAACCATCATAATGAAATCTTTGGAAAAATTTGGTGTTGAAATTGTCCCCACCCACTTCCATATCTATTTAATGATATCATTAATTGCCTAAAGTACTTTCGAGTAAATTCAATGGATTATATTTATATGACAACACCTTATTATCCCAGTTTCTTATTTTTTATTGCCATTGAGACAGAAATAGAAAGATCTAACAAATCGAAATTGATTGGCGTGAACAGCGTAAACAATCGTGAAAGATTATTTTCTTTCAAAGAGCGTCAAGAAAACAATCGTTTCATATTCTGGGAATTGTTCGCTAACTGTTGTTTTTTATTTGTTGCAGGTAAATACATCATTAGGAAAATACGAAGAGTTCTTGAATATCCTCCCTAGCGTAAGTATTTTTTCATGCGAATTTCTTGATAAGTGATAAGTGGACTGAATATGATGGAACCGGACCTACAATTCATAATTCAATCATTCTGTCAATAAATCATTTTGCTTTCGTCGTAATCTAGACGAGGGTTCAAAAATAGACCTCAGTCAAATCACAACCGAATATGATTGATTGATGCATAACTGATAGTTTCTAGTCAATTCAAAATTGCACGATGTTGTGATTTTGAATAAAAGTACCGCAAAGATTTACAAGCTATCATCTCGTAACCTACAGTTATAATATTCACATGGGCTGAAGAATTCAAATAGTTCTTGTCACGAAAATAAGAGACGATGCAAATTTGTGATTTTGTCTCAATGAATAATACCATTTTTTCTATACGATCATCGAAATCAGCCCATTTTTCTTCATAATCAGATTCTACTGAACTGCATAGCCGGTATTTTATTTAGAATGTGCCACTCTTTATATTTCATATTATTTTTCTATTTATAATTTGTATGGTATGCGTCAGTAGTAATTCTATATCCACGTGATCGAATTGGTGATTTGAATAATTGAATTATAAAACCGCAAGAACGTCTGTTCATGATATTCCCATTGTCTCTTGACGTTTTGTGTAAACCTATAAAAAAACGAACAATTTTTTTCCGCTGATGAATCCCCTTAGTAGGCTTTGGCATTTACTATATTTAGCCTATGTGGGTTTTCAAACCGACATTCAGATTCTTTTCATTAGTGAATTCGTTTGGAAATCATGTAAATCGCATTGAAATTTATTCAGATGAAAAAAGTCACTCGTTCTGGAATACTGTACCTTCCTTTCATATTTTTATTACTGTGTAAATATGCGGACATGAAGGTTCCATAAATCTTCTCTTTGAGTGAACGTGAAAACATAATGTTCAGTCTGTTCCTTGATTTTGTCCTGGAGAAGTATTTTACTTATGTGTAGAATGTAATTTCATAGTTCGCTTCGTTTTTGAAAACATTGTATATTGGGACTCCTTGTATCTCAGCTATTTTTAAAAAATTCCGATAGAGTTGAATTTCGCATTAACCTCGGATACACCATTGGAAATAAAATTTGTAAATCTTTGTCGTTCCCATGTGTACTTGAAGTTATTCAAGGTCGAAAGTATCCATTAATGGTTGGTTTGGATTTCTGTCTGGAATAATACAAATAAAAAGCTCAATTTAGAGTTCAAATGTCGATTATAAAATGGTAACTAGACCTTTTTCTTTCAAAAGTACCATTTCTAAGCAAAGCAAAGTAGTCAATATCTCTGAAAATTCTTTGAAACAACTCTTCTTCTAAAGTAAAAACCTAGTTCTTATTGTAGTTTTGAATTCGATTCAGCCCATTTTCAACATTTTTTCAAGAAAAATTTGGCAAATTCAATAACCAATATCATGAAGAATTATAATAGGCTAAAAAGTGTTTACAGGAACTTATAACTAATATAAGTTAAACATGGTGTTTCAGATACTAAAGGTTAGTTTAACAGCAATTAAAAATAAGAATACACCAATGAAATCACATATTTGTTACGACTTGACACGACATATTTAATTTCATTGGTGCATTCTTATCTTATCTTATTCGCTGTGAAAACTAACTAAGCTTTATTATTCATGAACCCAATGATTCCCAAAAAGGTTGAATGGAAGAGACAGGACCAGACAGAATATAATTTTGCATTTTATCATCATCGGAAGCAGATCTTCATTTTCAATTGGTTTGGTAAATCACTTTGTATAGTGAATTTACTGAAAATCATGGAATCTTCATTGAATTAGTTTAGTCGATTCTCTATTCGTCTATGACGTGATGAAGAATAATTATAAAATACTGTTAATGTGTCTCATCTCAAAAAAAATTAAAGAAATCACTTTCTAAGATTTCTTCTATTAATCATTATTCATCAAGTTAATAATATAATGAATACAATTCCCAATTAAAACTGATAGTAAACAAGTCAATTACGCAATGACAAGTATATACAGTTCTCTTGAAATTAATTAATTACATAGAAAGTGTTTTTTTGTCTTTTCTAATAATATCATTTCAATTCCATGAACATATTATTCAGCATTATTTCCAGTTCGTTGAAAACAAAATTCGGAATCGCGGTCACTGATGTAGTGAATTTTCACTTTTTCTTTTTCGTTGGAAGCTGTCAAGTTGAGTTTTCGTCGATATAATAAAACGCATCAGCGTCATACTGTTTTTTATTGCGGTCGTCTAAAAATACTCCCAAAGGAATCTGAAAAGTGAAGCTAGTGAGAAGTATTTGACCGCGATTTTTTTAAATACAAAAATTTTCAATTCCACATACAGAGTGTTTTCATTAGGACATTCTGTTAAAAAATGTCAGACATGATTCAACTCAACTGAAAATATGGAAACATTGCCGATTTTTTACATAGAAGAAATATTCATTCAGAAGCATTGAATATAATGTGAGGAAATTATCAAATACAGTGAGACAAAAAGTGATTTCTCTGTGGATTCTTCAATCTATGACCTTGAATTTTTTATCAATTGTTTCGTTTATCTGAAAATGCTAAAGGACCATTTTTGTAGAGCGTTCAGTTCCTTATAAATATTGACAAAGTTATCGGTTGAATAGTCTGTTGGTGATAAGATAATACCATTTTTAATAGACCTGATACTTGGGCCGTACTTTCTAGATTAAACTATTGTTTTTTTACCCACCCTAGTGTAAACCATGTCACTTTCAACTGAAAATCAGAGCCACCTGATAAAATCACCAATTACTCAACCCTATAATTACGTAAAGTAGGTGTAAATTACAAGGTTACGTAATTAATTATCAACCTCGCCGCTCCTGCAGTGGAACATCGCAAATATGCTGGATGGAGCTTATGCAGGAAGTTGAAGGTGCGATGTAGCGTATAAGGGTGCGCCTCGACTTCGCCCCTGGAAGGGCGCAGTTGGGGCATCAATGGGGATAACCCCGTAGGGAACTGTCGTGTAATCCGCTTTATATATTCGCACATTATTATCATTATTATTATCGTTGGATTATTAACGGTTGAAGGTTGGAGTTGATATATTGTTAACTGTCACGGAAAATTATATCACAATGACAAGTTGTATACAGAGCGTTGCTCAACAATGGATTGAGCAAGTCTGAATTGTAGAACGATTAAAAATATTAAAATAAATTATACTAATTTTTAAATAACTTGAAAATAACATACTGAATGCAAAATTAATATAAAGGTGAGTTCTTCATGACTTTCTTCACCGCGATACAAGGTGTCTGAGAGAATGTGGGATTCAGATAGAATCTGAAAAAAAAAAGAGGTCCTAGACTCGCTTAAGAAAAAGTTCCATGGGAATTTTCGATGCTTTGTAACCGGTAAACTGGAATTGAAGTAATTGAATTGAAAAAATCACGTTTAAGGTTCAAAAAATTGTTCAATCCAATATTATTTTAATGACGACTTTGTTATCTTGCATCGAAATCTTTCATTTGCTATTCGAACGTCCTTCTTGATTCTACTCCAAAATTTTGTTTTTATGTTAACGAAAATCGCCAATTTTCAAGTAAAATACATTTACAGCAAAACAGTGCAAATATTCATTCATCAAATGATGATTAATTTCTTCTAACCTTAAATGAATTTCTATACTTCAAACTGAAATATTTCATGCTATCGTTACCTGAAATTGATGGTTAAGAAATTAAAGGAAACCAAGGCAATGAAGCAAAAAAACATTCAGAAGCATTAATGAAAAAATATTTGTGTAGAAGTATAACTAACGAAGTTACCTATTTTTGTAAATTTCTAATTATTAAGTACATATTATACAGCAAACTGTTGAGTGATCTTTATGCATTTAAAATTCAGTATAATTTCATGCTTCTCAAGTCAATATGGAGAAGAATCTTCAAAAGTTTTTTTACAAAGATACAAAATTCAAACTTTTAAATGTTCGAAAGTGTGAGATTTCCTTAAAACAGCCGTTTGCGTTTTTATGTTGGCCTTACGTATTGCTAGTGCTGTGTATTGATTTGATCATCAATTGAATAGTGAGTGAAATTAGTCAACTATCATTACGTTTTTTTTTTTTTTGTAATACCTAATGTGAACGATAAAGTTTAAATGTGAACGCCATTTTATGCATATATAAATCCATATCAATCTAGGGCGCATTAATCGTGAATCACCCCGTCTTAACACATTCTATCGTCTCGCGAATAGAACGATTTATTTGAACTTCTAGACGGGAGGTGCAGACTTGTCTCCACCAGCGCCTACTACGATAAAAATAAAAATACCATTGTTAGTTCTGCTTTTAATGGTGGGTAGGCTAAATATCGTAGGTAGTTTGTTGGGTTTTTACGGAATCTGAAGAATAAGTTGAATAGGAATGATGATTATCTCACGCAGCACAAAAATTTGTTATTCTGAAAAAAAAACGAGTCGTCAGGCTTGAAAATTCAAAAGAATTGACTAACGATATACAGAATCTTGCTGAATATGTTACTGTGTTTAATTTTTCGCTGATACGATTTTTTCAAGTCCAAAAATACTACGTTGAATAAATAACTGACGATACTGAAAAATATATTTGAATTTATAGTTGGTTTGTATTATGTGCGAGTTGAAAATAAATGAAAATCTCAGATCCAGCTTCAAAAGTAAAATTCAAATATTTGACATCCAAAATGACAGAGAAAAATTATATCTCAACAGGAAAATATAAATATAATACATATGATAAATTCAAATTAGTATCTGATGACTTCATCCTTCAAAAAATCTGAGGATTGATTTGCAATTCATAAAATATTTCTCGTTTCACTACAAAATTAACGTACTTATTTTGATGACATTCCAAGCACGTACTACAAAAACAAAAGTTCACTTTTTGACTGCCCTACAAAATTTTTGTGCTTTCATGTAGAAGAATTCAGTCACAGTCATGTTCAGCATCGATTTTTTTGCCCATCATCCGATTTTTTTTATATAAAACTTCTCTCGAAAGGAGACATCCATTGTCTCATTTGTCTTGTTTGCAAACCGAGTGGGCGTGTTATATGACTTTCATGTCTGTTTAGTGCATTAATTCTGACATACAATTATCTCGTGCAAGAATTGCTTTCATGGATGGTTATTACCACATCTCGTTTATAATGGTCAAGTGATTTACACTGCATCCTTAAGGCGTAATGGAATTACCAGTAGAGCATTGGATCACAGAGCCAAGATTCGATAATCGAATATTTCCAGGAAATGAGAGATGGAAATGATAAGTTGAAATGTATGTACGTATGAAAATCTGAGTTCAGATTGTTTTTTCCTGTATATCTAAAAGAGTTCAGAATTTCCCAAGTGATTTAGAAAACGGATACGATAAAAACATTTCCGAATTCCACAATTCTGTGAATAGATTTTTATGTGAACAGCTCTTGTAGTGACTTTCAACATAAATCTCAAATAAAGATTATAGTAGGTAATTATTCAATCCACTATGTTGAATTTTGAAAAATGTTTAGGCAAATTGAAAGATGTTCTCTTGATGAAACTATGAAAAATTCATACCCATATCACACACAATTAAATAGATAGAACTACAAGACACAAAAACAAACATATTCACATACAACATACATATAAATAGATAAAAGTACAAAAATCAGTTGAGGCAAACAGCAGGACGCTGGCAACACAGTGTAAATTCTTTTATATTTGTAAAATGCATTTCAAAGACGAAAAGACTTCAGCTCAGACTTGAATCTGTAAAAGTTGGCTTGACTCTTTAATTCCTCGGGTAGCATATTGAAAAAATTTGCCCCAGCATATCTTGGGGATCTTTTGTAACTGATGTACCCAATTCAAGTCTGAATTCATTTCTTCCACGTGTCGTATAGTTATGAAAGTATAAGTCCTGTGTGATATTGCTCTTGTGAATATAGGTATGTGTTAGGATCTTATATAGATGTATGCTCGTGAAAGTTAGTAGTTTTTTTCTCTTTGAAGAAACCTTTGCAGGACTCTCGATAATCCAAGTGAAAAATAAGACAAATTACTGTTTTTGAGCAAGAAAAAACTCTATTGATATCAGCTGCAAGACCGTAGACTATAATGTTACAGCTGATAGAAAGGATAGAATATGGTAGATATTATGGTATCAAGAGAAAGGGAGAGACTACGACGTTAGGAAGATAGTTCTGAAATGTTCGAGGAACATCATTGTCAAGACTACATTTTCTGAGTGCTTGTAAAAGCATGTCTAGCAAGTGTACATATTTTTACTATTTTTTTTGACATTAGTCAGATCAATATGAATCCTTAAATAACGTTATAATATCGTTTATTTCATTCGTCGTTAAAAATTGATTGATTTGAAATTGTTACTTTCATCAAAACCTTATCTCGAAATTTTTTCTTCTCTATCTGCATCCCAGTGATTACAAATGTATTTCCAGACACTCTGTATATATGATTGAAATTTGTTGAAAGTTATCATACGTTCTTCATTGCTACGATTTCCAGAATGAAATCGAAATGGATATCGAAAAATACTTCAACTACGATGTTCACTTGAACTTTTTTTTTTTTTCGATGCGATAACGATCACAGCACTTTATTTTAAAGTGCCTAGAACACCTGCGGGAGAATTAGGGACGTGAAATTTTGCACGCGTCCTAAAGCCCAGAGTATTATCGATGAAAACACAATAAAGGAAATCATGAATTTCACAACATACACAATAAAACGCTATTCGTTGAACTGTGCCTAATTCCCTTCCATAGGGTTTTTATCGCGATCCATCACAGTGTGCAATTAAAACACAATGCATCGAACCAATCAGGCCGGAATACCCTCTCATTTAAATTCCAATATTCCAATTAGATGTATTCTCCCTATGCCACCAGTCGTGAGTATAACAAGCTGCCATTGTTTCAGAGCATCAACTTTTCACTGATGCGTTCGACAAATTTACATATCAATCATACATACATACAGCTTCAGTTTAGGATTTGGCACTCGAACGCAGGAAGTTTGAACTTGAACCGAATGCCTACAATAATTCTCGGCTGGATATCATGGAAAAACCGGCTATGGCATCTTTGGATGGAGTCCAATATGATGATAAACATGGTAGACTCAGAATCAGATATTCATATCAAGGTCCAGAGAATTTGTGATTAATAAAAAAGTGGCGTTATTGATGGAGAAAAATTGAATGGAACAGTTTCATTAAAACTGAGAAATTGTTTGACCTACATGACTGTATCAGATGATATCAAAGGATCTCTGAATTGAATAGTGAAATATTAATAATGTTTATAATTAAGTCAATAATGAATTTATGAATGATAAAAACTTCTCGGACTAGAAGTAGAAGTAGACAATAATTAAAGATGGCAAACAGTTCACCAGAATTGCACAAATTCTACAAAATTGTATTTTAATTATGTTGAACAAAAATCTAATAGGAAAGAAAGAATATAATATAAGAATATAATAAATTCTCAAGGCGTTGAAATCATAGGGAATTTAGACCGATATTATCAGAAATGACAAGTAGTACATATTTAAAGTTGAGGCAAAGATTCAGGAAATTGAATGGATACAATTTAGATGGAGGAAAATCTGGGTCGAAGGGCTATTGGATAACCCGGTGAAAAGGAATTGGAGATAGGGAAATAAGTCAAGAAATGTAAACTAAACTCTTCAATGAATAAATATACAAAACCTTTTCAGATCTATTCCAGAACGATTCGATCAATTGACAAACCAGCAGTCTAGATTCTAATTTCTAATTTGGAACATTTCTTCGCCAATATTCCATTCGCGATACATATCCCTGTTTTCTTGTTTCGGAGGATACAATATTTCAACATTTTCGAACATACTAACTTGAATGATTCATATCTAGATCTGCACCGATGTAATCTAGATGAAGATCTCTCATGCAATGTAGTAGAACTGTGCATCTGACATATCTGCCGACTTACCTAACAGACCGGGACTTCTCAACAGACTTATATTAACTTCACTTGTATGTATTTATGTATGTTTGTGAGTATATCCTTTTCTGGGAAATTTTGTATAAGAAAAAATCATTTTAGCCCGATATTTTACATAAGGTCAGCAAAATGATGCTCAAAAAACAATACTTTTGGAAGTGGTATATTTTCATTCAGAAACTTCCCCTACTCTGTGGTTTGTCACAATTTCTGTTTTTACTTCATCGACTAGTTGTTGAATGGATTTTATTTACCAGTAGGCTTTTGCTCTTTGATGCTGTGTTTGATTCATTCCCCTCTCTGTATTCAGGGAAAGCAAGTAATCTGATGGACGAGAATTGGGAATAGGCAATCAACCAACAGATAATTAAGGCGAACTGTCCATTAGTCATATGACGTTTCCCCCTTTGATTTGATTTAGTCTCCCTTTTGCATCGCGGTTCTGATGAATGTCCAATCTAGGAATATTTAGGGTTCAGTTCATCGAGAAAGTTTGGTTTATATAAGCAAACAGAACCGTTGATTCTCACTGATATGATAATTAATTATTAGTAAATTACTGTGCGATCCTGATTGGAAGAATATTGAATGATCATGTATTTCATGATATTGAAGTGGACATTTGACGAGAGAATAGTGTAGCGTCTTTGTTGATCTTACATAGTTCTGTCTATACCACAAATATATTTTTCCGATACTGTATATGAAAAAAAAATAGAGTACCCAAAATCATTCCCTGTGGCACACCATACAGTAATATCGATTAACGGGACTTAATTTCTGGTAATGAAAAATGGTTAGCGACACAAACACTGTCATAAAAATAATTATGAGTATGCCAGATCGTAAAAATAGACGCAACCACATCCGCAATTAAAATAGGTTATTTTTCCATTATAAAGTAACCCCAAAGAAACACCTGAACATATTCAATTCAACTAGAATTATTGGAAGCAAGAAGCAAGATTCTGTATTGCTTTCAATCATCACATTGGCATTTGAAAGGAAAAATTAACTGATTGGTGAATAACAATTACACTCAAGATATGTTGAGTTTCGATAAATTGTTTCAATAATTATACAGAGACTTTCACTAAATTTGAATGAATCAATTCAGATTAACAAATGTCGTCTGGTGTTTTACTCGTTGATTAAAATCATCAAAGGTCATATAATTAATCAATGTCTGTGGTTTCAAGCCACAATTTATCTAACAATTAAAAAAAAACTTTCTGGAAACTGAATTGAGGCTATAAATAATGATTGTTCTTTCTTGGAACCATTTCTTGCAATAATATCTCGATTTGAATTCATCATTTTACAGCTTGACTTCCTTTTCGATTAATGATGTGTGAAAGACGTATACGTGCTTGTATTTTGTGAAAGAGTTGAATGCAAAATAGACCCCTTGACAGGGCAAAGAAAACATATCGTTTTCTGTAACAATTAGATAACTGACGTCTGAGCATCTTGAAATTATTTTTGGAAAAGTGTCAAGAAGTACATCAGAAGATGACAAGAGGGTTCTCCAGAGTTTCGAAAGTACAAATACGCTATTATAGACTATAGATAAATTCAGGGTTAGCCTATAAAGTCATACAAAAGTACCCAAAGTTTTCATGAAATTTTCTCATCAATAATTTTATTATAATAATTTTTTCAATCGATTATCACTAATAGCGTGATATTTTTTTCTCTTAAAACTACAACAAATCATATTTTCCAGTATTTCAGCTTATTATTCCCGATTAAATTCCACCAGCCTATTTTTTTTTTTCGTATACGACATATCGACCGTTCTGCAGCGTGGAACGTGTCAGCTGCCTACTGTCACTTTTTTTTGTACCAACATTTATTTATATGAACACTCATTAATTGCACACCACCCATGCCACGAAAAAAAAGAGTAAAAGTAGCGACAAAACAACAGATATAAAACACGAGAGAGTGCGGGATGGAGTTTATAAATAAATGTCGTGGAGTGAGGCCAAGAATGTTCCTTTGTAGAAAACGAACCAGTTGAAGAAGAGAAGAAGTTACGTTGATTTATTAGCTTTGGTTTGCAGATATGCGGAGGTGAAGGAATGCGTAATGTTCGTGTACAATTTTTGGGCAATTGTGAATGATATACTTGATGTCCTGGTGAATTTTATTTGGAAAGGGAGGAGTCTTCAATGTCTCTGATAAAATTGATGAAAGAGGAATGATGTGAGAGAAATTATTTTCAGTTTGAAATAACTAAAACTTCAACGCTCCAAAAAAACATGTATTGTTGGAATTCATAAAAATGTATGAATCGATATTACATATTACATTCCGGAATAATTCATAATAAAGTTCAGTATCTCTGTTTCATTTCTATACTTCGTCTGCAGGTCAATATCACATCTAGATCACCTTGATTTCTCCTCGTATTTTGATAATCTAATTATAAACAATAATTATAGTTTACGAATCCTTCTCACTAGTGTTAGAATAACGTTTAACGGCGTTGTTCATTGTTATTCATTATATTTCGTTAGCAGACCGAAAAAATAAGGACACATAAACTCACATACATTGCAGATGATAATAAGTTCCTTCAATCTCCGTTATTGAAAACAACATTGAAAAACGCTCGAACTCGTAAATTTTTATTCCTAAGGTGTTCTTGTTACAAACAAAGAATTTCCACTCATTTCATTGAGATAGAAAAAAACATTTCATATTCAATTTTCGGAAAAAATCTACTGAAAAACTATTCTAATTAATAACTTGATCGCTGTATGAAGTGTTCAATTACTGAAAGAATTGAGTTGTCAATTAGAATAATTCGTCTAGTTGTTTGTTTTATTTTTGAATATCTTTTATTTGGAATTTTACTTTTCAAATATTTTGTAACGATTAATCGCACGACCCCCGTCCTTTCTTTTCAAACAATAAAATAACTATAAAAAATGAGGTTGCAATTTCAGTAAATAAAAAATCCCAAAAAAGCCGGCAACTCTGACATGCACGCAGTGTTAGCAGCTCTGACGATAAAAACCATAGGTTTACAAAGTTTTGCCAAATTTAAGGGTTTGTAAGTAAAGTTTTTTCGGGTATAAAATACTATTTGCCAAAAAGATTTCATCTAGTATCATTATTATATTAAATTCATGGTTTTGTGATCTTATCTACTACTTTTATAATTCATCTCTTTTGGAGGTATCTCAAACTTTAAAAGCGATTTTGAGGTCTCAAAATTTTGCTAGGACCCCAAACTAAAAAAAAATGTCTACTCGCCCATTGAGGATCAAAAAATGCCTCAAGTACTACTTGAGTACAATCACATACATGAATGCATAAACGATTACAAGAGCACACGCAAATCCAAAGAAATTCCTTCTATTTGTCTTTCACTATATAAATAGCTATCTGATGATGATATCAGTTGTAATCAATTATGCATGAACATATCATTAGCGTTCCCGGTTCCGTTCGAGAAAAGCTTGCGGCACTTTTTCCATTATCAGGCTCAAGATGTCTCAATGTTATTAATGGTAACTCATGAATAGCTGCTTATTTGGTGCGTTTTTGCTGGCAATGCAAACACGTTGGTCATTCTTCTGCTATATCCAAGTACTTTTATGGTGATGCCTTCAGTAATTCTACTGGCGAAGATGTCGAGACAAGTGGTAGAATTAATTTGGAACGGTTTTAGTAAATGGAACGATAATATAATGGTTCTGATGGTTTCTGGATAAAAAATCATATTCTCATGATGAACACATTTCAAACTCGTAAGTAACTGATCCGCAAATTGTTTTGACGAATTTTCAAACAATATGTTTCAATTGTTGCCAACCTTGCTCGTCGATCTGAAAACTGTCAAGTATTGTTTATAGGGAATTAAAACAAGAATGAGTGTCCTCATCGAATCAGAATCGTCCAGCGTATATCTGACTAATAACATTTGAACAATCAGAAATAATTACTGACGAATCCATTCTACACTGGAAACATCTCCAATATTGTCAAGCTCTTATATTCACATTAAATTCCGTTGAATAGACCGATCATCTAGTCTAGAACATCCTGTTCAGCTAGTGCATCACTGTTGATCGTTTATTTTTTGTGGATTGACGCACAACGTCGAATCAAAATATTTACTTTGAAATTCGGAGGAGATACATTATCCGAAAGGCCTGCTGATCTGACTGTACTGTAATCTTCAAGGTTGTTTCTACTCCACTTCCCAAGTCAACCATCCAAAAAATGGAAAGCAGTAGGTATCCAACGAGGTATGATGAGCCAGGAACGTATTCATCAAATTTGCTGTTCCTCATTAGTAGCTTCTTTAATTTTGACAGAACAACAATGGTTAATTTGAGCATTTTTCTGGCAAAATACTATGGTGAAAAGTAAAAAAACAACATTTGAGCAACTTGTTCATCGTATCAACATATAACTTAGTATCAATGAAACAACCTGTATATTTATAGTTGCTGTGATTTTTTATCAAACATGACCTAGCTCTATCAGTGATTGTTTTCGAGATATTAGCAGTGAAAATGAAATAGAAATGGTTCGAAAATATATCCAATGAACCTCATTAGAAGCATTTAGTGCAAATGGTGAAGTTTGTTAAGCTTCTTGGCTTATTTTTGCTATAATGTGACACATAATATAGTAATTAGAAAAGTGAAAATACTGAAAAGATTTCAGATTCCAGAGTATGTATACACAATCATATTGTTATGACTGACACCTTTCAAACTCATTATCATTATATTTTTCATGCAAAATTTACATATTGAATTTTTGATAATTGTGCATGCATAATGAAGTCTCTCTCTCTCTGGGTGAAGGTGAAATTTCCGGCAATGATGTTACCTAATACGTGGTTTTATATAAAAAAAAATGCGAAAGAACTGACATTTTCGATAAAATCCAGCATGATGAGAGCATAACCACTTGAAATTAAATTGAATCAACCTTCTATACTCGGAGTGGAATAGGAAACGGCATTTTTTGAGTTTTGGTCCGTGCAAGCAGGTCCGGACCTGTACCTCGGGTCGAATTTTCCGAGCCCACGAGCGCGTAAAGACAGTAGAAGGAGGACTTCCGGTCGGTGAACCCTGAGGTAGTCACTGTTCGATGCAGATGAAGGCCCGCAGGTGGTTATTTGGCGGACGCTCTCCGGAGTCTCCGGGTACCTCCTTCTTCGATCTCTTCGTTCTCGTTTCTACTTCTCGCCGGCCGGCAACTGTTCGATTTTGAATCTGCGCTAACCGTTTGAGAAGGAATATTAATGGCCGGTTTTACGTTAGCGGAACGGCAACCTTCGGTGGAACTGTTCCTTTTTTTAGTTTTCCATGCCTATGCGCCATGGCTTCAATTTCACTATCATAACCTCACTTTTAGTTCGTGACTTGAAAATGTCGTTTAAAATTAAAATTCGTTTAACTTTCGAAGATTCGATTTACTTTTGATTCGTCATGAAAATTTTCATCAAGATTAGCTTGACATTGCTGGAAATGTTGATTTCTTTGACAATTTGCCAAAAACACTTGTATCGCAACATTTGAATGATGTCAGCTCTGTTCTTGAAGGATTTTCAGTTCTATATAGCAAGTTGGGAACATTGATTAGTCAAAATAGCTTTTCTTCGCTGCAATAAATAAATACCATTCCTATTTATGAAAAGAATTATGAAAATTATTCATTCCAAGAAAAATTTCCATTAGAGTGAAATCCACTATTCAAAACAATATAACTTCGAGCTATCTAGTATATCTAGGATAACATAACTGAGTGATTTTCAGGATCAGGATTTGGGGTAAAATACGTATCACAGAATGGAATATGTATTTTTAAATTCATTTTTCGTATATCCTATAGTTATCTCTCCCATATTGAGCCAACGTGAATATCCATCAACTGAATTATTTCATTGCTTAACGATCCTTCCCATTATTCTTCTCGTCATCTTACTTAATTCAATGGCATCGCTTCAACGACGTTATTCTACGAGATTATTATTATGAGAACTTTCGAATCACTGTTATCAATAATCTAAATCTTGAAGCGTGCAGATTTACAATGAGCGACAGGTTTTCAGCTCGCTCTTATTCATTTCCGTTCTCTTCATTTGCAATAACCTCCGGCAATTTCGTGATCACGTGGAATACGATGAAACATCAGGAAAGGTAGTGATGGAAAAGAACAAAATTCAAAAACCAGTGCAACATAAATTCATGTATAAATGTATAGGTTGCACAAGATATAAGGCACGACTAGAAAAAGTTACTAGATTCTAGTCGTGTACTATACTTTTTCTACGACCGCATTCTTTCCATAAAAAAATAGGATTCCATTAAGTTAAAATATGTTTTCCTACAACTGCTATGAAAAGTAGCGTATTTTTCAAAGCAGTTATGAAACGTCAAAATGTTATCGGCGACTACTGAAGACTCTATCTTATTGGTTGTTGATCGTGTTCTCTTTTTACGGTATAGTCAAATCTTACAGTTTTACGTCGCCCAGTGCTTAAATAGACAGTTACATTGTTGGCGACTTGTACAAATTTCGCCATTATTGGTTACATTGGAAAAAATATTTGTAAGTGTCGCTCATGAAAAAAATTTTAACTTTATGGGAAGTAGCAAATGAATGTCACTCGTACGTTATTCAACAATTATTATTTGTCGGGCATGGGAGTTTTTTTACATTACAATTTTTTTTCAAAAACATAAAATGCCGTGTTTCAAGGTTCTGCTTGGAAATTGATGCATGCTCAGTGTATAAGTTTTAATAATGAGTAGTTGCAGTATAAAAAAATTTTGCACAAGCTTTATATGAATGCGTTGAAGAGAAAGGACGGAAAACAGCTATGTATAGGAATGCTTTTATGAATGAAAAATTATCAGTCCGTGAACGAAACTGTGAATCCTTCCTTCTAAGGTGCTGTGGAATTCATGATGTGTATGAATTTTGACGATTATACAGTGGCGTATGCGTCTTCGAATTCAGGCGTTGAAATATTCCAATAAATAACAAAGGCTCGAATACCATGGTTCTTCATAAAGTTAGTGGAAAATAACTGTTTTCGTTCAATCCAGAGGACTGAAAAGAATTGCAAAGCTGTTCTTAGAAATGTCATTCATAGAAGTTGAAGATACTCAAAGACGGGTACGGATGAAAATTTGAAACTCGATTTCTCTCCTATTGAAAGAAATCGTTCCTCATACAACCATATCTAACACATCATATGTAGTTCATGGAAAAACCTTATCGATATTGTTGATGAATTTTATAACCGTTACAGCTAATGTTTTTTATGGTTCAATTGATAGAATAACTGGCTATACAGTGTGGTTCATCAATTTGAAATACTCAGTAGGAATCTAATATTGGAGCAAATATGTTTCTTCGATGAATGCTCAAAATATTGTCGATTTACCAACAGACAATATTCTCGGTTTGATTTTCAATTACCTTCCTAAAATAGTCAATAGGTGTTGAGAACAGAAACCTAGTGGGCTATTCAATAGCTGATCTGTCTTTTATATATTTAATACGCACTCCATGTAACTCGATATACCCTTTAGGAATATCCATGAAATATAAGTTTTCCATTTGAAACCAGTAAAAGAGATCATGTATTGGGACAAGCTGTATAACATTTCCATGCAACAAAAAAAAACTAAAAAACCACCTTTGATTTTTTGAAATTATTTTCAATTAGATCCTCAAACTGTATTTTGAGATAAATCATCACGAACAATTTTGTAAATATAACTGCTATAATAAATCATCTATACTGAGAACTTATCAACAATAAACTCATTCCATAATCACGCGAGCAGTATAGATATTTCTGATACCTTCTATATATGACAGATACGTCATCCATCATGAATTCGTCTCGATAGCGATCATATTAGCTGCGAGTCAAAATTTATTTGTCAATTTTCATAAAATCATTCGTGTTACATGAAATCATTCACATTATCATACATTTCGATGCGAATATAGAACAAGAAATTTTTAAACCACTGGACTAATCATATAAGAAATCTTCACTAATTCATTTTGATAAAACAAGAAGAAATCGAAATTACTGTTATTGAAATAGTGTCAAAAGTTTTGGGAGAGCATACGTGAGTATATTTGACTGTTTCATCGCTCGCATTGGTATGGAGAGAAATAAATATTTAATAAAAAAAGCTATTCATTAGCTTTGATTAAGAAGTTCTGAATAATATTCACCACCACTCGTAGGATCTTTAAAGTTACTCAACCAATTTTTTTTTTTTGAAATATATATAATAGAGAGAACCTATTCTAACATAAAGAAGACTATTTCAGCAAATTTAGCAAGGTAATTTTGCAATTCTATTTCTCCAGAAAAAACTTGAAAAACGATTAGTCACAAATTACATAGCCCCAAGACTATTTTGTCAGGTTCCACAGATTATCAGAGACATAAATAATACTTCACTTCACAAAAAAAATAACAATTGGTTGCAAGATTTATCTGTAGAAGACATGGTTAAAATAAGTAATTATTCCACGTGATTCATTATTATTCATCATAACCGAAGACAGTTATATTGGTACTAATCCTCACGTAGCTTATTTTTCATGTTTTTCCATATGTACATATTTAACTGCATTTCAATGTTTTTTTTTTTATTATGTTTCAGTGTAGGTACCTTATCGGATCTCCTACATTATTTCAGTAGATAATTCTCTAAATTTATATTCATACATTTTCATATTTTAATATTTTTTATATTTCATCATTATTTTTTTATTCAACATTTTTTACGTTTCAAGATATCTACATTTTTGCATTGTCACATTTTTCTATCTTTTCATTTTACATTGTTACATTTATACCTTTATATTTCACTGTGATTTAAGTAAGGATATGCCACAACAAGTTTTCTTCGTGGGACATCTCCGATTTATTATCATTTTCTATATTTTATAATACATGTATATGCATATAAGTTTTAATGAAATGAATCTCATTTATTATTTTCATTATATTATAATTATGCGATCTGGATTTTGATTAAAATTTTTGTTGGTTCCTATGTGTTTCGGTCCAAAAATCACGAAGTTGATAATATTATGATGAGGAAATCAACACTTTTCGAGATATTTCACTTCGACCTCCACAATTACACCTTCTTTTCTTGGACGCCTTAGAAAAAGATAGTACAGATATCAACTGAACACTATCAGTATTTTTTCAATTCTTCCATTCTGTATTTTCCTTATAATCTTGGGTATGATAAATATTATATAGTTTTGGGACAAATAAATAAATGATCTCTTACAAACCGTTTTCAACATTTATGTAACTTTGTAATGATTAAATTTTCGGGTTGAATAGTGATGAGTTGGCCTTATACACCAGTCATTTTGGCTGGTTTTGTACAAAAATGGTATATAAATGAATGGTAAATCTTGTGTTGATGACCTTTTTCTTTCTTTTCCAGACGACATCGAAAGGATCAGCCAACACCTGGTACAGCTATCGAAGAAGCAAGGCTCCAACGACAACATATCGGTGATCGTGGTGTTTCTTCGGGAACCTTCGAAGATAGCGGCCGAAGCCTGTTGGGCGGATCGAGCCGACAACGAAATGGAGGCGAGCCTCGAGAACGCCAACAACCCGTTCGGCATACAAAATTGTGCCACCAATGACAACAACATTCTATCCCAGAAATCATCCGATGGCCTACTGTTGAATTTGACTGATAGTTTCAAACGAAATGGTGAGTATGACCAGGTTCAGGCTCCATTGCTCTAAAGATTATAAACTGGGGGCGATTGCAAAATTCTCGACGCCATCTGGTAGTGCTTCTATTGAAACGCGACATTATCAGTGGTTATTCCTGTATATTATTTTTTTATCCTACTGAAGGCTTCCGAAAGATGCACTGCAGCCAAAGACTTATTGAATTATATTCTTCTAGTTGCGTTACTCTCCTGATGTTTAGTGTTCACAATTGCACAAATTGTGTTCAATGGTCTCAGGATTCAAATTTGGTCACCTTGATATAGCCCCATCTTTTGGTAATGTGTTCTCACAAGCGCATGGTTTGTCAGGAGATTTGTTAATAATTTTATTTGATCTCCATTCAACATCATATATCGTCAGTTCGATTTCACAAGGGACAATACATTTTCGCACCAGAACCTTGCTCGGTACCTTGTTCTCTAGTGAATCTTCATGCCACTTCCTTTGATCTGAGATCAACACCTGAAATTGTTTCTCAAAAATATATTTAAAGAGAGATCTCTTGGGATCTGTAGAATGCTGGCCCCATTGAAATGTAGTGGTATATTTTTACCAATAGTTCTAGTCTAGTCTAGTCTGCCTTAAAATCTTTCAAAAATATTCAATTAGGAGTTAATTATGCATAATTGTAAAGACTTGAATGGAAACATAAGATAACTGACTCATAACGACCAAGATGATGACAATAGTTATTTGTTTAACTAGGCAGCAAAGTAGTAGATTGACTGCCGATGCTGAATTCATAGCCGAGCGCAGCGAGGCTAGGAATTCAGCTAAGGCAGTCAATCTACTTTGCTGCCGAGTTGAACATATAATTTTTTCTCCGATTGTTCATAATGATATAGGAGGATATTGTATTTGCAAATTATTACAATTCCCACAATCTCTTTATTGGAATGGTTGGTTGCCATGGAAATGTTTTATTCCCATGGAAATGTTTTATTCCCATTGAGTATAATCACTTTGCTGCCTAGGCAGGAAAAGTAATACTTTGCTGATTGATATGTGTCAGCAAAATTAATATTTGCTGCCTATCGGAGAAAATAGTTATTTGTTTAACTAGGCAGCAAAGTAGTAGATTGACTGCCGATGCTGAATTCATAGCCGAGCGCAGCGAGGCTAGGAATTCAGCTAAGGCAGTCAATCTACTTTGCTGCCGAGTTGAACATATAATTTTTTCTCCGATTGTTCATAATGATATAGGAGGATATTGTATTTGCAAATTATTACAATTCCCACAATCTCTTTATTGGAATGGTTGGTTGCCATGGAAATGTTTTATTCCCATGGAAATGTTTTATTCCCATTGAGTATAATCACTTTGCTGCCTAGGCAGGAAAAGTAATACTTTGCTGATTGATATGTGTCAGCAAAATTAATATTTGCTGCCTATCGGAGAAAAAATGTTTTGTCCAATTTATCATAGAAAGAAACTTTCATCTTTCGATTATACAGCGTGTTTAAGAATTGCTCGGCAATATATAAGATACTTATTCTCTGGTACAAAATAAGGAAAAGAGTTCCTTTGAACATGTATCCGATCCCGATTATTAGCGGAGTTACAGGGTGTTGAAAATAAAAAAAAAAATTGATCATATTGTGCTTGATCTACTGTGAAAGTAATAGGTGCTGCTCAATATGAAAGTGAATGTTTTCCAAATACCATACAGAGTGTTGCATTTTCCGAGGTCTCTGGTGAATTTTAATACATTTCTTCAACCTATTACCTAAATTTTGTCCCTCTTGACTTTTGGTCGAATTCCGTTCACTTTCGTCAGAAATTAATTGAATTGTAAATTGGCTAAAACTTATATACTCTGAAATGTTTATACCATTTTGATATTCGATATTAATTAAAGCATCAAAATAAGAAAAAGAGAAATTTATTAACAAATGTTTAGGGGAATTGTTCAAAGTGGCTTCCGTTTTGTTGAATGCAACATTGAGCACAACGAATCCATGATTCTTTGGCACTTCGTATAAACACCCTGTAACTCCGCTAATAATCGAGATCGGACACAACTGTTTTCCCTTTTTTTGTACCAAAGAATACGTACCTGAAATATTATCGTGCAATTCTGGAACACCTTGAATAATCATTCTCATATTTTTACTGAAATATATACTATTTCGCCACTTCCTCGATAACTCTTATTGTCACATAAATGCACACTGAATCTCTCTAAGGATGAGAACCAGGAAAGTTCAAGACATCCTTTTTTTTTCGCAGGCTCTGAACCATCCCCCACGAACGACATTTTCGACAAGCCTAACGGCAAGCGACGAGCACCAGGAGAATTCGACGAAGACGACGACGACGACTTCGGTCCGGAGACCGACGTAGACGCCCAAGACGATCTGGCTTCTCCCTTCGCGATCGCCGGTGTACATCAGCTCGAAGACGAACTCGACGAAGGGGTGCTCAATCCGTTCGTCGAGCATCAGGAGAAGGCGGCTCAGGAGATAGAGCGGAATATGAAGCAGCTAAGGGAATTTGAGGAGGAAGAGGAGGCGGAGAGAGCGGCCAGGGAGGAGGCACCCACGCCGCCTGCAGATGCTGGTGAGTTTATACCACCATCAGTATTGGTATAATAATAATAATATAGTTTATTCACCGAAAATAATTTTTACAGAATAAGAAATTTACAAAATACTCAACAGAATGTAAATAAACGGAGAAACCCACAGTATCACAGATTGAGTGTGGGACATTTCTTAAGTTTTTTAGGTATCTATAAATGAGTATGCATATGCAACACAATAAAAAAAAAAATAATTCAGAAATCACTAATGAAAAGCAAAGTATATTAGGTGTTGGTTTTGAATAGGAGAGATTCACAGATTCACACATTTGCTTCACACCTGCTTCAACATCTGAAATAATGAATATGAAATATCATGTGATAGCATGAGAGAACATCAATTTCAAAAACGATTCTTTTCGAGATGTCAGAACTGTTAACATCCGGTGCGAATCAAAATTTGCCAGAAGTACTATTTTTGTGGCTTTTGGGGTTATCTCATTCAGTTTCGTCCCCGAGAAAAAAAAATGTATTCCACTATACAGGGTTTTTCCTGCGCACGCCAATATCTCGAAAACGAAAATATAAATCGATTGCAACGACTTTGAAATTACGCGCATGTGAAAGTACATGTTATTTATATAACTCATTTCCGAGCTAAACCGGTTTTTAGTTAACTTTTTGATTGACAAAAAAATGGGATTACTCATGATTTAAAGAAAATGCCATTCACTTTACTCATATCTGATCAAACAAATGAACAAAATGCTTATTGCAATCAACAAACGATAAAACAAATCACAAATTTTGTTCAAAATTATGTCCTTCTGCTCGACTACAGCTTTCAAAAGCTTTGACTATATGAGCTTTGGTCGCTTGTAGGAGCGTTCCGCTTGTAATAGCGGCACACGCTGCACTAATTTTGTTAATAAGATCAACCATATCATCGATTGGTTCTTCATAGACAACGTCCTACATAATTTTGATGATTGTTAATCGAATAACATCAACCAAATATTTTTCCGGGCAAGATTTCTTCCCAAACTTACCCCTTAAACTTGAGAGGAATTTGTTATCGCTGGAACTTTTCAAAATCATATCTCGACAAATGTGAGATAATTCATTAAGTAATAATGAAATGTGAATATTTCGATTTCATTCTGTTTCGATCATTCACCACGAGGTCGAGTGATAACGAATTTCTCTCAAGTTAATGAGGTAAGTTTGGAGATGAATCCTACCCGGCTAAATATTTGGTTTAAATAGTTAGTAGGCGTCGAATTTTTCAAACTGTGAAAATAATCTACTCGACCCCATCTATTGACTACTTTTTACAGAAATTGAATATTTCTATTCGTTTTCGAGATATTGGCGTGCGGAGTTCTAAGTGAAAAACCCTATATACTGAAATAAAAACCTCATATTTCAAGGTTGTTGTAGATTTAGTTATAGTTTTTTTTGTTTGCTTACGAAGTGAAGAAATTCAATAAATAACAATCGGCAACGCTGTTAAACATTTTTCTGGCACTGAATTCAATTATGTTATCTTATATTCTGGATTTTTCCAAAATTTAGTTATCTTGCCTATTCACTTCACAACGTTTCCCATATTTCGTTTACTGCCTTTTGATAACGATAACAAGTAAAACCAAAAAGTTATAGCTAACATCAAATATTGAATAATGAGTACATTTTTTGTTCAGATGAAAGTAACCTTGATTCACATTTCAATTGAGCAACTGACTGAGTCACTAAGTGTGATGGCTACTTTGTACGCTGACTCATAATGCTACTGTGATCTAATGTAACTAGCAAAAATAACGTGAAATGTTTCCGTTAAGGATGAATTCTATTTCAACAATTTGAAAACTATTGAATTATCGCTTGCATGACCTCAAATGTAGACAGAAAAGGGGGAAGCCCTAGACGGTCGCTGATAGACAACAACAGATGTTCGTTTCAGGGTCACGTTTCCATTCTGTCTATTCGTTGGCCTTCCGCAGAAATTATCGAGTCGTATATAGGTTTTCATCTATCAGAAAATCTTTCAGAATTGAATTCTGAAAAAATATAAAATCCCGTTGATAATCTGAAAATCTCCTTGTGCATAATTTTCTTCATAAACGACAGTCTGTCAACTGTCATGGATAATAGATATTCGAGGTTACGGGCAAAAAATGTTCTACTGAGGAATGGATATCAATACTTAATATTCCCTGTATATTTTCAAATTCTTAGATCTCGATGTTATGTCTAAAAATATCTGAGTATACCACCGGTAGTTATCGAGAAAAAGTATGGTCCGGAAGTAGATTATCATTATGAATTCAAACCCTCACGCGAATAACCCGTCGTATAATGTTTATCTTTAGTCTAGTTGGGGTCATGAGATAAAATGTGAATTCTTGAAATCACCATTCATTTATCATATATTTGTAGTATCTTATATTTTGCATGCTGAGAAACTATCACTAGTTGTTTCAATATGAAACTAAAATCATTTGAACTCTGCTAGGGTATTCCTATGTATTATTATATCAAATACCTTAAAGAATATACTGAGTATTTCGCTAATTATCACTGAAAAAAGAAATTGGTCGAATCAATAAAACACTATATGTTTATGTTTTTGTACAACTTCCTATCAAATTTCTTCAATAACATGATACATTCATCATCTACTCATCCTGGGGAAACATACAAAATTCAGTATTTTTGGAATATTCAGATTTCATCATCAGTTAATTAACTGTCAAACCACAGAACTATTTATGCGAATGTCGGATAGAATTTACATGCATGTTTATAAGATGAAAAATGTTGCATTTTTTATGTAAATATGAAAACGAATTAACGCTATATCCTTTCTTAATATGGTATGTGTTTTGCAATAAAGTTTTGCAATAAAGATGTACAATCTTTTTCGAAAACGTTCAAGAAAAGAAGGTAAAAAACTGGAATATCTAGAAAAATATCAATTTCCCCACGTTGTTATTTTGGATCAAATAGATAAGTACCAACATTTTCATCAAAGTCCTGTTATAATGATGACAAGTATAAGAAGTTGTCATCCTTTTCTTCATGATTATGTCATACTTCATATGAGTAATTTCACACATTTCTCCAAGCTGCCTCGTGATGGTATCGTGCGTCTTCATATCAATATCTGTACTTAATTCATTATCCAACTTTGTCTCAATTCATTTGTGCCCCTACCCCATAAACCCTCCTATCACAAAAAAACTAAGTACTCTGCTATATGCAAATGTCATATAATTATCTCATAACTTTCAAATAGACGATGACGTCCTGCTTCATACCGATCTGGTCGCATTAGGGGTGCGAATTTATTTTTAATCCTTCATTTCCTCGCTGCCCCCTCGTTAAGCACGACATGTCGCTGTACCGATCCCGTTTCATGAATGTCAATGGGGCGGGATAATTGTGTCGTATTGCCCCTGTGTTGTCGGATAATGAAGTGTTACCATGGCTGCGAACTAGTTCGTCGCCTCTATAGCCTACAGCTTTGATGAAAATTTCACACCCCGACAAAATTTCCCGTGAAATTTTTCAAACTTGGTCCCCCTAAGGTGTGAAGTATATTTTTAATGATTTTGTCATTGCTATGTGTTTAAGGAAGATCATGCAAGCACAAATTGAAACGAAACTGGAATTAGCACTTCGTAATCAAGAAAAACCTGCAGCATTTTGATTTTGATAAAATACTCACAGATCGATCGAACCCTGACATAAGATCTAATTTCCTTTGTTTATTTTATTATTTCAGGAATTATTCATCAACATTTTGACCCAAAGTATGATTCGATAATATTATCGTGGGAATATCAATACTTCTTGAGATATTCCACTCTGAAGTCTAAAATTTCACCTTTTTCTTTGTGGAAATTTTTGGTCAGCTTGAACACCTTCCTTTTATAGTTATATCATCAAGGAAGCGTTCATAATATTTTTTTTATTTATAAAACTTCTCACGAAAGGAGACATCCTGTAATGTTCAGAGAACATCGTGAGAAGCTAGGGAAAGGAGGTAGGAATTGGTGTTCTTTTTAAATTTCTAAAGGTCATATGCAGTATATTTCAATTATTCTGATTTTATAGCATATGATCATAACCATGCCGTTGACCATCGATATTTGCAAAAAACTGTGACCAAAAACGTTGAAGGAAAATAATATAAGATTTCAAACTTTAGAGTCGATGATCTCGAAAGGTATCGATTTCCTCCACGATAATATCAAATCTGTGTTCCCTGGGTCAAATTGCCCACATAAACTTCCTTAGGAATTCGGATCGCATGAAATTTTCCTTATTTCTCCAGTTCATTTCGAATAATTCACATTTGGTATTCTGAATATTTTCAAACCCAATTGAGAGGTCTCAATTTGAGCATCTGGTATATCAAAATCAGAATATAATCACGTCATTTATCGGTTGTCTTATTTGACGTTTGAAGTATAGGAGAGTAGAGAATGGCGACAGAACCAGGCAACTCCCCGGAATCTGAACAGAAACAGAACTATGTCGTACCTAAAAACGTCAGTACGATCCGAAACGAATGTCTCAACTTATGCCACGACCTGAACAGCCTCAAACAGAAAATCGAGGAGAGCCTGAACGCCCTCGACAAGAACGATGAAAAAGTGACCGTTCTGAATTACAAAATGTACCAAATCCGGTACAACTATTCGGAGAAAATCCACGAACTCATCGACCGGAAACGCCAGCTCGAATCGAACAAGGCGACCGAGTCCGAGCTGTCGTTGAGCTTGGTGGCCAACGAAATCGAAGATTGCAAAAACCAGCACGACGTGGAGCACGACGCCACCAAGCGACTCATGGTGGAGGCGCAGGAAGAGTACGAAGAAAAACTCGGGATCCTCGACACCACCTTGGACATTATGAAGAGCAAATTGGAACATCTCTTCCTGCTGATCGAGGCTCGCAAAGCCGGAGAGTCCAGCCAGGAGCTGCTCCATGACACCGCTCTCATCTCCCAACTCGGGGAGTACGAGCAGTTCGTCGACTACTACACCGAAATACAGACGGTCGGTTGGAGCAGAAGGAAGAACGTCAAAGTCCCCACCGACGTGAACGGCTTGAGGTTCACCGACGAGGGTCTGTTGGTCACCGAGTCGGGCAACGCGCTCTCCTACGAGGACGCCGTCAACCAGAACCTGCTGCACAACATGCACCCCATATTCTCGACGATGAAGCTGGACATCACCCCGGAGCGGGTGGCCAGCTCGTCCTCAGCGACGAAGACCAGCAGCGGATCCAGCCGGATGAGCTCCGAGGACGTGGCGTACCTCAAGGAGCAGTTGGGCACTCCGCTGACGTTGGCTCTGGCGGAAATATCGGCGGTGCAACCTCGGGATCCGATCCACTACCTGGGGCACTGGCTCTTCAAGTACAGGTACAACGAGGAGGTGGACGATCTCAAGAGGATCGAGATTGAGCAGCTGACGGCGGCGAGGGATAAGTTGGCGAAGGAAAAGTGGCACGCGTTCGTCGAGGCAGAAGCTAAGGCGGCAGTCGAGGATATGATTAATAGAGTCGAAGAGGAAGTCATTAGGAACGAGTTTCTGAGGATAGAAAGGGAATTGGAAGAGGAGGAGGAGGAGAATTTGGAGGACGAAGCTAGGGATAAGTTTGTTGGATTCGGTGGAGAAGAATCTTATTAGCTGACCATTTTTAATAAGAATCTTTTTGGAGTTGTGGCGATGAACCATTTCAAATCAACAATAAAAATCAGAAAACTTGAGATGACAATTTCAGTATTACTGAAAAGGAAGTCCTCTCCATGACCCATCCTTAGTTCAGATTCACTTGACTAAGAATCGACCTGGCTCAAGTTAATCGTTAAAAATCATACTTGCATTGGCTTCATTGAACCATGAAGTATGTTTTTTTTATTCCATATATCTATTTTTGAACAAGGTAATGTTGATCTTTGACATGATCATTGTTGAAGAATTTATATTTCTTTTCAAAATGAAGGTCAATAAAATGAGATTATAATAATTGATTTTGTTATACTGTATATTCTTCAAAGTACTACTTTTATTGGTACTTTCCTGATCACTGATCATAATCTTATACTATACTCATAACTAAGGTTATCAACCATACCAAATTTATATACATAAACCTGAATTCCATGAAATTCCTATCGACCCCAATTTCAGGCTACTTCGAAGTGATCAGATTGCCAACCTACTTTGAATTGACATTCAATAAAAGTCAACAACAACCGCGAGATAGTTGTTTTGTTCTGAATCGTATTTTTTGGTAATGTTTGAAATTATGTAGCAATGGGGCAGACCACTAATTTTTTCAAAAAGTACCATTCATTAATTTTTTTTTAATTTTTTATTCGGTCTATATCATTAATAAAATAGACGGAATTTATTTCGAATAGACAATTTCATGCGCCATTTTCAAAGGTTGCTTTCATTGGTGTAAGTGTAACGCAGTGTGACGTGTTAGCCCTACAAGCTCATCGACCTTGAGCTGACCAATCATAGATAATTGTTCCATGCTAAATCTTGCTGTGTTGCCGCACCAAAATACCACAACTTATTCTCGGAATGAAAGATGTAAAAGAATACAATATAAATGATATTTTTCCACAAATTATCAAGAAATGGTATACGTTTTTGAGAAAATATATCGAAGGAATAAGGAGTCATCCACAAGTAAACTTGACAACATTACAGTGGTGTGAGCAAAAGATATATAATGGAAACAGACAAAGATAGACTCAGGGTGTAGCACGTCATAGGCTCATAGCACCGCCCACTTATTTCTAGCGTTTTTAAATTTCGAATGAAAATGCCAATTTCAAAACGCTGTAGAATCTATATGCTTTGATATTGGATATACACTGATTAAGAGAGGTTTGGAAGGATTCCATCACTTAGTGGTCTTCCCTATTATCTGTTATTATATGCAGCTGAATACTTATAAATAGATGCGTTCATGCAATACATTTTAAAAATCAATTAGGTGAAAATGCGCATATGATTCATTAATCTGTCGAAACTGTTAGAGCATATGATGTGTCTGTGTTTATTTCGTTTTCTAACCCATACTCACGAATAACCTGCCTCAACAATTAGAGCAGAGTATTTTCAATTTCACCAGCTTACTTATACAAACTTGAAAAAAAAATAAGAAAAAAGCAGGGGATCATGTTGAATTCATGATCTCGCCACTTCCCTTCAACCTTTGTTCGAATCTCCGCCACTGGTTATGTCATTGGACGTCTTGGAGACATTTATTTTAGTTGACTTCGTGTGTTAATGAACCCTACGTGCATCAAAAGTGCATTCCCGAAATAAAGTCTCAAGACACTTAGTTTAGTTCTATGTCTGGATGGGACAGATGTAGTTAGATATCTTGTCGGGTTACGTGTGTTTCTGTGATATTTTCAGTTGGTGAAAATACGGTGCTGGTTCGTGTTTCAGAGTGGCATCAAACGGAGATCGTAGGGTATGTTGATTCCATTTGAACACTCTAGGAGTTCGATGAATAATCAAAAGCTACCCACAAACTCCTTTCACCTCTTGGCATTTTTTTTTTTTCGAAAACAATTACCCATATACAGTCGGCGGGTATTCTTAATTGAACACTCGTGAAAAATTAACCGTATGTTGGGAACGGCATTGTTCTCAAAGTTATCCAATACCAGACAGTATTTTTATCATTTGACAAAATTAAATCACATTAGGTTTTTTTATGTGATGAATATCTCATGAAGCATGTAATTTAAAGGACGAGCAAACAATTATGTTAAACGTTTTGTAAGGTCAATAATGTAACGCAAAAAAGTTTTAAAACTGTTTGATTTCATTTTTGAAAAAATACCTCATCAAATATTTGATATCATTATATCTCAGATAGAATGACAAGCAGTTTTCGTTGACAGAATACAAGGGGTGCCATTTCGATAGGGAAGCTACCAGAAGGCTGCCAAATGATGATAAATAGATTTTCATTAGTATTTCAATGCCGATTACCGGTACATATACGAATCCTTTTTCTATTTCTTTGAAAATTATGGATATATTGATGAAGTTCCGTTTTGAAATATCCAATAGGAAGCTATTTATTATAGTCAACGTATGTTCAGAAATCGAGAATTTTGATCATTACATAAAACGGAAACTGTCAACTGTCAACTCAATTATTCAATCGAAATTAGCTCCAGAAAATAGAATAAAACTGATGTACACAATGGTTAGTGCTGTATCTCAGGAACTATTGGTCGAGAAATGTGGTGAAACCATTGAACTTATGGTCATGTTTCTAGGATGCCAACTAGAGGGAGTAATCGTCTCATTGATTTTTCATCAAAATATACCTGGTAAACTGGCGAAATACATGTATACATCTTCAAGTTGACCTTGCATGGAGTCGATATAAAAATTTCATAATTTCATACTTTTTCGATTACACTATTCTCATTTCACAGTATATGTACACAGCAGTGCTTTTCTCTCTCTTTGATATGCGTGAATGAGGCTCTCAATTGAGCAACAAGATTTTTTTCACCAAAAACGATTCCCCAGCGTTGGGCGTCTCAACCCTTGTCCACCCTGTACATGCTGAAGAGAAATTTCCATGCACGCCCCATCTTAATATGTGGATACATGCTCTTCTAGGAATAACAATCATCTTCATCGTCAGTTAGCGATCATAATGCCTCAGTTAGTAGTTTCCCTGTTGAATAAATAATTACTTTCTTAATGAGAAATGAGCAGATTGTTAGCCTCGTGGTTCTAGTTTAAATATTAATATACAATGGCGGAATGTGCGAATGCGAACTACTCCATAACTTTGGAATTTATCGAGACGTGCAGGGGCGGACTTAGCAGGGTGTCTGAAAGAGGTATTTCCAGACATCTGTACTTTCTTTCAATTTCATGAGTATTATATAAATTTTGCTTCTTGAAATGAGTATTGCTTTATAATGGATTTCTGAATCAAGACCACATGCACCGATTCGATATTGTATGAATCAATCTATACCTTTTTCCATTCTCACTGGAATTACAAATCGTCAAGAATTGTTCCCAGAATTCAGTTTTGAAGTTTCTCTATCGAGAAAAAACCCCATGCATAGTTAATCTCATTTATAATAATGAAATTGCAAAAACTGATGTTGCTATTAAAACAAGAATATTTATAAATTTTTCTATTGAATTTTCAATCCGTGATCATTTATCAAAATTTAATGATGATCGTTTCAAAATATCAACACATGCTATCACGTATAAGATACAAAAAATTACATCAACTTCTGGTTCTATTGAGAATAATACGTTATTTAGCGATATTTCACGTAAATAAATGTTTAGAATTTCATTCCAAATATTTCAACGAACGAGTTTATTCTTGTATTCTTAGAGCATCCTATTCCCTTCACGATTTGATGAAAAAAAATGAATGCATCTCTTCTTTACTTACTCCTTAGAGACTGCTGTCTTCAAAGAACCTTGCTGTTCTATAATGAATAGGAAAATATCAAGCATAACTAACGTTAATTAGAGAGCAGAACTCTTTGTACGTGCTTCCAACCATGGAATCAGAATATAGAGAAGTCCTATCATCCTTTTCTTTTCCCTCGATAACTTTTTATTTCTGATTTATTTTGTCACGATATGCCGTCAGTGCAAAAAACGTTGATAGACTCTGAATGTATTCGAATGAAAATTTCACATTCAAACAGACAGGTGACAACCTCCACAACAAAATTTGGCATCTTTCTATCTTTCTCTGATTCATTTCGCTCTACATGTATGGTTTTCATTGAGGTAGGAATGTAATTCCGAGCTACCAACCCTATCTAAAGCGATCACGAAACGGACCCCGAAAACCATCCATTGTTATGTATCAAGATTTTGTAAACGAACGAGGGTTTCCGAAAAGGCTCAATAAGGGCAAGAAGAACTTATCTCGCTCTCGTTTTCTCTTTCTCCCATTTCATGTAGTAAAGTTTTCCATTGAGAAAAATGTAATGTTTGCATACCTATGCATAGAACAAGTCACAAGTAGCGTTCGAACTGAAGGAATGTAACTGTTCTATCATTGTGCACCGATTAACAATCAAATTATTTTTATTAGTTAGTGGAACTGAATTGAAACATTGTCTATCGGGATTGTTTCATGAATATCCTGGTACTTGAGTTGATTTCGAAAATAATAATCCAGATTCACTTTGTGCAACATTATTCATTTATTTTGGAAGTATCTGATTATATCATCCACATCAATTTTACAATTAAACTAATGTTATCTACATTATCTAATAAAGAATAAGATATATTTATTAGTTATTCAATTTGCTAAAAGCTATGATATTTCTAGTATACTGTGCATCAATTTTCTGATTATTCCTAAAAATGGTTTCGAAACATTGAGGTTTGAGAACATTTCGCATTCAAATTCAGCACACGCCAGGAACCGAGAATATTATTTTTCAAAAATGTTCGTCCATTCGACATTCGTACTTGTATTGCGGAATCCGGCCCTGTTTCTTTATGCAATAAGCAATCGAAATAGGGAGCGTGGACAATTTTTGGACATTCAAAGACGTTCGAAGGTGAATACTGTCAATCGACTCCCACGCGTTTACTTGCCAAACGACGAGAGGTCGTACAGTATTTTTTTTTTTTGAATTATTATATCGTTGACGGTGATGAAAATGTCGGTATTGGCAGTCCGCACCTGGCACAATTGTAGACGGTGCGTGAGTCTGCGCCGTCGCATTTCCCGCTATTCGCGTAGTTGCCAGTTGTTGTAGTTTGTAGTATATTCTAAGACTCATTGCAGGACAATTGAAATATTGGATTTCAAGTTGATTTTTTTCCATTTCTGGTTTTCAGGAATCAAATTATATCAACACCTTTTGAATCAAATCAAATGATATGAACGATGATGAGAGTCCTGATTATATTATATTATTCACCTTCAAGATTGAATAGATAATGGGAACATTTTCATTTTTAACTTATCTCATATTTTTATATCGAGATTAGATATCAATAGCAGATATACATGATTCATTTCTCATTTGCATCAATTTTCATTTGATGATGTCATACATATTGTATAATTTTAGGTCGTTGGTATAATGACGTTGAAGTTTGGCACATTGAAAAATGACAGCTCAAAACAATTTCCATCTTGATTCACAATCCAATGTGATGTAATTACAATTGTTTCTTCGGTTTGTAATTCCAGGTAATGTAATCATCAAGATATCGTTTTCTATATCGATACGCTGAACTAAAAACTCATTCAGACGAAGATAGTGACAGTTATGAAGTTATATCCTATATATGCTGCACGATTATATTTCAATCGGAAAACGGCTTTTGAATTTGCAAGACAAGTTTATGCTCATAATTGGTACCAAAACATCATCGATTTCAGTTCAACTTATATGTGAATATAATATGCAACTCTGAACGACGTCAAATTTACTATGAATATTCTTATACCAGCTTAACTCGGTTGATGATATTAAAAAAAATGTACATTCTATAATCTCAACAACGAAATTCTGCGATAGAGTTCCGTTCTATCACTTTTCCTTGGTAAATGTTTCAATATATGCAACAATGAGAATGTAAAGAAGAAAGTATAGGACATCGATCACCAAGGACGTGGCAACATTGCGCCCAACCCGACCAGTCAGTCTTACACCGGCTTGTGAAGATTACATTTTAACGTTCTTATGGTGTGAAGTGCCTGTTTATCAATATTTACATGTGTTTTTTGACTGTTTTGTGATATCTATTATATATTATTGGCAAATAAGGTAAAGTACTCCAATTATTCACTCACGGTATTGTGAATGGTGGTGATTAAATTATCCATTTATGAAAACCTTGCCAAACGGCGTGATATCGAACACGTCCATGATATCACGTCTTCCTTGGCCTTCTCTCAGTTTATTTGTGATTTGATCCTACAATTCTTTAGGTGAAGAAGTGAAATAGTTATTGCACTTTTGTGGTATCACTATGGCGAACTCTGTCTTCTACAGACTAGTGAAATTATCTCAACTCGTGTAGGTAATGTATTTCGTCGCAATTGAGATTATTTTTGGCAATGCATTCAAATTCATCACGTTTGTTACGAGACTAATCAGTGGCAGTGCATTTTTGTTGAATGCGTAATTAATAATAACCTTCGACTACCTAAAATGCTCCACTATTGAGTCTTTATTTTTAAAGTGATGACTGATGACTCAATGTAAAGCTAATTGTCAATATAATTGCGATATTTATAAACTCTACATACCGATTATGGAGAAGGAAATCGCTTTGAATTCATTCACAATTCTAGTCGTGTATTTAAGGGACATAACCCCTTTTACTTCTACCTACCTTGAAATGAAAGAAAAATCGGATACCCTTCAAATCTAGGACGAAAGAAGTCTCCCAGGATTGAAATGTCTATTATTATTTTGTTCCCCCGATTTCAGGTCTGAATTGAAATTCAGTAATGTTATTTTTATGTTCAATCAAATGACTTTGAATGAGTTCTTGACGTCATAATACTTTGCTATCATGATTTATTATATGAGATAAACATCACCTTATTCATGAGTGAATTCAAGAATTAGCGAATGAGTGCATACAATTGCAATGTTCACAAACTGAAGTGATATAATGATAATCATGTTGAAGATGTCAAAACTCTCGATAGAAATATATGTGGAAAGCAATATTTTGACATTGACATTAACTTTTGTCACTTGATTTTCGAAAATTCAACAGTTGAAAGTTTCCTAACGCTACTGTGATATCATTAAATCATTAAAATTATTCGGTACGTTATAAATTCTTTGGTTTGAAATGTAAATTGAGCTGATACGTTCTTGTCAACATAATTTCAATGTAGGCAACACATCCTACACTTGGTGTAGTGATACGATGCCGAATTTGGAAATCTTAATTAACGATTGACTTATACAAATACACCATTTTCTAAACCTTCATTTTAAGCTCTAGTACAATATTCGAGTTTATCAAAGTTAAGATAATTTAGGCTTGTATTTATCGAATGGTTTGTAGCACGAATATTATAATTTACAGTTTTTCATTTATCGCCCCACCCTTACGTGTGTCAAACTGAAATTTCGTGTGGTAGGACGTTCCTTTCTTGTGTTTGTCCCTATTTACCCTATCTATCGATCGACATGTCCAACGGGATTGTCTGCTGCTTGTCCACTAAGAAAAAAGTGTTCAGTGAATTTGTTGGTAGAAGGGAGTTCTTGAAATTACCGCTAGGAGACAACAATTGGGACGCAAAGAGATATGCAAAATTTATCGTGTACTTACTTTTAAATATTTTGGAATTCTACGTTGTCGACGCCTATGAACAGTCGACGCCCTTTAGCAACGATAGGGGTAGAAGGTGATGCTCAACAAGTGTCATCAGTTCCCACGGCTGGGTAATGACAAACGACAGAATGATTCGTAATTGTTTGGGAACAAAGCCTGGGCGGTGGGCTTTTGTCAAAATAGAATGGAACGATTCGGGGTGGTGACATACATCTTGAAAATGTATGCTTCAAAATACAAACGCGGTAGAAACAAAATAGGTACAGGTTTCGAAATATCTTGAAGAATTTATTTACAATCAAAATCAATCTCCTGATACAAAGTGGTTTTTTCGATGATCGCGGTGCTCATGTATAGAAAATATCCTTGGACAATTTTCGTGTTCAACGATTCACAAAATCTAAGAATAATAGTTGCGTAACCTTGAGGTATAATTTAGTTAAACCTGATTATGGTTTTATTCTGCTGATATCTGCTTTGTCAACATTTTTCATGGGATCGCAAATATAACTATTCCTTTAGATTTCCCGATTCACTTTTTGCTAACGTAATAATAATAATAATAATAATCGAACCCTTGTTATAGTTTACCGTTATTTAAGCGGTAGCGTTAAATGACTAACGTTGAGGTCACTCAAACTTGAAATGTTGATTGCCGAACCAGTATTTCTTCAACTTTTTCATTATGTTTCCTTGAACCCAATGAAAAATCGAAAATCTAATCTGGTTGCATATTTATTGAATTCTTGATATTCTACTCACGCTTTTCGCAAAAAAAATCTGTAGACATGTATAATTATCATATTTGGCGAAGGAAAGAAATTGCTTGAATTTTTTATATTGCATATTAATGGTTAATTGTACACTTTTTATTCTTGCTTTATAACACAACAGCTCTTTTTATTATTCGTGAATATATTTTCATTATCGTAAATAATAATCTCAAGTTAGAATGTAGGATCTCTGGAAATTGAGATTTCCAAATGGAACACCCAATACCTTATAGATATGTCAAAAATGCGAAGCTATCTATAAGTATTATTCTTTCTTGATTATTTTAATCTACAAAGTTCCCATATATCCGAATGCTTCTGCACTATCTATAGATTCATTATTGAATTATAAAATCGCGAATCACATGTTTATCATCACTACATCTACAACAGAAACCACTATTCATGTATACATATGCATTTTTTTAAATTTAAACATTGTTTGAATTCAAATTTTTTGTTTCAGTTCATGATGTTAGTGGGCTAGTGGAGAACGCAGCCGAAAGTGAATCAGAAGACGAGTGGAACTACGTAAAGGGAGAAGAAGCGAGTAAAGAAAAAGAAGAACTGCAACCGGAGAAAAAGGTACGATGAAATTAATAGATGCTAAAAAGTCAAAAAATTCTCTTACCTCATTTCCATTAAGATCATAATCATCTCTCAAATATATAAACCGAAGTTTTGCTATGCTAAAATGTTGCCGAAGTATAAGAATTTCTTTATATTTGAGTCATCTATTTCAATGAGTCTACAGAATTGGATTGACGTTACATACCATTATGCGTTGATATGTTCAAGGAAGATAATTTTGACTGATTTGATGAATATTCAATACGACAGATGCTAAATCATTTAAAGTTAACGATGGCGAATCTAATTCGTTGGAAACATGAGGGCAAGCAACAATTCAGTTGTCAACACTCTAAAATGATGTCAAATTGATATTCCATTTCATATGATTTCTAGATCAGTGATTTTTCCTCTAGATATATTTCAGTGTGGTATAAATCAAACTATACATGTTTCATCTCAATTTTGGTAATGAGCAGTGACATTGTTCTGGAAAAAATATTTTGACAAGCTGTCACAACTCTCTTGACATAAATATACCATTTCCGGACAGCCCAAAAACACTTTCCGATTGCTCTCAATATCACATTCTCTCGAAACTTTCTATTCAAATTCCCATCGATTAAATCTGTCTTGCCTTTCAGGTTGCCGAAATTCCCGAAGAGGACGACAGCATGTCCCAGTTGAACCCGAACGCTGCCGAATTTGTGCCGGTGTCGCCCACCAGAAGCATCCCGTCGCCCTCGGTGTGCGTCAGATTAATGAACGACCCGGTGATCGCCCAATCGCCGAAAAGGCCCATCAACATCGACATTAACTTGCCGAACCCGACGGAGTTTGAAAGGGAGGTGAAATCGAGGCCGAGCGACGTGGACTCGTACAGCAACGGACACAACAATGATGAGGTAAAGATTGATTAAGGTTTGGAGATCAATAAATTATTATGTAATAATATATCACCAATCATTCGAGATTAAAATTTGAAATTTGGTGGGTAGTAACTATATGATATTGTTCATTTTTTGAAGAGAAAAATTGTATTCTATCACTTCCGGCTAACCGGAAGAGACCTAAACTTTTGATTTTCAAATGGAACCCCATGTATATTTTTCCATTTTCCATCTTCAATAAAAAAACAATATCATATAGTTGCTACCCACCAAATTTCAAATCTCAAATAATTCAGAAGTTACAGTTCTGGTCGATTTTTGTGCACACCTCTGTATACAACCGTTAATCTCAGATTTTTTCATCATTTGACACGAAGAATCTATAACTTGTTATCTAATTCATAATAAATGAATACTATAGGAATGTGTGTCGTATGTAAAAATTCTAAAAATAAGAACAGAGGCACCTGGAATGAACATATCTACTGTGTTAAGTTAAGGCTTAGTAAACATATACATATATTTACTTTGGCAGTTAAAAGATACAGTTTCTTTGAATGTTCTAAAACTCCTATATCACAGTTAGATCCAGACAGTTATATAATAGCTTATGGTCTAGAACAATGGGGGTTATCTGCAAAAGCCCTAGAAGTATTTGTTCTACAAAAAAAAGCAATCAGAATTATGGCAGGTGCATCCTCTGGAGATCATTGTAGGCGATTATTCATACATTTTAATATATTGACAATGCCTAGTTTGTATATTCACCAGACTTTAATATATATCAGGAATAATATTTCAAGTATACCCAAAAACGAACAATTCATGAACATTTTACCAGAAGTTCTTCTCAGCTGCATTAGCCTTGTGGTAGATTGGCAGTTTTGCGGAACCATCCATGTGCTATGGGGTTGAGCTTAGTGATATGTAACATGAAATTGTCCTCAAATATCAATGTGAAATGGAATGGAATTTGAATAAGGATTAATTATTACTCGTTACCGATAACGTTTGAGTTGGTAGGATAACAGGAACAGGCGAATATCGCTGAGTTTCTCCAGATAATGTTATGATATAATTGATATCTTGTAACTTTGATTTCCATGAAACAAAAAAAATCTTAGATTTTATATCCTACCGGACAAGATGACGCTTATACAAAAGGCATTAGAAGTGGCCACAACATTAACGCAAGAAAATCGGTTTAAAGGGGGGTTTAGTAGTACTAGAGTAAACACTACATGATGGCGTGACAAAATATTTCCGTCGTGATCTTGTGAGCAGAAATCTTTTCCATACACATGTTGCCATTTTTTGACTCTTATTAAATTTGAAGTTGTTAAGCACTATTGCCATCTCGGATTATTATCTGGATATCTGAAAATAATTATTATTTGAAGTTCTATCGTTTCAGTAAAATTCAATGGAAAAAGTCGCTCCAAATTAATGGCGGTTTTACATAACGAAAATCTAGAATTTTCTGAAGGCGCGAAATTTAATCTAACCAATAGAAGTAGTGGTCTACAATTATATTTATGTTGGGGCCAAACAATTGTTAGTGGTCACTCATCAACTTAATCTAAGGTTCTTACCTATCTTTTTAAGTAATTTACATGCATATGTATAATAACAAAACACTGAAACATATAGAAAAACAAAAAATTACTTTATCGATTATCTACGACAAGAAATTACAATTTTCATTTCATCATGCAGCAAACTCAACGTTTTCAATAACACATACAATGTTTATTATACTGACTGATTGACGTCTCGTGAAATTTGTAATTTTTTCATAGAGAAGTATCTATCGCTAACCAGCAAGCAAAGTACTGCTTTATTTCTTCGAGCCATACAACTGGATAAAGTTATCGAAAAAAAAATGTTGAATATGAATTGATTTCGTTGTGGTATACCACTATCGTCGTATTATCAACAAGCTCATAAAATTCGCTATAATTAACTTTGATAAGATTGTATGAATAATATGTGATGAGTTTATTTGTTGATCTCTCTGGGCGCAGTGCTAAAAATATTGTGCTGAGTTCACCAAAACCGTTATTCAGTGATAACAGAAAACGTGAATTTCGTGACCAGAAAAAACTGATTGTCTTTGAAGAAAGTTAGTCAGAACGAGTTGCGATCGTTTTTTTTTTGTTGATAGGACCGAACAACAACGCCCACTGATTTAATGGAGAGCATACTGAACGGCAAGAATATCGACGACATCCCAGAATTCCAACCGGGCAGCACTCCCAAAAAAGGAGCCCCGACCGATGAATTCCACTTTGGGCCGAACGCAGCCCCGTTCACCCCCATCAAACCGTTGGACCAATCAGAAGCGGCGCTCTCGACGAGAGCCATCTTCGGGGACGAGTCCATCGCCACGTTGGGCACCTCCTACAACGAGTCGACCGCCCAGGATCTGGTGAGTCCCGATGAGGTCGCCGATCCGATGGCGTTGAACAAGGAATCCGATCCGATGTCGATGTCCTTCTACGCCGAGAAAGGAGACTCGAATCCCTTCGATCTGAACAAGGTGCAAGTGTTGCCGGACGATTTGGACGCCTACTTGCAGCAACCCGATGCGGAAGTCCTCATGGACGACACCATCTCCGATCTACCGGAGCACGACCCGTCCACAGGCCTTGCGATGAACAACGACGACGCCATTCAGACGACCGACCTCGATAAACAGTCGTACGACGACGAAAAGGAACTCGCCTCCCCTCTGGAACCGGAAAAAGATTTCTCGGATTCCGAGAAGGACTTCTCGGAGACTGAAAACAAGTTGGAGTCGCAGGTGCAGGTGCATCGCGCACCCTCCGAGCTCGAGAACGAAGAAGACTTGGGAATTGGCGGCGAGGAGGTTGATTTCGCTAAAACACCCGAGCCCACGCACGAAAACTTGCTCGATAATGATTTCTGTCACGCCGTCGAGAAACCTGAACTAGAAAGTCTACCGCCAGACGTCGAACTGATCACGCCCGAGGTCGAAAAACCGGAAGTTGAGGCTCTGGCGACTGACGTCGAATCACCTGCTCCAGTCGAACCGGCAAACAACTCCACGGCCGATCTGACGCCCGAAGAAGCTATCTTGGAGCTCGAGACTGAAGCAGGGAAATTGGCATTGTTGGATAGCACACTCGACGACAGCAAACAGGAATCTCTCGCGGCGGAAACCGATTCCAAATCGGAAATCGTGTTATCGCCCGAACCGATGCCAGAACTGGAAGCTTTGTCGCCGGAACTCAAACAAGAACTGAACGTTTCACGGCCCGAATCCAAATCGGAGACTAGCGAAACCGAAGAACTGTCTTCCAGCGAACCTCAAATCCTTCCCTCGGCCCCTCAAGCGACCGAAGTCGACGACCTCCTGGGTCTGACGGAAGCCACCGAGGTGTCCGATTTGTTGAACCAGCTGCCAGTCGACAATTCCGGCATTACTCCGGATTCCACCAGCGCCGAAGTGATTGAGGAGGCGCAGAGACACTTTGACGAACTGTGTCGTCCGGAGTCTGCTACCGCTTCCATCGAGGACGACGGGTCGGCGGTGGAGGAAACGTCTGCGCTGATTAACGAGGTGGAGGATAGCTTCGTAGCCGATCCTAAGACGTTGGTGTGTTCGTCGTTGCAAGGATCGCAAGCGAACTCGCCCAAGGAAGTGGATTCGGTCGTGGGGACGGACGTAGAGTTGGTCACCACGACGGATCTCAACTCGTTCTTGAACAGGTCGTTGCTGCCTGAGCCGGAGTCGCCGATGAGTCCCGATGTGGATGATACGAAGTACGTATAGAACGATTCTCGAAAAGAATTTTTCGCGTTTAGAAAATTTATGTTTCATCTTCGTTGGATTTGAGCATACCGCTTTCTAGTTATGTCGTTATTTCCTCATTCAGTTATTCAATTTAATTTTCCTTGTTGTTCAATAACTTTTACTCGCTTGGTTTTTAGTTTTAACTCATCACCCAATTACATGCATTCTCAAATAAATCACTTGCTGGTATCATCAAAAACACATTTATTAATATGGAAAACGAGAGTTCAGAATCAAAAAATTAAAAGAAAGAATGTTCGTAATTGCGAAACATAAAAATATATTGAAAATAATATAAAAAACAACGTTACCGTACTAACTTACATAATGGCCAATCAAGCCGAAAAAGGGGTGCAAACCATTGTCATGAGGCAGGGCTTCCGACCAAGTCGCTTCTTGAACGGATGAATTCAATTCTACTAGAACTCACTAGTTCTTGAAAAATGAATAATGAATAATGACTCTGAATTGCGCATGAGCGTGACCATATTGTGACGGTTTTAAGACGTGTTGGAACAAACCTATGCTGTATAAAATTGAGATTACACGCAAAATGATAAGACAAATTCACGATGATTTTACAGGATAGGTATTTAAACAAATCGAAATGAATAATTTATTGAATTCAATTGATAGTCTGTCACCACAGAGATCATATCAATTTTTAGTTAAAACTCAAACCAATTTTTGATTCATTATTTACAATTTATTTCTCGGGAAATTTAATGACTTCAATTTTCAAGGTCGACATTGCCGACGAACGATGAACCACACCAAATGTCACAAGAAGAATTGGCCGAATACTTGAGCAACCCGCTGAACAAGTGCGTCTACCCGTTACCTCCTCAACATCAAAACGAAGAAGTCCACGTGGAAACGGACGTGATAAACCGCGAGTTCGCCGAACAAACAGTCGTCACCCCGTCCGAGGAAAGTAAACAAGAAGAAATTCCTGTAACCGAGGAAATTGTCGTACCGGAGGTGGTTCTCGTAGCAGAGGAAATTCCCAAGGCAGAATCCGTCGAAACCGCTGCCGTTTTGGGAGTAGTTTCGGCGGTGGCTGCCGGAGCAGCTGCGACAGCTGCGGTGGCGACAGCTGTCGAGGAGGAGAAGAAGAAGCCGAGTTCGGCGAAGAAACCGGCTGGGCTCAAGGCGACCGCTTCCAAAACGACTACCAAGTCTCCTGCGGTTGCCAGGACTGGTGCTACTAAACCTGTTGCTTCTCCTCGAACGACTCCTGCGAAACCTGGGTGAGTCGAGTAGAAATTTAATTCGTTTTAAAACTCTTGATTATTGTTACGAATCTTGTCTCTGTGGGATCGATAATTTCAAAATACTTTTTAATTCCTTAAACTATTTATCAAACTTCTACAGTATGAGAACTATTACTATCTCTACATTAAAATTAGGCTTACTATTTGATTTAGACGGTATCACAATAATGTCCTCTGTCATAAATCACTTCATGGAAGATTGCAACCACCGTAGGGAGCGACAGAACTATAATCGTTTACTTGTATTCACACTAGGGTTAAGCAACTACATTATGCATGTTAAAATCCAAAAATAATCACTAAATATATCTTTGAACAGGTATTATTAAAAAAATAACAAGGGTTGTAACATTGCTTTTATCTCATGATTATGAAATCGTCCAGCTGTTTGCAGATAAACAGTGACCAAGTGAAGTTTGCAAATGGCAAGACTTCCAGAAGTTTCATAAAAAGTTGTGAGCTTTTGCAGTTAGATATCCATTTTTTGCCACAGAAATCCATGAAAGTTTGAATGTGGGGAGAATAATCAATTATAGTAAATTAATTGAGATAATGTACGTATTTGCCAATAAAGATTCGTCATTTTTTGAACCAGAATATACAGGACAGGCGAGCGAAATACGTTTCTGTGTCGCGGATAACTTATAGATCAGAGATCTATACAACAATGAGTATGTTTTTCATTTACTGCATGATATTAGTAAATGCAGAAAAACTTGGATCTGGTTTAGACCTATAATATTTTATTATGTAACTGTAGTTATTTTCAGAATACTTGTATTATTATGTATTCATGTGTAGAGAATATTGTGTATAACGAGTATTTCCATAGCTTTTAGATATTCATATTAAGAAATTCAGGAAACTATCTATTTGAAAATGTGGTATAATTTGAATTTCAGTACTAATTAAGTTTGTGGTTAATGATTTTATAATTTTTCAAGGTCGACTAAACCCATTGCTGCAGTGGCTCCTAAAGCAGCGGCACCCAAGCCAACAACAACAGCGCCAAAACCAACAACAGCTAGACCAAAAACAACGATAACAAGTAAAACCACAACTACAACAACCAAAACGACTGAAAAGAAACCATTGGCAAATGGCGATGCCAAACCAGCGGTTAGATCCACATTAACTGCGAAAAAGGTCACGTCAGAGACATCAAGTACTTTGAAATCCAGTGCAAGGTAATTTTTTGAAATCAACTTCTCCAATCATAACTCGAAATCGCTGATTTTTGAAGACATGTGTTGACTACTTACTTTTTCTTTCACTTTTTCATACAGGGAAGATTGCATTCATTTATCATGCTACACTATACAAATACATTTTCATCGAAAAAAAATATTTTGACTCAAATTAACAGGTACAAGAATGGCATGCGGAAGGAATGTTCTGGTGTTTTCATATCAATGAACCAATTATCGAAATTTCGTCACACAGGGTGTTGAATTGAACTAACAAAGTTCCTTTGATTTTCTCAAATCCGTCCCTGGATTATTAGTTTCATCCATTCGGTATTCGGTAGCATACAGGATAATGAGTATATGTTGTGAAAATGAATAAAATATACAATGCGGATCGTAAATTATATGAGCCATTGAAGAAATAGGGGATATACATAAAACACTCTGTATCTCGCTTATACAGGGGGCTAGACCCATCATATGGGGTTTTTTCAGAACCAGCTAGGCGACCTCTACCTACCCTTACAGTACGCCCATTTCCCAATGAATCACCCTGTATATTCTCTCATAAAAAACAACAATTTATGTGACCAACAATTTTCAACATTAGTCAATATGACAGAAACAAATCTAATTATACAGCATTATTTGCCAATGTAATCAAATATGCATGTCTTGCTCAGATAATTGAAAAATATTACCATTAACATGTTTATTTTTCGCCAAAGGCTCATTCCAACGAGTTCCAAACCGAGCCCGACGAAGCCGTCTCCAATGAAATCGTCTACCTCGGCACCCAGACCTTCGTCTCGGTCCGTTACTACTACTTCCACGGGTCCGACCGCCACCAAAACCGCCTCCAGGCCGACCACTTTGTCAACCAGACCGCAAAGCGCCACGACGTTATCCAAAACCGCCACGGCCACAACCAAGGTGAGATAAATTGTCTCTTTCATGTGCGAATCATCGCACTTTCCGAAATGTTGATTTTAAGAATGCTCATAATTGGCGGGATTGTCCTCAATATCGTGTAAATAATTACTTGATAAATAAAAAAGGGCATTAATTCTGCAGAATTTGGAAAAGATTCTTACATATAAAATCCTCGTGTCACAATGTTCGTTCCCGTACTCCTCCGAAACGGCTTGACCGATTCTCATAAAATTTTGTGAGCATATTGAGTAGGTCTGAGAATCGGCCAACATCTATTTTTCATACCCTTTAACAATTTTCTTTAATTTTTAGGCATTTTTTTAATTTCTTATTTTTTTTATTGTCGCAATAAAAAATACATACAAGCCAAAATTTTTACCCTTTTTATCACCAATCCCTATTTTTTGATAGTCATTTTAGTAATTCAATCATTTTTCATTGTCGGTATATTCAAGGTACAAAATATTTGCACCAACTCCAAAAGTTAGTTGACGAACAAGAAAATATTGAATTTCTAGCTATTACTGACTGACGCTGAGGCAAATAATTTTATCGAAGAAGATTGTGTCATCTCAAAACGATTCAATGAGTATTCTGATAATCTGTTTCACGTTACTCTCATTGACATTTCAGTTCCACAAACAATTGAAGAACGGTTTTACCTTGTTATATTTTGATTCATTATTGATTGATGATTGTTGGAAATGAAAAAAAAAAGAATTACGTCAATGGAAATAAAAATTTTTGTGTAAAAAATATTTTTGACTATCCCAGCTACTTCATTACTTTCGAGTTCATCTATTGAATGTTGGTTCTCAAACCTGAACACGAAATAAAACAACATACATGACGTTCCACGTCCATAACGTTGAATTCCGCCCATTTTAGCCGCCCGTAAGCAAAACGACGGCAGCACCGTCGAGAGCCTCCAGAGCACCTACCTCGACCACCGCTAATGCGGTCCCCTCGAAAGCGAAGACGCTATCGAGCAGGACGGCGCCCAAAGCTGCCGACGCCGAGAAACAGAACAAAGAGAGCGCCAATAAGATCACGGCGGCGAGAACAACAACCACCACCAGAACAGTCGGCGTTGCCGGTTCCAAGGTCGGTGCCACTACCACGCGAAGAGTAGAAAGCAAGGTGAGTGTTTACTCGAGTAGGAAAGCGCGCGGAAAGCTTATTTCTACTGGAGAGATTCAAATTATAATGACGACTCGAAATATGAGTTAAATTTGTTCCATAACCTTGCTCGTATCTCGAAGCAAAATTGATTTGGTTGAAAATGATATTAATCTTTCCCAACTCCTCAAAAACCACCTCAATTGCTTTTGTTAAATGTTTTTGATCAATAAGAATGTATTTAAGTCACAAGAATAAACATTCATTTACATTTTCTATAAAAATATAAAAGAAAAAAATATTCGTCACTGGGCTCGCTCTGCTTATTTTCACCTGCAGATCTTTTGAAGAAACTGTCCAATGAGGAAGTGCAATCGGTGAAGTGTGCGATTTCTCGAGTCTTGCTCGCATCTCAAAGCAAAATATATCTCGCTCGGCGGCTCCACAATATTGAGTAGTAAAGGGTTATCCATTTCGTGGTAGGAAAAGTGTAACCCTGCCATTTGACATATGCCTGAGGTAAATGTCATCCAAAGCATGTTTTTTTTTAATATTAATCTTTGAGCAGTGGGAGAAAGCGTTAAAATTATTAAATTTTATTATAAAAATGGTGATTCTGCTGTATCAACATTCAGCGCTTTAAGAGCCAATTACGGTCAACATAATCGACCTACACAGCAGACAATTTTTAACACAGTGAGAAAATTTGAGGAGACTGGATCGGTTATTGATATTGCAAGGTCTGTGCATCATCTCAACATTCGTTCTTCGAAGACCCGAATTTGTCGATTCCTCGACGTGCTCAACATTTGGACTTGTCTTAGGGCTCATTGTGGCGGATTTTGCATTCGGATTTGCATCTCATTTGAAGATTATGATCTGGAGAACATGTGGTTCCAACAGGACGGAATCACAAGCCACATAACACTGGCTAATCGGGCATCTCTGCGAGAGAAATTTCCAGAACGCGTAATTTCGAGATTGAGTGATGTCAATTAGCCCGCAAAATCCTGCGACCTAACACCTTTGTTTTTCTTTTTATGGGGCTATGCGAAAGATCGTGTTCAGGCGAACAATCCTTAAAATCTTGAGCAATTGAAAACAAATATTTGTGAAGTAATGCCCGAGATATTGCCGGAAATGTGCCGAAAAGTCATTGAAAATTGCCTCAAATTAAGGCCTGTAGGAGGTCTCGTGAAGGATATTTGGATGATGTTGTGTTTAACGTACAATGGCATGGTTCAATCTTTATATTGGACAAAAATTTCGTTATCAATTTTGAGTATTTTATATTTTTTTTAGATTTACTTTCCCAAGCGTAAAATGGATAACCCTATAGAAGAAACGTTTATTTACAAAATAACTAATATAGCCTATTCATTTAAGGAAGATAGTGCTAAAAATTCGACTATCTTTCAAGCGTTTCTGCCCATTTATCTAATATGAAACATTTGATCGCAGATTTCAACAACGAGGACGACATTGTCCAAAACGTCTTCCACTACCACGACCACGAAATCAACCACGGCCAAGAAGCCGCTCGAGATAGTCAAAACGAAAACTACGAAAATCATCGAGAAGCAGCCGAAGCAGAACGGCACCACCGCCACTGCCACTGTGATCGAAGAAATTGCCGCCGTCGTGGAGCAGAACGGCTCCGAGTCACTCCTCAAGGACAACTCGCCGGTGGTCGATAATAAGCTGATGGAAGCCGTCGAACCGGCAGAGGCGTAAGGTCCATTTGGTGGGATTATAAACTGTTACTATTATTATTATTATTACGTTTTCTTTATGCGGCGTGTCCCTTGACCAGCCTGAACAATTTTTTGTGTACGACGGAACGGAATAGTGAGAAGATACAAAGAGTTCAATAAGTTGCTTTTTGGCACCCAACCTGAAGGGAAATTTCAGTAAATGAAATAAATGAGTATTGAATTATTTCAGACTGTTGAGTTTACTCAATATATTCTCAAGCAATATTCTGAGTAAACTACCGTGAACGCAAAATGATTTCAATTGAAAGGAAATCATATTTGGCTATTAAATTTCCCTTGTTTTAGGTGGCTTTCACACTGTCGAAAATCATCAGAAAACTTATCGGTTGACTTTTCTTGACTCCAATCGCGACTACCGAAAAAATCCCATCAAATATTGAACTGTTGAGTTGGTGTGGGGACGCGCCAATTGGAAACAACCTGTATCGTGCTTATCACTCGGCTTTGATTCGTCATCGAGGAACTGGCTGAAATTCTGCCTTTTTTTTTAATTCAAAATACCCAACATTTCACGAGTTGTTGAAATGTTAATTTCAATTTTTTTCAGCGAGCTCCGAACTGATGGATTCTAAGCGAATATTTACTGATCAGGTTGTAGACTAGAATATCTTATACCCCTTTATAATTGTGCGTGTGTAGGGAGGAGAGAAAGCGGAATCGAGAGATTGGTAATGGATATATATATCTTATGCGGGGTAGATACGAGGAAAGACTTCTTCTGGTTTAACGAGAATACTTTAGGTTTAATTTATATTAACTAACTGAGAGATATGACGGCGTACAAGGTCGAAAAAAAAATGTATATGCTAAGTTAAGCTTTTTACTGCTTAGGTGTGCTGATGTGATTGCTATGCACTCTTCTGTATATATTAAAGTTTATTATTGAAATATTCGTGAAATTTTTATCATTGGGTGCTAAATTGTGTTTTGGCTTTTACTCTTGTAAAATGTTTGGCGACGCTTTCGGACGATACTTGATGATGATTTTTTACATATTTATACGCCCTCCCTTTTTGTAACACTTAATAATACTTTTAATCTGCTTCTTGTACCCAGTAAATTAGCAAGTTTTATTTTCTATGATTATTATAACTCACACCTACCTTTTATTTTTTATACTTAAGATTTTGTTTTAATGTTGAAATTTTATTGTCGTGTTTGTCCTCTAGTTTGCTATTTTATTTATTTGTGAATTATACTACTTTTCAGCACAATATAAAACAACAAAACCCAGAACTCTTGTCTCTTATTTATAATCCACTCCGTTTTTTTTTTCTTCAAAATCTCACCACTTTGAATCAGTTCAAAATTTTCTTACATTGTGACAAAAAAGTTTCCAGAATTTCTCATTTAAAACGTGCGCGTTAAGTATTTAGTAAGACTGTACGTAATGGTTATGCCAAAAATGAGCAGGATTTATCAACCAGTTTGTTTACGGCAGCTGTTAATACCAGTCCACCTCATTAGTGCTTGTGGAAGTTCACAATGCAAAAAATAATTGAATGAGTTTGTCTCAAATTTTGTGTTATGAACGAAATATCGTGTGCAGAATCGCTCCGAATGTTGCAAAAAGCTTATGGGGAGTCTGTTTCATCGAAAACCCAAGTCTTCAATGGCTTGAAAAAGAGGAGCCGAAACCGAAGAATCCACGCCAGAGTCGCTCAAAAATCAAGTGATGCTCATTGTCAGAAGATCATTAATTGAACAAAGCGGTGACTCTCAAGTCTGTGCAAGGTTCCCTGTGCAATCGTCTTAAAAAAATTGTAGACACCGACATTGAAGGAACTGGTGGTGGAATTACTGTTTTGACGGTATACAGGTTGTCTATTTCAGAATCATTTTGAAACCATGAAGCTACGTATTTTTGTGGTAAATCTGAAAATTCACTTGGAAAATTATCTATCAGTTAAAATTTTCTGAAAATCAACTATGCGAAATTGTCAAGAAAAAGATGGTATTTTATGGAAATATGGTGTAAACTCTACACATAATAACACTCAAGAAATTTGTTTATTCTGACGTTTCAGAGCTGTCGTTAAATGGAGAGAATATTAGCAACGTTGCATTTTGCAGTATTATAGCACCGACGGTGTTGCCATCCGTTGTGATTTAAAAAAGCATACTTCTTGTTTCGAAAATTTGCATTTTGATCGAGGGGTTTTGGTCACGGGTCGAGATAGGAACTGGTTTCAACATAGATATAGGCATCTGACATAGAACCACGATCGTATACATAGCAGGTCTTGCAACTCGGGTGGTGGGGGGTGACCCAAACATTGAGGAAATTTTCGTGGTTCTCATGTTTCGCCACCTGCAGCGCTGTCCTCTATTGTCACTTTGTCAGCCAATCACAAAACAGATCCGATCAGCTTTTTGAAAGTAGGAATGAGTTTTATTTATTCGAGAGAATTTTGCAAGATATAATATTTCTGTCATTGATTTTATTTACCATTCGAGTCCTAACCGTTTGTTTTGTTGTCAAAGATTAATCACGTGATTATACCCCTATGTCCTTCTAGCGGATAATAGAGAGTTGAAGTGGTTCCACGAACGGTAACGTTAGGATTCATTCTGACACCTGGGCATGCGCATTGCACAAGTTTTCACGTTTTCGTATTTTGTGGGTCTACGTGTGTACGTACTCACGCTATTTAACGGGTGCTAAAAGAGGGAACGTAAGCTAACCGAAATCTCACGAAACGAGGACGATAACTTGCGAACGGCACAGGACATACAGTTAAACTACATAAAACAGCATGGAAGTTAAGATTATTGAAATTATTTAACATTCCCTGCCTAGACTAGTTCTGTGCTAACGTGATGAGATACTTCAACACCATTGCAGATGTATATCAGGAACGTCATATTTCTTACGTTACCGTGTCTAGGACTGCTCACGTACTGTGATTACTTCAACTCTCTAATTATGGAAACTTTTTCTTCAAAACTGGTGCCACCCCCCACCACTCAAAATTGCCGTAGATTCCAGACCTTATGTATATGACCGTGCATAGAACTTAGAATGTAGTTTCATTTGTCATCTTTTCAGCTGTTTGACAACCGCCTCTGTATTCAGTCATTGACACCTATCAGTTCCCTGTCAAATCGAAGATACTTCAATACAAACATGTCCATCGGGGCGCGAAATAACTGGCCCTACTTTGCCCCTTTCGAAGTGGTCACCCACAACACCCCCCAAGACTGTTGGGTATCCTTCTTGGGCAAAGTATTCGACGTCACTCCGCTTCTCGAAAAACACCAAGGTGAAAAATGTGTTCGACCCTTGTTGGCGATGGCCGGCAAAGATATTTCCCACTGGTTCGACGAGAGAACAGGAGATATCCAGCACTACGTCCATCCCGAGACAGGTTGCAGAGTGCCGTACTGTCCGCACGGGCCCATCCCCGACGTGTCGGTTCAAGTTCCTGCCACTAGGTGGAGGCCGCTGGATGAACCGCCTTGGTGGCGTGATGAGAGGTTAAAAACTCATACGTTTATGGGTTCACTTCAAGATAATGGTGCTATTTTCGAATGCTCCGATTTTTTCTCTCCGCGAATAGTAACTGATTTCAGGGTCGAAGAGTATACACTGTGTCCAAGATAAGAATGAACAGCATGGGGATCTCGGAAACCATAAGAGATACGGAGATGGTTAAATTAGAGAAAAGTAACGCATTTCCTAGTCCAACAATGTGCCGTTCAGAATGTTTCGAAATTCCAATTGGTTCCGGAGATATGCCTGAAAAAATGAAATTCGCCGATGTCGTTTTAATTTTTTTCTGAAGTTATTTGAAGAGATACAAGAAAACAAAAGACACTTTCTCATTGCCATTTTTCAATCCCTACAAAACAGCGTTGAGAGATTTTCCGTACGACGTTTCGTTTCGGAGAAACCATCATCAACTTTATTTTTTCATATGGCCCGTGAAAAAGAAATACCCTGTATTGAATAGCATATTTTATTACCAATACAACGATGTATGACACGATATGATTATGCGATATTTGAAACGGAAAAAAATTGTTTTTATCAAAGATCGAACGTTTTGGTGTAGTGTGCGGTGAAATGATGAGTGAGTATGGTATAGTAGGCTATGATTACTTATTTTTTACACAATGCCTTAATAGTGCGCGAGTTTCTATCGAATAGATTTCCAGGAAAATGGATAGGTACGCACACATTTAGCAGTTTCGTGGCCCCCTCGTTCGCCGGACATCACTCCGATAGATTTTTTTTCTCTGGGGTATTGCAAAAATTATGTTTGCCGGTGTTTTTTTGAATCATCACTTGAAGGATCACTTTAGGAAACTAATTCTTGAAGCGTGCGAGTGCATCACACCTGATATGTTGAGAAGTGTTTTCAATTCAACATTTAGAAGGTGTTATCTATGTTTAGAGAATAATGGTAATTTGTTTGAACATTCTCTATGATAGAGATTAGTTTTTTTAAGTTTCTAGTCAGAAATTCTTAACTAAAAATTTTAATTGATTAACATATGATGAGACCTACCTACTTATACGAATGAAGTTCTCAAATCTCCAATAACGTGATATACGTGTCATACATCGTTGTATTGGTAATAAAATATGCTATTCAATACAGGGTATTTCTTTTTCACGGGCCATATGAAAAAATAAAGTTGATGATGGTTTCTCCGAAACGAAACGTCGTACGGAAAATCTCTCAAGTAGGGATTGAAAAATGGCAATGAGAAAGTGTCTTTTGTTTTCTTGTATCTCTTCAAATAACTTCAGAGAAAAACGAAATCAGCGAATTTCATTTTTTCAGGCATATCTCCGGAACTAATTGGAATTTCCAAACTTTCTGAACGGCACATTGTTGGACTAGGAAATGCGCAACTTTTCTCTAATTTAACCATCTCCGTATCTCTTATGGTTTCCGATATCCCCATGCTGTTCATTCTTATCTTGGACACAGTGTATATCAGTAGGGATCACTTGAATGATAGATAGATACATAGACAGATAGATACTTTATTCGTTTATCATTTAACATATTCACAAGAAAATATAAATGGACAAACAAGTCAAAAAACACAGAATGCATGAAATATAACACAAGTATTATGGTACTTGCAACATGGAACAAAGATAAAGGAAAAAGATAACCATGTAATGAAATAGGTACAATTTGGACAATTTGTCTGGTACGTAATATATCAGAAAAAAACATATATACAGGGTGTTCCTTGAAAACATGCCAATATTTGAAGAGGTTATTCTTTGACACATTTTTGAGAAAAAAAATTACCGTTAACGTATGTCCTAAAAGTCTTGTCTTTTGAGATACAGGGTGATAAATTAAAAAAAAATCGTGAACATTAATGAGTACACATACACACACATGCATCCATAAAAATTATTAGAAATATCAACATTTCTCTAATGAGTAGCAGCTCTTTTCAATTAAGATTTCTTTCATTCTATTCTGACATTCGGAAGGGATTTTATATTAGGATTTCACTTATTGTACAGTTTGCAACCGATAAAATCGAAACTTTTTTGACAAAGTGCAGTGCAGTGAGAATTGGGCTGTAATAAAGCGGTAACGAGTGTTATGATCATGTTTCGGCAAGGATATTGCAATGACGCAATAATGTCAGGAATTTTAGTTTCTTGAAAAGTTCCCTATAGCTAATCCTCTTATTGATATTCTCGTTAATGCGTAATAATAATAAGTTCCCTATAGTTAGTCCTCTTACTGATATTCTCGATAATGCGTAATGATAATAATGCTGAAGTAATAATATTTGACTAGAACATAGCGAGTAGACGAGTAAACGACATGGATGTCCTTGGTGTCTTTCTGAAGTGGTAAAAGCAAAGTCCCCAGATGTAACGCATGCTTCTGGTGATTTCATTAACGTGATTAATACGAATTTTAATTGTATATTGGATAGTTGTCAAAAGCCATAATGAATCTTTAACCTATCGCACATGATTCAGAATCATTCATTAAAAATAATATCAAATCACTGCCAACGTTTCAATCGATTTCTGATGCAATAACTTTGCTGTTTTCTTCAATCATTGAGAATATTTGTTGATGCTTTCAGATTGAAAACAGTTCTCAAACGTTGGAGAACATAAATTCGTAGTTAATCTATATTAGATAGTCACTCTGTATTTACCCGATTTTTCTCACACTGTACTCTTGATCAGGATTTCATGAGAAGAAAACTGTAATTACACAGTTGCCAAATGCCAAAATTCATCTGCAAATCCCAGAAACTGTTTGAAAACATGAAAATGAAATTACTCTTATTGAATATTGTCAATATCGAGATGAATGTACAGAACTCATGGAATATCAGAAACGCTACGAATCCTAATAAAACGGCCATATTCTAGATATCAAATTGGATTATTAACAAAACGAGTTCGTCCCTTGAGAATCATCAACATGATCTGTCCTTTCAATCAAGAAGTACTGCTCAACGTATGTTGTGAAGATACCTTCAACAGAATCGAAGAAAGATATTTACTTTTCAACAGTGATGCTAGTAGCTACACTTGGAGGTAAATATTCCTCATTTCTTCTTCAAAACCATTGAGATGCCTTTATTGCTATGGTCTCCAGAAACATCAATCAACGGTAATTCAATTTTCCATTTACTCAGACACTAATTCTCTTACTCAATTACGTATCAACTTCCTCACTTACTCATCTGTTTACTCGCTCATTACATTCGATGGACATGCCATTATGAGACATTTTATTTGGGTACCAAACGCATCATCTCTATCATCACTAAATCACTTCCTACCTATTCAATCAATTACTTACTCGTTTATCCACTTACTCACCTACTTACTAAATTGCTTACTCGATTACTTTTACTTATATACTAACATTTTCAATCATTCATAATAATTTACTTGGGAACTACATATGACGAATATGCACGATAATTCTTTTATGTGCTGTAAAAATCGAATTCCTGAGTAATTTTTCAGTGATGCACACCACTGAGGATGGACGGAGTTCAGTTGTAATTATGAATTCTGATATTTAACAACTCACCAACCATATAAAAGCTACATGAAAATCTATTTATCTGAAAAAATCATACATTCAAGCGTGTGTTTTAATTTATAAATGTTATAAATGTAGCAAATTGATAATAAAGATGGATTCGTTCCCGTTGATTTGTTTTCAGGCATACCAACAAAAATATTGATATGAATAAAACCTTGGATGAGAATGGCATTCCAGATGAGAGGGACACATTTACAGATCTTGGATTACCTCAAACGTTCTACATACCCAGCGTTTTTCTTTATTATAACGACGATTTAAAATACTTTGATTTTGATGATGACGATTGTGAACTTGTGCCATATTAAATTGAAAGAAAGGAGTATATTGTCGTTCAGATGATTTTCGAAATTAACGTTCATATTTTCTGTAGAAATTGTCAAAGTAAACAAGTTATTACCGTTGTGATGAAAAAATCGAAAATGCCGATATTTCTTATGATCATGAATAGTGAATTTGATATTCTATGGTGTTTTGAGAACAAAGATTACAATTTATTGTAATCATTTATAAGAGTAGATGAATATAATTTCATTCGTTGTCATGCGGGATGAGCAAGGGAGATTATCAGATTATGCATCGAAAGAACAGAAACATATGTAGTGCTGTTCTTCTTTTAATAATCATACCACCATCAACCTTTGCTCAACAGAGTGAAACCGAATAACACAATGAAAACAATATAAAAAATTCAGTGACCTCTTTACAGTGTGAACTACCTAAATAGAAGAATTTCGCACAGCATTCTTCAGTTTAAATCAATCTTAGTCATTTTTACGAAATGAAATCATACTATAGATTTTAGATTAGAAACGAAAATTCGTCATGGCATATGTCAAGAATTGGTGGCAAAAACAACTTGTACATTAATTTACGACAGCTATTTGCCATTTTCGAAATAGGCACATGTCTGTTTATACAGGAAGTGTTAGAAACTATCAATTGAGATTAAATTCTGTACTGCTCGATTGAATTTTTTGAAGTTATAGCCGATAACCTATGAACCTATGTCGAACTAGCAACATTTCGAGCATATCAAATATAACATTATGAACAATATTTAACTAAAATTGACAAATTCATATCAACTTCTGGTATTATCATAAGTTTAACATTTCACTTGAGTTTATGCTACCAATTATAGTGGTCTGTCATAGTTCTAGAATTTTCATGTCTTAATTTCATGAAATTACGCCGATCCGAAAGATAGTACCGAAACAAAACATCGAAGTTCAATGAATTAGATAATTATTTTTTGCTTTTATCAAGACCAACAGAACTATTCTCTGGAGGAGTCTGAATTTCGGGTCGGAAATAGTGACCAAATCTTTGGCAGCATCGCGTTCTACGAATATTCGTAACGTAAGCATCATTTTGTGGACTTGAGAAAAAACTGTCGTCACGGTAACACTTTTCCTAATTTCCCTCAACGACGTTCCACCAGCTACGGAGACATATGGTAGGTACGTTTTAAATTTCAAGCGATAAAAATGCGAATGATATCGGTAATGCACAGGTGAGGTTACTGAAGTGGAGAACCTTTTGTTGGTATCTGTTGGGAGGAACAATGCTAAAAACCCATCTAGTGGAACGAAAAGTGAAGATATGGTACCATGTGTGCATGTAATATCTAATAGAGCGAGTGCCAGTAAAATATTACACTCAATTTCAAACTCAAAATAAATATATTCCATCTTGAACAAACCAATTCTTCACGGGGTGGAAGCTACCTTGCAATTTTTCTCCTTTTCAGCACACATTAACACTATCACGTCTATAAATGGTACGTCATTGATTTCAACAAAAAAATCGTTCTAATTATTACAAAGTTCCACAGTGAATTAATAAATGACGACGATAAACGAACCACTTTTGACAATGACATATTCACATTTTCTTTACTCTATCATTAAATTCAATTCGAAATTTCATATGCAAAGTATGAATAAGGATTAGCTAATTGCTCGTTCTTTCGGTAAGAGAAGATGATTCCAAACAGCTTACAGTATCAACCTCAAACTGGAGTGACAAACAATTATTACAGAACTGAAGATTTTACTCATGAAATATCGTCTCAAGAGTACTAATTCTACGATGGGATTTTCTCAAGGTTACCTACCAAACTACAGAAAAGAAATTTAACTAGAAAAAACTGATTCCATTTTGAAATATGTAGGAACCCTTGAATCTAGTGAATTCTATAAATAATCAAGGGACTGATGTCTTTCAAAAGGAGAAATATGGATGCAGTGCATTTATCGGACAATTTCAGAAAAACAAATAGTACCTATTGAATATTTATGTAATTTTGTGTGCTATCCATTGCTATATTCTTCGCTGCTACGATATGAATAACTTGACAACACTGCAATGGATCATAAAAAATAGGAAAGTTTTCAGTACCTCATAAGCAAGGATGATAGAATGAACAGGATGGTTCAATCAGGCTATTTTGTCGGCGAAAAGGCGTGGTTTCCAATGACGCGTTAGAAACGTGCCTGACTGAATTCAAAGTTATTCATTCTGTATAGCTATATTATGCTTCGAAAGCCATTAAATCGGTATCAACAATTATATTACTATAATGTACTTTTCGTAATTATTATTCAAAATTAGTGTGTGACTTCAGATATTACACGTATTTGTGAAAAAAAAGTACTGTGAATCAATCTTTCTCACTCTCAGAAGTTTCAGAAAATAATACAATCATACAATGAATATTGATCATATTTAAGCAGTATTCAGATAACTATATCAAGCAAAAAACAAAATATCATCCAGGTAGAAGATGTATCAAAATTTGAGAGTAACCATTCATTTTTCAAAATATTGAAAACAAAATTAAAATATCAACCACGTTTCGTTTTCTTAGTTAGTGACCACTAGACCTTCTTATTCTTTTGGTATTCCAGATTCTTTCTCTTATCTCTTGGTGGGAATCACAATAAATCACAATCTATATTCACAGAATAAAAAAGGCCGAAACATAAACAACGAAAAAGCCGAGAAATTTGCCAACATTGCGTCTTATGGAAATGAACTATTAAACTAGGTTTTTAAAATAAATAACGACATCACAAAATATTCATTCCTCTTTTTTTCTCGTGAATCTATTGAAAACCAACAAAACTAGGTGAAATAAAATCGCTTGCAGTCCATCTGTTGTTCTGCTCTGACAATCCTCCCCATATACATTTGCGGTGGCCTGAAGAATTTCGAAAATAAACTGCGGTTTAGCAGTATAAACGTATCCCATTCCAACCGAGTGCATTATGGTAACATTTGGTGTGACATCAATCAATAGTAGGGTACACTGAACTTGTTTTATTTTTATTACTCTGTTGGATTGGCAACCGACTCCATTGGCCAACTGGAAGCGATAAGAGAAGAAAATATGTGTAGTCAGTCAGTCCAAAAACATTAATAACTAAGTTAGTGTGGAATAGTGACAGTGTGTTTAATAAGGAGACAGTGTTATCAGTTGGAAAATTGTACTGTACTGTCTCAGACGTCGTACACGATGCCTTCACATCTTTATTTCCACATACACAGGTAGGAGGATGAACAAAATAAGAATTATTGATTTCATGAAGTCTTCAGTCTGATTGTATCCATTTTACAATCACTTGGTTGATAAAAAGATGATATTCCATGCTAAAAAGTACATAAAAGTATCAAGAGCGTGGCCTTATTATTTATTTCTATTTGAGGAATCTCTTGGAACAGATCTATATTGATTCTAAATCTGCCTAATCAGTCACTGTAAATATAAAAGAACACCCTTCGTATTATTGATTATTCTGTATTATATTTATAACCCCCTTGATTCTGATACATGTGACAACGCTGTATTCATAAACAAATTGTTGTTAATGTGAATGAATTACTTTCGTTCTCCAGATATTTGTATCTGTTTATCAATGTAGTCTCATCCTATTTATATCAACATTCATGGAGATAGATGAATCAACCATTTAGATTCTTGATTGATGTTGCACGATTTCAGTTTATTTTCCAATTTTCACAATAATTTTGATTCAGTAGCAGTTGAATCTTCCTTGAGCAATTCCTTTCATGAACTCAACAACGCATGCGTCAATTGTAATATTCCCTTGTTATCTATATCAGTTATATTTATTTTCTTGTTTCACCATGGCTAATGAGTTATATAAATTTATAGCTAACAAAATTGAATGAACATACACGTCACATGTACTAACAGTTTTGACAGATGAATAAATCATATAAGCGATTTCATTCAATTCTCAATATTTCTATTTCCTGACGTTATCTAGATTCAATAAACTAGACATTGATCCATCTTTAGAAGTAATTTATAATTAAAATGTAATAACAATGTAGTGAACATGTAATCGTAATGAATGTTATATTATTCTATTTGAAGATACATGAAATGACAAGCACAAAACAACTTGGTCTTTGTGCACAAACAATTTTATTTCGGTGTAATTTTATAATTTTGTTCAAATCAAATGATACTCGAATATTAAAAAATGACGTTTGGAAAAATTTTTAATAGGTTTGTGTATGTGATTATCTGTTGCCTTCAGATTCAGAATGGTTTCATCAGCCTAGAAGATAGAGCATAAGTTTCGTAATAAAATAACGAACATAGCCTTTATTACAGTTTTACATCAATGTAATTCACCTCAATACAAAAACCAATATCATGCAAAATAAACTTACTATAAGACTGTACTTTGATAAAATCTGTCACAAATATTGCGGATCAAAATAGTAGCATTCCCTTGAATCAAACACAAAATACGATTCACGACCTTGCTCGCTATAATCTCTGACTCTTCACCGATTGAACCTTCATTCTTCATCACAAAATCAAAACCGGAATCCATACATAATTGAAATGTACAATGTAGTGAAAATGTAATCGTAATGAATGTTATATTAATCTATTTGAAGATACATGGAATGACAAGCACAAAACAACTTGGTCTTAGTGCACCAACAATTTTATTTTGGTGAAATTTCACAATTCTGTTCAAATCAAATGATATTTTAATATCAAAAATTCGCAATAGGTTTGTGTGTGTGATTATCTGTTGACTACGGATCCAGAATGGTTTCATTAACCCAGAAGATAGAGCCTAGGATTTGTAATGAAATAATGAACATAGCCTTCATTACGGTTTTATCATCAAAGTAATTCACCTCAATACAAAAACCAATATCACACCAAACAAACTTACTCACTACAAGACTGTACGTCGGAGAAAGTATGTTAAAAATGGTGCGGATCAAAATAGTAGCATTCCCTTGAATCAAACACAAAATACGATTCACGACCTTGCCCGCTATAATCTAACTCTTCACCGATTGAACCCTCATTCTTCATCACAAAATCAACAACTTCTTCAAAACTAGCACCAACTTTCTCCTCCAAAACCTGAATCCAGCCAGGGTTGTTCAAACCGCACAAAAACACTTCCTTACAAATCTCATCCATCTCTGGTCCAGAACCACAACCTCTTGCTAAATCTTTCACACGAGCCACCCATTCCTCCAAGGGCTCCCCAACCGCCCTAGTGGCGTTGACCAACTCGAACCTCTTCTGGGCTACCGCATCGTCGAATTGTCGGTCCAACATCGACAACAAGGTGTCGAAGGAGAAGGTCTCCGGTTTCGAGGGATGACTGAGGGTTAGCAGAAGTCTGTAGGTCTCCTGATCGAGGATGTTGAGAAGTAGAGCTCGTTTGGTTTCATCGTTGGTTATGTTGTTGGCGGAGAAGAAATTGTCGAGTTGGTTTTTGAAGACGATCCAGTCGGTGTTGTAGGGATCGAGTTCTCGTAGTAACCCGTAGAACATTTTGGCGCGTGTGCTAGGAAGTTTTCGTGATGGAATGATGATGGTTTCGTTGGAGCAAGTTTATATCAGGTGAAGGAATAGGCGTGATAATTCACACGTGTTATTGTTTCTGCGTTGAATGAGATATTGTTTGCTACAATGTTGAATGAGTTTATACACGATGATTTATAAAGGCAGCGAAAAATACGTTGCGTACATTATATTTTAGAGGAATGTGAGTTCTCAAAACTTCATAGTGGTCGTAAACTTCCTCTTGTTGATTTTTTTGTGAACTTCAAAGAATACGACCTTTCAAATGAATCAATAAGGGAGAAATTCCTGTTGCATTATCATTATATTATTTTCCAAACATGGACATATCTATTCAATATTATATGAAAAAAATTAATTGCATCTTTATATCTTTGATAATGATTGACAAATGCAATCGATATATTTCGCCAATTTCTCTGAATTTGTGGTAAATATTGGTCATCAATAGTTTTGTATCGGTTAGAATTGATTGAATATACAGGGTGTAACTAGATAAGTGTAAAACATTCGAGGGGTTGATTCCTCATAGAAAAAAAGATACGATCTTCCATATGAAGAAACATCATCGGAGCATCCCATGTTATGATACAGCCCCTTGATGGGGGTGCATAAAATTTGTTCAACAATTTCTTCATAAGCACTAAAAACTTACAGTATTGAAATTAACCTGACATTTTTCACTACCAAGAAGACATTGAGCCAGTAATTCTTTGGTTTTCCCCATGGTTGTAAGGGGTGGAAAACGCGACTCCTCAAATTTATTTCTAATGTAACTTTTTGTCTCACCATTTGAAAATTCATTTCGGATAGCGTGTTTCGTTCTAAACAAAAATGTCCCTTTTATTGCCCAAAATAAACCAGTTCGCAGCAAAAAATATTTTACTACCTGCATCAAATGATTAGAGGGGAATGAACAAAACTGATTCATTAATAACAAAACATACAACATGTAGAAATCATAGTAAATGTTCATGTTTAGACATTACGCATGCGTCTAGACGTGTTCGCATTGAGCCAAGTATTCGCTCAAATATTTTACACTTATTTAGTTACACCCTATTTCTATATGGAAGATGAATTATTTCCGGCACGGTATACTACATCGACAATAAAATTACTGCAACATAAAGTTGTGAAAAAAAAACGGATTATTATATATTGGAATACCTATTTCAAACTTATTACAATTGTATTCTCAAGAGGTTCAAAGAAAATTCCACCAGTTCACGAGTTTTGTGTATATTCAGGTAAGACCTGCCAAATCTGTTTTTTATTGTTTCTTTTTCGATTTCTCCAGTTTTTCTTGATTTTCTTGGATATGTGAGAAGATAAAAAACTCTTTCTGACCAAGCTTCAGGACTATATTTTGTAGTAAATTTTTCGCAAGAAAACACGCACAATATAAGTATGTTTCTCTTCTTCATAAAATACGGATAACTCTTCTCGTGGGAATTGACACGAATGGAACTACAGACTTATCATTTTCTGTTACATGATTATTATATAATTCTCAAGTAAAATATATGGGTACTGTATCACTGTGAAAATAACGGCAATATTTTATAGGTACCATCCACAAAGAACATGTGTTATCGTTCCAAAGAAAGTATATTCAATATAAACTAAATGAAACAGATTATGGTCTCTTCAAAATACCCATCTGAAAAGAATCAACGGAAGGTCGTAAGCAGTGGCGTAGTCAAGATTTCACCCACCAGAATGTACAATATTTTTATAACAATGGATACCGTTGCCTAGTTGAATTCATGCTTCTCATTGTTTTAATCTTCTTAATTTCATCAGTAATCTATCTATCTATTACGATGGATTATTAGTCTTGAATGAGTTTCGTACCTTACATGTGCCTTCACTAAATGAACGAATTATATTGTTTAATAGATTCGTATTTTGAGTCAATTGAATAATTGATTTGATGAAAAAGTCGATCTGAACTGAAGCTGGATTCATGCAGCATCCACTATATACAGATTTAAAATTGAGAAAAAGTAAAAGGTTTAGCGATCCTACGAGATTGTGACTTTTCCTAGCCTACTCACCTAAATAAAATCTTTAAAATTATTGTCATATTTCCAAGATGGCCGCCAGGGGGCCTAATCTTCAATATGATTGTTTATCAAAGTAATTTCAGTAAATATACTGAAAAAATAATAACGTTTCAAGTTGACACTGAACGACTCGATGAAGTTAGTATCGTTAAAAAGAGCATTTATTGGTTTATCGAACTCATTCGATTCCGAGTGATGCCGCTAGAGGGCATTTTCTGATATGGTAACAAAACATTACTACCCTCTCTCCCTAAGACCCGACACTGATTGTTGGTTCATACCAACGGCCCTGACAAAGGTATCCACGAAATCGGAATATAACAAGAGAATGACCGAAAGGCTACGAGAAATAGTAGGCTGTGACCGCCGTCACCTGGCGAAATGGAATTCAATGTGCACATGTCGATGATAGGCAGAACTAGCAGCTGTTCGATGGACGTCCGTGTCTGAGCAATTTCGACCCCATCCGGCGGACTCATACGCTTCTGGGGAGGACCCCACTCATGTGGGATTTATTTATTTTCTTCTCTTTTTGAATACTTTCAAGTGATTTTGGGTATACAGCGACTCCTATCTTTGTTGTGGCTTTTAAGCTCTCTGAGTTTATAGAGAAATATATTCATTCGCTAATGGCTGAATAATAAAAACTCCTTTCGTGAGACGATTAATATAAAAAAAATCTCCTTTGATTTACAATAGAGTGGGTGACTGCACCAAAATATATTATTTCATTTTTCATAATTATGCCTTATCAACTCCTAGTTGAATATTTTTGAAAGATGTCAAGGCTACAATTTTATGGAAAGAAACCAGTAAACTAGTAATGGGTAATAATTATCTGATTCAAATTTGGTTAATATGGTTTCAATTGATTCAACAATTTATAAATCATCGTTTTGAAAAATTTCACGGTTTGTATTTTATTTGGTAGTTTGTTATAAAACTTTATACACCTATTATCTTCTATAGATCTTTCAGACATTGTCAAATGGTGAATGGGGTAATTAATTTGACTTGTTCTTGTCTAGTAATTGTGTGGTTGATTGAAATTTTATCTTCAAAAAATGTGTGGACATAGTTCTTGTGTTTGGTATTATGCTTTGTTGATTTCATACTGAATTTGAATATTTGAAAGATTGTAATACTCAACAGTATTCTAACCTCGTATTATTTTCAATATAATACAATGAATAAAACAAATGATAATTCTTACTACCTTTAAAAATATGAAAATACATACACATGGATGCCCTAGCTCACTATAAAAGTTTGAAATATCTTCATTTCCATTATAAACTCACACTTTATCAATGAAAACTCATATGTAAACAAATACAAACACATCATTCAATGTCCGTTTGTATGGTTCTCTGACTGCTCACTTTGGCGCTGCAATCTTAATTTCATTCGCCTATACTGTCAACATATCATTCGAATCAAATAGACTATGTCTCATTATATTGACCGCAGTACATTTTTTGAGGAGCAAACATTTTTTGTATATCTAAATATCTTTTATATCATGTTATATTATAACAAATCCAACCATCAATTCCCAGTTTACATAATACATCATCTTCAAAGCTTCCTAATCCAGTTATTTTGTTAAAATACTTATGTCATAATGAGCTTTCCCTACTAGCTCATCTAGTTAGCTTACCATGTATAAAGGAATTATTCACCAAATATGCATCAAATTATACAAAGGACATTTGATATAGCAGTCGTGACACCACCACAATTCCGAGTATGCAAACATCCTAAAGTGAATAAAGAACCGAACCATTATATTTGTTGGATAGTTTGAGACATCTTGAATGAGCCAAGAAGATATCAATTCAATATCTAACATCAGGGAATAGATCTAGTCAGGCGTTCATTTAATCATAAAATCCACTTTATTCATGATATACCGCCAATGTCCAATGTTAAAGAAAATTCTTCAGAACTGTATATTGTTTGAATCCCAGATATTTTCGATATTCATCAATGTTATATTGTCAATTCAATCATTTTATTTTTTGTATTAGCCATGGATATTGGATATTGACGTATATTCTTCTCTCTATATCTTTCCTCGATTCAATTCATTTTATAGCAAACGAAGGCAAATGTGAAAACGGCAAAACAATTAGTCGTTTTCAGGCTGGATAAACCTGTGGGAAGGAATGCCTGGAATGCGAGCTCTTTGTTTTCAACTCAACTCGAACATGGGTGCCGGAAGATAATATATGTTGTGTCTGGGAGGAAATTAACCTGGTATGCTTTAATGCTAAACAAACGATTGTTTTGTTTGCCGATGTCGAGTCATTTTCAGCTTTCATTCGACATTTTTTTATAAAGGGCAAGATCACCCACGAAATGTAGTAGGTTAAAAAACGAACCCAATTTTTTGCGCATGAATTCTAAAAGTGATGGTCCGTTGAAAAATAAGGCTTAGTGTTATGACGACAGAATATCTAAACTAACACGAAATTCATTTATAATGAGGGCAATAGAGATATAAAACTATGACAGAATTTATTATTATTCAGAATATAATCCTATATGATTTTTTCATTTATTTATTTAATTCAATTAGTTATATAAATAGTATTATCGACAAACTTAGCCGATAATGGAAATAGAAAGTAGATATTAATGAGCACCTAATCAAATCATCAGTAACTGCTGATGAATCAAAGAAATTGATTGGAAACCTTCTGGCATCGTCGCTGATACAACTTCTGGTAAGAACCTCGCCTATTTATACCTGAATATGCTTGACATAACCTATTTTGTTTGTTTATTCTACCTCAATTTCACCGTGAACTCAGAAACGAGTAGTCACTAATCACCAGCGCCAGAATAATATTTCACAGCGTTGCTGAACGTTATCTAAAATTTATTTTTAGGATGATGCATAAGAGCCCACGGGTGCATCATTGGGGAACACCACATTTATATATTCATTGAATTACGTGTTTCAAATCTGGAGATTACTATCATACCATATTTTCACTGACTTATTAAACAGTTTATCAACATTCGCATTGATATTTATTTATTTACATTCTCGACTTATATTTGCGATATTCTGTATTTATTAATCGCAATTCATTTTTTCCCAGTACGCGCAGCCTACTTATCAGCCATGATACTTATTAATGGCAATTCAATAAATATTGTTCCATAAAACTAGTAATTTGACTTCAGGCTATAGAGGACGGTGTCGAAATCATGATATAAAATTACGACAATTACCTTTCACATGTCTAGGTGATCTGTTGTTCTACCTGTACAGAGAGTTTCTTCATGACTTAACATGATATACAAGGTGGTCCATTTAAAAGTGTAAGACGAGACGTTTTCGTGACTATATTTTCGTTTGCCTTTTGAAATTAGGTTGGTTTTTTACAATTCTTTCTGAAATTGAAGGCGGAATAGAGCCCACTATTTACATAAAATAATATCGTGAAAAAGAAAAGTTCATCATGAGTTTATTTCTCATTATTTCTTCCCGAGTATGTTCATTACAAAATATAATAATGAATTAGTCAGCTAATTACTAGCAAATTATAAAATTGGTTTGAGCTGGGCTCTTTTGGTTGCTACACTTGACACCTTGGATTTTCTTGGGGTTCCACTTTCTCATCTGCAGTGACACCCTGTAGGGTATAAAATTCAATTCATTATTAATGATTCTTGCGAATCATAGTGTCGAGGCATACAATGCAGGAATTCGTTATTGTACCAGAGCTATTCTACAGATATAACAGTAATATAATTGATAATGAGTCTTTGAAAGAAACTACAATACAATCGAATTGTTAGGTATAGGTGAAAATAATAATGTTTATTATATGTACTCAATAGTTTGAGTTCATCCCCATTGTTTTGTTAGGATTTCTATTTATGAAGAACAACATGGCATATTAATCAAATTCAATATCATTAAGATGATCAGTACATTACTTATTATATTTATTTTCAACAGTAGATCACTACTCCATGTAGTTGTAGTTCCGAGAGAATTTTTACATTAATCTTATTAAATTTTTTTGTGGGTGGCATCAATGTGATTTATTCAAAATTGATGAATTCCAGAGATTATTGTGAAGAAAGTCATTCACTTAAATTTCTGTGGTAGTGACGGCGGTTATCAAGTTGGTCTGTACTTTCAAATCGACAGTTTTCATTCTCAAATAGTTTCTGGCGTCTATTGAGAAAATTTGGATAACGGTAACTGTGTAATCGAGACCCATTCATTATTTTGAAATATTATTTACTGATTATGGATGCTATGAGTGATTTGCACACAACTTTTCATACTTGACTTTTATTTCGTTGTGTTCGTTTTATATCAGATAATATTCATCACTATGCTTTAGAAAATGTTTGTTTCCTTGTTTCCTTTGGTTAAATAGTTAGTCTTGCCATTTCAACACATGGAGTATTTTTATATTTATATTTTCGATCCTATATCTCGTGGACAACTAACAACCGCAAGTATTATCGAATTCTGAATTTCTGGTAACTTTCAATGGTTTTTTTAGTATACAAATTTGAACTTGTGAGCTCCTTTCTGATACACAAGTAGAACATGCTTCTTAATTTCTCATAGTTCATACATTACTGTTGGTTTTCTAACCTAAATATTTCATATCGCATCTTTATCTTGCAAAAACTGCCCGATCTTTCGCTAAAAGTAACGATTATAAAACAAGATCTCAATTCTCGATGATATTGAATCTCATTAGAATCTGAAACATAAATTTGAATAGTCACATTTTTAGGTGGTGGTCTTCTGAAACGGTATTCCAGGGTAGTGAAAGCTTAGGATAATTACGTTGTACGAGCACTACACCTGGGGGCAATAACATCACCATAAAAAGAACAATTGGTGCACGTGTGATGCATCATTCATCTCGAAACGGCTCAGTTAATTTGTGTTCTGTGACTAGCCACGCGACCAGCAGATGTTCGTTCATCTTTACCTTTCAGCCTTTCAGGTTTTCGTGGTCGTTCTCGTCCATCTCGGCTTAGAATCCACATCCTTCAGCTTAAAGTAAATCGAAATAGTCAGATGTGGATTGTTCGAAACAAAACAGGGGCGCACAATTAAATCCATAAATAACAATTCACGCATACAAATTTAGAAAGAAAACCAATTCCTACCTCCTTTCCCTATCTTCTCACGATGTTCTCTGAACAGGATGACTCCTTTCGTGAGAAGTTTAATATAAAAAAAATACAATCATTCGGGTCCAGTTTTACCAACAGTATTGAAATGGTTGTGCATGACAAATAGAAGAGGACATCATCTTGGTAACTTTGTTCACAAACTAATCAACCTACCACACTCAGCTTATTCCGCGAGTCAATGTACATTCCAGAAATATTCGCAACATTAACAAATTTACAATGCCTCATCATCGTACAGTCATGTTTCGGAGATCCTTTGTATACAATTCTATACAACTATATAATTTCTTACCAAATTAATTCAAACTTCTTAATATCAACAAATTCAAATACAAATATAAACAATTCCTCATGGACAAACAGTAAACACAATACCATCAATCCAGAGAGTATAACTAAGCCATTGTAAGTATTTAGTTAATTTCAACTTCAGTTATACAGGAATAGAATTATTATTGTTATACCAACTGATCTATGTATCATTATTATCATTATTATTATTATGATTTATAAATATACTGTTCATTTTACTGACGATTTATTATTATTATTATTATCATTATTATTGAGTGACTCAAAAGTACGACCTCTAATCACAAATAACATGCTGAAACGTTTCACCGTAGATCTACTAATCGCGATTCAGTACGAATGTATGATCCCATGAAAATGATAATTTTTGACGTATCTATTGAAAAAATGAACAGCTGGAAGAGAATTGATCACACTACCAAGTTCATTTAATTTGTGATGTGTTTGATCTCGAGTGATTTCACTACAGGCCATCTTTTGATATAATAACAAAAAATCACAAGATTCTTCGGAACTAAAATTCAACACTATGACTTTCTTTTTATGAAAATTTAGGCGAATCTATGCCAAATGATTTAGTGAAATCTCGCATCTCGATATCTCATTCCTTGTCCATAATATAGATGAACGAAATCTTAAAGAAATTTCGATTTTTCGAAAATTGATATCAAATTGTTATAATTTCATATATTTTTCACGCTAATTATCTTTCTTTGTACAGGGTGACCCCTTAATGTATAACAGTAGCTAAAAATCGTTATATTTGTGCAAATACACATTTCTGAAACATTGAGACATACAAGGTGTTCAGCGTGAGACAACATGAAGTTTTTCCTAATAGAATTCCATAATCACTTCAATCTAACATTTTTTTTATTTAGATCTCAGAAATCCGATTCAGAATTTCATGCACTAATTTGGAATCATATCTTATTATTTCGGTTCCAATGAAAATTTTGTTGGGAAAGAGAGTCGCAGATGATATTCTGATGGTCAGCTGGCAGATTCTAAAGGGTTATAAAGGAGTACTCACTTTTTGATTCACGGCAGCTGGGCAGCTGTCGGAAGAGAAGAGAGTGAGCAGGTGATTTGATCTCTTTCGCCTCCACAAAAATCGAATTTAACTATACGTATGTACAGGGTAATCCACATAGGATGTTCCTTTAAGTTGAATATAGAAAACTTTTCCTAGGATACTTCCTATAATTATTTTTATTTCGATATACAGGGTGGCCCAACGAAAACGTACCGGAAGGTATAACTACCAGGAAGATACTTTAACGAGGAAAACCTGAAACACGTCAACTTCGTATATTGTATATTGTATTATATTTATATTTAACATTTACTTCAACAAAACGGTAAGTTTTTAAGCGAAATCGTTTTACTTTTTGTATTTTTTGAGAAATGCACTAATGACATTTCAAAGGTCCATATCTTTGCAACGACTAGACGGAATTTATAGAGAATTAGGTGGGTACAGTTTGGGCTATACTTTTTGCGTGAAAAGTTGTCCCCTTCACATACAAAGTTGACATGTTTCAGGTTATCCTCGATAAAGTCTCTTTCTATATGTAATGATATATATCATGGAGTTTAATCGTCAATACAGTAGCAAGTTTTCTGCTTTGAGATTTCTTTGAAATGATCACTATTTATATTTTGGATAATTTTATTCTCAGCCGCATTGCTCTCAACTAGTGACATCTAGATTAACAGAATTTCATGTATTGAAATCGACTAATCAACGAATCCTTTTTTATTTCCAGTTTTCAGTTTTATCTTTCGATTGCGTCACATTTCTGACACGTCAATTTGGGAATTGTTAACTTATTGGTTTATTCAAGATATATTCAACCATGTAGCAATATGTAAACTATACCTGATAAGTTTAGGTTCTTAGGATTATTCGACGGAAAAATCTATCGTGAACTTGATATTGAACCACATGTTGATTCTGTACACTTTTGGCCTACAGCAACTATGGAATTACAGATTCTAAAATCGGGACATCATTTAGTTTTTGCTGTGCGTTCGAAAGTAGATGATGATAGTGATTTGAGGCTGCAAAATCCCCTCAAAAATTCCCAAAAGCTGTCGGGGGTTAATCTTGCAGCATATGCATTCTATAATCTCTAATGAAAGAATCAATCCAGTCGACCATCGTCTGATTTGTTTTCTTTGCTACGTTCATCTGGATTCAGTACTGAATGAAACCGATATTGTCGATTTTCATTGCTGTTTTCCGGGAAACTCTTTCACATAAAATGCAGCACATGCTAATCATGAACAGTGGACCCTTGATCTATCACCACGGAAGTTTATTTTTCAGCAAACACTCACTTTTAATTGAAAGTGTAACGCCATCAAATGTTTGTTATAATTATTTGAAATCGATGAAAGTGTTAATGCATATGATGTAATTTGTTTATTATTTACTTATCTTCAGCTAAGTGTGCTGAACACTTAGCAACGTTGAGTTTCTGAATGAGTATACGTTTATTTCGTTCACTGCCTTTATGGAAAATTATAACTATGAATATGATATATCGGATAATTCTTTCGTTATATCGGAAGTTCTACTAACCTACTTGAGAAAAAAAATGCCATGCTCATCATTTCATGTTTCAGTTTTAGAAAAAAAAAATCATCATTCTTTCATGCACCCTTCAATAAACTTATAGCCATTCAATTGTACTATCCAAACCGTGATAAATAGAATATTTGTTTTTATTTTTATTGATTCCACTCAATTTATTCACTGAATGATAATGCGACACTGTTGTGATTACATGCTTTATATTACCTTAAGTTGTATGTATGTTTGTATGTAACTAAGTCTTCAGGCGTGGGTTCCAACCCCATCCATAACCTAAAAAATATAAATAAATATACTCTGTAAAAACTACGAAACATGCTTGAATGGTGAACTGAAAAACCGAAAATAGTTATTAATTTAGAATCGAACTATTTGATGAAAACATTGTTATTGTGAAAATGGGTGGGGTGCTACAAAGATGAGTTTTTATAAAGCGACCCACACTTTTTTCACAACAAGCTTTTTTTTATTCAATTATATATCAATAATTAATTTCGCCTTTTAAACGTTAAAGCACGTTTTCTAGTTTTCACATACTATTTTTTATTTATTGATTCGGTTTGCTATCGAAGCGTTCAGTTTTTTTGAAATTCAGCACACATGGGTGTGAATTTGTAATTCCAACTGGAGTTCATTTGGGTGTCGCACTTTGAGACCACAGGAAGCAAGAGGTCAGAGAAAGGTCGTTGTCACCGTATGTGTGTCGAAGGCTCCGGCAGATACACCGGAAAGGTGTTTCCTTGTCCGGAACATGTCGCGATATTGCGCATATTGATGGCTCATTTCGTTCAATATCATATAGATAGGAACTCGACGTACGATATTAGATTTAATCGATGTTCGTGATCATTTTTTCACTGTTCGAATCGTGTAAACAATGAGTGTGTTGTTTGATTCTTGTTCCGTTCTGGTAACCATACAAAGTGTGGCAGGATTTTCTTGAGGTTATAATATACAGTGGTATTATCGGAAGGATAAGGTTAGGTTTTGGATCATGTTCAATTTTATGGTCTATTTATTTTTGAAGATAGCATGATAATTTATCAAAATATGTGGTGTTGCCAGGTTCATAGAAAAGACGTAGGAACAATTTATAATAGATCGATTTATTGATGTATTTGACTTTTTCCTTCTTTTGTAAATATTTTGTATCGATAAAGGGCGATATAAGACTGATCAATAGTGGACTATTTTGTTCGACTCAAAATTTTCATTGCATTTCATGATAATTAACCAATTTGAAATATGAAATAATTTTGGCCTACTGATGTTAAATATATAGTTTTGTTGTCACTACAAAATATAACATAACACCAATTCCTACCTCCTTTCCCTAGCTTCTCACGATGTTCTCTGAACATTACAGGATGACTCCTTTCGTGAGAAGTTTTATATAAAGAAAAATATATATCTATTGTTTTTCAGGAATAAAAAAAACGTTTCACGTCCTCTTTTTTCGATAATTCGAAAATACTGTTACATGTTCTTGTATGATAGAATCTTTCGCTAGAATTATTTAATAAAATCGAATTATAATTTCAGGCAAGAATTAATTGATGTAGTAAACTTTGTTTCACATTCTCATTTTATTTTATTCCATTGTCATATGTTGCATGCACCCTCCTTAAGAGTTCATAAAGAATCATAACGTATACAGGGCGAATAAGAAGAAGACCGACAAATACTGATTACAGATTCCAAAAAAAAATTGCTGTCTTCCATGCTTATCTTCACGTTTTATTTAATTTTTGTTCCCCCAAGGCCAATTAAACGATTTTAATTATTTTCCTTGGTTACATTTTTTTTTATTTTTGATATCGTACTGGTACTTTGAACTTGGTAAACTGTAATTGGATGTTGATGCGCTGAAAACCCAGGTCTTTCAACATACATTTGTATACGAGTGGATACGTCGCATAAATCCAGAAATAATACGAATTGAAAGAAATATAAATGGCTCGAGAGCATGCATACTCATATACGAAGAAGGTAATTACCAACGTAATGTCATATACTAAATTATATATTGCTCTCACTATAAAAAAGACTACGAGGATGGTATATTCTGCTTAATTTTAGACTGTTGAGTTCTGAACGGTAGGTATAGGCACACAATATCCGTTCAAACCGGTTAGAATAATTCAGTTGGAAAGGTGGTGCTGTTCTAACATCGGAAAAAATGCAAATTGGACTTTTCATAGTAGAGTGGAAATGATATCGTACACCGGGCACCAGAGCCGCACATGGTTGATTTTAAATGACAAAATGGGTCACATATTTGATTAGATTACTAAGGAAACACTCAAAGGCTAAAAGTAATTCTTGCGTGAATTTACCTAAATGGTTTAGTTGGAATCCCACGTGATTCTGTGATTTGTATTATTTGAAGTTGTGTGTGGATACTTTGAACTTACAAAATTGGATCCACGTAACGAACATAAACCGAACTGAACTTGATTCTGGTGTGCTTGCAAAAATCAAGTGAGAGTGGATAATCGATATCATTCCTTTCAAATAATGTAATGATCAGTATGTTTCTGAGTATGAGATTTATAGCTCAGACTTTGGCAATTTTGTTGTTTTCAAATCCCCTTTTATTCATTTATTGTTTATCGAAGGGGTCCAAAGGATGCACTGATGCCAAAGGCTTATTACACTGATACCTCATAACATACGTCTCTTTGAGTTTGGGGCTACAGAATTGTACGAAATTTGTTCAATAGTCTCTACAGGTTCGATCACCTTGGTAGCTATTTCATTGCCTATTCCACTATGTCCAGGTACGCGGATTGATTTAACTCAACCTTGACAGTGGCAGAAGTTTGTTGATTTATTCCCAGGTAAGTCTGGACTCTACTTCGTGCCCTTCAAGAGCTTTAGGCTGACCTGACTATCAGAATAAATATGATTTTCCTTTCTCGCGAGAGTATTTCTTGCATATCATTGCAAATTGAATAGTGAACATTTCTACCTGGAACAATGAAATGTGTTCACCAAGCGAATAAAAATGTTTCTCCTTCAAAAGTGAAACGAAGTTCCCGCACCAGAACTTTGTTCGGTCTTTGATCCGTTTACCTTACCCTTCGATCCGAGATGAATACTTCGAAGGGTTTTTTCAAGTTATATCAAAGACCATAGTATCTCTTGGCATCTGTAAGATGCTGTCCCAATTGAAATCTACTTCTATATTAGATTTGATAATATTATCGAGGAAATTGATCAATATGAAATCTGTAATTTCATCTTCCCACTTGAACAAGGTTGTAAATTGTTCGCAAATTTTCTCAATGAGACACAGTGCACATGAGAAAGGTGACGCTTCCAAAACCAAAAATGGAACTGGATATGCTATTTTTGTTTCAAACCATAGCTTGTTGCTAAACAGGATGTATGCAGCTCTATATTCACAGCTGAAATTTTGGTAATCCCTCGAATTGCTGGTCAAGCAGAATACAGGGCATTACAATGCACTCATTATATCAGATTTCAAGTTGGCTCTCGAACTGACAACTCTCTTTGTATGCAAATATATACAATATCAGGAAATCTCTTCAACTTCATCTAGGAATATGAAGGGTGGCAGTTTTAAAGGATACTCTGGCATCTGAGGTAATGATAAAGTAGATTAACCAAGGAATCTACTGCTCTTTCAACTAGCTTTTCAACAAATTTGAATACTGTGACATATTGAATGTTAAGAAAAATAAAACATTCAACATGGGGAAAATACAATATGTACACAAATTCTTCCGAAAATTCTCATAACTATTTGATCCATAAAATTCTTTCGAATCGTATACTATATATAGATGATTAAACAGTGCGTCCATAAAGTAACGCATAAATTCATTATTGGCTAAATGAACAATAAAATTAGGATTTCCCAAAACAGGTCGATTTTTGATTTCAATTTACTATTGCTTCAAATCATAATCTAATATACAGGGTGAACCACTTTCGGGTAATGACGTCATCACCATTTTTTTCAAATGGAACCCCCCCTTTTTTTTTCAATTTCCCAATTGCCTTTGCTGAGCTGATTTTAAAAATTGTATAATATGTTGCTTCAAATTGGTACAGGGTGGGCAAAAATGCAGCGCGTCAAAATACGTAAGAATCACTATGTGATTAATAATCCGCGGGACCCGGAATGATCCAGGGGACCCTAATAATCCAGGAATCAAATTATTCAGATTCCAGGGTATAAAAACATAATAAATGTAGTCAACAATTGGTATGACTGTCAACTGTCAAACTGTCATAGTGTTTATACGAATGTTGAATTGATATAACTTTTATGTATTCGAAGAAGGTGAAATTACAGACTTTATATAGTGAATTATTGGAAGGTATCGATGTCCTCAGGAAACTGTAATAAAATTTGTAATTTTCACCTTGGAATGTGCAAATTTCAATCAAATATGAAATTACTTAACTTATAAATAAATAAGACCCGAAGAGATCAATAAAGTATCTATCTATCTATCTATCTATCTATCTATCTATAAATGAATGAACTATTGTTATTATTGAAGTTTAGTTGTCAACATCACTTGTCAGTTTTCCCCTCGTTCGCGTAAAATGCGGCCTCGCTACCCCGCCACCTACATCCGGCCTGGCGCGCTCACAGCCGCCTTTACCTTTGCCTTTCCTATTCCTTCCTCCGCTTTCGGTTTTATTCCATCCACCTGTCGGCCGAGACCCGGTCGCGGTACGCCAAACAGGTAGCATACGAGCTGCGACTCAAAGTCAAAGTGGAAGTGACGGTCGAGCGATTTCCCTCGATTTCGACTAGCGCGCGAATTCAAAAACGTCGCGACGTCGCGGTTCGGGACGACGCGGCGGCCGAACGATGCCAGTGGGACTAGTTTTCAATATCGCTACTAGGTGAGGTTTCTGGCAGTTTTATATGTAGATGTATAGATAGTTCAATCTATAGCTTCTTTGTTGCTACACAGTGGAGTTCGAAATATCAATTTCTTGACGTTTCCAATTGTTTTCTGTCACTTTTGGTTTGGTCGAAAATGATGATTACTTTCGAATTGAGCATCTTTATATTCAATGAGAAGAGTTGTCACCAAATTCATATCGAAAACCAGTACAAATAGAAATTTTATGACATGAAAAATCAATTCAATATATTTGTGAAGTGTTGCCAACCCAACCATTGTCAAAATATTCCTAGGGAACCATCAGGTAATTTCAATTTGCAGAATCAGTCACAACTATCCTGAAATTGTTTATATCATACATGACTCATTAGTCCTTTTCGTTATTTACAATAATTCTTACTATTTCTATTTCCTGTCTAGAGCGTCCAAACTAAAATCAATACATCGATTGTGCAATATGAAATTGTTCATGATATGATGCTCTTTATACTAATATATTGTAATGTGTTAAATTTTATTCGAAGTTTCAGTTTCAGTAATTATCATAATAATCATTAAGTAAACTCTTGAACTTTGAAAACCAATTGAAAGTGAAACTAAACTATGATTTTTTCAGTCTAGATGGAGAATTTTAATATGATAAATGTCAAGATATAACAATAGAGTATTGTTTACTGAAAGAAATAAAAATATTTCAGGTCTTTTCGGTCTAAGCGGAAGAAATCATTCGGAATCATCAAAATATTAATATTTATGTGGTATAGATATCAATTGAATATTTCGAACAAGAAAGTAAGGACAGACCATTATTAAAAAACACCTGGTATAATAAAAGTCCTTTGTACCCATGACAGTGAAAGAGTTTGAATTCATGATCACCCCTTGGTGAAGTTTTTTCAGATCTTTTCGTCTTGCACTATTAATACTTTCAATATTGTGTTACCATACTTGAGTTTAATATTTCATGTACTAATTAACTTTGAAAAAATAAATAGTAAGTTTGAATGAAATTGCGTGGATTCAAATGAAATGTGATGAAATAAAATGGAAATAAATAAAGGATGAATTGAGTTAGAGAGTCTTTTGAAAACAATAAAAATCGATCAACATTTCCATTATCAGTTAATTTATTGACAAATTTTGATATTGATATGAGGATGAAATTTGCAATTTTACATATAAAAATATTGCAACTCATAAAGATTCTTTATTCCTGCAACACAGATTTACTGATTTACAGATATTCATATTGTTGTATTTGGACTACGATAAATATGTCGAATTCCAATCAAACCGAAATTTTGTTCGAATCTGCGTAACCTTAAGGTTTGGACACAGGAAATTTTTCCCTATTTTAGTATCTACCAATATAATTACGAACTTTAAGTTACCTGTATAATGCAAAACTGATACATAGTCCTTGTAATGCTAATGCTTTACCCCAAATATTAAGTTTCTACGCACCCAATAAAATCAGTTATCAACATAAAATCATCATAAAGTCAGGTTTTGGACAAAAATTGTGAGAAATAACCTCTGAAACGGTTAGAGATATGTTTAGGGAAGTATCTAACAATAATGATTGAAAGGGGTTGAAATAACAAAAATGGTGCTTGCGGCAACGCTGCATCGCTGAAAATAAATAAATCATTCCTAAAGAAGTGAAAAAATTTTCAGGAAGATACCTTGTCCAATCTGGCATGAATTCAGTTTGTGATACTTATGATGACGTAAAAGTACCAAAACAGGTCAAGTAAATCTATTGATATTTACTACTACACAACATGTTGAAGAAAAAAATTACCTTACATAACGATTATTGTTGTTCAATGTGCTTCTTCAATGTGCTATTCATTTTCAGGAATATGATAAGAATGTCTTGAATATTAAGGTCTTTTGAATTACAAGAGATATTCCTTTGAAAGCTTCTACGATAATTGTTTATCAACGAAATGTAAATCATAGAATATTCATATTTTTGTTTGATGAACATTTCTGTATGAAAATTGAAAAGAAATGTGTTCGCCACAATGTGACTTTGAATGAATACCACTCAGCACCTCGTATGCTAACCAGACATTATATTTCCTTTTCATATTATATTGCGTTGTCATGGAAGTGATAATTATCATACAATAAACACAACCGTCAAGGTCGTTGCTCCTAACGTTCAAAGTTTTTTAAGATAGTTAGTTTTATAAGCAATATAATTTTGGTGATAATTTCACCACTTTTCTAGCAAACATCGAAGAATATGAAGCGTTTAGTACCTTGTAGTCTAGCTTTAAAACTAGCTGAAGACAATTGAAAACATGTACATACAATCAAAATTCGGTGATAACACGACTCAGTAGTTCTTTAAAATTTTAAAATTCACTTTTATTTCACTACATTTCATCTCATTATCCTTGATTTTTATTTTCATCAGTTCGTTTTCATATTTCATTTAATATTCCTCTAATTCGACCTCATTTCCTTATTCATTTTATATTTCATTTCTTTTTGAATTAGAATATCTGAACATTTCATGTTCAAATTATTTGATGTAATAAAAGGTGTCCTAAAATTAAGGCAAGATTCGAATTTGCACCATTAATGCAGTAAAATGTTAGCAACCCTAAGAAACCATATCCATTATTGAACAATATCTCATAAAGTATAAAAGCTTCGAAATTTTCATAGAAAATATGGTCGGAATAATCAAATAGCTTCGTCAACTATAAAGTCAATAATTGAAAATTTCTGGAAGGCCATGAACAAGAATAGCAAAAAGCTCTCTATAGCATATATTTACTTACTAAAGATCTGTGTCTCCATGCCTGAATAATTTAATTAACATAACAACTGAAGCCCAATGACAAAGAACAGTGAAGAGAGTTTGCAGAATACATTATTGAGCTCCAACAAGGAGGCTGTTTTTTGGGCAAAATCATCCAAAATAACGAAGCACATAATTTTCTTGCTTGAACAAAAAAAAATTAAACAGAACAGCGATACTTTAGTTTTCCTCGAATTGCGTTAGCCAAAATGGTGAGCAACAAATTTTCACACTCTATATAAAATCCTAAGATAAATATAATGAAATCAGGTGATACTTGTAATTAGCCAAATATTCCAATAAGTTGGTATGGAAATGAAGATTTCTGAAGATGAAATATTCAAGGGGCTAGAATAAAGTAAATAAAGCACCTAAAACCGACACTTAAATATAAATTCAATTTTTGATTGAAATTTTATTCTCAGTACTAGGTAGGATTATTGAAAATCCTTCAATTAATATCAGTAGTTCAAACGAGCAGGTGGGATGTAATTATTCAAGGTATGTTTCCAGTTTCTTTTCCCCACTAAAAATCATTACAATCTACATTCGGAATAAAATAAAACGAAACATTTAAAAATAATTAACTCCACTACTCGTTAATAAAATTATAATGAACAGTTTCCACAATAGGTAATATAACCTTGTGAAATATTTCGTAATGATGCTTTTGCTAACCTCACCCAAGAATAGCAATAATAAGTGAGAATAAATATTCATCAAGAAATCCTTTTCTCAGGTAGGTTTATGTTGCACTATTATCGTGAAACTTGGCTCAATCACTAATAAACTGTCGTTCAATTGTTCAATTCGAAGGTTATTTATATCAAATGATACGGAATATTAATCGTTTTTTGGAAAGTATTGATTTTTAAACAAATAGAAGCTTATCAACGCTATACTTCTTTCGCTGAAAACCTACAATACGCTTAAAGCTACACATTGACAACATACGTGAACGTATCTTAGGACAACTGAGCATGCGCAGCTGAAATTTTCTTCACGTTAAGTGAAATGTCCGACGTATAGATACGGTTTTCTACGTACACTCAAAACGTGGTATTATTGGCAAGGAATAGAAATGAAAACATAACCTAATTCGAAGCAAATTCTGATGTCGGTATTCTGCTGACTCCTTTCTTGTAATGAGACTACGATTACTGATGTTATACCAGATTCTAAATCGTGAAAAGACATGTATAGTTCATCAGTAGGGTATAGTGAGGAACATTTCATTTGTCTTCAAAAATATCTTCCTCTAGCTAAATGATTGCATTTCTTAGGACAATTTCGATTAATGACATGTCAACAATCCAGTAAGTTTTGAGAAATTATTATTGATTTCCCATGTTCACTTCATAACGATTCTTGAAGATTTTGTAATATTCATGCGACGCCTGGAATCTAAACCATGGCCAAAATGATTTCTATAAATAATGGGAAAATAATTATTGAATAACGAAAAATGGTATGACTTCATTTATCGAACTGTCGAATTCAAACTAGGGATACGTCATTTATGAGATAAGTGTCTAATTACAGAGCATATCCATAGCCTTTCTTCAAGCAATTCTCCTCTCCTAATTTCAAGCTTACTATTCTTTTCGATCTGATTTAAACACAATATTTCAGATAAATTATTTTCGATAGCTTTTGAAAAATGACAATCCCTTCGAATAAACGACATGTTCGTCAGTTTACATGTAAATGAAATGATATTTGAGAAATCAAACGTACACGAATCTATGCAACGGAAGAATAAAAATCCTATTACTCGTACATCTAATCACCCTTAATGGAATTAATGACCGAATATCTCTAATAAATATATGCAATTGGAAACCATCATGGAATTAAGTTCCGAATGGTTGGTAGAGCAAAACGATGATGGATTCTTGGAGAAATTCATTAGCCATGAAATTATTCGCGGTTTTTAATGGTGATGAGGCACACGTACCATGCACGAGCCATCAGAAACAGCACCAAGGATGTAATTAAACAAGACCATTTCATGAATACCATATCCTCAAGTATTCCTTTCTCCGAAGTACATACAGGATGTTCCAGATCAAGAATCAGAATATGATAACTGAACAATAAATGAAACTTTTTATAAAGATAAGGGTGTACGATTTTCATTGATAATATTTATTCGAAGAACTCAAGAAATTGTGAAAATTATCATTATAACCAGTGACCTTAGAGTCTCTTGATTGGTAGTTTGAAATATTTGGAATAACGAAGAGTTCAACTTCGTGATTTGACTTTTTTTTCTTGAGTCTCATTGACTTGAAAGGATGGACTTCAATGGGTTTGTTGAATATATTTTGAAATATGTAACTAGCTCTTTGAAGATCATATGTTGCAGAAATATCAATTACCTTCAGAAATTGCTATAGTATACTTATTTCTAGCAGGGAGTTCTGATATATGCGTAGAACTCGCTTCAATATTTCTTATTTACGACTCTTGATTATCATTACCTTCCTTATCCCGTTCTTGTTCAAAATAGTTGATCGAAGATGTGACCATTTTCCCATTTTCAAGTTGAAAATGAATCAGGAATTTATTGCACTTCACCTTATTTCTAGTTTAATTATTCTTTTCATTCTAATAATTTTATGTCTTTATAAGTTTCAATCATATAAGATTTCTTCATATAAATAAAATACACCTATGAAGTAATGAAATAATTTTGAAAAAGGGATTTTGATTTAGAGTATCTTCATCTTGGACACACTCGAGTCTTTTTGCATTCTTTATCTCGTATTAATGGTCGACCGAACCAGCATGATGACGAGTTTCATTAATTGCTCTTTTCATTGTCAGCGCCTATAATTGTCAACAGAACATAAAAGCCATCCAGCCAATTTGAACGTCAACATTCACCTTTTTACGACGATAATTATTAGCCTCATTATAAGGGTTGTGTTGTCGAGGAACCAATAAAACTGATAGAAAGGGTGCCACATAAAATGAAATGTATTGTTCTTTAATCTAAAAGTGGGCACACCACTTTTTAATGAATTTATTTTTTCTCTTGGTGATTATGTGCCCACGAATGAACTATCCTTTGAATAATTTCCTTTTGCTTCTTTAATTAATAATACAGTTTGGTTCAAAAAAATATTCCATTGACTATCTGGAGATATAACTGTAATTTGAGTGAAAAATCAATCAAATGATAATTAACTATATCACCAATCATAAAATCATTCATCATACAAAAAATACTCAGATTATTTTTCAACTACAATAGAATAATAGTAACTATTTTAAAATAGTAGGAGATCTATACAAATAACAATCACAATTACAAAGGAGAACTTATACAAGAATGGAATCAGAATATGAAATAAAATCAAATGTGAAATGAAAATTGGAATATAAGTTCATACAAATGAGTGAAATAAGATAATAATGTTTCAATCGAATTATAGATGATATATACTCAATGAAAAAAAAATTGCTAAAATATCAGGAAGTTCCACTTATTGAACCAATTCCATCATCCAATTCATGAAATGGTAAACTTCGAATCCTAATTCAAGGTTAGAATGAAATAATGAAATGAGAGGATTTATTCGTTTTCCTTATCTGAGTCTAGTTTTTGTATATGTTTAAATGTCATCTTTCTTATTTCATATAAACTCTCTTCAATAGTGACGTAGGTATAAGGTAGAAGTGCTGGCACAATGCCACGGGCCCCGATTGAAAAAGGGCCCAGCCCAACAGGCCGCAAGCTCAGAAATGAAACTGTCATTAGTGAAAGTGGTTCACCCCGTCCGAAGAATTTGTCACGAGCCCCATATATAGTAACAATGTTTTTCAACTCCAGAAGTTTTGAAGATTTCAATGTGAAACATTCTAAAGGCAAAACAATATATCTAGCAACGACTGTCAATTCCTGAACGAAACGAGAGCATTTATATAGTTTTTTTGAAGTTTATTATCATTTCGATGCCAAGAAAGATAAATATGAAGTTACGTAGATACAGGGTTGAGACGTATTCGTAGGTAAAATACATCTCACAGATTTTTTATACAGATTCATTGAAAGAAACAGCTTTCAGCACTGGTCCAAAGACAGAATTTTTTGGAATTCATGAAAACAAAACTGATCACACATTCCGATTATACTAGACGATATCAACGTTTATGTCACGAAAAACGAATGAAATTTAGTATTTTATTTATATATACTAAGTGATCCATGAGTTGTTTCTGGTATATCATTTGTCTGTCCAAACTTATATTAAAACCCCTTAAGAATTGAACTGTTTTGTATGGCAACTCCATCAGTTCAGTTCTTCTGCGACATCTTGTGTAGATTTCACAATCACGAGGTTTCTCCTCATTTTTATCGAGAAGATATGCATTGAGAATTGTTCCAACCAAGATTGAATTTGAATCACTTTCTTAGGAGATGTCTCGTCTGATTTGGTAACTTGTGTGTGCTGATGTAACCTTTTCTGTCTAGCAATTGCGATAACGTTCACACTTTGTTGCCTCAAAAACGATCTGATTTGCATCGAGATTCGAAGCATTCCACTAAAATAGAAATGATACGACGTGCGATCGAAAAGAACGCATGGGATTTTTCCTTGTTAACGTGGAACGTGGTTTTCAGATATTTCTGCGAGTAGAAATAATTGTCGAGTGGTCGAGCAGAGTTCAATTGTCTTAACGTCAAGTGATGGTAGACAGTGGAAATTCAACAGTGAAATAATGATTATGAACTGAAGTCAACGTTATAGTTCGCTTACTTATACAAGTAGTTATGAAGTCAATGTAATATACAGGGTGTCAAGGAAAAAGTGCCATGCGATAGAGGGTCATAAAATATGAAAAAAGATCCTATGAATATATGTCCGGAACTGCTTCCTTTAAGAAATAAAGGGTGTTAAAGTCAATTTTTTTATTTGTTTTTTTTTAATAACATTAGACAAAGAGGTAAGAATTGAACAAAATGTAGTATACGGCGGTTTTGTATTATGCAAAATCCAAAATTAGATTTTAGATTACTAATAGAGGGCGCCACATACAGGATTTCTCTACATTTAAATCAACTCTAACTTTTGTCCCACACTGTATGCCATTCTGGACTGAAAAAAAGCGATTCCTCTATCTTGAAGTCGCTAGAACCAACAGTTTTCGGTAAAAACACATTGAAAAGTTATGATGCACGCAAATTGTCCAGAAGCGCCAAAGTAACCTACTGACAATGAAAAGGTCATCCTGTATTTTTCAAAAGAAGCAGTATCAATAGGACCTTTTATCCATATTTTATAGACCTCTATCGCATGGCACTATACACGGTACTTTTTCCTTGACACTCTGTATATATTTAATTGCCACTGTAACGAAAAAGGTGATTTTGTTTATGAAATGTGGATTCTTTATTTATGCCTCCAAATCGATTGTTGAGTTTCAAATGATAGTTTCACTTCTTTCACCTCACTGTTTGACCACAGTAGTATATTTTTGAGAGTACAATATTGGTTAAATCGGCAAATCAGCAGTATTTATTTTTATTGATAACAGTTGTGACAACAAAAAACAATTGATATCACATTTTTGAGTCACCAATTGAACAATATTCATATCTCTGTGCTCTGAGAGTATACAAGTTACTGTTTATTAACTTCTTAATCAACTTCGATATTCAAAGAGACACAAAGTCGAAAACTCGAATTTTTCTTTATTAAACAGTATCGAAAATCAGTCATTCTGGTATCGTGATGTAATGAGAGCGTAGGAAACTTGATATTGAGATAGGATAGGATAAAAATTATTACGTAATAACCCGATGAATGATCAATATGCCTTGTAATTGGCTGTGACGGTCATTTGACAAGTTTAGAATAACAATGCGTCGATCTTGATCATGTGGGATTTTACTACTTTCCTTGTTACTCTCATAGATTCCTGCCCATACCACAAATATATTTTTCCGACACTTTATATAGTTACTCAGTTACTTACGCAAACTTTGAAACGTTTTCATAATCCATAATTTAAGCAGATTTGCATGCGGTGTTGTCATTGTATGTCTTTTTCGGATAAAGTACCCACTGATTCAATAATATGCAAATTATGCCGCCTCTCTCTTTCAGCTGAAAGTGCAGATGCACCAAACTCATCTCATACGATACACACAATGAACAAGTCAAGTTGAGTCGAACATGCACTTTATGCACAATTTTGCATAAAACTGAACTTTCTTGCGAGCTTGGTCCTTCAATATATTTTTGCAAATGTCGGAATTAGGCCTTTCAACTTGCACGTGTTTCATACATTCGTCGAATGGTTTATCTTTGCACGGGTTTTTATAACCTCAACCCTATTTATTTCAGCTAACTCGACCGGGATAGTCTCAGATGTTGTTCATGTTATTTTTGTTTCAGTGAAGGGCTTTTCACTGGACCAGAATCCAACGTTCCATTGGATTACGCAAAGGTATGTCATTATTTTGATGATATCTTCTGTAATAACTACACATGATGAATGATCATCTGAATTCCATAGCATTTTGGAATCAATATATCGATTCGAAATTATAAAAGCTGAGATACACGTTAGCAGTGTTATGACGTACAAGTCCCTAAAAGTAGCTGGCAATTTCAAATATTTAGTATAGTACTGGCAAAGTTCAGTTATTTATGGAAGATGGTTGTGACAGCTCGTGTGTATGAGCGCTGTTGTTACTAATCATTTTCCGAATGACAACGAAAACTGTACACCTAATTTGACTCGTAGAATTGTGAGAATATAAAATAGGATATTGATTTAAAATCGTTATGTAATTAGAATCAACAAACTTCATTGGCGGACCAAGATTTTTCTCCAAATAAATTTGGTATCGTTGTTAAGTCAATGTGAAGTTTTGCCATGATTATTGATGCCTAAATTTTCGCAGCTATGTGTAAACCAATCGAAAGTTCAGTGATTAACAAGTTTCTCTATATTTTGCACCAATGGTAATGGTAACCAAATCTGTCAAAACTATCTTTCTTAATCAAATAGACTTGATAGTGCTTCTTCAATTGGATAGAAGAAATTTTCAGTGTTGACTTCCACCCTGTATGTTCAAGTAAACTCTGGTATGATGGTATCAAACTCAAGAGACATTGAGACTGTTGAATTAACATCGAGAACACATATCGTTATCTTTACAAAAAATCTCGCTCACACATATCATCGCGTCACATTTCCATCAACTTTGAATTAGCATTGGACGTCTCCACTGGAAGATAAACAATATTTATCGATATTAATAAATTCCACGGCTTTGAAAGTGACTAATGGCAGTCTTCTTTGATGCATTGCGGTCATATTCAGCTACTTGGATGTGCAGAGGCGGAACAATAGGAAAATAGGGTAATATGACAAAATTTGAGTCGTGGATTTATGGATATTTGAGAATTTTCCTCAATTTGTTGAGTTATGTTATATTAGAGTATGTTGTATTTTTATAAATTTCAGATTCCGATTCTGAACACATAACTTGATATTCCTTTGATTACTGTTCAGCGAATCAACTATATTCTGCACATTTTGAAACAATTCTTCAATGATACTTCAGTGAAAATATTATGATGATATAATTGAATAACTGAGTTTTTTAAGTTTAGTCTATGTATTTAAGAAAGATGGTTCCAACAGATGCAAAATTGAAAGTATCTAGCTAACCACTGAATTGATTGAGACATAGCTGGGAATAATTGGGCATCAATAATTATGTCTATACTTCACCGTCATTTGACAACGAGGCCAAGTTTGTTTGAATAGGAATCTTTGATTTGCTATTTAGTCCAAAAAAAGTTAATTTTCATGATTATTTTATAGGGTAGTTTGACGATATCATTATGATTGTTTATTACAGAAAATTCATTGAAAACTGTGTGGAGAGAACTATGTGATATTGTGACAGCATGATATTTTGAATATTTTGAAGTTTATTTTTGAAAATTAGCGGAACTAGGCAAATTCTGAAACGTTCATTTTTTATTTGAGATTGAGATTTCCTGTCTATGTTTCTTTATGTATATTTATATTTTCTTCAGTGTAATGAGAATGTGGTAATAAAGACATTTATTATTATTATTATTATTATTATTATTATTATTTGTTATTGTCGGTTCTATTTTCTTCCCTAACGAACTTTTGTAAAATTTCAGTCTAAACTTACATATTGCTGTGAATATTTCATCTTAGTTTCAGTTCAAGCTGATCACAATTATTACAATCTTTCGCTTACGAAACCATTCGAGATTACTTCTTTTACAATTCATTTATGTCAGATTCTTATTCAGTCGAAAACGCAAAAAAATTAACATAATTTACGGTGTAGCTTCGTCTTATTATCATCTCTTTGAAAAATTCTATAGATCTCCTCATCAGAAAATTAAAATCTCTTGTTGGATGTTAGAAGAAAAGTTCAAATGTGGCAGGTTCGCACCAATGTGATGATATTTCAATAATGAGAATCGTCAAATCTAGGATATAATACGACTTTTGTTAGTTTTTAAATCCATCACATCCAAATTGACGCTAAAAATTAATCTTTTCCAATTGTCGAAAATAGTTTTCATATCAGATAATGAGATGGGGATAGGCAAACATTTAGTACCCCTCTGAGTACGTCCCTGTTTTTACGTAGCGGCCAAAACGTGACGCTACAAAAGAGATTCCAACAGTGGATGAGAGCAGAAACCTCGCGCTAGGCTATAAATCTAGAGATTTTCATGGTGCCTTGATGAGTATTGAATGGCGTGAATCATGTCGTTTTATATATCGGATCGTTCGGAATAAAAAGATGTCAAGTATGATTCCTTGAAAAATGAGGCAAGTCGGTAATAAAACGTAGCTTTGTAGCTTTTTGTTCGGTTCAACGTACATAATTCCTTTGCAGTAGATGATCAATGTCTTCAAGAATGCATCCATTCCAAAGTAACTCAATGTGAAATTGTAGGAAAACCGAGGAATTGAAGATGTTTCAAATATCGCTTTTGTATCCTTCGATAATAGTTTTCATGATTATTCACATGCAGATATTTGAACTACCTATAGACACCGGAATGAAAATATGAAAAAACTGTTTTTTTTTATGTAGAATATTCGGAAATACGCAATATATTAATTTCTGAAATGTTGATTTTAGGAAATAAGTTGATGCTTGACATTTTACAATAATCCTTATCGCTGCAGTTTGAACACAGTGTGTTTGATAATCTATGATAATCTGTTCACTTACCCAAAAGGATGATGTTACCTTTCGACCGAATGTTTCGGATTAGCAGATCGTAGAAGGAAATATAGTTGGAAATTGAAGGAATTTGAAGAAATGTCAGAATGGCCACATAATTAGTACCATGCATAATCATTTGCTGTTTTCCGACTCACAGCTAGTAAATTTAATAATGTTTCTACCTGATTGAAGGTCGATTTCGGAAAACAAAACAAAAAAAACGAAAAAAGCCAAGCATTGTTGCCAAATTAGAAATACTAATAAAATATTTACAATCAGGGAAATCCCAGAATTTTTCCCCAACATAATATCATGAAGAATAAAAAATATGCCTTTATTTATACTATATTTTTCAATATATTATATTATATTCAAATTCATTATTGATTAAATCAGGACAGTTTCTCAATACCTTCTGATGAAATTTCAAAAAGGTAGTGGAATTTATTTTACTATTTTGGTTGATATAAAATTGATTCAAATAATATGTAATCACACAATTCGTAACAAGGTATATCAATTTCGCTTAACACGATTTGAATTCATATTTTGATATGTGGAATCAGATCGAAAAGTACTCATACTTCAAATACGTATTCTATGTGTATACACTATGGAACACAGAAGTAAAGTATTATTCGCTTGTTTAAGACAGGATTCACATCAGATCAACATTTGCAAGATAAAATTTGTAATTTCATGATATGTCGGTATTAATCCACGAGTAGATTGGGGAAATATGCTGAATTTTTTTGACTATGTTCACAATTGAATTTTTTAGGAATGAGGTATGTTTTTGTGTTGGGGTTTAATTTTGGAACATGTCGTGATACAAAACATTACCGTCTATAACAAAAAATTCCTGGAGTACCCAAACCTTCTGCTGCCTCATGAATAAATTCTGCCCCCATTGCACTAGAGCCATCTCCTGTGGAGCTTTCTCAGTTGAAGTTTGGAAATACCCCTTCAATTCAATATGTTATGTGAATCAGGAATCATTTAATTCAATCAAGTAGTTTTTTTTATAAAACTTCCCACGAAAGGAGACATCCTGTAATGTTCAGAGGATGTCATGAGAACCAAGGGAAAGGAGGTAGGAGGAATTGGTGTTCTTTTTAAATTTCTGAAGGCCATATGCCACCTCCCTGGGCAATGTGTTCCAGAGCCCCGCTGTTCTTTGGATGAACGAGTTTTTGAAAAGAGATGTTCTGCAGGTCTCTAATTTAACCACAAAGGGGTGTGAAGACTGGACTTGACGGGTTAACCTCGAAGAGACCGCCAAAGGAGGAACGATTGTTGATATTTCAGAAGAGCACCGCCCATGAAAATATCTATAAAATAGAGATAGATCGCCAACCCTTCTACGGTGTTCCAGAGAAGTAAGCGAGTTAGTAAACGAAGCATCACCGACGAGACGAATTGCCCTTTTTTGGATAGAATCCAGCAGCTTCAGGATATGTTTAGGTGCTGCACTCCAAATATGGGAACAGTATTCCAGGACAGGTCGGATTTGTGCCTTATAGATCGTGAGCAGCTGACTGGAAGTGAAATAGCTCCTGGCACGAAACAGAAAACCAAGTTTTTGGGATGCACTTTTAGCAATTGATCTCACATGACTTTCCCAAGAAAGGTTGATGCTGATAGTTATTGCTCAATCCAGTGGACTGATTCGAATCAGTTATTGAGCAACATTATCCTCAACGTTACCTTCAGATAAGTCTCACAGTTGCCAGACAATGAGCACTAATAATTACTGCGCACTCCACCCCAATCGACAGTTTTTACCTTCAACGAACTCTAGTGCCCTCTTACTTTCAACTTGACGCAAATTGTATATCGAATATCGTATCGGAAGTACCTAAGAAACAAGGCACACTCGACACACGTGTCTCGAAGATGTGGTGCTTTTGTTTTTATTCCATAGCCTTCTTCCGGCGGAGAGTAATGTTGGCCGCAAGACGGCTCAAGTGTTCGATTTGCATGGTTTCACCCTCTTGATGGGTTGCTCTTGTGTGGCAATTGTTTCCGAGGGGTGGTACTGGAGTACATGTCGTGTTGGTCGGTAGTTAACATGAAATTGTGTTTCGCACATGCGAGCACGGAAAGGACAAAGGCGAGAACCAGCTGACGTGCTCGAAATGGACTCATTTTTTTGGTTAGGTTGATATATCGTTTTTGTTTGATGTCTTTGTGATTTGGTGATTGTGTGCAGAAAATAAAGTGGCCTGGAGGGTCTGGCAGTTTTTTCATAAAAGAATTTACCAACCTAATAATTATTATTATGAATTCAATAGAAATTGGTTGAATTCCTGTATGAAACAGCAATTTCATTCTGCCAATTCATGCAGTTATTTCACCAAGTTGTACAACAAACTTAATACGTTCAATAGCAGAAAAATAATGCCTATTCTTTGATCCTAAATTCCAAGACATAAATGACATTATTGAATGATACCTATATATTTTTGTTATACGAATATGTGAAAATGTACAAGAAATTAGATGTTTGATGAAGCCATGTACATCGTTGAACATTAAAATTGAGAATTTCTTCAAAATTATTTAAGGAATTCCCAATTCCTTTCCAGATTATTATTCAATCAACCAACTAATAATAATGAATAAATAATAATGAATAAATTTTATTTCAAGGAATATCACAATGTATAGAAGTATATAACAGACCACATAAGGTAACATTAACAGGAACAATCGTCAAGTATATTTGATATTACTAAGATATGTTGTAATGCAGATTGAGTACGGCTTGATTTCCAGAAATGATTCACAATTTTCTTTCTTGAATAGAGTCAGTTTTTCTATAGTTCTTATGATAGCTGGTAATTTGTTATAAAATTTTATGCAGTTGTAGAGAGCACTTTTTTCAGTAGATGCAAGTTATGTTGAGGATAGGTGTAGGCAGTATTCCTTGTGCTATAGTTGGACTGTGGTTTTAGGTATTCAAACTGAGATTTGTTTTTGTAAAGGTACAATATACATTCTTGTATGAATATTCCATAGAAGGTTGAGATTTTACTGTGTTTGAAATGTCCTCTACAAAAATCGTCCATTTTCAATCTCCAAAGAGTCCTTATAGATACCTTTTTTGAACTGTAAAAACTGTGTTTGCATCTCTACTATTTCCATAGAAAGTTATACCATAACGTATGATAGATTCAACGGTTGCATGATAAATGGTTTCGATAGTACCATGATTTGTGTGATTAGAAATTATTTTCAAACTGTAACATGCCGAATTCAGATAACCAGATAACCAAAGTGGCATTTGAAAAACAAGCAGCCTGTATATATTATGAGATGTTGATGGTGTGGTATATATGGATTGGTAGTGAATAATACAAAAAAATATATGAAAATTACTTGAGGTGACATCATACAATCGGAGTTATCGAAAAACAAAACAATGAAAGAGATAGAGGAAGCCAAGTTGTTCAATTTCATTTCGAAATCTGTGATATTACTAGATCCTTTTGTGAAGTTTGGAGATAGTTCAGAAACAAGCAATGTCCAGAAATGTTATATTTTCCAATTCATCTTGTATCTCCAAAACGAAGTAACCAACGTTGAGAATATCGCAAGTAATCTCTAAAAATTAAAGAGATATTCTGTATAAGGACCTCAAAAATGGGACAAACTGTACAGAAACTAGACGTGCTTTTTGAGCTCATAGCTCTATTAACGATGAAGCCCAACTATTTCATTTCTTCAACAGTTTCGACAGCTTCTTCGTGCATTGTTGGTATCAATGAAATTATATTTATGTCGCATTGTATATTCGATAGTTTCATTTTTGTTCATACATAATTCCTCAAATAGATTCTGAAGTTTTCTGCTAGTTTTTTCATCAGTTGTCTCCAGTTACTTGCCTTTGGTCTTCATATTTCGCATTCTTATTGCGGTTTCCATTTCCACACTTCCCCAACAAATTCTGCATTATCTTGCCCATATAGGATATTTTCACTATCTTTGTATCTATTTTGACTATAATCCTACAATTATTTTCATCATTCTCCCAAATATTCCCAATATTTTTCTCTTTCAGTGATGGCTTTATTGTTTTCGCTCCATTTATTTATGAATAGAATAGAATAGAACTCTATTAATCCATAAAATACCATAATTACATGGTGTAGGACAAGTCAACTAGAAGTATCATGAAAAAGATCTTTTCCAGTGACAGCATGTATAAAATGTGGATGGAATACAATAAATATTGAAATAGAAGAGTATCAAGATAAAAATACAGGTTAATAATTAGGATCTATTCCCGCTCAAAAACTTATTCCCTGTTTAGAAAGTTTCAGATATCAAAAAATCCTTGCATTGCCTTTTGAATTTTTCGTATGAAGTGATGCTTTTCAGTTCGCTGGGAAGGGCATTAAATAGTTTTATAGCAATGAAATGGGGCGATTTCTGGTACATTGCAGTTTTATGTCTAGGTAAGTCCAAGTTGATGTGGCGTGTTTGATATTCATGCTGTTTTTGGGCAACATTATTAATATCGCTCTTAATAAAAGTGAGGCATTTCAAAATAAATATTCCTGCAAAGGTCAGAATTTTTTTCTTTTCAAATGTATTTCTGCAGCTTTCTCTACAACTCAGCTGAAAAATAAGTCTGATAAGACGCTTTTGAGCAATGTATACTGTTTCCCCTATGAGTATTATTCTTGCTTCTATTCTATCACATTGTCTTCAATCCAGTGTTACACATGAATAGTAGAAGTTCCTCCTAGTTTGTTGAGAAAATTCCTTCTTCACTTCTAATAGTCCCTCAATACTCGCTCCTATCTACATGATAATAGCGTAATGACCACGAATCTGCTTCCTGAATGCAAATATCCCGTAACTCGGAATCGCCACCGTCTCGACTTTCGACGGCTAACCGTGACGAGATGATTGGATGCAATAAGAAGATCGAAGTGGCGGCCAAGAGACCGTCTCCTCGGTGGAATGCTCGTCGCAGGTCACAGGAAGTGCTTTACGTTTTCTCCGAAGGCACCTCTTGGAAATTAAATCCCAACTCTTTTACATTTTGTGCTCGTATGAGTCTAGCGCATAAATGAGATGATAACGGTTACGAACTGTATTTTCTTTGAACTGATATCATTCTGTTTGTTTACGATGAGAATATTCTTGATGAGAATTACCTTTCTATCGTCTCCATTGTCATTTTCTCGATTATCTTCGAGTAAATTTCACAAAAGGCTATCATAGAACTTCACGAATATGTTTTATGTTGCTTCGTTTCTGGTGATATATAGTCGGCGAAATGTTTTCGATAAAAAAGCAGTCTTATAATATACAGATCATGAAATGTATTGAACAAGGTGATAAACGTTTAAATCTGATTATAGTTTTTTATTTCATTTCAAATTCGAAAATGAATTCACTCAATTTTGTAAAAATCAACAACTGATATCGTCAGATCAATATTTTCGGTAGAATGTGAAGACGAACTTAAGAGCAAGATGTTTTATTCACAAAATAGGAACTGAAATCATAGTAGACAAAAATATTATTTGAAGAAGCTTGTATAAATAAAACGACACACTACTTTGGCATTTTTCATGTTACTTTATCAGAAAAATCTGGCTACTCGAAGAAACAATTATCTCCCTCCACGTTTGCAAAAATGATGAATATTCAATCCTAGGTAGATTTTGTAGTACTATAAACCCGATATATCATTTCGAAATCCAAAAGAATTACAAACAACGTACTCTGACATGTAAAATAGTGGATGAGTTTTCATTTCGAAATTTCTAGAGATACGCCAATGACGATACCACTTACTCTCATGTATTGAAAACACGCAATTTCTTTGAAAACTTAAAAGAAACAGTTTTGTTCTGATAACGTTATCTACTACTGCTGCAGAACGTCTTCATTGGAGAGATAAATGGTATGGAAAATGACATTTCAATGCGCTCGTACGTAAGATGGAGATATTGAAGAGAGTGGAATGCTATGTTGAGCATACACAAAACTTTATATTCATCTTTAGGTTTTTTTTTCCGAATTTTTTGTCACTTTCAATGTACATGCTGAATATCCTGAACTTTATGATTTGATAAAAAATCACCATTTTGGCAATTAGAGTAATTTTTGTGGATACCACAATGGCACTGAGTCAAATATATTACTACAAATCGACAGAGGATTGAATTGCATTCAATTGTTGAAAATGGAAAAGTTATAAACATAAGAAATTACACAAACAAATTGAACGATAATATCAGGCGAATTTATATAAAGAGTACCTCTATTGTTGAAAATGAAATGCTCGTCATCAGAACACTTGAGGAATTCAATGTTTCAAAAATGAACGACCATAGAAAATCAAATTTCACGTTCAAACATGTAATGTTTCACTCGAAAACATAATCAAAACTAGTACTACCTATCTCTTTGTAAATTTCATTAAAACAAACATAATTTTTCAAAATATAATAGGGTAACACTCAATGAAAACTATTCAGACATCCTAATACAAACCAACTTAAGATATCATGTGTATTTCATACTACTTCAATATTATAAGCAATTTGCTGAGTTGTGTATCTTTCAAAATCAAATTGGAATTTGGAAGGCCAGGATGAAACTTATGACAACTGTTTTCATATTATCCCAACAGAAGAACACGGGAATTCTCTGCTATTCTTTTCAGTTATTGTTCACCCTCCAAACCATTTGACATTCAATTACGGTGATCGGCTGTGACGTCATGTGCACATAAACAAAATATGAATATGCAGTGATCCAGTGAAAAATCCTAATAGCTTGCTAAGTTCACCGATTTAGTTGGGACAACCCTGTACACACCCAGCTACACCCCGTATACCTAGCCCAAAGTTCACTCGACATAAAAATCTAGTATCCACCCCCAAAGGAGTCTGAATATCGCTGGACCATCTGGGTATAAGAAGGGCGCACACATTCTTTTACAAATTTCGAAATCGAGTCCCGACAGATGTGCACACGTCAGACCGGAAGATGCTATGATGAAGTGCACCCCCATACATGTGCCTACCTACTAGAAGTAAACCCTTGACACATGTGCTAAATGATGTCTCGCTAGACGGCTTACAGGGTGGTTGTTTGTATCAGCTTCGTATGTAGACTGTTTGTCTAGTGAGATAACATAGCAACCATGCGAATGGTACTATTATTTTGACGAATTTATTTAATAATAAATTAAGAACTGCCATATCGACTATGACATTGACGCAATCCCATTATGATACTACTAAATTGACAGAATTGCAACACTTTTTTTTCTTTTTCTGTTACCTCATCAGCTCCTCGTGCTCTTCAATAAAGCTATCATTTTCAATCTCAATGGAACACAGTAACAAAGGTGAATAATCTTGGATATACGACTGTTAATGTTTATTGGTAATATTTTTTGTAGTCATCAATCTAAGCTGTATCGTTTTCTAGAAACTTCCTGAAGTTATATTTCAGTGAATAATGCAGATCATATCATTTCCGTAGTTTCATTTATATCTCCTTTGGCTTCAATTGTATTTCGTCCATTGGATAAAATATTTCATAATTTTTGTCACAGTCTAATAATTTGGTTCCTCATCTCAATGTATACAGGCTGGCTCAACGAAAACCTACCGGAAGGTATAACTACCAGGAAGAGATTTCATCGAGAAAAACCCGAAACACGTCAACTTTGGGGGGAGGACAACTTTTGACGCAAAAAGTGCTTTTTTATTTTTGAAATTCCGTCTACTCGTTGTAAAGATATGGACCTTTGAAATGTTGCTAGTGCATTTCTCAAAAAAATACAAAAAAATCGATTTCGCTTTAAAACTTGCCGTTTGGTTGGAGTAAATGTTGAGAATATTTTTCTTGAAACAATTCGCTTTTTTTCTGTTTTTGTTGATTCCAGTTAGTTTCTCGGTAGAATCCCTTCCTGGTAGTTATTCCTTCCGGTAGGTTTTCGTTGGGCCACCCTGTATACCTTGTAAACGAAGTTTCTGAATCTCATGAAACTTGTTAGTGAAACTCCATGAAGAATAGACTCAGGAGATGTACAATATTTCTAAACCTGCCTTATATCAGATCAATGGGACTTTTCATGATTTTTATGAAGAAATATCACACAGAAGTCATGTTCAATAATTGAATCAATAATGTACTTGGACAATTATGGTATATCAGAATATAATTCATAACTAACAGTAACTAACTCTCTCATAAACACGATTGTTTTTATATTATGTTTTCCATACAATCCCCGAGGAAAGCTCACGAAACTCACGGTGTTTTAAAAAGACAAATTTTCAATGATTTTCGATTGAATCGATAGAAATGAACGTATTGATCAGCTGAAAATGCCAAATACGTTATGCATTGCAATGAAGTGTTGCCAACTGTAGGAGTAGCGTGAAATAATAAACTACAATGAATAAACTGAATACTCCGTTACATTGTTAAAAAAAAACAATTTTCAAAATAGTTAAAGGGTGCTTAGAAGTGCTTTTGAGTAACCATTATCTTACTTCTCTGATTACGCAACCATACGTTTACTTCTACTACTTTTTGAACACGGTTGTGCAAATTCTACACATGTTAGTGCGTACCACCTGTGATAATTAGCATGTCCTGATATTGAAATATAACAGAAACACGTCTGAAATAGATTTTATAACATGCCAATGCACTCAAACTACCCGAGCAGTTAATAGTATCTCTCATCTTATGCAATATTACATCGTTACATAACATTTTGATTGAAGCACTTCCACAGCAGATGTATCATGTTCCACATTTCCGTACTGAGTCCCAAAGCCGAGAGACGCTTTCTCTTCGCGTTTTTGTTTATTCTGTATTACTAGTCACCCCATCAGGACCGAATCTCGGTAAATCATTTTCAAAACAAGATTATTCTGTTCCTGATGGAATTCATTCATCAAGAATAATTCATCTTACCTTGTGTATATATAAAATATAGCGTGTCACACTGCGTTACACCAATGAGGGCAGTCTTTGAAAATGACGCATGAAATTGTATGTTCAAAATAAACTCCGTTTTTATTATTTTGTTCATGATATAGACCGAATGGAAAATTGAAAAATAATTAATGGTACTTTTTGGACATACAGAACAACATGCTGTTTTGAAAAATAAGTGGTCTCCCCCATTTTCCTGTCCTTTATAATGAACGTCTGATCAGTGTATAAAACCAAATTTGGTATTATCAAGAATACCTAGATCTGACATTGGTCATCAAGAGCGGAAAGTGAGTATCCCGTTGAAAACACTAGTTTGATTTATTGGGAGTGAATAAGAATATGTATTGTCATGTTATGTTCAATTTATCGTTATATATGCCAATTAATGACAGTAATACATCCATAAATTTGAATTCATTCTCCGTATACATGTTAATGAAGGATTACATTTTTAGGAGCACCAATTTTTTTTTCAAAATATCCAATGAAGACACCTCGTAAATTTTCCACTGTAACTAAAACATATGAACTTAATTCAACAAATCCGGTCCGGTCCTGCCTCCCAGCATCTGTACAAATTGAGAGGGGCATAAGAAATTTGTACTGTTCGAATTGTCGGTTTCATTTTACCCTATCCTGTCGGCGAAAAATAATTAGGACCCATTTATTTACTTTATTTCCGTCGGCGGCTCGAATTACTTTTATGGATGGTATCGTTGAGTGTTGTTCGAGTGCTTGTGAGCACACGTGCTAGGAGGGTACCATAAAATATACACTTTTGAACAGAGAATAAATGTTTCCACATACGAATATTGCCCAACGTTCTTGATAGCATGAAATTGATGATATCGATGTAAAAATTGCTACCTTGCCTACATAGAACATAGACGACCAATGGACTTCCACTGAACGTCTGATTTGATAAATGAAACGGCAATTTTTTGTGCGTTTATAAATATCGTCCTGTGGATTTGATTGTACATCGCAATTAATCTGATGAATGTCCACTCTTTACCCAAGAAGAGTATGATAAATATTCAAGGGACATTATTTATCATTCAAAAAGGCATCCATTGACCATCTCTCCAAGTGATAGACAAGGTGTGGTACATAATTAATTTTTGAAAAATTAATAGAACTGTATGCTTCTCAATGACGATTATGTAATATGAAGATCCCAACAGAATTATTCAGAATAGCAGTGATCAAACCAATACTATCATTGCTACAACCACAAAAAACCAAAAATGAACTGCTATGTGGTATTTTCTAGATGAATTGTTATTCATTGATGTCTATAATATATTAATATTTGAATATCCAAGAAATACTAGAAATACTGACAAGACGTAACCAAAAAGTATGTAGTAAAAGGAATAGGAGGTGCATATCAGCACCAAAAATCCCCCTTGCTATACTCTCTAATAACAAATATTTTGAGACGTATAATGATGATATTCATAGCCCTTTGAATAATCATTCTACTCTACTTAATTCTTTGTTTTATTGTTGCGGAGAATTGAAGCTATGATGTATTCAAAGCAGAAGAGAGAATAATTATCTTATTAATCATCCCAAACGATAATTCGTTGACTCATCATCATCTATTAGCCCCTTCCTAATTCATACCTACTCCAAATGATAATGTTCCTGTAAATAATTTTGTGATAAGTTGAGAATTATTGAAACAGTAGATTAAAGTTGCTGCCAGTAATTACTGAATAAATATAACAAATCACAATTTTGAATGAGCTTGAAAATTTTTGGTTTTATTATTAACATATTCAATATCTATTCCTAAAAGTCATTACTATGGAAGACTTACACAAATAATTTTTTTTTCCGATCCAACATCAACTCTTTCTGTACAAAAAATATTTTCTATTGAATAATAATGAATGAATGAAAGTTTGGTTCATGATATAGATTGACAAAACTGCACAATCTGAAGATTTGGTGATCTAGGGAATCGTAGATGCCTAGCTGGTCTTTCTATATTTTTCTCTTTGGTACTGTACTCGGCTATCACCTATCACCTATCGCATCAAGAGCTAATATTTCATATAGATAAGCAACTAACAGAAGTAGAAATAACTACTGGTAGATAATGCTGAAAATCGGTTTTGTGATTAGAAACAAAGAATAGCTTGATGAAACTGTCAGATAATGATTGTACATGACATCACAAAATTATTAGGAAAAATTGATTCAATTTACCACATTCATTCATTTCAAGAAGTATGTCAACAGAGATAAGAATGACCAACATTAAGTTACGTGCAACAGAAAATATTCAATGAAGGAAATAAGAGACTTATCCAAGGACGCCAATGACGTCCCCTCATGAGGGTAGACCCAAAAATCAAAGCAAATCCCTCTTTCGACATTTCAGAAAAGATAGTTTCTTATCCGTCTGTTTGTGCAGTCGATTACAAAACAACTACTCGTCAGTGGATATCATCGCTAATTCAGATACTTCGAATGGGTTGAAACAATTTAGACAATTGACAAAGTCTGATTCATTTGGATGCATTTTACCTTCAACCCACCAGTCATTATACTCTCGGTTCAATAGTGTTGAAAGTGTGAAGTGTTAGTGCTAATTCGAACCATGTATTCATCGACTAGAGCTGTGAGTACCAAATGAATTAATGTTCATGATATTCCATTAATAATTATTATCATACAACTATTCTGATTTGGAATATTGATAATGGAATTTGAAAGAACTCTTGATCTCAATCAATTATCAATTGTCAGATGAACATCCAATAACGTTATTAGAACAATTTAGTCTCCAAAATATCATTTATCAACCTGTTAGTCCTAACTTTTGTCAACAGATCTTATCAATTTCAAAAAGTTTGTGACTTTCGCTTCAACGTTTTCAAAAACGTTGGGTATTTCTTTCGTAAAACTAACCACCAAACCCGAATATGGTATGAGATACAGAGCTAATATGAAAATGTTACATTCTGGAACTCCCCTTGTTTGTTAACTATCGTTTAACCTAGAAGAAAAGGAAAATTGCACATGATTACATATACAACTAGAGGTGACTTTCACTCTGGTTCAAGACGAAAAGATCTGAACCAATTTTCTACCTAATATTACAGAATGGAAAAAATCAAATGAATATTATTAAAGCAAGTACGAAACGTTGTGGTCCTTCATGTTGACGTCTTTGTGACAGAAGCTCAACCTGAAACAGTCTCATGTGAACATATTAAATCAACCAGGTTGAAGAATTTAAATCAGAACAGAGACCGAGACAAAATTACGAAACTAGTAAAGTAGAACAAAGGTCACACTCCGTGATAAAACATTATTCTTCGTCTTCTTACTTGAATAACTAAGGTGACGCACACATGACAAGAAATGTCCGTATAATCACGAATACATTGTCTGCTTTGAAATTCAAATAGGGTTGAATTATAAAAGATATAATCTCCCCGATACCGATGCAACCTTTGTTAATTTCACCAACAATGCAGCATAATAGAATTCTTGCTAGGCTTTTATCGGTGTGAGAAATAATGGGAGGCATCGCCGAAATGTTTATTCTAAGGATTTGGTTACACTAGGACCAGAAGATCATATCGAGTGACCGTTTTAATATTCTTTTTACTGCGTTTACGAGTAGGTCTGATGAGTGCTATTCATGAGTTGATGGGAAACATCTAGTGATGAACAGATGTTGTTTTTTTAAGGTAATCTGATTTCTAAATAGGCGTATTTGGAATGCCTCAGTTGATACCGAGAAATTTGCTATCCAAGTCGAGTACATGCAATAATTTCTCATCTCAATGCTGGTGCTGCTGTTTTTATGTGGAGGATTACAAGTATAAAAGGAACTGAATCATACGAGAATCATCTTTATCTGAAATTTATCGAGTTTTAGGGGATCTCAATAAAGCGTAATTTTTTGTCTAGAATTTTGAAACGTTAGAAACACAAATCTTTATCGAGGTGTACTTTTTTGAATGAAGACTGTCCACGGTTTTACATACAGTTCTGGAAACTTGGGCACTATTGAGTGGTGGGAGGTGTCACTATTTTTGAGGAATAATTTGCTATACTATTCCGCTAGGGTGTGATCAATCTTTAACAGTTGGTATCATAGTTTTAAATAACACAAAACAAACGGTTAGTTAGACTTGAATAGTGTATAAAATCAATGATACAAATATTAACTGAATCAAATAAAACTCCTGATCTAATTGTCACTGAGAGAAGATGGCATGATACATGTGATAGATCAGATCATTTCATTCGATATGTGGCTGTTTCAAATAAAACAGTAATCAATTGATCCCATTGAAATACGTTAATTTCACTAAAATATAATTATGGTAACATATTGTTCATCAAAATGGTGCCTTCTGAAACGGATATACAGGTTGCTATGAGTGAGAACGAGGCCTGGTGATTCCAAGATAAGAAGGATGAAGGGTACCATTTATCGCCAAATAAATTGTAATTACAATTCTTACTAACAAAATGTGCGCTGATGATTCTTTACAATTTTTAAACAAATTGGTTTCGACGACTTTATTCTCACCATTCTATCGTTTTTCTCTGTTTTTGAAAATAATAAATAAAATCACTTCAATATGTTTATGGATCATATTTAAAATCATAAATATATGAATCAATTTTTGAATATGAATTGAAAATACCACTTGTCCTCGTGTTAACTGAACACAGAAATATATTAAACTGAAAAAAATTTAGTCTTTCATGTGTCCACTTGGGTACACCGAAGTTGGCTAGCCTATATAGATACGCCAATGGCCAAATGAACCGATGTTCCATAAGAGGCAAGGACGTTGGTCTAGCAGTAATTGAATGCACTGCTAAATGCTGAAACGTTATACTATGCTATACATACCTGTAGAGTGCTTTTGCACTTGGCTCTCGCCTTGTTTTCTGGGTTATCAACTGCTCGAGGTATACAACGACTTTCGAACAGCGGCGTCACATAAAGACAATAAAAATAAGAAATTGATTGAACTCAATACTGAATTTTTATTTAATTTTCTGTAAACGATATTGATCACAATCACATGATCTACAACGTTTAAATTATTTATGTGATGTTTATCTTGATGATTTCATCTGATGACATCTAACTAAAAATGTATTACAATAATGAAGGAAATAATCCCAATTATTCCAGATAAACACAAAATGAACAAAATAATAGACAATTGACGAAAATCTTAGAAAAGCATCGCCAGAGTAACACCAAGACTCGGTTAGATGGAATTGAAACAAAAAAATAATGAAAAGTGGCATTTATAAAACGAATATAACAAGAACCATTCACGATATTTTAGTACATTTTGATTGAATTTATTGCAGAAACTAGAACCAAGTTTTTTTATTCTTCAATCAAAATACTGTCCAGACCAAATATAATCCATTCGAAAATGAACAAATAAACACTAATCAAAATGTGTATAATTTCAATTATATGATGGAATTTCCTATGGCTAATGGATTTGGTCCGATGTCATCTCCCTCTCTCTATCTCTCTCTCTCTCTCATACACACACCCGAATATCCTAGAAAACATATAAACAGTGGATGTAGGATAAAGGAAAATGATGAACGATAAAATTAAATAACCTACTTGACAAAATATGTGAAATATTGTAAATTAGTAGAAAACTATTATATCTATCATTGTTCAAAAATATACCAATGAAAAGTAAAGACGCAACACTATTTCCATTTGAAATGTAGTTGTAAATTGTTATGCTTTCTCAATCTATCACTCTTTTTAAATCACAATGCCCAAGATAAATTATTTCCGATACTGCATAACGAATTGATTTAAGACAATCAACTTGCATCGTACTATTACAAAATTCGAATTACCGAATAATTATAATTAGTGTTCAAATTTTAGTCATATCGTTGTCACATACAGGATGTAACTAAATGAGTGAAAAACATTTGAGGATGTAATTCCTCATCGAAGAAAAGATAGGATCTTCCATATAAATAAATTGAAGGGGGTACATAAAATTCGTTTAACAATTTTTTTCACAATCACTAAAAAAGTTACAGTATTGAAATTCACCTGATATTTTCTACTATCAAAAAGACACTTAGCCAGTAATTTATTCGGTTTACCCCATGGTTGTAAGGGGTGGAAAACGCAACCCCTCAAATTAATTTCCAATGTAACTTTTTGTCTTATTATTCGTTTACCATCTCAAAATTTATTTCCGATAGCATATTTTATTCTAAACAAAAAATGTCCCTTGAATTTTTTCCCACAATAAACCAATTCGCAGCCAAAAAATATTTTACTACCTGCATTAAACAATTAAAGGAGAATAAACGAAATTAATTTATCATTAACAAAATATACAACGTGTAGAAATCATGATTAGTGATCCATAAGACATAACGCATGCTTCTTTACGTCTTCGCTCAAATAAAGGGCTGTATCTTAACACGGAATGCTCCAATTAAGTTGCTTTATATGAAAGATTCTATCTTGTTTTGGATGAGGAAATGTTCTCTATTCATTTGGTTACATCCTGTATAATCACATTTTCATTGTAGTCAAGGGCCCCTGTATGACTTGAGACTATTCTGACTTCTGCATTGCAAAAATAGCTTGAAACTGAAATTTAATGATGATTTGATAAAATCCATTTCACTGAAAATGAAAATCACCTTGGTAGAGGGATTCTACATGAAATATATTGTCTTAGGAGTGATCCAAACTTCGTATAAACGTACACCTAGGCGTACACTTACCGCGGAGATGTCATCAACCTCACTTTTATTTTCTCCTCTGCGTCCTATGTGGGGAATTCTCACGAGGTTGCCGTATAACGACTCCGACACATTTATGCAAATGTCAAACAGCTAAAGTAGATATTGTGTTGATGAAATTTGCCTTATATATATAATATAAACGGAGATAAATTAATGGGTCGGATGTTTATGTCTGGAATATCATCGTACGAAAGTTCGTGCATTTAAGTTTTGTCTTCTTGTTTTTGTTTTTTTCAGTTTGAGCTTACTTTAATGAGATACAATTGTTTTCAAAGAGTTTGGAAGGCAAGTGAATCAGAATAAATAAGATAAAACAAAAAGAAATGAACTACGAAATAATGAATAGGAATTGAAAATGATTGTTCAACGTTAATCTTCTATTTTTATTACTTCATTGTAACCTATAAATTTGTGACATGAAGAAATGAAGTTGATCTTTACTATCCGAATTGTGAAATTTGAGGCTGAATTATATAAACATGGTTCAATGAGTGAAAAATTTATATCAATTTCGCCTTTTAATACTGAATTTTATGAACCTGAAGAATATCAACAATCTGAATGAATTGAAAAAAACATTGAAATATTGCATAGATCGTCATAGCATCATCATAAGTTGTGGACAATGACTGATCAAACTGATACTGTTCCTCATCATGTTTTTGAATTTGTAACTTTTATGTAATAACGCAAAAATTTATTTAATTATAATTAATACTATAAATGCGGCAGTTACTGAGAGTTGTTATGATTGTGAACCACAAATTGGTGCTTAGTTAAACAGAATCTAATTTCGGATAGTCAAATAAATGTGATTTTAATGGCTTTTCAGATAAAATTCAAAGAAATCAAATATAAGTAGAGTAACAATAGTGTTGCGAATGGCATGATAGTTAACGATAATTGTTTCTTCCGGTATAGATATTGGGTAAAATCTTTGATCTGGTTCTGAGATTCACTTTTGAAAAATATCACTTTCTATATGGAAAATTGTTAAGTAGTTCTTATAGCACAATTTTTCATCTTTTGTGACTTTATCAAAATAATTTTGAAAATGTCAGAAGGAATTACTGTCAATTTAATTCATTCCATACACCTCACTTTCTTCCGTTATTCATGAAATCTACGGAAATTTCAGTTGTTCGTGAATTAACCGAAGAAATACAGTTTTTTAATTATTATTCGTGTTTCTGGATCAGTAAATTACACATTGAAACCACTCAATGAAATCGGTATGGCTGAATAGGCTATTGAAAATCCTTCTTTGTTTGAAAAAAAAAAGGGGAGCGTATCACACTGAGGAAAACTCCTTCACACAGTATTTGTTTTTTTCAAAAATATAAATTGACATGTTTTAGGGATTTTTTTGAAATGGTCGATATCGCAGAAATTGAATTTTTCATTGCATTTTTAGGTTTCGGGTTCTTTCAACCCATAAGTCGACATTTCGTAACAGAGATTGTATGATTTGAATGAACTATCAAAGGGTAGGGCAAGCAGATGCCAATTCGATGAAGTTCTGATTAGGTCAAAGCAGGAAATCGGTAAAAATTAACAATGGCGCCGGTAAGTTGAATTAACAAGTGTGACTTGCTGAAGCGTACAGTTTAATTACGAAGAATATTCGTTAATTGGTAACCTCAATTTCTAACTGATGATGTAGAGAAATTTAATTGATACGATATTGCAGCAACTAACTAAGCATTTACGTTCATGGCGGCAATAATAATAATAAAAATAATTCATCGAGCCATTCGAAAATAAATGAAATATTAGTTAGTGAAAATGTAATATAAATATTGTTGAAATGATATGACATATTAGGTTACCTTAATGACGTAGTATGTGAAAGAAACGACCCTTTTATCTTTCCAAATTTGATTTATTTCATTGGGTATCCTCAGTGAACACAGTTTGTCAATTGTCAGTTCGAACATCCTGTTGAATTAGCATATTATACCAACGAATAAACGTAAAACACGAAGGTCAGATGAATTATTACAGCTTCGATGTTGACCAATCCTTGAACTAATTATTTCCATAATGTGAAAGAACAAAGGCTATTATTGGACATCGAGTCCGGTGCTTTGATTTAATTAGCTGAAAATATTATAGTTCCGTGTGGAATTCCTATGGAGAAGAGGAGGAATTTCTTTGTATCAAAGGCAACGTCAGATGGATGGTTATAATTCTATCAGAAAGCTATTTTGAACCTCGGATTCTTTCGTATTACGAAACAAGGGTAATTAAATAGGTTGGTTGAATGTTTCATTTATTTTGACATGATTTTGAATTCCTTTAATTACTGGTATTATACAATTTATAGCACATTATTTCAGTAGTTAGTAGTCATCTCGAAGAACTTCGAAGTTCACTTAGGTTTCTGTATTTTATTATATATTCTATTATGTTTATGAATCATAAGAAGAAAGTTATCAATGAATATATATAATTAAAATACTGTATTCCTTCATCGTTGCAAAGAAAAAAAATCTATCTAAAAATGTAGAAATTTAAGATGATATTACAACATTTTAGGAATGAATGAAAACAGCTTGAATCAAGTTTCATTTAAAAATGTCTAAATACGATTAGTTTATCGTGAAATGATTGAAATTGACAATAAAAATCTTGTGTTTTCTCGCGATATCCTCAAAACTATCGGAGATATTCTCAACTTCTTTTCAGATTATTATTCAGCACAAAAAAATGCATTTCTGTCCCGATTCCTAATAGTGGCATCGGAAAATGGACGGCCAGTATATAACTTCTTGTCCTAGTGAATAAGAATTTCCACATAATGAGCACATATTCACAACGTGGGTTCGCGCACCTATCCTACGCAGCAAATACAGGGTAGCCCACGAGGTATTGGGCAGTATATATCTCGAAAACTATTTGAAGTACAACATTGAAATTTAACCGTTGGTAATATTACATATTTTAAGTAAGCTGCAACGTTGTTACAATGTCACATTTTGGATCACGTATATATCATCTTTAGAATTTTCAATGGCCCACCCTGTGGGCTGTTGTAAAGGTCCCTCTTATTCAGGCATAACTTTATTTTTATTTTTTTGGTAGGTAAGTACTCCGAAACGATGAACAAATTTTGATGTAGGTTTCTTATTTGAAAAACAATGATGGCTCAGAAACATGAATTATTTGGAATAGAATAACACTTTTACAATAGTTTATGCTCAAATTGATTTCCATTTTCAGTAATGCAGCATTCAAATTTCTTGGGCATGCTTCTTGAATCAATTCTGGTGTAACAGATTGTCAAGCTGCCCCAATTCTGTTTTTAAATCGTCTACATCGGTAGGAGCTCAGATATCCCCGAAGAAAAAAATCTAACGGGGTTATATCTGGCGAACGAGCCGGCCAAAGTATTGTACCATTTCTCCCAATCCATCGTTCTTGGAAATACACATCCAGAAGCATAAACTATAGTAAAAGTGGTATTCTATTCCAAATATTTCATGTTTCTAAGCCATCTTTGTTTTCCAAATGAAAACCTACATACATTTTTTTTATCGTTTCGGAGTACACACCTACAAAAAACACATGAACACAATTGAAAAATTATAAAACTCTGAATTTCCTACAACTCGCTCTGTAAAATGTTCACTGTGTATATTATTTGAATAATATAATCTGACAACTTATTGTCTGTGGGTGACCGTTGGGACATCCTGTATACTCGCAGATATTAACCTGCTTGCTTCAGGACTCTGCGAGCTGAATGGAATGTAGTAACGATGTTGTGAAGTCCACTGGCGTAGTTGGTGATATTCAAAGAACAAGTGTCACGTTGAATATATGGACATGATTCGTTTATGCAGATTGACGAGACATCAAATTGATATCTACATCATTTAGGGTATAAATAGATAGTATTTGAGAATGAGATATAATGTCGGGTATGTCCAATGAAACATTTTGTAATTTTTGCATTATTACCACGTCACTGGAGAAGATTCCAGAATGGTAACGTCATTCCTATCGGGTGTTGGTCACATGATTTTTTGTGATAGAGCAATTTCTCTTCTGATTGCAAATCTGCTTATAGTAAAATTCAGAATTAACCCAGTTTAATGAAATATTCACCATTATCGATGACTGATGCTAGTATTGATTATCGACCGAAACAATCATTCATTTTGAATAACATAAATGGTTGGATACATTTCAAGAGTAATTATTGTTCATTATTTGAAAAGGAAATTAAATAATTCATAGTATTAATAAAATAGCTCGGTGTAATTTGACACTACACAAGGTTAACAACTGTTAGAAGACGGTTGAAACGGATGAATTATGTCTTGGTTCAGGAATGTTGTTAGATAATGTTAATTGTGGGAAAAGAGATAGCTCAAGATGCCAAGAAACATCAATGGGACAATTAAAAAAAAAAACGTTCACTCTAGATAGCACTTGAAATGTCATTAATATGGTGGTGAAAACGTAAGGAAGATGTTGAATTTGAATTCCTCAATTCTCATCAAGCTCGATTACGCCACCTCAATCAACCATTGTGGTTTAAACGAAGGAATAATTTTCTCAATATACAGGGTGTATATAGAAAAATTGATATTTGTAGCCACAGGAGTGAAAAAAATGTCACGGGGTTAAAATTTTCTCGATTTTTCAAAAATATCCGTATCTCTTGAAATACGCAACTTGGAATTCTTCTATTTTTCTTCTGTTATGACTGGCCTATTGCCCGATTCTAGCTTGACGTTCTTAGCTGGGACACCCTGTTTATTGCACTGTTTGAGATCAGCTGTATTAACTCCGAATGATCTCAACATGTGAGTTGACTCACAATGAGATCTTAGATGACATTTTCAACGTTTGAATTTTTGTGCAGAATTCTTGTCGTAATCGTAAATCGAACTCCCTTTTTATAATCTATTAATTTAGTTAGATGAAGAAATGTTCTCTTCAATGTTTCTGTCAACAGATAGAATAGACCCAAGAAGCTATACTAATCGATTTAAAAAACATATTCCAGATAGCACGGTAGAAGAATATTCGAATTTATAATTTATTTGATTCTCTGAGAGGTAATGTAAGAAAACAGGAGAATACACTACTTCCAGTGTATATTCAAACTCTCATTGATAATAAGTTGGTAAAAGTATTTTGAAGATACTATCTTACTTCCAGAACCAACCTAACCTAACCTAATCTGTCTGTTTCTTGAATAAATTCATCCGATAAAGTATTCAAAATTACCACCATGTTAGGTGCCTCAAAGCAAATGTTAGTAGGTATGCAAAACAATCCATAATGAAATATTGTTTTCAACTGATAATAAAAATATTCGCCTTGTTTACAATCTAGAAAGTTGATAAGAAGGTAATTCCTGTTGAGTGCGTGGATATGTTTAGTCTGTGCGAGTGTACGTATAGCTTATAACACTATAATATACAACATATCTCGATGTACCGTTACAGATTCCTGCTTCTGAATAAATTTCATCATTGGCCAACCGAATAAAATGACAACCATCAATAATGTATTTACTCCATCAGGTATTTTCAGAACTTTTACCAGTCATCTCTTCGGAAACCACTTATCCGAACAAAGGCTAATAAACGTGAAATTTATGGTTCCCGTAATGTGCAACTTATCATTTAATCGTAGCAGGCCTCCCGAAACCGAAGATTATCTACAGGACGTTTCAAAAGTTCCGTCATTGCGTGAAAATGCTCGCCACGAAAGTGTTTTACTTAAAAAAGCTATGCGATGTATCAGATAATTACACAATAACTGATTCATCCTGAATGATATCTCTGTTCAATTGAGGTAGCATCTGGTGAAGACATCCATAGTCATTTACTTGTCAAATAAATCATCAACAGCAAGGTCAGGCGTTCTCAATTCAGAAATCGACCATATGAGTATAACAAAAATATATATTTTGGTTTTTAGATCATTGAGTTATATCCTACAGATTAGGTCCTTATGTTTGCTTCGAAATATTTTGTCAGTTTCGAGTCCAAATTCAGACATGGTATAAAGAATAAAGAATCATGCAGAGGGAAGTTTAGAAAAAATGATATACTCGTAGTATAGTATGCTCTAGTTTAGCTATATAAAAAACATCATTTGATGATTTTATTCATGAGAATACATATAATATAAAGGACCAAAGTACAACTCACCTGATAGAAGTTTCTTTTAAGAGGTCCATGATTTCTTAGTTAATTTGAAGGCATATCTGATCTGGTTGATAATCATATTTCTATGTGAAAATTTCATGTTGGAATTATTGATTCATCATTAGTTACGTTATTTAACTCTTTTCAGATTGTTTAGATTTAGAATTCTCTATTGTATTGTATCTATAGTTGTTCCTCTGGATAAATGTAACTATCATCATCATTATCTTTCAATTATTTTGAACAAACTTAAATCCTTAATACTATAAATTCATCACAAAATCGAAAATTCATTTATGTATCTAAGGAAATTCGATAATTCAAACGTAATATCATCATAACGCATTGGACATCTCTAATGGACCAAGACAACAATTCAATAACTGACTACACTACCACAGTATAATAAGAACCAGTAGTCGCAGCTCTGTCGGAACCTTTGATGTTTGTGTCCCACACTTTCATTTTTTTTGGACCACTGCGCATCATGAATTTCCCGCTGGGAGTCGATTAGTCAGAGTTAGACATTTTATACACTGCTCAACAAGTCAATAATAGATATATACTGCTCAACAATAATGAAAATTTTATTGAAAACTTAAGGGTTTATATAGTAAGTGATATGGAAGTATATATTCATTTCTTGATTTTATTGAAAAGTGGTATGCGGGGTTGAATATTTTTTATCACAATGGACAGCCTAAGTCTTGACGTTACAAGCTTCACATTAAAACCTTTCCAAACGAAGCGTTCATTTCACGTTTTTGCTTCTTTCAGTTGAAACTAAGAATAAAATTATTTGTATATGGTGATATTGAGTTATCATTGACTAATTCTTCTAGAGGAAACAATGCATATATTCCTTTGTTTGTAAAGGTTTTATGGGCTCCGCCCATTTTGACGTCACACTTAGGTAGTCCCACGATCATATACACAGGTCTGGCAACTCGTATGGTGGGGGGTGGCCCAAACATTGAGGAATTTTTTGTAGTTCTCATGTTTCGCCACCTGCAGCGCTGTCCTCTATTGTCACTTTGTCAGCCAATCACAAATCAGATCCGATCAGCTTTTTGAAAGTAGGAATGATTTTTATTTATTCGAGAGAATTTTGCAAGATATAATATTTCTGTCATTGATTTTATTCATCATTCAAGTCCTAACTCTTTGTTTTGTTGTCAAAGATTAATCACGTGATCAAACCCCTAAATCCTCCTAGCGGATAAGTATAGCAACGTTTTCTTCAAAAATGGTGCCAACCCCCACCACTCGAAAAAATTTCGATGAAGTGAAATATTACCATTGAATAATTATTCAGGTAATCATGACAAATGTACTGTACGAGATAAAATGCCAATATATGGAAGATTTCAGGTGGACCAATGATACTGGTTCACACAATTCTTATTATTACACATGCCACAAATTCTCCATCTGTTGAGTCGGTGCATTGATAGTGGTAAATTCCAAGAAAATGGATTGACCTGGAAACGGTGTAATTTTTCAAGGCAATTTACGGCGCATCCAAATACCTCCCGCTAGGAGTGGATCATGCGCACTGGAATTTCATACCACGAATTTGACAGACTGCGACTACTGGTTCTTATTATACTGTGACACTACCTCAGAAATGTAGCGGTAAGTTCGCAATGCTGATTTTATCATTTTCTGATGACTTTTCTGACAAAACGATAATTACCTATACACATAGTGTGAAGTTAAAACAGGGAAAGCTCTGTTATATAAATGAAACAAGTGAAAATTACCCGAAATATTATCCATACATAAATACTAGAATTATGGTCTGAAGATAAAATGAAGTTTTAATTACGAAAAATACACATTAAATGGTCGCATAATTGAACACTACAAATATCCTGTGAAAACGAGTCATTGTATCTATAATTCTTACTCAAATCACAAAATTCACGTTATTGCGTAATGAACTATCAAAAGGTGAAAAGTTTTGATGAAATAACCGGATGTAGGTATTTTAAAATAAAAAAAATCGACTGAAAATATTGAGCGGTGCCGAATTCTCCCATATTGATTTAAATTTGTTTTGCCAGTTGTCAATTGCCAGTACATAAGACCGAGTACTTAATCTCTCATTATCTGTGTTTAAACGCCACAAAAATTCAGATTCAGGTAGATGCAAAAAATCTTGAAAAATATGATCGTTTCACATTTGCAAATAACAATTATTTTGAATGATTGTAAATGGATTCATGAAGGTGATTACAGTCTCATTTTCAATTGAACGTAAATTTATAATTCTACAGCAACAATAGAACAGAGTTAGGTTAGGCCTCTATACTTTTATAAATTGAACCAACATAATAGGGGTTACCAACTTTCCCACAGTCGCCAATTGCTCTACCGAAAGACGCTACTAAATTTCTCCTAGTAATGATAACACTGCTGTTGCTGGCTGATGTCTCTTGTTGAGAATTCGAGAGCGATTATTGCCTTGCGGCAAGGTCGCCACATTCAGCATTGAGTCCGAACAGGAAACGACTTGAACAACGGTGTTGATACCTGTCCGCTTCAGCCTATCCTAAAAAGGATGCCTTACTAGAATCTAGATAGTAGATTCAGTGTTTGGTTTTGTCATTTCATTTCATACAGGTCTGATAGTTCGTTATTTTTATTATTTTTTATATCACCTGACTACTCACGAAATTAGAATGTCTTCCAAACAGAAACTACTGGGTGATGTGTTGAAATGGGAACGTTCAGCAGAGAACTCAAAAAAGGAGGTATGGAACTGAAATAATTATTCAGCGAAAATGTCAATGAACACAGTGACATTATATTTTGTTCCGAAACTGCGTTCATATCAGCTTCTGATATAATTAAATGAGTAATGAACTGAACAAAGAATCAAGATATCCAATGAAAGAAAGTTGAAAAATCTAAAAAAATCATAAAATGTTTGACAATGACTTATGTTCTGTGAAATTTCTGTAAGCGCGTACACCAGAATATATCGAAAAAAATAACTATTGGAAAGTTTTTTCCAAAATAGATTATACCGAAAAAGGTTCAATAATGGTAAACTTTCTATACCTTATCAATAACATTATCTATTGACAACTGCATGTTGATTTCGGACATAATTCTGAGGATTGCTGGTTAGAGTTATGATTATTTGATACATGAATATTTTGGTCTGAGAGATACAAACGTATAAACGCAAAAATTGAACATTATATCTGCATGTACAATGAATAATTCTTTCATGAAATAATCATTATCAAATCAATCCAAAGTGCAATATTCATACATGTTATAGTCATTCCAACTTCTATTATTGAGAAGAAGGTTATTAGAGCTGAATATCCAAGTAATATACGATGTGTTTGATAACAAATAATCACACAGGATGCTATCCCCACAAAACTTATCGTGTTAACACCTCTGTTGATTTGTTGACATCAATAAAACCTCAAGTTCCCACCGTCCTCTGTCCAGTAGATAGCCCTATAATTTCATAAGAGTAAATATGTTGATATTTTTCCACTAATAAATTGCCAAAATTGAACCTCTGAGCATACCCTAATGAATAGATCGTGCAGTACTGGGTGTCCAGATTAGAATGGTTGATGTATCTCCGAAACTATTTTTTGTAGAGATTTGCGTCACAATATAGCCGAGAATAAAATCTTGGAAATTATTGTCAAGTTTCCTGGGTGGCCGCCAGGGTGCGTAGTCGCCATCTCAAATATTCAAAGTGTTTTTCAACCGAACATACCCAATAAACTTACCAAACACATGTATGCATCTTAAAGTCGACCTTCATTGGAGTAATCTATTAAAATGAAGTGGTAAGCGTGGTTCAAAGTTCTTTTAAATGAACAGCTGAACTTCTACATGCCTTGATAGATTTCAACAAACTCAATCCCGTTAGAAAGAACATCAATTAATATATCGAATCCATGTCTCATTTATAGTGATGCCACAAGAGGGCGTTCTTTGATATGATAACGAAAAATCGAAAAATTTTGTGAAAAATCGAATGCAACAATATGACATATTATTGCATTCGATTGTTTGTGTTTATGGTAGTTTTAATGGCTCGTTAGTCAACATTGAAATTATAATTCCATTCAGTATGATATTGATTACAGATTTAAGAATCAGTATCTACTCAAAGAAATTGCTCGAAGTGACCTCCATTTACTTCCAAAACATCATATTTTTAAACTCTTCTCGTACTTTTGCAAATGTGTCAGCGGAAACAGCCTCACATTCTGCAACAATACGTTGTTTCAAAACGTGAATAAACACAAACAAAATTAGTATCATTGAATAGGTTTTTTCGATACCTTTCAAAAGAGGTGTCGCTTGCCGTAGGGTTCCATTTAAAATTATTGGTCACAATGGCCTTGTGACGTCATCTTTGACGATTTCGTTATCTATCATCCCTAGTAGGGCAGTTTACAACCTTTAATATTCAGTTTCCAAATTCCATTCGTTTATGTATAATCGTTCCAAAGATAAGAAGGGGGAGGGGACTTTTGAGAAGCACTGTATATACAAATTTGAAGAGCAACTGTTAGGGTGCGGAAATGCAATACAGGCAACTCTGCCTAGGCAATTTCTGCACCTGAACATCGCGGCCTCTAAATATCAGTATTTAAAATAACATATATTTGTATCAAATACTGAATAAATTCTCCATATTTTTTTATGACCAACTTCTCAGCCATCAACGTTCGCTATTTAGCAACCGTTTTCGCATTCATCAACCAACGTCAAACTGTAGAGTCGACAAGAAATTAGATCCGAGCGTTGATTCTCATGCCATCATACATATTTTCGTCGTGGACTTGATTTACAGCCTCAATTAATTCATCCTAACCGTCTGCTGACTCACATCGGCGAACTTGACCAATAATAGAGAAGGAGGGATACTTTTGGAGGCAAAACGTTGATTTAATTCCTGCACTCTTTCATTTCAACCGCCAAACAAGTTTCTATCTTTCTGAAAGGACCACCAAGGGAGATATTTCTTCGGCTGCAACCCTCGCTTCGATTCGATGTCCCCATCAAATGTCGAAAATAATGGATGGAAGTGCGAAAGGCTAGAACAGCTGACTTCAGTAGGGCAACATTGAGAACATATAAAGGATAAAAGGTATTGGTCTATACTCGAGAAATAACTAATTTATGACACGTTCTACTTCACGGTAATTTAGGCGGTTTCGTATTTTTCTAATAGCCGAATAAATCTGTTCTGCTATAATGCAGATGGAATTTGGACAAAGAAGAGTTTTTTTTTAACTTGGAAAGTTTTGACGGTAGGTATCTCAATTGTGACATTACACAATTGTGTTGAATATCAGCACCATTACAGTAGATTGGTATGCCTTTTAGGTTTCTAAGGAAAGGGACGACCAAAACAAATTTGAAATGAATCTAATTTGTGGAGACTCTAAACAGAAATTGTGAGTTGGCAGAATCTTAGACCATTACATTTATTTAGTGTACCTACGTCGCTATAAATGGCTCATGTTTTATTATATATCTATACTTTGTTACAGATTAAAGTCATTTACTATTTTTTTATTAATTAATGGAGATATATTTTTATATTTTATTCATAAAAAAATGTAATGTACGTATTCATGAAAATAAACAAACATTCATTCATTCATTCATACTCGACTCGTATCTCTCTTTGATGGAATATAAATTCTCGAATCCCCAATAATGACAACGATAGAAATCCATTTACGGGTTAGGAAAAATGAAAATGATATATATAGTACAGAAAACATGAGAAGATGAATGATTGAAAAATTCTAACTACCCCAATCGAAGTTATGCGAATCATAATTATTGCAAAATACTGAATAAACTAATTTTTATGTACATTTGTCTCAGGTACATTCTTTTTAATTGAGCAAGATAGTTGAGACAGATTTCCAGAAAGTGCGGTGTGCTGCTTGTATTTTTTTAAAGATATTCTCAAACAGAAAGTTAGATTAAGTTGATCATTTGAATTTTTTTGAAAAATATCTGCGATTTATATAATATTTACACTTAAATTGAATAACTATCGACTGTAAATAATAATCGACGAACAGTTTTTCCAGTATTTGTAGAATTTTCGACTATAATTATCAAAAACGATTTTCTGCAAACAAATTAGGCATCGTTGTGAAGTGACAATGATGCGGTGTCATAATTATTGATACCTGAATGTTTCCAGCTATGCCTCAACCAATTAGAAGTTCAATGGTCAGCTAGATATTTCTCATTTTGTACTGATGGTATTGATATCCAAATCTATCAGAACTATATTCCTCGAATAAATTGATTTTATATCAAAATGCAAAAAAATATAATTCGAATACATCGATACTATTTGATCGGTATCAATTCAACTTTATTTGAGTTTTCTGCTAATACTGGCGATAAGCTATTCTTAATTCGATGATATTTTGAACGTTCCCAATGATTGCTTGGTGCATTTTTCGTCATTGGATTCACATGTTATCGTTTATTGTGATAGAAAATAAAGTGAAATATTAGTAACGTTTATTGCTACTATTTCATTCATCTGGATCGTAAGATTATTGAAAATGTATATGGAAAATGAAGAACCCGATTTTTCATCCATAGCAACTGTATCTGTCAACCAGCAGTAACAAGTTCATACCTGACCGAACCCCTTTGTATTTCACACAAACCCACTGCTTTTATTATGGAAATGAGATAGACATATTTTTTGACTCGAAAGGGCCTATTATCTGTGGTTGTATTGAAAAACGTTCACTGTTGTTCCCCACATTGGGAACTATTTGAAAGAATCTTCCCAAAACTTTCCAGGCAGGTCCTCAATAATCAAATACCAATCAAATTTTAGTTTCCTTCTCATCAGATATATGCATGACAACAAGTATAGATTATTTATGATTTATCAAGTTACTCATTCGTTAGTATGTTTTGGTGTTTCAATTAAAAATCTGAAAATTTGAGGTCAGTTTGATTACTTTAAATTACTAATTCTAGAATTTCCTATACGTGAGTTCAACCGTTTTACAGATATTTCAACTGTTTACCAATAATAACGTTTGCAGACCTCAGCATAACAATTAATTTTTCCTGTATGACATCCCAAACATTTAATTACAATTGGTATCCTTATAGATGTGCGGTTCCTTGTTATTACTGTTTTGGGTGTTTTCCATGCATTTTTTTGTGTGGGTGGACTTATGTCTCATATATTCAGTCGAATATAAACATCGAAAAAATTCATTCCGGCCCTGATCAAAGGCACGTGCTAAGCTTGACAATATACAAAGTATATTATGCCAGGCATACACATAACACGGAAAATTTGGTTATTTTCAACCTAAAACAATAGCACATTAACGAACATTTGAGTAAAGAACAACATGATGTTGTTGTATTGAAATATTTCGAAGAATTGAATCAATGGGTGAATACGTTGATTTATATCAGGATATTTTTCAACAATGAAAATACATGAATCTATCAACTAACCCATAGAGAATAAGCAATGTGAGATATGGATCGTGTAACGGTGAAAAATATTGTTTAATACGGTTAGATAAGAAATATTATTAATTATTTTTTATTCCGTATAATTCATAAATAAACACAAGCAAATGCAATTTTTATGAATTGGAGCAGAGAATGTATCTTTCTCTTGCGGAACGAATGAATGATTAGGCTAATATGGTAGATTCAATTAGTTTCGTTGAAAAATTCTTTCAACTCATAAGAATTCGTGAGTGGAAAAATTGATTTTACCATATATCAATTTTTGTTATAATTATTTTTTCATAACATTGGAAATCAGATGTTCGGATTCTCCATCACTCTGTATGTGTTTATTTTCGATAAAACAGTGAATTAACATAAATCATAATCATTTTCAACATTAGACGCCATTTATTTTCGACTCTATTCGAGAACCAAAAAAATGTATCATGGGATTTGAGAATAGTTGGTTTTGTATTACACTTTCAAGAACAAAAATGCTTTTTCCAACTGAATAAATAATTTTCATTCAATATACTGTAAATATATATTAAGTAATTGTACGACATGAGAGGCATTTGAATCACTAGAGCACTAGCTGTAAAACCTTTTCAATATAATTTTGATATACCATGTATATGTGTTCTGATATGTATCTGCGACTTCTTTATAATTCTTGCATGCGTCAGCAAATTTTGACATGACTACTGAAGAATAAACGTTATACCTAAAGGAGTCGCAAACCGTAAAAGAAGATAAACATACGCAGAAACACAAAATCGCAAGTTTGTACCAATTCTTGCTTGTCCTCTTCCCATTGAAGCATTCACTAATGTGCAACGTTGTCACATTTTATTTAGTAGATGTAGTCCGCATATTTCCTATTCGAATTTATATTGATGAAATAACCAGATATGGAATGATGATGTGTTTTTCATTAATTGAAATTGAATATTCGAATAAATGAAACACACTTTTGTAAAACTCATTGAAAATGCAGATTTTTTTTGAATTTCATGTTTCTACTGATGTGAACACAATTATTTCGTTAAACATTAAATAACTGTCATATTATTTATAAAAATGTCAGATGGACATAACTTTTATGTTTACAATTTGGAAATAACTGCATTCCAATGTTTATCTAGGATAGAACGTATGGTCAGAGGTATGGTGAATCCTTCCTTTATCGAAGAAATTTGCAATAAAGTTGTACGATCTTATTAAAAAATGTTCGAGAAAAGAAGGTGAAATTTCAGACTTCAAAGAGGAATATCTCGAAAAGTAACGATTTCTCTACGATAATATTATCATGTCCTTTCATTCATGTTTTTTTGGTCAAAATACCTAGGTACTAGCAAACATTTCCATCAAAATCCAGATCACAAGATAGGAGAAATAATACCAAAGTTATAAGTAGTTAGATATCATAAAATTCACACAAAACAAGAATGTACATGGACGTAAAATCCTCGTGATGAGAGATTTTTCCCACATACCGGCAACACCGTTAATGTGTATACACTGGTTGAGAAAAGTTTCAACCTCTCTAGCAGCACCCAACCACACGAACAGCTGTTTCTGAATGGGTAGTGGGAGAAAGGCCAAGGAAGGCCGATTGAGAACGAGCACTCGAAACGGTTTTTACCAGTCGCATGATCGAATCAGAACGTATAAGTGTTGGTGTGTTAGCAAAACTCGGTAGTACCCCAACCCAAAACTTTGACTTTCTTTTCCCACGAAACATTCGATAATATTCGCGAAAAATGGTACGAAGTTTAGCCCAGTGGACTAAAACTCTTAGTTTTCCTGCCAGGATATCGCCTAAAACCTCCAAGGAAAGTGTTAACATACACCAAGTTAGCCCTGCGATTACACCGACTCTAAGCAATAATTCCCTGACGAAAAACAACGACTTAGTGATGAACAACAACAATAATTCTTCGTTGAACGAAGTCAATCAGGTTAGTATTGATTTTTCTGTAATCAAAAGGAAAATCAGAAGTAAAACCTGCTCCTTCTTTCAAAGTTTTGAAGTTGATAGTTAATAGACCCAGCAGCTCATTTTTATTGATGAAATCTACGAGCTGAGAAGAAATTCTATCGATAGTATTTCTGGAAACTTCATCACAATCCAGTTATCAAATAGTTATTCAGTCTTCAAGGAAACCTCCACTATATTGCTTCACAATTCTTCTTTGCTTTGCTTCGAAATCAACAGTTCTTGACGAAATTTGATCGGGAATAAACTATATAGAATATATTTTCACAAGTTCAACAATTACATCAAAATCTGTTGATATCATGCAACTAGAAGTTTTCTACGAAAAAGTTGATGATCATTCTGAGCTGATTTAATAAAATGGATATCTTACTCTTCTCTGTAAACGTTTGTAAATACAGCGTTGAATACTGATAGGAATAAGAGAAGGATGTAGTCGGATACCAACCAACGGTCGTCCTTTTTTATCGACTGAACGTAAATAAGAGACCGACAGGATATCTGCAAGATTGAACAAGTTTGAATATTTCTATGGGTGACTCATACTGGTATTGGTGGTTCTGGGAAGTTGGGGCCTTCAGAGGTTTCTATACTGAATCTTTTGTCACATTGGGTCAATTGAATCTCTTCAGAATTCGATAATTTTCTAATTGAATCTTAGTTTTCGTGACGTCTGTTCAAACCTCAGGGATCAGATATTTTCATGAAACAAAGAGCAAAAATTCGAATCGATTTATGGCTTATCAAGAATTCAAACTCCTAAATATGAAAATGACGTACAATCTACTAATGTCTTGTGTGATGCTGTTGATAAGCAGAAATATTTCAATTAACACTTTTGTTTGTTTACAATTCAATAACAATGCGAGGTCCAATTTTTTGGAGCTTTGAAGAAAAAACTTACCTATTTGTGCATCCACCATGAAATGATCTGATGTTGAACGAGAGTTTCTAAGGAAATTACCGGAGATTACTAAAGAACTCGTGCTGAAATTCAAACCTTGACGATTTTATGAGTCTCAACGCATAGTTTAATAATTATCATGATGAATTGTTCCACTTCGATGTTTTCATTGAATAAATAATACATGCAATAATTATACCAACTAAGACTGAAAATGAAAACAAAACGCTAAGTGAGACAAGAAAATAATAAAATGCGAAAAAGTATCTTCCCTACTACAATGTCAAAAAATAATATCGAAGCTTTTTATTAATGAAAAGTGCATAAAAATAGTTAAAATTTCTAGCAGATGTGCAAATATCCATAAATGAGTGTATTATTGTTGCAAAACTAAATAAATAAACATTGATACTATAAGCATTTATATCCGGTCTAGTAGATGAAATATAGGTATTTTCTGAATTGTTATGAAAACTGAAAACTTATCAGATAAAATGCCTCAATAATAGTTCAATTGTTTCAAATTATGAATCATTACGTTGATAATATTGCATCAAGAGATTTTCTAGAAATTCTTCAAAGCTGTCAAATATTTACACAGTATTGATAACGAGCTTGACGCACATTTCACCTCAATACTATATAAACAAATGGCACATATAAAGAGTGTCCTAGAAAAAAGGTCTACCTCGCATGACTCATGAAAAAATGGAACACACGTACGCATCACCATTTTAATGTTTCCTTGGCCCAAACACTTTTTGATTTGTTGATGCAGATATTGGTTCACTGGACAGACAATCATTCAACAAAATCAAACCAAAATATAAAATCACCTCCATTAAGCTAGCAGAACCACTTTCGAATTTTCAAAAATTTCTTTGGCCATAATTCAAGGCTAATTTAAGGCTAATTTATTACCCTATTGCCGAATTTATTGCTCTTTGTTTTATGAGAAAAATCGATACGATACGAAAAAGTTTTTGGAAATTTTGAACACGCCATAATTTAAGGCTATTTTAATGCTCTCATTTGAGCCTATCGCCGAATTTTTTGCTCTTCGTTTTTTTTTTTAAAAATCCTGGGTTTTGCTAGCTTAACCGTCAAGCTAGCAGAACCCAACAAATACCAGAAAGTTTTTGGAAATTTCGAATACGCCATAATTTAAGCCTCTATTAAGGCTCTCATTTGAACCTACTTTGGACATACTCAAATGATTAGGCTCAAATGAGAGCCTTAAAAGAGCCCTAAATGATGGTGTAATGACTTATTCCGTCCAGTTGGATTTTGAAGTTTGATACACGTAGCATAGACCCACGTATACCCGAAGAGGAACTCGCGTATTTTTTCCCTAAATGAAGAGCAAAAAATTGGAAAGTAGGTTCAAATGGGAGCCTCAAAAGAGCCTTAAATTATGGCGTATTCTAAATTTCCAAAAACTTTCTGGTATTTGTTGGGTTCTGCTAGCTTGACGGTTAAGCTAGCAAAACCCAGGATTTTTAAAAAAAAACGAAGAGCAAAAAATTTGGCGATAGGCTCAAATGAGAGCCTTAAAATAGCCTCAAATTATGGCGTGTCCAAAAACTTTTTCGTATCTGTTGGGTTCTGCTAGCTTAACGGTTAAGCTAGCAGAACCCACGATTTTTTTTATGAAACAAAGAGCAATAAATTTGGCAATAGGGTAATAAATTAGCCTTAAATCAGCCTTAAATTATGGCCAAAGAAATTTTTGAAAATTCGAAAGTGGTTCTGCTAGCTTAATGGAGGTTATAAAATCAGCATATTTAATAAATCCAAATCAAAAAATGATAATAGCAAGTAAACAGTTTTGCTATTCTGCAGAGGTTTTAATTAGGATAATCTATAGAATAAGTGACATTGCATTAAGAAATTGTTGTAGTGGATTTATTTCGATTTGGCTACACTGTTATTGATCGAGTTCGACATGAAATCATATCACAAACATAATAATTTCCACAAGAGTAACCAATAAGATACTATAGGAAGAATACAATCATTATTTATCACATATGGAATTAATGATCTTTTATATGGAATTGATAATTTTTGCACAAAATACTCATTTGGTGAGAACCGTTTACAAAAAGAAAAACCATTCAAATGTATTTTGTGCCTATCGAGTGTCCAATTATCTGGTCTCGAACACATTTCGAATCATTACTTAGGTGAATGGGAAGAATAGACAGCTGATTCCCTATCAACCCACATCCAGTTCATTCTTGATTTATTACAATCAATATTCTGCAACACGTAGGTGTCCCATAAAAACACTTGTTTGATATTTTGGTGGCACACCTGTCTCTCCATGACGTTATTAGAAGAGGTCATGAACTCATAATTATTCAATGAGACATACAGAAAACCTAATTGAGCTAGCATTACAAATAATTTTTCAAATTTTCTCCAGTCTTGATTTGACGATGATTTGAAGATAATTCATCACATTCATACCGATTTCTTTGGTACAAACAAAAAATCGTGGGTTCTGCTAGTTCAACGTAAAACTGATTATATCATAATTCAAGTACCTTTTGAGCTTCTTTTTAAAATCTTATCACAGCTTATTGTCAATTTGTTTGTTTTGTATTTTTTTTTTAATCACGAGCTTTGCTAGCTTAACCGATAAGCTGGTAGAACTAACATTGGGGAAAGAGTTTATTGAAAATTCGAGACATCCATTCGAACCTATAGGGTCGTTTTTGGAAAAATCCAATTCTGGTTACTTCATCATTTTGACAAATTATAAGAAAGCGTTCACATCTGCACTGATTCTATTTAGCAATGTTGTCATGTCTATCATTGTTTCAAGATATGTGATAGGGAGAATTAACGTAAACATAATCACTTATATTTCATAAATTGATTCGATCAGTACCTACCGTCATAAATAGAAAGTTATCAAAAGCTACACTTTTCATTGATGCGTAAATCCTTACTACTATCTAATATTCACTGTTTTCCTTCCTTCATAGAATAAAGTATAGTATTTTTGTTTTCACTTTCTCTGTCGTTAACTTTTCACTGAATTAAATTCTATTCACTTCTATTTTCCACTATCTATTTATGAAGAATTTTTCGCACGTTATGTGTTGAGACATGGTTGAAATATCCACACGTAAAAGATATTGAATACTTCAACATAAGCTCAAAATTCAGTGTATATAAATACTAATCGTATAGCATCCGATTACATTCGGCCAATTTTGCAGAATAGATTATTTTCTAAACGTGTTCGAATATCGAATAATTATGGGAAGGAGAGGTAGTATGTGGGCTGCAACCAAATTACACCTTCAACTTCCTACTCATTTCCGTGCATCTATCAACACAGAAGACTCATTTGTGTTGATTGCAGTGGTTGGTTCGATTTTGTCAGAGATTGCTTGTTGTAATCACACCCTAAAAATGCAAAATTTTAGTAACATGTAACAATAAAATAAGTTTTAAGTTTTCCAAAGACTAATTCCGTTTTCTTGGAATCCTTCGATGGATAACAGTTCGCTGATATAATGTAAATAATAACAATTAGCGTATAGTTGAGGAATTTTATGATGAACAAAATCCATGTTGAAATTCATCGAAAGATCAACGGTATTATAATTAGTTTACATATAGGAACACTTTGGCAAAGAAGAAGAATATCTGGTGACACACCATTCCTTCATTTCATGCTTACTTATTTTAATGGACACGAGAAAACTCCAGATAACTCGAAATGAAATAATGTTCTGATACGCTTTGATGCATTTATTCGCATTATGGATATTCGAGGCCAGGTTAATAACCTAGAAAATATTATAGGAAGCTTTTAGCCATCCGTGCTATGAAGTAAGTCGAAAAACTGTACTTCTCAACTGATATTCATCATCCTACGCCTTCATTCTCTTTCATATATGATTGGGTTCTTACTATTGTGATGGCTCTGACGTTCTTATGTTGGATCGAGTGAGATATCATCACAAAAGCGATGGATGACTGGACTAGTGCTGAATTTTCAAAAAATAATCACTACATCATATAGTAATACATTTATTTTTGTGGCATATGCTCTGTTCAAAATTGCTGAATTCCAGAGAATATCTTGAATGAATTCATCCCCTCCATCGCATTTCTATAAAACAAATATTGAGGTTGTTCTTTATTTACTTTACGACGTTTACAAACTCGGGGTTGTGGTGGACCCACGTTTTCAATATCAGATAACCTTATTATGATTTGATGCGTATTTGAATGAATATAATAAATGTAGATTGTGACAAAATCGACGGTGTTGAGAAAAGTTAGTGTTGGTTATTTCTTCCATTTTCATCCAGAATTCACTGTTTGGCTAACACCATTCTGAATATCATCAATCCCTTCAATTTATTTCATTTAGCAATGTTCACTTCAGAAATGGAAAAGAATATATTTTATTGTAGACATGTAACATATAGAATACGTTTTATGAAAAATGGCCTTTGAAGTGGAATTTGAGCGAACATGCTGTATGTCACAGTTTCATAGTTAAACCAGTCATAATCGGAAATATAAAACGATAAAACTAGACACTGAATTCTATCTATGTGCGACTTGAACTTCGTTGATTATAATATAGCACGTATAATGTTTCACAAAAACAATCATTATATATTCAAACGTCCTTGGAATGTGTAAACATGGAAAGTACAGAATTAGAACAATTTGAAATTTGAATGATATCCCATAAATTCTTGAAACATTGCTTAATTAAACGTATTTATTTTATTCATACATTTATTGTAAATGAAATATAGTCGTCTGTAAAACTAAGAATATAACTATGATAACAATATCAAAATTAGTCCCATGCTTCAGATTGTTCTAATGAGATGAACTGAATTGGTTTAGAGACATAGACAAGCATCAATTTATCTATTAACCTTCAACGTCATGTATCTTCAAGTTTTAGTTAACCTATGTAAGTTCTATTATACTTAACCGTATATTCACTAAAATCACCACACTAAAATTTGGTAGAAATTAATTCACCATTTTCATGAAGGTATTCGATTGCGATTATCTATTATATAGACGCTTTCATTGAAAAGCTTGGACAATTATTTATAAATTGGCCCTAACTACTTTTACTTTAACATCCTTCTCAATGTCATAATTGAAGTGAACGTTTCATCTTTTAGTTTCGTAATAAAGATGATAATGTGGGATAATTTTAATCAATTCTTGCCACATTATTTATTAAACAATACCTCAATATATTATTATACTCTATCTCACCTTGCATAACACGCATAATATGATAACTTTCGGTTAAATTGAATTGACACAGCTGTTTTCAATTTTATTACGTTTCATGGAAGACATAATTGAATGAATGATAACACAATGACTTCATTCAGATGAGGAAATCACACTTACTATAGAGTACTTCAATTCAACTAATTCATTAGGAATGACAAATTTTTTGTATAGAATCACAGCTGAGGTAGTGTTTATTCGAAATAGTCCTGAGGGCTAACAAAGCACTATAACCTCATAAGAATCTCAATGCTACTTGCTTGGTAAAGTTTATAATATTACGCTCTCGAAGACCCATCAAAAGCCTCAGTACAAAGAGCATGATTCACATTCTCACATACACCAGCGTAATATATTACCATACATTAAAATAAGTCTCGAACATTGAGTCACTTGTCATTTGGTGAGAACAGAATTAACATTCGAACAGAAATACCTCAATTACTCATTGAATTTGAGCATGATCGAACCGTTAGATGAAAGGTAGGTATTGAATAGTTTTTTCTTTCTTTTTCAGATATACTCTGATCCTGAATCTGAGAAGGCTATTATGAGTTCTGTCGTCTACTGTATACATCACAAAGAGGGTTGCAAATGGTCCGATGAACTACGAAAACTCAAGGTAAATAAAGAAGGGATCGTATAACACCGATAAAAAACATCCGGCCTTTGTCAATTATTGGATCATTCATAAAAAGAAGTGACAGCTTCAATTTGTTCAAAAGGATATTCGGTTGCGGCTGCTGCGAAGGTTCTGGATCGATTTTTCCTAAAATGTATCCATTATTGTTAAAATTTCTTCAAAAGTACGAAAATAAAGTACTGAAAATAGAATAATATATGAATGATTTGAAAATAAATAGATGATATAGCAATTTTGTTTTTAAATTCACCACTTTTGAGTGCACTAGTAATAAGTGAGTTTTTCATTGTCTACTTCAATTTATTGAAAACTTGAAAATATGCCAGTTGCCTCACTCAAATTCCACGAATCATACAAATGGCAACGTCGAAAATATGAATTTTGAAACCACCAATCCATCTAATATTTCTTCTACAGAGAGTTCTTCAAAAGTATTTCCACTTTTATTTTTCATCTGATTTGTACAATGATACATACTTTTGAATAATACAAAAGAGATATCGGACAGATAAGACTGATAGTTGTGTAATACGAATTGAATAAAACATTTTTATTGCACTGCTTCATTACAAATATAAATGCAAAACAAAGTTCATGAAGTAGGTTGCAAACACTTTCGATATAGCTTAAACATTATTCAGGGACGCTGAAAATTAGTGATATTTAGTGTCAAATCATTATTTTTAGTCCATATAATCATTGAAATATAGTCCGCAAACCGGTAGAGAAAGAGAAATTATCTTATCCAATCCATAATTTGAATAAAGTTCTTCGTGAAATCTGAAACATGTTTTCATAATAAATATAAAAATTTTAGGTACAGTCAAACGAAAGTGTGTTTCCTATTTCAGATTTTGAATACATGAATGGGTTCTAGAGAATACTTTTACCTAGCATTTTGGGATATGAAGCCAAACAAATACTAACAATAAATATCATTTACAATCATAAGGAATATCTGGATATATTTTGTATCTTTCTTTATGTTATGGAATCTGTTCAAATTATTAAACTATCAATATGTCACTGAAAGAATTTGAAATTTGCGATTCAAATCGTAATAATTCGATTAAGCTCACAGACCATTGATTTATTTTATAGGGTCATTTGAACACTTGCAAACACGACGCCATTCCCTGTACCAGTAAATGTGGAGCGCAGATTCCTAGAGTGCTCATGGAAGATCATCTCAAATATACCTGCCCCCAAAGGAGAACGAGATGTGAATTTTGTAACAAAGAATTCTCCGGTCACGCTTTAGAGGTAAGACTCTTCAATTGAATTATAGTTAACTGGCATTGCATATTCAAGAAATTGCCTGCTTTTTATAATTAGTTCTTAAATTCATTCATAAACTTGAGCAAATCATTAAATCAAAATCGTGTTGTATATTTCGTTTTATGATCGTTACAATACTTTTTGTAACATTTCAATGATATAATATTGGTGAATCGATGATGATTTTTTTTTTCAATTCATTATTATTCAATTTTATTCAAGTTTTGATAACATGCATAATGAAACCTCATCATTTTCATTCTGATAGATTTAGTTTGAGGTACATTTTCAAGTAGATCGAAAATTTTTCATGCAATTTTTCACTATCACATTCTCTGAATTATTGAAAATATCGAATTGAAATTGTCCCCATTACAGAATCGTCTGAATTGAGGATATAATCCTAATTTAACTCCAAATCAAAAAGTATTTCAGTTTGTTACCACGAAGATAATTCCTAGCAAATTTTTCCAATTGAATATATTTTTTTATAAAATTCGCTGTTATAGTGATAGTGTGAAATGAAAAGAATAAACGAATTATCCTGATATCTATCACCAATTAGAACAAATAAAATTGCATATGATCGTTTTCTCAGAGATATCATATTCTGTGCAAGGTATCATATAAATACCGATTAATCTTCTTATATTACTGCAAGTTGATGAGCTCAATTCTCTTTGTACCCAATGAATTAATTCATTCACGTCATGAATAATCATCTTACCAGACGTTTCCATTACATCACGAGCCCTTCTAAAATAACTGAACTGATAAAATGTCAACGTATTGAATTTGTTATTATTATACTAGGTATTAAAAATGATATAGAAAATTATATTCGTCTGAGATATCTCATAACACTAACATCCCACAGAGTTTCAATATGATAACTATAATGTAGTGTATACAGTAATGAATAACCCTAGTGACACATGGCGTTCCAGACAAACGAAACATAAACAGAAACGTTAATGAACCATTTAATTATTTTGTTATCACAATTAAACTCTACCACCCTAACATGTGGTTGTGAAACCAAATTAACGTTTCTCTAATATTATTCAAATCATCTTTCAACTCTTTTGTTTGTTGTAGAATCACTGTGGAAACTGCGGCTACGAACCACTTTACTGTGAAAATAAATGCGGCGTCAAAGTACAAAGAAGACATCTGAGTCCCCACAAAGCTAGTGATTGTTCCAAACGACTGATCCCTTGTAGGTAAGTGATATCTGAGATATTTTAATGCTGTTATTGATATGTAATTGAGAACGTAAGTCGCGATGTCCACACCGAGTTTGCTGCTATGTGTATTTATTTGAAGAAAATAGTTATAGAGTTGGTTATTTTTCAACATCATATTTGCTGTTTCATTGTGCTTAATTAGTATCATATTTTAGATAATCCATGAATTGAAAAAAGATGAGGAAATTAAAAAATTTTTAATACTGTAACTGTGATTCATTTTTTGTGTATACAGTCTTGATATAGTAAAATTCGAACTATGCCATTTTAATTCCTTTGAATCACAAATAATTATATCGTGTTCATTTTTATTCAAAGTATCATAGCATATATCATACATTCCTACATTTCCTCATGATCCTCATAATTTATTTTATATTTTTAGTATGAATCAAGACTTCATCATCATATCATTCATAAGATCAGAAATAGTTGGTTTGTCATAATAGATAACCATTGAACAGAATGTTCAATATTGCTGAAAATTTCGAGTAGAATTGAAAAATTTTATAAGCCGATCATAGATTTCTCCCCAAACTAATTAGGCATCGTTGTGCAGTCAATGTGAAGTGTTGTTTCAATCAATTAAAAGTTTAGTAGATAATTTTTATTTTTGAACATGCTTTTGAAACCAAAACCACATGATGAGATCATTGTTCATCAATATTTTTGATCAAATATAATTTCACAGGAAATCTGCTCTTTATATAATTATTGAAACATAATACTACGGAATTTCCCCAAATTCGTGCGTAATATTCAAATATTGTCATAATTAACTTATTGTTATATAAAAAATAATTCGATATTTGAATAACTGTATATAAAACTTTTCCATAAATTCAGTCGTGCTTTGTTGTCGTGAAAACTACTGAAAACAATGTTTGTTTTTATTGAAATCTTCAATTCATTCTTTTCTTCTCTTAAACGAGCCTGATGATGATACTTCATACCCCAGGAACTTGGTATACCTAGTTAATTTTCTCAAAATGAGGTCCAAAAGAATTTTCGAATTCAGTGGAATCAACTAACACATTTTACCTTCTACAGATACTGCACCAAAGAATTCGTAGCAGACACCTTGGCAGCCCACCACCTCAAGTGCGGTAGAGTTCCCATCCAATGCCCCAATCGATGTGACACCAGCGTCTTAGCCCGCGAAGAACTCGAAACTCACATCAAAGAAGAGTGCACCATTTCCGTACACAGCTGCAGCTTCAAGGACGCCGGCTGTCGCTTCAAAGGCCCCAAGTACGCCATGGAGAAACACCTGGAGGAGAACACCCAGCAGCATTTATCGCTGATGTGCGGAGTCGTTTCCAAGCAGCAGCACCAGATCAACTCGCTGAAGAGCGCGCTTTCCAGGCTATCGTTGAACTATTCGGGGACTTTGATTTGGAAGATCAGCGACTTTGCGGGGAAAATGGCGGAGGCCAAGAATAAGGAGGGGATGGAGTTGGTTTCTCCACCTTTTTACACCAGCCAATATGGTTATAAATTACAGGTAGGTTTTCGAAGGTGGCAACGTTGAAGATAAGTGACAGAGTAGGGATACGAAATTTCATTACATTTTTGTGGAATTATGAAAATATAATACAAAAAAGTAGTGGTATAATCTTTTCATTTAAGTTAATTCTGACAGATTTCGTTATCTTTCGATAACATCAGTGCAAAATAAAAAGTATCTAGCTAACCACTAATTTTCATAATTAACTGTTTCGGAGAATCGTTGGAAAAAAGACGAACAATAATACCCCACTCTCTGGAAAGCTGATGAAATAAAACATACCACTATTGAATTCGATTTCAAGAAGGTACAATACCTCAGGTTAGGTCAAAGAATATTTCAATTCAATTATAGAAATTTCTATGTTGAATCCAATAAAATTAATATACTCTATTTGTTGAAGCAAGATATTTGTGACAGCTCGCCAGAAAGTGCGGTGTTGTTACTTGTCTATTTTTTCAATGATACTGCGAAATAAAAGGTTTGGTTGAGTTTCTCATATAATAAATAGAATACACCATCAAAATAATATTTATGGAGAAAAAGAGTGGCTATGTATAGATGGACATTGAAATTTTCAACTCTACAAAAAAATTTGTATAATGATTACCTCATCGAAAAATATAACAAGCTTTTACGATTTGTTTTGTACAACTGTGCAATTCAGAATATTGCTGTCTTCTTTACCTCAATATTTGTTTACTTGAATTTTAGTATATTATTTTCATGCATTTCACAATTCTTTAAATGCGATCATAATTATGAATTATCGTCGAAGCTCGTTTCTTTCAATGGTATCATAAGACAAAAATCATAGCAAAAAAGAAAATGAAAAATTATCAATATAGAGGATACAATAGTTTATATCATTCAGTCTATTCAATGTTTCAGTTATTGAAAATTTCCTTCGGTTCTTATTCATATTCATTTTTTTAGGCCTCATTGTTTCCAAATGGAAACGGTGCAGGAGAAGACTCCCACATCTCCGTCTACATAAAAATACTTCCGGGAGAATACGACGCACTCCTACGATGGCCCTTCGCCCATTCCGTGTCCTTCACTCTCTTCGACCAGTCATCGTGCCCGGAAAAAGCTTGCAACATCGTGGAGAGCTTCATCCCGGATCCCACGTGGAAAAACTTCCAAAGACCCAGCCTCGAACCGGATTCACTCGGCTTTGGGTTCCCGAAGTTCGTCTCGCACGAGATGCTCAAGAAGAGGCATTTCATGAAGGACGACACCATGTTCATCAGGGTCAAAGTGGATCCCAGCAAAATTGTAGCTGTGTAGTCGGATGATCTCGCTCTGTAAATATTGTGTAAATTGTACATTGGGAACACTAAGCCTAGTTAAAATTAAGACTGCTCCGAAAAAATCGAATCCGAACTTCAAGGCAAATGAATTTTGAATGAAGTTTATGTTTAGGGTAAAACCTTCTTATATTAACGAGGTTAAATTATGTTTTATTTTCATTTTCACAAGTGTGCCTACTTTTAGTTTCTCGGAATTGATGCTTTTCTTTTTTGTATATTGGAATATCTAAATTTTGATATTTCCTTTTGGAAGTTAGATTTCTCAGGAAAATTTGTAAAAAATTATTTCTAAATTATATACGAATATATTTTTTGTTTTTTTTTTCGTGATAGCTGGAGAACACCAAAGTTTTGTTTATATATTTTTTGTAAATATAACTTTTATGGTGAGACGTACCCTACGTTTATGGGTACAAACTTTCTTACTCATGTTTAATTCTGTTTCAAATTATCAATGAGAATAACGTGGAATATAATAGTGTTTGTATTTTCAATATCAACTTACCTAAAAACATAATTATAAATATTTATATTTTGTACATTGAAATATCAACTTTCTGATATTTCCTTTATAATCATTAGGTTTCTCAGAGAATTGTGTACTATATCTTTTCTCATTTTGATGAAAACGTTAAGAATATATTTCTTGTTTTTGTGATACATGGAGAACACCAAAACGTGTGTGTAAATTTCTTGTAAATATAACTTTAATGGTGATATGTACCTATAATCATAGGTACATAATTTAGTCATGTTTACTTTTATATTATCAATGGATAATTTTTTTCAGTATGGAATAAAATATTCTTTAATTTTAATGGCATTTTTTGTTTCAACCTGTTTTCTATATCAACGAGTTGAGTGGATATAAGACTTGGTAATGAAATCTGTTGTTCAGACATAAGTGATAAACAGTTTGGGATAATACAATTGATAGTGATTGATTTAGTAATTTTATAATGAATGTTACAATCTTCTTCATTGCTCAATTCACTCATCAGATATTCTGATAAGATGTCTCAACTCTTTTTCTTGAATAAATAGGGTTTATAACAAAGGTATAATTTTGAGACCATATTTAGGACACGAAATGTAGTAGAAAAAATCGATATGTATAAATAAATCATCTATTAGAAACACGTATAAATGATGAAGACGGGTAATACATCTTCAATCCTTCATATGTATATTCTTGAACATTTCACTGATTATCAGAAGGAATGATATATTCTATTCATACATTTTATTTTTATAGCCTAAACCAGTGATACCTAAAGTGGTATAAATAATTTTCAATTTTATTTAAATCATTGATACTTCGAAAATTATGCAATAATGAGAGTAGATCAGTAAAAAGTTCATCAATTGGTGGCATTGTTTTGGCTTCATAACGATATATCTGTAACTTCAAAATTTTCAATCGCTTTTCTATCTTCATCTCTAGTAGGAATTTCATCATCATAGCTACCAAACTCTTCGAAAAATCTAAAGGCTACCCAAGAAGGTACAAGATCCTTCAACTTTATTATGGGTGTACATGTACATGTATCCATACATATTTTATATTATTTTCAGTTTAGTGATGTTGTATTTGCGAAACTGCATTATTAAATGTGCAGGAAGTCTACCTGAAACCGAAAATTATGGACAGTGGTCAAACGAGACGAAATAGTTTGGAGACCTCTGATTAAGACTGCCTGATTCGATGATGAATAGTGGTATGAGAATAAGAATACCTTGACTTGCAAACAAAGGTCGACAAGATTTCCTAAATTTAGCTTTGAACCGGTATGTTTATCTATAAGAGATTTATAACTGAAAGCAATAGCAAAGTTCAGATGCGATTCTTTGGAAGTATATAAATAAGGTAGCAATATGTTGAAATACATTTTTATACTCCATTTGATGAACCCATAATAAGAAATCTTGAATTTTCGATCATACTTTCGAATCACCTACACCAATTCATGATCATAATTCAACACACATATCAACTAATCACATTTTTTCCATACCAAATCCAATACATATATTAATATGAGTTTTTGAATGAAGAAACCTCCTCATGAAATATTAATAGACAATTTCTTAGTCTGTATCAGATCTATTTCAATCATACATTATTAATTCTTTAGAAGAATTGATGATCCCATAAAAATAGTGTCAATTTCAGAAGAGATACGGGTACTTCAACTAAGTTCAGATTACCGAATGATTTAGCTGCAGATAAAATATTTTCATTTTCATTTCATAACATTGGCTAATATACTTTCACATTTGAATATTCAGATATAGGTTATTTCAATAATAAAGCAGTATAGTTTTTATGTGCAGAATTTGAAGTTTGTAATGATACTATACATTGGCGTAACTAGAGTTGACTAATGGGGAGAGGGTCGACCCCCACCAGTCAACCACACTTACTCAAATTTTAATTTTTCAAATTGTTACTGACAATTTTTCTTGTTCCTTCTGAGCAATGAGGGGGGGGGTACGACCCCAATAATATCCCCCCTAGATACTGAAGAAATTGAAGAAACTGGGAAGGAGAATTCTTTTATATAGAGGGCAGCATAGATTTTCATTATACTGTGTTACCCCCCTAAATTTTTACGGAGGCCTTGGTGATTGATTCATTAAAATTACAAAAATTGCCTAGGGATGAACTTTCGTATCAGAAAACGATGATATAATATCTGTTTCATTTGCATCAAAAATTAATTCAATTTGGAGGACCTCAGTTTTCATCATCCAAGAGTGAAATGAAGGTTGATTTTTCCATCAATCATCTAAGTATCATTCAGTATATGGTCAATGTAATTAATTATGCACGAGGCAATGAACATCATTTCGGCCAAACGAGGGTAGTTACGAGTGTCAATGTTATTTTCCTGGTTAAAATAATGATGATGATGATGTTCGAGAGGCATTGAACTTTGAAAAGTATACCTATTAACAGATCGTCATTTACAAAGGATACACAAAATATCGTTGATATATTGAAGTATATAATTGATAGCCTACAACTTGAAAAAAAAAAAAAGAAAATCAATACCCGTACAGTAGAATGACATTACATACATATCCAAAAGCAACTGAATAATATAAGAATAATCTCGATAATATAATGGGAGGGATCACAATTTTTTTAAAAATATACCACGACATCCAGAACGTCGAGAAATGCACCCATTTTTTTTATTTGTTTTTCTCATAATGGTTTCGTCAGGACCAATTCCCGAAGTTGGGGTGTGCTTAGAAATCATGCAGAGAACGCGTTGATACGTCACAAGTACTCGCGTACAGATAGGCGTTGGACTTGCGCCAGCAGCTAGCGACAGAATGATATTTTACATCGTTGCCAAGCGTTATTCATCATATTTGTTCACATCATCAGCATACCGGAAAAATAAGGACAATTCATAACCTCACGTATATTTTCACTGGTAACTGGATCTATAACAACCATCCAATATGGAGTTTTCATTCCAGTACATACATACTTGAACAATACAATATATTTCCTGGACGGAACTGAGTATTTCAACTGACAACTCTGACAAGCGCCGGTTATAAATGCAGGTTTTTTCGAATATTAGATGATAATTTGAAGAGAAAATTGATATAGACTATTTTTTTCATATTTCATCTGATTTGAACTGAATTTATGATTTTGTGATTTCACCTATTGATTATTTTGGGATACATTCTAAGGATTTTAGTATTTGAAATGTCTATGAAACAAATAGCACAAAACTTGGATTCCATTAGCAGTAAAAATAATTTAATTTGATAATTATCTATGGACAAAATCTTTACGAAATTTCATATGGTCGAATAACGATAGCTATGATTATTTCCGCTAACACCAGCACACTGAAGATCGAATACAAAATGATTTATAAAAATATTTGAAATGAGCAACATCACCTTGTTTATTGTTACCCACATACGCCATTACACTAATTATATTCAGCAAAATCAAATAAGCCCAATATATTGCGTTCTACACTAAGAAAAATATTTCATGAATTGATTTATTCACCGGTTGAAATAACAACGTGCATCAATAGCAATAAAAAATTGAATTAGATTCAATCAACAATACCAATAATCGCAAATCAAATAATTACAAATACAATGTATACATTGTTGTTCCATGTGAATGTGGAATTTAATTATTGATATATAGGATTAAGAATGTCTATCAGTCTATCAATCAGCACGAAACGAATAGATATTCACAATTGGACAAAAAATAAGACACTGTGATGTTGGTACACCTGATGTGCCTTAGAAAAATAAAGATGTTAATCCCCATAATATAATGTCCAAATTTGATTTTCTGATTCATAGTGAACATGTCAAATATTTGATTTTTCGAGATTATTGGGATTAGGAAAATAGATAAAGGGGAGAATAGCTCAAGGATTATAAACTGCGAAGTATGGTTCATTTAGGCTATTTTGTTCGCCCAGAGGCGTGGCATGAATTCGAATTGATTCATTCTGAATGGCCATAACCATCTATGCTTTCAAAATGGAATCAACAATTGTATCACTAGAATGTACTTCTTGTAATAACTATATATGTCTGTGTATGATTAGTATGTGACCGAATATTGCTCGTTTCTGTGAAAAAAGTATTGTGAATCTTCTCAATACTCAGAAGTTTCAGAATATAATGAAACATACTCACAATACATGGATATTGATCATATTTCATCAGTTGAGATAGCTATGTCAAGCTGAACTGAATATTATCCAGGTAAGAATGTTTCATAATTCAATTTTTATTTTTCAAAATATTGAACATAATGTGAATCAATTCAAAGGCATTTTTTTATTCCATTCATAAAAACATGAGACATATCAACTGATTATTTCTTCTATGTCCCAGACGGCACCCTATATTCCTGGAATATTCCTCCGATCTGCCAGTAGGCCATAATATATTGCAATATTCATGGCATATGCAGTGAATATATCAAATATATCTCATCTAAAAAAATATTCCATACATATGCCATTCCAGATATGTCTGGCATATGCTGTGGGAATATGTATACGATATGCATTCGGAATATTGTTTATTAACTTTTGTTAATATGAAACATTTATTGCATCTTACAAACGTTACAAACCCTTTTCGAGTGATATATTTTTTATACTTGCAAACTATCAGTAACTGTCATTTGAAAACTACATTTTTGGTAGGCTTTAAACGCAAAATCTGTTAAAAATGACGTTTCGAACGTGTCTTCACACGGTCAAAATAGCGAAGTCAGCGAATTTCAAAACTCGGCCTTTTCGTTAGTCCTTTTTATGCGGTGTTGCCGGATAGTGGATGATTACGTTTTTTACTAGATCATTGTTATTGTAACGTTATTCGTGGGTTCCAGTAGAAAACAGACGGATTCCCAACTGATTAACTATTTATTTTCACGTACAAACACCAACAAACTATTTATTTCAACTATTTATATCAACAACGATGTAACTACGTCGCGTTCAATTCTTCAACTAACTAACGTTGTTTGGAAGCTCGATATTTATATGTTTTACATCTGTTCTGGAATGTTCTAGAACTGTCAGTCTTCTGTCACACCTTTTCATCTCTTTTCATCAGACTGCTCACAGGATGTTCCATCTTCTTCTATTCTAGAATATTCGAGAGCTTCCAAACATGTGATACAGGGGGATTATTCAAGTTCTCCTGGATTCCATTACATTGCCCCCTCCTTAAGAGACATTCATCCTGGAATGCATTTTGCTCGTTATGGTGGAGAAAGGAGCAGTTGGTTCCGTTTCGGCAGTGTGAAGTCCGATTGAAGTAGCATGGTACCGTTTTCTGTCTTGGATTTTCCCTAGGATTCCAGCAACATATCAGAATTTCAACTTCGGTAAACCTGAATATGATTTCCAACATATTCCTGACAATTCTCCAATCCAGGCCATCCAAACCGCAAGCCAGCTTTGGTACAGCTATTTTCTGTATTCCTTTTCTCAGTAAGGTATTTCTGAGATCAACTAATGCGTCCCATAAGTCCTTGTAAGATGGTTTGTGGAAATGTCTTTCTTTGATTGTCAGATAAAAGATCGATCTAACTCCTTCAGGACTGCTATCCTCAATTTCCAAGGCTCGACCGATAGATGGGCATTGTTCTTGAAGTTTTTCCAGTTTACCAAACTTTTTCCGGAACACATTGCCTATCCCTCGGAACATCTGAAGGTCTTGGGCGATGCAGTGAGCCAATGCATACTCTACAGGAGTAGTGAACAGGTCGCGGCTTTCTTCTTTGGTCACGTCAAACCTTGCTTTCGACGAACCACCATAAGTTTTCATGAAATTTTCGTAAGTTGGTTCGTCCTCGTCTTGTACTTGAATCTGCCTTACTGATTGATCTGAAGTTCCTTCAAACGGTGCCAGTCTATTGAAGTGGACAACTTTTGGTTTGCCGTTGGGCACCTTACTGATGCGGTAGATAACGTCGTTGATTCTCTTTTTCACGCAATAGGGCCCTTCCCAAGATTTCTGCAGTTTAGGACAGAGCCCTCGTTTCCTCTGTGGATTGTGGAGCCACACTAAATCACCTTCTTTGTAGAAGTTTTCTTCAGCCCGGATATCATAACGGTCCTTCATTCGTTCACTGGATATTTGGATCTTGGAACGAACCAATTCATGGATATCGTTCAACTTCCTTCTCAGGTTCGTTACGTAGTCTTCACCTGCTACGTCCTCGCCAGGTCTGCATCCAAATACCAGGTCACAAGGAAGCCTCATTTCTCGTCCAAACAGTACCTTCGCTGGAGTCTGTCCTGTAGATTCTTGTACTGCTGATCGGTAGGCCATCAAGAAGAAGGGTAGATGTTGGTCCCAGTCTCGTTGGTGTTGATCTACAACTTTGCAGAGGTACTTTCCAACAGTTCGATTCATCCGCTCCACCATTCCGTCCGATTGGGGGTGTAATGGCGTCGTTCTGGTCTTCCTGATTCCTAATCTGTCACTCATTGTCCGGAATACTTCACTCTCAAAGTTTCGGCCTTGGTCAGAATGGAGTTCCATTGGTACCCCGTAGCGACTAATAAATTCTTTCAACAGGACATTAGCAACGGTTACGGCTTCTTGGTTAGGAATCGCATATGCCTCCACCCATTTCGTGAAGTAATCCATGCAAACTAGGATATATCTATTTCCATCATCAGTAACCGGAAATGGACCTGCGATGTCTAGGGCGATTCTTTCAAAAGGGCTACCTACGTTGTACTGTCTCATAGGAGCTCTTGGTTTCCGGTGCGGTCCATTACTGGCAAAACAGACGGTGCATTTACGGCACCAATCTCGAACGTCATCACTGTAGTTCGCCCAGTAAAACCGCTCACGAACCTTCTGTAGAGTCTTATTCATTCCAAGATGCCCTCCTGAAGTTCCATCGTGTATGTAGCGCAGTACCTCTGGGACTCGGCTCCTAGGAATCACTAGCTGCATTCGATGATCCGATCCATCAGCGTTTTCCAGTTTCCTCTTCAGCAGGTCATCTTCCACAACCAGGGAGTCCCATTGACCCCAGTAGGCCTTCAAGGTTTGTGATAATGGTGCTACTTCTTGCCAATTGGGACGACGATTTGCTTTCTTCCATTCTCGGAGTTTTCGGACTTCTGGATCTTTCTCCTGTTCTTGTCGGACTGCTGCAGGTAACCAATCATCGCTCACAACAGTAGTTCTGTTGATTGATGTCTCTTCAATCTTCAAACGATCCTCAGCAAACTTCTTGGCTCGTTTGCTTACTCTTCGATTGTGTCCCAGCTCTCCACAGTTCCGCTGGCGAACCGTTCTCTTTGTCTTATTCAGATTCAGAAGACTTTTGATGGCATCGACCAGGCCTTCAGTAGATTCCTGGTTCAGGGAACTGTTACCGTTATCGTTAATGTTGCGGACTCTTGCAGATCCACGTGAAGCTTCTGTTGCCGCTTCGAACTCCAACGCCGCTGCTAATGCATCAGTGAGGTCTTTGGGTCGAGACAAACGTACGGTCCTCTGCATCTCGTTATCTCTCAACCCATCAACGAATGTCTGTACAGCTAGACATTCCATAACAGACTCTGGAGCTGACGGATATGCACAATGAACCAATCTCGCTACGTCTGCTTCGAATTCCTGTAGGCTCTCATTGGTTCTCTGTCGACGGTTCTTCATCTGTGATTGGAATACCTGCTGTAAATGTTCATGACCATATCGCATATCTAGGCGTTTAATGAGATGTTCGTAACTGTCAGCTTCACTTTCTGGAATGGCTTGCAAGATGTTCAATGCATCACCTCGTAGAGCAACTGTAAGCGCCACTGCCTTGTCCTTCAATGTCCACCCATTGGCTTTTGCAGCTGCCTCGAATTGCTTCAAATAATTTGGCCATGATGTCTTTCCGTCAAACGTTGGAGGCTTCACTCGATTTGAAGTGGTTGCGATATCCGATTCTATTTTTGTCACATTCTTTTCACTGACCTCAGATTTTTCTGATCTCTGGACACCTTTTCCAACTTGTAGCTCTAATTCTTCTAATTTTTTCGTTATTGCGTACACTTCTTCTCTCTGCTGAGCAATCTGAGTCGCCATTTTGTCTTGCTGAGCCGCCATCTGCACTGAAAACTCTTCACGAAGTTCCAAGGATTGAGCCAAAATCTGTTCCGAAATTTCTTCACGATGAGCAATCATTTGGTTAACGATCTTGTCCCGCTGAGCCATAATTTCTTCACGAAGAGCCGATGATTCTTCACGTTGTGCAGAAATCTGTTTCACAATGTCTTCTCGGGAAAACCCATACTGCAGGTTTACCTCTTCTCGAAACGCCGTTGATTCTTCACGTTGTGCAGAAATCTGATTCGTAATTTCTTCACGTTGTGCAGAAATCTGATTCGCAATGTCTTCTCGAAACGCCGTTGATTCTTCACGTTGTGCAGAAATCTGTTTCACAATGTCTTCTCGAAACGCCGTTGATTCTTCACGTTGTGCAGAAATCTGATTCGTAATTTCTTCACGTTGTGCAGAAATCTGATTCGCAATGTCTTCTCGAAACGCCGTTGATTCTTCACGTTGTGCAGAAATCTGATTCGTAATTTCTTCACGTTGTGCAGAAATCTGATTCGCAATGTCTTCTCGAAACGCCGCTGATTCTTCACGTTGTGCAGAAATCTGATTAGCAATCTTGTCCTCCGGTTCTTCAAAGATGAAAGTTTCTGGGTCTTGACCAACGTCAATCAGATACTCTTTCAGACGAAGCTGTAGCTCCGCTTTCGTCCCTGTGGTCTCGAGATCCCTTTCTTCCAACTCTCGTTTCAAGTCTGCCACCTTCAATTCACTGAGTCTTTTCATTTCAAATGATCAAAAGTCCAACTAAATTCACGAATATCCCACACCTGACACCAATTGTAACGTTATTCGTGGGTTCCAGTAGAAAACAGACGGATTCCCAACTGATTAACTATTTATTTTCACGTACAAACACCAACAAACTATTTATTTCAACTATTTATATCAACAACGATGTAACTACGTCGCGTTCAATTCTTCAACTAACTAACGTTGTTTGGAAGCTCGATATTTATATGTTTTACATCTGTTCTGGAATGTTCTAGAACTGTCAGTCTTCTGTCACACCTTTTCATCTCTTTTCATCAGACTGCTCACAGGATGTTCCATCTTCTTCTATTCTAGAATATTCGAGAGCTTCCAAACATGTGATACAGGGGGATTATTCAAGTTCTCCTGGATTCCATTACATTATGTTCGGAACATCCCCAAATACTATGAATACCTGAATTCATCAAAATAAATTCATGTAGGAGGTATATATTAATATGAAGGTTAAAAAAATAAAAACCAGTTCATAACTTCGAGCTTCTGCTGCGTTATTTGGCAACGTCGCATGATTAATCCGTGGTAATTCGGCACTGCGCAACCGTCATCGGCGCCATTTTCTATTTCTAACTTCTAACCTGTGTACAACAAACACAGGCTGTGTTTGTTGTTCGTTTTATATGGTTTTATTAGTGCACTTCTGCCTCGATAAGAAAATTATTGTAGCTACGAAATAGTATACGAAATAACATTCAATCAATTATATCCTACTCTCAAAAAGGTAAGTAATATTTGGCTTTTAATATTTTCCTCATTTATATTTTGTTGACCTCTCGGTAATAAAAGTGTATTAGGAGCCTTCAATAACATATTTATCCCTTTTCAATTATTAAATTAGAGCACTATGAAAAATCATTTATTAGAAAGGTCGATCGGTTGACCAAACAGACAGTTTCAAGAGTAACTGATGGCTCCGAGTACAAGGTTAGCTCTGAGGTAGGAATAACTGGTTTGGTCTCGGATGAAAACCTAGATAGGGATTTAGTAAGGTGTAGTAATAGTAAGTGAGAGAAGATGACAGTTTAGTTTTGTCTTTGCCAATAAGCAAGTCATTGCAGGAGTCTCCTCAAGAGCTAGCAGCTACTACTTCTACAGAAACTGAATTTGTGCCACTAATAATATAAAAAATATATGTATCTAACTCCTGCGTGAAGTTTCTTATTTATCTCTGAACATTACAGGATGTCTCATTTCGTGGGAAGTTTTATATATATAATGACAAAACTCCACTTTGCATCAATACTTACCTCACATGCAGTGAAGTATCACTTTCTGCACTTTTCAAGTAAATAACTATTTTTAACACAAAAGTTTAATTTTAGGGATAAATAAGCTGTTGATTCCCAAACTGATTGATGATGATGATTGAAGTTGGAAGCTGCCTTAGCTCACTTAGATGTTTGTATTATTTCAAAAAGTACCTAGTTGTTTTATTATCCCTATTTTTAGTTTAAATCATTAAACTTGTTTATGTTTACTTATTCAGAGTTTAGAGGCTCTTGTCTTATTTTCAAAAGTACCTTGATGTTTTATATTTTATTTCAGTTATTCACTTATAGATGTTTGTATTATTTTAAAAGGTAAGTACCTAGTTGTTTTATTTTCCTTATTTTTAGTTTAAATTATTAAACTTGTTTATGTTTACTTATTCAGAGTTTTTTTATATTAAACTTATTTTCAAAAGTACCTAGTTGTTTTATATTTCATTTTCACTCTTCCTACTAATTTTAAGTTGCTATCAATATATGATATACATATTGACATAGGAGGACAGCAGATATATATGGCATATTGCAGGCATATCCAAAATTTGAAAAATGAATATGCATAGTATATGCCATGGATAAATTTCGGAAGATAAAAAGATATTGCTGGCATATCTTTCATGGTGACCTCGAATATGCCTGCGATATGCCAAGTATATGCCTTGGGAGATATGGAATATTCGTGGAATATTTCAATATGCCAACGGAATATTCACTGAATATGCATGGAATATTTTTGTGCCGTCTGGGGTTTGACTTTTAGTGTTTCTTCTTTCGGAAATCCAGATTTTCTCTATCATTTGTTGGTTCATAAAGTTCATCCTTATCATTACCAGTGACATCACAAACACTCTTCCTTCTTATTGTTTATGATCCTACAAAATAGCTGAGGAAAGCTTCTGGGAGAGTATATGTTCTTCTTTCATGGCCTTGAAAACTTGTTTGTAGTACAAACTTATATTTGAGCTCCTTATACATATTTGATAGCTGTTTAGAAAGAAATATTTAACATGATTTAGTACGAATAGGGAATAAATAATTATGTAATGTTGTAGTTTGTAAATGACAATTAGGCCATTCTGTCGTATAACTAGGAATATTTTGTTGAGAACGAAGTAAATTTTATCGCTATAAATTCACTATAGGATCATTCGATAAAGAAAGTCAGCCAGCTTTTTTCTCAGTGTAGTAACGACCAAATCGGTCTCTCTCGAATCGAGTGCAGTCCAGCTGGCAGATATTTCGATTACGTCTGCAAATTATTATATCAGTCCGCTGCATTTACAACATCTGATCGAAACCAAAAGTATTTCCCTCTCTAGATCGCCTCGTGAAACTTTCCTTTTTTCATTCGACCAACACTCTGGCTCTCGACAGCCAATGGAGCTGTTGAATTAGAAAGGAGCCTTATTCTTACTTCACTTTCTAACAGTAGACGGAGAAGTGCGGTAATAAGCGAAGAAAATGTCTCACTGAGATTTCGGAAATTCAAAGTATCGACAAACGTTTGTGGTTTATTGACTCCGGTGGGTATAAAAAATTAATACATATCGATCATCGCAATCTGTTTATAAGTCCCATCGCCGCGACTTCGGGATATTCACTTTCTTAACTTCGACGTGATATGACCTTGGTGGTCTGTCAGTGTTTGCTTCCTGAATTTTGGGAACTTCTTCGCCATGAATAACGTCGCACCAGCTCCCGATGCAGACAACAACAACGACAGCGATGACAAGTGCAAACGGATGTTTTCTTGGATTAATTCCGCCAACAGGTGAGTTTTTTTCGTTGCGATATTTTTTCTAATTAGTGAGTGGAGAATGTGAAGTGGACACCGATTGTTATTTGTTTTATAGAGGCTCGTTGCGACATTTTCCAACCAACAAGGTCAGTAATGACGGTGTCGCACTTTGTTCTACCAGCTTTTCCTAATAGGATTTCGAAAGCAAAGACTAGGTGAAATTCTACTGGAAAAGCTTATTCTTGTATGATATGAGGCATGTCAGCTCATAGCTTTGAGTTTCGTGGAAAATATCTTTTTAAAGATGAGATCATAAAATGATATTCAAATGTTGTTAGCTTTTTGCTCTGTTGAATTCGAAATTGAGCTATAATCAGTTTTCATAGAAAGTTTCTTCATTATCTAAAGTTAATCCATGGATATCAGCATTAAATTGGCTACTGATCCAGAATTAATCGCATTATCTGGTTGGAATTGGAATTCTATACTGATTAAAGTTAATGCTGTGATTCTACTAGATTGATGAAAAACAATTCAATTCGATCCTAGAAAAACTTGATGTGACAGACTGTAGACTTCTGGAAAAAAAGATTTCTGAAGATGACATTTTCAACTAAGAGGGTGCTATCGATGCTATTGGGTATCGGTTTTCTTCTTTTCACAGTGACAATATTTGAAAGAGTACACATCTTGATATAAAAAAGTGTGAATATGTCACTTGTCATCACTTCATATCACAATTGTGGACTCGAAACTGATGCATAAATTAAAATATTTTTCAAAACTGATAGTGATGCTGAATCATAGTATGGTTTAAGACTAGAACAATGACTATTATACATAAATTGGTCTTTACTAATCAATAATATTCTGGAACATAAAAACTGGATATAAACTTGAGTTGCTCTGAATTCGACTCTGAGTTGTCGCCTGAAAATTGCAATTGATGCAAATAATGCTTGATAATCAAAAATGTGGTGATATTCATTCTCAAAGCAAACCTCCTTTAATGATTATAAAAATCTAAGCATTCATTTCTGAAAGCAGAATAATTTATTTACTGAGATGGTAAAAAGTTTCAAGTGGAACTTCCACGGACATTCAAATATAAATTATTTCATTATTGAAAAAGCGGATTTGAACTATTTTGTTCGCAAGAGTGACGGGAAAAATGTCTTCTTTGTATTTCCAAATTTTCTAATAGTTCGATCATGTTTCACGTAATCATACCAATTCTTCCCATGTAGCGTTTGTGTTTGTCGAGATTTTTTTCTTGAAATTTCTTGACGCGCCGTTGTTGTTTGTATAATGAAGCTACCATGTGAAGGTTGTTTATCATTCATGGAAGAAATAATACGAAATCGGTTCCCATGAAACCATAAAATATTCAGGACTAATTTTTAATCATCATAAAATACAGAAAAAAAATCACATAGTGGTCGAAACCACAATATCGGTTGAAATACGATTAAAATAAGTATCGGTGTCAAATGTCTCTAAACGAGAATTTCTTAGTCAAATAGAAATCCCATAATTTTAATTCGTTGCGTGCAAAATTTACCAATCGAATTAACATCCGAAAACTTTCACGAAAATATTATCACATCTCACAAGGTCGAATAGTTTGGAGATGAATCAATGGAAGAATTTCATCGAATACTTCACTTCCGTGTGTGATTCTTTAGGAGATTGCGATATACGAGATGTGAATCTTTTGTATAAATTTCGACGTGAGTATTAGGTCTAGCACGGTTTCGACGAATCGAACTTCTACTTCAACGGAGAACGGATCGTCAGAATGCGAGTTCCTCAGTTGATTCATATTCAAAAGACAAATACCTTCGAAATTAAAACATATTTGTTCACTATACAGACTATTCAACAGAAATCTATTTTGTGGACTTTTATTCAATAATCATCCATTTAAAATTTTGAAAGTTTCATTTTCTAGAATTTGATAGTCGTTATAAAAATTATTTATTTCAAGCAGATGGTTCAGGATGTTCAGTAAAACGACACGATCTTTTTCAAACTTCGATATTTAAATGGGACACTCTGTATACCTCGACGACCCTTTATAAAAATATACATATAGTATAAAAATCCGATCAAGTCGAGAGTAAATATAATATTTATTGAGGTACAAAATGAAAATTTATTCATGAAGCAAAAATTTCGTGGAGAGATATTCATTCACTAATTAACGCAAATTAATGAATGTTTCTTTGTTGAAAAGGATCCATAAAAACACGTCTGGAATAGAATCTTTCAAAATCAACAAAAATAATCAGCCCAATATCTTTCGTACGCGTTTATGAAGATGGTGCCCTAAGGTGGTTAAGTGAAAGTTATTCGTTTTCCTGACTGCATGTTATATAATTTAACATACTTTACGCATTCTGTGTTAAAGTCCGCTTAGCACGGACGATAGCCACACAAAAATTCTCATCGATAGCAAGTGCTAATCTTTGATATACCCAGAAGTCTGACCCTTCTTCCTAGGAACCTCTCTGGTCAGTGATTGACAGTGAATATGTACTATTTTCATTTCCAGATATCTTTGGCACTACAAAAATTCAACAGACCGATTCCAAAAATATCTCCGCTACTGAACTCTTTTTCTAGCACTTGCCAAACAAATTATTGTATGGTGATTAATGAATTCCTTCAAGCAATACCTTTTCAAAGACACATTCAGAGATTAAATTTGAATATTCACTGAATAAAGTGGTTGCATTCATCGCAGCAGTAAATGTATGCATTAATATTTCATGAAATTATAAAAACAAGAAAATATTCGTATTTGTATCACGAAGGAATATGAAGGACAATAATAGAGAGTTGAAGTAATTACAGTTCGTAAGCCGTTCTAGATATGTTAACGTAGGAAATATAACGTTCATGATGTACAACTAAAATGGCGTTAAAGTAGTTAATCACATTAGCACAGAACAAGCATAGGCAGAGAACTTTAAACTATTTCAATATCTAAGCTTCCATACTGTTCGGTTAGCTTATGTTCCTTTTATATCCGTTAAATAATGTGAGTCTACGTACACCCGCAAACCCACAAGTAACGAAAACGTAAAAACTTGAGAAATGTGCATGCTCAGTTTTACAGTTTCACAATTTCACACGTGCAATTTTCCATTGGAAATCGTCAGTATCAAATTCTAGCCAACCAGATGTTGCTAGTCAGTTAAGAACTAGTTTGCAGACAAAGTGTCAAGATCTGGGCCTTTATGCCAAGTTCCACCCATACATTTTCCACATGAAATCAAGTGTCGACTATTCAGAACTTGCTCGTCCTCAACAAAGTTCCTATCATGGGTTGCCTCCAAATAGAATTCAATCATACACGATCGTGAAACGTTTTTTTGTGAACGTTCCTCAGTGCCCTGAATGATAGTTGTTCATATTTTCAAAACTACCGGTGGATGTCGAGAAAAAATTGTATGTGAACTCACATTTCATTGATCAACCTCGAATAATAATCATATTTGTGGATAACTTATATAAATGAGTTAAATGACTAGAATTGCTGACATTTGAGAATTTTCATCAGGCAAGTGATATAACATAGGTTGTTACCAAAAAACGTAGACTAAAACATTTGGTATGATTCAGAATAGAATGATTTTACTTGATGTGTTTTTTTCATTCTGATCTCTATCCGTAACTGAACTCAAGGCATACAGAAGCTTCTTCGAGGTCGAAAATAAAAACGGTCTGAAACTTATAACTCGTTGCGACATTTTGTTACTTTCGCCCGTACTAATGTGGAGTGTAAAGTGTTGTCATCAAGTTTCCATGGAATTCAGACGCAAGATACTTGATGCTGACATAGTGAAACAGTATGCAGGATTATGCAATTACCTGATAGTTTGGATGAATATCAAGGAACAATAAAAAAGTGGAAAAGCTCCACAGTTTTTGTGTAAATAGGAACAATCTTTGAACCATTGATACATACAGTATTATACAATACATTCCTTGAATTGATGATATTCTGTAAAATAAAGGAAACAATGTTATGAAACTGATAAACATTAACTGCAACTACTATATCATACTTTGGTATTGTCTGCTGGAAAATTATGCACCGTCTTCAAATGAGCAAAACAAATTATGATTAATGATCTGTTTTTTCTGGAACATAATTATCTTTTATAATTTTTTGAATCGTCAATTGATTATTGAGAACTGTCTGCCATTAATTTTTTTCATTTTGTCGGCTGAAAATATTCATATTCTTATTAGTATTAAATATGTTCATTAGAAGGAATTATTTCTTTTGTTTTTGTATATTATTCTTGTGAAATGGAATTTTGAGACGAATTTATTCAAATGACTGGATAGAGAGTAGGTATGTAAGTGACCAACCTCAAAAACATCTGAATTTAATAATTTCGCGAAACCATTCCTTAGAAAATATAGAAATTTTTTAAAGAACGAACTCTGTGAAAACCTTGGATAAAATAAACAAACAAATAATGGTATCGAATGAAAATCAATCTCAAAATGTTTTATGAATTTTGCACCCGTTCAAAAGGATTTCCAACTCAATGTTTGCAGTGAATTTCAATGGTGAAACTGAGTAATTTTTATTCTCGCATCAAATATTCACTAATCCTTTCACAACAAATAGAATATATCAGCTCATTATTGTATAGTTTAATTATCCAGCAACATTCTTCGTTTTATTGTCTTGCCCATCTTGTACAGGAAAATTACTAAATAATCATCAATTTCTCACTATTAAGCATTTTTCTATTCATGTTTATAGCGACCAGGTGTATTTTTTGAGGAAATTTGAAGTCAAGGTATTCAAGATTCAAGGAAGTTGAGTCTATAATTAGTCGATAATAAGTTCTTTTATTGTTGATGAGGCATTCGATACACCTAAATGTATATATTGTTTTCAGACTTGACTCCATTCTATTACAATAATTACTCTAATTTTTCTGAACGTGTAAACTCAAGAATAAGTTCACATAGACATAAATTGTTATATAGTGATTGGTCGTACAATGTTGTCACGATTCCAATATATCAAAGCATTTCCTCCATTCCTTGAAAAATTATGAATTGTTTCACACAGTGTTTCGAAAATTGAACGACTTCTAGTATTAATAAAACGCCAACAACAAGAGTTGATGAATAAATTGTGAAAGTAGAAACATTATAGTTCACACCAAATATCTTTTTTTCGTCCTATTGTAGATTTGTGTATCATGCCAATACGAAACAATCAAATCAATTGATCGCGTTAGGATTTTTTGCGATTGAATCATGAATATTGTCTATATTTCAATGAGTTTTCCATTTCGAAATGATAATTACATTATTATTATGCTAGTACTCATTAAATAAACAGGTGGCGATTGTTAATTGCTTGGCAATTCTAACGATATCAAAACGAATGTTTCACGCTCACCTATTCATGGATATAAGTGATTTGTGCTGGTTCATGCTCGATCATTTATTTATAACAATACATAATTTTATGCAGTCTCTTTTTCCAACTGTGCAACAGCAAATCATATCTACTGATATGCAGTAGCATTCAATTATGCCAACTCCATACGATTTGCGTTCAAGTGTAGGTTTGAAATATGAATTTTGAAAAATTGTGCAATGTAATGAAACCTTGGTAATCTTAAAAGCACATAATTCTCAAAATTTGAGCAGGGATTTTTTGGAAAGTTGTCGCCTTGATATATTTACTTGAGATAACTTATGTAGCTTTTGATGTCGCGAATGTTGTTTTTCGAAATTGGTTTACACAAGGTCCATTAGGTAACACGTTCTTTAGTAGTTTCCAAGCTTTCAATTCAATTTTGGATAGTTCAGACAATTAATATATCAACAGAAACAATGACAAAATGTACAATGATGACATCAATTCATTATGGCAATACTATTTAAAGTACCAAGTTATTTTGCCATATTACCCTCAATTGGTATTTGCGAATAAGCGATAAGCCTCCTGGTGACACTAAAAATAACTAGAAATATTGATATAATTCTCGTGTTTGGTATTATGTTTTGTTGATTTTATACTGAATTTGAATATTCGAAAGGTTGTTGAACTATGAATCGGTAAAATCAAATTTACAATATTAATTCCCATGCTTTTCCTCGAGCTAGTGATTTAAATTCTGTTTACATTAAAGGTCACAGTCGAGCTTAGTATTGTTCAGAATTTAGAATTGAAACGAGATCTCACATTATCTATTTTATTCAGCACTTCCCAAAAAACAGCAGAAAAAACGAATACTATAAACTCATAATTCATTCCATAAAATGAAACATCATCTTGTCAGCAGCGGAAGAATTAAATTTTCTTCATGATATTACATGTCTAGCATTCAAAACTTCTTCACCTTCATGAACAATTCTGAAAGTGTTTGTGCCTTTAAAGTACCCTAAACTAAATCTTACCATTCGAATCTAAAAACAAAAAATTATGAGAATGCTGTATACATTTCGATCGAACCATTCACATTCACAAAAGTATTCTAATCTGGTATTATTTTCAATATAATACAATGAATAAAACAAAGGATAATGTTTACCACATTTAGAAAAATCAAAATACGTACACATTGACGCCCTAGATCACTGCAAGAATCTCAAATGTCTTTATTTGCATTATAAACTCACTTCATTAATGAAAAAAACATAATAACCTAATGCAATAAAACTATCTTTGGCACTGCAATCTTAAATTCATTCTCCAATACGGGCTGTCCTTCGCAGTGAATCTAAATGAAGGAGAAACGCCTGTCCACTTTGGTTTCTCTCATGTACGCCGTTTTGACTCTCAGATATTATTTTTGATTCTCTTTACAACGATTTATCACACATAGCAGTTCAATAGCATGGTTTTCTCAAAAATATTATTCATTATTTTTGCGAAGAGTGCTTTGGAAAAAATATAGACAGTTTCATCTCTATTTGATACGTTGACACTGTATTAGTTTTGTTGACAATCCTCAAAACTATTAAAGATATTTTTTTTTTCGAATTATCATTCATCACAAAAATGCGTAGCTTACTCCAATTCAGTCAATTTTGTATCTCTTAAGATAAGCGAGATCCCTATAGTAGCATTCAAAAAATGGACAGTCTGTATACTATCGAACACATTTCCAGGTCGAATAATTTAAAGATAAGATAATTAATTGTTACTGTGTCTTTCGTTGTGTACATTTCTATTTTATATACCTGAGTTTTTTATCGTCAATGTATCATTCTACGATCAATAGCCAAATTTTCTATCTATGAAGATGGTATCTTTCGAAACACAAATGAATTTCTATTTTATTGTTCTCCATGACCATGTACTCCTCTTCCTTTCCTGAATTACTTTCACGAGTCTTCCAGTTTTCACGTTATTTTCTTCTTCATTATAGTCTTTAGGAACATATATGGTGTAATATTGTCCATTTTAGTTGATCATTATTTGGGGAATTTTCGGCACCAATTCCTTCCTTCCATTGCGAACTTTTAGATTCCAACAATTTTGTCGTGATATCTGCACAAAAAATTATCTCATGGTTCCAAAACATCGTAAAATAACTTCGCCAACGAAGTAATAAAATTATTTGAAAATTTTAATCGCATATCTCCAAAACAGGTTATCAATAAAATAGGTTGTAAATTATCCCTGTAGTCTACCACACACTTTATGAGTGGACACGATTCTCAGGTGATGATCTCGCATAAATCTTATTTGTGCGTCTTCTAAAGAACTGAATTATCGGGTGTCAACTGTGACCTTCGAAATGTAAATATGACTAGTTTGAGGTCAAATGCGGTCACTTTCTTAAGAATAGAATTGTGTTTAAAAAATGGGATTGACTATTGTGTTCTGAATTGTTTTCCTCAATCAGGCCATACAATAGCATACCACAATAACATAGAGACTAAAACAGTAAAAACCGAACTAGAACTTTGGATATCTCTGAATGTATGAAGAAAAATTTGAAAAAAATTGAAAATAAATATAATACATCTTTGAGTGCAATTAGGGCAGGTATTACCCTACTTGTATTATAGTATATACATTGATAGAGGAGGATCATTTAGTTCTCAGTTAGTTTCAAGTCTTCAATTTGTATTCAAACCTGTCCCACCAATGGGTAACTGTGTTTGGGTGTCTTGGTCGTGATAGCAGTTATTTTTGTTATCGTGATAGTACACTAATTAGACACCAAAAACAGCATTCCATCGAATTTGCTATTTAAGTTTAGGTTCTATTCTTGAGAGAAAAAATTTATACGATGCCTTAATATAAGAAGGAATTGTCATTTTGCTTTTCAGGTTTCATTAAAAATCCGACAAGTTTTGCATATCTTCCAGAACTCCCTGTATATTATATTGTTATTATTATACCAGACTCATTTGATTTTTATTACGATGCCCGAACGTCATTGGTGCAGAATAAAATAATATTCCTAGTCTTAGTGACCATGGTAGTAAATGAAACTTTTTATATGCAAGACACTGAATATATAAAAATATCAGTTTCTATCATTTTTGGGGGAAAAATTTTATATAGTGTCTTGAAATTTCAGGATTTGTTCGAAATTCTACACTGAGGTAATATTTTATTTATTCAACAAGTAGAAAAAATCAATCAAAGCTAATTCTGTCTCCGTACCCTAATAATGTCAGAATGACTTGACAGTGAATTTTTAACATTTTGTTCAAAGTATGTTGCTATCATTTGGTTGTAATAGTAATGAATAAATAGAACACTTCTTTGAATGTGAACTATGAAATTTCGGATAATAACTAGTATGTTATTCAGTAGTTTAATAATCTAAAATGACATTTATAATGACAGTCTTAACTGTCATATGTTGGAGAAAATAATATTTCTAGTAGAAGAAGTGAACATAATAAGTCACAATATTTCGATACCAAATTGAATGAGAAGTTTTAAATGATCATAATTTGGGCAATTATACAACATATTAAAAATCCTTTTCTCTCAAAGTAGTGAAAAATGCTCGAGAATCACAAATGAAAAACAATAATAATTCCTAATCGAAAGTGTGGTTATGAGCAATCTGCTTTGTTCTGTTGAAAATAATTCCCAAAAGACGGGAATCCTTCATGGGAAACACCAGTAGCTCATCATCCTTGGGGAAACGATAAAATTTTCGAGTAGTCATCGTTGGAGTTGCGCAAAATTCCGACTGACCAAAATGATGTAATAACTCCTTATGTCGTAGTCCGTAGTTTACCAATAAACTCGGTGTTGTGTTGCTGAATCGCTACCAAAATACGTGATAGTGCACTCTAATCGAAGGATTACACTTGATCCACGCTGTGGTTGACAAAATCGCTTGTCATTTGTTAGGCAGCGCGATTGTTTTGCAATGTTTTGGAATTCAAATTATCCAGTGACAATAACCACATTCAAAGTGGGTTTATGGGTATAGCTTATAGGATGAAACAACAGTGAGAATTTTTATTGGAGAAATAAAATGAACTAGGTAATAAGCAATAAGTGTTGGTCAACTTTATCTCTCAATATATTACATAGAAGCGACTGAAAATTTTCATCATTCTTTCAGAATGTGAGATAAAACACCACCGAGACTTGGTGCAAGGTGATCGTACTCCTCATTCATTGCTGCAAGAAAACTCCAAATGTCTGAGGAATCAAACATAGTTGAATATGTCTATCATTTTGTTCTTCTTAATATTAGACTGAGGAAAGTTGTCGGGAGAAGATATTGATCAGTAGCTCTTATATAATCTATTTATTTGAGAAAGACAGTTCTGACAAATTTGGTTTTCTTTCAATGCCATTAGTTATTCGATTTTGGTGTATTTATTTCATGAATTTATTGAATGATAAACTCAACTTAACCAACATATGTTTCGGAGTATCGTTGACAAAAAATCAAGCAGCAACATTCCACTGTCTTGCTCAAATGAAACACTATAACTTATCTGATTCACGTCAAAATGTTAATTCCCCAATAATTGTCATTGATATATAACTCCTCTTGATATATCCACAAAAATTCACTATCTATCAATGTTGGGTATTCAAAAATTCAGCAAATTATTCCACAGAAATTAAAAAGGGGGGTATTTTCTATATATGAGAGATAAATTAGAAATCTTCTGAAATTTAATTTCAGTGCGAGTAAGATTTGACGAAAGTGGTATGAGATTATCCAGCCAAGGATGTAGAATAAATCACTGTTTCAACAATAGGATCGGTGGAACATTGTTGAACATCCATCAATCATCGAAAAACAAGTGGTGTCATTTTATTGCGCAAAAAGTCTGAAATGATTATCGTGAAACATTACAAAATGAACCTGAAATAGATTTAAATAGGAATAATCAAAACTAGAAACTACTTTCTGTATTTCATTGCAACTGAAACATTCATATTTTCGAAGTAGCAAGAGATAGCAATCAATCAATTGATCAATCAAAATAGTGAGCAATATCAAGGGTCGAGAAGGTTGCCCTATTTTAAGTAGCAGAAGTTTACAAAGTAACTAGAAAATACTGCTTATCATCGGGGTTTTTTATTGAATCTACGTTAATGGATCCAAATTTCGATGAGAATTTTTATGATGATATCCTGTGGGAATTATTACTTCTCGAGACATCCCACTTTGGAGTCCGAAATTTCGCATCTCTCCTCCGTTGTTTTCGAAAGAAAAGAAAAAATGTACAGCTTACTGGCAAACTTCTTCAATAATGTGACACATAACATATTGAGAAAGGGTCTTCACACTTAGAAAATATCTAAAATGCAGTATTTTTCGAATATTCAGATTTGACATCATTTCGTCAAGCATTAGTTTATCTGAAAAAAAAACTGCATCTCTTCTCTCAATGTTATCTGTCTCATTGATGAAGAGATTTGCAATAAAAATTCATTCCAAAAAAATTTATATTTCCGCACTTACTCAGTACATAACTTGGTTTTGTCGTTTCAATAGCTCAAAGGAGTCAAGTTCATTGACATTTCTTAATGTATCCTCAATCATCCACAAAACAAAAATAACGAAACGAGTTTAGAAGTGACTACGTCTCGAATTCTCGCCAGTCAAATGAAAAACAAATAATTGAAATCGATTTGATCATGTGATCACGTACGACATCGCCTAATGCAAATCAAACTGCCCTTGTACAAAACGAACGATAATATTAAAGAGGGTGGTCGACTGTTTAATGACGCAATTAAAAATAAGTTTGGCGATCGTGTCGTTTGATATGCATTAGTCAAGCCTCGATAGCATAGGAATTCTAATGAGATTTGCCAGATCCATTCCAGATAGTCAAACTGACGATGTATATAAGCGTGAATTGTTCGATACCAGTGGGGTCTTAGACTTGAATCATTCGCTGAATAATTTGTTTCTTTGTAATAATTGAAGTGAATATATTCGAAAATTTTAATATACTCCATTTCATACAAGGTGTTTTGTTGAGAAACAGAAATATGTTACAAACCATGTAGACGTCACCGAGCTAGTTCTTAAAATACTATATATGTTTCAGGAGTTTTATAAAGGGATACAGTCGAAGTTCTTCATCTCGAAGTCTCCACAGAAGTTTTTTTCTTGAAGATCGTACTTCTAGTTAGAGAAGTTCGACTGTATAGGGTCTTTCATCAATTCCATCATTTTTTTTATGTTCAAAACTAGCGAAATTCCCAGTATAAATCTTATAAATTTGGTATATAAGTTCTCTTACTTCCTCCCTTTCTCATACGAAAAATCCAGGTTCGGGCTTACAAAAATTCAACATTGTCTTCAAATTGAATATTGAGTCATTGAAAAAATAACAAAATTCTGAGAATTGCTCGAAGAATCATCTGATTTTTGCAGTGGCGTAATTATAGGATGACAGAGGTGGCAAAATGCAACGGGCTCCCCGATCCAAGAGAATCCCAACCCAAGAGTCCACTAGGTAAAAAATAAAATAAAACTGAGTATAACATGATGATTTTCACAAATGTACCAACAAATACAAATAATATGGAAATATGTTGAATGTCGATCTATCAAAATGTTAATTGATTCAGTAAATTCAAAATCATTGCCATTGTTTTATAAAAAATAATACAATATATTTTGGAAGGCCTCAGTATTCCAAAAAATAGAAAGTTTGTTTTTTTTTGTGGGGTTTGATAGTTTTTGGTGATAAGGAAATATATTCAGTACTAAGTAAAATTACTGTTGCATTGATTTCCTCTTCAGTAGACGTTCCTGAATTCTGATCTTACTTAATCAAAAATCTCGTAGTAAAATTTATTCGTGGACTATAACCTAATACTTCTGCGTACTCGGATAAACAATCTATAACAAATATCGATCAATGTTTTGATAAATCTATTGACGTCATATAACAAATAAGTTCAATAACTTGTCGACCGCAATCGGTGTTCGATCTCAGATATTTGGCACACTTTTGATTTTGTAGCAGGTACGATTCGACGATTCGACCACAATGCGGCGAAATATCCGAGAACTGGATTCTCGTATTGAAATTTACTCAAATTATGTGACAGTGAAACCTCGAATTCATTCGACTGTTTTGCGGGACGATTAATTTATTGCGAAACATGTGCTTATACAATGAAAATATATGAGTTGGGATAATGAATTGAATGTTAATCTGTCGGGAGTATCTCAAAAAAATGCTTGCACCGGTCAATTTTTATTTTTAAACGTGCATCACAAAACAGCATTGACGTCATATGTCAACTGATCGTCTGGTCATTTCATAGATGAGTTAGACTAAAAACCATTTCCCATTTAGTTAAAAACACGTCGATTTTTTATGTTAATTTGACGAATTTTAAAATAATATTCTAATATACAGGGTGAATTACGTTCGACTAATGATGTCACCGTGATTTTTTTAAATGAAACACCCCCATTTTGTCTCATAAGGTCACATTATTAATTGCACTTTTTTTCTCAACGACCCTGAAACCTCCGCTGATGCCGATGACTTCAAGAAATTATTATTTATTTGAATTAATTAGGAAAAAAATTCGAATTAAACATCAATTCCTCATGAGGTAATAGTATTGAATTAATTTTCATCTCCACATAGAATATCGCACAAATACAGTAAATGTCAAAATATTGCGATGAATTTATCAATCATAAGTTATAATGATATAAGCAAAATCATTTATATGCAATCCACTGACGAATGCGAGTATATAAACAAAGTTTTAATGAGAATGCCTATGATAGAAAAACAAACCATCCAATTAAATAGATTTGTGCGACATGTACATGAAAGAAGACTTTCAATGATATGAAAACAATTATGACCCCCATTTTGAAAAAATCAATTTGGTACCTTCAATCCCACTACGCTACTGAATATCATAAAAAAAAGAGGGAATTTACCATAGCAATTTTCAAAAGCATCGACTTTTGAAATTTCGGTGTGAAAAAATGCGCATAACGTACGACAAAATATAAATAGGGTAGTATTTCGTTCGAAATAAATAATATATAGTTATTCGCATCTACATTCACCAATGCGACTTCTTGGAAAATGGGTGAATTCAGTATCCACACTGAAATTCTGCCAATCACAGCATCGAATGTGGAATACTTGAAGAGTAAACAATAACTGAACATAATAACTCATTATATGAAGATTTTGTTTTCAAAACTTCAATAAACTATAACGCGAAACATAATGCGAATTATCAACATGGAAAATGCAAATTAACAGAAAAGTAATTTTTGAAGTTGTCTATTTTGTGTTGCATCGCAGTTGCTCTAGAGTATTGATTTTTCTTCTACAGCCCATTTTGTGGGACATCATTTCTAATGAGAGTTTCAGGTTTTCCATCTAGCTTTTCAGTAATCAATTTCCTAATGACACATGATCATCGATAAATTGGTACATAGAACGTGCGGCAACCTCGCACGTTTCTGGTAGCAATTAAAATATTATTTGGAAATCCAATTCGTTATGCATTCAGTCGTACCCTAATTATTAGTTAATAACACACGGCGGCACCTAATGACGTCAATGACGAAACAACAAAATCCACTGCGGGACCCAAACAATCATCAACCTTCAGACGAACCAATTGCCCAACGAATGGATTCAGCCATGAATCCCCAAACTGGACTTCAAAGAAGAAGAAGAAGAAGAATAATCACCACTAGATCGCGGGTGCTGGTGGTCAGTAAGTCGTAGAAGGGGAAAAGCATAGTCGCTTCGATGTCCAAGTGGACTTGACTGGCTGATCAGTCCGTCTCTTCGCTGACCGTTTTCATCGTCAAACCGCGCGAGTCAGTTTCGTCGGCGCTGTTTTCACTTTTGTCTTCGCGTGTTGCTTTAGTGTTTACCACCTGTGGCTCACCATTCAAAGGTATGCAACAAGTGCAAGTGGTGCTACATGACAGTGGTTGGATTGGTTACGATTTTCTTTAGGATTAGATGAGATTGATTGAAATGAAATATCGATTGGATAGTGATTGTAATGGGCTTCTTGGGCTTGACATGATTTTTTGTATGTAAACAACTTGGTAAGCACATCGAATTTGGAAGCAGCACGACGAAGAAATAATAACCGTGGTGTTTTATAAGCAATAAAATTTCACGGAGGTGTTAATGGTCTTATTTTGCATCAATTTCATCTCATTTATATTTTAATAGACGTGCTCGATCTGACAATATGACATTATCATGAATAACATTCCAAAGAAAGCTCTTAAAATTACCCTCAACTATCATTACTTTATTCTGGATAAAAATAAAAAATGACATTAATTCAAAATGAAGTGTACATAAACAGAATCCTGGGAAATTCAATGTCTGATTAATTTTGAAACATATTCAAATATTCCTTGATCTTTCAACAGGTTTTTCACAGTTGAACTTCGGCTATCTAAAAGAAAAATATATTTTGAAATCATCATTATTGAATATAAATCAAAGTAATTCTGTTCCCAATTCAGCGTGTCCACTTCGTATCGTAATAATATATCAAATACATTAAACATTATTAGCACACACGAAAAGGATGCCAGACGTTGTTGTGAATAAAGATGAGAAATATTTGGCATGCGACATACCTTGATACCAAGTGAAGATTATTATGTTCTGTTGAATAACATTGAAGAAAATCTCTTGTAGTTAGGAGTCGTGTTTTCACATATTTTGAACTATTCAATATAATCCATTCATTTAAGCAAAATAGTTTTGACAGCTCGACAGAGAGGGCGATGTTGCTGCTTGTTATATTTTTCAACGATACTCCGAAACAGAAAATCAGGTTGAGTTCATCGTTCAAATTGCTTTGGAAAATGTTTTCGATACATAAAATATATACACCAAAATTGAATAACTATCGCCTAAGGATAAATTCCTCAGATGAACAGACTATACCATCAAAATGATAGTTATGGAAAGAGTGGCTATGTTTAGATGGATGTCTGAAACTATTAAAAAATGCAGTATAATGATCACCTCATCGAAAAATATACCAAACTTCGTCAGAAGTTGGACAATCCTTTCAATGTTTGTGAAAAATTATACAGTTATTGACAAAATTCATTTCTCTCTAAATGAATTTGGCAATTTTGTGAAGTCACTGAAAAGTTGCTATAATTATTAACCCCTAAATCGAAAGTTCAGTGGTTAGCTAGATACTTTTTACTTTGCACTAATGGTATTGATAAATAACTTAATCTATCTTATCTTATATTTCTCGTACAATTTTATATTTTCATGTTATGCTAGCTAGGTAAAACTGAAGGTATATGAATAGTTTTCACTCAAACATACAAAAATTTGATCGATTCGAAGATTGACAATGACTGATTCGAAAAGAAAACAAGAATGTGGAAGCTTCACGATTCATCATTTCTTTATGTGAATTCAACTAATGAAATGAACAAACATAAACGTATGCTACGTTTGAATGCCCTTGAAGTTTACGGCACATTGAAGAATAAATCAAATGTTTTCGAATAATGAAAAAAATTGAGTGTTGATATTGTTTTTGAATAACAAAAATTATTTTACATGGTTCATTTTGAATTATTCAAGAAGAGACCGAATACATGATTTCATATTCCAGACATGTGGAGTGACATGCAAATCAATCTGGTGTAGGTTAACAATCGAAACTCGTGTGCGGAATTCTGAATGTTTCACCGGTTTCCATAGATTGGCAAAAATTCACATAAAAGGTTGGGTTCTAAAGAAGATTAGTTCAGTTGAAGACCCTTCATGATGATTCAGAATTATTTCGTTAGTAAGAAAAGCATAACCCAGACAAAATTGTCCCAATCTTTACTCAACCTCATCGAAATCTCCCTATTATCACTAATTTACACAAAATAAGGTCTGCGGAAATGCTAGAAATATTTTTGAAAGATTTATACTTGTAATTCCAAAGAAATAGTTACATATGTCATCAAATACCATGTATTCATGCTTTCAATGATAAATGCTGTACACAGATTGAAAAAATAGCAAAAAGCAACAAAACCATACTCGAACAATAAATAATGGACAGCTTCAAAACTGTGCAACATTTATTCAATACAAGTATCGTTTCAGACCGCCCCATGTTGAGCATTCTTATTTTTCACCATTTTTCTACCTCTCCTCAATCACGCTTTGAAAATTTCATTATTCGAAATAAATTTTCATTTTCCATCAAGCTTTATCAACTTTTTCGAATTCGGAGTAAAAGTAGTATTAGTATAAAGAATGGATTCAAAAAGATTCGTGATGAGTTGAACCAATGTAGGCATTCGAAAATAGAATATAAATTCTAGATTCTTATAAAAAATGATTCAATACTATACACTCTTGTATATAGTATTGTATTATAATATAAACAGGAGAAAATAAACCATATTTCTTTCATACTAAATCATTCAAAGTCCAGTGTCGGCATAAAATGCCTACTGTTCAAAGTGTTACAAGTTCATTCGCAACTGTTACACATTCTTAAAAAGTGAAAAGAGGTTTCCTATGACACAATTTCAGTACAACATTGATGGAAGACGTTGAGTTAGATAATGAATATTTTATATAATATTGTTTAATATTGAATATTGATTCTTACTAGTCAGTAGGAAATAAAACGGTCCAACGAATATACTGATTTATTTTCAGTCTACACCTAAGTTTACATAATAACGTTGCTGGTAAACATTTTGAAAATACGGTGTGAAGTCATTTTCAAACTTAAAATACTTGCACAACTTGTACAACATATTTAATCTTGATATTTCCACATTTTGATGACTGCATAATTTTTCATGTTCATCTGCACGAATACATCGTTTACAGCTAATTCAAAATAAAGCAATGAGAATTCTATAATGTTGCTGCCGGTTTGCTGCTATGAATAACAGGCTAATCACATTGAATTTTCCTAATGGTTCCCAATTAACAGTAAAATCTGCTCTATTACTTATTTTGAAAAATATTAATATTCAAGCTTCATCTTACTTATATTTATATATATTATACCTATCGAAAGTACAGATGAGTTATAATGAAAATCTCAAGTTGTTTAGAGGAAACTGGCTCTGTTGAATAATTTAAAATATACAATAATTCTTGATAGGTGAAATGTTTGAATTTTCAGGAAAAAGTTGAGGAAAACATATTTTGGTTTATACCTTTAGTTGTTTATCTTCTTGATTTCATTATTTTTGTATGAAAAGTTAATAGCTTTTATCGTTAAATGAAGTTCAATTCCATTCTATTCTATGATGTCATTATTATTTCTTGTCAATTTTACGAGTTATAAACGATGTTTCGTACATTTTTTGATTCGTATGGAAGTCTGACTGCTCCAAGCGAGTATATATATATATATATATATATATATATATATATATACATATATTCAAAATAATATCATAAGATTGTATTAACTGAAGATGTCACACAAATTTGAATTGCAATTTTTTTCATTTTCTCATGTATGCTTTGATAAATTACAAACAGAAAACTAAAACTCAGTTTTTTGATTTCACTAGAATATACAAAAAATGTGACCTGAGAACCGGAAGAAAAAAATTTAATTTACAAAAATCGGTGATAACCTTTGATACGTTGTTTACGAAACACCACGTATATCCTGAATCGTTATTTTAATGGGTCCTTCATGATCAGAAAATTATCCAATTCGAATCGACCTTTACTTTTGTTAGCACCACGAAAGTAACAAATACATATGTATATCCTGTCAAACCAGTATTATTGATAAAACCAAACAAATATAACTATCGAAACAAAGTCCGGTAATTTTGGAGGACTGGTCGTTTATGATACAACGAAGCAATCTTCTTCAATATCATTTCGTTGAAATGAAACATGATACCCGCGAACTTAGCGAAATTATTTCCTATATCATCAAGAAGAGATATTGCAAGCAATCTTATCTAGAATTAAATTTTTGAACCATGAATTGGAAAAGTTTTTCCAAGACATGGAATTTGAAAAACTTACAACGCTAAGATGTATCAGATATTTATTCCACATTCGGAAGAATTTCATATCATTACTCAATACTAGCTCATCTTCATCTACTACATAATTGATTGACAGCTATGGAGAAAACACATAACCAATTCAACCTCTCATATATTCTTGAAAACTGCATATTTTCAACTTTTATTTTCAGTACAAACAATCTTCTGCGCAAGAATGTTTAGTAACTTGTGAACATTTTCTGTGTGACCGTCAAAAATATCTACTTGGACAACTACAAAAGTGAAAAATATGCTGATAACGTAAGTCTCTATTTCCTTTCTTTCAACTTGAATCAACGTTTCTATCTATTGTGTGATGAGAAAGATCTTTCAGAAATACAATATTCAAATTCTCAGAAATATATCTAAAAATTGTTCTTATGCCTAATTTATTGTCATCAAAAAATTCCATACACTGCTTCTGAATGCTTTCGATTTTCTGGTAAGTATCACCTCAGATCAGATAGGTGATAAGTAAGTGATCTGTATTTGTGAACTGTATCCGAAATGAATTCAAATTGTGGTCCTAGTGTTACTTCCTGTGACATTAATATAGTTGCAAAGAATATACTGTGCCGTAGCCATCTATCCCCATTGATTCTCCCCCTCCCAAGCTATGATAAAAAAAAGTATACTGTGCATCATCTGACGAATGTTTATCATAATTCTTCATGAGGAAACAATGTATGCCTGAGTTGCTTTGTTGTAATAAGCGAGTTTTCTTATTTGGATATTTAATTACCACATCTTCGACATGGGTCAGCCAATACAAAAATATCATTAATAACGCTTATACTTGAGTTATATGACATGTTTTATTGGAAACACATGTAATTTCAAGACTGTTGACGCAGTTATATTTATATGGGTATTTACCGTGTCACGGTCAAATTTCCGTTCCAAACTTATCATTGTCAAATTGATACTTCGATAATAGATTTATTAGCGAAGATCTTAAAAAATACTTATGTAATCAGGAAGGAAATTTAAACACAACACGATATACCTGACATTGATGTTAGGAAAACCTTCAAATAAACATTAAAATTATACCGATAGACCACGTCCATAAAGCCCAATTTTCAAAATCGCATCAATATTGTGAATACTATAATTTTGAAATATGTACTACGAAATTTCCTCATCATCAAAAGGAGGAAAACCACTATTCCAGAGCAAGAATGTGTGATTTGAATTTTTATATAATAGAATCAATGCAACCTTCAGGAATATTCAGGTATTGGCATGTTAGGTAAAAAATATTCAGCAGGATAATCAGAAAATTACTAAATTTCGTAGAAGCTTTATTGTTGTGCTTCATGTGTTCAAAGTTTCGATATTATTGAGGTTATAATGTAGTTCTTGAACGACATAAGTGAAGACCGTCTAAAAATTTTTAATTTTTCAATCCGACATAAAATTTCCAGTTGGAAATACCATTTTCGTGGGACGAAACAAAATTTTTTTGTACTTCCTTTTTGGACTGGTTAATTGAAGACTCCTTCGTTCGAATAATTATTTGTTAATAAATATAAAATAATTAATTAATCGAGGCACCATAAATAGTGCAAGGTTTCTCAATTATTTCCATCTAAGATATATTTACCGTCAGATCAATTAACAATTGCGGTGTGAAATAATCATTTCTAATGTCAGTAATTGAGTTATTGTTTATTTTATCCATCGTAGACTGAATTGGAAATCATATACAATTTTCCATGCTGATGAATTTTCAATGGAAAAATGTGCTCTGATTATTTCACCTCAATTATTAACGATCTCACTTATTGGCTTTTGATATTGTTGACGAAAAAGTATCGATTGAACAATGGAGTTTGAAATACGTTATCTCGATTATTAAATATCAATTAGGTATTAATACGTTTTCAGGTTGATAACCGTTAAATTCTTAAATTGTGATGCAAATGAGCTAACAAATTACATTTTTATTTTATTCCAGATATACATTCGAAATTTTAGATATAGACTTCTTGCTGAAGTTTTTCGAACAACTATACATATTTGATGACTTGATCAAATTTCAACTTCAAGGTCATTACAGATACGATGTAGTTGAATAAAATTTTCAACATTCTTTCATTCGAATTCCGCTTGAAGATAAATTGAATATTCACTGTACATTCAGACGTCACATCGATATTTTGTAGATTATCTTAACGATGCTTCCTAAGGTTAATTTAATTAAACTAAGAAAACGTGTAAAATTTGAATAGAGTTTGGGATCTGTAAGTGAATTATCGAAATTACTGTTGCCAATAAGGAAGAAGAATGCTGAAATCATAATAATAAAAACGAATAATGAGGATTTGTAACCTTGCCAAGAACAAATCTGGTTCTGCTAAAACAGGTTGAAGATCTTCAATGGGTGGGTTAAGTGAATATTTTATTGTTCATGAAATACTTACACAGTAAGTTCGGCAATGGTTTCGAGGAAATATCTACCAATACAAATTTGATATTGTCAATCACCATTTTATCCCTTACATCAACTCAAGACCCTTTCGAAGTGCGATGGTCGCACTATTAATATATTTTGTTTCAACATTGACACAGAAATAATATTATTAGCTAATAGTTTGTGGAGAATTGTAGACCCTGACAATATTGACATGCGATCATGTCCGAGTATATTTGCATTTAACAACCATTAAGTCGTTATTTCTCCAATTCCCTGACCATTAAAACTTGGCAGGCGATTCTAGAAAGCATGTTCATCATGGAGTCGAGAAGTCGAAGAACTTTTATTGTATTATAATCCATGAACCGGAAATGTTACAATAACAGGTTACAAGGATTCTTCGTCTGTGTATATTACAAGGTTAATTATTTGATTGGATTATGGATCATCAATCATGAAATTAGCCAATTTCGTGAGACTTCTCTATACTCTAATGGTTCATGACAATACTCCTCAACTCCTATTTTTACTACATTTATGTACTCTGATACATTCTGTCAAAAAAGTACCGGGAATTATTGAATAAAACACATTTGTTCAGCAAAATGCATTTTGTCGCCTTCAAAGTAATCTGCATTGGATGCAATAAACGTTTCTTCCAATCCTCCAAACATTTCTATATGCATTTTTCTAGCATAGCCTTCAGCTCCCTCCACAAATTTTGTTTTATGGATTCAATACACTCAAAACGGTTTCCACGGAGTGGCAATTCAAGTTTTGGGAATAAAACAAGTCACATGGAGCTAAGTCAGGTGAATATGGTGGTTGTTCGATGGTATTTATGCGTGTTTGGTCATGAATTCGCTCCCAATCGTGTCTCCGTGCGATGTCGCGTTATCCTCGTGAGTTCTTCTTCCATAATTCTGGCTGTTTTTGACAGGTTTCATCACGCAAACGGTTTAGTACGCCCATATAGTACTCTTTGTTGACCGTTTGTCCCTTCGGAACGAATTCATGATATACCAGACCACGACTTTACAAGAAAGCAAGGAGAAGAACTCGTCATGTCTTAGACGATCTCACTCGATCTTCAAAAACGAGTTCCATTAAAAATCCGATTTTATCAATCGTTCTAGGAGGAAACATTTTTTGCTCTATTCCATGTTAAAATAGTTCAATTGCGGTGGAATGATCTAATACTTTGTTATTCAATAACCAATCAATGCGTGGACTTTGTATCTACATGTAATGAATTAAAGGGAACGTAATAACTCTTTTAACGAAAGTCCTTGCATTTTATATCGTGATTATAAGAATATGTTTTTATCATTGCAGTCACTGAATGACAATAAGCTTTCAATATAATTGATCATTAAAAATGAGTTATTTTTTTTTTCTTGGATTGGATACATCTCAGTTCATTGAGAATGCTTTGCATGACTGCTTATATGTACAAATTCATCGATTTCATGAACTCCAGCTACATGAAAAGGAAGGCAAATTAGAATGCGTATACATCCTTACCCATACCAGCCTGACGCAATCCCTTACACTGATTATTCGAATACATCCAGTCTAAACTGTAACTTCTTTCATATTGTGGATATTGCTCTCATTCGATTCATGTTCAGGCCCTAGTCTTTGATTTTCCTTTCCATTATTTATTGTTTCAACAACAGCACTGATACTGAGTTAAAATAGAATCAATAGTATCTTCAGCAGTTGCTTCTAGGCATTTGATATAAAGTAGCAAAGCATCTGTATATGTATGATAATTCTCTTGGATCAAACCAAAGTCCATTCAATTTAGCAAGATTGTTGTGACAGCTCGTCAGAAAGTGTGGTGTTGTCGATTGTCTTTTTTTAGCGATAAATCGAAACATAATGTTAGGTTGAGAGTATCATTCGAATTGTTTTGGAAAATATTTTCGATTCATATTATTCACACCACAACTGAATAACTATTGACTACGGATAACTGTAACAGTTTGTAAAAATTTGGACTAGAATTAACAAACTTTGACATCGTTGTGGAGTCACTGTAAAGTGTTGCCATTATTATTGATGCCTAAATATTCCCAGCTATGTCTCAACCAATCAGGAGTTCATTGTTCAGCTAGATTCATTTCAATTGGATCAAATGGTATTGAAAGATAATCAAATCTGTCAAAACTATATCCTTCAAATAAATGGACTACAATATATACAGTATATCAAGAAGAAATATCAGTCTCTAATTCAGCAACACCCCATACAATTTTCTGATGCTATGAAACGAAACGAAAATTTAACATAGTCGTCTATTACCAAATTACAAATGTCAAAGTGACGCTATTCCAAATTACCCACGAAATTTCAGTTTCACGACTTGGTCGTAAATTTTTGTATTCCGATCCGACAACCGCATCAAAATTCAAGTAAAATGAGGGAGTGCATTTCGGTACACATCGGCCAAGCTGGCGTCCAAATCGGCAACTCCACGTGGGAACTCTACTGCCTGGAGCACGGCATCCAAGCAGACGGCACCATCAGCATGACAAAAGAGGTCGCGTCCGATAACTGCTTCGGCACGTTCTTCTCCGAAATGGAAAGCGGCAAGCTGGTTCCCCGTGCCATCATGGTCGACCTGGAGCCCACTGTCGTCGACGAAGTCCGCACCGGTCACTACAAGAAGCTCTACCATCCGGAGCAGCTGATAACCGGCAAGGAGGACGCCGCTAACAACTACGCCAGAGGCCACTACAGCATAGGTAAGGAGATGCTGGACATCGTCATGGAGAGGCTGAACAAGCTAGCGGAAAACTGCCACGGCCTGCAGGGCTTCTTCGTGTTCCACTCGTTCGGAGGAGGCACCGGCTCTGGATTCTCCTCGCTGCTGATGGAGAAACTCTCCCAGGACTTCGGTAAGAAGAGCAAGTTGGAGTTCGTGGTGTACCCAGCGCCCCAGGTGTGCACCGCCGTGGTGGAACCCTACAACTCCATCCTGACCACTCACACCACCCTCGGTCACTCTGATTGCGCTTTCATGGTGGATAACGAAGCCATCTACGACATCTGCAGACGCAAGCTGGGCATCGAGCGACCGGACTATATCAACCTCAACCGGTTGATTAGCCAGGTGGTTTCGTCCATCACGGCGTCTTTGCGTTTCGACGGCGCCCTCAACGTCGATCTCACTGAGTTCCAGACCAACCTGGTGCCATACCCTCGCATCCACTTCCCTCTGGCTTCCTACGCTCCAGTGGTGTCTTCAGAGAAGGCCTACCACGAGGGCATGTCCGTAGCCGAGATCACAGCCGAACTCTTCGAGCCTACCAACCAGATGGTGAAGTGCGACCCAAGAGAAGGAAAGTACATGGCCTGTTGCTTACTGTACAGAGGCGATGTGGTGCCCAAAGACGTGAACGCTTCCATAGCGCAGATGAAAGCCAAAAGCGATGTTAGATTCGTCGACTGGTGCCCCACAGGATTCAAAGTGGGGATCAATTACCAGCCGCCCACCGTGGTGGAAGGAGGTGATCTGGCTGGGGTCCAGAGGGCGGTCTGTATGTTGTCGAATACGACAGCCATCGATTCTGCCTGGAAGAAACTGAACAAAAAGTTCGATTTGATGTTCGCCAAGAGAGCTTTCGTGCACTGGTACGTCGGGGAAGGTATGGAGGAAGGAGAGTTTGGCGAAGCCAGGGAGAATTTGGCCACGTTGGAGAAGGATTACGAGGAGGTCGCCATGGATTCTACTGAATACGATGCGACGGAAGAAGCTTGATTTTTGACTCATAATTCTCATCAAACACATCATTAAATTCGATTTCATGTAGTCTTTGTTTTTTATAACTTCAACTAGTTGAGTTTTGTCCAACCATAACTCCCAATTCATGAATATATGATGAGAAAGCCTTCATGGGAAAGAGAATCCATGTTCGTTCAGATAGTCTGGCCAGCCTTAGAGCTCTTGCGAGATAGACAAGGTAAAAAGTAAACTAGGATAACACACCAAAACAAGAACTCATAGTGAATTCATTACTCAGGTAGGCGTGAAAAACGAACTGATCAAATACCTTGGTTAAGTAGAGATTAGATAAGATTAGTGACAGGTTTCCTTACAGGCCATGCGCCTTAGAGAAACAACCATCTCTTTTGATATTACTAACTTATTCCCAAGCGTCCCACCGGAGGATTGTATACGCATTACTAGGGATTTTCTTATTGACTCGAATGTTTCACTTTTTCATGCTCTCAACTTGAGTTATTTGATGGGGTTAGTCTTCAGACAAAACTTCTTCCAGTTCAATCAGAATTTTTATCGACAGGATACTGGTTTGGCTATGGGTTCGAACCGTTCCCCTCCTACGGCAGAATTCTTCTTGTTCGATCTTGAGAAAAAATTACCTACTTTCTCGGATTTCTAGAGAATTGTGTTTTATGGTTGTTACGTAGACGACATTTTCGTCTTATTTGATGGAACCGAAGCTGATTTGGATAATTTCCATTCCTTTTTGAACTCCCTTCACCACGCAATTTCCTTCACCATGGAGAAAGAAAAACATAACACAATCCCTTTCTTGGATCTGTAAATCCATAAAAACCCGTCCAGTAGAAACCTGGAATTCTCTATTTTCAGAAAATCCACCCACACCGATGTTGTCATCCCATATCACTCCTGTCATCCTGATAAACAAACAATTTCCGCCTTCAACTCTTTGTCCCATAGGCTTCTTTCTATTTCTATGAATGAGAAGTTTTTTGAACTGCAAATCATAAGACAAATCGGCCACAACACTGGTTACCCCCCTCATATGATTGACAAGATGTTTCACCATTTATCTTCCGTTTCAACCATACATTGGTTTCTTCACCTCCCTTCTCTTCTGGGTAATATGTCTTTGTCCATAAGAAACATCTTTCAGAAATTTGACAATAACCTTGAAATATCCTTCAGAACCAATAATTCCTCATCAGAAAATCTTGTCAATACTAAAGACAAAATTAATCTCGTCAACAAGTCAGGGGTATACCAGCTTCTTTGTTCTTTTCCGAATTGTTCGACTGTCTATGTGGGCCAAACAGGTAGGAGTTTCCAAACACAAGGATTAAGGAAGATCAAAAATTCATCGAGGAATACTTAAATCATGACCATTCTTTTGACATCAATACGAGGAGTTCTTTCGCCAACCACATAATTAATGAACGGCATACTTTAGACCCTCAAAAAGACTTCCGCATTTTACAGATTGCCAATAAATTTTATATCAATCAAACAAGTTTCAGCCCTAATTTGATTTTCCTTAACGAACAAATCCATTTTGATTGTTAACCTTATTTCAATTCTCTTGCCTTCTAATATTCCTTCTTTGTTGTTGGTTCCATCTACCCATGAACATTGTGATCATTCTTGGTTTTAGGTAATTGTCTCCTTTCCCTGGTGTTTTGCTAGATCTTCCTCCACGCCAATATAGATGACACACTTGAGTTTGTTTAGTGCTTTGTTCTTGCGAGAGGTGACGTCTCCATCTGATAATATGACTTTTCTTCCACGATCGTTTGCGCGTTTAATGCAGTAACATTTTGTGTTCACTTACTGTTGTTACAATTTATTCCGTATTTTTTTGTGTAACTCGGGGGTTTTATCCCATATTCTTTCGTCCATATATGTAATGACATTTTTGTTTATATCCATGTGTGGATTTGCAAACCTAGCATTCTTCAAGTGAGTTTTTATAATTTTTTCACCAAATGTTTAGTGTTGCATCGGTCCTTTTTTTCTTATTTTCAGATTTTAGTGACACTGCTGATGATCACAGCTTTGATCGAAACATGTTTGTTTCTCCTTTTTGATGATTAAAGAATACCTACTGTTGTGTGGAGAAGACTTTTAGTTTTTTTTGTCGTTCTTTTTCAATATCTTTCACTCCACTTTGGGCTATGGACTATCTCCGTCTAACCACCAAGGTGACTGAACTTGTAGATTGTTCGACTCGGCTCTGAAACTATTGGACACATTTTTTGCAATTGTGAGGCTCTGAACTACACGAAAGTAAAGCAACTATGGTATCTGATTCAAAACTTGTAACTTAGTGACCTTTGTGAAATACTCAAAGAGACTGTTTTCAATAACTACAATAAATCTTTGGCTACAGTGTATCATCCGAAATCCCTCATTAAAATATTTAAAAAATACGAGATCAAAAGTTGTTCGAAACTATGCATGAATATTTTCACATTTGTGGTTTAAAAAAAAAATGGACGTTACGATTGGTGTAAACGTACAAAAAAATAAAATTCTTCTTGTCTTGTCTTTCTTCTGACACATTCACCGTACTCCAGTGCAATGTAAGAAATGACCTTGTGTGTTAAAAACCGGGCAGAGCAATTACAGTGCATTTTGCGGTGGAAAGTGAGAGTTGGAATAACAATTTGGTAGTTTATTGTTGGAACTGGATATTGCGTGAAATGATCGTTTGTCAACAAGGAGTGTAATTTTAAGAAAAGTTAATCGTAGTTTCAATTACATAATGACTCGATATTAACGAAATGTTTTCTTCATTATATTGTGGTGTAATTATTAGTGTTCGGCTCGAGTGTTAACATATTAAGAAACAATAAGTCAGTGGATTCTCAAGCCAAGCGATAAGTTGAAATAATCAAAGGATTTCGCTCAGTTCAACAAAGGAATTTTAATTATGTTGAAATTTCAGTTTGGGTGAAGTTGTCAACCATTTCGTAGAATTTTGTGATCAGCGAAAGAAACCATTTCTTTCATTTTTCCGACTATTATTGTGGGTATGCGCAATCTGGAAAATATAGAAAACTCAATGATTAAGTCAATTCGATTTGAGATATATTGTTCGAATTTGTCGAAAGTGTCTCAGCCAAAGTGATAGATAATTATTGAACATTATTGAATAATAATATCGACGCTAAAAAAAAACATTTTTGTAAAATATGAATGAACCAAAAGTATATTTTACTATCTGAAGAAACTATTCCATCCCATTTGGACCAAATAATAACAAAATTTGTTCAACGATTCAGCACTGGTATCTGCAAATGAAACTAGAACATAACCAAATGATTACATGGCTCAGTTCATCCAAATTATGTAACGATTTGTACTTTACCTGTGGTTCTCTGCCTATTTCATCTGTAAATCAAATGAGGGACGAGTGGGTCGGGTGGGGATAGTGGAAATGAAGGAGTTCAAGAAAAGAGCGATGTTTATGTGGTACCATAAAGCATCTGTTCTCCTGTTACCCTTTTACATTTCTCTCTGTATGCCCAATGAATTTTTCCGAAGCTGTATAAGCACTTGCATACATACTGTTTTATTTAGAGCACCATCTTGCGGAGCAATTTTTCACATTCAGCCTCCATCTCGTGAAACAAATGAGATATGCTGATGCAGCAAGAGTATCGTTCATTTTAACATAAAGTTCATCAGTAAAGGCAACCAGTTGAATGTTTATGTATGTAGTTAGTTGCTATAAGAGCGACTTGAGTCCAAAGTGTACCAAATTTACTTATCGTTGTGAGATACTAGAAACAGCAATTAGACATGAGCTACCATCATCGACACCACATCAATAATTATCATCAGGAACAAGCAAAATTAATTACGTTTTCTTGTTTGAGGACGATTATAGAATCACATTACTTTTTTTCGTCGAAATTATGACGTAACCTTTCTTATTATTCGTTGTATTTTTTTCTCACTTGGTGTTGGACGGATGTGGTGGTGGTTCAGTGAAATTTCAGTTTGCGTATGTGGAATTGGAATAGTTTGTTGGATGTTGTCTTTCAATTGTTGGGATTTTACCAATCTTATCCAACCATGTAAGTTTTCAATTTTAAACGCTAAAAGAGAAAACATTTCATAATCAAGAAATATACGTAAAAACATAAATTTGACGAAACTCTCTAATTGATTCACGGTAATGAAAACGATGGATCTATAATGTGCACTGCAGTTCCACCTGAGATAAACATCGTTGATTCGTGAATTGGTTCATTTGAAAATTTGAGGCTCACGAGCGAATTTCGTGAATTTTATTTTATGACTATGAAATTAATACTATACTCAAACTAAATAACTTCTGAAAGTACAAAACAAGATATTATTTGACATCTCATAATTTTTATTGTTATTCAAGCACGAATATTTAGACTTTGTTGTTTCATCTCAGGTGCAACGTATGACTTTCATATTTTGACAGATGCTTCAGAAAAGCGTGAAAATTTTCATTTTTCTTGCGAAAAAGTTTCTGAGAATCCACTATTTTCTGTTTCCATCATATTGATAATTGTTTTCCATGATCATATGAAGAATCGTGAAAAATGGCTTCAAGAAAGTTGTTTTAGAAAATGTTCTATCGTAATTGATGTGATCACACAAGCTAACCTGACAGAACTTTATCCAGCCAATCGTATCCAAGCTATCTCAAATTTATATGCATAATATTCTGGAATGTTTGATAAATAGCAATTACAGTAAGACCTGTTTCGGTTTAACGCTCTTTTATTCAAATCCGCGAAATAGCGAAACAAACCGGTTCAGATGAAGTAAATGTGGAAGACGTCGAAGAAGCAGTTCAAAAATCAGCAGCTACTCTTTGTAAAGATGAGCTCAAAGAGTTAAAAAAATATTGATAGGACTTCGAAAGACAGTGTGTTACAGATGCTCCATCCACTCATCGACAATTTCTAACAGAACGCAAGAGGAAAACACACTACCTCTGATGCCTTCCCGACAAAAGAGCAGAATATCGGATATACAGAATGGATTGAATGATCTACCTGACATAGAATTCCATATTTTCATCAAATCCAATAACGCACCAAATTTCTCCCAAGCTTATCATTTTGATGTTGAGAAAGCCTCTTTTATCGGTTTCTACTTTCATGGAACGTTCCTACTACTCCAAGCGGAATATTGAAGTCCTTTCTTTAATAACTCACCAACGTCAACGTGATTCAAATCACGAGAGATATTAGTATAGTTGATTTCAATATTTCGTCGTTCAATACTGGGAGAGTGAAAAAAATCTGGGGTTGTGGGTTGTGTTTGTGTTCAATAATATTAATACATTTTTCGATATTCTAAAAAAGCCCAGATAGTTACAATATTTTATGTATTCCCTGTATGAAAGAAGATCAATTCAAAAAATAATCTTCAGAGTTCTTCATGGTGATACAATAGATGGAATAGATAAGGAAATATACAAATCACAAACATAGAACAAATTAAATTGAGAGCTCATTCGAGAAAACTGCTTAAATTGGAAAATTCAAACTTGTTTGGTCTCACCCACGGTCTTACATAGAGATCTGGAAACTATTAGGGTAGGATGTTGCCCAAATATTGAGGAAATTTTGGCGGTTCACGTGTTTCGCCCTCTATACTGCTGCCCCCTCTTTGACACTATGTCAGCCAATCACAAATCCGATCCGAGAGAATTTTGCAACACATGATATTTATATCAGTTCCAACGGTTTGTTTTGTTTACAAAACGAATTTTCAAAGATTAATCACGTGATCTTACCCCCCACCACTCGAAAGTGCCATAGTTCCAAGACCTGTATGTATGACGGAGGTCTCACCTAACTGCCGTAGAGGATTATATTGGTGAATGACCTTCTTGAGGTCGAGACACCATTCGAAGTCATTGGATTCCCTTAGTTATGGGGAAAACCCTACTGCCGTTGGGCTGGTTCAAAAAACACTATCTCCATAAACGAGTCATTGCTCATTGGAGGTAGAAGCAGGTTCTCTTCGCTAAAAAACTAAATCTGGTTAATTAATTCTGATTCTGATACACGAAGAAATTATTCCTGGAATTACCAAGTGAATTGCAGTTCTATAGTGGTATTTCATTTCCTTGTAACGGAAAAATAGATAGACGATGTTGAAAGTCTAGAAAAATAATGATGATACCAGAATGATCAAGTACAGTACAGTTTTTATATTATGTAAATGTACCTGAATCTAAAGAATATTGTCTGCATTACTATTCAAGTACGATGCTTCACTTTCTCATTACGCAGTTGAATGAAACTCAAGGTTGAATTCCTAATCTGAAGAGTTAGGTAAGTAGATGGACGTATTTTCATTGAAATATGAATCATTCTGTTTACGATTTCGTACAGCATAGAAAATAATAAATTCCTGAAAATCATGCTCATACACTACGGAATTTTCAATGATAAAAATATAGAAGATTCTTGGATTTCGATAAAACCTGAAGAAAATTTTGACAAATAAGTTTCTTCAGGAAGAAACGGAGACATAGACGTTCAAAGCAAAAATGTTCTTACTGTACTTAATGTACTTAAAGTAAGGAATAAATTTGTTATCCTGAGAAGGCAAAGATTTTCGGAAAAATCCCTTTATGGTACTTTATGTAGCACTGCTGAAAATTATGTGGATTATAGTCACTAGGATAGGCCTAACCTCAAAACTTTGACATAACGAAAGGGCGTACACAATAAATCTTTCACACCAGAAGGCTCCCAGAAGCACATAATTCCCTTTTTCTGATCTAATCTAATCTAACTTCCTGATAATCCCAAATTTTATACAATAATGCTTGACTCTTGAGATATGACATTTTATCAACTTTCATGTTTTGATACAATGATCTGAAACATCCCAAAATTAGCTTATCATTGAGAGAGAAAATCAATGCTACCCAATCTCTATTAAGGGTACTTCACTTTCGGATTATTTTGACTCCTCTCAAACAAACAAACCTTGTGGGTGGATATCAGCAGGTTCTGAACTTATCAATTCATGAAATATAATGCTCTTTACCTCGTATTCATCCGAAATATTTCATATTTTTGTTTCTTATTGGAATGAATCTCAGAAATATTCCGTACAAACTCAAGTAATTGAAGAATATTCGAATGTTTTCATGTCGGCAGAGATTTTTTGAGTGATAATATAAGAAAAACAGATGAGCATCTGAGAGTGTAAGCATCCCCACGTTCTCTTGTATTCAAGCACGATTCTTTAGACACCCTATTTCCCGACTCATTATTTCAGATAAAAATGAAAAGTATAATGAATGTGAAATAACGATGTGTATTTTTTATTGGTGTGTCGTTTGGAGGTCGTATTGGTTTTAGATTAATCGATAATAATCGTTAGTCTGGTAGATAATCAGCAGTTGAACGTTTCTTGGCGAGCTTGAAGTGACTTTCTGAGCGTGAATGTGATTTTCACAATTCCATCCTGAAATTTTATAGTAACTTGTTCATTATGGATAACAACAGTTTTATAAACGATGGTTACTCTATCCAGTTTTCTACTGACAAAAAGAAATCGAAATCGAAATGTTGGTGAGTCAATTAATTCTTTCACAGTTCTCTTCAGTAAAAGTTTCTCTAGAGACGAAAATACTTGCAGTTTTCTTCATTCATTTCAGCGTCAGTCTTTCTGTTATCTCTGGATTTCTACAAGGTTTCGATTGGAGCAATAACATAAACATTTTTAGGGAAATTTTCAATGAGGACCATATCATTTCATAAAAAACTAATTATGAAAATGCAAGTATCGCCGCCTAAACTGAAAATGGTCATTTGATTACTATCTACTCAACGTAGACTATGCTTTGCATAATATCGAAGAAAATTATATTATATCATATCTGTCTTGATAATTATATGGCAACAAAACTACTGTTATCTATGGACACAAATAAATGTATGAAAATTTGATTGTCCAATTATTACGCATGCACATTTTTTTCTTAATCATAGACATGAAAGTTGAATTTGGTAACTTTCAGGGTCACATTTTTATGACTATAAACGGTTCCATTGAAATGCAAATTTTCAACTCAACGCGACTGATAGTTTGAAAAACCATGATTATGGTATTGGTACTAAGACTATAACTACGATTCTTGATCTGGTACTAACCAAGAACTAACTCATTCCAAAGGAAATACAATTGTGAAACTACTTTCCCCTAGTAATAAAACGTACTCATATTCAGGAAGTGTGTATAATTTTTCAACAGGTCTATATAAGTTTCACCTGTACGTTTTTATCTAACTACGCATATAATCCTAAGACTTTGGTCCCTTGGATCCCCCATCTTATTTTCCTTCTGATATTTGAACGGTTCAGAATCGATATCATTGCAACAAATTGATATTCATCATTAGTAATTGATTGTTAGTCAGTATCACTTTCAAAGAATTGATAAAGTTTGAGAGAGATTCTTATGAATCAAAAATCCAAAAATATAGTGTTCACCTTCTGACTATAATATTGTCCAGATATTTATTTCTTTAAATAAGAAATATCTGATCAATACACAGTTCAGAATTGATTATTAATTTTTTCTTGGAGGCTTCCTGATACTTTCCTTCATATTAAAAGATATTGCTTTATTGAACATAACTCCTGTAACAACTTCAATTGAACAAATGAATAACCCTAGAACTCCCATTCCATCACCAGTTTGGACGAAGATAACGATAGTTCTAGTCGATCACAATTCATAATTCCATTTCTATTCGTTGGTCTATTAAATCGACTTTGTTAACGGATCGTTTTCTCAGCCTGCAGTGTTCATGAGTTCGTGATCCCACTGCAGGCTGACGAACTAACTCTTGAGAAAGAGTGGGAGCTTTCTTGTTAGTAAACATTACACAGCACGATTCAGCGTCTAGATGGAATCTGGGTCAACTGACCCACTTGAAACATCGTTAGGTAATATCAATGTCGATCGATGGCCATGTCTTATTCCCAGAAGGCAAACAGAAATAGATACATTTACACACGTAGGGCTTATCATATACATGACGTATGTTCTTTTTTTACTCCACGCATTCATCATTGATGAGTTGCCTTAAAATTTTCGTTACTTTTTTTTTAAATATCAAATAAAATACCAATTAGCATGAAAGAAATTTTCGTTGTTTACGCCCCAGGCGAAAAATACACGCCCATTCTGTGACATGTCGCAGTTGCCCTATTTCAATTAAAATATTGTTCTACTTCATCATATATATTCCATAAGATTTTAGAACTCCTCATTGTTTCCTACGTATTTTGGAATACCCTGTGAATATAAAAGTCATATTCTTCAATCAAAGCTGATTTTGATTTTATTTATGTTTCATCGATATAAACTCGAAATTAACTTATCATGGCTTGATTGAAAAACTGATTGAGGACTTCGAATTGATTCCAATGAGAAAGGACGATGAATATGTTCATTAGTTGGAAAACAAACCAATTATTCATTGTTCAAAAATGATTCTAATTATCCAATATACAACAAGTCAACCTATTGAAAACGTGTCCATCTAAAATAATGAAACAGCCATTTACCTATCGAACAAGTGATCAAAAATGTATTGATGATAAAGAATTTTTGGTGATACTCCTATGAGATAGAATTGTTTTCAAACTGTGATAAAACTTTTATGTAAACAGTATGTTTGTATTCTTATACATATTCATTATATATATATAATACGTACATATAGGGTGATTTTTAAGCCGTTATCAAAAGTCTAGTTGGTCAGTATTCTTGACAAAACAAAATATCGTAAAATATGAAAGAATGAAATTTCAAGATTTGAATTCCTAATTTGGAGATGTACCAAAAACGAATTAATAAATTTGAAGTCAGCCAATAATTAGGATGACTTTGATTACTTGCAGTTCATGAAAAATTCAATGAACTGGAGGATTTCACTGGAAATATACCTTATGAGTCATTTCAAATGGTGGAAAATAATCCACACTGTCTTTGTAATTTCACGTTTTCCAAACATGAATCTGATGTATGACAAATGGTTAGAAAAACCTATCATTATCAACGAATAAAAAATTGAGATGGATATATTTTATTTAGAAAAATGATTAAATTCGAATGCTTATCGGTAGATTTTTCGAATTCAACATCTGCAGAAGATTCAGTGCTGTAATTCTTACAAAAATGAGCTCCTTGTTAAACCTACATATTTTTTGCAGTGAAGGATCAGCTATGGGCGAACGAGTGGAGCCCAACGGTGCAGGGCCGGACCTCGTAGGAGTAAACGTGGAAAGGCCACCTCTAGTGCGTCAGGAATCTACAGTATGGAGCCATAGACAGCAAGCAGTTAGCGTAAGGAAGGCTTTCAAATATTATGGATCAAAGAAAAAGCCTAATCACGTACTGTGCAACCTGAACATGACAGTTGGTAAAGGAACAATGTGAGTAGTATTCAATCAACTCGTAAACCATCACAGTTTGTCCCATTTTCAATGTCCTTACGAAATATCTAGGATAATTTAACGCCACCCACAGTAAAAATATGAAGAATACAGTGGCGTATTCAGATATTTGAATTGATCTATTATCCTTCGGGTATAACTCAAAATTATGTATTTTTCATTGAAACACAATCATAATCTTTTCAAAATAGGAATAACTTTTTTCACTACTGTTTTTGCACATATAACAATCATTAATATCATTATTGTATTCAATCTATATGCGATCCGAGTCACTGTGAAATCAGTGAATGATATTGTTGAAACAGATGTAACTAGGTATTACTAATCTACTGGCCAAATCAGTGTTTTAAAAGGAATAAGTTAATAAATTGCTACGCCTTATTGGTCGAGACAATGGACATGGGTGACCTTGAAGTTTCCTCGAAAGTTATTCCGCCATGATTTCGATGTAACTTTTTATTGTCTGTCAAATAGGATCTCAGTAAATATTTAGTAACATCGTTACAATGCTCATGTTAGGTAAACGTAAACGCAAATAGCATAAGCGTCAAACAATCTGGTATTGTTTATCCAACCCGATTTTTCATAACATATGTCCTTTTTTTTTTGGTTCAACGGATATTTCAAATTATTTATATCAAAATGATGAGGTTTTATTGAACAGAGAATATTATGCAAGGTGGTCTGGATAACAATGAATAATCTGAGAATTTTTAAATCGTCAAAATATGAACAATTACTATCGCATATTTTTGAGGTATTTTACTTCAACATGTTTAAAAAAGGAGGGGTTGATTCGAGAATGAATTTTTTGGAACCAAGATCTCACAAAGCCGTAAAAGAAAGTATTTATTTATTAGTCAATTACTTAAACAACACATAAATTGAATAATTAAGTTATTTCATACTTTATAAACAGTCAGCTGTATCCATAACGAGGGTAAATCTGTCGAAATAAGTTCACCCAAATGTTATAAACGTAAAAAAAGGAATTGACGATATTCACACCTACAAATGTTCAATAAACAGCGAATTTTATTCGTAAAAATATATTTTCAACTTTCTCACACTGCTTTACCTTCCATTGCATTGAATTAGCTGATGGTATCGGGTAAAATGATAACTCATATAGAGAAGTCAGGGAAAATAAGACTAGTAAAGACGTTGTAATTATTTTCTTATTTTTTTGAGATCACATTCAATGAAAATCTCAGAAACCTATTTAGCCCTCATGAGTCATCGACTATCACTAGTTATTTCCTAGATCTGTCAATTGGTAAATGTAGATAATAATCCTAATTCTTTAATAGCTTCTTAGTATAAAAAACCGGGCTTTTCCATATCCTAAAGAAGCTCAACCAGAGCGTGTCTTGAAAGAGAAAGCGTGCGCAATAATTTTTCGAATAATAAAATTAAATAATTATGTTACATAAAATCGTCTCGTGTTGCGTCAGTTGCGTATCGATGTATCGTTCTTTTTGCTGTGAGTACTAATTTTTCGGACGAGATACGCGTTCTCATAAAATGCATAATTAATTAGGAAGTGACCTCGATTTGAAGACTCTTGCATTCATTTTTATATTTATGTAGAAAACTTGCAACGTCCGACCACAAGTCAAACCACAGTTTTATACTACATAACTTCATATCCCTTTGATGTCGGGTCCACAAATTCTTTTTTTTTTCACCGCTTTATTCAATCAATGATGAACTCTTTCGCCAAAGGCACAATTTTCAACGGAATCAAATTCGATCAAGTCCGACTATTCAAAAAATAATTACCCCTACTCAGAAAATTAATTCAAATCTATTTCTAATCACGTAGATTATATGATAAATATTTCAGTTGCATTCAATGAATTTCATGGTCTTTTGTACCATTCAAAACGTCAAAACACAAAGATCCTACCCTGCCTGAGTTGTTCACTGAATTTTAGGACACAAAAAGTTACACTGTGTATTCGTATTTGAGAGAACCATTGAGAATTTTCATGGATATCATGGAGATGTAGGCACCTGAAATTGTGAGAATTTTACATCTAAAGATTTTGAAAACCTTCATGGGAGTAAGGCTATTTGTAATTTCTGTCTCTAAAATATTTTGGCATCCTCAATAAAATATCGAATTGATGGACAAATGATGGAAAACTGTAAATGTTGAATATTCGATTTTCGATTAAAGTTTTGTTTTCCTTTGATGCTTTGAGGTTTCTACAAGGTACCCAATCAGTGTAGATAAATGTGATAACTGCTTTATTCAATTGAGATGAGAAATTTCCATCCCAAAGATTATCAGCAAACCTTTTTTTATTGTTGTGAATTGTTGTAACTTTTCTGATTGGTTCGTAAGTTGTGACCTCCATTGCATAAATAATTAGTGGAATTCCCAAAAAACTCTGAATGTTGATTTGATGATAGGTTTTGTACTCAACTGCTGTATACCATTTTGATACTCATAAATTTATACAATGTGATTATACAATCAGTGTGTCAAAGTTTGATGAATCCTTTATTTCAATGAATTGAAAAAATCATCAGTCGAATTAGAATTAATTTATTATAATAAATGAATAAATTTCTTCATTCTCCAGATACGGTCTCCTAGGTGCCTCAGGTTGTGGAAAGACTACCCTACTATCGTGCCTAGTCGGCCGACGGCGGCTCAACACCGGCCAAGTTTTAGTTTTGGGAGGTAGACCGGGTACCAAGGGTTCTGGAGTGCCAGGCAAAAGGGTGGGCTACATGCCGCAAGAGATAGCCCTTTACGGCGAATTCACCATCAGGGAGACTATGATGTATTTCGGTTGGATTTTTGGCATGGAATCTAAAGAAATTAGTGAGCGACTACAGTTTTTACTCAACTTCCTGGATCTGCCCGGTCAGGGTAGGATGGTAAAAAATCTGAGGTGAGACTGAAATGTTCCTTTGTTTTAGCGGCAAGTACAACAAATGGAGAAAATTCAAATTTGTATTTTCATAAAAAAATCAAAAATGTAATCAACTCAGGATCGTCTTGAAACCAACATAGCCCCTATCAGATATACTAAGCAATTTTGATTTTTTTTCTAAAATCGCTTTTTTCAAAATTGAAAAAATATTTCTATTTCCTTCCATCATAGTGGTGGCCAACAACGAAGAGTATCCTTTGCCGTTGCCCTTATGCATGATCCGGAACTCCTCATCCTAGACGAGCCCACTGTTGGAGTGGACCCTCTTCTCAGACAGAGCATCTGGAACCATTTGGTTCAGATCACCAAAGATGGAAATAAAACGGTCATCATCACCACGCATTACATTGAAGAAGCCCGGCAAGCACATACGGTAAGTCATCACCAACTCACCTTTGGAAATTTTATATGTAATATGAATGTATTTTTGCAGATTGGTTTGATGAGAAGTGGTAAACTTCTGGCAGAAGAATCACCACACGTCCTTTTATCCACGTACGGCTGTACGTCCTTGGAGGAAGTTTTCTTGAAACTATCCAGGAAACAAGTTTCAGGGGAGGCAGTAGATGTGACCAACAACATAAGCCTTTCCAATTGGGGCAAGAAAGACTCTATATCGGTGACGGAAGAAAGCGGAGTAGTAGGCCTAAATTTCCACCAAAGCAAAGAGATTCTGGTAACAGATAGTAACGGTCATCTAGAGGTAAGTAGTTGAGAGAAATAAGAAACAATGTCTAATAGAAAAAAAAAATAGTATTACTCATTTGAATAACAATTAGCATATAACTATAATGAAACATATTTCTATCATGATATGATTATATCATTATATTGTTCGCCAAGATAAACTTGTTTCCGTGGGGTTTATAATTTAAACAAGTCTTGTGATATGTCGTATATATATTCAGAAGTTATAATTATATACAGGGTGGCCCAACGTGGTATAACTGCCAGGAAGAGATTTTATCGAAAAACACGTTTGTATATGAGGGGGACAACTTTGCTTTTTTATTTTCGAAATTCCGTCTACTCGTCGCAAAGATATGGACCTTTGAAATGTCGCTAGTGCATTTCTCAAAATATACTAAAATTAAATCGATTTCGCTTACCGTTTTGTTGAAGTAAATGTTAAGAATATTTTCCTGAAAACAATTTTTTGCTTTTCGCTTTTTTTCGATTTTAATGTTTCTCGATAAAATCTCTCCTACCTTCCGGTACGTTTTCGTTGATACGCATTCCTCGCTTTTGGACAAACGAAATCGATACACATCCATTAGACACTGACAGTTTCGACAGATGATTATTAATGTTGCATGAATCCATCTTTATAAGTAAATACATCATTATCTCATCATTTACATGATGATGAACTACAATAAATGCATCAAATTAAAATAGACACTTCGAAATTATATAGTGGCGATTTATGAATCTGTAAATGAAATTCATTTTCAGCGAGGTGGCTAGCTTTTCTCGCGTTATTGGAAAGCTTTCCGTTGAAGATTCTGTGAAATAAATACAAAATGATCAATCAGATCATGCAACTACTGCCTCCTGTTCAACATTACTCAGAAAATTCACATTTCGACATTGGAGAAATGAATTTGTTCTACGAACGTCTATGTAAAGATTTAATCTGATATCTGGGCATGCGAGTTTCTCCAGTTTTTTACTTTTAAGTGTTTCATGTTTCGAAGTATTTAGGATGACTTACGTACTGCGAATACTTGAACCCTTTTTCATTTATTCTCACACTTCTAATCATTGTTTATTTGTATGTATTTAATTTCTCATAGATGGGTGGTCCATCAACATCTTCCAAAGTCATACAAGACGTCTGCGACGACTGCGGCTCCTGCAGCGAATGGACCACGACGGGCAAACTTCGAGCCCTTCTCCAGAAAAACTTCTTGCGCATGTGGCGAAACGTCGGCGTCATGTTATTCATCTTCGCCCTGCCTGTAATGCAAGTCATCCTCTTCTGCCTGGCCATCGGAGGCGATCCTCGAGGCCTCAAGCTGGCCATAGTCAACCACGAGAAAAACTACACCAACAAAAGCTACCAACTGTGCGATTTCGAGCCGGGTTGCAAGTTCGGCAACCTCAGCTGTAGGTACCTGCAGACGCTCAACACCTCGACGATAGTCAAAGAATATTATCCGGATCCGGAGTCAGCTCGGCTAGCTGTGAGGAGAGGGGAGGCGTGGGGAGCTCTCTATTTCACGGAAAACTACACCGACGCCTTGGTGGCTAGGATGGCTTTGGGGAAGGATGCTGACGAAGAGACTTTGGATCAGAGCGAGGTTCGAGTTTGGCTGGACATGTCAAGTGAGTTGAAATGAATGAGTTATTATTTCAGCATTTGACTAGTGAATAACATGAATACATACCACTGTGATCGAAAAGTGAGGTGAAATTGTCATTTATTTCTCCCGGCCATTAGGGAGGTAGGTAATTCACATTTTCCTAGGTTTGTAGGGCTGTCTATAACAACCAGAAGTGAACTTTTTTATTTTCACGATGGGTTATTTTGTTTAGCAAAGACTTGCATAAAATTTCATTTGTGGAACAACGGACACGTTGAAAATGTTGTGGAATACCTTTGGCTATAACACAAAAAACATTTATAAGAGATAAAACGAGTTCAAAGAGGATCGAGAACGAGTTGAAGACAATGTGCGCTCTGGACGACCATGAACGTCTACCGACCTCAGACATTTTAGTGCTCTAAAAAATTATATTTTGATAACTTTCAAGGGAATCGAATCGATTTGAAAGAATGAATGAAGAATCAACATTTTATAAACAGATTCACAGATATACAGATATTATTCCATCCCATCCCTTTTTTCCCCTTTTTTATCACTAATATGAAGAAAAACGTTCCTAAACGTGGAAAATAGCCTGAAAGTAATAAACTGAACAAAATTGTCAGGATTGTCTGAATTTGAAAGGCTATGGATGTATTCAGTGTCAGGGATTCTTATTGTAATTTTTCACTCAGGATAATCCAGACCTTCAATCTCGTCTCCTCTCAATCTCCTGAATACTTCATCATCGTATCGCTCATTTCACTATACGTCTTCCATTTATTTTTCAGATCAGCAGATTGGCATTATTCTTCAACGCGACCTGCAGTTAGCTTACCAGAACTTCACTAAGGATATATTCAGGGATTGTGATTACAATGAAGAACTCGCAGAGATACCGATATCGTTCAAAACACCGATTTACGGTAACAACCAGCCTTCTTTCACTGATTTCGTAGCACCTGGTGTAATTCTCACGTACGTAACTTTGACAAAATCCCAGCACAAATATTTTGGATAATGCAATATTTCATTGTAGGATTGTCTTCTTCTTGGCTGTTGCATTGACTTCATCGGCGTTGATAATAGAAAGGATGGAAGGACTGTTGGATAGATCATGGGTAGCAGGTACGTAATTTTATTTCTAGTGTATGAAATTAGATGAATTGTTCAATAATACACTATTATTTCTTAGGGAAGTATCATAGGTCTAATCTCGCTACTAATGTTTCATTGCATAACAAACCATAAAAATGAAAATGGATGCATTCCCAAAGGATCACAGTTTTCTACTTTTCTTACAGCGCCTCAAGTGGCTATACCAGTGAAAACACATGAAAAATCACTCGATATAATTTCAACTATATTTTAAGATTTCTTTATCGAAACAAAAAATTTCGGAAAAGTCATTGAAGTTGAAGGTATTTCCTGTAGAATATCAAAAATCAACAAAATGTTTTCATTTGAAATCGGTCGATCAATTTCTCTTTGAGTTATGGTGTCAGCAATTTTGAAATATGTCGTTTAATGTTCTAAAACTACTCAAGATACAACCTTGCTGCTTACCCAGGAAATTTTGAGGGAACTATTTCTGGAAAATGTCCCACTGATAAAGCCCCTCAATCAACTATATTTTTTATTTCATTATTTTTTTGTTACAATCATCTGAAAGTCGAGGCCAATTGAATGGAAAATTGACTCCACACAGGATCTATTTCAGATACTTTTCCAGGAAACAATGCTTCACAGTCATGATCCAAAGTGTCATGATCCAAAGTATCAAACTAATTGAAATAATTTCCTTTTCAGGTGTGTCTCCAGGAGAAATCCTCTTCTCCCACGTAGTAACTCAATTCGTGGTGATGTGCGGACAGACAACGTTAGTACTCGTCTTCATGATATGGGTGTTCAAAGTAGAATGCCATGGTAACCTCTTCTTGGTCATTTTAATAACTATACTCCAAGGATTATGTGGGATGTGTTTTGGTTTCGTCATTTCGGCCATTTGCGAACAAGAAAGGAACGCTATCCAGTTAGCCCTGGGTAGTTTCTACCCTACCTTGCTTCTCAGTGGAGTGATCTGGCCCATAGAAGGTACGTTTCTTATCCCCTATGACACTCACAATAACATCCTATGGACATACGACGACCGTCCCGTCAGGACATTTGATACAACTTGATTCCTCAATGAAGATACCTTGTCATTTCTAGATGGACTTGTTGATTTTTTTTTTCAAATAACCGTGATGGCATTCGAAGATCCAAAGTTTTTTCGTTGTTGGGCATCGAATTGATAAATATATGTATGAGTTTTTGGCTGGTTATATAAATAAGTAATCTTCAAAACTGCATCAAACAGCCCAATACGGGTGTGGATTGTACATATATTAATGCATATTTATTCTTGATTCAGTAATAAGTCAATCTTTGAGGAATATTCATAAAACTGTACCTACATTACAGGACACGAAATTTCACATTTCTAATCTACCATCTCACACTTTAGGGAGTGCATGTGGATAAAATGTTTCCACAAACTACCACTATCAGAAATATTCGAGTATGATGATTTTCAAAACTGAAATTAGGAATCACTTATTGAAATTGAAACCATACTCACCAAAAGTTTATCTGGGCTGAATCGTTTCAGTTATTCTTTTGAGGTCGTCTAAAATAAAACAGCAATACATTCATTTCAAAACGTATTTTCTGCCCTCAGGTATGCCTACTGTATTGAGGTACATATCCACCTTCCTACCGCTAACCTTGGCTACCACTTCATTGAGATCAATGATGACAAGAGGATGGGGCCTGTCAGAATCAGACGTCTACTACGGCTTCATATCTACAATAGTTTGGATCGTACTGTTCCTGACGATAAGTTTAGTAGTACTAAAGTTCAAACGAGGATGAAACCCGTTTATTTTTTAGTAAAAGACAGAGTTTCGTTATGGGTGGTTTTGTACTTCGATCGCAAAATAGTATTTTCGGCACGGTAGCTTAAATTCGAAGAGAAATTCAACGAGGATATTTTCAAATTCCTCATAACTTGCCCTAGGATAACATACATTTATGTTGTAGCATTAAGGATAAATTAATTTTTTTATGATTTTCACAGTATCCAGTGTCTTTGCGAACTTTCAGAACCGAACATATTTGATTTGTACGCAAGATATTTGAGCAGGTTATATTCTAAAAAGGAAGGTTTTATCAACAAAATATGAGCAAACAAAATAAAACTTTGGAGTCAACAATAACTATTCTGTTGAATTTAAAATCTATTTGAACCCAGAATCCCAGTGTTCAAAAGTTCGTAAAGGTATTGGATCTTTTAGAATATAGATTTGAAAGTGCTCAAACCTTAATCTATTCTGTTGTGGTATTGTGATGTATATTTGTTATATGTATGTAGAATAAAACTAAATGATGAAGTAGTTTTGATTATAACAGTAATTGTAGAATAGATCGAATATCCTTGTTTTGGTAACTAACACTCACCCAACAATTCTAACGAAATATAAATATATATTCCAATATAATTACCATCGAACATAATCTATCAACACCATTCTGATATAATAATAATGAGGAGAATGGCCATCTTAAACTTGATGGAGTATTACAATTTCTTTTGGGATAACTCGAAGAGAATTATAGATATGCTCATTAATTTGCTGTGACGTTGTCATTTGTCAAGACGGTAGGACAAGAATAGAATTCCGTTTCTTTGGATTAGGTGGTATCATAATATATCGCTCACCTTGTTACTCCTATACATTTCTGCCTATATCCTTGGTATTTTCATCCAAAAGGTATTCTGTTGGTGGATTCAAAAACAAATTTGATGGTTTGAGTATCATTTTTGTAAAAAATACATTTTACAGAGCTTGACATAGCTTTCGAATGAAATCATCATACATGCAGGTTCAATACCGACATAAGAGAATATCTATTATTCAACTCAACAAGATGTTCTAAACAACATAGAATGATACATATCGATTTAAAAAAAATAATTGGTTCAATGACAAATCATTATTCCCATAGTTAGGAGACATTGAAAATAAGGGTAATTTTATATGAATATAAGACTCAATAAGATGAAACCGTGGAAATAGGAGATTGTTAGGTACATGAAACAATTTATAATATTTCAATTGAATACACTAACTTCAACAAAAATAAAACAATTCCTATTCAATAATGAATCTTTGAATGAAGGAATATTGATGTCAAAAAGAGGAATTGAAAATACAAGTACATTTTTGCGGAAAATATAAATATAGAATGATATATAGAGGATGTAACTATTTCATATAATTGAATCGACATGAAGTTCTGGTTCGAAAAGAAATTTAACATCATTTCATATTGATCGTTATGTTTATAACCTCTCAGAATCATACTGGATATACATTCTATGGAACAGTTCTGGAGAATAACTATGTATAAAGTTCAGGAAAGATCTTATCATTCACAAATTTTTCTGTTGATGATCCATTGCGTCTACTTTGTTTATCGACAAATAATAATGTTGATTGATAGCAATAATAGTAAAAATAGTAAGCAAATGGGAACTTTTTGACAGATAACGGTCGGAATTGAAGAAAACGTCGAAAGTAAAATGTTCCTAATGGCAAGCTCCTATTTTCATAGTTTCTTCACATCAAGTATTTATACTGAGGGTAACTGAAAGGTTATCTATGTTTCGACTATTGTTTCAGATTTTCAGAATTTAATTTTCTTGGTGGAAAAAATGTGAGGCATTCTTATAGTTGAGCTTGTTGTATAAATGATCTCAGTAGTGAGATTCCGATTGAATTGGGCATTCACCAATCAAAATTAACAATTGTGATTGATAATTTCAGCTGTAGATGTATAGTTTCATCACATCATGTATCCCAACGAAGTGTCTACTTTTCAAATCAATTATTGATAATTAGTATTTATCATCTCTAGTCATCTCATATTAGTGGAGTTCCATTTTAATAATCTAAACACAATCGCTATCTTATTAATGAGTTGATAACTACAAAAACAAAGACAGATTCAGTTAAAATCTCACTCAGCTCTATATTTTTATCATGGAGTAACCACTATCGATGACTCAACAACTTGTCGTTCCAATAGTCAATAAAATCGTTCACATTATCGCCCGTCCCGCCATACAATTTTCTGTTAATTATCCATCACGTCTGATTTGTTTATCTTTTGGAACTTGATTCTTGAAAGTATTTATTTTTTCGTATTTTTGTTATTATAGTAAAAGCATCCTGAAGCATTTTTTCAAATATGAACTTTTTGACAGATAACAATCTGGCTTGGATATAACGTCGAAAGTAAAATTTTTTTGATGGCAAGCCCTTATTTTCACACAGTTCTATCACTTTAAAAGTATTCAAACTGAGGGAACTAAAAGGTCTATGTAATTTTGAATTTTGTTCTTATTGATTCGCATATTGTTTCAGATTTCCAGAATTAAATTTTTATGATGGCAAAAATATTAGGAGTTCTTAGTTGAACCGTCCAAGAAAGTGAAATCATCCAAAAATATTTAACAATTGTGTTTAGTATAATCTCAGATGTAACTGTATAGTTTCATCACATGTATCCCAACGAAATATCTACTTTTCAAATCAAATATTGATTAGTATTTATTATTACTGAGTATACTAGTGCAGTACCATTTTCATATTCTAAAAACAATCGTTATCTGATTAATTAGTTGATAGCTAAAAAAACAATGGTAGTTTTTTTTTGTAATACAGATAAAATCTCAATCAACTCTTCAAAGTGTTTCAGAATTGAATGGCAATATATTAGGTACGTATTCTCTGCTACAAAATAGGAAAAAAGTTCCTATGAACATGTGTCCGATAACGATTATTAGCCATAATCTCGCCATACAGTTTTTTGTTGATCTTTCGCGTCTAATTTGTTCATCAACAAATAATAATGTTGATTGATTACACACACTTGAATCTTGAAAGTAATTATTCTTGTGATTTTGTAACTATAGTAATAATGTAATAACATTTTTTCAAATATGAAGTTTTTCGACAGATTACTGTCTGCATTGAAGAAAACATCGAAAGTAAAATTTTTCTAATGGCAAGTTCCTATTTTCATAGTTTTCTCACATCAAGCGTTTATACTGAGGGTAACTATAAGGTTATCTAGGTCGTTCTTGAATTTTGTTCGTATCAATCCCAATATTGTTTCATATTTTCAGAATATAATTTTTATGATGGCAAATAAATTAAGAGTTCTTAGTTGAGCTTGTTGTATGAATGATCTCAGAAGTGGTATTCCGATTGAATTGCGCATTTCTAATTCAACAGTCAAAAAAGTAAAATCATGAAAAACCATTCAACAATTGTGATTAGTAATTTCAGCTGTAGCTGTATAGTTTTATTACATCATGTATCTCAACGAACTGTTTACTTTTCAAATCAAATATTGATGATAATCAGTATTTATCATCTCTGAGTATACTATCGAAGTCCTATTGTCATATTCTAAAAACAATCGTCATCAGAAAAACGACTTGATAACAAAAAAAACAAACGCAATTTTTGTTATTTTTATTATTGAATATAAATAAAATCTCACTCAGCTCTATATTTTTCATCATCGAGTAACCACTCTCGATGAATCAACAACTTGTCTTTCCAATAGTCAATCAAATCGTTCACATTATCGCCCGTCCCGCCATACTCCGGCGGCAAAACAGCCTTATCAATAAGTTCGTTAAGGTTACCCAATCCCGAATGCACTATCACGCTCTTCCTCATCTTTTCCGACATGAATTTCTTGAACAGACTGATGACAGCGTTCATGTAAAACTTGGCATTGACGAAATTGAATTGAATCGGCGTACAACAATAATTCCTCCAAGCGAACACCGACCTTTTTATCACGCCGGGTGTCAACGGCTTAGCATGCCAAACGGTCACGTTGTTCATGTCAAATATCGCGATAATGCCGTCGATCTTAGAGCTGTCATTCTCCAGGAGAGTAGCGACATCTAGTAGCATATTTCCTGCTTTGAAAACGTTGTCTTGAGTGTGCTTCTTCGGATCGTGGGCGGCTGTTCTAATCACCACCACTAAATTGTTTTTGTACAGGGTCTTAAGGGGTATGAAAACGCCGAGTTTCACCAGTTCCTCTATTTCTTCCAAGAGCGGGTCTCGGTTTCGGAACCATACCACTTCGTCCCTCCTCAGGCTGTAATAGTTTTCTAGTTTCTGTTTAGTTTCGTCCAAGTTAAATTGGCAACCTCGTAGAAACGTCAACAAGTATTTGACCTCCGTTCGGGCGTGCAGGTTTCTTTTGTCTTCATCCAGCCACCTTCGCAATTCTTTCACTTGGGTTCTCGTTTCTTCGGATTCGTTCGCTAGTTGTTCTTCTAAGGGAGCTTCTATCAGTTCAGTCATCATGTTCGAACTACACTGAAGGTTAGAAATATCAGTCTTGGGACGGGAACAATGAGCACAGTACAGTGATAAGTTGATGACAAGACTAATTGTCGAACAAAGCAGTCATATTTACAAACTATTTATCTCGTATAGCCCGGGAATGGTGATTCCTCGATAATTTGTAATGTTGTTCGACCTCGAAATAATAATAGCTCCATCTCGGATGTGGGAGAGAGTGGAGCAATTGTACTTACCACAGTGTTTCATTTGATTTTCGCAATGTTGAAACTACCGATATCAGAAAATGATTCAGTGGCTATTTATGGATTTAATTCTAATTGTGTTTGGTTTGGGTTTTCAACTGCATTTGAATCGATAAATATGCTCTTAGATTAACCAAATGCTGTGTTCATGTTCAACTTCGAACTGACCAATTATATTCCCCGAGTAAATTCCACTTATAATTTGTTGGATTTTGGTCGAAAGAAATTAATACTTCTCGAGATTCTTTTCTTTAACGTTTTCGAACGAGATTATATACAGCCTTATTGCAAATTTCTTCATCAACAAGACACATAACATAGAAAGGATTCACCATGCATTTATTATCAGATAAATATTGAAAATGTAGTATGTTTCATATTATAAACATGAACGTCAAATTCATCAGACATTTAGTGTGGTTTGACAGCTGTCATGATGATGTTTACATGCTGTCAAATCTGAATATTCAAGAAATACTGCATTTTCAATGTGTCCTCAGGATGAATACGGAATAAATCCTTTCCTAACATATAATATGTTATGCTATTGAAGAAATTTGCCAAAAATCTGTACAACCTTGCTCAGAAGGTGACACAAAAAGGAAGGTGGAATTTCAACTTTGAAGTGGAATATCTCGAAAATATTAATTTCCCCACAATAATATTACCAAAATACTATTTTTTGACCAGATTACGACAATTCCAACAAAAATTATATCAACATTTTACTTGGGCTATGAGTACAAATTTACCCTTGATTTTTTAGTTAGTGATAGAATGTGTTATGGAGTTATTATCTGGTTCAAACAATCATTTCATTGACTGAAGAATGTGACATCAATAATAAAAGAGTAAATACAAAGATGAAACGAATGAAAAATAAGTTGAACAAATACTATTTTGAAAGAGATCAAACAACCAACAAAGAAAAGTGAACCTATAACATTATGAATCATGATCACTCAGCACATAGCTCATGTCAGTTCCAACTACATTGATAATTATTGGCAAACAAGCAACCAGATCAATATTACTATTGATCACTTTATAAACGATATGTATATTTATGATGAGTCAAATATTACACAGATTCAGCTGTCGCATCAGCAGAGAATTTGGATATATTATTTTTATATTCAAATTCAATATGAATAAATAGCAACATATTCGGTTTTTCTCAAGAACAATGACAGATTTTCGATAATTATTTTTTTTCTGAGATAATTAGTAATTCGATGCTATGTGAACTGCTTGTATTTTTTTCGAAAGGAATAATATTTGCAATTTAGTACTTTTTTCTCGATAAAACTGGCAGTAAATTCGAAGCAGTATTAAAGTTGGGAACATTTCATGCAAAATCTGACTTTTTCCATGAGCCCGTTGAATATAAATAATAATTATTCAATCATTGAAAACCATTATAATAAAACCAATTATCAAATTTGCATTTGACAGACTACTTATTGTTGGAATTCAATTCACGAATTGTAGTTTTTTTCTGAATCATCGAAAAATTTCTCCAAGAAATTGGATTCATGAATTTCCACTCCACTCTCGCCTTTACTATAATTTTTAATTGTTCGATAATGTCGAAATCGTGCAAATAAAGCTATGGCAAACACTCAATTTTGTCGTTGGAATTCAATATTGTAGTTACTTTTCCACCTAGCTAATCATATATTGTTTTATTAACTATGAAACTCAGATAGAACGTTTTTTTTTATAATATTTATTCCTAGATTACCAAACGGTTGCTGAGTAGGTTAGATGATAATCATATGAAAATGTTTTATATACGAAAACTTTCATTAAGACTTTATTATTTTTAGGATACTATTTCAAACGGCATCTGCACCTGACATCACCACAGCATCGAATGTCACAGGTTCGGAGGATAAACAATTTCGGGAATCTCATTGTGCAAAGAATGCTTTTTCAAAAATTCAATAAACTAGCACTCCGAAACATAATACGAATTATCAAAATAATATTCATGTTTGAAGTTGTACCCCCCAAAAAAGAAAGACACGACCATTTCGTGACGCACTGTAGCTGCTCTATTGTTCCTAATATCAATATCTGTATGAATATTTTCATAAGAATTCATTTATTTCTGATGTGGTGTCTCATTAGAAACGAGTGTCAAGTCCATCGTTTTAAATAAGATAATCTGAGAATAATGTCTAATTAACTTTCTTATTTGTACAATTCAGATCGAAATCGTTAGGAATTTTGGAGATAACAACGCGATTCAGATTTCAATCTATGGAATTAAATAAGAGAGACACGTCATAATAAAAAAAAAATTGTAATATACAGGGTGGGGCACCACATACGACACGGTCTCTGTAAACCAAACCATTGAATATTTCGGAAATTTTTTCTTTTCATCATTTGTATATTCATTGAGGCTACAAGAGGAAATTATTTTGAAGTATACAGGGTGGCTCAAAAAAGTGTGACATATGAAAGTTGGTTTTTTTTTAATGGAACACCCGGTATTTTGTTGCAGTTTTGGATAGTTCAGGAAAAAATAATTCGATTTCATGAAAGGTACCATGTACCTAACTATAACCGTTTTCGAGTTATTGTTTTCTTTTTGAAAATGCAGGGTTCAATTGGAGACTGAATAACATCGGAATGCATGGAAACCATCCCTTCCAATTCTGACCAAGCATTGAATAGGTTTCAGGCTATTGATTCCGATAAAACCCCATTCCCAATATTATACAGGACATTCAAAATTCATTGTCACTTTTTTATAATTTCAAACGCAGATAACTTTGTTATTTTGAATAGAACACCCTGTATTTTTTTTAATTTGAACAATCCAAAATTCGATCATCTTTCATTTTATATCAAAGTTCCCTATACCTAGCTTGAATATTTTTCAAGATATTGGAATTTTCAAATAGTACTTATCATTTCAATGCATTCCTTGAATCGAGAGAGCTGTGACACAACATTTATTTGATTTGGTGACAGAATTCTCATTGACAGTTATTATACTCCACTTGTAATTTTTTTGGCAGCTACAGCTCGATGTGACCTATTTCCCTAAAATATTTTAATACGCTGTTTATTCCGGTTAAACCGGAAGTTATATCAACTTTGTTTTTTCAAATGGCACACCCTGTTCAATTTAAAATTCTACGTTAAAATCTGGATCAGTTGAATTTCGAATCGCTCCTATATCGTGATTTATTTTCGAGATATTCAATTTTTTTCAGACAAAAAATATGCACAGATATATCAACAAAAATTTGGAAATACGCTCATTCATCATGTGTATTTTCACAAGTGTCCTTATTTGTATGGTTCTAAATTTCATATTTTTTGAAAATCAGCGCATCGAAAATTTTGAGTTGTGGCTGCCACAAAAGTTAGTTCTCCATAAACCTCTAATGTGTTAGTCAGGTGAACCATCCTGTAGTATGCTTGGTCATCTTCTAATACGATATTTTCAAAAAGCTCCAAAGTACATAACATAATGAGAAAAAATTGTGATTGATAATACCGACAAATTATCCATTGATGAACCATTACATGAGAACTAGATTGTTTCGAAACATGAAACATCATATAAATGCAGTAGTGATAATTTCAATTAGAAATAGAAAATACAGTTGTCGAAGAATTCAATATTTCTAATGTCAAGATAAATGCGATTAATTATACTCAATGTAGATATTTGAGGACTTGTTTTAGGGTCAAAATAAAACTTTTTGAGACGATCTCACGTATACTGAAAGACAATTTTTTCGAATTACAGCAGGAACGCCCCCTTCGATGGCGATCTGGTGAAACGGACCGACGCGAAGTCTACTGACCCAACAGCAACATCAGAGACGGAGGCGGCGTCGAAAACAGATGAATCTCCCTCAAATTCTGCAACGTGATCATGAATTTTTCAATTCATCTAAATTTTTTGTGCGAACGCATTTGTCGCCTATGGATTTTCTATTATGTCAAAAGTATTAATCTCATTCTCGTAGCATTTATACATTAATCATTTATTAAAAAAAAAGTTTAAACGAAAGATTCCTAATAACTAGTAGGAGGAGGTGGAGGAGAGGCAATAAGGACTGAAAAATACAAAGGATGTCAGACTAATGATATTTTGGTAAATTGTTGGGAGACCAAATTGGCAAATTTATTTATGGTGAGCAAGATTCTGCTTTTTGAATTCAAAATTTCTTTTTTCCTTCCAAAAGTGGAGTTTTCTGAGGCAAAAAAAATTATACAGTGCCCAGAAAATAGGGCATACGAAATTTCAAAGGATCTGATTGTTACCATGTTAATTTTTTAGCCAATTTACGAATAGGATCACCATTTTATTCTACCACCAATTTGAATAGCGAATAGTTCTTTCGCACTTTTGAATTATTCAACATGGATTTTCCGAATTGACAATCATTTCTTGCTTCAATTACTGCTTTATTATGATTTGTCAATGAAACAGTTCTTGATTGACTCATGTAATATTCTGTCATGATAATTTTCAATAATGACGCAACAGTAATCCTGTTCACATTTCAAAGGGCGATTATTTCAGAGGTTTTTATCAAATTTCATCTTTTTTGAAATTTAAAAGGAATGTACGAATAGAAAATATTGACATTCGCAATTGTATATTTTTGCCAGTCTCCATTTGATTTTATGAACTAGTTGTTTTGACGATTTCTTATCTATATGTTAAGCATTTGGAAATTGTCATATGGTTTGGGTTTATATGATATATGGAACTGAGGTCAATTATAATGAATCAGACTTTACGATATATAGATAAATAATTATTAATATAGAAATATGATTTGAGAAATGGGATTTTTTTAATAAACAAAAAATTTATATTATTTTTGTATGTGCATGTCATCTTGTACTTCACATGACATTAATTTTATTTGTTTGGTACATACTGTATATATTGATGAATATTTACCCCCTTTCCTGATAGTATCCACCAGAATCAAAGAGTTTCTCGTTATTTTTGTTCAGAATATTTGGTAAATGCAATCAATGTTTTGAAATTTTGAATATAATATTATTCATCACTGTTATATCAAAAAGTTCTGGAAAAGTTATAGGAATGCATGATCAATATTTTAAGAATATTATGAATTGATTAACATCAGTTCAAGTGTTGCCAACTCGATGAGATTCTTGGCTTTTTTCTCCAAATAAATATACTAGGTATAGTACTAATCAACATTTATTGTCAACAGAACTACTTTTTCTCGACATTCAAGTACTCTTGCGTCCATATTTGTACTGAAACTTCAATTGACCAATATTAGTCACGGTGGTTATGGAAGGTGTCCATTCTATGTAAAAGGAATTATTCATATTATCGCTTTCATCGACTGTCGACTCGCCTACATTGAAAAAGAAAATAAACGGATAATGGTATGAGTCGGTTCTGTCTCCCTTCTCTTCTTGACTTTCGTCGTATTCCACATATCCGTTTTGCTCGTCATGAACGAACTTCTTTGATATTCTAAGTTTTATCTAAAAGTAAACGACACGTCGGGAAAATGGGTGGTGTTTTTTTTTTTATAAATTACCTGTGGGGTATCGAAAATTTCCTTCAGATGTAAAATATTCATCACATTATACACCAGTACGAAACCTAATTGGGTCGGTTCATACATTCCCGGTATTCTATTCCTAAAGCATTGGTAGAAATTCTAAAACGACATTGTTCAGTTCTCAATGTTCTATTATTACAACAAAATATCAACAAAAGTATCAAGTTAATTCAAACAATGTTAAAGAGGCTGAAAAATCCGAACAAAAATCTAGGGATTGTTGGTGAACAGAGCAGTCCCAGTGCATATTAGTTGAAAGGTTCAACTTGTGTATTTTGCAATCTGAATGTTCTTTGGTACTTGATTTTTCTAGTAATAATAATGTAGTATACAGTGACCATGCTAGTTTAGGTTTTTTACAAGTATTTTTCTGTCACACCATGCAAGGTGATGATTACTAACCTCTGGTATTTGAAAACCAAGGGAATTCAGTATGCCATAATTGTCAAATTGCATTGTTTTGTTAATGCATTCAGTTACATATGATAACCAATCCATGAATCCCCAAGCATTTCCACTTCCTGTTGTTAAGTCATTGTTTAAAATCTGTATTTCAATTGGCAATATATTTGGTAGAATGCTATGACATTTCTTAAACAGTTCTCTTTTCTTAAGGGATTTGTCTCTCTGAGAATAAAACATAAAATAACTTCAGTGATGTTATTATTGATGAAGAGAAAATGTTAAAAACAATTCAGAACATTACATATCAACACACTCTGCAAGAAATCAGTTTTTTTATTGAAATTATAACAATTTAGTATTCAAAAGACACAATGAAAATCCAATGCATTGACTGATTAATTCTCTTCTTCTTTCAAGGTATACATGAAATGAAATCACCAAAACATTTTTAATTGTTTGTTTTGGAAAGTTTTAGCACAGTTTTAGTTCAATAGTACACACTATTAATCATTCCATTCATCACAATTTAATGTTAATAGATTTTAGTAAGGAGTTATACTTTGATACACTCAGCATATCTTACTCTCAATTTTTTTCTATTTCCCTTGTTTATTGAATAGATGGTGGGTCTGATTTGATTCAAAACATGTTTTCCTTCATCAGTTGATTGGTTTATGTTAGGAAATAATATTTCAGATCTATTAATTTTTGTTGATAGAATATCTGAATACAAATTGAATGTTTAGGGTATCAAAAACAAAATATAGTCTGATCTCACCTGATATTCCACATGTTGCCTCACATCCACGGAAATATGAAAAATCTTCATTATATTCATCTTCACTCATCAAAGCCCAAATACAAGCATAATAATGCTGACATTTATATTTAGTCTGACCTGATACCTCATTTGACTTACCAAATCCTTAAAAAAGACAACATAACATAAACTGAAAGTAAAAATTACAATTTTTGTCTCAGAATTGTCAAGAGCTTTTACCTAGAAAATGATCACAGCTACAGTAGAACTTTCCAAAGACTTCTCTACCTTTTTCTTTCACAAAAGTGAAATGCAAATAACCCAGAGGATGTTTGGAACTAACTTGACACTTTACTGCCATGACAGACTTTGAAACCCTTTGAACAACAGCTCCTTTATCAGATGTCAATAAGTACAATTCTTGTTTCATTTCTTCAGTGATGCTCATACTTTGCAAGATATCATATTTTAGCTCCATTAATTTTGCAATACTTTGACTTCTCAAGGCAGATTTTATGTGGTTGCAAAGAAGTTTTCCTTTACTTTGGTCTTCTTCATGGCATCTCAAAATCGAATTATGAAACAAATTTTGGCATGAACTAACAAAACACAAGGCCACTTCAGAGAGAATACTAAGATCATCTTCAGGATAAGAATGAAATACAGGAAGTTGAACAAATCCTCGATAATCGGGACCAATATCCAAAACTTTTACAGAAAATACTTGTTTTTCAGTACTAGTCAATAGTTTGACTGCTTCAATAAGGTCTCCATTAGACTTTTCCTGTGCATTCTTTAGGAGCACACTGCATTTTTTGTTCTTGCATACAATGCTTCGAGTACCATTATATATCCCACAATTGTAACATTTTTTGACACCCCTCTTAGTAGGTTTGCCCAAACCAGAGATTCTTTGAGTATACTTGTTTGTATCAATCGACATACTTAAAAAAGATCTTGTATGATTTGGGTTCCAAGATTTATCCATGGTTAAACCGCCCGACGTCTAGATATAATACTAAGGAAGTAGCACTCTCGATTAAGATGAATCTATATAAGGGTTAGCTAAAATTTTCCCAGGATATTTGAAATAAACTCGGACTTTAGACTGAAAATATAAATAGTGTCAAGGGAGTATCTCTTTCTACTTCATATTCAAAACACTTATTCATTCGATTAGAAATAGACCAACCTAATAGACATAACCTAAGCAGCGTAGGCTATCCGGCCAAACTTTTATAACGTACCCCAATTTATTGATACAGTACAGACAACTATTATTTCAAGTGTGGATAGAGATAAAGCAAACAGGAAAAAAAAATTAAACACTCTTTAATCAGTCATAATTTTTCCATCAATAGGTGTAACATTGCAAGACAATATTATTTTGCACTTTGAAGTTAAATACAACATTTTATTCAAATGTTATCACAAAAACACTTATACAGTCTTTAGAATATGTGCTATTTCTGCTACAGTTGATTCTTTAGTAATATAAACAGGTGCTGCCCTTTGCTCAATTATCACATCACTTTCTTCTAATTTAGCAGATTCTGAAGAAGCAGATTCTTCTTTAAGTGATTTGAAAGAGCCATGAATTTCTGAACAATCAGTGTTCTCCAAGATAAATTTGAGGTTGTCTTTGTTTATTCCACCCCCAGCCATGATGATTATTCTATTCTCTACTTGCTCCATCAATTTTTGTATTAGTTTGACACCCATCTGAGCAGTATTCTGTTTTCCACTAGTAAGAATCCTATGGAAACCTAAATCAATAATAACTTCCACTTCAATAGTGGGTTTTTTGCAAAAATCAAATGCTCTGTGGAATGTAACAGGAAGAGGATGGCAGGCTTTCATAATTTCTCGACAAATTTTCATATCCACATTCCCATTTTCAGCTAGAGCTCCAAAGACAAACCCGTCTGCACCATTCTTTCTAAGAATTTTGGCATCTTCTTGCATGATTTCAACTTCCACGGAATTATAAACGAAATTTCCGGGGCGGCATCGCAAAAGACAATACACCGGTATATTCCTAGAGTTCATATTTTGAATTTGAATGAGCAACCCGGGAGTAGGTGTGAGTCCGCCATCTATTAAAGATGAACACAACTCCAACCGATCTGCGCCACCGTTCAATGCAGCGACCGCCGATTCCACGCTGTCGACGCACACTTCCAAAACCTTTGACATTTTCATCTATCTAAAACAAAACATGACCCTGAACTAGAGCAATTCCAGCTAAAAAAAGGAATAATTCACCGAATTATCACACTTACCAGATCACAGACGTTGTATACTAACTAACCTAACACTACAATGGACAAAAATCAACTGTTGTCTGGTGGTTCGATCTAAATTTGTTGCACGGACATTCGAAACCCGCCACCAGTGAACTTAACTTCACCACCGGCATCCCCTCCACGACTGCGATTCACCTCTCGCATGGAATCGTGTGCCATGCGCTTCGTTCGGTTGGCCTTTTTTTCCGCCAAATATTTCTTCTTCAATTCGGCAAGTTCTTCTGTTACTCTCTGTAAATCTGATTTGTACTCGACAGATTTCAGTTCGGACATATTCAGCTCGGAAACAAGACACTGAAATATACGAGATGAACTATATTAATAATATTTTGTCATACACAAAGAAGGAATTGAGGGTTGCTTGTATTTTTGCACTCACCTTGAGTTTGTTCCCGCGCAGCCTGAGTGCTCTTTGGGTTTTCGAAAGCTCCTGTTGAATTCCGGGACCCGGTTGCTTAGCCAGCACCTTCCTGAGATTCAAGTACAGCCTCTCAGCTTGCTTCAACTGACGTTCTCGCTCTACCGCCTCCGAGCCCTGAGCCAACAGCCGCCTGTCGGTGAAGAGATGTCGACATTTATACGTGGTTAATAGGTAGGCAAATATTCCTATTTTTGTATCAATCGAGGTGTCAGGGATGTTACATAAGATAAACAAAGGTCGGACGATTGTGGTTGTGCATGTGCACTCGCGCAAGTGGCGTATCAAATGGGTTGAGAGTAGAATGTTGCAAAACATTATCCAAAGAAACGTCTCGTGATGAAATGTGGTTTGCAAACGATGATTCACTCTACTGTTGAAATAATTCTAAGAAAATAAAAACGATCTAACACGAATTCACTTTATGAAATTGTGGCAATAAATAATACCGAGATGTGTCAAATCAAATTATGGTGCTTTGAAAAATCGTGATTGTACAAAAAATCATTACCAATATAAGTAGCCAGTTCTGGATAGAATCATCCCAAAAATTATAAAAACAATCGAAACTTCAACCTTACTTTTCCCGCGCTGTCATTAATAGCGTTCTAGTTACGTTAATGTCACGAAACGTGAAACACCAAGGAATATTAGAGAGTTGAAGTTATCACAGTATTAGAGCAGTTCTAGAAACTTTAACGTAAGAAATATATGACGTTCATGATATACACCTAAAATGGTGTTGAAGAATCTCATCACGTTAACACAGAACTCGCCTAGACAGGAATGTTTAAATAAACTCAATATCTTACTGTCCATGCTGTTTTATGAAGTAATTCTGTATGTCGTATCCCATTCGCAAGTTATCTTCCTCATTTCGTGAGATTTCGGTTAGCGTACGTTCTGTATTTGAGCACTCGTTAAATAGTGTGCACCCGTAGACCCACAAAATACGAAAACGTGACAATTTGTGAAATGCGCAATGCGCATGCCCAGATGTCAGAATGAATCTCAACGTTACCGTTCGTGGAACCACTTCAACTCTCTATTTACAGTATCCAAGGTCATGAAAAGTTGATAAACAATGTCAAACGTTAGAAAAATCAAACACAATGAGATAAAAAATGCAAAATTTGACAAATCATCATATTATTATTTTATGAGCCACTGTAAAAGGTACGTGCATGGTTTATTTTTTCTCTATACATTTGTATTGACTGAAAGTAGTTCTCCTTCTAAACTATCATCGCTACAAAGGACAGCACATGGAAACAAAGGATAAGAGCTTAAGTAGGATTATCGATTACATACACGTACTTCCGTGTATGCTCGTTCATTTCCTATTTCGTTCAATTTTTTTTTTCTTATGACTCCATCTTTGCGAACTTCAATACAATTTTGTCTATTATATGACAATGTTCCAAAGATGGAATTATTTTAGGAAGCTCATTTCCGACTCACTTCTGTAGTATCTGAATCTTCTGGAGTAAATCCAGCACCTCTGGATCAGAACCCTCCAATTTCCTCCAGCGATGTATGTTCAGAGGGTTCTGCACTTCTTGTTCGAGAGCTTTGCATTTCAATCTGCTCTTCGTTAGGTCTCGCTCCAAATGGAAAATTTCTTGACGTAGGTCCACCATATTTGCCATCGACTTCGACATAAGGTTCTTTTCTTGTCTCAGTCTCCTCACCTCCAATTTCAGGAGCTTGATATCGACGAGTCTTTGGTCGTAATGAGTTTCACCTATCCAAAGATGATACGTAGATATAATCTAGTTATTTCAACAACAGATAGTATTGTGACAGCTTGCCAGAATGTGCGGTGTGATTGCTTGTATTTTTTTCAACGATACCCCGAAACAGACAGTTAGGGTAAATTTATCATCCAAATTGTTTCAGAAGATGTGTTCGACTCATAAAATACATATACAGGGTGTCAAGGAAAAAAGTACCACGCATACTGCCACGCGACAGAAAATATGAAAAAAAGGTCATATGAATGAATATATGCCCGAAACTGCTTCCTTCAAGAAATACAGGGTGTTGAAGTTTATTTTTTATTTGTTTGTTTTTGGACAAAGAAGTGAGAATCGAACAAAATGTGGTATGCTGGGGTTTTGTATGATACAGAAACCAAATATCCTATTAGTTTTAAGATTAATAGAGGGCGCCACATACAGGATTCCTTCAATTGTGAATCAACCCTAACTTTTTTACCTTACACTGTATGCCATTCTCTATAATTTATTTCCACAAAAAGCTAAACTTTGTTGAAGTCTCTATGACCAACGGTTTCCGGTAAAAACGCATCGAAAAGTTATGATGCACGCAAATTGTCCAGAAGCGCCAAGTAACCCCACTTACAATAACAAGGACACCCTGTATTTCTTAAAGGAAGCAGTTTCGGACATATATTCATAGGACTTTTTTTATATTTTATGGCCCTATATTGCGTGTACTATGCATGGTACTTTTTTCCTTGACACCCTGTATATAAGCCAAAATTGGATAACTATTGATCTTGATATGTTTTGTGAAAATAATTTCGAGAAGTAACATTTCGAGAAGATGTAGATATTTACCCCTAGATAACGTCGCTTGCAAAATGACAATTTTCTCGTTCAACAACGCAATTTCATCGTTTCTTCTGACCAACTGAGAGCCTAACACGTCGCGTTCATTCATCAGCTGTCCGATATTTTTGGCCTGATCCCTAATGATCCTGGTATTATCCTGAATTAAAAAATATCAATGAAAACCAGAACGGAGCTGAGAAACTCCGATTCCAAATACCATGATTGTTTTATGAAGTCTCTTTTCCTCGTCCCTTAGTCCCTTCACTTCTTCCTTCAACGTACGAATCTGGTCAAGCCCGGCCATGACCTCGATCCTGCAAAAAAAATCGATAAACAATATCGTGGTGGTCTGGATGACATCGAAACTACTTCAAGTTTTCTTTTTCCTTCGTGATCTTCCTCATAACGTTCTCGTCTTTGATCAGCAGCTTCTCCTTCATAGCGATGTCCTCTTTGAGTTGTTCGATTTGATGGAAAAGAATCTTCAGTTTCTTCTTCAGTTCGCCGCACTCGGCGCTCGATTCCTGCAGGGATTTCTGCAGGGAGTTCCTGTCGGACCGGATGGCCTCGTACAAATTCTGCTGTTGTCGAAGTCTGTTTTCCTGTTCCGCTGCGTTTTTCTTCAAGTCGAATATATGATCCTTTTTCAATCTGATGTCCTCCATGTTCTCCTCGATGGTTTGGGTCAGCTCCAGCTGCTCCTCGGCCAGTTTATCTCTTTCCCTCTCCAACTGGCTCAGCTTCTTCTTTTGTTTCCCGCTCTCTATGAAGAACGAGTCCAATTCCAATTCCAGCTTCTTCTTGGACTGTTCTTGGATGTGTATCAGCTTGGATTGTTCTTTCTGTACCACTTGCTGCCTCAGCATGTTCTTGTTGAGAATGTCCTTTTCTTTGACGAGCACTTCCATGTTTCTCTTGTCTTCGTCGGCGTACTTTTTGTAGTCCTCTATTTCTTTATCGAATACAGCTATCCGTTGCCTCAAGTTGTTGCGATCGTTGGTGATTTCGTCTCTTTCGCCTGTTATGACTAGGATTTTTTTCTCGAGAGTCTCTCTGATTTTCATCACCTTGGAGAGTTCGTTTTTTTGGCGAGTTATCTCTTCTGACAGAGCCTACCAATGGAGTTGAAATGCGTTAAAATGTTTCCGACATTGTTTTATGTAGGTACTATAATGAATCATTATGTCTTCTCTGTCACTTATCTTCCAATATAGGGTGTCCCAGAAGTCACGTCAAGCTGGAATCGAGCAATAGGTCAAGTTATGATAGTTATCAGAAAAATATTTTGATATTTTCTGGGACACCCTTCGTATAATGACTACCAACTTCATCTTGTTATTTGATTTAAGGAGATATAGCTAGAATAAAAAAAATGTTTGGTCAAAGTCGGTGACCAACATTACTCGAAAACGGCTTTACCGATTAGTCACAGTCGATTTTAATTCGAGCCTCTTAAATACATTTTTTAATTCATAAACAATTCAAGGCAGAAAATTTGGTCAAAAATCGATTCATTTTGAGAAACCACCATTTTGCTCATTCCTTCAATTACTTACTAGATTTAACATTACTTTAACGAAATCAGTTTGTTTTTTTAATTTTGGATGATCCAGTTCAGAGATATACCGAGTGGTCACCGCAAAATGTCTTTTTCGGGAGGAGCCCACAGAGCTCAGCTGTAGCTCCTTCCCAAATTAATATTTTTAGTAATACTAATAAAGTCTTAAAATACTGTTCGGGGAAGTTTTTTCTCTGCAAAACAAAGTTATTTCATAATTTTATGCAAAATGAGATATTTGAACGGTATTTATTATTACCAAAAACCCAACCTGAAATAACAAAAAAATGACATGTTATTATTCACTGAGTCAATAATTACTTTTATGAATAATTCATGATTATGGCTTGCTTTCCGTCATTATCATTGTGATATTAAATGTCAATAAATTTCATCACAGTATAAAGGGCTTAAAGCTTACATAAATGTTGATACTGCACCGAGTCCAGCAGAAGGTTCGTTAGGCTGGCAAAAATAACAATTCACCCTGTATTCAACAGTGTAGTGACAATAAAAAAAAAGCAGGGACCATAGGATAAAGAGAGATGGAAAATGCAACGGCCAGAAAAGTGCTCGATAGCGCTAAGTTCATCTTTTGACAGAAGTTAGTTGAAGAGAAGACAGCGTCATATAAACATCGTCATTTCTAAATAATTGTTCAAGTATTATGAATATAAATCATTTATCTGTTGGAATTTTTGATCGTTATTCACCCGAGCCTATAAAAAAAGTTAAAATATCTTCGTATTATGCGAAAACTAATACAGTTTAATGAGTTCAAAAAGTCCATGTCTGCCCACATGGTCTCATCTCACCTTACTATCCCGAACTTTCTCTTCTAAACCCTTTTTAGACTTGTCCACTTCATAGAGGGCGTTGTTGTAATCATCTTGTAGTTTCGATAACTTGTTCAATGTGACGTCTAGTTCTTTGGAAATCTTGTCGTGGTTCAATTTCACCTCCTTGTTATCCATTTCAAGCCTGCTTATGTTTTTTTGTTGTTGCGTGATGACACTTTGCAATTCGTTTTTAATAACGTCTTTCTCATCGCATTTATACTTCAGTTCTATTATATCGTTTTCCAGTTTATCTCTCGCCTTCTTGTAACGGTTGATTTCGGCTGATTGATCCTACCTCAAGGATAAACTATGAAGATACTGAAACTATTTATTTCGGTCGATTTGAAACTCACCTCTAACTGCCCAACTATTTCGTTGATCTTCAAATCTGCTTCGGAACTTTTTCTTTCGAGTTCCTCCTGGTACCCCAAGGCGTTTTGCAATTTGGTGTTCAATTGTATCACTTCGTTCATAAGCCGGTCTCTTTCTCTTTCTAAACCATCTTTGTGCTTGCTCAGTTCACCAACGCTACAATTTGAAAAATTATATACAAATTATCCGTTTTTCAACTGCCATTATGGAGATCTCGCTCATCTTGAAAGATACGTAGTATTTATAACTGGGGTAAAGTTGCACATTTTTCTGATGAATAATCAACGTAAAGAACTTAAGAATATCTTCGATAGTTTTGAAGACATCGCAAAAAAATATCATGAATGATGAACTAATCGTATTTGACCTTTCTAATCAAAATTCTATTCAGGCTTTTTTTATGGGCGTCTTGAATATGTTATTGCCTTTCTAGTTTTTTTCAAAATGACGGAGAAATACTCGTCAACTTTGGATTTTCTTTCGAATGTTATTTTGAATTTTCAGACAACGTTTTTCATTCACTTCACAACGATGTATCACACACGGTGGTTCGAAATCACGGTTTTCAAAATTATATACCTAGCTAACTATTGAACTTCTAATTGGCTGATACATACTTGTGAATATTAAGGCATTATAATTATGGCAAAACTTCACAGTGACTTCATATGATACCAAAGTTTTTTGGAAAGTAATCTCTGATCCGCTAATGAAGTTTGTTCATTCTAGTTCATTCAACTAATTCATAAGAGGTTTATGGAGCTCAATGTGATCTATTTCCGTAAAATATTTTTAATACGTTGTTACTTCCGGTTAAACCGGAAGTGCGATATCAACTTTGGTTTTTTTAAATGAAACACCCTGTTTATTTTCACATTTCCGAATTCTACACGAAAATCTGAATCGGTTGCATTTTGAATCGCTCCTGTATCGTTATTTGTATTTGAGTTATTCCATTTTTTCGAAAAATTTCAAACGATGGACTGACTCACTATAAAGCGTGTATTATCTCCAACTATAACGATAGAAAGTGCAATCTCTATATACACATTAACGAAAGAGTATCTTTTCAGGTATCCTTGACAGTTTTACGAAATATTCAACAGGGTGTTTGATATTTCAGTTTACTTTTTAGAAATTTCGAATCCCCACAACTTTCTTATTTCAAATGGAATGACGATGAAATTTTTTTACTATCCGACGCAAAATTTAATTTCTTATCGATTTGTATGAGCATACTTACTATATTGCTCAAATGGATATTTACACAAGTGTGCTTTGGACGATTCTAAATTACATGAATAAAAAAAAATTATCTCACTTCCTGTTGAAGAATAGAGAAACAGCAACACCGCACTTTCTGGGAAGCTGTCATAATATCTTGTCTAAATAGACTACTTCACTAAATTATTGATCGCACTGTATTCGACATTTTTCAAATTATTCAAGAATGGAACAATTGGAGGAGGAAAGGTCTGGAATATTAGAGAAATAATTATGCCAATTCCATTCTTCCATTCCTGTTAATGAGTCCAATATAAGATAGCATTATGTTAACCTCGATTATAAATCGATGAACCCAGTGTCGTGGAAATAAATCAGTTCAGCTCGAATTCTAAACGATATTCAGTTGAACCCACGATTAAGGTTATACTGTATTGACTCACTCATCATCAGATTGATTCATTCGATTTTTGAAATCAATTTCTGCGTTCAGATTCTCCACTTGTCTCCTTAGATTGTCAATTATTTCCTGAGCCAACTGTTCCCTCGCATGAGCTGCGTCTGCCAACTTCCAGGCATGATTAATTTGATTTTTGAGTTCTTCGATTGTTTCCGCGTCATTTTCGGTAAGTTTTAAAGAAAGTACTATCTTGTTGTTCTTTTCGTCAATCTCTTTCGATAAACATTTTGTAGTTTCTTCCAGATCTTTTTGTCTCGTGTATGTTTGATAGAAAGCTTCGAATAACTTGTTGTATTCGTCAGCGAATTGGGCGGCTTCAGTGTTTTGTTCCATTTCTCCCAATGTCTGGAATTCATTAATTTTCAAAGTATGAGGCAAGGAGAAATAATTATTCCAAAGTGTGTCGTGAATCATGGAACCCCTCAAAAACTTAAGGTACCTTTTTATTCTGTTAAGCAATTCAAAATTTTGCAATCATCAACTGAGATAATAAATTCAGAAAATGTAACATTTCGAAAATTGTAGAGTGTCACGAAACGTTTGAAATATATTTTTCAATTCATTCCTCAAATCGGTGACCATTCAATCGATCTTATTGCTATCAAATTAACCTATCTTTTTCTTACGTAATACTGAGTCATTTTCAAACAATATGTCTAAGAATACGAGATGAAATAATGAATCAGCGCCAAATAGTACCAAAAAGTATTCGATTTATTTACATGAATCAGCTGTTCGGCTCAATTTGACCGACCCTGTATATATAAGCTGCAATATTCATTGAATATAGTAATTCAAAATTATTATGTGGATTTCCTGTCCACTTCACCAATGAAGAAACACAATCGTTTCTCTTCAGGATAATAAAAATTTGATCTTACATTCCAAACTAGTAAAGTAGCAGATATTTTTCATTGCTCATTATTGAAAAGAAGGGCTCCTACCTTATTGAAGGTTCTCTCCATGATAGGAAAAAAATGATCCGGATTATCTGGATCGAGATCATCTTCTTTGACTTCGTCACCTTCATCATTTCCTTCACTGAAGTCACTCTCGTCCATTTTCAAAATTTAGAATGAAGTGAATAAAAATAACTTCAAAATATGTGACAGTATGTCACAACTTTTGAGTGAAGATAAACTCGATCTCCATGGTTTCATTATTGCTGTAAATAACTTTATTTGCTGGATATAGCTCAAGTGTATGAAGTATTGATCAAACAAAATATGTATTTTAGGTGACTAGAAGATACTCGTATAGTATATGCGTTCAATTGGATGAGAGAAAAACAAATTAAATAATCTACCGGGTGATTCTTCAAGGTGGCTCGCCCCTTTAACTTTTTTATTATTGGAGATAGAAGAACAATATTCGGGGGTTGTGTATTATATGTCAATTCGCATTATTTGACGTATTCACTTGCTTTGCAGTACTTCCGGTTTGACCGGAAATGACCCCAACTTTCGATTTTCAAATGGAACACCCTATATATTTTTACCCCCGAATTTTGTTCTTCAATCTCCAATAATAAAAAAGTTATAGGGACGAGCCACCTTGAAGAATCACCCGGTATACCATAATTTTCTCAAAAGCTATAAGATTCAATGAATGTTAAAAAAACATACCAATGAAGAATATACCTTGTGACGATTGAATGAAAAAATGATAACATTGTAATGTGGTTGAAAAGGAACGAAATAAACATCAAATTTGATCAAAAATAATATTTATTATTGGACACGTTCATCCCATAAACCATAGTAAATAAATATACAAGTTTATCACAAAAGATTTCAGTACATTAATTAAAATATTGGAGGGTTATTATTTATATAATATAACTTTAAATACAGTCCCGTTCAGAGAACTCTGCATCAGGTGACGGAAAAAGTATTAGTTCAGTAAATGTCTCACATTCCAATTCGAAGCATTGAGATATAATGAACCCTTCAATTTTCTTTGAATGATATAAGGCAAAACTTGCATATTCCCATTAATGCTTTTAAAATTCGATTATGCTAGTACAGTGATGATATACAACATATGTAAGCAAACATTGATTGCATATACACCTAATTTTATTGCCATATAAATCCATGAAACTTGTTCACCTAGACCCAGTTTGCTAGTTCTCAAGACACTTTATTTAAACAGAAATAAACGGCCTGAAGAATAAAAGTTCCATGAATTTATACCATTGAACTCTTGAAAATTGGTGATAATTCCAAACATTTAAGAAACGAATCCAAAGTGAAAAATCGAAACAAACATCGAAATAAAATAAAAAAAAAAACAACACATCATCTGTGAAGGATGAATTCATATTGCAACACTTGAAGGATGTCAAATTATGAATAAATTTTCAAAATATTCGTACATTCATTATTTCATAGTTCAAAATAGAAATTGCCTTGGATCCAAACGTTTTTATTTGGTGTACTTGAAAATTTAGAATCAAAAAACTTGTTTTACTTTGAATTATAACCGTTTGTATTTCAAAGATAACAAATTATGGAATAATGTTAGTCATTTGTTTTCAGTCATTGATGATGAAATTTTTATATCTTAATTGTAGTTGATTCTGTTACTCATCAGGAAAAATTCAAATCATTTTGAGTGAACGTTGTTCAACCTGACTTCGAGATTACACTGTCAATTTATTAGCAAATTCCGTTATGTGTGTCTTGTCATAATTTAAAACTGGTTATATCCATGTCAGAAGAACAGAAATTAAATAATTTTGAAGAATTATAGGTCGCCGTAGTAGTATCATTTAGAATCCATGAAAATAAAACGAAAGAAAACTATTTTTCAAATGGTGTTTCATTGATGGCATTAGATGTGGAAAGAATTTATAACCGTTTGTGTTTTTGCACATACCCACAATGTTGAATACCTTTTTAGGGCATCAAAGCAGTCTAAAAAATATGTCAGGTGCTGAAAATTAAACTTGAGACAAATCAACTGAAGTGTTCTCTCAGTGGTCACACGAAAAAATTTTAGTACGAACTCTTCAAGAATATACAATACATACAGAAAATTAAAATACATTACTAAACTCAAGGAATCAGGAGTAGAACACAAATTAGTTGAACATTAAATGAAAATATTGAACAATTCGTTGCATGGACTTAGCTTGGATAGTCAAAGACGAAATTTTATTTATAGGAACATTGCAGTCTTGGTAGCATTCACATTAAGCGGAATATCAAGAAAAAATTGACCAGTCCAGCCAAGAAAAATGCATATTTCCCAACTTTATAAAACTTTGCAATGAGCGATTTGATTGGCTGCCTCGAGTAGCTCTCTAGAAAAGTAGAAGGATAAATTATAACACGCGATACCATCTTATATTATCAACAAAGGATGTTAAATAATTAAACGGATTTAATAATTTCAGTAGGAGATTTAATATCGGTTTGATTCGACTTCCAGAGATCTGTTGTCTAGTTTTCTCAAAAACATTCACCTTGTAGAAAAATAAACATTTCCGTCATTAAGAAGAAGCTCCCTCTTCATAAGCTGTAGAAAAATAACAGCTGCCTAACTCCATAACTCCAATAGAAGCAACCAATCAAAAGTGCACCTCACAAAGTATCCGGTATAAGTACATCTCACATGGTAAAAGGCGTCAAATTGTATATGAAACACTTATTGCACACCCTGACAGGCTTCGCGTGACCGAATTTGGGCAACGGTACGCTATTGGCCGAACACCGAGCGCAGAAAACCTTACCGCAGTTGCGACAGTGATGGCGGCGTTTGACCACCGTGAAGTTGGCTCCGCAGCTCATGCACTTCGGTGCCTCCACGTCAGGTATCCAAATGGGCGGTCTGGAGTAGTCGGGCGCCTCGCAGGTGTCAGCGGCGGCTTGCTGAGCGTCTGACTGCAGGTTGGCGATATCCTCGCGCAAGGAGGCATACCTTGATGAGATTTAGGGTTAATAATTATTGGTAAATACGGATTTCGAAACGATTAACTGATGAACTAGATTGTACGAATTGAAGTTTGATTTCAAGTGATGAATACTTGATGATTATGTGTTTAAGTAAGGGGGCGTCCATAAATTACGTGAGGTGTTCAAGGAGAGGAGGGGGTCAAGCTTAATCTTCTTAAATCTTTTTAAAGTTTCAACAAATATCACGTAATTTTTTTTTCTAGTAGAAAACGATGTAAAACTGCGTGAAAGTAAAGATAAATTGAAGTGAAAAATGTTGCTAGAGTGAGAATATGGCGAAATTTCACACAATAGTGTTTGTCGTGTTTGATTTTATCGTAGTAATTCTGAACTACGGCAATACTCTCGAATCTTTAATACTAGTCATTACTAGTCAAATAAAAGTAATGGAACAAATTATGTTGCTGTTTTCATTTTTTTTATAATCCAACGCAATAACAGCCAGAACACAAAATGTATGACATAACTATCAACCCCAAATAAATATATCATAACTGAAACATCCAACTCGTACCTGTTGAGGTCCGAAGAGAGGCTTCCAAGACTATGTTCATCCTCCTGCAGCTGCCTTGGATGATTCGAATACTCAGAGGGACACTCCCTGTTGCTCAAATGAAAGTAAACGTTGGTGTCGAAGAGCGCCTCTTGCGCCAAAATGTTCGGATCCACAGAAAATTCGTCGGTCTCGACAACGTCCTCTTCGGCCGGATGGAACTCCAGGGAGGCGGTTAGGCTGGCCGTTTCCGGCGTCTTGACGGCCGTTGCGGATGGGTCCGACACGTTGATAAGGAACACCGACTTGAGGATGTTGCGCAGATCGCACGCGAAGTTCGTCTGCAATTGGTCGGCCACGCCGGCTATGCAGACGAATAGGCGGTGCAGAAGGTCTTCGCTCGACCTGAGGAGGTTGTTCATGATTGATTATACCAGGTGATTGAGCTAGAAATTCGTTCAGTTGGAGGATTGAAGGGGTGGATTTGTGTGTGTGTGTGTGTGTGTGTGTGTGTGTATGTATTTGACACTGAAAAGTTACAAACAGTTGTTTAATGAAAGTTTCATTCACAGATTAGATCTTGTTGGATCCTTCAGATTTTCTATGAACTCTTTCACAATGTTACGATAGTCACATGCAAATACAGACACAATTTTTCAATATTATTGTAAAAAAAATGTCTAAAAACCTTCAAAACATGGAGAGTGAAGATATTGATTGCCTTTTTTTACAGCACCTCAAGAATTACCTCAGATTCATTTGTATACAATGGAATAATTCCTTAACCCATCAACTCCCAATGGTGTTATTTTTTTTTTCAGAAAATATAATCTTGATAACGCGAAAATCAGTTGATATTCACTAACAGTGTTCTCATACTCTTGAATGAAAATATACAGGGTGTTCCTTAAAGACATGCTAATATTTGAAGGAGTTATTCTTTGACATGCGAGAAAGTTTTCCTTCAAAGGCAATCGAATCATTATTACGCCGTTGTTTACCACTCAATTATTTTCATTCGCCCACGGTCTCCAAAACGCCATATTTCGATTTATTTAATAACATTTCTAAATTCAACACACCACACTACACCACTGATATCCAGACTGAACTTCGCGAGGGCTGTCTGTTAAGTAAAAAAGATGATTTATAGCTTCCGAGTGTCCATAACCCTTCGACCAATCAAGTGCCAATGCTTGCCTGATTCACTGTTTCCATTGGTCGAAAGGGATGTTGACACATATAACTCGAGTCCACGTTGACCCTGGCGGCTTCTTTGACTTCGTACGAGTACTAATCATTATTTTTGTTTCTTAATTTTGGCGTGAGTGCCATGCCATGATTACTCCTCGCATAACTGTGTTCTGCAAATGATATTGGAAAGACTATACTGCGATATAAAATATGATGATTGAGATTTTTTTTTGATTCTTATTCATTTTGGAATAAACTTGATCTCTTGATTTGCTTTCAGTCGATGCACAAACATTTTCACGCCGCATCAGATGTTTGAGGAATAGAATCTGAAGTATTTTTTGACGAAAACCATGCATGGGACAAAGAAAATCCATGAGTTTGCTGAATAATGAATGAGGATCTCAAATGTATTTTTTTTTGGAAGCAGTGGCGTAGTATTTTTTCTCCAAAAATATTCTTTTTTATCTGTGTACTTCTATTTCTGCTATACCTGGGATTAAATGGATTAATTCAACAAAAAACCACAATTGTTGATACCCGACTAATCAACCATCAAAGAAACTCACATATATTTGGCTCTGGCATCGTTGCGATTGGCCACTTCAGCAGCACTCATCGCCATAGCGATCTCCTCGTCATCCGCGCAGTTGCTATGAAAAGAAGACGTTTCCGAACTGCTCGAACTCGCCGAGTAATCCTCCGTCTTACTTCTACCATACGGAAACGAGCTCTCCGCCAACGAGCGCGTCTGCGCCAGCCTCCTCAAAGCCACTTCCGAATGGGGTTGTTTCTTCGAGACGCATCCGCACGGGGGCGTGTTGGACTCCAAACTCGGCGAGCGGTCCAGACTAGTCGTCTCCGTGCATATCCCGGAGTCGTCCGGCGAGCAGGGCTTCGTCTGCGACGCGACTTTGTCGATGGCGAGGAAGGAGGAAAGCGTCGCAGCAGCCACCGAAATCACCTCCATGGAGTCGCCGTCAGGCGGCGAACCGTGCCGACTGGCATTCGTGTTGGCTGTTATGATGGTGTGGTGGAGGACGCTGGACGGTATCAGGGATCCAGACGTGGACGGCGTGTCCAAGAACAGAAACTCCTGCACGGTTTCCTTCTTTGGCTCGCGCGCGACCACTTTAGGCACTACTATATCCGATAACGCGTTTTGACATGAAGGAAAGTCCCTGTAAAACTGGTTGATAAACTCGTCGGAGTCCACTTTCATGCCAACTTCGCTGACCGATTTCAAATCACTAATTTGTTCGTTATCACACAACAACTTCTCCAACGTGTACAACTCCCTCTTATTCAACGTCCACAACAACTCTCTGATCTTGTGCAGCAACGTCCTGAACGGTCTGAACATTTCACTCATCTCTTCGTAGGGTTTGTCGATGTGTAGCGGCCCATCGGGGAAGGCTAGAAGCCCGCTGACGATGGCGAGTCTGGGAATAGTGAACATCAGGGCCGGATCGCAGTCGTCCACCATTTCTTGGGTGAGCAATTTCATCTTCAGGGCCCTCTGCAGGGTTTCCGAGAAGAGGACGCCGATGAGCTCCTGCAGTTCGTACTCTTGGGTCGTCTTCACCGGGACCATGGCGCTCACGTAGGCCAGCTCGAATTCGGCGAAGAGTCTGTCGAAGATTTTGAGGCTCTCGAGAAGCATTTCGGTGACTAGTTCGTTCGAATCGAGTTTTATTGGGCCGTTAGGGGTGTTGTGTCTGAGACAAGCATCTCTGAGTAGGTTTCGCACGTTTTCCAAGCTTTTGGTTACTGCTTTCGCTAGAGGACGCATAGCTGTGCTTTCCGATTCCCGGTTCATTATAGAAGAACCAGCTGCGAGGCACTAAAAAATTTATTTTCATCAATTCAAATAGGATAATACCGAAATGTGGTAAGGCCACAGGAATTAATTTTTATATTTTCACTAGAATCATGAATCATTGAAGTAAGCCTACATTTGTTATTCCAACTCACTGAAACTTTATTACTAGAGAGAAATTGTAAGGTTTCAACTCCACAATCTCATAAATTTCTCTAAATATTGTTTCACATTAGGATACTACTTTTGATGTCGATGATTCCACCGTAGAGGGCGCTACAGGATGTAATATTATGAATGTTCAAATAAATTTTTGACACAAAAATTCAATTAGTGATCAGTAAAGGGATTGTTCAAATATAAGTTGTTCTTTATGTACCTTCATAATATATTCAGAAATGAAATTATTTTTCTGTTCATATCACATAATGTAAGGCATATACAGGGTGATTCACCAAACTAATTCATTAAAGGTTTGTGGAGAACTAACAGAGATATCAACTTGGAAAATTTTAGTGGCAGTTACAGCTCAATGTGATATATGAATATATTCAATAGGCTAGTACTTCCGGTTTAACCGGAAGTGATATCAACTTTGTTTTTTCAAATGAAACACCCTATTTATTTTCACATTTTCGAATTCTACGCGAAATCCTGAACCGGTTGCATTTTGAATCGCTCTTTCTTTATTTGTTTTTGAGATTTTTTCGAAAAATTTTGACATAGACTAACTAAAATATCTGTATTATCATGACAGAGAGTTCAATTTCTGTATACACATTGATGAAAGAGTATCCTATCAGGTATCCTTAACAGTTTTACAAAATATTCAACAGGGTGTTTGATATTTCGGTATTACTTTATGGAAATCTCAAATCCCAATAACTTCCTCATTTCAAATGGAATCACTATGAAATTTTTACATTATCCGGTGCAAAGTTCCATTTCCTATCGATTTGTATGAGCATAACATATTGCTAAAATGGATATTCACAGAGATATTTTCACAAGTGTGCTTTGGATGTTTCTAAATTTTATATTTGTCAAACAATATGAATATATAAATCTCTAATGAATTAGTTTGATGAATCATCCTGTATTTACTCCTTAGGTTAATGCGAACACTGTATATATACCTACTTCACATAAATATCCAAAAACAATAACTAAATATATATTTGAACAAGTATTACTGGAAAAATAAATGTATCAAGATGCACAAGCATGTTGTTTGTAATAATCGTTTATGGAAGTTCACAATTTCACCACCAGAATTATTAATTGTCAATATTTGCTATTCCTCTGATTTCTAAGTATATATATCATTAGGATACAGATTTTTCACAAGAAATGTTGGAATTTGCACTTGATATTGAGAAACTTTTAGAAAATTCATCAACAGAATGGAGAATCTATCTAATTTTGATAATTTTTCTTGTACCTAGGTATTTTGGTGAAAGAAACATGAATTTGGCAATATTCTCATGGGAAAATAAATATTTTTCAAGATATTTCACTTCATAGTTGACATTTCACCTTATTTTCTGTATAGTTATTCTTTTGTCAACTGAAATTTACAACTACATCTCTTTTATAACTAACTAACCTCTGCTCCAAACCATAATTGCCCAGCCAAATTATCCTGCAATACATCTTCAGGAAACTTGACTCTGAAATCTCTGTCAGCTCTCTCGTCAGTAATCAACACATCCATTATGGCATTCGTGATAGTCAAAACTTTATCCTGAGCTTGGCGTAATTGGTTGACTAGAGAAGTGCATCGCTCAGGATCTTTTCTTCCATCAAAGCTGTCTAATTCATTGGCCACTACATTGAGATCTTCATCAGCATAAAAAAATTGAGCCAACAGAGACTTGTCATCTCTCTGAAATAACAAAGAATTTTGTGAATATCAACAATGTTATCTTTCTGATTCCTGATAATTGGAAATGACACCTCACATACAAACTTGAAGAAATATATAGAATAACGAAATTATATATGAATTTCACAATTCAAGGCCATTGCAGATTTCCTTTTTCAATTTCTCCTCTTATACACATCTGATTTTCAAATCTATACTCTCCACATCCCAAAAGGATTAGGGAAGACTTTATATTTATGATTGAAATTTTGTGTATGATTTGACTAAGTGTGAGCAATGGAAAAAGTGTCATTATAACAGTCAGTAAATATTGAAACATATAGTCAACACATTAATCTACATATACATATTTGGTCAAATATGTAATTTTAGATTTAAAAAAAATCACAACATACCTTGGGTTTATACAACCACTTTCGGATTGATTCCATACTGACATATTTATTGTATGTTCCAGTTTTTAAATATTTGATCCTACCATATTGTCCTTGCTCGTTTAAAAAACTATAACTTTTGTATGACGAAAAGAAACCATGTTAGGGTATTCTAAAACATTTGAAGATGTCCCAAATTCCTTATTCAATAGTGTCACAAGTTCTGTATCTAGATGAAAGTTCTGCTACTCTCGTGTATCGTATTGTTATTGTCAATTAATGATAATTCATTGTTATGTTTTGTAATAACTACTAATCAAATCACCTTTGATTTGACAACGACAATTTTGACAGTTGGCATCAAACGAGTATTTCTGCGTGCGCAAATACGTATAAAGTACCGGGCGCTATACATTGAATAAATAATAATTTTAGATCAACAAAATAGTTCTTGACACGATCGTATACATAGGTCTTGCAACTCGTGTGGTGGGGGTGACCCAAACATTGAGGAAATTTTTGTCGTTCTGATGTTTTGCCTTCTACAGCGCTGTCCTCTATTGTCACTTTGTCAGCCAATCACAAATCAGATCCGATCAGCTTTTTGAAAGTAGGAATGATTTTTATTTATTCGAGAGAATTTTGCAAGATATAATATTTTTGTCATTGATTTTATTCACCATTCAAGTCCTAACCGTTTGTTTTGTTGTCAAAGATTAATCACGTGATTATACCCCTATGTCCTCCTAGCGGATAATTATGGAAACTTTTTCTTCAAAACTGGTGCCTCCCCCCACCACTCAAAAATGCCGTAGATTCCAGTGGTGATTTGTATAGTTATTTCGATTTTAAATCCAATTATGAAATGTCTGACGGGAATATAAATAAAAACGTCATCAATATCAAAGTTTCACTCCTACAAAGCAGAATTCTGTAGTAGATACATTACCAATACAATCTGTAGCGCTGCACACAGAAGTCTGTTTTTACAAGGTGCTACTTTTAGACATCATCGCCAGAGAACGCTACTACTATTTATTCAGATTCAAGTTTCATGTATCCCAATTCATCCAGAATTAACTGATCTCATTTCTCGTGTTTGTAATACCAACTCTTAGTGCACAATGCACCCATGCACACATATAATGTAGTTCCACACAAATATGATAATTTATTTATGTTTATTATATTTCTGTGTGCCGTTCTCACTCCTATGTATTGTTTCATATACTGATCCTGGAAGTAGCGAGATATCAGATAGGGATTCTCAAAAATTATCATTATCGATAATAGGTTGAAATAATTCTTGTGACACATCAAATTTGAATCTGTTGAAATTTGAGGAATAAAATTAATTATATAGGGAATATCAGATGAAAATACCTGTCCATAATTCAGGTTATGTTTCTAATATTTTCAGGAAAGCAAATCATTGCTTTTATTTGCTGTTTTCATTCGTTTCCACTGCAAGAATTTACATAAACGTGTGAGAATTTATTTGTGCATTCTTTGGTTTCCATGGAGTATCTTTTTGGTACTTAGCAAGATTGATACGATGAATCAATGAGAGATTCGGATTTCCATTAATTTGATTAAATCCATCCGTAAATGAGTCAGCTGAATAGAAGGAATCATCTTGAAATTAAATGAATGTACCGGAATATCTGTGCTCGTAAATAAGAACGATAGAATAACTACCTCTTTACATTAGTAGACGCCCGTTTCGAGAGACTATCAACAGAATTGAAGGCATTTACAAGCTATTTTAAAGGTATTTCGACTTTTTCGGTTCCTATCTCAACTTATATTGATTACAGCACAACAGACTCAGATTGTCCCTGTATTTTTTTGTGTTTTCGACATGGCGACAGATATTTGTCACGCGATAAAACGCAGACGGAGAAATTGGTCTGCCGAAGGAAAAGTATAAAAAAGGACATAATTATTGTTCTTGGATTATATTAATTGGGCTGTTTGGAGACGACGATGGCGGCACCACGAGGATATCTTTAATTATTTCAAACCAATGACAAATTAGGAAAAAATAAGCCCTTCAGCCACAACAAAATTTATCACGGAAGAATGTGAAACTATCTTTATAGTATAACAGAGCTATACTTATCAGGAAATACAATCGATCAATTATATTATAGAAAAAGATGAAAACGAGTTTAGATCATTAGCTACTTACATTACGTGAAGAACCTAACAAAGAAAACAAAATTGGATAATAGTTGAAGTCGTTGCATGTTTTTCTTATCGAAACTCATAAGCCAGACTTAACTAGAATAGGTATAGTATAGTGAGCATTTTGGAATGAAGTATGCTTATTTAATATCCTGAATCACTACAATTCGTATTTACAGGCATAAAATAATTCGTGGACACATAGGAAGGCATTATTTTTGTGACGTATAACATTAATAATAATAATAATAATGATTATTATTCGCAGATTGAACAGAAAAATAACAAATTAATCAGTAATGAACATTTCAAAATATATAAATTATACTGCAAAACAGGAATGACAGGCAGTAAAACTGGTACAAATGCCATTCCTGGAGACTAGCGTAAAGAAGATGCATATACGTCGCATGTAAATAAACAAAATGAAGTTGGCAAAATAACTCATTTTTCAACTCAATCATTTGCTTGAAACAGCATATCCCTGTAACTATTCCTGATTTTAGTAACTGAGAGTGCTTTGAAATCTGTAGGAACCCGGCCGTAAAACTGGTAAACTGTGTAGGTAAAGGACCTTTCAAATATAGTAGGTCGATGAAAATGTGGAGATATGGATCCCCTAAATCGAGTGTTTACATTATGAACATCACATCTGAAATATGCTTTTTTCAAAATGGCTGAATTCCTGAGCATATTCACCCATTCGGTTACATTTCTGAGGCGGTGTCTGAATTAATGGATGAGTTGTAGTATTGTCTGCAATATCGAATTACCTGATTAATTTGATGCATAATTGAGTGAAAATATTGGAGCGATTAGCTCCGACCTTCATAGAGATTTTGATGCCTTTAAATTTTCCAAAAATATTCAATTGGAGGTCGATATGCAATCCAAAGTATAAAATTCTCAACTTCTTTTCAGATTATCATTCAGCACAAAAATGCACAACTTTGTTCCAATTTAACCAACTTCGTATTTTTTAAGATCCTCATAGTTGTGTTGCTCGGACAACCTGTATAGGAGCAACAGAAAAGTATCTGTGTATATCTGCATAAGTGTACAGATCCCACGAATCTCGATTTCAATTTCAACATACTGTGATCGAAAAGTAAGATGAAATTGTCATTCAAAACTCCCCGCATTAGGACGGTAGGTATTTTTTCTTGGGTTGGTAGAACTATTAATAACATTTGCCAACCGTCTGTTTATCAAAGGATTGAATTATCTAGGACTTATTTTCATAAACAACCAAAAGTGAATTTTTCGATTTTTTCAATAGGTGCTTTTATTGAACAAAAAACTTGCAACAATCTTTGTTCGCAGAACAAATACTGGGTGTAACTAAATAAGTGTAAAACATTTGAGGGGGTGATTCCTCATCGAAATAAAGATAATATCTTTCATATAAAGAAACTTCATTGGAGCATCCCATGTTAAGACACAGCCCCTTGAAGGAGATACATAAAATTTGTTCAACAATTTTTTTCATAAGCACTAAAAAAATTACAGCATTGAAATTAACCTGACATTTTCTAATACCAAAAAGAAAGAAACTTAGCCCATGGTTGTAAGGGGTGGAAAACGCATCCCTTCAAATTTATTTTCAATGTAACTTTTTGTCTCATTATTTGTTTACCATTGGAGAAATGCATTTTCGATAGCATGATTCATTCTGAACAAAAAATGTCCCTTGAATTTTTTGCCCAAAATAAACCAGTTCGCAGCAAAAAATCATTTTACTACCTGCATTTAATGATTAGAGGGGAATAACCAAAACTAATTCATTGATAACAAAACATACAACATATAGACATCATAGTGAATGTTCAATATGTCTACCTTCAGACATTACGTATGCGTCTAGACGTCTTCGCATTGAGCCACGTATTCGCTCAAATAAAGGGGCTGTATCTCAATATGGGATGCTCCAATGAAGTACCTTTATATGAAAGATCCTATCTTTTTTTCGATGAGGAATCACCCTCCCAAATGTTTTACACTTATTTAGTTACACACTGTATTCTTGTGCGGATAAGGTGAAAATGTTTCGGGAGGTCTTTGGTGATCAAACACCAAACAAAAACAAATGTTTATGAATGGTACGAGTTCAAATAGGGCCGATAACGCGTTGAAGACAACCATCAAAGTCTACTAACGAGGGCCAAATCCAAAATAATAAGACTTGATGTTTGAAAATCGTCGATTGACAATCAGAGATCTCGCCGATAGTGTTGAAATATTATTTGGCTCAACCTAAACCATTTTGAAGAATGTTTCGTTCTCAAAGGCGTCAAGTCTCGTGCGAACAACTCTTGTCACACTGCATCTTGATTTTTTTGCAAAAAATCGACTCGTATCGTTCTACAATCACTATATTCAGTATTCACAAACACAAAAAAAGCGTTTGGTCGGACGTGGATTACTTTGAAGGGGATCAAATTGATTTGGAAGAATGAATAAAGACTTCACATTTTATGAACAAATTCACCTTACTTTTTGATCACAGGGGACAACACCATGGACTAGTTATTTTTCACTAAAAAACCAAAAGCTACGAGCACACCAGACGATGTTAGCGGGTGTGAATTTGTTTACTGTTCACAATAAAAGAAAGCTTCTCATTAGCACTCAACAGCTTCTAACCTGTCTCAACTAACAGCATCACTGTCACGACGACTCATCAATCCCGTGACGAAACCCTATCGAATTGCAAATCAGCGAGCATCCTTTAGGACCTGTCAACTCGGAACAAACAAGAAGATAACAATCGGGACAATGTAGATTCCGTTTTCCAGTCCCATACAGTCATCCGAAGGCGTGTGTGTGTGAAAATTGATAGTGAACAGTTAATATAATAGAGATGTTACAGACTCGATCCCCCGAGATTCGAGGGCTTAATTGATCCCTGATGATTGGGGCGGGTGCGAAACGTTCGCGTAAGCGTCTGGAGTTAGACGAGTGTGACGTCAATGGCGTAACTCGAATTAGGGGTTTGACGAGATAATTCAAGCGAAATGAATATCCTGCTGGACATTGAGAGAGCATCAAAAAATAATCGGCTCAAATACATAAAAGAAGGGATATTGACTCATGAAAAAAATAAAAGAAGAATTGTTCCAAGAATATGGATATCGAGTCTTGGGACATCCTATACTGGGTGTAACTGAATGAGTGTGAAACATTTGAGGGGGTGATTCCCCATCGGAAAAAATAGGATCTTCAATACAAAGAAACTTCATGTTAAGATACAGCCTTTTCATTTGAAAGAATACGTGGCTCAATGCGAAGACGTCTAGTCGCATGCGTAATGTCTGAAGGTTATTAATAAATTAGTTTTGTTCATTCCCCTTCAATCATTTAATGCAGGTAGTGTATAACTTTTTGCTGCGAACTGGTTTATTTTGAGCAAAAAATTCAAGGAAAATTTTTCGTTTAGAATTATACATGCTATCGGAAATAAATTTTTGAGATTTGAGGGCATGCGTTTTCCACCCCTTACAACCATCTTTTTGGTAGTAGAAAATGTCAGGTTGATTTCAATAATCCTTTTTTAGTGCTTGTCAAAAAAATTGTTGAATAAATTTTATGTACCCCCTTCAATAAATAAATTCAAGGGACTGTATCTTAACATGGGATGCTCCAATGAAGCTTCTTTATATGGAAGATCCTATCTTTTTTTTCGATGAGAAATCACCCCCCAAATGTTTAACACTTATTCAGTTACACCCTCTATAATTTCGGGTGAATCTTGTATCTCTCGTTTTCTTACAACATCATTGTTGACACGTTGCATATCTTTGGTGGAAAAATAAATATTTTGATATTATTATAATCATTCAACCCCGTCGCGACGCCAATGACCTACCCCTTATTCACCCACGAGTATTCAGTTACATATACAATGCTTCTCTGGAGTACTGCCGCTATAGGCGAGAATACATCGTCAAATCAATGCCCTTGTTGGATTAATATTTTACGTCATTTGAATACGTCATAGGTTCACCGACAAATGACAATGGTGCAGGCACAGTGCAGGTATAGTCTCCGCATCGCCTACAATAGATAGAATCAAATCGGCAACAAGAGTCAAGAATAGACGAAAATCATTTTGAAGTCAGAATCGAGGAGCGAGCTGATGGATATACTGAAAAGCACATTTCTGAATTGCTTCAAAAATTGGAAGAATTACTGGCAAAGTGCATTATATCTGAAGGGGAATACTTTGACGGGTGCAAAATGGATATTGATGAATGAATAAATACTTCTCCCAAATAATTCGAAACTTGCCTTTTGCTTTCACAATCTCTCATGTTACGGTAAACAAATTTAGTTTTTCTTTTGACTCAGTTTCAATAAAGTCCTTTGCACTGAATGACGGACGCTTAGTCATAATCTTGATGAATTTAGCTGTCACCTCGACACTGAAGAATAACGTCGTACCCTGCGAAACATCGATTTATATCGTCGTTAGCCGAATCTCAAGGTCACTCACACGAATTTCGTGCCCAAACTGTAAGATTAACGACCATTTGGTCGTTTACCCGTGAGGATATCAACACAAACGACTTGACAACATTTTTTTTCTGTCTTGAACGACCGAGATCGCTATTTGCCAACAGGAAATCTAACCACAAATCTGTACCAAATCATTCGCAATTATCCCATTTTTATGTAGGTATCATTTGCGTTGCGGCCTATCAATATTTTCGAGTCAAGAATCACGAACTCGCTCTTCCACCCTATAATTTGTCCTTAAATGACAAGTTTTACTTGAAATCGTCGTTGTGTTGCATGCCTGAATCGACAATATCCTGGTCTCTCTGCGGAGGAGGCATGATGGCCTGTTAATTTTTATGTAGGTATACTTTTATCGACCTGCATTTGTTTTTTCATTGGGATAATTTGAGATAATGACAACACCGATTTTGGTAGAGCAATATATACGGGTCAAGTCAATTTTCGTAAAGTACGAAGGTGATTTGAAGTGTTCTTTCCCATTTTTTATATTCTTGGGTGATTTCACTATTGAAAGTTTTATCGATTATGTCAAATGAGCGACGAGTTATTTTCGTCGAATTCTAATGAAACACCTTCAGCGGTGCTATTATGCAGTATGTCAGGCATAAATTTGCACAAATATCGAAGATATGTTCTTTTGTGAAGTTATTTTTATTATACTATTTCGATTACAATTTGAGTGACGAATGCGTTTAGTGGAGATGATCTGAGAATAGTTGCATATTCTTGATCGAATATTTCGTTTTAAAACGAAGAATCAAATTGAGTATATCTTTTATACTTTCTCGGGATATATCATACGATTCTTGAATTGAGAACTGATTCTTTCATTCAAACTATTCAACAGTCAATAGTGTATATTTTATGAATCGTCATTTTTGGAACAATTTGAATGATATACGTAACCTAATAATTTTCTGTTTTTTCGAAGTATCATTGAAAAAGTAACAAGTAGCAACACCGCACTTTCTGGCTAGCTGTCACACCTATTGGTGAGTTTCTACAGCAAAGAAGAAGAAAATAAAATAATAATGCACCAATGAAATCACCTATTTGTTACGACTTGACAATCGACATGACATGTGTAATGTGGATGCTTATTTTATTTTATTTTTATTTCCTGTATAAACTAATATTATCTTGCTTAAATGAATAGACTATATAGAGAAGTAAATATGGGTCAGACAAAATGTATGTGAATCAACAACCCATTTGATGCAACGAGTCAGAAATATTGCAATAGTTGGAGTCACAATGGAATTTCATGTTTTGGCTCTATGAATATATATAAAAACCATGACCAATTCAACACTTCGGCTGATAGAAATATCCGCATCAGCCAATTGGCTATTAGCAGATACATAAAAAAATATAATAAAAGAAAATAAATATATCATTTGTTATATGAGGAAAAGTAAATTAGTCTCTCTCAATAATGCGATAACATTTTCGGCTCTGCAGTCAGTAAAAATTCTCTTGAAATCCCCAGGAAAAATATCAATGTTATTCTTTACTAAAGAATCAGGAACTAGACGGTGTTGGATAGTGTGATTTTTTTAATATTATAAAACTGAAAATGATACTGATTGATTTGATATTCCTGTTACCAATCAACATCACTATGTGTATGATGATTTCATTCGACAAATAAGCATAAAATTATATAAAGGACATTTAATATTGCATGGCACTATCACAACTCCGAGTATGCAAACATCGTAAAGTGAATAAACCACCTAGCCATAATAGTTGTTAGATAGTTTGAGACATCTTGAATAAACCAATAAGAATAATAATAAAATGTATTAAGAATCAAGATCAGTCCACAGGTTTGTGCAGATGATGACATAGAGATGATGTTATGGAATCAAAGATATTTGAAACGCTTTCTGATAAACGGCTAAAGATAACAGGAATTTCGACGAATTTATTGATTTTATCCAAGATTCAATTCAACTGTCACTGTCAAGTAAAAATCATAATTTCCGTTTGGATTCAAATTAGGTCATGTATATCAACAATTTCCGAGTGAAATTAAATAGAAATATGATAGTTTAGTCTGCATTTTTGTTATTATTTTCACTTGCTCCATATTGTGTTTTATTCACCGTATAATTTTTTTGAGTATCTATTTCTTTCCTCGATGAATGATCTGAACACCCTGTGAATGTGTCGTGGGAGCACTCAACAAACCAAACAGCACAAAATAGGCACCAAATAAACAAATAACAATAAATTTGTTAATCTTATCCCGAGGTCGTTTCGTGATAAGAAGAGACAAATGATTCAACCAAGAAGGAAAGAATTCTCGGTGGTCATTTTTTTGTCTAGACGAAAATTTGGCCCACTTCCGTTGCTACCTGTAATCTTGGTTTATTGTTCTTACGCCGACGCTACATTACTATGTCTACCTGTGGTTCTGATTTCATTGACTGAATTCGCAAGGATCTATTGTGAAACTAGATACCGGCGTTTGGAATTATAGGTTGTTTGTGTTTTTTACAAATTGGTGTACTTTGTCAGGCAATATTGTCACAAACACCACAAGGCATGGTCCAAGAATTATAATCACTCACTATATGTAAACCAATCCATGTTCGACCTCAGGTGCGTTTGAACCTACATGACCCGAATATGAGTTAATTCAAGTTCACGAGTTCATTACCAGACATATTGTTACAATACGCAAAATAATCACGTTGAACTCACTAGGGCATGTTCGCATAACAATCAGAATGAATATAAGTAATTGAAGACATAGTCTTAGGAGATTCTTGACTTAGTCTTCAGAGAGTCCTGAGTTAGTCTAGAAGGGTAGGTAGGCGTCCGAAGGCCTAGTTCGGACGCCTATGCTACAATTCTTCTTGATTACTCTCATTGCTCCTGAAGACTGGGTTTCCAGCATTATTGTATATTAGGGGTAAGCGATTGTATTTTCTGATTTGTTCTCGTTTGTATCATTGCATATTTCTTGAAGGATGTACCATCAAAATTGTTAATAAATTATATGTTTCTTTGGTATTTCACTCTGTGATTGAAATAGTTAAATTTGTATTTCCTGAGTACGACCCAAGCGACAGGGGTGACCCCCAAAACACCCCCTGTACGCGACAATATGAGGTGGGTGATGTATTATTGGAATCGTCTGCTTGGTGTTGAATGGGAATCCATATTTAACACTCGCTCGGGAAACATTCGTTTCATTCAAGAAATTGAGTTGTGAAATGCAGTAAGACTATCCTAACACGTAAAAGAAACATGTCTAGAAAATTAGTTTGGTGTCAAGTTGAATGGAAATAAAACCAAACAGTTATTTCTTATGAAAATGAAAACAATATGAACGAGCATACTTACAAAATCGAATGCAATTTTAAGTCAGTCATTAAGTCTTTTCTATCTTTTTGTTAAGAAGGCATCTTTTTGCGTTTTCATTTTGCGTTGTTGATAAATGATTGGAGCATCTATAACACTTCATCTTGCTTTTGGACTCCTATCAAAATTACGACTATAGTTTCAGTTGAAGTGGTCAAACTCCTTTTTGCTCTTCTTCAAAATCATAACTATCAATGTTCTTGCTCGAATAATTCTTTGAGCTCATCACTGGAAAGACAAGCTACTGTTTTTTGAACCATATCTTCGACTTATTCCACAATTACTTCACCTAAACCGGTTTGTTACGTTATTTCCCGGGTTGAAATAAAAGAGCGCTAAACCGTAACAGTGCTGACCGAACGAGGTTTTCTGTATTTGATTTTCTATTGCAAAATAAAAAAAATCTTATTTATCATGCGAATAATAATTGACCTGACTAGTTGTGGCAACACTTCACAAGGATGACAAATCATGATCTGTTTTTTTTCTTGTATCAACCCAGGGAGGTGTTCCCCGAAGCATATGACCTTCAGAAATTTAAGAAGAACACCAATCCCTACCTCCATTCCCTTGCTTCTCACGATGTTCTCTGAACATTACAGGATGTCTCCTTTCGTGGGAAGTTTTATAAAAAAAAATATGATTCATGGAATAAGACTTTCATCTGTTGTATTATTTTACTTACACACGAATTCAATGATTACGCCAGAATCATCAAAATTAGCAATCATAATAGAAGTATACGATTTGATCCAAGTCATTTCAGAAAATATGAAATATATCCTCGATTTATTCGGATATTTGATATGTTCGTTTCCGCATTTTTGTTCGTTTGAAAATCAACAATAGTGTACCGTGGAATCTACATCACCTTGTATGTTAATAGTGAACTTGTGACTTGACAGGAAAGACATTTCAAAAGAATGTTTTCACGAATGAATGTTAAAATTGTCATAAATCTTGAAATTGACCAATTGGGACTAGGTTTTTGAAACTATCCAAATATTTATATTTGCGTCTCAAAATACAAGAATATTCCTTCTTCCTGATTCGATGTGGTCTTTTACTTCAATTTCTACAAAGCGAAACATATCATACAAAGATTATAGATAGATGATACTGGTGATAATCTACAAGCTGTTTTTCGAGTGCTATTATGAGGATTTCGCTGTTCTCAAGAGATACGAAGTTGGTTGAATTGCAGCAAAGTTGCGCATTTTTTGCTGAATAATAATTTGAAGGGTAATACATAATACACAATATCCCTAAAAATGTCAAAGGTATAGCAAAAAAATTGAAATTTACAATTTCGTTTCAAATTTTTTCTTAATAAACTAATCCTATTAGACATTTTTAGCTGAAACCTTATTAAGGTAATTTTTAATGAAGTTTTTGAATATGGTTTTTCTTAGGAACGTCATTTTGAATGGCATTTTTTTTTCATTTTCTTTACAACGATGTATCGCATTTGTTGGTTCAATAGTACGATTTTGCCAAAAAACAATTTTTTTTTATTTTGCAAGGAGTGGCATGGAAAAAATATTGTACTCCTGTTGATTATTCTGTCAAGAAAATGATATGATGAATCAGAACAATACATTAAGAACAAAAACATAATAAAATTAACAAATGTTACATTATTACATGATTTGAATTGCTCACCTCTTGATTCTGAGAACAGTGAAACGAGTGAGTTCATCAAGGTCAGGTGGCAATGTTCTGTGAATGTTATTTTTCATAAAAACTAGTCCAAAGGGAACATATCAGGTGATCGCGTCGGCCAATATTCCTATGCGAACTGTAATAGATTTTTATCATGTCTCTTCATTCTTTTAACACATACATGAATGGTAAGATTTGGAATGTGATCAAGCTGTCCAAATATCCTTGACAACATAAGTACAATGTTTTTTTACAAAGCACGTCTCACGAAAAATGGAAATTTAGAATTTCGGTAAAAATGTGTGTTTTTACAAATATAGGAGGTAGCTATGATTTTTTTAGTTCAACTCACAGATTTTCTTCTACCAAATAAACGTTTCAAGGAATAAACAACTGAGATTAACATGATTGAAGTGCAACAGTATGCAATACGATATTGATAATCCGTCATTGGAATGAAAAAACGATCATATCGCAATAACAAACCCGAAATATTCAGTTAGCGTTCACTATATTTTCCGGTAGCTATATTAGATTACATTTTAATCAACAGCAACTCGGTCGGCATATACAGAGGGGCTTCGGGTTACCGGCCATTACTCAAACTTGACGTTAAATGGCTAATCCAATTGTTACCCCCCAACGATATGTGGTTATCGCTCGATCTAGTCGGCCGGGTGAGTTGCGCGATGTTCCGTTGTTTCGCCCCCGCGTCGTGCCAACCATTCTCCGAATCATTGCGTTTTGATATTTTAATTCGATATATGCCCTGCTCTCTTTAAGCCAGTACCAGGACCGGATCAGACAAGGGTCCCTGAGCATTGGATTTTTTGGGGCCCTTTTGCTTTCGTGTTTCCCTTCTTTCCAAAATACAGGGTTTTCAAACTCAAATCGGCACTTTTCCTGACTTTGTCATTCTTTTCTTGATTATTTTCTTCGCTTGTTAACGGGAAAATAAATCGAATATAGCGTTCAAGAGTTAATTCAAAATGATACATTTTTTGAATGGTACACCCAGTATACAATTCCAATCGATATCCCTACTGAATTATGAATGAGAATGGTTTCACTCTTGAGTCAAAAATGTCATAGTTACTGATGATCTTTCAAATTTGTCAAGATTAGTTATTGTATATTTAACTTACAATCAAGTATTGAGGAAGAAGAGTATCCATGATTTGTAACAGTGTTTATTTTCATTCTCTGTTTACCTTATTTTCTAATTTTTCTCCCTATAGCGAATTTCACCCTAATATCCTCAATAAAATGGACCAAATATATACAACCCCGTACACATTTTTTGTAAAAACTCCTTGGTGAGCTTATCTAGCAACAAAACGAGAAGCTCTCTCGACTTGAGAGGAATATTGATGTATTCTCTTGAATCGCTAGAAACTCTGAATATTTGCTGGCTCGCCCCCCAGTGATATACAGGGTGTCCCGTAAAGACCACGTCAAATCGAGGAATAAAGTAGATCATAGGATAACCCATCTGCTATGACAAAATTCCCTTTATAAAAATCGTACCGTTTTCGAGATATTCTATTGAAAATAATGAAATCTTGTACCTGTGGGTGGCTGTGACAAATAACTATAAAACAGACAATTTATTGGTGCAATGTGCAGCAGTAGCTCAATACATCAGTACAACAAAAGAATCCACTACCAAAATTTTCAATAAAAATATTTCTCACAGCCCCCCTTCAAAATGTTCGGAGAATGTTTTCAATGTAAAAGTCAAAACCATTCTTCAGCAAATTAACCAAAAAGATGTAAAATTGTACTAACCGGAATGACAAAACTATTGAAAGGGACAAAAATTCATTATTCTAAAAAAAACATCTCAAAAACGGTAAGACTTTCATAAAGGAAATTTTGTCACAGCAGGTGATCTACATTCTCCCTTGGTTTGACGTGGTCTGTACGGGACACTCTGTAGACTCCAGTTTCTCATCAGATAGGTGATTGCAAGTCCACCTCTTGGGCAATTTTGACAGATTTTCATAATCTTTTTATCTTGCAATCATACTTCATTCGTGTCTAATTAGTGTCTCAAATAATCGTTTTATTTTCGGATCTTTATACTAGGCTGCCTGAAAGTTGTTTGTTGTTCATCATATATGTAGCTTCGAATTTCCTTTTGGGTCAATAGTCATATTTTTGACATATTTGTGCTTTCATCCATTTGTTATTTTGCTGGTTATACTAGACGTGATTTGAAACTCCTAAATAATCGGTTTCTCCTCCTTGTGTATCATTTCTGTGCCCGAAATATTTGATGAATGTAGTTTTTCCAATCCTCGTAACCGTTAGATTGTTTGGTTTTCTTCAGATGACTTCGAATGATGTTTCTGGATCTGAAAAAGGTTGTAATGCATTGGGAAGCGATTTTTATCTTTCAGAAGATCCTTTGATGGAAGGGAGACAGAGTGTTGCTTGTGATAGCTCCTCTGCATTGTGTGTGTTCTGATCTTTGCTAGCTAATATTTCAGGAGTAAATTTTTGAATGGTAAACGACTAATATGACAAAAAGTTACATTGGAAATGATTTTGAGAGGTTGCCTTTTCCACTCCTTACAACCATGGGGTAAACCAAATAAATTACTGGCTGAGTGTCTGTTTGGCAGTAGCTAATGTCAGTTTAATTTAAGTACTGTAACTTTCTCAATGCTTGTGAAAAAAATTGTTGAACTAATTTTATGTACCTCTTCAAGGGGCTGTATCTTAACATGTGATGCTCCAACGGAGTTTCTTTACATGAAAGATCCTATCTTTGTTTTCGATGAGGAATCACCCCCTCAAATGTCTTACACTCATTTAGTTACACCCTGTATACGGGTCCCTAAGCAATTGCCTGATCCGCCTCATGGATAATCCGGTCCTGTTCCTAACGCCCTTTTTTCGTCGATTCGATGCGTTGTACTATCCGAATGGAATTTTTATTATTTCGCGATCACATTAGGTGTATGATTTTTAAAATACGACTACTTCGTATGTATGTTGTATATAGATTGACATCTACCTATGTACATGACAGCTTTTTCAATATTCGATGATAGTGTGTCTGCACGAAGTTGATAGGCGCATTGCTAGTAGAAGTTATGTGGAAATAAATTATGGAAAATCATCGGAGATACGGTTACATTCCAGTAAACCGTTGAATGGGATAGTTCACCTCATTGTCATCGGGGTTCCGCTATAATAATGAAAATGGCGTGATGATTGATGATGGCATTATACGAGAGGTAGGAAGATATATTACGATTTTGATTTGCCAAATCCTTTTTTTTATAATATGAGAATTCTTCTCATTTACTTTTTTGGAATTGAGGATGGAACCTGGTAATTCATCGTTCAAGTCATCATCTAATTTTTCAAAACAGCATAATCATGTTCAGTATGTCCAAAGAGTACTATTCATTTTTTTTATTTATTATTCGGTCTATATCATGAATGAAATAATAAAATAAACGGATTTGATTTCGAACATACAATAGGCGCATGACATTTTCAAAGGTTCCTCTCATTGGAATAACGCAGTGTGACGTGCTAACCCTACAAGCCCATCGACCTTGAGCTGACGAATCATAGATAATTGTTCCATGGTAAATCTTGCTGTGTTGCCGCACCAAAATCCCACAACTCATTCTCGGAATGAGAGATGTAAAAGAATACAATATATAGTCTATTTCAGCTGGGTTGATATCTGCGACGCCAGATTTAGCCGCGATGCCAAAAAATCCAATGAATTCGCTACAAACAATTTGGCATCGTTGTGAAGTGAACGATGCCAAATCCTTACAATCGTTTGTTTACATACGAATTGTTCTTTTATTGCGATTTTTTAAAATTGTTTTTTTGAGAGCTTAATATCATCGTATTCTCATCAAAATGTCGAAAGGATTGAATAGATATGCCCAGAAAATGGTTGCATCTTTATTAGAACATCTTAAACACGAAATGGATTGGAACCCCTTACTTTCGTTGAATTTTTCTCGAAATGCAAATAAAGAATCTTCATAAATATTTATTCACCACGATCTCACAATGGTTCAATAGTTTTTATGAAATATGATTATATACCCAAGTTTTAATTCGGAGTTAATTCGGAGCATCGCTCAAAAAGTGAAAAACATGTGGCATCACGGCTATAGACTAAATAGACTATAGATGGTATTTTTTCCACAAATTATAATGAATTGATATATTTTCCACTCATCGATACGTTCTTGAGAAAATATATCAAAGGAATAAAGAGTCATCCAAAGAAAATTTGACAAAATTACACGTGGTGTGAGCAAAAGATATATAATGGAAACAGACAGAGATAGACTTAGGGTGTAGCACGTCATTCGCTCATAGCACCACCCACTTATTCCTGGCGTTTTCAAATTTCGAATGAAAATGCTGATTTCAAAACTCTATAGAATCTATTTGCTTCGGTTTTGATCCTTGAGTTTGGATATACACTGAACCAATATCATTATCCATCGATTAAGAGAGGTTTGGAAGGATTTCATCACTTAGTGGTCTTCCGCATTGTATGAATTCTCTAAAGTATCAACCTCACTAATCTACTTCGAATGACTTCAAGAAAAATGTCAATGATTACAGATTTACTGGCCTTTCAACATTCACGTTTTTTCTCGACTATCCTGTATATCTTCATAAGAAGAAGATCGATATCGGAAATAGGTATTTTGTCATCGATGTGTGCTCCACAAAAATCACCGAACGTCGTGACATGGCCCTCAACGTTAACTTAATCTGAAAGGAAAAGCGCTGATACCGTACGTTATCGCTTGTCCACCATCGTTTACGTTCTAATAATTCACTCTCCGTGTACGGCCAACGTCCGAATTTTATCGTTCCCTCTTACGACTACTGTCGTTTCCTTTGAAGAAACGAATTTTCGTTGGTCGATCAGCCAAATTGATAATCCTACACAGCTATATTTTCGATTGACATCATAAGAAGGCGTAGAGTAGACATGCTATAATATTTTTCTTTCTGGATTTCGAGTTATAATTCACACTCATCATGCGACGAACAATTTTGACCTGGAAAACATGAATTTGGTGATTTTATCGCGTAAAAGCCGATACTTTTAGAGATAATGTTGGAGTCTGAAATATCTCCTTCTTTATCTCTTGATGTTTTCATTTGTTATGAAGAGAACGAAAACTTCTGATTTTGCTGAAACAATAAAACTAACCAATTTTGCGACAGTGACTGGATGCAGAATTGGAAAGAATATACAGGGTATCCTATTGCGGAACATTTATTCGAAACATTTTTTATATTTTCATTCCAAAGTAAGATATTTCATTCCACATATTAATGGACCACTCCTTATATGAATAATATACAAAACTATCAGAATGCTTTCTTTCAAACTTCTGGGGATAATTTTATTAGGATTTGTATTCAGTCAATGTCAAACTCTCTACATTGTTATATATTTATATTTTTTTTCATGAGAAGTTTCGCTCATTGTTATGAGCTTTATACATCATGTCAAAATCGAGAAATAAAAACACGAATAAGTAAAATTACAACCACATTATGCTATCATAGCACTAAAGTCTCAACCGTGATGTATTTTATAAACAATTCCTGGAATTGAAGCTCACAATAATGAGCGAAACGTCTTATGGAAAGAAATATATAACAGTATGAAGAGTTTGACATTGACTGAATCGAAATCCCCAGGAAATTCCTCCCAGAAGTTTGAAAACTATCCTCTTTTCATGTTTTATGTGTACTCACCATCATTTCTTTGATCTATTTGTGAATTTTTTTATTAATATTCAACAAGTGTGAAGACCTCATTAGATCACAATAACCAGAGTAAATTGTAAATGCTGTCGTAATTTCATTGATATTTGATTTGATTATTTGAATATTGAATTTTTGAGGTCTCTAATGTCAAACAGAGTTCAAAAATCGAATCGCATCAAAAAATTCTTTTTTCAGAAGGATACCATTTTTTTGACAAAGCAGTATGAATGAAGGCAATAAAAATTCATCAAACACAACATCAGTGGGGAGCTCATTCGAATCAATTATTCAAAACAGTGAACACTTCTTACAGCCATGTAAACGCCCGTCATACAAAGTATTCGAAAACACCCTGTATCTGTAAGTACGAGACGAAATTTTTAATCAGTTCCATGGCATTACAATTCAATCCGGTCCCTCTACGAAGGCTGAGAGGGTAAACTAATTTTATGGTTGTAGGGCCCCGGAGGATTATGGACACCATAAGTTCATTAGAAGTCAATCAACTAACATAGATAGAAACTCACTTGCCTTTGTGAATCGTTTGTCGTATTCCCACAGCATGCCGCTTTGCAGCTTTGCCTTCGTGCTGCTGCCCAGGCACCCTATTTAATTTCTTTTCATGCAGCCAGAGCTTATTCAATTTTTCCATCCACTTTGTCATGGGTGAGAACGAGGGAATTAATGGGCTCTACTGGAATATACACATCGCGTTTGAATTTTTACTTATATTTTCACCATATTCATTTGAAGAACTGTTTTATGAATGCAGGGGAACAGGAAGGGCAAATTTTGATTTTTGTAACTGTGGAGGTCATGTCATCGATCTCTTTCTTCTAGTTCAGTTTACTGGACAAAAGTACGATTTTTCGACACATTTAATTTCATGGTTGTTATTGAAGTTAGAAGAAAATGACGCTTACATTCTCATGAAACTTTTTTCGTTCAATCGAAACAACAAGTTGAGTTACAACGTCAAGTTATTTTTTCTCAAATGGAAGTTATAGTTGGTTGATTTTTTTCTTTTCAACCATATATCACATGTTTTCGATGTGCGAAAGAATGAAAAGACAATAAAATCAAGCTGTTTTCAAGAATTCGCATAAAATATCATTATTTAATAGGTGTCCTATTTAAGAGATTCACCTACTTTGAATGAGATAAAACTATGGTCGACTTCTTCAGGTCATATTTCAAAATTGAACAGCTCATTAAATATTTTCGCTACGCCAATGGATTGAATGGAAAAAAAATCCTGTAGTTACTTAGTTACCCTATACAAACATCGAAATTTGCCCACCCTGTGAAATTCGCATAATAACGAGTGTCCCAAGGCATTCAGATCAGCAGATAGTGTAGCAGATATGTAACACAGAGTCATAAGCAAAATCCACATCAGATCAATTAGCGACTAATATTATATTGAGAACTTCTGAATACTTCTAGAAAATATAATACTGAAGCGATACAGAAGGGAGCAAGTGATTTTTATTTGGATGGAAAGGCATTCTGGTAGTGTCAAGTGGACTCATTAATAAAAGTTGCTTTACATTATATCATATGATTGATGAATATCAATATGGTGCTATAGTCAGTGTTGAAAAAGAAGGAGAATTGGTTTGACTTGGAATTGGAATTGGAATCTTCTGGAATATCTGGAAACTTGATAACATATAGATATATTAATTTTTTTTTTCGGGAATCCAATTTGTCTATGAATTCAATAATAACGATTTTCTCATTTCTAGGCCACTCTGTATATAACATTGCAGTAAAATCTATGTCACACTTTGAATATTTCACTAAAAGCCAATGTCATTTTGAGGATTACGCATGAATAATATCATATCGTCAGCACGAATGTTTCAGATAACGTTTATTCCAAGATAATCAACCAGGTTAAATTTAGACTAATCAATAATTTTAAAACCTGAGAAGGCTTCTATATATCATAGCTGATATGTATCTCTGGCTTCTTAATGACAATTAAATTAATTTGACTATATAAAATTTATGTTTATTATTATGCTCCATTGGCGTTTCTACAGTTCATGAGTGTTTCCTTTTATTTCTTCTTCAGATTGAATTCTTTAGATGGCATGGTAAAGCTTTGCTGAACTCAATCTTGTTAATCCACCGTGAAATAGATATCATTTCCAAAGTCGTATTTTCCCTCAAAAATCATAGTTGGATGATAAAGTACATTGAGTTTCGAAGACTCATAAACTAGTCTTCAGGTCCTTCTTTGCAATATCATAGGATGTGTTTTGAAGTTGCTTCGTCTTGGCAGAATCTACAGATGGTTGTGTTTGCATCTATCTGGAACTCGATCATGACCTTGATTACTCGAAATGCTGTCAATTGTTGTAGATTTTGGTAATGCCAACTGCTTATGATATAAAATAACATGGGAATTATTCACATAATTTGTATCATTGTATCTTGTGCTTTTATCTTTCATCGATCTTTTAGTTTATCCTTCACTTTCACTGAATTCAACTTTCAGGTCATACACTGTCATTGGAATTTTATATATTTTTTAATGTTCTCAGTGTTCATGTATTACTGGGTCTCCAAATACTAGAGGTGTTCATAAATGTAATTTTTTCTTAGAAGGGAATATTATAGTGCACGTTCAATACTTTTAGTGGCCAAATATTATGAAGACAGAATATGAATTTAACAAACAATTATTTTGATGCTTATTGAAAATATATGTACACTCTATTGTCTACATGATTTTCAAAACGGATTCTTCAGAAATAAATGCATGTGGACGCTCATGGAAAGTTTGCAGACATTTTATTATCATCTGGAATCCAATGTAAACTGGCTTTTATGCAGGTAATAACTCAAAATAAATCTAATTAATAATAATTATTACGATGTGGACTTCCGAGAAAGCAACAGCATCATCATTATTATACGCATTGAGATAAAGGAGAGCCAGCTATAGGTCATAAAATGGCGATAAAAAGCTGTATCAAGTTACAACACCACGAGAGGAACTGCGACAGGAGAGAGACATACATACATACTTACAATCTGTTCAGATCCCCTAAACATGATATCGCGAAACATATAAGTTTTTATGAAAGGTGTCAAGGTCTTCCTTACTAATAAAACACTAACTAGATTTTTTTCGTTAGTAAGAGGATGAGTAGCGAAGACTTTCTGAAAGTGCCAAGAATATGTATGTTCAATGAATTCTTCTACAGAGATCTAAGGGAGCTGAAAGAAAATAATAATGTTTTTTTTTCATCAATAACGATTTGGATGGGATAAGTAAAATAAAATCACAAATAAGGATTCTGTCGTTCAACTTGGAGATAATTAATGTCAGTATAGATGGCATGAAATTATATCCACGACAAGGCGAGGAATTTTGATTCTATTTGATCTCAATAGAAATTATACCAAAGATCACACATATTCACCATTCAGAATAATGAAAATGGACATTTTTTACGAATCTTTGAATAAACATAGCTGGGAACATTTAGGCATTAGTACTTGTTCTTTTTGATTCGATGACAATCTATAATATCTACATAACGAAATCTTCGAAATTTGATCTCATATTAATTGGGTACATGATTCTTGAATTGAGAACACTATCATTTCATTGAAACATAAACTAACTTTCTGTTTCAAAGAATCAGAAATCGTGGTGTGAGAAAGGACATACATTTTTGGCCAATTGTTTTCTTTGCGAAGTCTGTTTTGAATTTGTTCAGTTCTTTGGCCCTTGTTGCATAGTTATGAGTGAGTAATTCGAGTTTTTGAGTGTTTTTATTTTTGAACATAAATATGACCATTTTAGTGAAACACAGCTGTCTTAGGTCAATCACCTTGATGTCTTTGAATAGTTGATCGGATGAGTAAGTCTTTTTTTATGTAGAATTATTTTCCGATTTTTTTTTGTACTATCTAAGTTTTTCCAGGTGTTTGATGGACACATGGCGCACAGATGGCGCTACTATCTTAAATCCATATGATTTTTAGTTAGCCCTAACCTTCGAAAGACGCGTGTATAAATTTGACAGTTGTTGAATAATTAGTTTATGAATTATAGCATTTTGAGTGAAGCAACTTTTGTTATTGTGAGAAACATGGATCAAAAAGAATTTCGCGTGTTGAAATAATATCGCTTTTTGAAGGGAAAAAAATACAAATTTGGCTTGATAACGAGTTTCCGAACACTTAGGAAAATCAACCGTACCAAGGATTGATATGCTAAGTTTAGACGTGGTGAAATGATCACCGAAGACGGTGAATGCAGTGGAGGACCAAAAGAGGTTGTCACCGATGAAAACATCAAAAAAATCTACAAAATGATTTTGAATGACCGTAAATTGAAATTGAATAAAATAGCATGCCCTCTGAAGATATCGACTGAACGTGTACATCATATCATTCACGAATATTTGAATATGAGAACACTCTGTGCAAAGTAAGTGCCGCGCGAGCTCACTTTTGATCCAAAACAACGACGAGTTGATGATTCGGAGCAGTGTTTGGAGACGATCAAGTGTAATAAACTCGAGTTTTTGGTGATCGCTGAAACTGAGGCATATTTTGAAGCAAAGGAAGAATCATGTCACAAAAATTGTATCGAAAAGTTGAAGGGTCGCTATAATCGGTGTATCACCCCTGGGGGGGAATTATGTTGAATAAAAAAAAAAACGAATTTTGCCAAAAAAATGTTTTTACTATGGTAGGCCAGGGACTTTTCAATTGACCTATCAAGTCTTATGATAATTTGAAAGGACTGCTCAATGATTACATAGTTTTATTAATAAATAATGAACATAATTTTTTCCCAAAATTGAAATCCGAGCCAAAAAAACATAAATGATTCGATTTCAAACAGTAATTTTGTTTTTTCTCTTAGTGCAACCTTTTCAATACATCATGAAAGGAATACGAAATAGACAAAATATCCTATATCTATTCCAATTTTTTCAACTATTATTGCGAAGCTGAGGGCATAAATTGGTGATTATTAAAAAAACACTCACTCCTCCATTCAGTTAACTCGCGTTACGTGAATTTTAACTCGGGTTAACTTGACACATCAGTATGTATACAAATGTACTATAGACTTCAATTATCTTTCATTTCCCGTTTTGATTCACAAATAATTCGAATAATTTCCATAGACTTGATTGATAATCTTTTTAACGACTTCAAATGTTACATGTATGTCTATATACCCCTCACGTTTCTCATCACGAACAATCCTCGGAAAGATAATGTTTCATTCATCCCGAAACGCCAACCACGTACGTACGTTTCTTTTTCTGGGACTCCCTCCTCATCGTAACTGCCAGTCCGAAGCAAACTTATTGCGTAATACGCAATACGTAATATCCGTATAAATTAAGTATCAGCAGCCAAACGAACAAAAGCTTTCAAAATAATTACCGAAAGAAGATCTGTCGTATAAATAATAAATAATGGAGTTGTTAGTCACTTGACGATGAAACACCCCTCCCTTATTTCGATGGGTACCCGGCACGAGGCTGTCATTGTTAGCTGCGCCGCATGCTATATCCAACGACAGGGTGATTCGACTTGATTCGATGGAATTCATATACAGGGTGGTCAAGATGAAACAATGGATCGTACTATTGAAGCAACTTGGATTCGTTTGGCAATACGAGGGGGTTTTTAGTTTTGACTCATCATCCATTCACATGAAGAAAAACCATGGCGGCGAGTGACGGTCGTTCAGATGAGCTCGTCGAAAAAATTTCCGAGTGCTGTCAAAAAGGCCAGAAAAAATTGCAAAAAAACACAAGTGGAAAGTGAAGATTGCCGTGAAGTGAATAGCCACAATACAGTTTTGAATTCTTCATCAGGATTGAATTACAAAAAGAAAATATGAGTTCTCTTAGAACAAAAAATAATTTAAAAAAATGAAGTTTATAATCGAAGCTGAAAACCTACAAGAAGACAAAAAAACATATCTACAAAGAGAAAACTAAAAATATGAAAACAAAAAACAATGGAACAAAATGCATTGAACATCATATTCCAAAGGATGTAAACAAACCGCCACCCAGTCAAACTGAAATGTCACCCATGTCAGTGGTGACAGTAACTAAGGAGGAAGAAAACACCGAAAATAATCAAGACGACGGTACTGATAACTTCAAATTAGTCGGCCGCAAACCAGAAAACAATCTGAATATATTGGATGCAATGAAGAAAGCAATGAATTTACAGGAGCACAACCCAAGGTATGACAGTACCTCTACAGAATGAAAACAAAAGTGAATGAATGTAACATTAAAAAGTTCCCATCTGAAAAACTGTACCCTGATACACCTAGAGGAGAAGAAAAAATAACAGAAATGTTAAAGTCAGGAAACTAACTTACATGATTCGGGATTCTGGCCAAAAGAAGTCGAATTTCGCAGGTTTGACTTCGCACGACGATCCTTAAGACGTTGGAAATGGTAATATTGATTTTATTCTATATATGAATGTACAAAGTGACGTATTTATATCACTTTCGATGTGGTCTTCAATAAATCAATGAATTTTACTTTACTTTACTTTACTCCACTTTACTTTACTCAGGAGTTCATTTCCTTATTGTTGTGGGGAATTCTCAATATTTATATAAATCTAAATGCTTAATTTGACAATTCACCTATGACTTGTTAAGAGAGTCGCATTGAAAGGTCCAATAGCATGATTTTGCTGATCTCATGCTCTCCATCTATAGAAATTACACAGGAAATATGATGTACTGAATGTTTTTGATTAATGGCCAAGATGGATGGAGATCTTGTGTACGAAATTCACAAAAAGAAAGCATCATCTTATGGGGTTCATGTTTAATATTTGACATTACTAAAGCATAAAACATTTCACGTCGATGCATTTCTTAGTTCCCTGTAAATATCTGATGAATGATGTTGTATAAATATTATTCTATCATTTATCTACTTACTAATATAATACTTTCGAGAATAAATTCAATGATATGAGGGCGTTTTGAACTTTGCCACACCAATTTTGTTGATTATTGTTGGATCATCTTGTATTTAATATCCATAAAGTCATCTCTTCATTCCCCAAATTTTAAAAACTTGCACCTATCCTCTTATATTGTTCGCTCTTCGTAATCGAGGGAGCTACTAATTCAATTGACAAAGAACGAGCAACTTGGCCACGTTTAAAACTCCTGACAATCTATAAAAATATAAAAGGCTATGAAATTTCTGAAGTTTAAAAATGGAGAATCCACTATATGGAGATTGAGGACGACGATTAAGGTGAGCTCGACGATGAAAAAGAAAGCTTTCAGTTAATGACGTGGATGTACAGGTTGATTCATGGTGGATGCCATAAATGGAGAGCATATTTGGGTATTCTCTACCTCCTACCCAGTTCATTTTTATTGATACAGTAGTGCAGATTTTGAATTCAGTATTTAGAGATTGATTACCTAAATCTCGTTACATCAACTTTTCCAATAGTCATTATGAGTTATGGCAAAAGGAGGTGCATTTTGTTTGAATATTGTTGAATATCAGAGGTTCCATTATCTGAAGTAGTTGAAAAACCTTGAAGAATTTGAATCGATTTTTTTTCACGACCTTTTGATTGTGAATATACATTTGTCGTGATGATTTTCAAAGAGATTGAAAAAATATCTTTCTTTCGATTGTTCATGAACGAACATAAAAATATACAAGGATTTCGGATTGAAAAGAGAAAGAAATAATGCATTGAAATCCAAAAATACGGCATACACTTTTGCGTACCCTGTGATAATTTGTGTCAATCGAATTAGGTTCACGACTCCAGTTCAGTTTTCAATAAATATATTTCTTCCATGATTTTTCTTCACCAGGTACTATCATTCGGTTAGTACCACGAGAAGCACTCGAATATGCAAAAAATGCCTTTACGCCCTTGATACATAAATAACTATCAGAAATTTATCATGGGCTTATGATATTTCCAATTGCCGTAGAGGGCGCTGCGGAACAAAAGAAAATATGGCATTAAACAAGTAAACGTTTCACGAACGTATATGATTTTATTACGAATCATTTTTGTTTCTATTTCGTCTGTATCAATGGTGAAGTCATGGAAAACTAAGAAGTTTTTTTTTTTAACTTCAACAGCTGTATTCAGATATCTGAAGGTAAACGTAGTAGGAGGAACTTTGTTAAGGAAGAACAAGATCTGAATAATACACTTGATTTCATGAGGAATCATACAAAATAAATCCGTGGAAGGACCTTATCCGGTTATGAAGAATTTGGCATTTTGTCTGGAAACCAGTGCATTCCAAGTGGACAACCATATGAGAAGTCAGATATCAATTTGTTATATACCTCTCCAATCACCAATAGAAAATGGAAAGGATGCAAAAACCATATGAAACAAAAAGTACAAGGTGGACAAATTTCGATGTTTTTTGTTTTTTTTTGAATTGAGTCCATTTGCATTCGATTTTTCGACTTTTTGACTCATACCATGTTTTTTGGTGAAGTCTAGAGAGAATAATTCGATTCATACATTCTGAAAACTCTCTTTTATTCTAGTGGTGTAAGGAAATTTCTGAAGAACCTGCTCAATTTCAGTGTAATTTAAGAATGTATACATTATTTTTCCTCAACTTTACTAACAACTATGATATTCGTATGTATGAATGAGTTAAACTTTTGTTGGTAACTGGGTGAGTCAATCAACTCAACTTCAAAAAATCGATCGAGGATGCAAGCTCCATTTTCTGTTTTTCCTGTAGATACTTATCGAGTTAACCTATATAAATATTGAAATTGGCCCACCCTGTACAACGTATCAACGTACAACTCTGGAGGAATAATAGAGCCTACCATTTCGCCGCAGACATTTTGAAAACTCAAACTTTCCATTTGCTGGTCTTGTGTATAATCACTGAATACTATTTTCTAGTCATGGCATTGATTATGTTTCTGTTTAGTTTATCTGTTATAAAGGGTGACTTAATTGGTAGTTACTCCGATTCCCATCCAACTTACTGGAATTTCTAGATGGATTGGTGTAATTGGCAAGATTTTAATTTTTGATTTCTCGGAACAGTTGGATTCCATATACCGCCTCACAATAGAATTGACTGTAATTGCAGTTCATATCCAATAATTAGAAAACGAGACAATTACGTTCCGACACAATATCCAGAATGCAAATTATTATTTTATGTTGTGGGGATAGCGAAGACACGCTACAATGAATGAAACACAAAGCAATGTACGTGTGATATTTTTTACTATAACGCTATATTCTAGTGCTTACAATAATAACATATTATCCACAATCAGAGCATTTATAATACATAAATCACACTACTTCCCGTAATTGCATCAGAAAAATTGCATCAATTTTTCATCGAGAACGGTTCCACAACGAATCACCAATGTCTGTCGTCGCTCACTCATAAAAAAGTCTATCTGTACACAGGATGATTTCGTCAAAAACGACCATCGAACAAGCCTGATTCTCTCGCTTAGTCTATATTTACAACAGAGATCTGGAATTTCGAGAAATAAATTAACATATTCAACTTTTAATTGATCCTGATCTTATAATACAGCATAATGTGTCAGCAGCTATGCAAAATTGTATATTTCAAACATTCAATCTGTTGTATTTTGTTCCGAAAAAAAATCAGCTTTCGAATTGTAAAAAGATATACGAGTAAAACCAGGAAGAATATAATTTTGCACTGGTGACATATTTTTTACTCACCAAAGATTGATTTAGGAAAAAGAAACAAAAAATAACAAATTGCAACAAATTATTCTTGTTGAAAGATAATCTATTCTTGTTGCACTTTTTGAAGAATGCAACCACTCAAAATCAATCTTAGGTGAAATTGTAATTTTCAATAGCTTCTTGAGACATACAAAATAAATCCCCTCAATATTCAAAATTCATTTACAGAGTGTTACGATATTGTAGTGACAGGAGCTTAGGGCAGATTTAATCTAAGCTAATAAAAAAAAATCTGCTTTGATTCAAAGAAAAAGTTTGCTCGATTTTATTTGCTGAACCACTGTAGATATTTGTCTGAAATTTGGTAAAACCGTTCGTTCGTAATTCGTACGGAATTTCGATCGATTACGCCTCTGTTTTTTATTAAAATGAGAATTATTTTTAGAATTCTCTATCGATTTGTATCAAAATATTTTTTTCACATGATTTTAACAAGGATAAAATAAAAATAACTTCCTTTTATCTAGAGATCGATAAAATTCTTTCAATATTTTACGTCTGAGTAACTCATTATGAATTTGAGAGTTATCACATTATCACAGCATTTTCCATGAATAAACATACTGTAACTTGAGAACGAGTCATTTTGAAATTCATCTTTTATATATCTTCGTGCGAGGAGTCTATACTAAGCTATTATCATTACAACTCTGAAACACCCTGTATATGTACCTATACAATATTTCCTCATTTTCTTGACAATGCAGCAATTGATGCTTTTTATTCTCAGAGATATTTTTGAATCCTTTACAAGTAGAATTTGAATTTCTGAATCGTTATTTTTTGTATTTTCATTGAATACAAGAACAATAATTTGATCTCGAAGTTTATCCGGATATGACGTCACTCGAAAAGCACCAATATTGCACCGAGCTCCATTTTTCCCAAGCCAACCGCATGACGTAGAGACCGAACTCAACAGGTTGCACAAGCTATAGGTCCAACATGAAGAAATGTAAAACTTGTATAGAGTGTCCCAAATTGATGATGTATAATTTCCGTATCAAGGAATTTTTTTTTTCGTTTTTTTATGTGTTCTGTTCAGATTTTAGAGTTGATTCTTGAATCAGAATTCGACTCAGTTGCTGTAAGCTTGAATCCTTCATTTCTGTTGTCTTGATAATCATCCACAACCAATCATCAATTCCCCATCATCATTATTGGGGGTCTCCTTCAACACATGGATTCAGCCAAGGCCGGCTGGGGAGCACTGTAGGGTCCGGCCCACGGCTGCAAATTCTGCAGCGCGCTAAGGGCAGTGTCCGTTGGCCCCCCAGCTTGGGGACCTCCCCCGCTGTCTCCCATGTAGCCTTTGGTGAGGGCTTCCGCTTGCAGGGACATCATCAGTCTGTTGGCAGCTTGTCGTTCAGCTTCGCGTTCCTCTGCTGTTTGCCTTCTGTAACAAAAAGAAATGTTGTTTCACAAAAGATAGTCATTTGAACAGGGTTTTGCCTTTCTTGAATATAAAATACTGATTTTTTTGTTCGAAAAATATGTATTGTTTTTCTAGAGATAATTCCTTAAACTTGTCAAATTCACATATCAAAACGGCACAGAATGTGATCAATTTTTACTGAATATATGATTGCTTTCGATTGGAAATCATAGGTGAAAGCTATGATGAAATACTATTTATCAATTTACACTTATATATCTTGAGATTCATGAAAATATTAATTGAAATAATAATTATTTCGGAAGTAAAACAAATGCATCTCACTGGACGACGAGTATTGATTACCTATCTCTGATTATGTTTTTGAACTATTATTTTGTCATTAATATTTCAATTCTGATTTTGCTTATAGAAAGCAATATCACGTTATAATAGAGTCATTCAAGTAAAATAGTCATGACAACTCGCCAGAAAGTGCAGTGTTGCTGCTGGTCTTTTTTCCTATCCTCAGGAATAGAAAAACAGGTTGAGTTTATATTTCAAATTGTTTAAAAAAATGTTGAAAATATATATCAAAATTGGATAATAATCGACTGTGGATAACAGTGATTTGTATATTTGTGAAAGTTGATCGAAGATTTCTCTCCAAAGAAATTTGGAATCGTTATGAAGTCACTGTGAGAAGTTTTGCCATAATTATTGAGGCCTAAATGTTCCCAGCTACGTCTCAACCAATTAGGAGTTCAAGTTTCTTCATTTTGCACTAATGGTATTGAAAGATAGCCATATCTGCCAGACCTATAATTCTTCAGATAAATAGACTCACAGTGACACCAGATCATATACCTACATATACCTTTTCTCAAATAATTCTTTATATTACAAATTGATGTTGCATTAGTAAAAGGTATTTGTAATTACATACTGAATGGTTGATATTAAACGAAATTAATGACAAAAAACAAAGAGGAAAAAATACTGATAATCTCACAACCACATTTCCCTGTTGTTATCGTGGATATTCCATGTACCAATATCTCATAGTATCCCAATTATGTTGACTTTTTGATGATATTCCTGGATATTTATGACCAACCTCAAAATTCCGATCGTAAATTGACGAAACTTTTTTCAATGTCGAAAAATATACATGGATTTTTACAGTGATAAATATCCTTTAATATCATCATTAAGTCAACATAACCTTATACACATAACATGGAATATATCATTTCAGATTCATTCTCAAATTTGTATTTTTAGACAGTGACATGTTATTTAAAAAAATTAGACGTTTATGTGACACATCTCCAAATGGTAGAGTTGTTTTTATGATCCCAAACTAATAATTGCAACTTTTTTGGAAAATTATGAATTTCAAAGGATCTGCTATTCTTCAGTAGTGAACATTTTTGATTTATTTGATCTGTAGACCTTGAATCTTTGAGAATGAAATAGACGGTATTATTAATGATACCTAATTGTGAAGTACCACAAAAGATATAAAATTAATAGTCGGTACGATAGTTTTAATTATCGAATGTTTAGAATATATCACTGGTATGTCAAAAAAACAGGAAGGAAAATCATATTAAATGGAATCAACACATATTTTCATCAAAGTCTCTAATATTAATGAATCGATATATCTTGATATCCAGTAGTCGTCACTTTGGATCTCTATCAGTTTGAAAAAATCAGTGGAATTCGATAGAATAAAAAGACCACGACTTGTCACCTTTTCGCACCACGGTTTGGTGCCCATGGTGCCTACCTACTTGCGAATTAAAAGCTAACGGATTACACGGGCAATTAAAATCCGAGTAACACGTAGCTCCACTTTACCGAACAAGTTGCGAGAAAACGAGGAAACGGAAATCGTTGTCATCGTGACCCACCCATATCGTTCGATTGTTCCTCAAACTACTCAATACACTTAATGGGACAAGGTACGTACCTTGTGGTGACAATTGAAAGCCTCGTTTCTAATCGTCCATTTAACTCAAAGTGGATTTGTCATTCTGGTTTTCGCTAATGCGTTTCGTCGGGTAACGGAGCGTAACTTTGGCCTCTGTTGCTAATTAAAAACGATCACTTTGTTCCTTTTAGCACTTGAGTAATATAAACTAGCAAAGTGTCGTGAGTGTTTCGCCATATTAGTACACTAGATGAATCTCTATCGAACTCGTAACATAACTTGATAAGCACTCGAATATACAGTGCATTTAAACTCGTATTTATCATCAGTTAATTGAACAGTTATGTGAGGAAGTGGCGAAATAACTCAATTCTTCATTTCACTTCATTATTTCCTGATAGCATAATTTGTCATACAATCGTTTAAGGACAACATTCATAAATTTTTATATTTGTGCCTTTCTAAATGACATTTATCTAGCCTGAAGCGTTTTATGACTCGTTAAAGACTCTTGGATGTGTGAAACATAAGGTACTACTACTAGAACTCTAAATCTGAGACTCCCACTGTCTTAATTTGAGAATTATCTCGTGTGCCATTGCCAGAGCTTTTGGATTGATTTGTTGTATCTCCACAAAATCTATTCAATATGATACACGTCGAAAATATAATTCTATCTGATTCAAGGAAAATATCACACGTTTTTATGAATCATGTATGGCACGAAGATCTCACTAGGCAAGAAAATCGTAAACTGATCTGGTATACAAAGACTGAGCAAGGTTCTAGTGCGGAAATTTATTGTCCCTTTTTGAAGAAGAATCTCTCTCATAGGCTTGGTGAACACACTCCACTGTTCCAGGCAGCAATTCTTGCAATTTTGATATGTAATGAGAAGGCCCTCACGGTAAAGAGTATTCATTCGGATAGTCAGGCTATCCTGAAAGTTCTGTCAAAGTCAAATAAAGTGGAACTGATCTGGGTACCCGGAGACAGTAGAATGGACGGCAATGAAAAAGCTAAAAATCTAGCAAGAAAGGGCTCAGCTACAGCCTATCTCGGTCCGGAAGTCGGTCCGCTGAAGACGGATCAGAATACTACAAAAAGTATCCTGCGAAAATACACCAGAACAAGTTTACAAGTTTGCGTTCTCGAATATTTTTTAGACGTCAGATAGTTGTACTTTCGAACAAGGAAACAAGGGATTTTTAAACTACGCAAGTAGGGGAATCTGATTGAAACGTAGTGATATTCATAATATATTCGAAAGGACTGGAGTACACCCTTTGGATTCCGATAATGGAAAAAAATATATAAGTGGAAAAATATATGTTGTTGAGTTGATTGTATTTACACTTCAACGCGTTGAAGAGGTACGCGAAGAATTCGAATAAGTGCCATTAGTTTTTTCCACTTTGTCAGTCTCAGTTGGATGAATGTCGTTGAGATAAAACATCCCACCACGCATAACGATTTTACCATTGAAATAAATGTAATAGGCGCTCACGCGATAGCCTTTCAGGTTTTGATCCAATCTGCATCGGTATTCGCGCAATCAATATAACGAGACGCTTTGAGATATCGCATGTTTTATACCGGGTGGTCAACTCTCAACAACGTTTCCAATATGTAGCCAACTGGAAAGCAAAACTGATATCTTGCAAAGGTTCCAGTGAGTATTGAAATATTCATTTTCAAATATTTTATCTGTATTCCAACTATAGATCAATTAAATCCTTCTCTTTTCATCCTTTTTGCACCACATTATACGGAGTCTTTTCATAACAAATGGTGGATTTTGAATTTTTAAGTATCAAAGTATGTTATATTTTTGCCCCAGATAAAATGAATGCACTTCGTCAACGCTTATTCCAATCCTTGAAGCACTCCTGAAATGTTCTTTTCGGTTTGGCCATCATCTCGATGTTCGTTTCTGACTTCATCTCTTCAATTGCAAATCTGCAAAACGTTTTCCTTCAATTGTTTTCCAATAATGGAAATAGGAGAAAGTTGCAGGGAGCCAAATCTGGTGAATACGATGGTTGATGCATATGGCTATGTTGTTTTTTCGCAAATAAATCATGAACAAGCATTGATGTGTAGCCTGATAGATTAACGTGATTAAGAATCTATTTTTTTTTTCTACAATTCTGATCGTTTGAGCAATATTGTTTCAGGAAAACGTTGCATAACTTCCTTGTAGTATTCCTTGAACGAAGAAAACAGTGAGCACTACTTTGATATTCGATCAAACCTGGCGTGCTCTTTTTAGTCTTGTTTTATCTGGCCGCTTCCATTGGGATGATTGTACCTTGGTTTCGACGTCATAACCATATACTCACGTTTCGTCACTAGTATTGACCCTTTTGAGTGAACCTGAATCGTCGTTAACGTCATTCAAAAACTCGTAAGTGATAGTAATTGCTTTTGCCCAAAAGTTGTCAATTTTGGAAATACCTTCGCTGCCACACTTTCCGTCACAAAAAACTTTCGATGAAATCCTCTACAACTACCCTCATAGCGATTGGACCAATTCTCTCACTGTTTTGAAGTTCTCTTCGCTTGTTGACGTTGTTGCATCCCCTGGACGCTCATCGCCAGCAACATCTTCTCGGCCTTCTGTAGAGTGCTTGTAACACTTTCTTGAGACATAGCATACTCGCCAAATGCCACAGTCAATATTTCGAATGCTTTGGAGCAAAATGACATAGTAGCTAAGTAGAATCTACACAGCCTGATGGAGTGGTTTTCACGTCATAGTAGACGCTTCGAGTTCAACTCTTTCTAGGAATGACAGATATTTTGAGCGATATTTGGTGGATTAAAATTCAGTTGCATAAAATTGTTCTTTGACGCGATGTTGACACTATACCATTTTTTGCCAGTCGATAAGTAGTCACGTTCGCTATGTAGTTTTTTTTCGAACAAATTGAGCGACACGATGTATACAAAAGTCTAAAAATCAACTTCTATAGTGGCGAGAGTACCGATGAATATTTAACGCGCCAAACGCTAGACCAATGTCGGTCTGAATAATTCAAGGCGCCGCTGTGTCGACGAATAATTTATTCAAAGGCTTTTAGGGTGTCAAATTGGCAGTGCGGAACACCCGCTAGCTTCCAGAGATCGTCCGTTCGGACATCGTCCATAATGACACTTCAGAGTTCCGGGATTCAGGCCGCAGGCTGAAATCTGGCTGCTCTCTATCGTAGGATTATTTGGCAGCAAGAGTTTGACACCTAGACAGTTTTACGCTAATTCAAAGTATCACATAGGTCTACAACTTTTTTTTTGTTTTGTGCCGCTAATGCCATATTGTAATTTAGTTAATTTTGTAACAAGACGTCGCGCGAAGCTCCTGAAATCTTGAAGCTACGTTCAGGTTCGTATCAATCAACAATTTCCTAGAAAACGTACCAATTTCTTTCTCGATTGATAATGAATGTCTGGTGAAAATGTCATGAAAAAGTTTAAATAACCTATTCCAGATTGAGCGAAGAAGACATACTTTGATTCTTCGATCCTGTTAGTAAAGTCGCTGGGATGAGCATATGATGCCAGATTTCTGTTGAAGTATTACACGGGAAAATTGAATTATCAAACCCTCAAAATAATGTGTAAACGAATGTAACTGAATGTTAGTTCGTTTTTCAATAAATTAATTGAATGCTTTGAAATTTATTTACTACTGAGAAGTCTCAAGAACTACACGTAGCTTTGAAAAAGTAAGTATGAAGTTATTATCTGGGTACCGTATATACTTGGAATTCAACAATGGAAAAATCTTGAACTGTTAGCGAACGCAGAAAGGATGAAAATCTTGAGCCGGTTATGCCATTCCGGATCAGTTAATTTAAAAAGCGCCTGTGCGCGAATCCCGCGTTAATTATTAATTGCAAAGCAGTAATTAAAATCGCTAGGATGCAGCGAGACCGTTCCGCTCATCCCTAATAAGGGTGCTAATTACCATCCCGCCCGCGTAGTTTAATTACGGCCGTAATTAATTATGAAAGCTTCATTGTATCAACACCTAACGCTATTTAGATAATGTTCTCCGCTATTCCCTTCAGGACCGTACCTTTGCGTTTTGGTTTTCGACACCTGGAATCATCAGAATCGGTACCAATTGATCAACTTTTGATCGTGAAACCAACATGGACGTAGTCTCTCGTACGAAAATTACAAAAATGAGTGTCAAAATTATTAATTTCTTCTCACTAGATATTCTACAAAGATTGACATTTGGAACTGTAAGTTCAACAAGTCTTGGGAAGTTGATAATGACATTCATAACTCCTTTTTCCTGAAGGGGTCCAAAGGATGCACTGCAGTCAAAGGCAGTAAAAGACATCAGTCCGTTTGATTAATTTACAAAGATCATGAGGTTCCAAAGTTTCTACGTTTCCTAGGTTTGATTTAGTGGCTCACAATTGCACAAAATGTGTTCAATAGTCTGAGGCTCCAAATTAGGTCATCTTGGTGAAGCCCCATCATTTGTAAATGTGTTACTAATCTATTCTGATCTCTACACAACGTAAGAATCTAATCAGGTTTTTTACATGGAACCAGAATAACAAGTTTATTGAATTCTTGTCCTGGTGTTTTAAAACATTTGTAAGTTTTTGGTACTCTTTGTTGCAGGTTCTAAGGGTGTGTTGAGGCACACCTAAAGCTGGTTTCGGAGCAAGGTAGGGTATAGCTGAACCCTCTCTAGCTAGTTCATAAGCTATTCCATTACTCGGATCAGTTTCACTATATTTGACCTTGACTGTGCCAGAATTTCGTTGATACCTTCCTACATAAGGAACTGGTTTTTGGGTAGCAATTTTGAAAATCCTTAGATTTTGCGATTTTCTATTCAATTATTCATATTCTTGTAGTCTGTAGATAAAGAGGTGTAATTTATGCATCGAATTTTATTGACACGAGTTTGAATATTCAATAAATAAATGAATGATGAATATATGGATATGGTCATGTTTATTCATATTTATACTATTTATATCATTGTATTGATTTCTTTATCATGAATGAACGTTATTATTATTATTATTATTATTATATTCATATTTTGATTGGTATATGATTCGTCGTTGATCAAATAGCGTTCGAAAAATATCTCAGATTAAATATCACCTTTGATATCATTTCAAATGAAGTTTTTTTTTTATAAAATAACTATAATGTTAATTTATTTTTGATATGATTAATTTTTCCACTTTCTGCGCCTTTTGGAAACAGAATGTTGAATTCAACTTGTGCCATGAACAATTCTTCTTCACACGCGTTGCATTTTCAATAAACCGTTTTGGTGAGTCCGGTTCTGTTTTCCTTGCTTTCGGTGTTCATCTAATTTTCGGAATTGTTTTCGTTTTTATGGAAATTAGCCTGCTGTGGTGAATTTATATCCACTGTCGGAAAGTTTCCCAAACTTTTGGGTGGAATTAACCATAAAGCCAGACGATTCCAAAATACGAACGACTTCAAAATTAACGTTGAGGTTGATTTATTCACGCGAATACATGATTTATGTAACATTTCATACTGCAGAGCAAGGGACCGTGAACCTTTTGCAGAGAATCCATCATGAAGTAAGGTAATGAACATTTCGACTTGAAAATATAGAATTAATCAAGCGCCTAAGTTGTTTATTAAATTAAAGTTATCGAAAACATTTATTTCGACTTGAATTGGATATTTTATGTTTCGGACTCGGACATTCTGAACTGATTTTGTGGATATAAAACTTATGAATGATTTATACTGACAGTGAACAAAAAATACGAGATAGCAGTTTTTTTTCACTAAAGCCAGGAATTATTAAGGGGTTTTTGAAATACGCTTGTCAAGAAGTCTATAAAGCATCATGAGAGGGTGTGAGTTGAGGTGACGAAGTCCCTTTTCGCTTTAAAAGAATTTATAAGCTCACTTTGAAAACGGAAACTTTTATGTTTGTGGACATGAAAAATGCATGCGGTGGGCTCACGAAAGCAGAGCTCAAAAATGTCCGAAAATTAAGGCCATATCATGCAATTCGAAAACAAAAAATAAAAATGAAAAAATCGATTAGAACTTTTGAAATACGTTCAGGCTAGGTTCAGGTGCTCCTCTGGAAATGACAGTTTGATTTCTCACTGAATGTTAGTAGGAGTAAATTTTTCACAGTATGTTTCAGGATCATTACATGTTTATTTGGTTTTAAAATAATTCCTAACAATATTCTGTCATAGTTTCTTTCTAAATTACTAGTATTGAGGCTTGTTGGATCTGAACTGAAGAAAAAACGAAATAATCACTTCTTTGTTGATGTCACTCTTGTATACAGATAGTAGTACATTGCTTGTGTCTTGGTCCCAACTGGATTCAATAATCTGTTAGAATTAATAACCGGATCGATAAGGAATATGCCCCATCAAAATATTGCCGATAAATGGCTTGTTAATAAGCCTATTAAGAAATTCCAGCGCAGGATTAATGAAATTCAATGCCGTCCACTCCATGATACGAGACTCGAGATCAACGAACAAGAAAAATAAGAGCACCCCGTGTACCTACGGACTCGATGTGGGGCGACTGTCAATTGTCACGGGACGGCGCCACTCTCTTGTTCTACACGGTACCTCCATTACCGGACAGGTAATTAAAAGTCCAGGCAGTTTGTCACAGAGAACTACTTTGTTTGAGAGAACTACTTAACATAACTCCGGTTTTAATCGACATCAGAAAGAGATGTTAGGATTTGGAACTACTTTGGCCCCTTTGGAGATTTCGGGTAATCTTGTTCTGTATCATTGTTGATGAACAAGGAGGTCAAGTTTCAGTTGCATATACAACCGAAGAGATGATTCATATTTTGATTCGTTTCAAATTAGTAAGTATGAAAAATATCCGATTGTTTTGTTGGAAATTAATTGATGCTAGACAATTTTAATCTTTGATCATGATAAAAATAAGTGACAATTATGTAGTGATCAAAAAGTAAATGGAATTTGTTTGTATTGATTTTTGATTTCCTTTTCGTGATCTGTCTTTTTGGGATATATCGAAGTCATTTTCAGAGGTCTTTTCATTTCTATAGGTTCTTGTAGAAAAAACGATTAGAAAACTCCTTACTTCGAGGAAAATGTTTGGGAAAAATCCAGAAGTTAGATGGATGAGAGAGAATTTGTTGTCTGATAGTTTTCAAATGCATTAATTAGTGGATCGATTGATGCATAATTGAATTCTTCATTTACTGAAATCAAAACATTGACTTTTCATTTGGAAACCAGTTTGTATGGTTGCTCGATGTTTTCCAAACGTTTTCTCAAGTTTGAAAGCATTATCTGTTCAACAAAAAGACCTCTAAACAAATCACATTTCCACTAGTTGTTCAAGTGTTAAAATATTATCCGAAAAATAAATGATAAACTAGATTGGGGAAGATCTTGTTTGCTGATTATTTTCGTAGAATAATAATGAGGCTTTGTATAGCTGAATTTGATTCAAGAGGTTATTTCTCTGAATTGTTACCTATTGATGATAAAAAAAGACTTTCATTTCCTTATTGAGGGTGATTTGCGTTTACAGAATTAAATCTACTCAGTATCTTTCGCGCCTATCTTGTAGTTTGATGAAACGAATCGACATAAATCAAGTTGAATTACATTAAAATTTTGCAGCCGCTTTCTCAAACGAGGAATAATTTTGTATTCGCAGTCCTACATAAATCACCTTGTATGCAGGAGAAATCATCTCATTTACCCTGATGGGGTTGTTCCTTTTATATTAAAAGGGCGGAGCTTTGAAAGGGGATAACGCAATTAGGAACGATAAAGGAGGAAAGAACGCCGTTTTCCGAAAAATACTCCCGACCACTAAAGCCGAAATGGCACTTGAAGTAAAAGCAGAGAATAGCAACGTTGAGGAGACAGCGACTAGCGGGTCGTATTAGTGTAATTGACTGAAGCTGGGCTGTCTGAAGAGACGTCAACCACTAGAACACTCTCTAATGTAATTTGTACTTTTCCTTATCTCGTTTGGGATCTGGTTCGTGTTTCGAGAATCGGGAATAACACGCGAAGCCTTCAGATTTTATACTAGTTTGTTTTGTCGTTTCTTCTCTACCCTTCTTTCTTTCATTTTGTCGTCAAGATAATCACAATAGTGAATTATCTAGAGGAGTCAGTGCTTTCTATGGGCCGCAGCTATTTGAATAAGAGTCCCCACATTTCGGACAGATGATGCTAAGAAAAAGAGGAATCAGCTTCATACGTCCACACGGTATGATAAAATAAAAAAAAATACAACTTCTTCGTTCCCAGTACGTGTAGGTGAATAAACACTATCTTATGACAACTGAGCATGCGTATCATTGATTTTCTTATTTTCTCCACGTTATGAGGTATGCCCGACATATGTAGCGAAAATATCGAGAACATAACCAAATTGGAAGCAATTTGATGTCGAAACTTTGTCGATTATTATTGTGATGAGACTGCGAATTATGATTCGAAATGGTGAAAAGACATGTTCATTTTTTCAGTGGTTTATAATGAGAAACATTTCAATTACTGTCACTAGCTAAACGAAAGCATTTCATCAAGAAAAATCACTTTGAATCTACTGAGAAAGTTAGGAAATGGGTTGGACAAAATCCCATCCGAATAACGACATGTGTAATTTTTTGTATGAACATTTCGAGAAATTGTTATTTCTGATCAAAATGGTTGAAATTTGAATCAATTTTCCACGTCCAACATAAACATTGTGTAAAATATATGCCTCAACTAGAATCTGAATCTTTAAAATAATTTCTATTGATTCAACCTAGTATTATAACTGAGTAATTCCTGCATTTTTTTTATATAAATTATTATACAACGAAAATTGTTATGGCACTGTCAGATCAAACGAGGTACGACATACGTTCACTTCTGAGCTTTGCCTTTAGTGTCAATTGACAGATTCGAATTGGACACCTCCCTCATCGATTGATGGAATCCAGAAAGACACCTATTACTCATTTAGTATTCCTCTTATTCCGGTAACTCATGTACAGAAATCATTTCAGTATTTGACGATACTAGAGCTTAACCTAACCAAACCTTAAGGTATCGATTAGACAATTAAATAACGACAGTTCACGACAATGCTAATTGATCGAGATGAAAACGAGCGCCATCTGAAAATTCGTATCGAATGCTGCAGAGAATTTAAAAATAGATCGCAATTAACTGGACTGGGTTATTTTCGATTCAGGTTTCTTTGTTTTTTTGAGGGGGGTATTTCAAGGTTTCAAAATCGCGAAGTTGGAGCTACTGAGCTCATTGTTGCCATTAGTTAAGATTCGATTGCAGACATAAAAGAATGTTGGGACATGAAATGATTAATCTAATTCTGATGCATCAAATCATACTAAGTACATTTGATATTACGGACATATCACCAGCACAACTCCGAGGATGCAAATGTCGTAGAGAAAATAAAGAACCTAACCTCAATATCTATTTGATAAAGTTGAAGATATCTCAATTATGCCAACAAAAAACAATTGTCGTCACTACCTCAGAAATATGACAGGCTGGGTAATCTCTCATCTCTCTCTAATATCACATCTGTGTTACATGTTCAAGGATGATCTTCTTTGTTAATTTCATCAAAACCACGTTTCGATACTATGGAAATAGTTCAATTCACTTCCAATATTCACATTCAATAGCCAATATAATCTGCATTGCTGGAAACATTATCATTGTAATAACACAATTCAATTCAATAATGATGTGGTAGTCTGTAGATGAATACAGAAACCATCTGATGCTTTCATGATGATGACGTCGTTGCCTTTGGCTATAATATAATGTAACATCTGTGGAGTAAGTGAAATGGAATCACCGTAATATACAAGTTATGTTATCTATACGGGGTGTATCTGATAATTTGATTCACTCCTAAGTTAAAAGGATTCATTGATGATTCACACATTGATTAGAAAATGTCTATAGATATCAAAAACGAGTTATGTTCAAACTCTTTTCGGACAATGATTCATTTGGGAGTTTTAGCTAGTAAGAAATTTCAAGCTATGAATATTAAATATGGCATTTTACGGAATGGAAAGTATAGAAGAAGTTCACAATGAGCTTATAGTGAAGAACTCATGGGTTTCAGTCGATAGTTTACCATTTTCCATTGATATTTGGGCTGTCCCCCATACATAATTATTTCTGATTCTGATTGTCAGAATACACATGCATTAATTTTCAGAGTTTCTTCCTTCTCAGAGACGCTGGACGATTCTGAGTTAATGAAGACGTCACTTTGTTTACTTATACTGCAACTGTGCATGTTCGTTAAAACTGCAAATTATTTGACCAGTTTCTAACGGGTTTAAAATACGCTGAATACGCAATACTTTCTCATCCTTTTTTTATGTGATTTGTGATGAAAGAGTCAGGAATTTTGTTAAGTTCATTTGAAAAAGAGGTGAAATTGACCAGTTAAAATTTTGATATGATTTTTGGTATGAAAACACGAATTTAATGATATTTTCGTGGGGAAATTAATACTTTTCGATATAGTCCACTTCAAAGTTGAAACTTTACCTTATTTTCCGTATAACTCTTCGAACAAGATTTTATAACTTTTTGGCTATTTTTTTCAATAATGTCAAACATTATATGTTAGGAAAGGGTCATCTATCCATCCTGAGAAGACATTGAGAATGCATTTTTTTTGGTTTTCAGATTTCACAGCATTTGAACATCATCATTCCAACCAATTAGTCAATTCACAATTCAAACCACAGTAAATGTTGGATAGATTCGAGGTGCACGTGTATAATATGAAAAATACTGCATTTTTGAAGTTCAACTGAGAATGTATGCATGATGAATCATTATAAGTTAAGTATCTCGTTATTAAAGAAATTTGCAAGGGGGCCTAACTGTTTCGTTCGAAAACGTTCAAGAATAGAAGGTGGAATATCGGACTCCAAAGTGGAATATTATCAAATTCCAACAAAATCATATCATGTGCAATTTTACCAAAGAAAAGCCACTTAAATCTCTTAAGACGAAAAAGCACAGCGTCATTGACAAACTTTGATAAAAACTCAAAGAGGAATAGCAGAAGCTATTATGGATTTCTATTATTCTCTAGTGTTAGTTGGGTCAAAATTTCCAGGGCATCAATAACAATTCCAATGGTATTCTGGAGCTATGTTAACACCGAAATGATCATTATGGGGGACAAGAATTGCTGTTACAAATTATAGCGATAATATTCAACGTAATATACGTACGCAATAGCGCCATCATTGCCTATCGGCCGAAACGTATAGTAAATCCTAATTAAAATATTCGTGCGGCCGCAGCAGCGAAACAAGCGGCTGCCGTTAGTGCTCCGTTAATAATTGAACGTCAGTCGCGATTAACGAAACGCCTACTAGATACCTACGTAGCACGGTGCCGAGCAACAGAGGAGCGGCAAACCCGGATTCGTCCGGGCCGGCCCACTTTCGCTAATTGCTTTTCCGAAACAGAAATGGGGCTGATTGCATCGGAAGGGCTGCACGGGCTAATGGGGGATAATTCCGTGAATTAGATGCATATTGCCCGAACGAACCAATTGGGTTCGGAGGTCGGATGGTGGCGTTAATCATTTTCAATTTTGAGGGATTCCATCGATTCATTTTGTTGTGGTAGGAGGAAGTCAGAAATTCGTGTTTTGTTGACTTCTTCTTGTGTTACATCAATAGTTAACTTAATTTGAGTTTTGAAAAATCGCTATTTCAACACTGAAATTGAAAGTCCAAAACAAATTAGGAAAGCTAAACACGTACTCCAGCAAAAACAAAGGAAAATATTCACACACGGTAGGTGAAATTCTAGTTTTATGTTTCCTACTAGTATTCTTGATCATTCATAATTTGTTGAAAATGTTTCACATGTTGGATTGTATGTTATGTATGAGTTTCCAGTATACAGGGTGATTCACATAAGAACCGACATAGAGCAGGGGCATGTAGGGGGTCCCAAAATATGGCGATTTAACGCAACTCACCTCTATACCAAGTTGCTTCCCTGAGGAGTTATAGGCTTCGAAAAATAAGTTATAAATTTTGAAAAAAATCACTATCTCCGTTATTCTTGAACTTAAAGCAACCAAATTTGGTACACTTTGTGGATGTATTTAGGGCGTTACTTGACAGTAACTAGAGTTTAATTGAAATTTGTAAAGGTGGTATACCGGATGGCGCACCATTAATATTCAATAGAATTTTGTTAACCCTTGATGGATTTTAAAAATCTTTGCTTCGTTTTGTGGGCAATTCAATTCTAAAACTTTTCTTAGTCTAGCAATTTTTCGAAAAACCTCATCATTTTTATCAAAAACTGGAATAACTTGAATCGCGCGCTCTAAGTGTGTTATTTAAAATCATCGAAAATTCAAAAGTTGGCTATGAAAATAAACGTCAAACAAGAAAGTAGGTCATTTAATGTGATCAGTAGGAATTGACTGGCAAATCACTATTTAGATACGTACCTAATTAAAGTAAGTACAGATAATTTATAACTTCACTTTCAAAGCCTATTACTCCTTAGGGAAGCAACTTGGTATAGAGGTAAGTTGCATTAAATTGCCATATTTTGGGACCCCCTTTATGCCCCTGCTCTATGTCGGTTCTTATGTGAATCACCCTGTATAGTGTGAAAAGGAGTGAATTCTAATGCAAGCATTTGGGTTAATAATAGTCATGAATCATATTTCTCAATTACTGAATCAATTTCATACATATAGTCTATTTATTCGAGCAAGATAGATGTGACATTTGGCCAGGAAGTGTAGTGTTGCAGCTGGTATTTTTCACTCAACGATAGTTCGATTCTGATTAGATTCAAATTATTTTGGATAATTCTTTCGATTCAGAAAACACACACCAAAATTGGATGACTTTCGACTGTGAATAACCGTGACTTGTATATTTGTAAAAGATCATTAATGAATCGAAGATTTCTCTCTAAATAAATTTGGCATCGTTGTGAAGTCACTGTGAAGTGTTGTCATAATTATTGATGCCTAAATGTTTTTTCATTTCCTTTCTGAAAAAAATTCAATTGTCTATTGATTTGAGTACAATTGGTGGTTTGATGAAAATTCTTATGTTCTCTTTAGATATTAGTTAATCCTTTGATAGACAGTATGTTGGTATCAGGCCTAATGTTGAAATCACTATTTATCACGAATCTATTTTCTCATGAAAACATTGGATCTGATACCCAGTATTTTTTATTTATCTCAATTAGACAGTGCCCTCTACGACTGAGTTTATGTTCGTGTCATCGAATTACATATTAATTATGTTCTTTCCATCATCAAAACAATCAACTCATTCAATCATAATCTCTTCATAACACTGTCATTTCCCCTTTCACAATTAAACCTGTTATAATGACGAAACCACCAACAAACGGATTAACTCTACCATTTACGTTGCCCACAACACGGAGAATAATGGAAATGTGAACTTGAATACATTTTTCCTTGAGAATTACAAATGCGTTATGGTGGACAATAGAGCATCATTGATGTTACCAATAAAACAACTAATTTTGAGAAGCAATAAAAATGAAAATGAGCTAGAGTGCGATGTAATAAATACTCTGAGAGAAAAAGAATCTGCCTGGTTTCCAAGATATAACCATGGAAAGATCCTTACAATATTCGAAAAGTAAGGTGAAATTGTCATTTAAAACTCCCGAGCATAAAAAAGGAATGTAATGTTTCCTAGGTTTATATCATAGTTACAGGAGTTTTGTTATTCTAGATTCTTACGATGGGTGATTTTTAGGAGCAAAGAACATGCATCCAATTTTATTTCCGGAACCAATATTCTGGTGTGAACACGTTGAAAACAATAAATTTCAATTTGGCTCAGCCCAAACCATTTAGGAGTTTGTCTTCTGTCTCAAATGCGTTAAGTCTCGAGCGAACTACTTTTGGTTCTTTCATCACGGTAACGTACCATATAAAAATGCATTAGTTTTTCACGACTTTTTCACTAAAAATCCGACTCATATCGTTAAGCAACCACCGTATTCGTCTGATCTGGCTCCATGCGATTCTGTCAATTCAGCAAACTCAAAACGCCATTGCTATAATGCCGTTCTGACAAGATTGAAGATAGAAAAACTGATTCAAAGAGGGTCTATTTCGACTATTTTGAGTACTGGAAAAAAGGTAGGAAAAGTGCATTCTATCGGAATGAGATCACGTTGAAATGAATCAATTCTCTTCAGAAAAAGAAATTGTCCCCCTCATACAAAGTTGAAGTGTTGGAGGTTTTTCTCGATAAAATCTCTTCTTGGTAGTTTTATCTTCCGGTAGTTTTCGTTGAGCCACCCTGTATATTTCATGACAATAAATTATATATCCATCGTATCATATACTAGAACCCAGTCTATATCACAAACAGTTTTATCGAACCAATTACCAATATTTACATGTTATGTGAACTTTCAACCATTCTCGAACAATCCTTTCATCTTCATGCAACGGAAACCTTTCGGAAATATATACGACAAAAACCCAAACGTTATAGCTACTGACCTCCACTTGGTCCTCCTGTTTTGAAACCACGTTTTGACTTGAGCATCTGTCATCTTGAGGGTCTTCGCCAACGCGGCTCGTTCGGCGGACGCCAAATATTTCTGTTTGTGAAACCTCTTCTCCAACTCGGCAATCTGCAGTCTGGTGAAGGACGTTCTCGGCTTCTTCCGTTTGGGGGGTGTTCTGTTTTGATAGGGGTGGCCTATCCGCCTCGTCATAGGAAAACTTGCTGAAATAATGGAAAAAAATGATTAGGTAACATTCAATGAGAGTGACAAAGAACGATATTGTACAGCTTCGGAAATAATTCATCGGGTACACCGAGAGAAATCTATAAGAGTAACAAGGAGAGCAAGTGTATCATAAACGATGTTTATTTTGCATTCTTAGCCCCAAAAACTATATTATACAGAAACAACTAGCCCACAAAAATTTAAAAAATTACTCAAATCCCACATTCTGGAAATGATGAAAATATCCATCAAACTCAATGGATCATACCAATTGAAATGAAAAAAAACTTGGAACTAATAACTGAAATTGTACACTTCCTTATATACGCATATCTCAATCATCTTACCATATCATTTGATTGTAAAACATTGTTTTAAAATGCTATGCCATTCATATCCCTAGTCATTATTTCTAATTGAATTCATGTTATTTTATTCACTACCATTGTTAGTTAAACATTAGTTTTACAATTAGATATTAATTTTAGTTCAGATTGATATTCATTTTATCGTATTATGCCAACATGCTTTTTGATATGTAACTACGTATATTGTATTATATTACGAATAAAGTTATTATTATTATTATTATACTCTCACATGAACAAGAGGGACACATCGCTTTTCTTCTGAATTGCTTCCCTTCCACTGTCCCCACTCACTCGTTTCTATGCCAGACACAACACGTCGGATAAAAATTGGAGAGGAGGTTTTTGATGGACGGTGGTAACAATATTGTGAAATTCAATCAGCAGAAAAACTTTGCCAACTATTTATACAACCACAGAAAGAAGACACCCTCAAATTATTAGGATGAATAGATATAAGAAATAATTCAATTGTGTTATAGTTTAATTTGCGGATACCAGAGCGAAATCGTCAGTTATTGTTTGACCGAAATTAGTATTTTGTTCAAAAATGTGATGAAATTATTTCGGCAAATAAAGAATATATACTTTTCTGTCATATTCTCCTACAGAAAATATTTCTTTTGCCAATTTTGATGTTATTGTTGATAACTATCTCTCATTTTAGCGGCGACACCTGCGAAACAGATTCGAAATATCTCAAATTGAATTGAATAAATGATTCACTTCTATTTGTTCGAATGCCTATGCTACATGAAGTGTAATGTCGTCCGATATCCTTTCTTCGTACTATCCGAGTTATGCTATCTCAATTTTATGCAAGCTATTCTTTTCGCTCTCATTCAATTCTTCTAAGGAAGATTAATTATTTCCGAAGCTGTACATAATCAACAGAGACTTGATGCCATTCCCCTTCTTTTGATGCTTTCCGTAACTATATCACAAAGTTTCAATATTTGGATGCATTCTGATATTGAATGTTACCATCGAGAACATTTTTTGTGGAACGAAATAATCCAGCATGGTCGAGCGGGAAGTGAATTGTGGCAATATTCATTAGAAAAATTCATTATGAAAACTATCCACTAATCTCCATGTTGTATTAATGGAGCATAAAAATAAAATCCTGTTACTGAGAAATTCCTTCTCGTACGAATATAACTCTATCGTTTGAAATAAACGACCATAATGATAAACTAAAAGCAGCAATTAATAAGATTATGGCAGTGCTTTTTGTTCAGCTGTGAAACACACAAGATTATCGTTCTTGTATTTTTACCGGACTAGCGAAATATGGTTATCCGAGTAGAAAGCTTTATGTTGTTTTGCGTTAAACAACTGATTATGCACATCACGTTTTGTCTCACTTTATAGCCAACCTGAAATGGACATGATTAATTTCCGTTTGATAGTGATGGGATTTTAATAGCTCTTTCACGGTTAAGTATGTTGTTTCAATTTTACATTCTTCTTTGTGTGGTGAGTAATGGCCACTTTGATTATGGATATGAGTTTCGTGCAGATCGCACAGAAAACACTCAGTAGATAGAATGATTGACGATTTATATCCAAACAATACTTTGTTGATGGATTCGTGAAACATCTTCAGGTGAAACGTCAGCCAACAAAATCACAGCAGGGTAAAGACGTCATACTGATCTTCAAAAAGAAAAAACACTTCCATGCGCTTGATGAACACACTCCAGAATTTTTTGCAATTCCTCAATGCGCAAAAATATGTAATGGGAAGGAAATCCATATTCATTAGGATAGTCAGGCTAGCCTTAAAGCTCTTGCAGGGTACAATGTGAGGTCTAAACTCATCTGGGAACGTATATACATATAGGGATCTGATGAGATTAGCTCTCCTGAACACATTTCCAAAATATGGGGCCCTACCAAGGTGACAAAACTGGTCGGCTTGAAGCTTGAGGCCATTGAACACATTTTGAGAAATGGTGAAGAACTAAACTACAGGACAGTAACGCAATTTGGGGAACCTGATTCAAATCTAGGGAATGTAGGACTCTTGAATCCTAATTACTCAAATAAACTGAGGTATCAGTGCGATAGAGGAAGTACAAGAAGTCTTTGGCTGCAGTGAATTCTTTGGACCTCTTCAGTGAAATATAAAAAGTACAGAAGTTGAGTAATATGAATTTTTCACTCCAAAAAAGCGCACATTATTCAGTGAAGCCACCTACAAAACGGACAATCATAATTGATACTAATCCTAATAATCCTTGAACGAATATAATTTACTATGCTACTACACGAAAGACAAATTCGAAATGGACTTAGTGGATGTAATCTGTTTCACGATGAACTTTATAACTTTCACATCATCCTATATCGTTCAGGTTTTTATATAAAAGAAGGAAATTAGAAATATTACTGAGAAATGGGGAAGAGCACATTGGGGTGTATTGCCAATACATCAAGAATATAATATTCACAAGTGGGTTTGAAGAGACAGCTGTTTATATGTTATCGATCAAAAAATACACGTCGATTTAACACTTAGAGACTGGAAGAACAGGTACTTCAATAACTGTAGTAGCTCGTGTCACTTTTAAGAGTTCATTGCAAATGAATAGCAACCTGAATGCAATCGATTCGTTTCATTTAATATTTCAATCAAATGAAGAAATTCTTCATTTATTGAATCCTACCAAGCATCAGATTTCAGAATATTTGATGATGAGAGACGTCAAAGAAGAACATATTCTTGCACATTTATATCTCGTTTCAACTAATATGATTTGCTAGACATAAAAATATAGTTTTGCTATTATCCTACCAACTCGTCGAATGATTACGTCAGAGCCAATCCTACCAGATATTATATTTAATTTCATCAAGTCATTCGTCACGTTTTCATTAAATCACGATACCAAAGATAGATTATTTCAGAAACTATATAGTTGGGCTCCACCTATCTAGATGATGAAATATCATTTATTGGTTTGTATTGAATCACACGATTGAATGTGTCTTCATTATCGAACAATATTTGATAAATAATGATAAGCGACGAAGCACATTCTGACCTTGATGAATTTATTAGTCATCAAAACTACCCCTTTTGGGGCTCTGAGATCCCACTTCTGATTATCGAAAAACAAATACATCCATCACGTGTCACTGATGTGGATTTTTGGTTGAAGGCATAATTGCACCATACTTTTTCAAAAATGAGGCTGGCCAATCAGTGACTATTACTGATTCTCGATATCACAGTATGAAACGCATTTTTTTACCGGAATTGAATGATTAATGTGATCAATACGAGGTTTCAACAAGACAGTGCCAGATGCCATACAGCCTTTGAAATACTTCAATAACTGCTTGTGACATTTCCAGATCGTGTACTTCCAGATTTCGGTGATCAGAATTGACCCCCTAGATCATATGATTCAACATCATTACTTTTCATTTCATGTGGTTCACAGATCAAAACAATTCAAAAAGCCAATAACCACGCGTGTATTAGGAAAGGGGGGTTATTCAACGCTGCATCAACAAAATTCATTCACTTTTATGCAGAATGGTCATGAAAATTTTCGGAAAACGCGTGCATATGAGTATGCAAAGTCATGAATAACCCTATTCTATTTCCTTTATGATTCAATAAGAACTCACTATTCAAAATACCAAAAACTGCATTTTCTATCCAATTTAAAACTAGTTCATTTTGAGGCAAACTTGCATCTGATCATAGTTTCGTGATCAATGCTTCGAAGAATCATCTCATGATCTTTGGCTCAAGGGTCAATAATACTAATTATAATGACAATATTTCAAGCCAAGAAGTGATACAAGCCAAAAATTTTAGGTGTTTCGGTTGGTTCCGACCTGGCATACATTTTATAAAATTGAGAAATTTTGCCGCATATCTGCACAACTTGCAATTGTTGCAAGGTGAACGCAAACCTCTGGAAATAGTGCTTCTTCAACAGGTTACGACTTCTAAACCAAAACGTCACTATAATAAACATTGTTGGTACTGTCCAGCTTGTGAAGGAGATCGAATTGATGATATGCAACAATGTCTCATTTGTGGTGTTTGGTATCATGAGATATGTGTAGGATTCAATATAGGATAAAATATTTCACTGTTCAGGAGCTTGTTTTGATAAAAAATATGAAAAAGGCTGATATATAATATGAATACAGAACATACAAGATGAGAAACTTGTTCAATCTGATCTCAATTGACAGTAATCACATTTTCTATTGATGAGGGGTTGAATGCTTACTTGTTTTTATTAAAGCTTCATTAGGATACGTGGTTCCCAATAAGGCAAAGTAACATTTTGGTTATTCGTATTCACAAAAGTGTGATTTTTGTTTTTCAAGCAATTTTGTTCCATTTATTATAAAGTTAAATGAATAAATATTGATATTTCAAATTACTAGTGCAATCTCATCATGAACCTGCTAGTTAGGCATTAACAAAATTAAGGTAGGCCTTATTTGGTTCACCTACCTTAGTATTTCAATTATCGTTTCAGAAAATGATTCGGATCTGGTATCTGAAATGTCTCTTATATTGTAACGTTTTTCTTGGGTTCCAGTAAAGAACAGACTGATTTCTAACTGATGAACTATTTATTTCAACTATTTATATTGATATAATCACGACGCGTTCTATTCTTCAACTAATTAATGAACTAATGTTGTCTGGGAGCTCGATATTTATATGTTTCAACATTTGTTCTGGAATCTTCTAGAATTGTCAGTCATCTGTCACATCTTCTCATCTCTCTTCGTCACACTGCTCGCAGGATCTTTCATCTTCTTCTATTCCAGAATATCCGAGAGCTTCCAATATAATCGAGATTTAGGTTGATTCATGTGATACAGGGAGATTATTCAAGTTTGCCAGTTCCCCAATGCATCCATCATGACATTGCTGAATTCCATTACAATATATCTGGCATCTTTTATATCAGATACTTTTGATGAAGTATCTTATACATCATTGATTATTATTATTATTCTCAATCCACTCATACTTGAAAGAATATTCTGACACAAAATATCGGAGCCAAATAGGTATCGATGGTCGCGATATCCGAGACCCTTACAAACCCGACGGCTTTCTTTGAATATGAGATACGAAAATCGGAGAGAGCGATCGATACCTATCACATGTCCCTACCTAATACGGAGTCACTTCGAATCCGATTCGCAGCTTTTCGCGGCTGAACTTTCAAAGTGAGCTTCCTCGAGGGACAAAATGGCGGCTGCCGGGTAATTCACTTCGCGGCGTATCCTGAACGCCGTATTAAAATTCTTTCGAGTTATGTGCCCGGTTCTGGAAAGCGATGCAAATGGGCCTTTTTATATTCAAAGTTACCGAGGCAGTTTCAGAGATCTCCGGATGTACATATACATACATATATAAGGATATAATCGTCTTCCACTTTTTTGGCGTTTCGCTTTCTGCTGTTTTTGGAATGATGTTGAATAATGGAGACCCTATCAGACGCGATTCTTTGATGCTGCTTCTTGCTATTGAATATTGATCTCGGCGTTTATACTGCGGGATTAAAAGGAGGAGGACCTACGCTTATATATCTGGTGGAAGATGGTTTACAGAGGTTTATACAGTCTGTCCTATTTGCGATGTCCTTATTTGGGATATCTTTCACATTTTTAGAGACGGTCTTCGCGAACATTCGCTAGCTTTTCTTAAGTAACTTTCTCATTTCAAATATATATATCTTCAACAGTTTCGGAAATATCAAGTGTTTTCAGATGTATTAAAAAAATCAACAATAAAAAAAGAAAATTATTTTATTGCACAAATTCGCTACATTATACTTAATAATTATTTCCCATTTAGCTCTTCATATCTCTTATATTGAAATGAATGTTTTTCTTTTTTTTTTCACATTATTTGTGAATTCAAATAATTTTGTTTCTTTAATGTTAATTTTTGTAATACATCTGAAGACACTTGAAATTTCCGAAACGGTTGCAGATAGGTATGGGACATTGTACATGAATTTTGTCTAGAATATTCTGAAGAAAAAAACTGATGACATACTGATGACATACAGAAGGTTGTATAAAAAGTAAGAAAGTTGGTATCGCCGACTGTCACATGACACACCCCATATGATTACATTTTTTTGAAAAAAATGCGCATCTGAAAATACAAATCGAGGTGTCCAAGCGTTTTTCCCAACACGCTCTCATTTATTCGTTATCGAATTTTTTCCATTTGGCTGTTCCACACTGTATGCATTCACGTTCAAACCAGTGGCATGGTCAGATTTTCGAACAGAGCTGTCATCCTTTGCTTGTATAATTGAAACAAGATTGCTTTACACTGCTCAAAAATCGGTATACAGGGTGGACCACGAGATATTGTAGGTTCCTTGAATGTTTCTAGAAATGAATACACTAACGTTACGTTTTGCATGGTAAAGCGATTTTGTTGAATCGGGCTTATCATCTTGAGTTCGATGAAATAGGCATTTTTTTCGCGAGTTTATATGATATTTCCTATACTGACATCGATGCATGACTGTATTCAAAGTAATGCATTATGAATTTCATTTTCCTGAAATCATTTCCAAACAATGCGCTGTATAGATATTCCTTCTTCCAATTCTGATGGTGCTGAAAAATCAATTCAGCTGTTTTTTTTTCTCTAAGGGAGCTAGCTGCCCTTATTGCCTCCTCTTAACGACGCCATTGATCTTCACCAATTTTCCTTGCTCAAGGAATTTTTGTCACATGGATTAACTCTTCATTTCGTATTTTATGTTATCTTTATGTTATCCGAATATAGAAAAAAACTGAACATAGCGTTGATCAGAAGTATGTCTCATTGTCATGAGCTGTAATCAAGAAATAAAAAAAATTGTACAATTAACGCACTAGTGCGAACTGTAGGTATATCTGATTTAATATGTCTCAGGTCTCAATGGAAAATATGAGACAATCTATAAAAAATCATGAATTGACATCAGCTGGTTACTGTTTCCGAGTTGAAAATTGCTTCTAAAAACATGCTATTCAGTTTGTTGGCACTGTGTAGTAATTTGTTCTATTAATTTGAATAAACATGAACAGTACACAACATGATGATATTGAGAATATAATAGACACGCTATTTGCCTCAACTAAATGAAATATTGAATATTCAATTAAATACACCTACGGCACGCTATTGCGAAAAGAAATTCATATAAATAAATATCAATTTAAATTTCCTTGAATTTGTTTTTCCTAGAATATTTCGTTGACAGTTGTAATTTTGTAGTAAATATGTCAATAGTAATAGATCATTAAAAAAACTAATTAATAATAATAATAAAAAATATAATGATAAAAGAATCGTCAACCATTCAAGAAGAAATGATTTCAAGAAATTCACTATGAAACTTTGTTATGCTGAATTTTACAGATTCGGAAATAATTCAATTATTATTCAAGTAATTCCAGTCGGATTTTATTGAAGATTTTACTTCGAAATTTGGAAATTCCATTAATTTGATTATATATTCCTGAAAAGTGGGTTTTGAAACATTATACTTAATAGGTAATAAAATTTAATTACAATGTATCACTAATTGACGAATGTTGCAATCTTGATTGAGTAGATGTATTGAAAAAACATCGCTGACAGCACAATTAACCTTACATTTGATAATTTGTACATATGTTTTGTCAACAAATTATTGTATCATACTGTTGTGAATAATGAAATTATATACTCAATGTAGTAATTGAAAGATACGAACTTCAATAAAACCGTATTTCTACACTTTAATATCTGATGAATCTAATTCATTGCTAAACAAAAAGAAATTTGATTGTAATATTTAGAGCTTTCTCATGTATTCTCTTCAATTAACCGTTTACTAGCAATTACTATTATTTATGGATTCAGTTATATTAAGAAAACACAAAGATTCTTCGTTGATTTGTACAAATGAATGAATAAACTTTAAGTATCATAACCATTTGAATCGTCATGAATTGATTCCAATTCAAAATGTGATATACATTTTAAATTAAAGCATTATTCGATGATTTCTTGGAAGATACATTTTTTGTAATAGTGCCAAATTGCCAGTCAAATTTAATTTTAGACGTACCAAGGAATATAATTATTGATAGAAACATCTTAAAAACAAACATTTTGGGGATTGAATATCGACTATAGATAATACACAACAAAAAAGTTTGAGCAAACTACAAATATATATTCAATTTAATGGCAAAATGCATTGCAAAAGGACATTTTTGGTGGAGAGTCTGAGCAGTCTGAATTCTAAAACTGTAATATATAATAATGAAATACAATAAAATCATGATCTCAGAAAAACTAGGGATTTTTCTTCACATATAGTATGATGATTTTATGATGAGTACTCGAATGGCTTTTCAACATGCTTATATTAGTTTCGCCTGTACGATTTTAACCGACTCATGCGCATTCGCATAGTTTCGAATCTACTCTGAAGAGACACGACTTTTTCAGATGTGCTGAAGAGTTGAAGAACTGACGTTTGAACATCTGATTGAAAAAACGTTGAGGATATTCCCAACGAGTGACCAAGTTACTAGAGAATGTTTCCCAATAACAGGCTCTCGGAGTTTATGGAGGTGAAAAGTAAAGAATAATTAATTGTTTGAAAAACCCGAAAACATGTTTTTAGCAACTGAAGAGTGAACATTCTTGTTAACATAGGAATGATATCAACTTGTGCGACATTGCTTTGTGTAACTATGTTAGGGAACCCCACGCTTTCATAATAATGACAACAATTTTCAGTAAAATTTTCAACGGGTATTTCATGAACTGGGAAATATTCCCTATAATTCTTATTCTTATTGCTTTGAGCGCGTTTTTTTTGGTATAATCCATTCCTAAAATAAGAAATCAGAAGAAGAATGCACATTTTCATATACTTTTTAAAAGATTGACTCGATACTAACCAATGAACCATTTGACCTGCGAAAATTATTCCATGATTTACAAGTGATTTCTCGTGCGGTATTGCTGCTTGTCTCTTTTTCAACAATACTCCGAAAGAAAAAGTCAGGTTGAGTGTATCATAATTATGTATGCATGTACACCAAATTTGGAAAGCAATTCACTGGGAATAGTCGTTGAACAGTGTATTCAATACTTGTAAATATTTCGACTAAAATTAACGAACTTTATGAGTGGGTCGAAAATTTCTCTTCAACGAAATCTGGCATCGTTGTGAAGTCTCTGTAAAGTATTGCCATAATTATTGATACCCAAATATTCTCAGCTTTGTCTCTACCAATTAGAAGTTACCTTAAATACATAGACTGTATTTACATCACAAACACTCAGGATATAAAATCCCAAATGCTCATCGTTTTAATAGATTCCTTACGATATTTTTCATATCTCAACTGCGTCCATCACCATTAAAATCAATTATCCATGGATAGGCAACGATAAATTCCAAACCGTTCTCGATTTAATAGATGTATAAAAAGATTCATCCGATAGGTCCATCCTGTAGGCTATAATTACGCGCCATTTTGAATTTCATAATAAATATGGACATTTCGAGCTGACTAGTAGGTAGGTATCCGTTGCACGTGAAAACATCATTAAGGAATCAGCCAATGGGAACGATTGAGGTAATAGGATTTTTTTAGATAACCATCTGACGGACATAATGATGCCATAATGTAACAATTGAATGTTGTTTTATTGTGGAGGGCTTCGTAACGATATAAAGGGTGGATTTATGTCGAGATGGAGTCGATCATGTAATTGAAGGATATATCACTGATGTGTCTGTTATTTTCTTTGATCGTATTGCATTGGTATTTTACTCAGATCTCATGCTATACGGCGAAGTTGATAACAAATTATGATTGTTCTTAATTACCGACTCATGAAACATTTATGATTAATGAACTACGAATAGCGTAATTTGACTGGGATTATACTGGTTGAAATAACATTATGCTCTAACTCTGCGCTATCCGTACTTTATCTCGAAAAAGATTCAACTTATTGAAACAATGTTCAAACAAAAGTTGCAGGGAATTTGATTATCTACAATATTGTTCATACATACAGTTCACAAAAACCCTATAGGAAATGAGATATCTGCAAAAAATAAGCTATAAGTGTATCTATTTTTGTTACTTTCAGCATAATTTTTTTATAGACGCGGATTTCCTTCGATGTTGAAGTTTTTAGACAACATTAAAAATGCCGAAACACAAATTTATACGAAAATTCAGTTGGATATTTCCATGTTTTCACCAAGACCCCAAAACGTTTATGAAGAAATGATCAAATTCACAAAAAATGTGGAAGGTAAGTAAAATTTTCAAGAAGAGCTTTCTCAAAGATATTCCAAATGATAAATTTCAAGCAGTAAAAGAAAATCGAATCGTTGATGCATGATGAATGCGTTCTACACTGCATCTCCTTGGATTTGGATAGTAGTATTTTGTCCAAACAGATATCAATACAATTGAACTACTCATACAGGGTGTCCCAACTGCTATGACAAAATTCCCATTATAAAAGTCTTGCCGTTTTCGAGATCGTTTACATTAAAACATTCCCAGAACATTCCAAAGGGGGGATGTGAGAAATGAAAATATGAAATAGACAATTTATTGGTGTGATGTGCAGCAGTAGCTCAGGACATTTTGATTCCACTGCGATGGGCTAAACTTTTTCGATAAAAATATTTCTCACAGCCCCCCTTCAAAATGTTCAGAAAATGTTTCTAATGTGAACGTTAAAATCATTCTTCATCAATATTTTACTGAAAAAATCAAGCGAAAAGGTGTAAAATTGTACCAACCGTGAAGACGAAACGATTATTGAAAGGGGTCAAAATTCATTATTTAAAAAAAAATACCGTAAGACTTTTGAAATGGAAATTTTGTCATAGCAGTAGGGTTATCCTCTGATTTACATTCTCCCTCGGTTTCACGTTGTCTTTACGGGAAACCCTGTATACACAATAACTTCAATATGCCCGACATAGCGAGATCATACATATTTTATATTATTTCAGTGTTATTGTTACATTTCAATATCGCAATGAGATTGAGTGTTCCATTCAAAGTACGGACGCTTATTTCAATTTGCAGTTCAACCGGAAGTGCTACGTCTAGAAATACCTTTTTCACTTATTTTTATGTCCTGTTTACAAAATTAATAGTGGTTCATAAGATATAACATAATGAATGATCAATGTATCTTGTTTTATGAATTGTATATTAAGGTGGCTTCTCTTTCGAAACATATCTGGAATCTAGGAATAATTCCGCCATATTCGAAGCGGCCATTCGGTTAGCGCTCTATTACAGCTTGACATGCAATGTGACATTTATTGTTGAAGGTACGTAGATTTGTTTGGTAGGTATATATTCATGTGTTTTTATTTAACGACGTTAATGTTCTGTACTCTCGATCAATAACCATTATGAGTTTTTTTTTCTGTTCACTATCGTACCACTTACTGTAACTATTCATACGAGAATATGAAAATGTATAAACAACATGAAGCTAATAAACCGAACGGATATTTGTGTTTTTGTTAGAGTATGTATAGATAATCACCGTGTATGCATGAATAATGCAAAATGAAGGGAAAAATTACGGGGGCACTCGATGATCGATGTCCCTTTACTATATCTACTTAGATAGAGGTTTATTGGCTATTTTACGTGCATCGCACATTTATAGCAGGTCATAACAACATTAAAAAAAATTGATTGAACGATATATAAGATTTATGAGAACAAACAAGTAAGCAATCCTAAACAATACTTATTCAGGGTGTTCCTTAAAGACATGCTCATATTTGAAATGGTGATTCTTTGACACATTTTGAGAAAAAAACTTCCTATAAACGTATGTCCTAAAAGTCTTAGCCTATGAGATAAGGATGATATAATTTTTGAAAAAATCGGTTTTTTCATAAGAACTGAGATAATATATTTCGATGCATTTTAAGATAAATTTTCAAACATTGAAAAATTTGGTACATGTCTTCTATGCATCAATGAGTTCTATGAATCTGATCCCTCAATTTGCTTTCAGTCGATGCACAAACATTTTCACGTCGCAACAGATTTTTGAATAATAGACCCTGAAGTAAATTATTTAAGCGCAAACCATACGTCGGACTAAGAAAATTCATGATATCAATTTCACCCAAGATTGAATGAGGATCAAAAAATGTAGTGTTTATTCTAGAAGTAAGCAGTAGCGTAGTCTTTTTTTACAAAAATATTCAATGCAAAACCCATACGGACGTCACTGGTAGAGAAAATTAAAAATTTCATACATCACAAAATGCGACTTGATGCATAGAAGGAAAAGTTTTCAAATATGTCTGAAATATTATCCCAGTTATTTTCAAAAAAACTGTTTTTTTTCTTCAAAATTTCACTACCCTGTGTCTTGAAAGTTAAGGCTTTTAGGGCATACGTTTATGGGAAGTTTTTTTTGATATTTGTCAAAGAATAACCCCTTCAGATATTAGCATATCTTCGAGGAACACCCTGTATAAATGACTTAATGATCACTTATTGGTGGTCAAGCAAGTTTTGAATAGTAAATAGTTGATTCTGTGGAATGGGGAATTCTCCTTCAGACGATAATGAAGTATTTTTCATGATATATCTTTAAAACGTCGCATTTTAAATTCATAATTTCAACCTTTATCCTAAAAAAAATATTTCAAGTACTTAAAAAACAGAAATAAATATGGGAATTTAAAGTTTAAAGTGCTTTGTTTCTAATTCACCATTTGGCAACATCGACTGCGGATTACAGTGATAAAAAAGGACAACAAATTCGTTACGTTGATTAGGTAAACAAAGATGGCTAGATTTCCACCAGATTAGAAATCCATTCTGCTTATTTCTATTCCATGAGTCATGACGTTCCATGCATCGCAAAGGAGGGAACGACCAAGTTAGAGAGAGAACTCAGGTTTTAAGGTTATGTTTAAGTTTGGCGTGGTTTGGCTTCTAAGTAAGGTTGTTGTTCGGGTTGGACTATTATATTGATGTATAATATTGTATCAAATAACTTAAAAACAATTCAATCAAGTATTCTTTACCAGCCACAAAGTATAAACAAAAAGTTGGGTTATGACAACCGACAAATTTTGACACTAGATTGTAAATGTACAGACAACAAAGAACAAATATATGTTGTTCTTTTTCTAGCTTACTAGGCGCTGTTGCCAATTTGTGAACTAGAAACAAAGCGATTTAAAATTTAAAACCCCATATTTGAAAAATTATTTTAGATAGTTTCTGCAGAGAGTTTGGAATTTTCATGAATGAAACTCATAATCATTAACTTTAAACTTGCATTTCCCGTAATAACCCAAATTGAGGAGAATTCCTCATTGTACGTACAATTGATTGTCCTTTATAATGAAGTACATATATTCATAATTTCAATTATTATCTGGTTTTCATCATTCAATGCCAGGCATGTATTTACTACTGAGATCAATTCAACCACTTTGTTCATATCAATAATAAAATTCAATCATTAAATATCTTTCTGAATCATTTGAAAAATTGCTAAGGTGCACAAGACATATTATGCGAACAATGACTTCTCTGAGATGTCCACAATTTCACCTCAAGGTATATTCAGTATCGAGTATTCTGAAATTGTTGATAGCTCGAAGTAGAAATATCGTTAGCTCTGTTATATTGTCACAGTGGAGTGAACTCTAGACGGGTTCGTAGGATAACGCGAGAGAGGAGCGTGGTATAAGAATTGCTTTCCTTGTTACTCTTATAGATTCGTGTCTATACCCAAGATATAATTTCTTCGATTTTGTATTCCACTTGTAGGTATCTAAGATCGTGAGCTATACTTATTTGAAGTAGGCATTCAAGGTAGAAAATGCCGTTTACGATGAAATTAAGTCATAATATTTTCAGTTGCGATTGAATAATCTGAAACATGGTTTTTGTAGCATTCACTGATTCGATTCAACGTTCGATAGATTTTGGTTCTCGGTTTTCATACATCATTTCGCTGGAATATTATTATACAGTGTGTACATAAAGAAAAGAACCAACTCATTTCCTAGAAAAAGAAAGCCTTCATTAAAAATCTTCGGACATGTTGATTTTTATTTGGAAATGCGCATCTGTTGACGTTTCAGTCTTATTGATGATTTGATTTTTCTCAAATTGTTGCTGCTATTTTTGAGAAAACCATTTGACCGGGTTTGACTGGAAGTAACAGCATATTGAGAATATTTTAAGGGAATAGATCACATTGAGTTGTAGCTGCCATAAAAAATTTCGAGATGATCTCTGTTAGGTCTCCATAAACCTCTAATGAATCAATGAATGAGTAAGGTGAAGCATCCTGTATACATTGCATTATAGATTGAGATTGAGTTGAATTTTGTCCACAAGATTATTTTTATCGCAATAAAGTATACTTTTTCTCTCTATATACTGGATGTAACTGGATCATGATATACCTCACTTTTCTCGTTTATTTTTCGAACAAAAAAATTCAAATTGGGGTGTCCTATATAGGTACGTGATAAACAGCAACTTTTGACATCCAAGTTATTTTTCCCCACTTCCAATTTCGCTGGAAGTACTGGGATACCCTATATTTCATTACATTTTCGGGTTTTCTACATTTTACTTTGAATGTCAATATTTTTTCTATAATATTTTTATTTTTCATTGCGCGATGATGGTTCCGATTTATTAGAAATAACACGTGTAGTGCTAGAAACATCTGGATATCATCTGAAATAAGGGATTATCTACATGATTTATGATCGAAGCAATGTTATGTATTTAGTTTTTGAATCAAAACTCAGTTTCATCAAATGGAACCATATTGGTACCGTGGAACTATTTATTATTAACCTTATTACGTTGTGCGATGAATACAATCAAACTCAAAACTCAAAGAAAATCTGAAAATGATAATAAAAAAATCATTTGGAAAAATGCTTTGGTATCGTTGTATTAAGAAAATTGTAGCAAATCCGAAAATGTAATGAAATAAAGGGTGTCCCGTTCAAAAATCGAAAGTAACAGGTACCTTCGGCGAAACCGGAAGTGGAAAATAATCATTTGGATGCCAAATATTGTTGTTTATCACATGCGAAGAATACCCCATGGTATAGATCTCGCATCTAAATTACATCTGAAGGTTTTCGATGATTTCCCCACATACCTGCTAGCCTGTCCTTGACGACTTGGGTGGCAAAAGCCGCCGCCGCCGATCTCTGCAGCATCGGATCCAGCCCCAACGCCCACGGGTTGAACATGGCTGCCGGAGGCGGCGACCCCCCAGGCCCCCCGAGCGGCCGGTGCGCCGGCACCCTCAGCACCCCCTGGCCGTAGAACCCCGCCGGTACCAGCCCCAAAGGGTTCCTGTGCTGAAACACGCCAGCGGGGTTCTGGTACAACGTCGTCACATCCTGCTCGGCCTTCTGGTGCTCGAAATTCTTGCCCAGCAAATTGGAGATGCTGAACGGCAGGCGACTGGACGCGTCGTGGGGCGTCGTGACGTTGTCCGGACTGCTGCACCTGCTCCTCGCCTCGCTGTCACTGTTTGACAGTCTCGAGTCCGTGTCCAGCACGTTGATTTCGCGATCGTCTTCTGTCAAGTCGTGCTCGGACATGGTAGCTAGATCGGGGAACGCGCGATGGGGTTCAAAACATCGTGCACCGAACTAACCGCGCGTTTTCGGTCTCTCTACTTCTTCGCCGAGCGTCAGCTGCACACTGGCTGCCGAGCGAGTGGTTGCCATGGCATCACGAGGCTCGTTAACTGGCGTCCAATCGTCGGCCAGATTGCTTCTTCGGTGCCCGCCTTATCCTCTCCCCATTGGGTTAAACTGATTCCGGCTAAATTGAATATCTTTCTGTTAATTTTTTTTTTGGGGGAGATCAAGTGAGCGCTCGGTATAGTCGGTGCCTTTCGTTTTACCATTCAGTGTAGAATTATAATGGACGATCGTTTTGTTATTGCGTTTACTGGGAGAATTATGTTTTCTTTTTAATTCCGGACAAGTATCTGGATTGTTTTCAGATGGTTCTTGGAATTAAAATCGATTATGTACACATTCTTTCACAGTTGAATGTCAATCATAATTCTACATTACGTGAATCTGTGAGCGTACAGGGTGGGCAAATTTCGTTGTTTGTATAGGGCAACTCGGTAACTGTAGGAGATACGAAAAAATGGAGGTCGCATCCTCGATCACATTTTTCGTTCAATGGAATTATAAAGAAAAGTTCGATTTCTGGAGTTCACGACATAAACGAATATCATGGGTGCTAGTGAAGTTAGGAGAAAATTGTTTCCGCACGTTCGTCAGGCACTTTTTTTCGTTCAATCCATTGGTGGCGAGAGAATTCCAAAAATAAAATTCAATTTCGAGTTATGACCTGTAGTTGTATTTTTCAAAATGGAATTCATAGTTTTTTTTTATAAAACTTCCCACGAAAGGAGACATCCTGTAATGTTCAGAGAACATCGTGAGAACTAAAGGAAAGGATGTAGGAATTGGTGTTCTTGTGTGTCTAAAATTATACCCTGAATCTGAAAATGGAAAAATATACAGTGGGTTCCATTTGAAAATCAAAAGTTGGGATCACTTCCGGTTAGACCGAATACAATTTTTCTCTTCAAAAAATGAACAATATCATATAGTTGCTAAACACCAAATTTCGAATTTCGATCTCGAATGATTCAGAAGTTACAGCTCTGGCCGTTTGTCGTGCACACCTCTGTATTTGAAAAGTAGAATTTATAAAATCACCTGTCCAATTGGCTAATTCAAGTCTTCGTGAAATAGTGAGAAATTAATTAAACAGCTCAGCATGCATAATTGGGCGGAAATTCAAGGGAAATCAAAATGGCTGCGAAGAAATTAAAAAAGGCAGAAAACAGACTAGGGAAGAGAAAGAAACGATCAAATGAAACAAAACTCTCGACTCGTTTATATTCATAAGATCGCACAGTGATTTATGGATGTAGCATAAAAAACTATTCTCCATCTACGTCATGTTTTTTTCGTTTATATTCATACGGATAGGCTTTTTGGACAGATTTTCGTTTTGTTTTTTCTTTTGGTCATACCTCATCCGAAGTTAGTTGTCTCTCGAACATAAATAGACAAGTGACATTTTTGTCATTTTCTCAACGCCACTGGATTGAATGGAGGTGCCTCAGGAATGTGAGAGCCATCTTTTCTCAACTCCATTAACAACCAAGGAATTGGTATCTGTCGAAAAGTCGAAAACAACAGATGATAGTCAATTTTTGAAAAACCGTAAACTAAATGGTGTCTCAGAATGTTTTTCGTTTTCAGAGGTTAAATAAAAAAATATCAATTGAATACTGTTTCATTGAATGTTAATCTGAAGAGCAATTCTGGAAGTTCCTTTCGCAAATTCATTTGTTCACACTCATTCAACTCGGAGCTAAAATCTTAAATAAGTCGCTGGAGCATCGCTCTTGAAATAGTTGATTTCTTCAGTGATTCTTTGCTTCAAAACATCCAGGTTGGGTGGCAATGGATCCTAAACTTTGCTTTCCATCTTGCTGGAGAAAGATGTTGCGGCTTAGCCCTTCTGGTTTTGCATTTCTGCAGCCGAAGAAGTCCGGAGAATGTGGCAATATCGGTCAGAATGGTCTGAGCTAGAAACGAACATTATTCTGAGTTTCCTTTTAGATTAGATGCCGAAAAGCGGAAAGTTGGAAACACTGAATAGACTGAATAATCTGATTTGGAGTTTTTTCTTCCCTTAACCCTATTTCTTAGGTACTGTATACTGAATACTTTAATTATCGACATATTTTGATAAAAATAGTCCGTTTATTCCACAATTTTCTCCCACACTGTGTGACGAATTTTCTTTACGGAAACATCCCATTGTTGTGCATGAGCCATCGAATAAATAAATCTGTCGAATCACTAGATAACATTCCCCTGTATAGCGAGGGCGAATAAAAGTTTAAGGATACCCTCTCGGACATCCGCTCTCCGGACTGCTCCGGGCTACTAAACTTTGATATTGTTTTATTCCTCTTCCTCTCGCGGGTCAAGCGTTAACTAAATTACTTTCCGGATCTCCTATTTGTATTCCAGGAATTGCCTACGTTTTGTTATTACCACGGGAATAGCCGTTTTCGGTAAGAAATTGCTGTTCAAGCCATTCCCAAGGTTTTTCCTTGCCCGATTGTACGGTTCTAACAAGGTTAACTTGCCGAAATTGATATCTGCGATGGTCATCCTGGACAATTGGATTGTTGAAAAGTGGCAGCCATTTTCGGTCTTGCAATATAAAGTAGATATCGTATATCATGACGGAATGGAAAAAATCTGGGATATTTTCACTACGTCTTCCTACCTGGACAGTACTTCAACCAAATTCTACTCGTTTGAAAACCTTATCGGAGTCTCAATGTCTTAGATTCATTTTCCATCCAGAAATAGGTATATTTACACATTAAAAAAATTATACCAGCCAAAACCAGGTAACACCACTTGCTTTTTTAGTGAATAACAACACTGGCATGTCCTTCATTGGTTCATGATGTTGGATAACACTACGATTAATGTTAAATTACACCAAGAATAATGTGGAATGACACTTTCGTGAAGCATTCATTCATATACAGGGTATCAATTCGAAAACTGTCAATGCAAAAGTTAGAAAAGTGTGATTTGGTACTGAAAATAGATTATACTTTTATTAAGCCCAAAATGAAATGCATTCTTGGCATCTAATTAAATAAAATAGCACTCATATGAACAGATTTTATTTCATTCAAGTACAGGTACATGTTTTCGACCCTGTTTGGATTTTTTTAAAAATTCTACTTCGAAAGTCCAGAATATGGTGGATGTAATTCTCCTTACCTGTATAATATTTGTATCAAATTGCGCTTCTCTTTATAGCAGCAAGGTCTCAGCAATTCAAAAAAGCCACTAGAATTATGAGGTCACAGCTGCTGCTACTGATTCAAGGTACTTTACTAACTAATTATTTCAGTTCAGTTCATTTTCAATCCATTACAATTCAGTTGTTCAGTTTCAGTTGTTCAATTGGTATTGTCAAGTAATGGGAATAAAAAGAAAGCATTTTTGTATAAAAACCCATATCGCACGGTCGCGATATAATTGTGAATATAAACACTACTTCGGAGCATATACTCAATTTCTGTCATTGTCTTGTTGAAAACAAATTCCTTTCCGGTGAACCTTCACCAACGATTTTTCGGAAGAATGTTCTCTAGAAACTATAAATAAATTACTATCTATTGATAGATTACTATTGATCGGAAAAATTTTTGATTATTGATTTGACAGGAGTACCTTGTAAACGTGTATTACTGACAAATGCAGAACTTTTTTTAAAACATATACGTAATAATTCATATTTAAAAATGAGAATTGAAAGTACAATTTATGACTTATATTTTAATATACTATTTTCCACTTGTTGTGTACTTTATGAATGTCACTGTATATCTAATATAAAACACCAAGATAAAGAATCACAAACGCTTACATTAAACTCGAAAAGAACATCAGAATACAACATATCATGAAAGAGACCAAAAAAGACAATGACTAGACGCATGGCACCATGGCATTTGGTCATTAAAAAAAAAGTGAGTCTGATGTTGATGCTCAAAGTGAGCAAAAAGGTTATTTCATAGAATGATAATTTTGAACCCAGCAAATAAATTAGTCAATTTTAGTTTTATCCCAATTCTCCTGGAACTTTTCAGTAGAAACTTATATTTTACGAATGAAGATCGTGAATGTGAATGAAGTAAAAAAAAAAAACATCGTACTTTGTCCACCTTGTACATTTCCCTACATAGATTCATCATTGTTGTTGATGTATTTTATGATCCATCAAAATTTATTTTATTACTTCAGCTACTTAATCGTCTGCCTCGTATCGTAAAAGAAGATACAAAAACCAAGCCATCATCGTATCTTTCGAGGTAATAATTTCCAGCTAAGAAAATTAGGAGGCTTAAAGAGTTGAATTCCCAACCCTACACAGTCGATTATAGCATTCGTACCCGTAATCAAGCAGTAATAACCCCATCGGGTGACTCAAACTATAAAGCTCGGTGTGGATTCAGAAAAACTTGTGTCTCCACACTTTTAAAATGTCATTACGACCGTTTATCCCGGTACGTTTAGGGACTGGTTATTTTTTTAAAGTATCGATATTAAAGTCATTACGGTGAATGTGAGCCGCACAGATGTGGGGGTAACTACCATTTGAAAAGGTAATTTGATTGCTCTGCTTTGTTCTGTTATACATGTGATCGGATGGTTTTTCATCTTCTGAATCGATTTTACGTGGAGAGGAAAATATCGTTTACATGAGGAATCATTTGACGTTCGATTCAGTAGTTCTCAATAGTTGGCAACTTGGTCAAATATTTTCTGGTAGGTAATTATAATATTATTATTCATCACGTTTCCAAAACTGGTTGAGAGTAGCCAATATATTTTTATAGCTCATCAGTGTTCGGAAAAATTATTCTTTCGAATTTTAGTACTCATTTCATTTATTTTGGCAAATATGCAAGAAGAATACGCAATCGACCAAATATATTATATCTGTTAAACCGCTGAAACTATACTTCGAAAAAAAAAGTTGGCCCTAGTTTATTTCATTCGATGAACTTAGGAATATAATATGATAACTTAATGTTTTAGTCAATTCATTCAATATTTATAAAAGTAATTGCCATTTCTTTCCATCCAGTTTCAAAACAGTACTTAGCGGTGTCCATTACAAATTCATCTCAAATTATTTGGACAAAAAAAGTTCTTGTGACAGCAATTTTTCTCATGAAAATGAAAATGCTTTCTACGGGAATTTTTTTAAATCTTTCGGAAAGAATTCCACACTTATTTGTTCATAAAAATGTTCATTTAAAGAAAACGGAAAATCCTTCGATTGTTCTGCATGTTTTCCTATCCAAAAGCTGCATAAATTCCATCGGAACGTATTTAATGGTTTTCATGTTATACTGGTTACAACTTCAATTTGTTATATAGTGTTATCACTAGTGTTATCCCTAGTGTTATCCCTAGGGTTGTCCCTAGTGTTGTTCCTAGTGTTATCTCTAGTATTATCCCTAGTATTATCACTTGTTCTCGAAAGTTTCGTAGCTCTCAATTTCCGGAGAATATTTTTCAGATATTATACTTTTGAAAAATTCAACAGCTTCCAAAGAGTACTGTGTTGTTGCTTGTCGTTTTTTTCTCAACGTTTATCAAATTATTCTGAAAAACTATTTCAATTTATGAAATGATATTTTGACTGTGGATAACCAGTGAATAGTTTTTTCAATAATTTTAAAGACTTCATCAAATGAATTTGGCATCTTTATGAAGTCACTGTACCATAACTATCTTGACCAATTAGAAGTTCAGTGATTAGCTAGTTACTTCAATTTGAATTAATAGTATTGGAAGATGACCAAATCTAACTATTTGAATAAAATAGACTTCACTAGGTCTAGTTTGCCAATTTCTAAATAAAATAAAAAATGTAATATTTCATATTCTCTAATTCTGTATTAAAATTTGGATATATTTGTGAAATCGACAATTTATGATCAAATCAGAGTATTCCTTTTTATTAAGATTCTTGTACTCAAGAGGAAAACTGACATAGACACAGTAAATTTTGTTCATACACAGAAATGAAGTGAGTATCCAACTGGAATTCGAAAAATATATTTTAATAATTTCAGGTTAAAGAAATACAACCTTTTTGGCAAATATTCGACGTAGAAATCAGGAAAAAGCAGTATTGTTAAAAAAAGATTAATCATTGAACATGCCTTGATTGATTGAGTGAACGTAAATCTATAACGACACCAATTTAACGAAAATTAACTTTATCTAAAAAAAAGACATTATACTACTCATCTTGAATCCCTTTGAGGCTCTGAATAATGAATCGCTCAAGAATTGAACTGCACAGTGCTTGTCGAGAATTAAAATATAAAAACGCCGTACGGGTCGATTCCGACTCCGGGACTCCGGGGCGTTTTGTCTATATCTCTGCAGATTCCCCGAAGCAACTTAATTCCGAATCCGTATTCCGGAAGAGTATTGTTCAGTCGTCGTTCTCTTGTTTTATTCCTCTCGCTCGCCCGCTGCTGTGTGGTTGGTCGACTAGACATAGCTCACTGGATTCGCGTTATCCGTCTTTTTTGCGCTCTGTTCTACACTGGGAAAAATGATTGCTCGATTGGTGTCCTCATTCTTCGATAAGTTGATTGGGAATCATAATATTCCATACCTTTAATCTTTCTCAATTTGAAGATTCGTTATCAGCTATTTACAATCTGAAAGAAACATATTTCGATTTAAGAAGAAGGAATTGGTGTCATGCTTGAGATGTGAGACGTGATTTTGAATTGAATACTGAGGACGAATTATTCTGACTCTGGTTTGTGTTTTTTACATTTAGAAAAAGAAAATACACCTTGACATGATGTTTCTAAAAGATCAACAGATGTGCGAATAATAGAAAGTTACTAATTCAAACTATAAGCTAAACTTGAAATTGAATATTTGGGAATTGTGAGATGTGATAAAAGAAAAACATGACTTAAGAAAGAAACATTCAAGGCATTCTTAATCGTTTTGGAATAACTGAACCGAATTCTGACAGTATTCCAATGGCCGGTAATATTTCATTCCACTTCACTTAGCTCATGTCACAATACAAAATACCCAAAATATCTTCAAACTAGCAGTAGAATATAATTATAATATATTAAAATATATGTGGAGACGACTCTGTGTGTGTTTCTTTTCAATAATCTTGGTCTTCCACTTTGAGCATGGACTACTAGATACTTTCGTAAGCAGTAGAGTATTTGGAGAATTGTTTTCTTCAGTTATCCAACAAAAAAGAAAATGAATAGATGAATAACTGCAGTAGGTATTTATCATGTTCTCCTTTTACTTCTTGACAGAATTAGGTTGTTAATTCGATAATTTTGTCCAGATAATTTTTTTTTCGGAGATCCAATTCAATATTATTCGTTCAATAATATGCACTTGTATTTTTGACAAAAAAAAATATAATTTTTCAATTCTACTTTCAAAAACTTTTTGTACTTGATGTATCGCATGACCCCCTGTGAAAAAATTAAGGGTAGCTACCCGAAAACACCCCTCTCAAAATAAACATTGACATATATCTGAGCGTTCATCAATTTTGTCGTCAGTTATGGATATTAGCGGAGGATAAGATTTATCATTCACATAGTATGTAGTTCTCAATAGAATATTGAATGAAGATTAAAAAAATCGTAATTGGACATGAATATTCAAATGTTAGTGTTTATAAAAGATTCAAGGAGCCAATCGAAAGTGGATAACTTTTATTTTAATTTTTCAAGAAATTTTTATATGCACCTTTTATTCTCTAACAGAATTAATGGTTGTGGATTATAGAAAACTAATTTGATTAGTAAAACTTCCTGTTTGTTCAGTCCACTTCACTTTTTCTTTTTTTTCCCTCATTTCTTGTTTTATTTTGTTTGCAATGTGAAGTCAATTCCACACTATTCGCGAAAGAAATATATAAATCATATCGATTCAGTGAACTTTTTTATCAGTGTACCTGATCCGCCAACCCGAACGGATTGTTAGTCTTTCGTCTTTGTCGACGTCACATCAATTTTTCAAAGATGGCGCGGAAACAAATGAGCAGCACGGCAAATTGAAGTAAGAAATAGCGGTTAGCTTTTGTTTTATGCGATGCCAACTGCCGCGGTATTGTTATGTTTAAGGGTTTTTATAAATCTTTGAGGACCACCGAATCGTTTCTACGGCCATCCGAAACCGTCTGCTTTTTATTACTCTGCGGGATTACTTTTCTTGTGCCCCAATAATTCTGTGCCCGGAGTATATGCCGGAGTGTGGGACGACGACGCTTTATGATCTCGTACCGTTACGACTCGCTCCTCGCAAATTACGAATGACAGCTAGGTACATAAACATACAGTTTCAATCTCTCGTATTGTGGCCGTAATCGTGCTTTATGTCTACGAGACGCCACATTTTCATCTCAATGAGAAACGAATTTTCTGGAACGGGTAGGCGTTTGTGAGTGGAAAGGATTTCAAGTAAATCACGTAGAACGTTTTTTCAGACGATAGTTTTTGGTAATGATATTGTGTGACACGGTCTATATTTTCAATTTTGAACATTTTGGTCGTTTTCGATCCTTCACGTGATAAAATGATACGATTCCATATCTAGAATATTTCAGATACGATAATACTTAAAACTGAAAGCAATTGTTTCTGCTTGTATTGAAAAAATATTGAATGATGACGGAGTCCAAAATTACATGGTTTTCATTTATTTATTTGGCATGTTCAAGTAAGAAGAATCCGGTATCGGCCATGACTAATTTTGACCAAAAATTTTACAACATTCTTGCAGTTAATTTCTTTGTGTGGTTTTTCGAATAGCGTTCAGTGTTTCAGAATTGCACGACCATATTTCAGGTACTTATTCTCTAGTACAAAATAAGGAAAAAAGTTTCCATAAACATGTGTCCAATCTGGATTATTAGCAGAGTTAAATGGTGTTGAAAAATGGAAAAAAATATGTCTTTATTTTATTGTGCTTGATCTACTGCATACAGAGCTCTCAAATTTTGTTTGAGTATCAAGCAATAGATGCTGCTCCATGTGGGAATAAATGTTTCCCAAATACTATACAGGGTGTTGCATTTTCCGAGGTCTCATTCTATAACACCTTGAGAAAAATTTGCTCGTACGCCACTGGTCAATTTTGATATATTTTTCAAATTGTTCAACCAATTACCTGAATTTTGCCCCTCCTGACTTCTGGTCGTATTCCGCCCAGTTTTCTCAAAAATTGATTAATTTGTAAATTGCCCCAAAGTTACATATTCTGAAATGTTTAAACTATTTTGATATTCATCGAATCATCAGAATTTGATCAATAAAAAATTATTATCAAATGTTTAGAGGAATTGTTCAAAGTGGATCAGACACAATAAAATAAAAAACTTTTTTTTTTATTCAACACCCTGTAACTCCGCTAATAATCGAGATCGGACACATGTTCTTTCTTATTTTGTACCAGATAATATGTACCTGGAATATTGCCGTGCAATTCTGAGACACACTGTATAACTACATGCGATTTCCAACCGATATTTTGTTAGTATGCCCCAAGTTCATTTATTAAACTTTCCTTTTTTTAAGTCCGATCACCGTCAGAAAGCTTGGTACACATTTCAATCTTCGCAATACGAGAATGAAACACTGTTGCTTTTATCAAAAATACATTTATTACCATTCAAAAAATAAGCATTCAAAAGGAAAAAATAATGTCCAACCAAGCCGAAAAACCGTTTCGTAGGGCAGGTCTTCCGACCAAGTCGCCTCTCGAACGGATAGATCCAAGAACTTGTTCTTGAAAATGAATAATATGTTGTGGAAAATTCCCGATTTTAATATAAATCTGAATGCTCATTTTCCGATAGCATGATTTGGCTGATCTCATGTTCTCTATAAGGTGACCGATTTCTATATTCCACAGAAATTACACAGCAAATATGATATTTTTGATTAATGGCCAAGATGAATGAAGATTTTGTGTGCGAAATTCACAAAAAGAAATCATTATCTTATGGGGTTCATGTTTTATATTTGATAATATGGAATAAATATTCAGAAAATATCCAGATGAAGTTCGACGTAGTTATTATGTATTATGTCGGACCCTGACAGTGATTTCTGCTGGTAAATGGCGGAAGTATCGTTCCTTTACTTTTCGTCAATATTTACAACTTTCTTGCTTAAGTGACTCAGAAATTTAAAAAGAACACCAAATCCTACCTCCCTTCCCTTGCTTCTCACGATGTTCTCTGAACATTACAGGATATCTCCTTTCGTGGGAAGTTTTATAGAAAAAAAACTACTTCCATTCTTTCGTATCTATATAGTAATATAGTAACCGAACATGGAAATTTGTCTTCACTGTACATCTATAGAATCATCCTAATCCCCAGATACAGAAACCAGATATAAACGAGGAAATTACAGATAGATATACCTGAATAATTCCGGAATAAAGTTGAGCTTTCTCTTGGAATACGCCATTTCAATTACGAAATTCTAGCCAGACAATCAATGCTTCGATCTGTTAGACGCGTTTCTGCTGTCCCAGAAGAATTTAAAATATTCAACAACCCCTTTTTTGGGTTCATTGTCATTCCCATTTTAATAATTAGTTTCTATTTGGTCGCTCGAGACTGCTATAATGTTCAGAAAAGCTATGAAGTCAACTGTTTAAAACCTCATTAAAAATTAATTCTACCCTTTTTAACTCCAATTAAGTATGGAACGACAATGGTGATTTAGCGCGTTTATTATGCAAAAGCATTGGCGCAGCCACAGGACCAAAAATGCCACGGAAAGGGATTTTCATTCACTGTAGGTTCACAATTCACTCCGACACAAATTGACACCGATTTATCATGAAATTGCAAATCTCATTATGCATATGATGATCAGGTGAAGCTGTCTTGAAATGTATGATCACATCATGAAACACACTAGGATGACAAAATTAAACATCCACAGCAAAACTATTATGCATTATTTCGGATCTAGACTCCTACTTTTGACAGGATATTGGTCAAGTTATTATCGATGTCTATACTATATGAAAGTAGATATAGTTTGGACTGAAAGTGTTCGAATCAGAATCCGACTGATGATAGTTGAGTCTGAATGGAATCTATTCTTTGGTGAAGATTCAGCAGAAAGGAATATGTTCTCGCCAAGGTAATGTTCTTCAACAATGACAAATATTGGATAACCACACGATACATCATTATAAACCAAGCTCTCAACTTCAAAATTATATAAAACAGTATATGTCGTTCCAAAGCTCTCTCGATTCAAAGAATGCATTGAAATAATAAGTACTATTTGAAAATGCCAATATCATGAGAAACATTCGAGCTAGGAATAGGGAACCCCAATATAAAATTTTGTATCAATCACATAAAAAATATAGGGTGTTCTATTGAAAATAGGATTTTTGAACGTCCTGTATGATAATGGGAAACGGGTTCTATCGTAATCAATAGCCTGAAGCCTCTTCAATGCATGGTCAGAATTGGAAGAAATGGTTTTTATACATTTTGATGTTATACAGTTTCCAATTGTACCCAGCATTTTCAAAAAGAAAACAATAACTCGAAAACAGTTATAGTTAGGTACATAGTACCTTGTATGAAATCATATTATTTTTTCTTGGACTATTCAAATATGTAACAAAAGATAGGGTGTTCCATTTGAAAAAACACAACTTTGATGTCACACTATTTTGAGCCACCCTGTAGACTCCAAAATAATTTTCTTTTGCAGCCTCAATGAACATAGGAATAATGAAAAGAAGGATTTTCCGAAATAATCAATGGTTTGGTTTACAAAGACCGTGTCGTATGGGGTGCCCCACCCTGTATATTGTATATTCAATCACTTCTTTTTTCTCAATCAAGTCCCCATAAGTCGAGACTTGTGTGAGTTGAAGAAGGGCGAGACCTACCTTTTTTCGAATTGAATAATCACAGTTTCAAACCAGTTTCAGAAATCCGATAGTTTCAACTTTTCAATACAATTGTTATTTCATGATACGCCAATGTTTGCTGATATCAATCAAGATCCGCAATCCTTGTATTCCGGAAATAAAGCGTCACTGGTTTTGAAGTTTCTTCGAATTTGGGCTTAGAAAACACGAAAATTATTCATCGAAGCAGAGGAAATCATCCCTCGAATATATGGAATTGAAATTACAGCTTCGATTTATGGCATTTTTACTGAAAAATTGAACCACAAAAAGGTTTGCGCTCCATTTGATTCGAAAATAGTAGAGAAATACTTCAGGATATATCACCCTAAGAAGATTTTCAGACCACAAATCAAATTTCAAACATAAATCGTATTTACCCGATATGACACCGTGTAACTCTTTAGGTTTGGTATGTTCTCAATGCTCTACCGAAAAGAGCTGAAATGTCAATCTGAAGAAAATTATTTTGAAACCAATATATATACTCTTTTTTGAAAGAAAGAACTCGATAAAAAAAGAGTGATCGCTGCCATTGAAAAACTATTCAATAAACGACCTTGCTGCTTTCACAAGATATTTTTGAAAGTAAAAACTATCGAAAAATATTTAACTTTCATCACTGCAGAGGGTTTGAATCAAATATCAAGAAAAACTGTGTAATGAATGAAAAATGTACGTTTTATCGAAGTTCTTATTTTATTCGAATTGTCCTGGAAATTTTCATTCGCACCTCATAGAATTCGCTCAGCACAGAATCAGATTGTTAGTGGTATAAATATGTAATCCTTTTTCTGGACATAAATTTTGATCACACAACTGAATATACAAAACCTAAATGAGAACAATTGTGAACAGATTCAGTATTTTCAGTCGTGTTTTCCTTCCTACCTCATTATTATTTGAGGACGATCAGTATTTTCCATTAAGGGAATGAACGAAGATAAAACTATTGTAAAATTATGGCATAAATATGGAAACAGTAAAACCTAATGAGCCCCATCGCCGGGCTCTATCAATAATATAATTCGGTATTATCGCTCTCTTTCTCCCTATGAACTGAATAATTTAGGAATCAGAAAATGGACGATTTGAAGTGATCATTAAGGAAATGACAATGTCTCATCGATGGCTTAGAATAATGAAAGTTTGAATTTGATTCGATGTTTAAATTGATAGTGAATGATGAATACTAAGGAAATCTCTCATGCTTTTGTGATTTAATGAACATAGGCGTAAAACCAAGTTGGATCGAGGGCAATCAATTGATCTAGTACAGGAAACATATTGTCGCGTACCAGTCTTTGGAAGTTGGGGCTCAACACGTACGACATTTGGTGGCTTGGTGGTGGAGGACCAGTGTATTTGACGTCTCCAACTGATTCTATCTCCAAGAATTTTTCAATCAAACTCTTATTTTGATCGCTAAAGTTCCATTATTTCTGGAATATTTTTCAATAATGAAGACATGTTCCATTTTTTCTGAGCTTAAACTGCAAATTATCCATATTTAGGGTTTCTAACACTTTTTTGGACACATCCTTCAATTCAATAATAAGCAGATTTCATTAGGTATCATCCTCAAACGATTCGCCGTTCAATGACAATTTGACGACGAATGAAAATGGCAAAAAAAGTACAGAACAATGCTCATATAATATTCCAGACGATATCTTGTATAACGCTATTCAATAACAACTGATGAGGCTGATATTTCATCGAAATGGCAATTAAAATTTGGGGTGAACGAATATTTGAATGCCTCGTGTTTCCCTTGGGAAGCATCATGCGTTTTTCCATCGTTCGTCGTACGGTCCATTTTCGTTTGAAACTAAATTTCAATGAAGCCTCGTTGGGGAACATCGTTCAAAGTGCAGATAAATTGACAGTTTTATTCGTTTGTCAGTTGGAAAGGCAATATTAGCAATGTTTCATTTTCAACGGCAAAACAAAGCGATGGATTATATGGGAATTGGAAGTCATTTGGAAAATGTCACGTTTATCGCTTTCAAAAAGCAATAAATACTAAGCAGGATTCGTTGATCATTGGTTGTAATGCATTCTGTAGTGACAAATTCTACCAAAATCATGCATACATGCATCACTTGTGTTTGTGGAGTAGTGCAAAATTGATGTTTTTCAGCTATAATTTGTGGAGATCTATCTCTCACTCAATGTCAATAAAATTCTAGGGTTATGTAGAGTACCATAAAATGCACGAAAATTTTTTTTAAAAACCTATAGCATGCCATTTCAAAAAATGTATATGACGTCACAATCCCTCAAGACAGGAAATATTCATGATAGCAACTTTTTTTTGCAATACTTCATAATAACGTAGTATTCAGAATTCAAAATTCTAAAGAATCTCTTTCTTCTGATTCTGACACGAAATGACTTGATCAACAACAACATCATTTATGAATTTTAACTTCAAGTAGTATTTTATCATTATCATTGAATTTTTCTTTTCTGAATTATTCATATACAGGGCGTCAAGTGGCACATCATTTTGATAGGCGTTCAATTTTGTTTCAAATGGTACCATGACTTATATTATTTTTGAGCGAGCATATTCCGAAAAACGGCGTTCTAAACCTACACATGTGATTGGAATTTGACTGTTCTAGGATGCATTATTTTATTGACTCCTTTTAATAAAAATGGTTAGAATAGAGTAGGTGGCACCGTTTCAACCCTCGAATGACAGGAATAAATGTGTTATGCGTGGGAATTTTTATGTTTGACATGTCTTTTAAGGAAATAATATTTAATTTTGTAAAAGGAAAATAACCAACAAATGAGTACCAAATTTGAGAGTTGTAGAAGTGTATGTATACACTAAATTAATAAAAAAATGAATATCTCGAGAATAGTCATTCGTGCAGAAAAATATCATTAAAACTCTAAGTTTCACTTTCTCATTACTCCATTAACACCTGTTGACTATTTTGGAAAAAGCAAATATTGAAATCAGATACTTATAATTTCTTCATCAGAACAAACAACAGAATCCTATGTTATCGTTTCTTTATACCTTATGAAGATAAAAAGTATAGTAATATTTTATGTTTGGCGAATAATGTAATTGATTGATTATACGATTCAGTGTGCACTTTTCCAATACCAAAGTATGTTATTTTCATTATAGTAATAATATGAAACTATACCTATCATTATAAAAACAAAAAACACGTTATTAGCATGCCGTTTTGGGGCTGATGCCATATGTTTTGGTGGTCCTCGTGTTCAACTTTCTTGATGAGATTAAAAAATCCATTTTGGAGCAACAACTCACAACAGTTGCTACATTTAGGGTTATACTTCTGTCTCAAGTTTAGGTATGTTATTTGTTTGGTATGAGAGGGAAAAGAAGTAAATATATAGCTCGCGGCACCACAAATGATATGCGTATATTTTGTACGAATAATTATCATTCGGTCGAAATAATAATTAGGTCTGTGAATTTTCATGCATGCGGTAATTTTTAAATGTTACTTTCATCGAAAATTCTAGTTGTGGTATTATTGAAGGAATTATATGTAATACTCTGAATGTCTTTCGGATGTAGGTACTGTCATTACGTATTGCATAATCTTCCTGTCAATATTCAATGAAAAAGGGAGAACAGTAAACAGATGAAAAAAGTATAAAAAGGTACGTGATCATAATGGAAGAATTTCTAATTGGTATTTTTCCATTAGACACCTTCTGTGAACAAAGAATGAGCTGATAAGGGTAATAATAATCGTTTAATGAAATTACTTAGGATATAATTACACATGTAAAAGATAATGGATGAATGTGGCGATAAAAGATGACGATAGAGTTAAAATATTTGGTGAAATGCAATGTACAAATATTACAAAAACAAAATTCATTTGTTAAAATCAAGGAAAACATTTGTGCATACATTCAAGAAATATTCATGGCTGCTCTGTCTCGAATACGTATATCTTCAATTGAATTTTGAACGAGCATAAGTTTATTATTGTTTTATATTTTCAGGAATGGAATGGTAGAACTTTGGGGCGAGGTAGCAATATGTATGATCTTTGTGTAGTCGTTTTAGACATAGATGGAATAACGTAATGCAGTTTTTGACAGGTGAAATTGTTGCTTGTACGTGTGGTATCTGATGCGTTGTAATATATTGAAGAGTTTTGTTTCAGCATATAAGGTAACTGTAGAAGTGAAGTATCAGAATAATTACCAGATATCAAGTACTTTTCATTCATAATTATGACATTTGGACCAAAAGTTCAAACAATGTCATACAATCGCATTGTATGAATGAATCTCGAAAATTAAGGACATGCACAGTGAAAAACTGGACATATATGAGTATGGTTCTTATAAATTTTCTTCCGGCAAATAACTCATCCTATCTTTCATTTCGATTCTATTCGACATCTAGCAGTTCAAGGTTAGTAAAAATACAATAATAGCTCAGTAATAGCAAACCTTCATACAAAGTAATGTCAGAATAGTATTTCAACTTCGTCAACTGTATGGAGATTTATTGAAAATTTTCAAGAAACAGGGCCCATTAGAGATGCCAAACACACTGGTGGTCTGAAAACAAGCCGTTCAAATTTTAATATCGAAGCAAAGAGTAACTATTCGAAATGAAGGCATAATTTGACAATGATTTTTTGGAAATGTGGATAGTCAAACGGTGACTGTTACTGGTACTCGTTACTGCGACATAATAACAAAGTCATTTTTCCTGAAATTTGATGATGTTGATGTGGCCAATATGTGGTTTCCAGAAGATGCTGACAAATGCCGTACAGCCAATCAAAGATGTTTCAAAATCACAGTTCTATGCCAACATGCACTCAACGATGCATTGACGAAATTCAGCCACATTTATGTGGAATGGTCATGAAAACTTTTGTCAAAACGTGTGCGTAGGGTATGTGTATGCAAAGTCATGAAGGCCAATAGCTTAAAGTTGTAGTCCATCAATAATCCTGTGTTTCCTATTTAATTCAACCTTCAGTTATCCAAATTCGCAACATTCTTCAAGTATATCAATTAAAATTTCAGAAACTATCCCTATTCTCTTAGTCTCTCATTGTGTAATTAGGAATGTCCAGTAAACAATCATGAATTCGTCAGTGACTATTTCCCATGTTCGTCAGAAGAACATTGAACACATCCACGAATTCTTTTGACTAGCTGCAAACTAGTTGCACTGTATTTCACCAGTGCGCATGATTCAGGAACTATCACGAATTTCTAGTAGGAACAACACTCGAGAATACACCATATGTTTTTATTTTTCCTCTAGTAAATGTTATAGATGACTCAATGGATTTGTCACACCACGTGGAAATGCTTAGTGATAAACTTTTTAGCATTATTTTTTTTGCTTAGGCAACTTAAATAATGCCTCAATTCAAGTATGTTGAAAACTGTATCATTTCACTCCTTGATCAGCTGTGGGACGGTTTTATGGGGTGACTCATTTAACTCTATCCAGATTTTTAAGCTCCAGAAGCGAGCAATAAAACTGGTAGGGGAATTTGGGTCTAGAGGACATTGTCAACCAGTATTAAAAAGAATAAGTATTCTACCACTTCCCTGTATTTACATAATACAAAATCTGACTGAGATTCATTCCAGAAGGCAGAAGATTCCAGCCTCCATCAAATCGGAAAGAATTCTATTGGACTTGAAACTGTACAATAAACTACTTTCCTACATTAGATCTTTGAATGAACTTTATTTCAAAAATTATGTGAAGAAAATCCTTCTTGAACATTGCTTTTACACTGTTGATGAATATAATCGAACACCAATGCTATGATCTTTCATCTTTGTGTTATTTTATCACTTTTTTGTTTATTTTTTGTTAGTCGTGACTACTATTATACTTTATCTTGTTTAATAACAATTCTGTCTTCTGTACCTCACATAAATTTGTAATCCTGACTTGCTATAAACCATATTATGTATGTGTAACATAGACAAATGGAGCTATCTATATATCTATCTATCTATCAAGATGAATTGACAGCTTTAAAATAAGCGATTTACTTTGAATAAATGGCACCTACTTGTGGGTATAATTAAATTCGGTACGGCTCTGGTAGGAAAGGGTTTTCGACTGACTGCACGAAATACGAATTCAATTCAGAAACAGAGAACGAACTCCGATAATGGATATTTAGCTTCGATATGATGGGACGGCAGACGGCAAGACCAATTGCGAGCTCCGTCGAAGCCTGAAATATAAATGATCACGTAAGCTATTAGCTGGAAACAATCGAGAAGCCTCGATTAAAATGTCGAGATGCTTTTGATTGCAGGTTAGGATATGGATGGAAGAGTCTTCCGAACTGAATAACGAATAAATTATTAGGTTGTGTCGGCCTGCCTGCCTGATTGCTTTGTCCTTGTCTCGGGGAAGGTGGCAACGTCGATATGTATGGGCGTCATGGGAGGCCGGAAACGTAAAAGGGATCTCGAATATTGGAATTCAGCTACAAAGTGCTAGATGTTATGTTTAGTGGTTCGAACGCTGCATAAAATAATCTGGCTATAATGGAGCAAAATAGAGCTTGTCAAGTTGAGGACTTGGACCAAGAATTTGAATGGAAAAGTAACCGACATATATTATCTCAAAATAATGTTCAGTTTTCAGTCACTTCGATTACTACTGTCAAAATCAAGCAGAACCATCAGAATGTGCAGACCATATTAATCTGAAACACAAACATAAAAAACTGCCCCTCATGCAATTTACTATAAGGCACGAAATATTCTCAAACCTCAATAAATTCAAACAAATCTGGCCCATTATATCAGCAACTATTTTTCACATACAATTAATTATAGATTTCTTGAAACAAACGGATTTACAGGAATATATCGATTCACTGAAGTACGAGTAAAATAACAGACACTAAAAATTCTTCTAGGTTGCCACAATATAAATAAATCAATCATTGTTGTAGTTTAATGATTCACTATCTAGAAAATTAAAAATCTCTTTAAAAAAATCCGCTGATACCTCAGCTTCTATTTATACAATTTCATCATATTCTATGTCATTCATTTTACACCATTGATTGAAAAATATACTTGGATCTTAATTGTTTGGATGATTTCCTCCTGTAACATGACAATACTTCATGCACTTCCAAATGAAACATTCACTGAAAGTGAAAGATACACAGCTTTCCTTTTTCTGGAGGTTTTGAATTAATTCCATGCGGATTTCGGCGTGATGAATCTGAATCTGAGATCTGTTTGGATGAACAATGGAAACAAAAAACGGGTGCAGTCATTCCGACTATTAATTCTCAACTAGTCTTAATCAAATTCTAAAATCAAATATCAAGAGCAGTTTATCAGTCATATGTGAGTCACTATGAGAAAAAAAATAAAGCCGCTAAATATGCCTACTCCTACAAATAGTGGAAGGCTACGGCGAAATGCCAAACGGAAAAATTGACGTATGAGTAATGAGGTTCATTGCCCAATACAACATTCATTCTTTATTCGTGGTTATCTTGATTACAAATTATTTATTTATAGAAGAGAGAGTGTAATGTACCCAAATGTACGACACTGCTCCACTCTTCGTTTTTATGTTGACTTGTTTTTCAATAGATGATTATTTTTATTCAAAAAGAGGCTCGTCGAAAACGTGCATATGTATTACAATATAAGTTTGAGGGAATTATTGAGTTTTATTGAAAAATATAACAAAGCTCCAAACGTAGCATTATTCATAACACGACTGGGTCATGTAAACATTTCATTTCATCAATTCTATATTTCAGCGAGTGTGTCTGTGAGAGATTTGTGAAACTGTTCGATATTGATGTGTTCAATTAAAAATATATCTCAAATCAGGCAATATCGCGAGATCAGCAATAGACAAAAACTCGCCAGCGACCATGCGTAGTAGAGAGACTGTGACGCAGTTCATTTGTCGCGCTGTGCAGATTTCGTTTTTTTTTTTTGGGTTTCACCACGCTTCCAAAACTTTTTCCTTGGCCTTTTTGTCAACGCTTCTTCAGCCCTCTTCTGGCAGTCTCGCAGCTTCCCGGGTGCATATACGAAAACTGCAGACGCATAAGGCATAGCTAGCTGAACGATCCGTCTTTTTAAGATTCATCCGACCAATAACAATAGCAGTAAAGTGTTGACGTAAATTGTCCTTATACGTCTGCAGTTTACTAAGGTTGGTCAAGCATAGCCAAGGGCAGACGTAGTTTATGTTAGTACGTCTATATGTCAGTTTATAGAATGTTAATTAGGCGCAGTATAATACCAACTTTTTTAATTGCTGTTATATTTAAATTAACATAATGACAAATTAACATCCGCGAAAAATCACTATTTCCTGAATTTATTGCCACCTAGACCAATGATACTCTCTACACACAGTTGCAATTTGTGTGGTGCTCTTTTTTGCTTTTTCTGTTAGATTTTCCAGGTTTCCGTCCAGCTAACGATGCTCTTCTATACCTGTCATTGTAACCTCACGTCTCGATATTGAAGTCGGTTGTACTGATATTTTTTTCCTTTCAATACTGCCTGAATCTTATTTTCAGACGGAATTCCTGTAGGTATATTCAAAAGTACAATGCAAGCCTGATATCAATGGTTCATTTGATTGGGCATACTTGGTACAGTTGTCCAAATGTTTCATTATAGCGGGTCCAAAAGATTCAGTATCTTATTACTGCACCGATCGTAGTCGAATATTGTACGAATTGTTTGCCAATCCCTTGTGCGTCTGCAGTATACATATTTATATGCTTTCCGGGTTGTTATTCCGGTTACGAGCTTCAGCCGACGTATGGACTACGCTACGCAGCGAAATGTCAGTAGTTTTTGTCTCTGATCGTTGATTAACTATTTTATCTGACCCGCCTGTGGCAACACGTTCCATTCTATGCAACCACACTACTATCGAAATCATCCCCTCTGGATATAGCGCATATTTCGACAAATTTTCGGTCAGCAGAAAACATTACAGAGACCGTTCGCCACAGATTGTTATTTATTTACGAAAACAAAAAAATCTGAGAGTTCATACTGGAAATTGAGAGAAAAATAATTCGCATCATCATATTCCAATCGTTCAAATGTTTCAAAGAAACATTTATGTAATCATTTTATAAACTTTATTACATGAAATTCATTTGGCAATAACAGTAATAATGAAAATTAAGTGTTTCACAAGAAGCAGGTATCTACACCTTATATAATTTCAATTCGCTTGAATAGTCTACAAGAATTATTATAAAGAGACTATTTTGTGGTGGCTTTTGTTTTAGTCGAATGGCCTCAACAATTCTATTTCTGAAAACGTTGCACATATTTAATGGCGATTGCGTTTTGCTCCATTAGTTATGATCAATCGTCATGGTTATTGTAGCTGAACATTTTTTTTTCGAATCAGAAACATCCTTCATCCATCCGAGAAGTGGTAAAATATTTCATCTAACCTTTCATAACAACAAAAATGTCTCTTCATAGATATTTTATCAATTTTATTCCATTAGTTTCTCTTTATTCAGTATGAAAACTAATATCGTGACTATTTTTTTATAATAATCCAAAGTCTCCAGTCGTAATTAATCACCGAAAGGAAGAACATAATAATCAGCAATCAATACGAGACATCTATTGTCGATAAAACGAACTGATTTACCCCTCATAAACTTGTGTACAGTTTTCTGTTGGTAATTCTCTAGGTCTGTATAAGAATACAGGAGTCTGTATAACTGCTATTTGTACAGTTTCAGTTGTGTGTCATTCTAGTAGATGGCTCTAACAGTCTCATACTATCGTTACGACAGAGATAAGTTACCTACTGGGTTACCTACCTAGTGGGTAACTTATCTCTGGTTACGAGTACAACCGGATGAAAGTTACTGATTTCATTCAACTTCGCTTCCAACCAGAAGATGGCGATAGATACGTGTGAGAGGACTGCTGATATTACAGAATGTTTGAAATTAGATTATATTATTCTCAATTGGATCTTAACATACGTAGATAGATATTTCCTATTTCTTTTTTTCAAAACTAAATTCATCGATTTCTTTCAGCATATCTTATAATTGATACGTTTATACCTGTTGGAAAATCGATACGGTAATAACAATCGAAAATTTTTCAAAATATTTTTCTCCTGTGGTAACATCGACTTTTTCAATATTATTGCATTATCCTTACTACTCCATCCCATGTTTGTTTTGGTCTTCCTCTTTTCTTCCTTTCCTGCGTTTTCTTCTGTCATACTTATTTTACTCATTCTCTGTAAATGGCCCCAGCAGCTGAGGTGCCTATTTTTAATAAACTTCTGTGTTGATGGATGTAGTAAGTCCATTTTTGTTACTCATCCTGTTACTTTTCCTGAATACTTTATTACTATGGACAGGATGAACAACATTTTCGTCTTTGCAAGAAAAACCAATATTGTATTTATTCATATGCATTACATCATTTCCATGCACCTATCGATTGAGGTGACGATTAAAATTTTTCGATATTTAGGAAAACGTATAGGAAAAGAAAAAGAATAAGCATGACAAGAAGAATAAGGATGAGTAGAAGAAGAACAAAAAGAAGGAGGAAGATGATGAGAAAAATTCTAGGAATCGATTCGTCCTCGGGAGAATTAAAATGATCTTCGAAAAAGTGAGGAATTTTTAAGAATTGAGAATAAGTGGAATAAAATCTGAAGATTTTGAGAGCACTTTTGCAGGAGTTGAAAAAAGGCTTCTAGTTTTTCAAAAACATTTTCAATACCTATTAATACTCACAAGTAGAAGGAGGAGGAGGAAACGTCAAGACAATTACTTATAGTAATTAATGTTGTTATTAATTTCATGAAGTCAAAGTACACTTTTAATTTCTCTCTAGATAAATGATCACAATAAATATTTTGTGGAAGCTAACAATCCAAACATTGTGGTTATTGAATTCAAAAAATGTGAATGATATCTTTGGCATGTCCAACTTTTTGACCCACATCATTCTCGATGCCCTACTCTGTATAATACTCTTTATACAACGCTTAAACCCTTCATTAACCAAATCTAACTCCCACACCTCAATCCATCTCAGTCCTTCGCTAACGACATCCCGATATCTCCGTCCTTGTCTACCACCCAGAAACGCGGGTCTCGCGATCAACATGGCTTCCTACACGGCAACGCCATTCAGTTGTTTTAGATGGTCGACTAGACTGGCCCCCATGCCCACCCAATAAGTTCCACACAGAATTCGCCTCTTTCTTGGCGATGAATAATGTTATATCCAAAGATATGCGATATTTGAAATTATGATTCTTTCAATATGGTGTAAAAGGCGTTTGAAATTGATATACTTAGTAGGTAATACCACAAACTTACGCCGTAGGTGGGACCGACCGCTATCCAATTTTGCATATCAGAACATAGAAAGGATTTTCAATTGGCGAATGAACACAAGCAATACGCCACCTGGTGGCAATAAGAATAACTAGAAATGTTGACAAAGTCCATGTGTTCGGTATTGTGTTTTGTTGATTTCACACAGAATTTGAATATTAGAAAGAATGGATTGGTAAAATCAAACTTCCGATATGAATTCCCATGCTTTTCCTCGAGCTGGTGATATAAATATCGTGAGTAGATAGATGAAATTCTGTTTACATTACTGGTCACAATTGAGCATAGTATATTGTTCAGGTATCAACAAAATTAAAACGAGATCTCACATATATTATATATATCTATTTCATTTGGTACTTCCCCAAGAAACAGCAGATAAACGAAAACTTCAAACCCATAATTAATTCCATAACATAAACTATTATCTTGTCAGCAGTGGAAGAATTCAATTTTCTTCATGATATTATCTACATGTCCAGCATTCAAAACTTCTTCACCTTCATTAACACTGCTGAAAGTATTTGTGCCTTCAAAGTACCTCAAACTGAATCATTCGAATCTTAAAACAAAATGAATTATTAGAAACCTGTATACATTTTGATCGAATCATTCTCATTCACAACACTATTTCAACCTCGTATTATTTTCAATATAATCCAATGAAGAAAACAAATGATAATGCTTATACCACTTTTAGAAAATTTAAAATACTTTCATAAATATTGACGCCCTAGCTTACTGTGAAAGTCTGACGAGTCAATGATTTTCCCTTTCCATCTTTTCCTAGCATGATATTAATTTTCTTATTTCCCGTTTTAGAACATAAATCTTAGCTAGAGTCTACGTTTTCCAACATTTTTAACCCCTGTTCAATTTAACTGAGGGCTTATGTCAAGTTTCCAACTGTCATTCGATCTTCTAATCGAATTATGTCCAAATAGTCACGATTCTCAATGTCTTCATCTTGTACACGCATTTTCATGAGCTCCTGGTTGTTTTAATCACTATCCAAGGAGAATTCAGCTATTTTGTCGGCCAAAAGGCGTGGCTTCCAATGGCGCGAAATACGTCATCATCAGGCCTTGATTCAAAATTATTCATTCTGTGTAGTCATATAATAATACTAAAATATACGTTTTGAAGGTTACGTTCAAAAGGTAGCTATGTCAAGGTAAACAAAATATCCTCCATGTAAAAGGTGTGTCAAAATTTTGAAGCATTTATTTCTCAGAATATATTGAACATGAAATTGAATGCATTTTTTCTTCATTTTATTCATACTGTAATGGAAACCAGCGATGTCATTATGAACTGGTGAAATTGATTTATTCTCCACCTAGATCTCGATTGTTTTGGAGGCCCTACAATATTCTGGAATAGAAAGAGATGGAAAATGATGTAAGCAGTATTACAAAGAGAGATAAAAGATGTGACAGAAGATTGACAGTTTCAGAACATTCCAGAACAAATGTAAAATATATTGATATCGAGCTTCCAAACAATGTTAGTTAGTATGAATAGTGTCCGTTAGTGTTAGTATGTGGAAATAAATAACTCATTAGTCAGAAATTAATCTGTTCTTCAGCGGGACCCACAAATAACGTGACAATACAAATATGAACTATATCAATTGATTATATTCTTCATTTTCGTAGTGTTTTTGTAACCACAAGACCTTCTTATTTTGGATTTCAGATTTTTTGTACTTGTTTCTAGTTCATTCTTATTATTGTTCGCATAACCTGCCTACTCGTTTACTCAATTCGTTATTATAGAAAGGAACACGTGAAATCATAATTCACATTAACCACAGCATAAAAATCGTATGGCGATAAAACATAAACGAGAGGTCCGTCAGTGACGTCACGAACACCCGCCCTTCTTGTCCTTCGCTCCGCGAAATCTGCCAACATTGCGTCTCATGGAAACGAACGTTCAATCTCATCATCCTTGATCACTACCCACTTATGAATTTATTTGTCTACCAAGTTCGACAACGTCTTCAATCATATTACCAATTTCATCTGACCTTGGTACTGATTCCGCCTGATTCTCAGTGGAGGAAAACATAGACAAAGTTTTTTCTAGACGCCATCAAGAGTTTTTTCATGGAATTCCATCCCAAAATTCTCCAATGATTTCACAACATGTAAAAAATTTACTTAATATATGATCTCAATTCATGAATTCGTACTGACACTTCGTATTTTCTTTTCCAGAGGAGATGTATATTATTTTTGGGATTTTTTTGAATGGCATTGTTTGTTAAGTGGTGTTATCCATTAAGCATTTCAACTATCATAAGTGTCGTAACTGATATTTATGATTTCTTTCAGCGACGAATAGAAAAAGAAATAATCACACAGTATTACTATACATTGACGGCTATTCAATAGTAAATTACAAGCTATATTACCTATTAAAGACTTGTTATTATGAACACTAAGATAAACTACCAAGCGCTGAATAGAGAAACACCGTTTAGATAACTAATTCATTATTATCTACCTATTTACGATTATTTTTTTATATCGACAGATCCGGCTCCAGGAATTACCAACATAAATGGTTCCTATCTCAACAGGAGTAGTTTGTTAAATATTCGTCCTTATCCATTTTTTTGGCAAGTTTCAAAGTCATCATTGGCAATTGGCACAAGTTTGATTTTTTTTATTGCTATTGATTTTTGAGTGCAATTTTGAAAAATCCAAAGACAAAACGGATTCTCTTGCGATTGATCGGTTAATTAATTACTTATTTCCAGTTCACATATAAATAATTGAGAGCCGAACCTGAACTTCCTAATTGCTATCAGTCACTTGGCAATGGGTTATTTGAGCTTTAACAAACCAATTAATACAACAGTTTTCTAATAGTTGTATATTTCATTTAATTGGCCATATAGAATAAGGTGTGTTTCATGTCCATTGACCTCAGAAGATGTTTTCATCATATTTCGAAAATGCGTAATAAAATATAATTCTCCGACATATTTATATCATATGAGAAAACAGAACAAGTACAATGGGATTCTTGTAACCTTGCTCAGTTTGGTCGTTGCATGATGACAATTGCAAAACATGCTGGCATAATTCAGACAAATAATCACTGATCTCGATTCAAAGAGTGAAAGAAAAACTGAAAACATACATAATACAGGGTGATTCATGATGAATTATACATAGTCCAACCATAAGAGCTATGGACTGACACCATTCCATATCTGGTATTAAAAAATGAGTTTTTGACGGATATGCAGGATGATATTTGAAAATATATGAATTATTCCACGTTAAATATCTCTGAGCTACATTCAGAACTGATGTGCATAATCTGAATTTGGGGCGTAGAAATATGCTCATGATTCCCAAGCACAAAAAGCAACTATTTAGACGGTCTTCCTCCTATAATTTTACACTTTTTGGCGATATGGATGATCCAAATTCCTTCTTATCAAACGAGTCATTCGAAATTTGGTACAAACGATTTCTGTTTTCCCGACAGCTACTTATATTATATATTAATCTTGTTGATAAGTTCATAGCTAGATTATTTTTCTCTTTGAGAAACAAAATGAATGTAACAACATATTCTTTTATACTTTTCATTTCATCTAATTTTTGGTGGATTTTACATATTAGGTTATTTTCTGTATTTTTTTTTCAAGGAAGCTGTGGAAGAATCGACCACTCGACCTAACAGTTCTCCAATTATTTACCATTGTACACTCGTTCCATTAATGTTTCATGTAACAAGTTTTCATGATGAGTAATAAATGTATTATTATTATTATCATTATTATAATTTTATAGAAATTTTTTGTAACTGTTTGTAGAATTGTTTTCTCAGTGTGTTGTCTCCCGTTTATTTCAAACACTCTTTACAGGTTGTTATTGTTTGTATTTGGTTATTTTTTTTAAGAAGATTAATATCATTATTATTATTATCAATTTGTGAGAAAATAGTGGATTATTTGAAAGTAGCCTCTATTTTGGTAGTAAATTTGAGATGCCAAAATCCCAAAAATTGAATTTACCATGCGAATCTTGAATGAAAAAAAAAACTTTTTCAGTCGCCCATTGTGAATTAACGAATAAATAAATCCACCTCATACCAATCCCCTACCCCGCCACTGCTATTTCCATCTCGCATAGTTGGTTGCCTACCTTGCCAGGAAGCCGAGAGCCGTCGAACAACCACAGACTTCTCAGCCTCGACGGCGGTCCATCTCCATCCTCATTCCGGTCTCATTGTGTGTACATCGCCGGTAATTACTTACCATATAAGGTGTCACAAAGGCACCGCCGCTCGAGCCTCTCCCCACCCCTCGACCTTCTCTTACCTGCGGAACGGAACACGCCTCGATATGCCGGACTCGAGATGCACGGATTTATTGACGATTATCGGAACGTCTATGTCGATAGGCCGGTCGACGGGGTGAGAGATGAGCGTGTGAGTTATAGACCGGTCAATGTGGGGACGAAGGAGTGATGACGTAATCTGCACCTGATGTCACATCCAATCAAGGAGTTCGGCCCAAGTTGCCAACCTTATTTATTCGTGAAAAGTCTGCCTTTTTTTTCCTCATGATTTTGCGATTTCTAGAAAGATCGTGCAATAATTAGTACACCTCAATCATTTTGTTGAGTCCTATCGTAGTTATTTTGTTAAAAATTTTTGAACTGTCATATTTGGTTACTTTTAGTTCTCTAAGGTTAGAAACTAACTCTATGGTTACAAATGCCCGCCATTTACGAATATTTGTATATCTAGAATCAAATGAATAGAATGACGGATTGTCACTATAAAAACTGTAAGAGTGATTCAAGGTATTCCAGAAATCTCAAAAAGTTGAAATTTTACCCTTTCCCCAACATGAGTAATCCTAAAAGGTGTTTTGAATGGATAAAACGCTGTGGGAAAATTAACATTGGAAAATATCACTAAAAATACCTATATATATATATAATAAACATTTTTGTTAAAGTATAGCAAGGAGTCGTTACCAAATGCTTTCGAATCAGAAATTCAAAACTCGAATTTCACAAATACTCAACAAATAATAACAGAAACAGATAATATCAAAGTAGAAGTAGTTACCATAGATGAAATAGAGACCGAATACCAAGTAGATAAACATGTTGATTGTGAAGAAATTTCGAATCAATCTGTGGATAGTAGTTCCCAAACTTTCACAGGACTATCTCAGAATATTTTCTCCTACAAAAATTTGTCAAGAACTTCAAATCGTTTCAAATTCTTCACAGGTATAAGTAATTGAAACTCTGTATGAATGTCTGGATGTGACTATGATGGATAAATTGAAATATCCATTTAAGAATTATGAGGAAGAATAAGGAACAATATGAATCATCATTATATGAATGATAAAGGTCGATTGAGAGAAGGTTTTACATCAGAAGAATTATCATATTTTACTACAATGAGTAAATCATCCATGTCCATAATTTTCTTTACATGGATTCAATTTATGTACTGTACCAGATAATTGGCATAAGGGGAAATATGTTTCGAGGTGGCAGAAATATGGAAACTTTTTCGAAATGTTTTTGATGCCACAGAGGTTAATTTACAAATGCCATCAAACTTCCAACAACAGGGAAACACATATTCTTCTTATAAACATTCAAATACTGTGAAATTTTTAGTGGGTATTTGTCCAAGTGGTGCAATAACTTATGTTTCTGAAGGATTTGAAGGTTCGTGGTTCAATTTCTGATCGAGAACACTTCGAGAAGTGTTTATAATAATATAAAGCACGGAACCACAAGGAACTAGAAATGAAAAGTAACTAAATATGACAGATCAAAAATTATTATTTATTTTCATCAAAATAACTACGATAGGACTCAAAAAAATGATTGGGGTGTACTAATTATTGCACGATCTTTCTAGAAATCGCAAAATCATGAGGAAAAAAAAGGCAGACTTTTTCACAAATAAATAAGGTTGGCAACTTGGACCGAACTCCTTAATTACAGCCAATCACTGCAATCGAAAGTCAAACTGTTCGGTAGTGGATTATTGAAACGCTAGCTCATTGTGTTGGTTAATGTTTTTAAAAAATTCAATAAACTATTCGTGCGATTCCAGGCGTCAGAGCATCAGAGTATTTTCTATTTGTCTGTTTCTCTATCAATGATAGTCGACTGAACACATCCATGAATGTATCTATGCGATGTGTGCCATTTTCGTTAGTTTAGAAATTTATTTTTGGAGACATCAAAAATTGCTGCCAATAAGGTTATTTGTTCGTTATTATCTGCAGTCGAATGTGTCATATTTTTTAAGAATTCAATAAACTATTCTTGCCATTCCAGGCGTCAGAACATCAAAGTATTTTTTATTTGTCTGTTTTTCTATCAATGATAAGCACCTGAGCAAATCCATGAATATATCTATGCAATGTGTGCCATTTTCGTTATTTCAAAAATTTATTTTTGAAGATATCAAAATTTGCTGCCAATTGAGGTATGTATTCGTTATTAACTACTGTCGAATGTCATGTTCGGCTGTGGTCGGCTTCTATCGTAGAGATAATACCGCGTTTCGAGGGTACGTAGAAACACGTATCTAGTAACGTGGAAAAATCTAAACCGCGCTTGCAAGCAGCCTTAAGTATCTATTAGAGAAATAATTCATTTTGGGTATTGTTGTTTCATTAGGGTGTAAAGGATAGCTAACTATACAGAGATAATATCTTGGATATCTTTAGAAAGTTTAGTACATGTCTTCTATGCATCAATGAATTCTATGAATCTGATCTCTTAATTTGCTTTCAGTCGATGCACAAACATTTCCACGCCGCATCAGATTTTTGAGGAATAGATCCTCAAGTGAAACTATTTTAATTATTCAAAGCGAAGATCATGCGTCGGACAAAGAGAATCCAATCGATTTTGCTCAATATGAATGAGGATCTTGAAAGTAATTTTGGAAGTAAGCAGTTGCGCATTATTTTTTCTCCGGAAATATTCAATGCGAAACCCGTACGGACGCCACTGGTAGAGAAAATGAAAATTTTCGTAAATCACAAAATGCACCTTGATGCATAGAAGACATGTACCAAATTTTCTAGATATGTCTAGAATATTATCTCAGTTATTATCAACTGTTTTTCTTTCAGAATTTTATCACCCTGTATCTCAAATGTCAAGACTATTAGGACATACGTCTATAGGAAGTTTTTTTCTTGAAACGTGTCAAAGAATGAACTCTTCAATTATTAGCATCTCTTTAAAGAACACCCTGTATATTGGGAAACCATTATAATTTCTCTTCAAATATCTCAAAGGGATATCAACGTGTAAACAGGTTAACCAACATGTATTTACGACGTCAAGAAATATTCACGATAATATTACTGAACCATTTAGGTACTCTATTCAATATGTCAGCTTGAATAAAAATGAAAAATAGCCTTCAATACCAACAAAATGGAACGATAATTCAGAGGGAATAAAAAGAACAAGAATGAATCAAATGAAAACAATATAGCTCTGGATGAAAATAAAAAACTACAACACTTACAGGGCATGTTCACAGTGCGATTTGCGATGTATTCTGACTTGGACCTAAAAATAGCTATTTGTTTAGTAAGTGTCGAGAAACTATTCTACAATTACATCATTTTCAGATAAATGATTTGAAAAACATAAAAAATACACTTTAATACTTGCAAAGTGCTTCGAAGCATCGAATAGTGTGAGACTTCAAGGTTGAAGATTTTAGAGTTAAGGATTTTTCACCACAATAAGTCAGCAATACATTCTACGACTATTTTCTTTGCGCGGCACCAATCCATAAAAATATTGTATTGTTTTTCGTATTTACCTCATTCATTTAATATTTTTTCAATTTTTTATATCTTCATACACTCATACATCCCTTCATAAATCAGAAAAAATGAATCGTTTCTGACTCCCTTTTTTTCAAGGATGAAGATCCCTTGGAGTAATATCTTAGCGAATTCTGCTGGAGGTGTGCTTGAAAATTCACTGGATTTATTCATTTTCAAATATCTAATTATGAATTGAAATTGAAATTTCATTGATCTGATAATATTTGCACCAAATTTTATAAAATAGGATTTGATTTCGTTCGAATAAGTATCTTCTAATGTTGATATTTTAACTGAAATATTCAGACGGCCCTACATTTTTATTTGAATACCTATTATACATATAGTTTCTTTAGTATATTTCTGAATGGAAATATGTGATCGGAAAAGTAAGTATACTTACTATAAGTAGAATGTCTAAATTTTTCGGTGATGAAATTACAGGACCATAAACCGATGATTAAAGCTTAGGCTCTGGTTTCATTGAAATGCTTTTTGGTGCCCTTTTTCCTCCTTTTGTATAACTAATTCGCCATGATACAGCTAATTTTAATTGTGAGGTTGCTTCTTTAATTCCATAATTGCATGATCAACGAGATCGTTATCCGACTGGTGCGTTTTAATGGGCTAGTTATGATTGCCTGCAGATAATTGGGCAAAGTCTGCATAATGGATTCTACATGGGAAATTCTTGAAGGGCGTTTTTTCGACAATCATCGATTTTAAATGTACGTTCTCGGGAATATCTCTATTTCGTTGGAATATTATCGGTGAATTGGGGGGAGATAATTTCACACACACTTATTTCATTATGACGGAATCAAGACATTTATTTTGAAGACGGCGGCTTTACTGGTCATATCGAAATTCGTTATTTTATCTGTGCACCTATACAGACTATCCATTTTCAATCTCATCTTAAGGGGGTATTCTGGTCTAGAGGCCTAGTTTTTGGGTATTTCTCGCAGTGGAATAGAGAAAATAATTTTACTATGCAATTTTTGTGTAATGTTTAATGATTCTTTATGTATATAATTCAAGAAAAGTAAAAAATTCGTCAAATGACTTGTCACCAGTCAAACGATGCTTCCTGGTTGACATTATTCCAACTTTAGTGGTGATTTAAATCAATCGAATAAAAAAAATCTCAGTCAATAAATCGCTATCGCTTGAGACTCGGCCAAAAAAAAATAATTTACAAAATGACATCCAATAAAAAAAATACCCCTTTTTTCGACTTGAAGTGATAACCATTCTCCATCAAACTTCATCAGAGAAATCGACCTGCAATGTTCTGAATTTTACTTTTCATTGTTTTCCTCGAGAATAATTGTGAGATTATCATGGTGGCATTTGAAAAACTGATTCTGTATACTGTATTACTGCTCATTTATCGCACGATTCAAAAATACGCCGATGGGATTCGTTGTTGGGAATTATTGGCAATTTTACAATTGATGTTTTTTTTTATTCTGAAAACAATATACGAATAAGGGTAGGTGATATCGAAATTCATCTGTAGACAGCCGCAACTATTTAGAAACGAGAGATATTGTCAGTATGAAAAATGTAGAGAAATCATCAAGTTTCTGATATCGTTATCAATATACATTCAATTCATTATAATCTTCAAATTTATTCACTGAAATGTATTAAATCATACCAAGGACTTTTGATATCGCAGACGCGACACAACCACAACTCCGAGTATGCTATCATCGTTGAGTACCTAGATAAAGAATTCAACATCGTTATTTGTTAGACAAAGTCTATTTTATTCAAGGAAGATGGTTCTTCTAAATTTGATTATTTCTCAATACTTTTACTGAAAGATAAAGAGAATCTACTAACTTCTAATTGGTTGAGACAGTGTTGGGAACATTCAGGCATCAATAATTATGTCAACAATTCCCCTCACAACGATGCCAAATTCATTGGAAGATAAATCTGTGATCCGCTAATGAAGTTTGTTGATTCCAGTTGAAATGTTTATGAATATTGGAAGAACTATTCAACAGTCGAATAAATGAGAGCGTGTTGGGAAAAACGCTCGGACACGTCGATTTGTATTTTTAGATGCTCATTTTTTCAAAGATAAATAATTATAAAGGGTGTGTCATGTGACAGTGGACGATACCAACTTTCTTATTTCAAATACATTTTCCTGTATATTATTAGTTTTCTGAATTCTTCAGGAAATTCTTTCATTTCATTAATTTGCTACATTACACTCATTTTGAACATCTCTCACATCGAAATTAATGTTTTTCTGTTTTTTCCATTATTTTCGCATCCGAAAATACAAATCAACGTATCAACGACAATATAGTTGTGGACATCTTGGGAAGATCAATAAGAGATCAATTCAACATTGCCTATAAATGAGGCATAGTGGGTGATTTTTTTGAAATGGAATTCAATAATATTGAACCAAGCACACCAATGTTATACGCCATGAAAATACATTTAGTGTGTGCTAAATCACTTGTGTATACTAGAAATACTTCGGTATCAACTCATAAAAAAAATTTGGACTCAGACCTACAACATAGTTATTTCGACCAAAATTTCTAAGATAATTATTCATCCTGCTGTAGGTATTCCTACATGCGTTTTAGGGTTGATAAGATCATTTATAGTACACCGGCAGCGTAGAGAATTTGGTGAGTACACGCTAACATTGTTGTCAATAGTATTAATTAACAACATTTACACTGTGCAAGCAGACTTCAAATGTGCCGAGAAGATGGTGTTAATTTGACGATTTAACAGGCTACCTTTGAAGTGAGTATTGTCATTTTATACGTTGTTGAATGCGATGGAAGGAGTTATTTGTACTACATGTGTACACAGATGAGAATCAGTACACGTAAGAGGAGGTTTCTATTTATGACATGTACAGGCTGTCTGTTTTTTGAGTGTCACTATGGGGATCTCGCTCATCTTGAGAGTTGGTTGGAGAGCTGGGCAATGTTGCAAATTTTCGTGGCCAACAATAATCTGAAAAGATTTTGGGAAAAACTCTGATAGTTTTGAAGATACCGCAAGATAATGACAATGTTGAATTTCCTTATGTAATCCCAGCAGACATTTTTGAACAAAACTTTTTCATTGAAAACAGGGAAAAAGTACCATGCATAGTGCCACGCGATAAAGGGATATAAAATATGAATAAAAGATCCTATGGAACTGCTTCCTAAAAGGAATGCAGGGTATTAAAGTTTATTTTTTATTTTTTGAATATCTTTGGACAAAAAGGTAAGAATTGAAGAAAATGCGGGCTTTTTGTATGATGCAGAATCCAAATATTCTACTAGTTTTTATATTGATAATAGAAGAGGCCACATACAGGATTCCTCCACATTTAAATCAACCCTAACTTTTTGCCCTACACTGTATGTCATTCTGGACTAGAAAAAGCGATTCCTTCATCTTTTTCCTTCGAAAAGGTATACTGTATTGAAATCGCCAGGACCAACGGTTTCCGGTAAAAACGCATCCAAAAGTTATGATGCACGCAAATTGTCGAGAAGCGCCAAAGTAACCTACTTAACAATAACAACCATTGTTGAAAGCAGTTCCGGTCATATATTCATACGACCCTTTTTTCATATTTTATGGCCCTCTATCGCTTGGCACTATGCATGGTACTTTTTTCCTTGACACCCCGTATATAAAACGAAATATTGAATAACCATGTGTGAAGTAGTTTGAAGGTGTTTATCTGCCATTTTGAGAATCATCGGTATTTCAATGGATTGTGAAGAATAATCTGATTCAATTACTGAGTTATGGATTATATCTGTCCTATTGTATATTCAATGGAGATATTTCTTATAGATTTGGGGTATGGTCCGTATATGTCCTTGGTTACTTGGGTTAGTAAGTTGGCGGTCCGTATATATCAAATTCCTGAAAAAGCGGTGACTATTTCCTGAAACTTCGGTGAGTTATCTATCACCAGAGCAACCATACTTTTATTCTGGTAAGTTCGGTGAGTTCTTGTCATTTGTCACTTCAGATTATCGTTCATGATTACTAAACATTTGAGTGATTATAGAGAGTTCTGAAGGAAAGCATTCATCAATAAATGTCCTTGGAAACAAGAGAGGTGAATATTTCCCTATGAATTATTTGTGATGTTGATATTGGCAATCAACCTCCATACTTCTGTCATGTCAAAATTTTGTTGATTAGTGACAAGCGGTCCGTATATACAAAAAAGGTTATCTGAAATATTGGAAACCGCTAGTAACCACTTTGAAATTCTCGGCGATATACGGACCATACCCTTGGTTATATTTCAAACCGAAATACTTCACTGTCACTTCCCAATGATGCCAAATTTATTTGGATATGAATCTTTGACCCGCTTGTTGAGTTCGTCAATCCAAATTTTTTACAAATATTGAAAACACTATTCAACTGTTATTCACAGTCATTAGTAATCCAATTTTGATGAATATATTTCATGAATCGATAACATTTTTGAAGGCAATTTGAATGTTAAGCTTAACCTTACTTTCTAATTCGAAGTAACGTTGAAAAAAAAAAACAACGCCGCACTTTCTGTCGAGCTGCCACAACTATCTGGCTCAAAAAAAATCAGCTCCATGTTTAGAAAGAAATTCAGAATATCTTCAAAAATTTTGAAGATATCGCGACAAAACAAAAATAGAATATTTTTGTTTTCGATCTCTTAATGTGGATCAAGTACTGGACATTTTTCAATGAAACTATAAAAACGAAAATTGATTATGGGAATCATTGGAAGAATCATGCCATGTTCGAAAACTTCATAGAGAATTGTTGATGTAAAATGAGAATAAGGATATTAACCATTATGGTACCGTAAATTTTTCATCTCAGTGGTTTGATCTCGTAGTTGAACAAAGATTTCTTCAGCATGCTGTATAATGAAGGTGACGATATCTGGTTTAGTCTTTAGAGACGTTCTCTTTACTTTACTTTTCCAGAATCGAGGCAAAAACAATTTCCGAAATGATAGATCTTCCACGCAACGTCTCGAAACGTCGTCATCGTCGTAATTAAATGGCAGAGGGCAAATTCGAAACACGTGCTCTCCGAAAATCTCCCAGAATGAGCGCATCCAAAGACAGTGAGTGGATCGCGGCGATAAGTTTAAATATTAATTCAACTAATTGGTTCAAAAACAAGAACAGATTACTGTCGTCGGTGCTGCCTCAAACAGTCGCCTCTGCCGCCAAGAGACAGTCATTTGTTATATCAAATCGGCCATAGCGTGCGTGGCTATCCTGTCTGCTCAGCTGTTTAGCGATGCTCGTATGTCACTCATTTCCGACGTAAGCCTACTCTGTGATCTCCCTTCCAGTACTCGTTATATTGTTGTTTTTAGCCAGCGAGTCAGTCACTCAGACAACATTATTCGAGTGGTTAACAGGATATTATTACACAGGGATTCACGAAATCTTTTCGCACCAAAGTCCCATGCCATATTTTGATGGAACCAACCAAATTCGATATCCGAATCGAAAAGGCATTCATAACTGTGAATGCTCTTCAAGAATAACGTTTTTCAACATTTCAATTCGCTGAAACACCAAGTATAATAATATTTCATTATCAATTTCATCATTATTATAATCGAAAAACTCCTGCTATCGAGAAAAATATCAAATAGGTAATATCTGTTTGTATGAAATAACTTTGTTTCAAGAATCTACTTCTGAAAATGGAAATAGTAAAATATAAAAAATATGAAATGCTAAAAATTTTATATTGAATCGGATATATTGAAAGCAGTTTTCTCGATATTTTGGAAGGTATCAAGAAACGATTTCCACTAGATTATTTTGGTATTGTTTCGCTACATTTTCCAGAAAGAAAGGATAATGTTGCAAATTTTTGTTATCGTATTAAAAGGTGGTGCGCTTGTTGATACCCCTCTCAGTATTGTTGTCGTCCAAATTGGGGGGATACACGTGAGAAGAATGAATTAGAGATTCATCAAGTCAAGTAGCTTGATATTTTGAGAAACTACTTCACTTGAAATCAAGCTGCTTGATATTATTTGATCTTGATACGGACGTGTCGAACGGCATATATTTCTGCACGCTCGCGCGCGCTCAGACTTAATACGGGGGTTCCCCAACTTCTGATCTGACTGAATTGATTTTGGAATATTTTATATTTCTGGTTTTTCATATAAGTTTCATGAACAAAATTTTTTTTCGCAATTTCCATTTTGATATGATATGATTTATTCACATACATACGTACAGTAAATTTATAAAGGGAGTAAAATCGAATTACAAAGTAAAGATAAGCGTATGAATGAATAGAAAAATACCTACGAGATGCACATATATCAAGATGTACATGGATCTGTGTGTAGGTTTCAGTGGTTGAACATGAATGTTATAAGAAATAATCCTGAAACACGTCGATTTTTGATTTTAATTTACCGTATTTTAAAATAATAATGTAATATACAGGGTGAATTACGTTCGAGTAATGACGTCACCGTCATTTTTTCTTTCAATGGAACACCCACATTTCGTTCAATATTCGGATTACTCTAGCTGAACTGATTCCAAAAATGTATTAAACGCTTTTCGTCCCAGATACTGGTAGCTGCATTGCCCGATTGACTTATTCATGAGTGGGAAAATGAATTTGTTCCCTTTTCGCGTCTCATAATTGTGGGAAAGAGTGATGAGTTCCATTGGGTGTAAGTACTATGTTGTCGCTAATTTGAGGAAGTACAGTTCTCTCAGGTCCAAAACGGCCAACGTTTGTGAAGTGATTCGGTTGGATATCGGTTATTTTTGTTGAGCATAATTTTTAAGAATCTCCTTTGAATACTTTTAAAAGGTTTCAAGCATGTCTTGTATACACTACCCCATCCGATGATGCCGTAGGTCAAGTGAGATTCGGCCAGGCTATGGTAAAGAATTTTTTTCTGTTTCTTGTTTGTATTTAAAAAGGGCTCTTCGAAGTTTTTTGAGTAGATATTCTACGTGTGCATCCCATTTAAGGTGGCTGTCTATCATTATTCCCAAATATTTGATGTTTTTTGGTTGTAAGATCTCGAAGTCATCTCCTATTGAAATTTTTTTGAATCTTGGGAGATTCGCAGACAGACTACATTTATTGAAACACAATAAAACTGCTAAAAATCGAGTAGCTTAATATAAGTACTTGATTTTTCAAGTACTTGATGAATACATACTCGAACTTGACTTGATATCAAAAACTACCACTTGACTTGAGCTTGACTTGATTTCAAGTCAAGTCCTGTAGCTTGAATATCAAGTCAAGCCGTTGAATCTCTAGAATGAATCCTCCCATACGATGTTGGTCAACAGCAGAATGCAATAGCAAAAATAATATTCGCGAAATGTGTTGAAAACACAAACTAAAGATTGTCCAACCACAAACCGTGAATAACGTTTCTCATCTAACACACTCGTTAACTATAATTATGCGACAAACGAATTAGCATTTAAATGAAAAACAAAATCGGATGATCTTTCTGTCGGCGTTTTGAAGCGTACTTAAATTTTGAAATATACGTGAACGTATAACCGGTAGGTAGAACAAATATGAATTTTATTACGAGACTTGGTTTCATCTCGATAAATTTCGTTAGTAAAGCAGGAGTGGGTAGCTATAAAAATTTGTATAGTCTCTTTTTAATCGCCAATCGCCAATTTTTATCGATTCCTTCATCTCCTCGATCCGAAAATGTTATTATACGGGGCGTTAAAGAATCATTTCATTATGAAGTACAGAAAATAAATGTCCTGCTCGAATTACTGATGAAGTAGTTTTGATCCATTTCTTAAAGAGAGTTCATTCTATGACTCGAATTTTCCATGAATCTATAAGTGATAATGAATTACATGTAATCATTACCACGTGACTCGGAATTCTATAATTCTGACAGAGAAGTTCGACTCTATTTCGATGTCATCAACAAAAAGCAACTTTTTTAAGCTAATTCGATTCATTGATGTGATGTATAGTAGAATAAATCTGAATTGAAAAGTGTAGAACTCTTATGATATTTGAAATGCTGTCGCATCATCTTCCTATAGAATTAGTGGAAAATGAAAAATAAGGAGTATCTATTTATAATCAATTTTTATTATATTATAGAATGAAAACTGATGATTCCATCAATACATAAAAAGCATCTGTTCTCGTTTTGACGTTTTTATTCAAAAAGTATTTCCAAAATCAAAGTCCACACACGTGGAAAGTTGATGTCAATCTGATTACCTCGAATGGAACTTTTTATATATGGATTCCATTAATATTTCTAGAAAATCAGACCTTTTTCATGTATGGTCCAATACCTAAACATAAGGTTTATAAGGTGAGAATTACGTTTACTTATCTCAATATCAGATACTATGGAGTTTTTCTCATTATGAAATGTTATAGTTTTTTCTGTATGAGGGGGAGTATTTTGCTGCACTATACTAGAAGTTTGATAATAAAGCATCTGCAGCGCGTCACGGAATGGGCGTGTTTTTCTCGCTGGGAGGGTAAACAACTTCAAACAATTCTGTACTGTTGATTTGTATTGTGTTTTGCAGTGTTAGGTTATTGAATTTTCCAATCATTGTCTACCCTCCGAACGTTTGACATCCGATGCTGTGATTGGCTGTGATTAACTGTGACGTTGAGTGCACATGCTCTATTGATTATAGGGTGATCAGGAACCAACATAGAGGATAATTGGAAACATATTAACGGAATGTTACAATTTTCTCATGAAAGATGTCTTTCGTATTAGGCTAATATGAGAAATATTTACGGTAACATCCAATGTGGCTGAATGAAATCGTAAGAATTAATGAAATTCTTGTTATTGATATATTTATGATTTGGAATCTTCAACTCATCAGCAAATTCATATGTCGCTGAGATTTGTACAGTGATTTTCCTTATATAACCTGAAAATCATCATCACAAATCACTTAATGGTAAAAATAAAACAACATGAGCCCCCACTGATTTTTCTTACAGCATCCAATGAAAGTGGAAGTTCGTCATCATCTCAAGCCTGAAAAGAAAATAGTGTTCCTCGAGCTTCCATGAATTAGGGTAAATGTACCCCTTTTAGTCAAGAAAACTGACCATCATGTGTACCCAATAACTTTGAAAGAAGGTATACTGAGATGGTTTACAACACAATTGGGCAATTATATTCCGGGTTCACTTAACACAGCTGTAAACCACCAGAGATACTGAAAGGGTTTGACTAGGAAGAACTTTAATCAATCACTTAGCCACCGTATTTTATTGTGGAACTCAACGAACCGTCTAGGTCTTTCCCACTAAGTCTGTTGAGAGCAATAACCAGCCATGGTTTCGATTCTTACACAAACAGTGTGTTAGAAATTCATCTTCAAATCTTAAGAATATAAACAACTAAATATCGTTTTCAAAAGGTTGAATACGTTTTGATTGCAAAATGAACTGAAAGGTGTGAATAATTCGATTAATGATTCACAAAATCATTTGGAGATCAACTCGAGCTTCTGGTCTACATAAATTATTATTATTTCCATTAATTTCAGATACTCGAATTACGAATAAAATGTCTCACTCCTGTATAACTATTCTAAACTGTCTAGACTACTTATCGGTTTGGTAGACTCGAGTACTTCACGATGATACTAATGTCCAAGATTGTAAATAGGGTGATATTTGTATATTTTAATTTTATTGTAATACTGAAAGTGCCACAGATATTCATTCTAATAGAACGACTCACAAGACAGGTACAATTAACTCTTTATATTTGGGGTTTTCTACAAGTTCAATGGACTACCTGAAACTTAAAAAATATACCTGACTTGAGTAATTCCAAAACATCACCAAGAGAATACTTGATTAGTATTGCGTTCTGTTTATCTTTTTCGGTTAACTGTTTGTTTATTTTTTTGTGCTATTATTTGTATTGTAATTTTGGATGCTTGTGTTTTGCCACCTTTTTTATATTCGTTCTAATCCTTGATTTGAACGATATTTTCATCGATTCCTTATATTTTTGTATCAATCAATTGCGTTTTAGTGGCTAAATATGTTTGAAGGCAATTTTTATTTTTTCGAAAAAATACAGATCATATCCATTTGTTGCCTTCTTTTTGTCACTGTAGATTTATGCTTCATCCACATATTTTACAGTATCCTGAAATCCTGATGAGTATACAGAAATAACGTCAATAGCCTCATAAAATCATAAATGGTTGGATCTAAACATGTTCGACGTATGATGGATATGCAATTATATTCAGAAACGATTTGTAGCTGCTTTTCAATTTGAATTCCATTCTATCCCAAATATATGAAAGATAGCCATTAATACTTATTGAATATTAGTAACGTTGTATCGACCACTGGTATTGATTCATAATGAAATCAGTTTTACTTCCTCATACCCATTAATTATCGAATGTTGAAAAATCTGCCCATTTTTCGGCCATCCTCGCTGGATCCAATCCTGTAACTCCTCCCTGCATTTCTTATCCGAACTGGACAACTCCTTTATTTAATGGAACACCCAGATCGACTCGGCGGTCTCTTTGAGATAAACGATTGTGACTTTTTGAGAGTGTTGGTAACACCGTTTAATCTTGAAGCACGATGAATGAGACAGTATTCTTCCTTTTTCCGTGGTCGGCGAGTAAGTTGACTTCGTGTTGTGATAATCAATCAGCCAATCAGCAAAGAGATCGTTCGAAAATACAGTGATTGCTTAGTGTTTGCAGAAACAAATGACATTGATCCTCCAAGCGTTGACCATTTAATACAAAAACATGTTTCTGTAGGAGTTGTTATATTTTTGCAGGAACTGTTTCCTGAAATAGTTGAAAATAAATAAAAGAGTCATATGGGTTGGGCATAGGCGAAAAAAGAAATGATTTCAAGTTTTTTTTTGATTCAACACCCTGTATAATCATTTTGCATCATATATTTCTTCTGCATCCATGTATCTTGCTCTGCATCTAGTCCCATCTTTATTTTTTCATGAATTGCGACGTTGCCATGAAAGAATATGAGATTTAACGATACTTTGTGCACTATAAATGTTGCTAAGAAAACATTATCAGTGATGAGAAAGACAACTAATTCTACTCGCATACACACTGTATGGATACTCTGCATCAAATAATGAGTTCCAGTAATATTATCTGATATACAGGATCATGCAGCTCACAGCTAACTCATTTCGCGAATTCCTCTCTCAATGCGTATATAACCAAAAATAGTTTTGGTTGTAATCATGACATCTCGCATATTTTGATAGGTTTTTATACCCCTCAAATCCTATTGTAGTAGGTTCAGCGATATTAACGAAGAAAAATTTTAATGAAATAATCAATTACACAGAACTACTCAAAAAATGGATTGTAGAAAAAATAGTTCTCTTGGATGACATCATGGAAGATATATATTGAATGAAGTCAAAGAAGGTCGCCAACCGAATTTGATACGAGTCATCCCGGAGTGTGAGAAATTTAGTGACCAATTGTTTTAGCCTAATAGTTCCATATCTTTCTTTCATCAAATTGAAGCATCTGAATATTTCTGAATCAATCCATATGTAATAGTAAGAGAAATATATTTCCATACAACCATATCTCACTACTAAGTATAAAAAAAACTGATAATTCTATTTGTATTGAATAGTTATTCCTGAACCTTCATGTGGACAGATCAGGATTTCTCAATATTCTCCCAGAACACTTCAAATTGTTTTTTCTTTAAATTCATTTCCAACAAATTCTAGAACGATTATGGGGTATTCAATAGACTTTCGTAGAGCCGATTTCTTTTTAGGATGAATATAGCATTAAAAATATCACATCAGAATGGGGCTTCCAGAAGCTCCCCACTACGACTTCTACTTCATCTCGTTATGTGACAGTTTCGTCTTTTTTATAAACCTTCCCACGAGAGGAGATCTAAAAAGCAATAAGACAGAATGTATGCTGAAGTTTCCTTGTTTTCTTGACAGAACTACAAATTGTTGTGTCCGTAAGTCCGATACTGTTCATGTGTGTTTGTTAAGCTAAGTTGCAAGTTCATTTCGTTCATCTATCTAATTTAGTTTATCGTTGAAAAAAAATCATATTTCAAATCATTCAAAGAAAATGCATTCACACTGTAGGTAAATCAATTAAATTTTGTGGAATGACAGATCATTTGACCCAGTATAAGTCTAGTATTTTCTAAATGACCCATCATGAAAACGGTATTCCCATTGAAATTGAAGCTGTGCTATAATAATATGTATGGATAATTTTATACCAGATTAGTCTCGAAATTAATAATAATTATAGATCGAAATGAGAATCACAATCTGTTCGTCATTTCGGATCATTTGAATAATACATTCCTGTAATAACAAAACCGACAATCAAATAAATAAATTATCCCAGCACAGTTATACAGGTATAAAGTGAAGTTTTAGCTTCTAAATTACGCCGTATACGCCGTAATTTTCACAAATACATGTATACATCTGATAGAGGAAATAAATTGATACCCACTATACCATAAAGCTACCCTTCTATCATTATCGTTCATTATGCTAGTCTAAAAAATGGTCTATTTGTCTGTTTAGCGTCTTTGTACATAAGCACAGGATCGTACTTGACCCAAAGTGGACACTTCTTAACGAATTTAATATATCGACAACGAGATATGAGGGAGACTAACTGAGAAATCGCATACAGTTATTTGTTTTTTCTGGAAGAAAATGTTTTTTCTTGGGATCCAAGTTTGATATATTTTAACAGTGCAAAAATTTCAACTACATTCATGGTATCAGTAGTATTCTGGATGGATGCGAGGAAATTCAATACATTTAAGTTTCCATGTTCCATTTATCAAGAGCAATGTATTTTTTTCACTATTCATGAAGGGTGTATCAAGTTCCACCTATGTACCAAATATTAAGTTCGTATTTCTTGTCACTCGATATAGTATTAAAAAATGAAGAAATCTGATCTATCTGAAACTAACTCAAATATTGTCTCATGCGAAAAATAGTAATATTATTATTTCATATAACTACTCACTGTTTCTCAGTTTGGTGTTTGAAACTTTTCTTCTGAAGCACCTCCATGAGAAATAGTCCATATGGGTGGAATACGGAGAACTGGGAGGCCATTCAAAAAGGTAGGAGAAGATGGAAATCTTTCTTATCGTTGGTTGTGATTTTTCGTCACCGATTGTGGATTTCTGTCTTAACAATATTAGTAATTTTCACATTTCAGTTTAACATTTAACGTGTTGATTCACAATACTTATAAATGAATTTTCGACGATTTTCGGCTTATAGAAAAGATGAAATTTTTGTTTTTATATTGTCACTTAAGACTGACTATTTTCTGTATATTTGAGTATTGGAAACATAGCAATTTTCTTGAAGGAAGAGGAGCATATCCATTTCGATGAGTTCATTAAAATTGTCATTTTAAATTCTCAGTTGCTATTCGATACAAAACAAATGATTTGCACAGTTAATGGCAATGGATAATGTTTCTATATTACGGTGAATGCTTTCTACATGCATTTTTCGCATACAAATTGTTCCGTTTTGGAATAACTAAATTCATGTAGAAAAAAACCCATTCCTGTACTCCAAAGCCAGCCCTGTATATGTGACATAAATGATAAAACGAGAAATCGACCCCACCTATTAAAGACCCAACATTAAATGCTCAATTCATAATAGATATATGTACTATAATAGATTGGGAACACAAAATTGCAGTCGATTGTTGTCCAATGACGATACCATAATGTGAAAAGGGAAACGGTAGCCATTGCGCTTTATCCAATATTCATATCACCCTAGATGAAATCGACAACCCCCTCCCCTATTATTAATAGATATATTTGTATTGCTTCGGCTGTATTGTGAAATAATGGGAATTTTTGTGTAAGGACACAATTATTGTTTCAACGATTTCCGACCTATTACCGGAATATATTATGTCTAAGTGATGGGAAAGTTAGGTTTTGACCACATTTAAACCATTGTAGAGGGCGCTGCGGAACATATATGGCCGACAGGCTGGTAATCGTTCATGAAAGCATTGTAATTTGGTTGTATTTAGAGGTGATTTTACGATTTTTATTAATTTTCAAGTACGACAATTATAAATCAAGATGTTCTTTCACCTCAAGCAGCTGTGTGCTGCTATTTGAAAGTAACACCAAGTAGTAGGTACTTTGTTGGGGTCGAGCGAGTTCCTTCTGCAATTATACAAAAAAATATGAGGAAGGATAAAAAAAACTGACCATTATTTTGAGAAAATTTCAAGTGTTATTCATGAAAATAAAGAGAATTTGTCATATATGGGATATTTGTTACAACTTGATACCTTTCACAAAACATGCATGTTCAAAATTTTACTACTGCATAACTGGATTAGGATAAGTGCAAGTTTTCAGAAATTTATCATCACCCAAGTCTCTGGAAAATTACAATAGTACTATTGCGTCGTCAATATTTCACTTTTCATGACAAAGAAACCTCTATATTTCTATTATATTATTCTATGAAATATTCTCAGGGAAGATTGAATTTTAAGATGGCGATCTTGATAAAAACCCATAGTTTACAGGTGTTTCTCTTCCATTTCAGGGATCATTGAAAATGCAATGAGACATTCTAGAACTTCATGAAAAAATGCCTGAATTTTGGTTCAGATTCGATTAGTTAATTCCTGATATTTTTGAAACCTTCAATATATATTCAATTACACAGCGTGTATGTGCCCAATAAATATCTAATATTCATTCATTCAACCAAAGAGTACGAAAATAATTGTGGATATACATATTTTACTGTTCTTTACTTTCGAATCTAACCACATGATTAGTTTTGGTCCTTTCACTCTTCTGATGATGTTTTCAGTGGATAACAAAGTACACATTGGTAAAAAAGATCGGACTTTTCAGTTTCCTGGATAATCGACATCTAGGTTATGACAGAATTTTAAAACTAAACTAAGGAATTTGGATTTTGTAATAACATGAAATTGAATGATGCTGGATTATAATATTATATTAGGATGTTCCCAATAAAAAACTATCGATTCGTCAGTGATTATTTCTGATTGTTACAATGCAAGCGTTGAGCCCTATTCATTATTCTCCATTTTATAAATTGAGTTCGGAATTGCAGAATTATTTATAGCATTTTCTCTTTCGTTATTCGAAGGATACACACACAATCACATTTTGTTAAAACAGCAGGTGAGATCTGTAATTCCTAATAGTAAACTTGGACATTAATATTTTTCACATCTAGCAATTTCCGTACCACCCTCATCAAACCTTCCAGCAAGCGTGAAATGAAAAGCTGAAGCAGAAATGACATTTTATAGAAAAAAAAAACGACAATCTCCATTTGCAATATGGTACAACAATAGTACCGATCTACTCTTCGCACTCCCGGTACCCTTTGATGCGGTCACCTGAAGGTACCATTTAAAAAACCATTTGGAAAACTGTCGATTTTCTATCGGACCACCTACAGCAACGTCGCGGTCAGTGTTAATTTCTCAATTATCCTGGCCCCCTAAATTGAACTTTGAGGAGGAATTACCATAATGTGGTGGTGGTACTACATCGGCCACATCTCCTGCGGAAATAAAGGTGGATTACGTGGTTATTTGAAACTCCTAGGAAATTTTTGTTCTCACGGCCAGCTTCCCGGGTGGTAAATGATGTTACATCATTCATTCAGCATTCAGAAAAACTATTCGAAATATTGGTAGTGCATATTTTTTCAGATAATTAGGAATTGATGAAGAGTTGAATTGTTTGAAAGACTAGCAATTTGAGCAATTATCATTATTTCCCCATTTCAAGGTTGTTGTTGAGCCTTTCCGAAACATGAAGCCTGAGATATAAATGTAAAAACTAGTAGTAAAAAACTTTTGGGAGAATTATAGAGAGATAGTTCAGTTCAGTTTCTTACATATAGTTTTTTCAAATATCATATTAAATTCTGAAAAATCAAGAATAAAATCGTAGAACTTTCCACGAGTATTTTTGAATATTCATGAAATATCTGTGGCATTTTTTTATACATCAAAAAATTTCATCTACGGGGCGGTAGTAGAATAAGGTATATTAGTAGGTAATGTAGAATTTTGTATAGACCAGATTTTTTTTTATTTTACAGGTCGATCGCTTGAATAGAATTTTGAATATGCGAATAGTTATTACTCGAAATTTAATAGAAATAACTTTATATCTCGCTTATAAAACTTCTGAAACCCCATATATATTATATGGTATATTTCGAACCATCTTGGTGAACTCTTGGTGAACTCTATATGGTTTTCCAACGGAATACCCTTATATTGTGAAACCTGGATACAATTTCAATGTTTTTTTTCATAATTGAATCTTGTTATACCTTACCCAAGATTGAAATTCTTTATTTATTCGTATCTAAAGTGTTTTGTTATCTAAGAAATTTGCCAGATAGTCGTTCGATCTTGACAAAAAATTGCAGAGGTATGATCGAAAAATATAGATTTTTTCACGATTTCAGGTACAAAAATAATTATTCCAAACACTAGTCGGTTCGAATTGAATAAAATAGTTTTTTCAATATGTTAAAATTATTTCAATCTTGAGGACTGTTTCTATTTCTTTTGGCTGGTATTTCTGGCTGATTTTAGCTTCAGAAAGCCATCATTCAATCATTCTGGAACCAATAACCGTTCTGTGGAGAACAAAATATGCTAATTGACTGTTCTCATTATCACTGTTTTGTTGTTATTCGAAGATTAATTTCAACTCTTATTAGATCTTCAACAGGTACCTCCTGAAGTTAGGATATTTCTAATGATTTCCATTCACTGACGTAAAATTTACTTTTGGTAAATGTTTTTCATTCCTTCAGCAAAATCCTGTATATTCGTTACAAAACCGAACAAAACATGATACACCTACATATGTTAGTCAATTACTGAAAATGTCCCTAACAATAAAATGGTATTTGCGGCAATTTTTCAATCATAATTCTGCCTCGCTGAAAAAATTTGTCAAAGAATATGTCAATTACACCAAAATTATGCATTGTGTTATAATATAATATTGTATAAATACCCCCTGTGGATGTAATCCTCGAATATACAGTGAGAAATGACAGCACTTTCAGCAATTGAATAGAAAATTAAAACTCGCATGCAAGCTGCTTGGTATTTGGTAGTGATAATTCACTTGCATATTGTATTGAAAATTCGAAGGGTTTATAGAGATATTATTGTCAGTTTTCATAAAAGAGTGCGGTTACATTATCTGTAATATCAATTGGTCATAACTTCTGTTATTTTTTCAGTCAATTATACTCGGAAAAGTCACTTGAACTCAGTCACTTAAGGTAAAAAAAAATATTGTAACCTCACTTGATAATTACTCCCTATTTTTTTTCAGTATCGTTTGAATATATTGAATTGAATCTTCGACAATAAATTAACTAGATGAATGTTCCTAATTGAAAACTTTATTACTGCAGGCCTTGTTCAAAATGTACTCTATTCACTTCCTGGCGATATGGGTTCATTGAGTGGCCATCAAGTCCACCAGATCTGACTATGAATTTTCCTCATCGAGTTATCTCAAATCCAATATGTATGTGGGCCACTTGATGACACTTGATGAGCAGACCAGTATTGAAAATCAGCACCTCATATTGGCTAGTACGATTTTTTTCAGTGTATAAAGACAATTTTACCTACAAAATTTCTTGAGTTGTTTTGCGGAAGATCCTCAAGGTCACTCGTCATGGCTCCTTGAATTAATGATTAATTTCGTAATTTGCATCATCGATGAACTGATATCAGTTTGTTACGGACTTAAATATCATGAAAGTATCCAAATGCCCCAAACGAAACTTTATAAGCCAAAGTATCGAGAATGGTATGTAAGAATACGTGAGAAATGGTCGTAAGAAACTCGAATCGGCCATTAAACAAAATTATATTAAAATGAGAACTGAATATAGCGTGAATAGAGCAACTAAACTAATCATTACAGAAATTCGCGTGTTATTTCGGAAATCATTATGTCGACGGTTGTTGGGAAGGAACAATTTCAGAAAGCATACACACAAATCGTTTGATCAATTTTGCTATTGGTCTGTATATTTTGACCACAAACATATTTTCTTCGAATTACATCAGAAAATTATCTATCTGGATCAGATTTCTTCAGTACAATTCTACAGAATCTCCAGCTCTGATTGATATCTCAAATTGTTTGTTTGTTTGTGAGTAATTTTCTTCAATCCACATCGATTTGTTTCATCTATGTTCATCAACTGTCATGGTATTTTCGATTGTACAGGTTGTACTGAAAAAGTAAGATGTCATGATGATTCATTTTTTGATTAGCATGTCATATATTTTCTCACGAAAAAAATTAGCTAATAATTTGATTGCACACCATTACACAAAAATGGCAATAACAAAAACGTGAATGAAATCAATGAAAATAATAATAATGATAATAATATTAATATTCATTTATTTAGCATTACTGGCTATACACAAAAACACATGCTTCAATATAATAATACTAATAATTGAGACTCAAACAATTTGGCATCGTATTGAAATCGAGTAGACCTTTATACAAAACAGAATTTCGCATTTGACCAGAATAACATTTATCCATCGATAAAAAAAAACATCACAATTACGGGTACGATAGTTATGGACATTACTAAACAAATAACACTGAAACATTTTAGCTTATTGCAGATAATTTTCTTGCTTCACGGACAACATACCCAGAACATTTAGAAAATAAAGATCGAATAAATTATAATAAGGTCACAAGTTTGGTTCGGAAGTGAAGACACATCATCACAGGATGTGCAAAATCTGGTGGCAAAGTTCACACACTTTTTTCAAATTGAACCTGTATTTTACATGTTATTGGATGAAAAATGGAATGAGAACTGAAAATGTGGAGAACCAATTGAATCAGTGCTATTTGACATACAGAAAAAAAGTTCAGGAAGTATACTATTTTATTAAATTCAATTCTGTATGGAATTGTGGGATTGTTCAAAATACTGTATATATTGTGGATATTCCTGATTATATTTTTTTATAAAATTTCTCACGAAAGGAGATATCCTGTAATGTTCAGAGATTATCGTGAGAACCAAGGGAAAGGAGCTAGGAATTGGTGTTCCTTTCAAATTTCTGCAGATTATATGAGAAAACTGATTTGGGTACATGGACACAGTAGAAAAGAAAACATTTAAATAGCTCTGGCTAGAAAGGGTTCAGCTACATCATACCTTGGTCCAGAAACAGCTCTTGGCATGCCTAAAACACACTCAGGAGCTGCATCAAGAGAATGATCAAAATACTACAAAAAGTTTCCTGGGATAACTGATAAAACGAACTGACGAGATACTTATGTTGAGTAGACCAGATAAAATAAGAAACAGGTCCTCTTGCGCCATTACAAAATATGAGGCCCTACAAAGGTGATCAAACATTTCGATTGTGCAGCTTGGGAGCCTGATACTATTGAAAATATTTTGTGTAATTGTGAGACACTAAACTACGGGAGAGTAACGCAACTAGAGGAATCTGATTCGAATATAGAGAACGTAGAGACCATCCTAAATTCCCCAGAGAGACAATTGTCTTCTGAGGTATCATTGAGGAAGTTCAATAAGTCTCTGGCTATAGTGTATCCGTTGGAATACTTCAGTTGAAAACAATGAAGAAAAAAATATATTGAGGTTGAATTGCGAGAAAAATTTAATTCTCATGTTATTTGGAGAGCTCGTAATGAAAAGTATCAATTCTAGGTATGATCTTGGACAAAACATCTTCTATTATGGTGGCCTCACCCTTCATAAAAACTCTTTTAGCATATTTAGCGTCTGGAAGGAACATCCTTCCTAAGTGAATCAGTGAGACTTCGACGACTCCGAAGACAAAAAATCAAATTCCAGCTAAATTAGAGAATTAGTAACGTATAAAAACTCCATAAACTTCGTCGGCGAATACATGCTTCAATAGGTAGTCGTAATACAAAAAATCCGTTTCCCTAATTTGGGCTGGAATCTGTTTATGATGTGACAATTATATCTTGGGCGGTTAATGGTCCTCGAGACTTGCCGACAAAGGAATCCAAATTGGGGAAGCTAACGAGGAATTTCGATTCATATTTGCCGAAATTGTGTAAATATGATCGATACGAGACGATTTTTTGACCTGCTGATTTTTATGAAACTAAGGTGTCATGCGTCAGTGCTTTTGAACTTTCTATACTGCATGTCCTTTTCCTTAACAAAATGACATTAATTAGTTACTAAGTTATTTAGCAGAAGTTAATTCATGTTACACCTCCTAAAAAATTAGTAAATTAACTCAAGCGTATTGGGTAAAAATGCTCATATGGTTTATAAATCTGTCCAAACTGTCAGCGTTTGTGTAGTGTATGTGTCCATTTCTTTATTCAAGCTTCAAATACATAGGTCGTCCTTGAAAAGTATTCACAAAAATTCACGTCCCATCTTCTTACGCCAAACCATTTGGATACGAACAGACTTACCTTATTACGGAGGACAATAATTGATCAACATATTCTGGATCACATGATCATCAAAAAAACACTACTAGCGAAACCAGCACACAGTATAACTTCCATACAATTGAAATTCTTGTGATGACTGAATCCTAGTACACGATTCTAACATTCTTAACGATGTGTATAATATGTTATAGTTTCAATATTTATTTCGATCTCGTGTTTTTAATGATTTTTCGTCGGAGGTATCATCAGATAATTCCGATTGACTTGCATGAAATCAGATAAGTTATAAGCGTTTGATTGACTTTCTACGTTTTGTCACGTTGAAATATGATTCGCAAAAATAAGTACGAAAATATTGCTTCATGGGTCTTTTTAATAAAGATATTGGCCTCAACATTATGCCGATGGGAATTGTTCTTTTTTTGGATAACTAGCGCATAAATATAGTTTTATGAGAATTTATCTAAGGGACATTAGTAAGGATTTCTGAAAGAACAAAATTCCATCATAACTTCTGGTGAAGACCTTGAAAAATACGTATGAGTTGACCAGCAAAAAAAAAGAATTTTTGAAATTAAACATTTCCGAAGAGAATCCATAACGGATAATTAAATTTTATTCTCAATAAACAACAATTTTGCTTTTTTGGATGATTTCTCTGCAACAAAGTGTGAGTCAAACCACAGTAAACTTGAATTATTGAATCCTATAATATTAAACAAACAGGTAATGAATGCGAGATTCTGAAAAATAATACTTCCTATTTCGTTCATTGAACGTTTGAAGGGGTCTGCTATGGTTCACGGACTTCCAAATTAACAGTTTTTTCAGAATGAAATATGAACTTGATTTTCGAATCACGCTCAAAAAATAAATCGGTTCAAAATGAAACAATTATTTGTTTATTGTTACCGTCTCATTTCAGTGACCACAATCGTAGATAAGTTTTTTTAAGCGAACTCACAAATATTCATCTTAATATGATTTTGATGTCTACAAGAGATATTTTTTATTCCAAGAGTTAGAGATTTTCGGTCTTCACCAACGTTGCCATGAACATCAAGATATCACAAACATAATTTTATAGCTTATTCTTTCTTTGTTTTTGAAGATATTGAATTTTGAGACCTCTCTGGTATCTCAGCTATTTTTCAACTTATGGAAAACGGTTTAATTTCATATGGAATCCAATAGTGTTGATTATTGAAAAATCTGTTTTTCGTCAAATGTTTTTATCCAAATTGAACACCCTGTATATACTTCAATACTTGTATATAGGAGTATTCGAACTTCTTCTATTTCAGGACAGAACAAATTTTTTATTTTTTATTGCAATAAGTGACTACAATTTTTATTCATGAAAGTTAAAATGGATATTTTTATTTATTTCCAGCGTCAGGGATTTCCATTCATTTCTCAGTAAAGTTTTGTACCTGAGGAATATTCTGAATTTTCTCAGTCATCCTCTAGATATGTTCATATGTTTTTGAATTTGGCAATAATTTTGCTCCCAGATTCAGTTTGTACAAACACAGTAAAACTAAACATACAGTAGTGTCACTTGATGGCGGTCCCTTTGGATGTTGCTGGTTACAAATTTCATTTTTTCGTGAGACCAATAATGAGCTCTTCCGCCAATGTCAAATATTTACGGGATCGGATGCGAGCAGATCCAGCTTCAAAAAATAATAACCCTACAGATCCCACAGATCCTACAAAGATAAATATACTTCATCAAAACCAATAATAGATTATCTGTTTAGTTGCTATCAAAGAACTTCATAGTTGTCACGTCTTTTATTCCATTCAGAAGGTGAACGAAACACAAAGAGTCTGCCCTGTCTGGAGTGGATATGCGCACTTCAAATTTTAGGATAGCTCAGTGATTTTATTCTACCTAGGGGTTATTATTATAATTATTGTTATGGACAAAATATGAGGTGTAAACAGGTAGTTTCTAGACTAGAGCGAAGAAAATCATATTCTATATATGAAATGATGGTTTCATACGATTAATCATCTTCTGTCAACATTGACAAGCAAGCCGGTCCTGGAAGAATGAAAGAGCGATATCGAAACGAAAACCACCCCTTTTGGGAACCTGAACGTAGACCCAGCAAGCACCACATGCAAATCAAGCAGCGATCTTGGTCGATTCGTGATGCCCACTACAACGAAAACCGATTTTTCACATTCGAGAACAACAGCTAGCGGTAGGTATGACAGTTCAGGATGCCTAAATACGAATTTCGACACGGGTGTTGACATAATTTGTGTGTGTTCTCCGGTGAATGGGCCTTCAGAAGTAGGTCCCCTTGCGCCCCATACCGGGTGTCACCCCACAACAATATCTCTATTAGGGCATTGTGTCGGAGTCTATTAACTTGTATTTATGATGGAGCCATTGTGATTTTTCGAAACGACAACCGACAGATCGTACGGGGGCTTTGCTGCTGTAAAAACTACGGTCGCTTGTTCGTGATGATTATTTCTTTTCGAAAACATCCCCTAATCCTATTAATCATCGGGACGAGAGATTGTATGTTATTTTAATTTGATTTGGCTTTGATAGTAACGCTCAGGAAGGTCTCAGGAAGAGTATATCCACATTTCTACAGTTTGGGTATGATACTTTTTCGGAGTGTAATATCTTTTCATTTCATCGTTTGTGGACTGATGAATGAATTCAATCATCATCATACGAAGAACTGTTGACTTATTTTACATCAAGGTTGTGATCCAAAATTTAGGATATCATGAAATGGTTAGTAATTTCATTGAATGAAAGTGAAAGATTAGTATTCAGAGACGAAAGAGGTATTTCTTTTAAATTTTGTACCACCTTTTCATCGAGAAAATTAATTTTGACTCAAATTATCAGGTACAAGAATTGTATGCGGCAATACCAAACATATTTATTTAGGAATATTTTTTAACACTTTTCATATTTGCAAACTAAATTTCAGAATTTCGTCATACAGGGTGTTGTATTGAACTGATGAAATTCCTTAAATTTTTTCTAGTCCGTAGCTGGATTATTAGTTTCGTTCAATCGGTATTCCGTAGCATACAGGATAATGAGTTTATGTTCTGAAAATTAAAAAAATATACAATGCGGATCGTGAGTTATGAGCCATTGCTGAAATAGGAGAAATACATAAAACACTCTGTATTTCGCTTATACAGGGCGCTAGACCCATCATATGGGGTTTTTTCAGAACCAGCTAGGCAACCTCTACCTACCCTTACAGTATGCCCATTTCCCAATGAATCACCCTGTATTTCCTATGGGTACTATTTGATCATCTGATATTTTTGAAATCTGACATCATAGGATGACTTTTAAACGAATCGCCCCATCTTTATATTCCATTTTTTGTGGATACAATTCTTCTGCATTTAAAAATACCGTAGAAACAGTGGGTCCACGATGATTAACAAGAAGACAAATTAATGTAATTTGACATTTCAATCATTTTCAGATCGTTTCTCGTCTAATCAACTGACCTAATTTCAAACTTATCACACTTCTTTGAGTTGATACCATGTTTGCTAATTCCGTTCGGTGAATTATCCAGACAGTAATCAAATTTCATGTTAATTTTCATCTAGAACGATGGTGAAACGAATTGAAGTCATATGCTCAGTTACAGAAATAACGATCTATTTTGACATTCCTATCAAACAAATTCGGTATTTCGTATAAGAAGGCGTTCATCAATTACTTGATGAGGTATTCAACGTTCATTTCCTGGCAGAATAGGTTGTTAATCAGAATAGATATTTATTTTCCGAGCTTTAATTCATTAATGTTTGTATTTATTTCATTTGTATTTTCGAAATATTGATTCATGATCATTACTTTTGAATTCTACTTCAAAAATTCTTTTCAACGATGTATTGCACGACCCCCTCTGCCATTTAAGAAAGTTTGGGGTGTAGCTGTTAAAGGGGGGGGGGGGTAAAATGCCATTTGGATACAAATTGACGAGTTTTTAATTTTGTCTTCAGTAACGGAGATTAAACGACCCAAATCAAAACTTCGTGAGGCAAAGATGATATCATTTTGTCATTTGAATTGGATAATCTCAGATGGCAGCATAAATCAGATTCGTGTTTTTTGGGTCAAAATGCGTAGATGTGAAAAATGATTAGTACAAAATGAACCCTCACTTTCAAGTTCATATGCAGATGCAAAATAAGCTGATTTTTCTTGAACTGAAAAGAATATTAGAATCGGATGTATCTATTCTAGTTTAATAAAATTATATTCTTCTCTGTTCCAAAATCGTGGAACTATTGATTATTATATGCGGGACTAAATACTTAAATAGGTGCAAAAATTGGATCACTCGAATGTCACCAGATGGCTATTAATGGTTAAACAGTTACAAATATACATTATTAAATCCATTCGTGTTCATGTGGGTACCAGGAGTCAATGAGTGTTAAATAACCGGTATCAGTGTTATTGGTTTCCTGCGAATATTATCGATACAATAATTCGCGATTTCCTTTTGAGCATTTCACAATACATCGACATAAAACCAGATGGTATCTCCAGGATTCCATCAAAAAAGAATATAAGCTACAATGAAACTCTTATTTGTTGAAGTTGGAGGATAAAAATATTCTTTAATCAACTTGAGTTGTTCAAGATTGTTAATCATAATGAAATCAATAGTCACTTTAAATTCATATGAAATTCGTCAGTTCGTCCCCAGTTGTCACTTATTTATACCTCTGTTTTTAAGACAACCCTTTTTGTAATATTCATTTGATGATCCTCCCAATGTATACATTTTCATTATTGTCTTCATCATTATTATTATTAACTCTTAATAATCATAAATCCTAACTCACCGCCCATAAAGTTGTATTTTTCAAGTATGTATTCATTTTTCATTTTCATTATCGATTAACATAAATGTTCATCAAATTATAGAAGTCAGTTGCATGTTGATGACAGTTAATCATATAGTTTTCAGTAGTAGAATTACTATCTGAAATATGATATATCTTATTTGCAATGAGTTTCTTATTGTTGCTGTATTCAAACAATACGAATAATCAATGTTCCCCAAAAATTATGAACCATCTATAGATGTTGCCATCATATCAATATAGAACAATTTTTTTTATCCTAATATCGAAAAGTTTACACCCAAATTTTGTGCCAAAAGTAAGTTCCAACTTTCTATTGTGAAACCATAGCTGTCGAGATGATTATCTGAGTGTTTGTTAAACCAAAGTAACGATGAATAAATAATTTAAATATTTGCCACGTCCTAACGCTTTGTTTGTGGTATTTGTTGTGTAAGTTTTGTTTTCTTTGTGTTAATCTATTTAAACCATTACGTTTTCAGTTACTGATCATCCACAAGATATTTCTCTCCTGATCTGAGGATGGAAATCAGGTTGTACAAGTAATACCCAAGAGTAGGTACTTATTTATTATTCTTTATTCCATCAACTTCAACAGCTATCTTGTCGGCCTGATTTGACAATAGTTGATTCATTTAATTCTTCAATTCAGGTTGAATAACCTGCAACATCCTTATTAAAGTTCTCTGATGGAAATATCATCTTCTTGTTGATTCATTTCTACTGAAGGTAGCATTTCGAATAACTATTGGACCCATCTGAGTACAAATCCAACAAAATACTGGCTTTATTCCGGTCTAGCGAATCATTTAGCATCTCAATGGGATTTCCCCTTTTTTATATCATTCTGACGTAAATTAGCTGAGATATTTCGCTAAATATGACATTTTGACTGTTCTGTCGAAAAATTAGCGTTGAACAAAGAGCAAATATCAATTGTTGTCTTCTCATCAAAAAAAGGAAGAAAATCAACTCTGAAATAATTATAATCGAATTACATACAGGCTCTTTATTTTTCAAATGCCACAATGCGAATCTTGCTTATCTCATGAGACACGAATTGGCCAATAATAATTTGCGAAGAAATTGGGAATATTCATGGTAATTCTATAAAAAAAAATCAAGTCTCGTTTTTACCTTTCCAGGAAAATTCAATCGTATTCTACATTCTTAATCGAAACTTTATTCAGGCACTTTTCCATAGAAAATTGTGTTCTCGATTATTCCCAGAAGTGTAGAGGACGATATGTCAACTTTGTTTTATTTCTGAACGGCATTTCGAAAAAAAAAACTTTCATTTAATTAAAATTTCCGTGGAACTTCTGGATCATTCCTTATTCATTGAAAATTCCTTTGTCGTATCATTAGAATGTCGAAAGAGTTCCGATTCCAAATGGCGCTCGTGATAGTGAGACAGATATTTCAGTCTGGATTTTATAGACAGCAATTAGTATCTTTCAACCCCCAGGGTTCGATCACCATGATCACAGCCATTAGTGTCTGGTGTATTCGCGCCGAGTCTATTAAATTGGCATCGTGAAGTTGCACACTAAAAGGCAATATAATTTAATTCTAACAGATCGCTTCCTTTCCTAAAGGACTACCGCAATCAATAACCCTAATCCCATTAGATGTAGATGTCACTTCAGCAACGTAACTCTCCCATGCAGGGTGTTCGGAGTTCTGACTGCCAGTTGGCAACCTGGAGAAACGGATACGACTTGATGACTTATAAATCGTTTGTTATATTCCACGCCGAATTAAATGCGGTTTGTTCCCCGTTTCAGCCCTCCCAGAGGCGCACGATACTCCCCTCTCTCTTCTCCTTTCTCATGACGCTTGTCATGCACTCGTTTTTATACGAAGTGTCTCAAATCGGTGATGGATGTATTGCTATACCGAGTGGCACATTCAAGTGGTTCACCACTACACGAAACTTTCTATTTGTACAGATTGGAATACAACTCAGGGTTCTAGTCAGAGTTGTGACGCATTCGAAATACTTGTATTAAGGGGTTATATACAGTTAGGAGGCCAAAAAGGCGAATTTTCCAGATTTTCATTTGAGAAAAGTATCTTTCAACAGTATTTCAAGACTTAGCGGTGACTACTCGGTATATCTCTGAACTGGATCATCCGAAATTAAAAAACCGGATAGATTCCATTAAAGTGTCCATGTAATTAATCGAAGGTATAAGCAGAATAAATTTTTTTGACGAAATGGCGGTTTCTCAAAAAAAAAAACGATTTTTGATCACTATTTCGGCCTTGAATTGTTTTGAAAGAAAAAAACAATTTATCGATGACTCAAAAAAATTCACACGAAATTCAAAGTTGAAAATGAATGTTTGCACAGTTTTCATGTTGGTTATTTTGTTGTTTTATTAATATCTAGGATGACGTTGTTCTTGGGAAGCTTGTTGAGTTAAAATCTTTATTTGAATGGAGTATTTCTAGAATATGAATGGTTTTTGGAGAATATTATCAAAATGTTCGTGAGACCTGATTTTTTTCATAGGTATGGTGATGAGAAGTCTTTGTGTCATTCAAAAAAATCGAGAGATAGTTATCATAACAGTTCATTGAGCTTTGAGGAAATGGAAACTGAAAAATGGAATTTCAAAGTATCTAAAGACAAGATTTTGACGTCTGTTCGTTCTTCTTTAATGAAATGCATTTGTTTAGCTACAGTGGATCTCTCCACGATTTTGAATCTTTTATAACATCAGTATTCGCAGTTTCAAAAATTCTTTCAATCTGATTGCAAAACCGCGTTTTGAGTGTACGTAAAAAACCGTATCTATACGTCTGACGTATCTCGTAACAAAAAATTGAAATTACGCATGCTCAGCTATCATGAGATACATTCACGTATGTTGTCGATGAGCAGCCTTGAGTGTCTAGTATATGAATGAACTTATGAAATTCCGAATTTTCTTAATAATCAATTTTCATATGTACATGGATTTATTCGTTGAATATCAAATAATACCAATGATATTTGCTATTGCAGATGTGGCATCACCACAACTCTACCATATGCAAACATTATGAATAAATAACCTTTATATTCTTTCATAACTGTAGAAGACATAAGAGTGCAAAATTTTTGATTAATTGTTAAAAATTCAACATTGGCCCAGTCGTGCATTGAAGCAAAAGTCATCTCATTCCCTTAGTATAAAGGAAAAGGATTAGGCCGAATACTGCCAATTATGATCGAAGATATTTCATGATAATTTCATAATTTGCCAAGTTTTGTCCATTCACAATTCTACAACAACATTGATCCATCTCAATGCACGCGCTGTTTCCTTCATCCTACGCCACTGCCTTCATATACCTAAATCGTGAATCTCCAATAACACCTATACACGATTTCGGATATAAATAACGCCCTGTGAAAGGAAGGGACATCTAGGGCGTGAGCTAAGTGTGAGGTCCGAAGGGTCGTATATAATTACTCAGACACCTCTTGCCTGATGCGCCAGCTGCCACCGTGGTTGTGTTTTTCGATAAGAATGAACGAAATAGAGCCAAATTACGTGACGATAGTTTCGTGCAGCCACCAATGAGGAAGGGAAGCGAAAACCAAGGTGACGATGATGATATGGTGGTCAGCTCGACTCTGCGTGTCGTCGAATTCGTAGAGTTGTGACTGGATTGAATGGACCACTGACAAGGTAAAGTCTCTTGGAAGCATCTGGAGTAGAGATTCATCAAGTCAAGTAGCTTGATATTTCGAGAAACAACTTGACTTTACATGAAAATCAAGCTCGTGAAAATTTATATGCTTGATTTGGGATATTCATTACAAGCAAGCTCGCGCGCGCTTAGACTTAATACGGGGATTCCCTAACTTCCGAGCTGACTGAATCCATTTTAAAATAGTTAATATTTCAGTTTTTTTTATATAATGAGTTCCACAAACAAAAGTTTTTTTCGCAACTTCCATTCTCATTTTATCATTTATTGAAACACAATAAAACTGCTAAAAATCAAATAGCTTGATAGAAGTACTTGATTTTTCAACTTGACTTGATTTGGGATATTCATTACAAGCAAGCTCGCGCGCGCTTAGACTTAATACGGGGATTCCCTAACTTCCGAGCTGACTGAATCCATTTTAAAATAGTTAATATTTCAGTTTTTTTTATATAATGAGTTCCACAAACAAAAGTTTTTTTCGCAACTTCCATTCTCATTTTATCATTTATTGAAACACAATAAAACTGCTAAAAATCAAATAGCTTGATAGAAGTACTTGATTTTTCAACTCGACTTGATTTGGGATATTCATTACAAGCAAGCTCGCGCGCGCTTAGACTTAATACGGGGATTCCCTAACTTCCGAGCTGACTGAATCCATTTTAAAATAGTTAATATTTCAGTTTTTTTTTATATAATGAGTTCCATAAACAAAAGTTTTTTTCGCAACTTCCATTCTCATTTTATCATTTATTGAAACACAATAAAACTGCTAAAAATCAAATAGCTTGATAGAAGTACTTGATTTTTCAACTTGACTTGATTTGGGATATTCATTACAAGCAAGCTCGCGCGCGCTTAGACTTAATACGGGGATTCCCTAACTTCCGAGCTGACTGAATCCATTTTAAAATAGTTAATATTTCAGTTTTTTTTTATATAATGAGTTCCATAAACAAAAGTTTTTTTCGCAACTTCCATTCTCATTTTATCATTTATTGAAACACAATAAAACTGCTAAAAATCAAATAGCTTGATAGAAGTACTTGATTTTTCAACTTGACTTGATTTGGGATATTCATTACAAGCAAGCTCGCGCGCGCTTAGACTTAATACGGGGATTCCCTAACTTCCGAGCTGACTGAATCCATTTTAAAATAGTTTATATTTCTGTTTTTTTTATATAATGAGTTCCATGAACAAAAGTTTTTTTCGCAACTTCCATTCTCATTTTATCATTTATTGAAACACAATAAAACTGCTAAAAATCAAGTAGCTTGATAGAAGTACTTGATTTTTCAACTTGACTTGATTTCAAGTCAAGTGAAGTAGCTTGAATATCAAGTCAAGCCGTCAATCTCTCATCTGGAGAACGGAAAAAATATAACCTAGAAGATTATAAATGGAATCTATAACAAAATATCAACTCCTGAGCAGTAACTTGCATCAATAAAATTTAAATTCAAATTCAATAAAATTTTTGACTGAATATTCACACAAAATATCAAGATATATATAAAAAAAAGATCTTGGTAACGAAATCGACATGGTGAAATACTTCTTGAAATAATGATGTAAGATCAATTTCTATTATATCTGGGTAAGTCCCCATACTTATAATATTTCTATGAATGAATCTATCAACGTTAATGCTATTGCCGAATTTTCATGAAATCAGCTCCGAATGCTTATAGGAATCAGCTTGTAGAGAAAAACTTTGTGACCATTTGGAAATGAAACGTTAATTGAAAACTAGATGTCAACAATATGTGTCTCGATCTCTATTTTCCTCAGATAGTTATTCATCGAATTATCCGAACGTATGTGCAATTAGCATAAGTTTGTCTACCAAAAACCTGAGATATTCACACTTCAAATTTGGATTGTTTTGAATTACACATAAGAAATGTGTCATGATGAGAAAAAAGAGTATGAAATTCTTCCGTCAGAACTGAAATTGAAGAATTGATAGTAGATACTTTTGTGATCTTATGTTTATAAAGATTTTTCCTTATATATGTATTGTTCACATTTCATTTTATTGCTTAACTAGTTAATTTATTTCAGTGTAGCAACACATTAATCGTTCTTTCATTTCATTACTAAGTTCAAGGTCAGCAACGTTTTTCACATCAGATGCAACCTTGGGAATAGCCGAAAAATTCATTTCTGAAAATAACCATAAACCATTAATGAAATTTTTCATATACTTTAGACCAAATGATAAATATAGGATATTATATTCTTCTTTAAGTTCCAGGTCTGAAAATAAGAGTTTTGCTGTATTCAAAAATCTAAATGGGCTTTCGAAGAACACCACATGATTTTGAATATCCGATTTCTCTAGTGAAATTGTTGGTACTATTGTAAATAAATTACTTTTCTGAATTCACCACTTTTCTGTTTCGGATGATACCTTGCCTAATCACTATGCATAAGTAGGTAGTCTTCATCATTTTATGCATTGAAATGAACTTTATATATTATAATCAAATAAACTGATGGAAAAAGCGTTAATTCAAATATGCATGTTTATTACCGAGAGCGAAGTAGGTATTATAGCCACCAGGTGTGTTTATTTCAGAATTTCCTATTAGTACAATCTTATTTTACTATAGTTTATTGCAGGATAGAAACATATTCAATTTGATATTGATGGAATATAGAATATAATCAGTTATATCATTACGTTTCAGAATCATTTAATTACCATAAATTCCGGAAATAATTGAAAGGGAAACATATTATAATAAATAAATTATTATCATGAGAATATCTTTCATATTTACTCTTGGAATTACAGAATACATGAGGATTCAGATTATATGATATACAATATCAGTCTTTGGAATAGTCACAACTCCCTGTGGGGAATTTTCCATTATTATCTACTATTCATTCTCCCTCATAAGTTAATGTATCATGATAGAAGAAATTGTATTCGAATGAACAATGTTGACATTTTCATAACCATTCATTACAGAGAGATTCCGACAGATTTGGAGATTTTTCAATACCATTAGTGCAAAATTGAAAGAATTAACTAAGCACCAAACTTCTAATTGATTGAGACATAGCTTAGATCGTTTAGGCATCAATAATTATGGCAACACTCCCCATTGATATCACAACGATGCCAAATCTATTTGGAAAACAATCCTTTGCTCAGGTAATGAAGATTGTATTCTAGTCGACACATACCTATTAAAAAAAAACTGTTCAATGGTTATCCAGAGTCGATAGTAATGTAATTTCGATCTATAAATTTTATGAATGAGATAAACGTTGATAACACAAACTGAGATACACCACAATCAAACACATCCGTAATGTCATTCGTAGATTATTGTAAAATTAAAAATAATTATTGTTATAGACTCAACAAATCTTGAAATGCTATTCTAGCTATTCATTTCTTCATGATATATTCCAAGAAAATATCTCCTCTGGCGAGAAAAAATATTTTGAGAAGGTCTTTCGACGGGTGATGGCTTGCTCTTATCCTTTTCTTTTCAACTTTGAACCCAACCCAATCTGTCCATCTATATACAGATGTTGAAGTTTGCCCACCCTATAAAAATTTCAATTACAATAGACCAATTAATATGACATCTGAATTCGAGCCATATGTTCTTGTTTCACAAAAACTGCTAAACCAACACATTATATCAGCCCTCTTGAGATCGATGTATCTTCTACCTAGGTCTTTGCATGAAAAGCAATTTCGACACGTCTTTGTTGATAATTGTCGGATTATTGACTAGAAATAGGTGCGGCATCTTTTCAAGTCAAAAAGGTGGGTATAATAATACGATTTCGACAAGCTGTGAGGAAGAAAAACAAGTTTATTACCTAAGGCTCAGAGTATCCTAGCATGTTTTGAGCTTATTATGAGACGCCAAGCCTATCCTAAATTGTTTATTATTTGTGTATTAAGAACATAAAAGAGCTCAAGAGATAAACATAATAAATGTTCGCCATAGACAAAAAAAAGGTGTAAAAATTATACATAAAAAACTATGGCAGTATTGTTCAAAACTGCACGGACAAGAATCCTATCCTAATCCTTCAAATTAATTCATCATCATCAACAGTCAGCGAAGAAAATTATAGACTTATCTACCAACAAAATCCCATTTCGGGAATCCAAATTTCTATACTAATAACTACCAGGGAGAGATTTTATCGAGAAAAAACTGAAATACGTCAACTCTGTATGTGAAGGGGACTACTTTTAACGCAAAAAGTATTTTACCCTCCTGAGCGGGGGTAGCATCCCCTAAATTTTCGGAATGGGAATGGAGGTCGAATGATATCTCGTTGAAAAGCCCTTTCGGTTCCCTATGCATTGCTCTTTTATTTTTGAAATTCCGTCTACTCGTTGCACCTTTGAAATGTCGCTAGTGTATTTCTCAAAAATACAAAAAGTGAATTGATTTCGCTTAAAAACTTACCGTTCTGTTAGGAGTAAATGTTGAGAATATTTTCCTGAAAACAATTCGTTTTTTTTTCTGTTTTTGTTGATTTCAGCTAGTTTCTCGATAAAATATCTTCCTGGTAGTTATACCTTCCGGTACTTTCTCGTTGGGCCACCCTGTATATATTGTTTTTTTCTTAACGATACCCTACTCCCAAAAAAGTAAGTTAGGTTGAGTCCATCATTCGAATTCTTTAGAGAAATGTTTTTGATTTATTAAATTACACCGTTGAATAGAGTTTTCAATATTTGTAGAAATTTTGACTCAAATTAACGTACTTCATTCGCGAGTGAAAAATTTCTACCTGAATTAATTTGGTATTGTTGTGAACTCACTATGACTGATGCCTTAATAATTCCAGCTATGTCTCAACCAATTAGAATTACAATGGTTAGCTAGATATTTTTTATTTTGCATTGATGGTATTGAAAGATAACAAAATCTGTCAAAATAATATTTTGAATCACAAATCAATATGGCGGTTCCAAGCAACTGATAGATACAAAAGTGAAAAGTGCCAGAAGACCCTCTTGAAAAAGTTCAGTTCTTACTCAAAGTTCCTGCTGAAATCGAATTCACACGAGAATTCATATTCCTGAAATAAAAAAAGATATGGATCACTGAAAAAGTGTAATCCAACTAAATATCTGCTAGACCGAGAATAACAAAGCTGCCTCTACTGTCAGCAAGCATGAGGTAGTCGTTATAAAAGGTATGCTGCTCATTATACTTTCGTTAGGAATCATCCATTTTCTGTTCAAGGCAGCCATCCGATAAAATAACCTGAATTCACAGCGACGCTGCAGCAGTTAAAGCGCAAAGAGTAATAAAACAAAATGATGTACATTAAACACATGCTAAATAACCTCCTAAAGCAAAATCTCATTTATCTCCACTCGAACAAATGATATAAACGGCGAGGCACAAATTAGACAAATGATCGATGGGCGGTCCGACCGACTCGACGCCCACTCTCACGCCCCGACCAATCGACGCCGACGACGGCATTTTCATAAAGCAAGACCTTCTCCCCGCTGGCAGGCCATTGGTGCGGAGGGCGCGGCTTGCTAAAGAGGTTCTGACGACCAGATTGGCATGTAGACCGTCACTTGTTACCAGATCTGTTAAAGATACCGAGTTATATCCGTACCTGCGACGTTCCTCCAGTGTTGTGTGATCGTGTGGCGTGATGTGCGGCGGCGAGGACACCAACTAGTTATCTGGACTGTTCCGGTGGCGGAAAAATGCAAGATTTAGGCTCGCCAAGGAGTTCCGTCAACGAAATGTCACCCTACTTGGGCTCCAAGTACACCAGCCCCATCTCCTCGCGTTCCTCCAGCCCCAACCTGCGGGAGGAGCCCATCAGATACGTCTCGGACGACGAAATCAGCGTGGGGTGCCCCAGCCCGGCGCTGCCGAGGAGATGCCCCGAGGAGGCCGAGGACTACTTCAAACCCCTGAAAAAACTCAAAATGGTGGAAGTGGAGACGGAGCGGCGGATATCGCCCACCGTGGAAGTCGAAGAACGCCCCGATGGCGTGAAGAGCTTCTCCATAGCCGATATCCTCAGCCACAAACCAGCCAAGCCTGCGGTGAATCGCATAGTGAGGCCTTGGGACGTGGATCCCGAGATGGAGGCCCACCAGCAACGGCTGGAGAGCTTCCACAGGCACTTGAAGGCGCAGCAGCTGGCCCTGCTGCGGCCCGAGTTTGCGGCTTTCAATGTGAGCTACACCTCGGAAACTGGCAGCGATAGGTCTTCCAGCGTGGCCAGCGATTGTTGTTCGCCCGATATCGTGTCCCCTTCATCGGTTACGCAGAGGCAGAGGCATCAGCAGCAGCAGGGGAAGCAGCCGGGGGCTACACCCTTGGATGCGCTTTTCCAGATGACTTCCAAGACTTTCGATTCCTCGGCTGGCGAGAACAGTGCAGGTAGGTAACATCTTCTCTCAGATGGAAGTTTATTGAAGCTTCGGTTTCATGAATTCGTTATTCAACAAATCAATGCAAATGGTAGTGAGAGCTGTGATTTATTCAGAGCCATAAAAGCTTGACAATAAAACTGATAATTATAAGAATAAATTGAATATGAATGTTGGTAGTCGCAACGATTGGGTTTGTGACTTTGAGTTGATATTCGGATGACGTCATATAATTTATATTCATTGTAACAACAGACATAATAACAAACGTTTTATCAACACCATTATCAGCTTGTCGAGTTGATGTAATTCGATAAGGTGATTTCTTATTCAAACTTGCCTTTTTGACATCAAGTATGATAATGCAAAGCTACGAAGGATTCTCTGTAATATTGTGAATAAACTAGTGGTTATGTTGGATTGAAACTGACAGTAAATAATTCATAATAATCATAAGATGGTTTCTCCTCAACTTTTGGTTGTTTTGATGCGCATTATTTTTATCATGGTTTGTACGCCTATGAGTTGACCGCTAATCACAACAGTGGTGTACACGAATATTTAACGATGGTTGCAAATCTTGGACGAGGTTCATCTTATTGAAATTGCTCACGAACAATAATTAATAGAAAATCGGGAATTATTATCAAATGTTTTATTGATGGTGTTTTATGGTTTATAGTGTGTTGCAGGAGATTTATTTCAAATAAAAACTAGCTTCAATCTGAGGGAATTACATGACATGACCTAAACATAAATCAATGAGAAAAATACCATCACATAACATGAATGAAGTTGTAAATTCTAACTGAATTATTTTGGTAGATGTGTGATAGAGGTTTCAGGAGAATCGTTAATTATGCGACATTCTTTAAAATTATCATTGATAGGTAGTGTAATTGCCTGCTACAATCTGATGCTTTAGATACTTGACACTTGACATTCGACATGCAATCATTAATTTTTAGAAAAAAGTTTGTCCACAAATAAACATTATGTCGCTCGGTGCTTACAATTATGTTCATAAAACATCTGTGAATATTTCTCGAAAATCGATTTGAGTTACATTGTTTCTTGAAACTGTGACAAGTAGTCATTCTCTTCTACTCTTTCTTCTAATTCAAATCTCATTCATAGGCATGGAATGAGTTGATTTTCAGCTGCTTTAGGCATGTCTTCAATAAACCCTGAGCATTAGCACTTTTTAGAGATGTCATTCTCCAGTCAACGAAGTAAAGTTTTCTTGAAAGCGAGTAAAATCATTTTCGACATATAGAATAGATTAATTTGCTAAAAAATTGAGTTCTTTCACATCAGAAATGGATCGAATAGATAACCGCCTATCTCTCCCGATTAAACTCCTCTTGATCATTTCTTCTGGCGTATATTCCAATAGACCAAACGATTTTGCGAATCCAGAGGTTGAGACAATACAATAATTCAAAAATCCAATACAAAATGTTTCACGATTCTAAAATCGTCCTATATATTAACAGTTTTGATCGCATCAAATTCGAAAATCTTGATACTGCTGAACATAAAATGGAATAATTCCGAACTAGTATTTTTCAAAGACTACAAACTATAACGATGAAAATGTGTTCTCTTGAAATTATTCGGGAATTGCCTCCAGTCTTTAGTTCGACTATCCTCTGGAGCCTGCTGTTGTGATTCCAAACCTTAGATAATATATACTACAATATGAGTAACGCTTATACCAAAAGCAAGAAGTGGTTCCAATATAATTGTAGGAAAATTGGTGCTGAGAGGTTTTCGTTAAGCTAGAATAAATATCAAATATCATGATTGTTTATGAACATACCTATGAAATTGTAAAAATTCACCTTTATTCAAAACCAAATACTTATTCGTCATTTTCAAACTTGAATAATGTAAGATATCCACTGACACTCGAAAAGCATCAAAGATTCTGTTATTTCAGTAAAATTCAGTGGGTGAATTTGCTTTCAATAGCGGCTATATAACACAAGAGATTTAATCTGACCAATAGAAGTAGTGACCCTATTTGGTATGGAAGGGATGTGATATTGGGGTCAAACAATTGGCAGAGGTTATTCATCTTGTAAGGTATACAGGGTATTCCTCAAAGACATGTTAATATTTAAAGGGGTTATTCATTGGCACATTTTAAGAAAAAAAACTTACTATTAACGGTTTTTCTGAAAGTATTAACTTTTTTTAAGCGAAAACCATGCGTCGGACGAAGAAAATCCATGAGATTGAACTTGCTCAATAATGAATGAGGATTTCAAAAGAAATTTTTATTCTGGAAGTAAGCAGTGGCGTAGTATTTTTGTAGAGAAAATGAAGAATTTCGTACAGCACAAAATGCACCTTGATACATAGAGGACATGTACCGAATTTTTCATAAAAATGTCTGAAATATTATCTCAGTTATTATTAAAAAACTGTTTTTTTTTTCAATTTTATCACCCTGTATCTCAAAAGTTGAGTCTTTTAGGACATACATTTATGGGAAGTTTTCATCTCAAAATGTGCCAAAGAATCACCCCTTCGAATATCAGCATGTCTAAGGAACACCCTGTATAAACTGACGTTGAAATTGTGCTCTATCCAACTCCATTCGCGATTGGCTCCTGACATTGTCTCAAAAATCCGACTATCCTCCGAAGCCTTCAGTTGTCAGTTCAAACAATAATGAAAACTTTGGCTCTTACCAAACAACAAACTCTCAATCGAGTATCGTGAACGGTGCCGCCCTTCCTATGGCAATAATCTCGGATGAGATATGATTAGTTATAGTCCTGTACACCTCTTGTGGTGAGCTGAAGGCGATGTAATACGTGTATTCTTGGCGCATTCTCCGCACCTCCGGAGTCCGAAACAGAATATTACAAGACCTCACACGGCGGCGATTTTTAATTTAAGACCCGACTATCGAGTGCTGTTAAATTAGTGGGTGATTTCTTAATATAATGCAGTTACTTATCATTAATATCTGGTTAGCTGACCCTATAGGTTGTTTGCTCATCTCGATGCATAGTAATTGAGATGGGTATGTTGTGTATCATTTCTCTATCATAATAATTAATCTACGCTGACTCCGATTGAGAAACGTTTCGAAAATTAAATAATTGATTAATTATGCTTCGGTTCATTTTCTCAATTGATGATTGCTCTGTTTCTGTTCACAGTCCACCATCTTCTTTGTTTTGTTTTTCATTTCTTACAAGTTTCCATTTACATTTCAACTAAATGAAGCTGGTCCGTTGTCTTCAACTGATATTTACACGTCTTTCAATAACCTGACATCTTTTTGTTGAGAACTTTCGGAAAAATGTTCAGCTCCTCAAACCATCTGAAGAAAAAAATATTATTGCATATAGTATATGCAATTTGATGGGTATGATGTCCCTATCACAATGTCGACTTGAGTCGAAGATCAAAGCGAAATGTTCCTTCAGAATGTGCTAAACTTATTTCAAAAAAGACGTAGCAAATGCTGATTGCATATAACATGCAATCGCACATTGGTTAAACGATTGAAGAGGAACGGCTCGGTTACTTGTTAGTACTTTACCTTCAACACTAAATGGCATGTAACAGTAAAATATAATGTTGTTGATGAAAATCCCAGGAAATTGTTGTAATCGAATTAGTGTTGTAGTTGAGTGTTCATGATCATTTTCAACCGTAGAAGACATATCTTTAGGTTATCTTGTTGATTTATTTGTTATCAGACTCCAGATTTAGAACTTCTCATTCCTTCGAAAATTCGAAGCTATCTCTATTTTGGAACTTCTATGGGGGAATTTTCTTATAGGATTTGGATTCAGTCAAGGTCAAACTCTCTATATATCGTTATATTTCTTTCATGAGACATTTCGGTCATTGTTGTGAGATGTATCAATCATGTCAACATTAAAAATAAAATAAATACATAACTATAGACTAAAGTGCTAGAAAAGCATTGATGTTGAGATGAGTGATAAAGCTGAAAATGATTGACAAAGCAATGAGCGAAACGTCTCATGAAAGAAATATAACGATATAGAGAGTTTGACCTTGACTGAATTCAAATCCCAAGAAAAGTCTCCAACCCCAGGAGTTTGAAAAAGAACAAGGATACAATTAAAACATTTGGTCCGATTGCAAATTAACAAATGCTTTAACAGAGGTAACGGAATTTTTTGAAACAATAAACCATTGTGTTAAGTCAAGAACATGCGAAATATCATTTCATCAAATTTATAATATGATCCACTATTATTCGAAGAGAATACTTGGTTGAATTGAATCAAGAAAATAATAATATTGAACGAGAAGCATAGATTTGTATCTCGAAATTGCCATTACTAAATATCGATTATTCAGATCCTTATCCTCGACCCAACAAAATATTTGTTTTCATTTATGACTATAAACTTTTCTGCGCAGGAATTTTTTGAAAGAATAATTCTTTCTGTTTCAATGAACCATCTCCTTCGGTATATACAAACAAATTGTTTTTTCGCTCATGCTCAAACCAAGATATTTTTGTCATCCCTATAACCAATCTGGCATTTCCCTCTTCGTTTCAATGATCTAGTAAATGCAGTCGTTTATGACCCTTTAAAAAATATTTCCTGGTGTTCTCCTATATATTTTCGTTGCTCTCTTTATATGGTAACACTTGAGATGCACGCATATACACGAACGATCGTATGTATACCTCTACTTATGCGATCAGCTATCGTAGATGTGTCAGAAAACTTCTAAGTAGTTTATAATTAGTAGTTTCCAGACCGTCATACATAAGTTATTTGTATTAACGAGCTGTTCAGAAAGTAACCGCATAAAAAACTCGTTTAAATAAATTATTGAATCAGAGATTGACCTTGATGGAAGTCCAGCTCTAATCATTTCGACGTCAAAATCGTTCTAGCAAAATGACTAACGAGATCGAATACGTTGGAATGTTATTCGCATGTGGAAGATGGAGTTTTTTTTTTTATTTATAGGTTGATGTTGATGCGTGTTACCATTAGGAATATTTCTCACAATTTTTTATTTTGATTTCATTTAGTAGAATTAATTCTTTATAGTCCAAAAGTGACTTATGATGCTCATGAAATTGAACGTCAATTTAATGATGTCAAATCGCAATGCCACTAAGAATATTTGAAATTATTCCTGGACTGGAAACACTTCTTCTATATCAATTTGGAATTAACGTGGAAGATTTATTCGGCGGTTTTATTTGAAAAAGAGCTCTCCCCTCGAATGAGTTTTCTTTATTTCAAGAGCATTAATTATGTTTTATCTTGCCTTCCATTGACCCGAAAAGTGTTTGAGAAAAATGAATGAGTTCTTGACAGTGATGAATATGGAATTGTCTACAAATATAGATTTTTTTAAACCGTTTTATCTAATATTTGGGAAAATATGGAATCATCATTGTAACAGGATATTTTCATACATGGAAGACGTACCATGTATTATTCAATGATGTAGTCACGTGAGAGCTTTCGCATTATTTAGTAAATTAAGTTTCTCATTGAAAGACGGCAAATGCTATTTGCCGGTGATAATGTTATTAACAAGAATGTAAACAAAAAGTTAGCTTCGTTCCAATCATTGGCATGGTGTTTTGTGAATCAATCCTAATTGACTCTCATTGTAAATTAGAGACTTGAAGTAATTGGTTCATTGATTGAATAAGGCTGTGGAAATTGAGCTTAGAAAACTTGATTCTCAGGTAATGTAGAGTACCGATCGCTTCATGGTTGGGGCTGATGTTTTTATTATTATCAAGAATGATGGAAATTGATTTGTTTTATTGATTTTTGATGGAAATGTGCTTCAATTTCTACGGAGCATCTCTGCTTCGTGATCAACATGGCAATCTTACCGACTGCGCCAAAATAATTCTAAATTATACAAGGACAATATTTTGAGTAATTATCAAATGAAACGTTTCAAGGAAGATACATTCTGATCCTTATTGACGTCATTATGTAATAAAGTTATAATATCTCCAAGTTCCAATAAGAATGAGTTTTCAATTCATCAGATCCAGAAGTTATTTGAAATAACAGTGCAATGAAGAACATGACAATGTTGAACTTCTTTTCATATAGAACTGTAAAAATCAGAATAACTGGAATAGCTTTGCAGTCCATTTTTTGTTAATCGAGCACTTCTAGCATTGTTTTTTGATGCATTTCTGAGGTTATTTGACAAAAACTGTTTCCACAGAGAGGACTGAATTCTGAACGGTCTTGAAAAATTTATGTGGCAGCGGCGTGTTCAGTTCAGTTGGAATGAAAAATATTGAACCATTGAATTTCTAATTGGTTAAGACATAGCTGAGAACATTTATCTTTTTTCAATAAATCCAGTTTCATAAATATCGAAAAATGTTATTTTGAGAATTTTCATTCTGATATTTCGATGATAATCAAATTGTTAGTTTATACAGCAAATAAAAAACAAAAAAATAAGAGTCACGTCGTAATAAACATAATAATAATATTGATAATGATGATAATAATGATAATAATGATAATAATGATAATAATGTTAATAATGATAATAATGATAATAATGATAATAATGATAATAATGATAATAATGATAATAATGATAATAATGATAATAATGATGATAATGATAATAATGATGATAATGATAATAATGATAATAATGATAATAATGATAACAATGATAATAATGATAATAATGATGATAATGATGACGATAATGATAAAAATATTGATAATAATAATAGTAATAATCAGATACGTCAACTTGAGCATAATTTCGCGTAAGATTCGGATGACGTAATCGAAACGTTATCTTCGCCGTTACATCGAGTAGAACCGATCACCCTGTACGTATAAAATAAGTCGTTGGTCACTCAATTAGCTGAAAACCGCTCAATATTTCCTTCCATCGGCGTCTTTGACCATCCCGGCCTCTCCAATTAGTGTGAACCGTCGCCTGAGGCAACGGCGGCTCCTTTGATCTCGAGAATTACCTGTTGCCGCTTAGACTGTGATTATACGCGGTGCTCGCCACCCAACGTTCATCACAGTCGACTCTGCCCGCCAATGAGAATGTGATTAAAATATTTCAAAGTGTTACTCGTTAATATCGGTTCGGTGGTAGGTTCGGTCACCGTCTAAGCGCGTTTGGTTTTTTAATGTTTCGGTCGTGTATTTCGTCAGGTTAATCGCATTTTCGAGTGTGAATGATACGACTCGGATCGGTTTCTAGAATCCGATACAAAAGTCGGTGTTCGTTCGGATATCGTCCTGGAACGTAGCTAATTGATTTTTTGTTATCGAGCAATTTATGGGATTTTTCGACGAAAAACCGGCTCGTATGATTTATTATAGTGCATTACTGCGATATGCCATCACCCTGAACAAAATATTTACAAATATTTACTACAACACTCAAAACTAGGGTTGCCACATCAATTTTCTGCTGATAAAGTACATTCTCAGTTCTCAAAAATTTCGATCAATTCTTATGGTATTTTTTACACTGACTAAAGAAAAAATTGTGGAAGAAATCTTATTTTTTGTATTTTTTTATCACACGAATTTTATTCTTTGAGTACTCAATATTATTTTCTTATAACGTTATTTCAAACGTTATACACATGTATATTTCACGCTTTATCCTGAAATTTGATCTCATTTTATAAACAAATCTCACATGATAAAATAATTGAAAACAATCAATTTTTTGAATCTAGCACCAAAAACTACATAAAAATCAGCTATTCAAACAAAAACAATGGACAAACGAAATATTCCTTGCGAAAAGTAAAGAACAATTAATTCTCCGTCATTATCACATGTGTGATTGTTTTTTTGCAGTTTTTATCTAATTACTATCTCGACTAAACAATTACATATCATGTTTACAATTTATTTTTGAATTGAAGTAAATACGTGATTTAATTTTTCATCAAATCCAGACATGCTTTGTGTCTTTCATCTGGTCGTTTGCTATTTGTAATAGAAAACAGTATTTCTGTGAATGCGAACCTAACGGGAATAGATAATGAGTTGGATTGGATCATAAAATCCACCAACCTGTGTAGTTCCTGCAGACTTTTTCGTCAGGGTCATGACACAACCACTTCTTGTATTATGTCATAATTGTACTCTGATTTTCTGGATACTTCAATTCAATAGTCCTTGAATTTATTTTCCACTTTCGTTGTACTATCAAATATGAATATGAATTCCTGAAAACTCCTAAATCAACAAGAATAGACAATTCACATATATAAGTTGATCGGAGAGGTCACCTAAGGAATTCTAATAAATTTCGCATCAATGCCAACTCAATTGAAATATCTATTTATTTTAAAGTTATTCAGTAGCACGATTAATCTGAAAAAAAAAGCTGATAACGTAATTCGTGTTGTTATATCAGTAAAAAAATCAAACCATGCTGAACACGAAAGAACAAAGAACGTTTATTTGATTTGAATAGAAATTAAGTCAAATTCAACTGATTTACTAAGAACATATTGTGGGCTAAATGCTATAAGTGGCTAACTCGAAATTCTTAGTTTTGAGATAATCAAGGAAAACAGTTGTGACGCCTGGTTGACTTCATATCGGAAGCTACATAGTGTTTGTTTCAGTTCTCTAAAACCCTTACTAACGGTTACTAATGTTTTTTTGTAAACATCATATCACTTATAATTATGGTCATACAGTAGTTGATCAATTCGAGTTAATGTTCCTGATAAAATATCATCGCAAGTCTGTATCAACAATCAAAGTTTACATTTTCAACAAAAATATTTTCTTTCCATCTACAGGAAAGTTTTTTTTTTTTCTCAGTACTGGTTGTGAGCGAATTTGAGGTTATTTTCTTCAATAAATAAATTGAAACCTCAATATTCGTTGGTGAGACGGAGGACATTATGTTGAAGCCTAACAATGTGTGGGGAAGGAGAATTCTTAGCAAGGAATAATGTGGTGATACATCCAATAAAATATTACAATAACATATCGTAGTTAAATTTCACCTCCATTTGAACGTCGCATAATAAAGATAAGCGCATTTAAATACATACTAAAAAGTTATAACGATTTTACGAGTACTTGTACGGTTCAAAACCCTGAAACCATTAATTGACATTAGAAACACTTTAGTCGCCTTTGTCGGCTGCCCTCTAGCGATAAAATATAAAATACTCCAGTCATAAGAAGAAATTATGACTCCTAATTTTATTGTACCCTCTTGAAAAAAAGTGTTTTCTCCGGAATTTACGACGACCATTGTCTCTGCTTAATTTCTCCAACGACGTTTCGAACTGTCAACTTGCGGCTCGAATGCTAATCAAGAGGGATCTGCGGTGATGGTGGTAGGTCGATGTTGGTTGTGTTGAATAAGATAACTGGATGAATACATTGGTGACTCATTCAGAGTGCAAAAATAAACCAACAATCAATCGATTGCTAGTAACACAAAGACGATTCTTGAAAGTTTCACGGAGGAATTCGAGACTCATTTCGGATGCTTTCTACGAAGAAAAAACATTTTGAGTGTCGTACAATTGTTCTGCCTTTGTCAAAATATGGATAGCTGTAGCAATGTAAATCTCCCTCAGATACCAAAATCGATAATTGGAATGAACTAATGAATATTGCCTGAAATAATCGATAGTATCAAGCAAAATTTTATCAAATGGAGTATACAGAGGTGAGCAGAAAAATCAGCCAGAACTTTAATTTCTGAATCATTCGAGATCGAAATTTCAAATTTGGTGGGTAGCAACTATATGATATTGTTCATTTTTTCAAGAGAAAAATTGTATTCCATCACTTCCGGTCTTATTATTTTCAGTAGCATAGGAAGAGGGGCGATAAAAAATTAATTACAATAAATTTGTGCAATGCATTGCTGACACCTTCTAGCTACACTAAAAGTTGCGTTGTGTAAAAATGGTTGGGGTTTAATTTAATGGACACACTGTTGATGAGATTTTTCTGAAATTTTGATTTAGAAAAGCTCGGGCTGATTTTTGTGCACACCTCATGCATGTTTGTCGAAAATAAAGTGAACCAGATAAAGACGAATCTAATCTCTTGGTACCGGATCACGTTTCGTGAATTGAATTGACAATGCACGAAGCACAAAGCATATCATCACCATAATGTTTTGATATCATTATACGATTTTCCACCAAACGATTTCGATCGTTTCCAATTCGATTTAACAGTTCGGCTTTTGTGTAAAGCTAATCCTCAAAAAAACACTGTTCGGTCTCTATTCCAATACACAATCACTGTTGCGGAACGGTTCATTTGTTTGGATGAGCACGAGACTCGTAAAGTTGTTCTAAGTGCAAATGTTCATGTTTTGGCTAACTCGTTTTGTATACTGTTCAGAATGAAGGGGCCATTTAGATATTAGATATTTTTCTTGAATCACCACTGTGATTGGAGAGTAAGTTCTTAGATTGGTAGGACTGACAATAACATTTACCAAGCGTCTGTTTGTCAAAAAGTTTGATTAACTCCGAGTTGAATGTGTTTTTGTAAACAACTAGAAGTGAATTTTTCGATTTTCACAATGGGTGATTTTGTTGAGCGAAAAAAATTGCATCAGATTTCGTTTAGAGAACGAAATATCTTGCGAAAAGCCTTTGGAGAGTTTGAAAAGGGCCGAGAACGCAATGAAGACGAACCACGCTCTGAACGACCTCTCCCGCTCAGAGGTTTGGCTCAGCCCAAGCTATTTTGAAAAATGTTTTGTGTCTCAAACGTGTCAAGTTTCAAGCGAAGAATTCCTTCATCCTTCACCACGAAAATGCACCACGTTACACTGCATTGGTTCTTTGTGACTTTTTTGATGAAAACTCGATTTATATCGTCCTACAATCACCATTTTCACCTGATTTGGTTCCGTGAAACTTCTGGCTATTCGGTAAACTCAAAAGGATGAAGCCGAGAAGATAAAAAAAAAGAAGAAGGTCTTGGAGGCTGTACCGAAAAAGTACTATTCCGACTATTTCTAGGACTGGAAAAAGCGTTGAAAAAATTGCGTTCTTCAGATTCAAATTAATTTAAATGGGATCAAATGAATTTGAAAGAATAAATGTACTCCGACATTCATTGAAAGGAACCCGATTATAGCGTGAGAACTAACTGGACTTTTAATTGTTCCAAGTTGTATTGGAAGTCGAGTTATTCCCTACATTTCCTCGGCCACCCTGTATAGAGTCAATGAAACAATATATAAGCTCAAAATCAACGAACAACTAGGGACTTCATCAATCTCAGATTGAATTTGTTCTATTTTAAACAGCGAACTATCAACGGTGTTTTTTGGTGGACACTCTGTAGCATTTTTATAATCGGATTTGACGTTATTCTCGAGGCTATATCAAGCAGGCTACCAGAGTGGATAAATACGGTAGCTCGGTAGCCTGACAAGAATGCGGATCGAAGAACACGTACAGATAATTTCTAGTCGGCTTCGAAATTTGAACGTTCGGTAGCTCTGACCACCACGTACCACACCACAATTATTTTTAAATTGTGAGAAAATAACGATTTGCCTACGCCGATCAATTTGGTTATGTAGTTTCCCATTGGCGCAGTCGGTTCGACACAGGAACGGAGTCGTTTCGAAAACAACAAGAAGAAAATATTGTAATTGGATTGTGGTTTGTTAATATTTCTCTTTCGGGAACATAAAAGGTTTATAACTTTTCGTGTTACTCGAACTGGAAACGTTGCAATGATAATATTTCATTGGTTATATACAACTTTACGTATATATTATGGTTTACAGACAGTTATATTATTATTTCTATAGTTGACTACAACTGATTGACAGATATTGTTATACAGTGAAAATACCTCATTCATTTCAATAAATTTTTCATCGTTTCGATATTTTCCCAGGTTAAAAATCGTATTACAGGATGATAGTGCACTGAATAACAGTATAGTTTGATAAATAAACTTATGGTTAAAAATCATGCACAGGAAGATTTTACATTCCAAAATTAATAACATTAAAATAGGTCCTCGATGTAGACTTTTAAACGGTGAAAGCCACCAGATGGACATTTTCTGCATAAATGTAAATTCTTGAAATTTTGTTTGTTAAGGATGATTATTTTTAGGCAACTTATTTCCTTGTATTCGATTGGGGGTAGAAGATGCTCTTGTCAAAATACAAAAAAAAAACTAACCATTTTCGGGATATTTGGAATTTTAGTAGACCAATTGTTCAAGGATTAGCAAGTTTGGAAGAATATATCTTTCTCAGTATGCATTTTCAGTCATAAATGTATTCACCAAACTATACTTTTTTTTTTTCAATCTACCATCACCGTCTGAAGGCTAGGAACACATCTTTGACTCATTCCACTTCCAAATGTAACAGTTTCGTAAAGCGATGCATACTTTTTCTTAAATATTCAAGATCATTGGTGAATATACAAATTCTTTACCAGTTCAGGATCATTTATATTCAGTGTTTTCAGTATTTCGAATACAGTTCTATATATATTTTCATTCACTATTCTATCGAAAAACAGTTCGTACGATAATGGATTCAAAATATTGCTCATTTATCCGCGCGAATTTTTTAACTTCGTTTCACATGTCACATCTTAACTGTCTTTCTTGAATAATAATGGCGAAAACATAAAAAATCGAAACAAACCTCCTGTTTTGTTCAATTCTCTTCTGTGTATTTGATCTAAAAACAATTTTTCAAAACAGTGTGTCTTTGTAACTCATATAACTCCGAATCATCATAACATGGAGTCAAAAACTTTAATATTTTTTCCTAGAAACGAAGATATCTTTTTTTATATGACTTGCAAACGTTTAACCTTGAGCTCCTTGTGTAGAAAGTATGACATCAGAATAAAATTGGCAATGTGGATTATTAATTTTGATTTGAATGTTTAATTTTCATCTCAGTACTTCAAGAATTCATCAGTTGTACTCAAATATTTTGCTCAACCCCCAATTATTTCGAATATTTCTGCTGATTTGTGTTGATTATATTGAGAATGCTACGACAAATATTCTTTCTCAAAAGTAGTATTATTTAGAGGTGAAATCAAATATACGAATTTTTTTATTTATGAGATGAATTCTATACAAAACATAGTTTTTCTACCTCTAAGTCTGAACTTAATGTTCTAGTGGAAGTATTCCAATTTCCTATGTTGTGGACTTTCTGGTGCATTCACCTAAAACAAATTTGAATAATAGCTATTCATGTTGTCGAGTCTTTTGAACACGGCTCAAAATTCCAGATTTCGCATGTTCGCCATACTGTTGACCACAAATGACTCATAATTCCTATGAATTTCACCTTCTTTCCTTTCATATATGACTGATTTGATTCCATTGCTAACCACCCAGTCCTCGCTACATTTAGTATGGCTCACATTCCCTCAAAAAATCATTACCATAGTACTCAATTAGGGCTTATTTACATGAGAAATAATTATAAGTCGAGGGCTCGACTCTTTATGTGCCCAAACCGACTTTATCTTCAATCTTATTGCGTGCACGGAGAACGACATAGGCGTACTTCGGAAGGCAAAGAAAAATCCTTGAAGGATTCGCTTGATTGTTGCCACGGGACCCGGTCAAGGTCACCCGTGATGATTTTCAACTCATTAGTGAATAATACTAGTTCCTTTTATTGTTTTAAATTCTTACTTTTCTTCCTCTAGGTTTTCAGCGATAATTTCATTTCATATTACCTTTGGTCTGCATTTTTTTATCTATCGTTTTCTGTTTATATTTCTATCTTCTACTCTCATGTCTGACTCACACTCAGCCCAATTGGGCAGCGAGATTGTGAACACTATACTCTTCATGCTCCTGACCCTGCTACTTGCATTGCTTGGTACTTCCTAAAATTTAGGTTCTTCGAGCAGAAGTCGAAGGATTATTGGAATGATTCTGATTGTTGCATGCATTCACCTCGTGGCTATCCTGTTTATACTTGTTCCATATTTCGCTAATCTACTAGTTTTCATTCTTATAATTCAATGTCCGTTATTGCATCGAATAGAATCAAGCTGAAAATCGGTGTACTGAGCACATCTGCCTGTCATGAAGCTGCTTTTATTATGGATTATCCTGATGCTTCATTGCTGGTCCTGAAATAATTTCTCGGACATTTCTATACGCACATTTTTATCCAAAGCTTTTTTGAATCAGAATATTGATATTGTTTGTCACCTTCTACTCGTTTGTCTGTGACAGGTGTCAAATATATTATGGAAAGAGAACATAGCCGGGATCATCAAGTACTTGTGGTGAGGATAGAATATTATCTCTTGAGGTGATTATGATATCTCATCAAGCAAACTTTCTCTTTGTTTTCTGAGCTGAAAGGTTATTTAAGTTCTCCTTCCTTGAAGGTCAATTTCTTCTATATCCACCATCACTGATGAATATTTTGTCGAAATCATCCTCGTGGTGATCACACATCATTTATCTCAATCTGAATTCAAGACATTCTATAGATGTTTTTCTACCTACAACGTAATGAATTTCATTCATTCCACATTCCATACTTTTGACCAATACCAAAATATTCACCAATCCGCATATCTTCATGCACATATTTTTTCTGACGCCCATGCATGGTCGCTCAAAAATATTCCTTACTACTATATCTGCATGAAGAATCAATTGTTTCGTGATGCCTTTAATACGTTATTACATTGTTATAAAAAAAGAGAGAAGAATAATCAGTAATCGGAGGTAGTTATGGGAATATCTACTTGAAGGATAACATGCAATCTGTATAATTTGTAATGAAACAGGCGATGAACACTGCTGCTTAGTCTTCCATCAATCTGCATCGAATTATTCCAATATGGAATGTAATTATTATGGAGTGGAGATTCGAAGACAGTGAACTTGAATGCAGAAGGTAAGATGGAAACATAACAAAAATGAATAAAACCTGGAAAAAGATTGAGTCATAAAATTATATTGTCCAACTGAAAAAATATTCAATTAGTAGTAAATAATCATTGAAATTTAAGTTAATCGACATCCCTGATTCTTTTTTGAAAGTCTGATCACTTTTACTTTCATTCAATATTCTGGATATTAAAACAGAAAGATTCACAACATTGTGGGACTTCTGGAACACCATGTATGTGTACAGAATTCACCGATCAAATGTTTTCAATTACCTCGTTTTCAGAATTGCATTACGTATGATCATATCAAAAATTAACATCAACTTTGTTAGTCCAAACGAAATTCTATATTTTTCGTTTCTTGAAAGGTTTTCTTATACTCTCAGAATTCACTTTTTTTTTGGTATCGATGATTCAACCGTTATTCCCAATGTTTAAAAATAGTTGAGAATTTTGTGTTGAAATATTTCTTAATATTCAATGAGGAATGAAAAAGTCACTGATTTCAAAATGTTGAAATTACAATTTGTTTTTTCGAATATGACACATGACGTATAGGTGGAGTCACCGGTGAATGAATGAAAATATAATAAATCGATCGATATTATCTACGTTTCCGTTTAACGCTTGCTTATCCTGCGCTCTGAACAATCGATTTTCGAAAAAAAGGCATATCATCCCCTTCATTAACCTTCAAGAAAAATTATCTTGTTATCGGACGGTATTAAAAGCATGTAACGTTGTTAGATGAATAAGCTTACTTAATCTGACATGGCACATTCTCACTAATTACCTGCCTTAATTAATATCGCGGTGTACAAAATGAACCAATGATTAATTAAGGAAGCCTATTTTCATGGGGTAGCAAATCCATTAGATTATTTATACAGTGCGCGTCATAAAGTGGTATCCATTAATGAAGAAACAACGGATATAAAATTAACTAGTTTCTTTCAAGGTCAGATCCACTGCAAATTGGCAATTGCTAGGTAACTTAATTGGACCTTCAGTGCTATTAAACATATTAACGATTCTTGAACACCCTGTGTACAGAATGAAGAAAGATTCCATTTCTCGAATCACTAGCAATGAAACAAACTTTGTAACCTCGTCCCATTTAATCTTCGCCGACCTATAAATCAACTGGTTATCCAAGCACTGTCAAAATATTTTATGTACGAATTTGAATGTTCTTGAAAAGGTCAGGCCCTTTCTTCTGTTTAGCATTATGGAGTGTCAAAATAAGGCTTTGGGCTCAATGAAATATACCTCCTGTAGTAAGCTTGATGTAATCTGCTTAAGTAGATCCTTAACCGAATGGTAACACTAAAAAGGAACCCGACGAAAACAGCCCTTTGGATGCTTGAAAAGTAAAACTACACTTTACACTTGGGGATACAACCATGTTTTCATTCAGAAAACGAGTGAGTAAAAATGAAAACGAAACATACTTCAAAAGGAATTCCGTTAAATTGTTCCCAGATTTTTCAAAATAGTACAGAAATATCTCACAATCAGAATACTTTAGTAAACCCCAAAGTATTGTATTGATTCTGGTATGCTGATGATAATAGAAGATGAATTGAATGAAGAACATTTTCATTATATTTTTGTGCTTTAAATTCAGTCTGAATCAACGTTGGTTTCAAGAGACACAAGGTAATGAAAATATTCTTTAGTGAGCATTTGGAAAATCACCGTGAATATGTGTATCTCAGATAGAAATTCCTTAATGAAATGATATTCTACACCTTATTCGGAACCTTATTTCGAAAAGTGTTGAATGTATTTTAGAATAGTCAAATATATTTCCGAAAGCTTCAAATGTGATTGAGAATAGTCAAATGCTAAATATATTTCAGAGTCTCTGAATGTACTTCAAAAATAATAAATTATGGTATTCACTGAATAATTACATGAAAAATTCAACATTTCATAAAGAATTTTCAAGAAGACCGAAATTGTGTTGATTTGTTTAGATTTTTTCTTTCTTGTATCCTAAATTGTTGGAAAACTATTTCTTGAAAATTTCAGAAATTCATTTGACTGTTCTATCTTTCCCGAACTACTTACATTTTATTGTTCTGAAATACATTTATAACTTTCTGAAATACACTCTTGTTTTCCAAAAAAATATTTCATTCTTTTGAAATACATATATCACTCTGGAATACATTTAGAATGGATGCTTTCTGAAATACGATTGGAAAATATATGGAAGCACGTATTGTATTAAGAAATACCTGCCTTATTTTGAAATGATATGAATGTATTCACTGAATTGGCCAATTTACATGCGCACTTTTCATCTCTGTCTTGTTTCAGCAAAATTTAATTGCAAATATATAGAAACTGCATGTCTCATTTTCACCGAACAACTATGATTTTTTGAATTAACTAACTCGAAATAAATACCTACCAATCAACAATACACATAAATCAAACTAATAACAAACAATAATCGTAAACTGTTATACTGTTAATATGTTAGCGCTATTTAATAAAGATACAAAAAAAAACGTTGTCAACGACATGTGGAAAACGACAGAGAGAAGAGCGTTGAAGGAAATATCCTTCTCTTATGCTCGCGACAGAATATCTATGTTTATATTTAAAAGTGGCTTTCAACTGCCGAGACTAATTTAAAAGAGCAATTAGTCTTTGGAATTACTACGAACGACTGACAATTTCTTCTGTTAATTATGAACTCAAGAAATTCGTTTCGGTATGGTGTTCAGGTTTCAGCTGATATAAAACATTTTGAGAACTGAATGAATATTCTGGAAATTATCTCATCAACTCAGGAAATACAAAATTTCAGTGTGAATAATTGATGAAATAATTGGATGGGGTAATTTGCATTTTTGAGTTTTCAATTTATTTTTATCACTTTCAGTTTGAAACTTTGTCATTTCTAAAAAGACAACCTATATTTCTCAACACTTCCATAGGAGAGTTGGAATGGTATTATTGATATTTCATTTGTTTCTCAGGTTCATTAAGAATGTTAATATTTCTCTGTGATTTTTTCACTGAGACAAACGAAAAAAAAAACTATAGGGTATCCTATAAAGATAATAAAACTGAAGTAATTTGCAATCAAATCATCGGAAATTGCAATATCATTTGCTATTTCTACCCACCGATTTTCACTTCTAAAAAACACACAGTATTTCTGTAATGTCAGGTATGTTCATTGTTTTCAATCTGTAATTTCAACAAAGGACTTGCTGGGGTTTCATCTAATAGTTCGAAGTATTTTTTTATTTTTATGCTGCGTATCCTCTTCTAGCGATTATCTGTAAATGATACATCAAGTGACAGGTTATAGAACATAATCGAGATGGGATAATTCAATGAAAAACTAATCATGAAATCTACCCTGTATAAATTGTTCTTTGTTGAAAATAATACACTGTATGTCCATGGTATGAATGAATGGAATGATAGTTTCTTAGTCTCCAATAGAACAATGAATTTTGATAATTTTTTTATGCATTAACGAACGTTGAGTGAATTAATAATTTATTTGAGCAGAAAGAGCGGTGTTGAAGTCAGATCAAAAGTATCATTCAATTTGTTTTGGAAAATGTTTTCGATTCATGAAATATATACACCAAAACTGTTGACTGTAGATTACCATTGAACAGTTTTCTCAATATTTATAACAAAAATGACTTCAATTGATGAAAATTATTCGCAGATCAAAGATTTCCATCCAAATAGATTTGGCATCGATGTAGAGTCACTGTGAAGTGTTGCCATAATTATCGATACCTAATATCCTGAACCAATTAGAAGTTCAGTGGTTTGCTAGATTATTTTCATTTTGGTATTGACAGATAACCAAATCTGTCAAAACTATATCCCTCAAATAAATATACTATATATTCAAACTCATTATTTTTATTTGATATAAATACGCGGAAAACATTGAGTAATGAATACAATGAATAACATTTTGAAAAATAGTCGTTTCCAAGTCGAAAATAATGATTTATTATATTTATGTTTTTATAACAAATTCGTTTCCGTGTAGTTGCTTCTAAATTTGGTCACGTATAAATCTTTCATCGGCTAATTTTGAGCTCGCCCACGAAGTTCATATTTCCAGCTAATAGCCCGTTAATTTTCCAAATTTCGAGCACATGTTAAGCGCCACAATGCGGAAGGAATTCATAATAGTTTTTCGACAAACGTCCAATTTGTTTGGAAGAACAGGAATCCCCGGGGTAGACACAGACCTCCATAGATCTCTCAACAGCGGCGTCAACGGAGACATCTGGTCACATATTCGTTCGTAGCATTTCGCATTATGCATACCACGAATGCCGGAGTTTAGTGAAGTAATTGTCTTGAGCAGGTTTTTTAACGTTTCTGTCTTGGCGTTAAATTGAAATGCCAGAATTTCGCTGATGATTTATACAGTTACGTTGAAAATTCGAAACGTCGGAACGCCTTGTTTTTCGTTCGAGATTTGGAGAATAAATCAAAAAGTTTTCCAACGCTTGACCGAAATTCATAATGAAATCGTGCATTTTCTGAGTAATTATAACTTGCGAACAAGAATTCGATATACTCTCATCTTAAAATAGGCACATAATTCAAAAAACATTCCTTGAAAAACTGCACTGAACGTTTTAATGACATGAAATTGTTTAGGTTTAAGATTTTCATTCATGACACTTGACAGATTGGTCATCTTGATAAACAAATATACCAGGTGATTTTCCAAGTTGGCTATAGGGATATGACTTTTTTATTGAAGATAGAAAAACAAAATTTGATGGTTATCTATCACAGTTCAATTTAAATTTCCTGACATATTTAGTTGTCTTGTCGTACTTGACCAGAAATTATCTCAAATTACGATTCTTCGATAGGATATCCTATATATTCTTATTTATTTCAATCGAGAATGTTTTAAATCCAACATTTATGAATTCCACAAAATATAAAATTCATATTTGTGACCTTCAAATAATTATTAAAACGACTGTGACGTCATATGCCTAAAATTCGCATTTTCCCATGTAACTTGATGAAAAATAAAGCATGACACGATCCATGATAATCTAGAATCTACTAATATGTGAAATTTTTGTGGAGTATTATTGAATTCATAATAAATATCATTCTCGATCGAAATAAGTGGAAATATATAGGATGTCTCATTTAGAAATCGAAAGTTGGAGTGATTTCCGGTCAAACCGGCAGAGCACTGGAATATGTCAAAAAAGTGGATTGAACTGTAATACACGAAATTACCATAAAACAACATCAACAAATTGAAGTCCAATAATTTAAACATTGTTTTTTTCAGGTTCTGAAACTTACGATGTGATTTCTTCCGGTACTTGAACTGTGCATAATTTGTCACTTGACATTACTATCAGTGGAATCTATTCGTGAGAATAGAATAGAATAGAACAGGGCTTCATTTTTAGGAATCACAATCACAGTGACACTACACCTAAAAAAAAAATATTATATCACAGTAACCAAAATTAGAGAAAATAGTTTCAGGTACAATTGATTGAATCAATATAGGAACTTGAAGTAAAATGAAGTAAAATGAATGAATTGAAATATTGAAATGAATAAAGTTGTAAAAATAATAGAAAAATAAGAAATAAATAATTTGTGTCTAGAGAGAAACCGAAATGTAGAAAAAGGTGTACGTCTATTTCAAGGAGAATATTTGTGGCAGTTTCTGATCACGATCAATATTCCAAGTGCAAAATATAAAATATCTGGTGATTCCTTTCTGTAGTTTATAAAAATGGCGAGAACAAAGATGGCTCACTGATCAGTCAACAGCGCTGACACTTCCAAGCTATCACAACATTCTAGTTTTATTGCACACCTATAAATTTCGAGGGTTCATTATTATTATTTTTTCTTGTAAATAGACACATAATATTCAGAAGAACAATGTTAGTCGCAATGGAATCAAATTCCATCATTTCAATTCAATCGAGATCATACGATTCCAGTTTTTTTTTTTTGGTTATCTTGCAATATTTCTCCATTATATTGATATTAAACCGGATCTCGTTTCATGCAAAGCGGCGTATCAGATCTAGCCGGCGTTGCTTTAGAAAAGATATGCCATCATCCAACCAACACAGCCTACTATACTAATTGTAACGTGATATTTACCAGACGTAGTTAACCACTAGTTAGTATCGTTCACTAACTAATTGTAACTCGCATGTATACTTTCCGTTCGTGAAAGACAAAGTTGTCTCAATTTGTAGTAAGATATTCGATGATATGCGTACATATACCTGCTCTATTAGGATAAATTGGTAATTTGATACTCGACCCGGTTTTGGTGAATTGCGCAGGAAGCGTAAGAATTTCTTGCATTATTTTACGGGAGGTGATATGGTTTATGAGGAAAACTAATGATACTTAAAGTTTTACTATAAAGACTTGTAAAATGTATTTATATTAGATCAGTTAGAGAAAAGGAATATTTGGAGAAAATATGAACGAAAATCTGTTTAAATGCATGTCTTCCTCTGGGACTAATTGTGAATTGTCAACAAGAAGAACTTTCTTTTGGCATTTGCATCTGAAATAAATTCATAAGACAAACAAATCTTCCACTGAGTAGGACCATTCTTATATAGAATTTGATCAGACTAATAATATTTCATACTGGGTGTATCATTTGAAAATTATTATGTTGAAATAACTCTTGATATTCGAGATATTGGTCATCAGTGGAGAAAGTAACATTAGTTTGCTCATTCAACTGACTTGGTAGCTGAAGTATCAAGAAGGTAAGCAGTAATGCCGATTTCAATTTGAAAATCCTGTATATACACCATAGATCAAAAACAATGTCCATAAAAATAAGTAGATATTACGAAAAGTACTTATGACGAATTGCTTATTTCAACCAACAATTTGAAATCGTGCTAATTCAAAACACCAACAACTTGAGCATTAATTCTGGTTTTGTAACCTTCCTCATACGTGGCATAATAAAATTTCCACATTTATGAGAAATATATGACTGGTACTCAATTCAATTGAAAAATACAAAAAAGTGGGCAATGTGTTCATACTAGTTCGATTTTTGTGCTTTGGATAGTTTTCAAGTGGATCAAGAATATATAGACATATTGTATCATTGAAATGAATTTGAAGAAATTATTCAGTGGATGAAAATCGTATTTTCTGAAGTACTGAATAATATCTTTATGAAAACTTCCATGCTAGACAGGTCAAAGCATCAATTTCAAATACAATGTGTTCTGCACTGTCTTACAACTAATCAATACCTCATTGAACATTAATTTCATGGAATAATATTGTATGACTGATCCAACCAGTGCAAGATGTAAAATCTTATTTCTGTGAATGTGCAGAAAGTCGAGTTCTCCGGAGGCTGTCATGTGAGACTCAGCCAGGTGTTGATAACTCACTCAACAATCATACTTTCTCATTCTCGAATCATTGATATTGTAATTGGCTATCGCCTCTCCTTTCTGCTATGCCTAATAATCAATTAATACCAGCTCGTATTCTTATTTGACTGACATACCATTAGTATGATTTACCGATCATGTACAAAGAGCTATATTCGTAAAGTAAACTAATACCAATACATGTAGGCACGAACCTAATAGTTTCGGTTTAAGGCCGATCGAAATGTCATGATTTGCATGATATTTGCATTAACGACTTGTGAGGGCGAGCACCTAGTATATACGATTCGATAAGTATAAGGACGGAGGGTGTGTTGAAAGTTTCTTCGACAAATAATTGATTCTAGCAAATGGGTGTCGACCGAGGAAAAAGGTGGCCTCAATTCTATTCTCTCTGTCACATGCTGGAGGTTTTTTTTCTTGGTGAATATTTCAATTCGTTCAACTAGCATTGCTCGTATCGACTGTGATTCATTCATTATTCCAATTGAATCGTCGAAGTTGGAAATCCAGAAATAAACTGTGTATACATATTGTTCAGTCTTCATCTCCCTTCGAGTTCGTCCGATTTTTTGTTTCATTGTCCATTTGCGCAATATGATTGTGGTTTTCTTTTCAAGTGTACTTCGAAGATTCAAAAAACCACATGGACATATAGCAGAGCCCGCACTATACAGTACTATAAGGTAAAAAATCACACTCTCGATATTTCGATCAGTGATTTATTTTGGATATTTTCACTTCATCTCATTCTGACGAAGTAGATGTTCAAAATGATCACCGCGAGCATTTTTTTATATAATTCAAACCACAGACCGGATTTATTCTTTACTAAAAAATCTCGACCTATGAGGACACTAGCCTGATTTTTTTTCCTGTGAAATATACTCACTGCTAAAGATATCAATTCACAATCTGAGCAAAACAGAGCGAATCAGTTCCTGATGCTTATGAAATAATCTCAAGCATCCAAATCCTCAAGCATAAATAAAACTAATCGGAGACTATTTTCAGGTTGAATTTGCTTGAACCGAGCCTGAACTTCCGATCACCCTCCTCGATAAATGTACCAGTTCGATTGATTATCTCGAGACAAGCACTGATTGAATTCAGCCAATTTTTAACAAGGTATATCTCTCGACCTTGGCTTTCAGAATCTACATCCATCAATTTCACTCGACAATGGCACCGTTGAAAGAAACCGATTTCACACTCCACGTTCATTGGATACATTGTTGAGGTCTGATCGATGATGAAACCTTTAGATGACCAACTGTTACTTTTGTATGAAAATGCGGCATGCAACTGCATATTTTCCAAATTGATCGATAATGAGTTTAATGAGGAGGAAATTCGGATTATCAAAACTATTGGCGATTTCGTTAGTCTGGACGCCACCAGGTGGTTGAGTTGTGAAACTAGCTGATGAAGTTTATTGACTGAATAATGCTGCATGAATACATCATTGCATACACTATTTGCTTTCTTGAAGCTGCCTATTGAGCAGTTACTCTTGATACAGATCAAGCCAGGATGGAATGTTCCTTCATTCAGTATGGGAATTTGAGCTTTATTAAATATACCAACGAAAAAGAAAGTCCTCTCTTACGGATCCGCGAAAATAATTATGAATTTTCAATTATAAACATTTGCATGCCTTGAGAATGACGACATTTGGGAATGAGGAAGACATAAAAATTATCTTGATCTGATATTGGAAGGTGCTATGTAAAATAACGAAGTTGATATGCATTTCCGTTATTACTGGTAGTGCTGCCATGTTGAACATAGTTTTATTTTAAATTTCTGTATAGAAGAATCGAAATTTCCAAATATGTCCAATGAGCGTTCACTGTAAAATCTTCAGAGAAATTCATAAATCCTTCTGATGAATGAAAGAAGCGGCTACACTGTGACCTGAATATGAAGTTGTCATACTATAACTGGCTGAAACCCACTGAAAATCCAATCGTTTCTTGAAGAATCAACGTCCAAAAAAAATCACTCTTTATTGTGAATATTATATATTCTCAGTTTCAACTTTCTCCAGTTCATTCGAATCAATTCGAAACTCCTATAGACCTAGTTGATTTTTCTTTGAGTGTATACCTATCTACATCCTAGGCGTCTAAGATCTAACAAATCACGAACGGAAACAGTTCCAGATGAACAGCGCCGATCAGCTAGGCAATAAAATGTCCCAAACAAACAAATAATGCGTAATCCAGATTAAAGGAGTTGTCGCTCTAATAGTGACATATTGGTCAGGGGTGCAACAGCTGGATAAATCAGTCAAGTGACAGACCAACCTATAGTCCTACCGACTTCACTGAATGTAACTTAATTTATTGATTTGTCTCTGGAGGAAAATTCGGGAATATTGTAGGAATGTTACCGCTTACAATGTGAACCAGATTCCTGATTTATCAGAATGCAGTGAAAGCAGTTCTTCGATGAGGCTGGAAAAGTAGTTGTTCGATGAAATGTAGAGGTTCTTTTCGTGCGGTCAATGATTTCCTTTTTTGATATTTCACGTGTTATCGTACTGCTTCTTCACCTTCCATACCCACTAAATGAGTAGCCAGTTTTGGACTTTCCCGTCTTGGTTTGTGTGGTTTCTACTCCCATTCATCTCTTATTATCCACTCAGGTTCTCTTCCCTCGGTGCTTTTGATATTTCTACATAGTTTCTCCTATTTCGTCGTTGATCGTACCTCTTTGTTTTGGTTTCAATATCTCTCAATCTCACCAAGTTACTGTTGTTCTTATTATGGCTTCTATTATCTCTAGTAGGATTTCTGTCTTTCAGTAATGTTAGACTATTCCAATAAGCCCTGTCTACTTCTTTTATATATTTTTCCCCAAATGGATACGTGAAAGAAATTTTCTGGGGCGAGTAATGTTACATTGTTAGACTGTCCTCGAACTTTGAGTTAATATATTTGGGGCAAATCCAAAATTTCAAGCTTTGTGAAGATTCACTTATTTGTATACAATTCAAATTTGACATGATTTATTACCACAAGCGATTATATCGGATCTCATTTCCTGCCTAACCAGCCTGTCTTTGTGTACAGAAAGTTATTAGTTTTTTTGATGTAGGTTATGCATTCGATGATTTCTTTTACTCCATAATAATAATGAACTGTAGAGTTGATATGGGTAAGAGAAAATTGCTTCAAAGGCAATTTTAATTTTCATCTATCTGCTTACAACTGTTGAATACGATCCTGTTTCTTCGAGGGTTGGCAGATTATACCTGATATTGAAGCTAAACGATTGCTTTGGTAGACTTCTGAACTAAAACTGATACACATCTTCAGTGTAGAAAATAAAGTAACATACATTGACATTAAATTCTCAAATCATTTGAATAAAAAATGCAACGAATTATGTGAAATAATGGTTTGCTGAATAGATAATAACCATTAGTGAACATTTTAGTCCATTGTTAAATTATATTGATAATTATTCACGTGGTTTATAGTTCTACGAATTCAAGAAGGTAAAATATAACTCATTAATTATGAATACATTACACAAATTCACGAAAAACATCATATCAAGCTCATAATTCTAGTGACATCAGAATGAAAAAACTGATAATATTTGATTCAATGATGACACGAGGAGACTATTTACGAAAAAGATGTCTTGTGTAGTTTCAGAACTAATAACATCTATTCTATTCCTAGTATTGTCGAATATGTCATTGAAAAGTCGCCTGTACTAAAGGTCTCTGGTTCTGTACTGATGGATTTTTCTACTACCACGATTGAAGATAACACAACTCAAACTCACTATAACCCATGTTTGAGTTTACTATCTTGATATGTCATCACAATACTTTTTCTATGCCTGACTCGAGTTCATCATTGAGAAGGTTGTGATTTTTTTTGTTGCGGTTTCTTATTCACGAAACACACCTACAAATGCTGTATTTGCCAAATCTGATTCAATTGTAAGCCTACAATGCTTAAAAATATGATCTGGATTATTTGCCTGTTGTGACTTTCGACTCTTTTAGTTAGTTACTTTCTATTATTCTCGAGTTTCAATCGAGTACAAAGAGATGTTCTTCTCGACACTTTCGCTGGAAAGGTTCTCTGGACCAATTGAAACACATCGTGATATTCCACAGACTAGTTGTAACCTGTAACCCAGACTAGAGATAGTCCATTTTGGATACTCAACTTTTATAAAACAATATGGAGCTGACTTACAGTGTCTTACACAATTTTTGAAAATTATCAGGTTTGTCTTGGTATGCTTCATCATACTCTTACGAATAGTGTTTGTACACCTTATGAAATTGATTCGTATGAATGACATTCTGTATGTGTTTAATCCTTGTGAAAATCTTTGTAATTCATACTCAGCAGTTGTGAGTATCCATCCAGAATAACAGCGAAAGAAAAACTATAAAACTCTCAAATAAATGCCGTATTTTTTGGCGGAGCAAATGAAACAACGAAGAGACTACAATTGGAAGACAAAAAAGGGGTTATTATTGCACGATGAGCCCCGTAATATTCGCCAATTAGACTTGATTAGAGAGCGGCACGCGGTTCTTTTATTTTCTGATAGTTATCTGTGCAAACGACACGTAGTCAAGTCATTGTTCTAATAATGTCGACGTTAAGAGTTACCTGACGTTGAAAATCCAAATGGCTACGTTTCCGTTGACAATTATGTTGATAACGATAATCTTCCGTTTCATTTTCACATCAATTTCACATTGTATTTATATATTTTGAATCATCATCATGCAAAATAATGGAAGAAGTTTAACTTCTGCTCAATCTTAAAGAATATGTCACTATAGTATACAGGGTGAGTCAGTGAAAACAAAATAATGGCTCATTGGGCCAAGGATTGATTATTCTGATCCCTAAAGCATCTAGAATGATCTCATAAAAGCATTCAAATGCGATTATGGTTAATATAGAACTAGGAATTAGAAAATAAATTATAATCGGCATTCGCGAAAATTGTATAAAAACTATGAATTTCGAAGGGTGAAATCATTAGTTATTGCAGAATCTAGATCTGAATAAGGAGAGTATCACTGTTAGTTATATAATATTTGGTTCCAGATAACCAAAGCCACAACCAAACATTTTCAAAACATAATTTAAGGGAATTGAAAGTTTCAATCTTGCTATCAAAAACCGAAGACCAAGGCTATCCTTCAAAGGATTCGTTTCTGTACATATGTTGTGATGATTTTATCGAAGAATCATATTTCTCATCTTGCATTTCCCCACTTTCCCAAGTTATCATTTGAATTTTACCGTTTGGGTGATCTTCATGAAAACTCATTAATGTTGATTTAAATTTCGATGTGTCATCTCGTTTCCATACAACCAAACCTTTTTCAGAAAACAAACTTTACTTCTTTGTTCAAATGACATTCTTTCATCTCCACAGACTAGAAAATTAGTGATGAATTGAAAAGTTCCAGATGAAGTATTTGTGTATTTCATTAAAAATCGGCAGAAATGCGATTTGCATTCATTATGACGTCGACGGTGACGTCATTCGTAGCAATTCAAAGCTTTCTCATTAGTATGAAATATAAAATATTTAAGAGTTAATCGCTAAATCTATACACAACAAAAACATGTATTGTCTCGCCACCTTCATTGAAACAAAAGAGTGTCAACACCGAATTAAACAAACATGGCTACCGACGCATTACACGAGGGCCTGGTTCGAACCTTTCCGGCTTTTTATCAAACAGTCCCGCCTAAAACTCGAAGCCAACTTGTAATTCGAATGAGCGACGAAGATTAGGGTTATTGATAAACAACAGAACTAGAACGCACGCCCTAAATTGGGGACAAGACGAAACATCTGCCCAATGCAAGTGCATTTTTTTTTCACTCAAACGATTCCGACCCACTTAATTCCCTTCAAAGGGAAACCCTTAATTTCCGCCCCTTTTGGTAATCGTATCTTGGAATTATAGTTCCGAAAATGAATATTGATATAGATTACAATTTAATAAGGTGAAATTCTTTATCGATATTAATGGATTCTCAAGTCGACCATATTTTTTTCTGATAATATAGAAATATATCATTTTGTTTTCTTGATCTCACCTGTTCCTTTTGTTCTCTCTGTTCTTATCCTCAAAATTTGGAAAATTTACTCATTTCGAATCTGTATTAGCATTGTATTGAACGTTTTTTTATTCCATTCATTGAGACTAGAATTGAAAAACTTTATTAGAGGATGAAAGATTTCTCCAAATAAATTTGACGTAGTTGTGAAGTCACCGTGAAGTATTACCATAATTATTGTTGCCTAAATGTTTTCAGCTATGTCTCAAATGATCATAAAATCAGTTATTAGCTAGTTAGTTTTAATTTTCCTCAAATATTGATATCATTTTTAAATGAGTTTGGAGTATTAATAAAAAGTGAACGTCCTGTATATGATATTTATGTTCTGCATGAAATTTTACCGCTGATACGAATATTTGTTGGAATTTTCTCTGATTTGGTTAATAAGATACATGGAAGTTGTTTTGGAAAATCTGTAAATATGACTGACTAAGTATTTCATTGTCAAATGACGATGTCATTATGATTTCAATTCAGTGAAGAATGCTGAATGAAGAAAATGTGAACAATGAATAACAAATCTTTTTGTTTGTGAGAACAACTGATAATATGAATTGTGTGGAAGTTTTCTCAGTTTTATCACTCTTGTATTACATGTATACAAAATTTGATTTCGACCGGAAGGAAGCTACATCATCCACTTTACATTTTAGTGTTTTGTTATTGTATTCCACAACTACGATGCATACATTTCAATTGTTTTGGTTTATTATCAATTCATTCTAGTTTTATTGAAGGTGGTAAGACATTACACAGCACTAAACCAGATACGAATCATCTTATCAGACTGAAACTTCTAAAAAATTATCGAATAGTGGTGCTATAAAGCTATAAAGAACAATTCCCAACTGATTAAAGCAAGAGTGGTTTTTTATGTGATTTCTTGTTGTTTTATGACTGGAGAGATGCTTCAGATTAGAACTACTATTATACTTTCTACTATAAACAGCTAACAATATTATAGTTTTGAAAGTTTATAGGTTGGTAATCATCACACGAACAAACCAGGATCGTATTGCTTTGAGTTATTTCGATTTTTTGTATTGATAAACATCTCAGGATATCTAGTTATTCAATTAAAATAGTTCATATCTGGATATGATTCAATCTCGAAGATGGAAAATGTTTTACTGAGATGTGAGTATATCCATAATATACAGAATTCTTTCACCAAATTCAGATAATCTCTTTATACATTTCATAATATCATGAAGTAATGGACTGAGGTTTGAAACTGGCCGATGTATTATTTGTTTTTCTAATAACGATAGAGATATATTGTGAAAGAAATTGACAAAGTTTCCAAATAATCAAAACCAAAATTCAACAAATCCTGTTCGAAAGTTTACTAAACAGGTGACAATTGGTCAGACATACTAACGAAAAATAAGTATTATATAAGACTATTTAGACTGTGGCTTGAACTTGACGTGAATTCTGGGAAACTCAGGACGTGACAATATCAGCACCTACATTGTCCAATATGTCATTTTGAAATCGAAGAAGCTGACAGGTATAAATTAATGAAAGATCCATAATATTGCTGATATTGTACTAATCCTGAAAGCTATATTTCATTGATTTCAATAATTCTTTGTTGAAATTTCCCGATAGATTATTATATGCATCAATATACAGGGTTGCTCAATAAAAACGTACCAGAAGGTTTAACTACCAGGAAGAGATTTTATCGAGAAACTCAGCTTGAATCAATAAGAACAGAAAAAAAGCGGATTGTTTTCAGAAAGATATTCTCAACATTTACTTTGACAAAACGGTAAGTTTTTAAGCAAAATCGATGCACTCTTTGTATTTTTTCGAGAAATGCACTAGCGACGGTACGTTTTCGTTGAACCAGCCTGTATGTATGGAATGTTTTTCATTAGTTTTACAAAAATGAAAATTTGCGTTATTTCTCATAGAATAATTATGAACACTTGAATCAATGATATCACGAAAGTATGAAGTGCTAACCCTTGTTTATGTTTTTCATGTAAAATGTGATAAATACAATGGCGAAATCAACCTGTTCTCCCGACCATTATAATGTTATAAAGTATATTACCTGCTAATTTTCCCGATGAACATTGTAAGCACCACTCCACCATGTAGACCATGTACTTGCATTATTATCATCAATTAATGGGAAAGACATGCAAATGCATATTAAAAACCTGTCCCCGACATGTTGTCGTGCCACAAACACTATTAAGCTAAAAAATAACGAACAATAACGAAATTACGACTCTTCAGAATAATACGTGTGATTCAAACTGTTTCACAGACCTGTGGGCGTTATTTTTTCTACATTCATTGTTCCTTCCGATTGATATATCAATGTCCCGAAGGTTGACAGCTGTAAAAAAATATCGGTGGAGTATAATTGGTAAACCGCAACTTTGTGGTTTCAATCATTGGAAAATTTTAACCCCAATGGTGTTTGTTATGATGGTTGATGGGAACGTAGCCCTGGGGGTGAGATATCATAATTAAAATAGAACAAAAGTACAAATTGTTTCCTGTGTGGTGTCCAATTCATTCTTGAAAGCTGTTGGACAGCAGATGGATTGTTACTATTATTTTAAAATGAATTATTGTTACAAAATGGTGTTTCATTCAATATTCGAAAGGTTGCTTTTTATTGGATAAGTTTGCATTTGGAGTTTCTTCAGCTTACATAAACAACGGTTATTTTGTTTTCGGTCTTAACAATAAGAATCAATTCTATACGGTGTGAAAAAATTATTTATGTTTTGTCTACTGTACTCATCAAGTCAGATAATCCCTTGTATAAATTATGTTTACGTTGATGATACTGAAATATATAGTTCTCCAAGTTTTATGGTGGAAGAGAGCATGGATGTAACCAACAAGTCAATTGTTATATTTGATCACACCATGTTCGGGAGAGATATTATTGTGATTCTATCAGTTTAAAATATTTGTGAAACGCTACAATTATGCAAATTGTGCCAACATCTACGAAAGAGCACGGTGAAAAATCAAAATCCTTACTTTACTGCATCATAAAAGTACGAATAATTTCTTATAGGTACAGAAATACTGGTTACCGGAACATGCAAAATTCGATAATCTCTTTGATCATCGGAAAGAAACTAAAACATACTCATAGACATATTCTTGATCGTACTGACATTCGACTGGTGTATTTTAGTCATTGAATATTTCTCAAGAGCTATAATTAGCAGGTTCACAGAAATTCAAGCAAGAATTGCTTTTTTGTGCAACACTCATCAACACTCATTCTTAAGATCAGACTTCCCATTGTGAAATACATCTTTTTCGCTTATTCAACCCATTCTCATTGAATATCAGTACCAATCAATATTTCAAGAGTTGAAGTAGCTTTTTTCTTCTGATTTCGCCTATAGGGTGAAATTTTCTATAAGATAAGAAGTGATCAAAGCAATTTTTGTTACAATTATCTTCACTTCAAGCTTCAATCTAGACAAAATAGTTTTATAGGCGATACTATTCCAAATTATCTTGAGAAGCTATGAAAAAGGCGAGAAAATTTCGGAAACATTTTCTTGAATCGAACATCAATTTTGACATAATTTTGAATGGAACCTTTTGAGTCCATTCCGTGACAATATCTCATGTTCCTTTTCGACAATTCTCTTCTGAATTCAAATAATGACCACATCGAATCAAAATTAAATTTTTCTGACTCGTAACATCGCTCCAAGAATTTTATGCTCAACTCATTATGAATTGTTGGACTGCATGATGAAACATGACATTAAAAAAAATTACCACAAAAACGCTACAAAAATCATTGAGATATCTGGAGAATATCTAGCTGAAAGCACCACAAAATTGATCAGAGATAGTTATCCGCCTAGTCAACGGAACATTCTAAGTGGAGTAATCTGGTATTCCCACGCTTGAGAAATGACTTATACCTCATACAAATCGTATATTTCCTGTACAAATTGGCGTCTACAGCATTAAAGAGAAAGGTCGGAATTATATCGATAATAAAGATGGAACAATCTCGGATATCTGTGAATATATGAAGACGAACATAATTTTATTTTCAGCACTTAGAGCTGATAATTTCGGTAATTTGAATAGAGTCAGAAACTGGCAATTTAGCCATGATCTATTAAGTAATTTAGATAATTTGGGAATGCTATAAAATAAATTGCAATTTCTTCTCACGCGATCTTCACACTTCGAAATAATAAAGACGTTGAATATAATGATCAGTGATAAAGATTATCAACAGAAAAGCAATGGAATTGATGAAGAGGTATGGGCTACATATGGAAATTTCAGCAATAAAACAGTGTGGAAATATTATAGAAGACTATTAGAATATCCGGTATTGTCTGGCCTTCATTCTGCTCCAATCCTGAAAAATATCACAGAATTATCATTGAGGTGAATATCGGGATTTTGTGTCGATTGCTAAAGAGGCAGACGAAACATGTAGTCCTTTCTGCACAAAATAAAAGAACTAGAATGATTGAAAATCGATCAACAAATTGAATTACATACTCTACGTCTAACACATGAATCAAAAAGAAAATGAAATACCTTCGTATGTCTTTGAAGCATTCGAATTCAAAATGTACAATAAGTTGAATTCTATAAAAAGATAGGCTCTAAATATTCGTAGGCCTCAAAGAAGCTTGAAGTAGCTTCATCTATTCTGCTTGTGAACTTTAATATAGTGTCTGGTAGAGTTTCAGACATTTCTATTGTCAAGTTCAAATCTAGATTGAAAATATCTCTTTCACTCAATCTGTCTTAGAATGTGTTTTGTTTTGATGGTCAATCATGCTTATATACAATTTTTTTTTAATTTTTTTTGTGATTCATGGAAACTAATTTTTGAATCGAAATTCATTCTTAATTTGATTGATTATTATGTATATAACGTTACGTATATTACGTTAATTGGTGAAATTGGAAAATAGCTGACACTTCAACATTTTATAATTCATGAATGAATAAGATTGATTATTATTATCATCAAAGTTCATTACGGAAATATTACATTACAAAGTTCCGATACAAATTTGACATAATATAATTCATATTCTCAATGTACTTGTTTTGTTTTTTGAGTCTTCCTAAAGATTCATAAGATCTGGAATCATTCGAAGATAAAGAATCAATCATCTGATAATATCGGATAACAGTTGCTTCTATTTTTCGTGGAAGACTAGTATTTGATCATTGATAGAGTATTATTGATTATTATTATCAACTCGAGATCGATGTTTTTGCAAGAATGAATCACATATTCGTTCGGCAGACATGTTGCAATTCGTGATGATTTACTGTATCTTATAATAAGCATTTACAGTATATCGACATTTTATTTGAAGAGGTATTTTTGAGGTTCAAAAAGTTTGGTTTGGTTTCCTAAAAACGCCTTATTTTCTGATTCTTCTAAGTTATGCTACGCTTCATATGGCCATACGATTTCTCCTCTATATATTCAAGATCACAACTATCGAATGTCGAAATGAATTTTGTTCAGAACTGATCCCTAACACCATTTTGTGAATGCCAACCGTAAACACCTGCGAACACTTGACGACAATAATACGACGACACTTCTCATCAAATTCGACGACAAGCCCTCATCTCCAGCTCATCTTCATCAACATCAAAATGTCAACGCTTCGTGAAAATCACGCATTTACGCTCGGTAATTCTCCGGCGGCCTATGAAACAGTCGAAATACGGAAACACTTCGTAACGCCCTCATCATTTAACAACTTTAAATTGTTGGGGACGCAACAGCCATTCATGTGTCAGCGTTTATGTGGGTCTAACACTGTTGTGGGGTGATGTAACATTAAACTTTCCACAAATTCGAAGAGGGTTTCGAATTGGACCAGGATGATCTTGGATGTATCTTTGTGGCAGATTTCTTTGCATCATACAATGAAGAAGTGGTCAGTTTTCGGTTGTGTACATTCTTCATAACCTTCTTTTCATGATGAATATTGATGTTGGTCATTTCACTCTGATGCTTTCCCAAGAATTGAAGCAAACAGCTTCAAAGCATTGTATTTCTCTGTATTCATTGTATATTCGGACCCGTTACGTAAAGGAAAGTGAACTAGGCTATCTCATACACTAGTGAATCATCGAGGTTTTTTGAGAAATACTGGAAAAAATCATGATGATTGATTTTGAATTCTGAGTTATACACCCCTCTTGTCCAAATCCTAGATTCGTCACTGCCTCGAATAAAAAATAAATTAGAACGACGCTCATTTACCAAGATCCTAACATAACAAAAGTATTCAGGGATGATTTTCGAAATTCTTGTCTTCCAAATTGGATAACACTTATTCACAGTGCGGTATAAACCAGGCCTTACTATTGCAGCGTTTTAACATACAATCTTTAGAGCAGAGAAGGATTGGTGGCAGTATTTCTTTTCTTTATAAATCACTACATGATAAGATTGACGCTCCAAACATCCTGAGCAGAATACTTTTTTTTGTGCCGCAGTATAACTTAAGTAGGAGTTTCACATTTTACGTTGACCAGTCCAGAACAAATACATAGTCTATTTATGCTGGGTTGATAGTTGTGTCAGGTTTGGTAACTTTTCAATGCAATTAGTGCAAAACAAAAAGTATCTAGCAATGACAGACGTCTCAATGGGTTTATACATTAGCTGGGAACATCAAAGCATCAACAATTATGACAACACTCGAATGTCACTTTACAACGATGACAAATTATTTGGAGCGAAACCTTACAATCGTTTGTTTACATGCGAATTGTTCTTTTCTTGCGAGTTTTGTAAATTTGTTCTTTTGAGAAATATAGAACCATCAAATGAGAAAGAAATAACATATTCGATACTGAAAGATGAGCTTCTTTAGATATCATTATGTAGTTATTATGTACTTCCTTTGAATATTCGATTCCTTTATAGCATGAGAACAGTCCATTATATTATCATTTGAACCATTCAACGGTTATCCACGATCAAATATAATGAATATATTTCATCAGTCTAAAACACTTTCAAAACAAAACAAACAGTAAAGTTTTTTATTCGGAGCATCGCTGAAAAAGTGAAAAACATATGGCAACACGGCTCAATCTGGCGATTTGACACAACTATCAACCCAGAATGAATAGACTATACATTTCTACTCGCCCATTAATGTCATCAATGTCGAAATTTCAACGTGATATTTTCAATAGCAACATGTCGAATATTGTTTAAAAGGTGCTTGGTTTCTGCTTTCCTCTATTCGATTTTTGATTGTCACAAATTATTGTGGCTATGAATTCTGTTTTTTTTTTCTTATTTTTCAGTTGTTGTTTTGTGTGAACACATTGTTGTTTTTGAATCTTTTATGTCTTTCTTTGGGATCATGATTGATGAATGTATCACTTCAAATGCCAGTTCATGCTGGTTGTATTTCTTCGTTTTTTTTTTCTATATCGTATTTTTTTCATATCCTATCATGTATATGCCATGGGATTGGGTTTTCTTGTTGGGTAAAGTAATAATAATGAATAAAAAATAAAAGAAATCAAATTTTGTTTTTGTTAGAATTTGATCGAATATAATTCAATATAAAGGGTCCAAATACCGAGATTTGTTCAACTCTATTAGCCCTTGACAGTGTCAGAAGTTCGTTGATACATTCCCAGATGACTATAGACCTTGTGATTTCCTGTGACACCTAGAGATTTCTCGAATTTTGTTGATTGGTGAAAAGGGGCTCCTCAGATGTTTTCAGGAAAACAGCAGAGGTAATTTCATTCAAGATGTTCAGAATCAGATCGAACACTATATCTACTATTTCGAACAGCGTCATTGGAGGAAACTTTTCAATAAATACCCAATCTTATTCTCTAATTTCCTCACATCCTCTCGAACCTCTGTCTCTGTCTGATTTTCCCAGACACCCCGTATATACAAAACCGATAACATTTTCGAAATGAGCATCGAAAACCATCAGGATCATCCCCAAATCACAATTTCCCGCGTATTATCCAATCCTCCTACACCCGGAGTCCCGGAACATAAGTCAGTCGAACGCGCGACAAAGACGACGAAACGCCAGAGAGAAGGATGAACGACCACGAGGGGGTTGCTAACAATAACTCTGCGGGGTTGACAGTATCGCAATAAATAAGGTCGCGCCCAACACTCGCTATTTTCCGCCCGATTTACCTCTGATGAGAAAATGAGAATTCCTGCCGGGTACGGGTGCGAGAAAAACTGTCGACACCGCGTGACGTCATAAATTCTGCGACGACATCAACTCGGGTCGAGATTGAAAAGGCGGATGTCGTTATTTGACCACAAATAGAGAATTATCAGGTTTTATTAGGAGTATTGATGATTTATTTGTATTATTTTTGGATGATGAACACATGCCAATTTCTACAATTGTATACTCTGATATATTATACAGGGTGTACCTAAATAAGTGTGAAACATTTGAGGGGGTGATTCCTCATCGAACTAAAGATGATATCTCTTATATAAAGAAACTTCATTGGAGCATTCCATGTTAAGATACAGCCCCTTGAAGGGGATACATAAAATTTGTTCAACAATTTTTTTCACGAGCAGTAAAAAAGTTACAGTATTGAAATAAACCTGAAATTTTCTACTAACAAAAAGACACTCAGCTAGTAATTTATTTGGTTTACCCCATGGTTGTAAGGGGTGGAAAACGCAACCCCTAAAATTTATTCTCAATGTAACTTTTTGTCTTATTCATTGTTTACCTTTTAAAAATTTATTTCTGATAGCATTTTAAACATAAAAATGTCCTTTGAATTTTTTGCCTAAAATAAACCAAAAAATTATTTCACCACCTGCATCAAATGGTTGAAGGGAAATGAAAAAAACTAATTTAATAACAAAACATACATGTAAAAATCATAGTGAATGTTCAATATGTCTACCTTCAGACATTACACATGCGTCTAGACGACTTCGCATTGAGCCACGTATTCGCTCAAATAAAGGAGCTGTTTCTCATATGGGATGCTCCAATTAAGTTTCTTCAAAAAAAAGATCCCAAATATTTCACACTCATTCAGTTACACCCTGTATAAATAGTGATAGGTGGTACCCCAATGGTTTGAACTTGAAATTATACTCTCAAGTACTCAGATTGGGTGCTCAGCAATTCTTGTGATGATTTTATTTCGACATATTCAGTTCTCGAACATTTCATATTTTATAGTACTTCTATGTGACTATCAACAATCATATTAATATTTTTATCTTAGCTTATCTTAATATCACTGCCAGTTTTTTGACACTCCTGTAAAAAGATCAGAACGCTTCGAATGATCCGTGGTAAGTTTCATCAGTACCTCAACTAAATATACCATTTTCTGAAACGTCATTGGACAAGGAAGTGGGAAGCGCGAGAGTGTAAACGCGATACTTTACATGCTTCTTCCAATGCTACTTGCCTTAAAAATTGTAAGGATTGAGGTGAACGAATTGATTCTGTCGCAAAAGTATTGAGGGCAAACTGAGGAATCGTTTTCTCGTGTCTTATTTTCGATTCATGAACGAAATTTTAAATTTTCAACTTCTGTATAGTGACATGCGACATGTAAAAAAACATTTATTTAAAAAACTATTTAAACTCTGTTTCAATTTTCTAAGAATTCCAAAATTCATAATAATTCTGACTCCGGTAAATATACGAAAAATTCTAAATATAAATAATCCCAATAAAACAATAGAGGATTATTTATTCATTTATTTATTTTTTAGTTGTTTGAGACACCTTTTCGTAAAACACTCGCCTTCACTTTTAACGCTTCCTCCATATATTAGGGCCCATCAATTAGGGAATATAGCATAAACAGATCGTTTTGAGTTAAATAAATTGAATTTAATTATACCTCCAACTGTTATAACGCTAGAGATGTCAGAACTTTGAAAAATCCGGGGATAGTAGAAAATTTGATTTTAATTAACGGTTGACTAACACCACATTTTCTCAAATATACACCTGTCTCGATGAAATTAATTAAATACACTTATAGTCTAGTCTGAAATTCAACCTTAGAAATTAGTTCAGTCGAATGAAATTCCTTTATTTCCACATCGCAGCTCTCTTAAATAGCAAATCTGTGTTTATAGGATCTTAGACAAAATTCAGGCGACAAAAAATTTCATTTTCTCAAACTGTTAATAGAAACTTTCAATGCATCCGAATCGCCAATTATCCCAGCGGAATGAATTTCTTTTGTCGAGAAGATTTTATGTTAGTTGAACGACAAAAATCCACTTTCACACTTCGGTTGTTTTATTATAGGATCGTTTACGAGGCCGTTTGTGTGAGTGTCGAAAATTTATCTTTCGATAGTGCTGCTGCTTCTATATTTGATCGGCTACAAAATTGTCGACAATGAAACTGAATTTTTCTTTGTAAAATTCAATTTTGGTACGTTTAAATTACTTGTCTCGTCTAGAGAGAGAGAGAGCGATAAATGGGATCATTTTCGAAAATGTTTTCCTTACATTATGATAAGTATATAGAATAGGAATGTTTTTTTTTATTTTTTCCAGCATTTTATAGAATAAAAAGAATCTCCAAATCTGCGAGTCTAAAATAAAAACAAGAAACATTATATTGTTCAAAAATTGATCAATTCCCGCACCATTTATGTCCTGTGAATTTTCATGATGTTATATTTCATGTTGTGAACTACCAAACTCAACACCTTAGTAAAGGATTTTCACAGAATATTGCCCAAAATCGATCAAGCGGCTTCGGAGATTAGCTGTCGAGGAAAACGCTATTGAAGTTTTTTTTCGATTCAGGTGTTAGTATTTTCAGAACAATCGACCGCTATAATTTTTTTTTCTAGTCACTACCAGCCAGACGTTGGAAAATAAAAAAAAATACTTGAATATTCTAGACTAGACACCTGCCTCAAGTGCCTATTTTATAGTCTCCTATTCAATTAACCTTACTTCACACTACTCGAAATCCGGTTTTTTCAAAACTCTCTGAATATATTCAATTCATTCAAAGAAAAGAGATGAATCAAAACATATAAACGAAAATGGCATTCCTATGCCAAAGATCGGTACAGAGTGTAAGGAAAAATGTGCTGTGGGTATTCCCGTTCAGATTGGTAATTTCCTGATATCAGCACACTGTGTAAATGATTGATTTCAACGATAATACACTAGAATTAACATATGTAATTTATTTATGACAATTCAGGTATGATTGTGATTTCAGTGCACGAGACCCTGTATCAATAAATGTATTTATTAAACGTTATTGGGATGCCATCGATATTTTGTAATCGCCGAAAACTTTCAATTTTACGACGCTCTTTAACATTCTGTCAATTTGTATACACTTAATTCGTCATCATAAAAGTTTATTTTCGAAGAGAGAAACTGAAGGTTTGATGTCCAATTATAGACTATAAGTAGTTGTCAATTGTGTTGTTTATAAAAGCACTGCACCTAGCTGCCTGCTTGTTGTCTTGATGTAGGTGCTGTTAAAATGTTAGTTCCACTTGAAAATTGAAAATAATATGCTAAATATTCAATTTGCAGTAATAAAATTTCGTCATTGCTGCTTTAAAAGCTATCTAATCGATGTCATCATCATTAATTTTTTTATTATAGGATGCTTAACAGTGAAGTAATTACTTGCCGTATTATGCAAAAAATATTGCTCACATGCATTAGATAATACATACTTTTCATATATTTTTCCAAATCAAAAGTTCCCAAAATATTAAGAAATTGCTGTACTTATGGCATAGATTGTTAATACTGAATTTTCTGATATTCCTATCGAGCCGAACAATCGCTAATGATTATTTGCTAATACGTTCACAAAATTGCTCAAACGAATTTTTGAAAACCCAACTGGTTTTCAGTTTTTTTGAGAAAATATATTGTTGGATTGATAGAAGAAACAGAATAATGAAGTCATTACATTATTGGAACAGCTCGAAATCAACAAGAAAAAATGTACACGAATATAGAATGAAGTAGAAGAATTTGATACTCATGTCTTCTTGTACGATATGTGTGAATCTGATGAATTCTAACATGACTCCTCATTGAGACCTTCAACAAATTTGGGATAGGTCAAAAATGTGTATCGAGCTTCAATATTTCGGTTGAAAATCGCAGTAATGTAACTAAACAGAAAAACCAGACGAATAAATTAACTGCAACAATGTTGTTCATATAAACGTCAAAATTCAGAACGAAATTGGTCATGTCTGTTTAAAATATCATTACCGATGAATCTCGCGATGAATTGATTTGCTGGCATCACGTGACTACAAAATTCAAATATGGCGAATGCTTCTATTTTTTTAACAATAATGAATACACTCACAACTCACCCTCTGAAAACACCCTTCTCAGGAAAATCAGGAATCTAGAAATGTATTTAAACAACAAACATTTATGCAGAAAACTTCAATCTGGTAGCTCTGATCAGTTGGAAGTAACGTGAAGAAAATTATTTTAATTTTGTGCCACAAGTGTATTCACCAAGATATATTTTTATCAATGTTATCACCTTGCTCGGTACTAAAAGCATATTTTAAGGTCTTGGAAAATCGTTCGAGATCTAGATATCACGATTCATCCACCAGTGGATACTACAAATCAGTAAAGTGAGGTTTATTGAGACACAAATGAATATATTATTGTAGTTTTACGTCTTTATTTGCGTGCGGTCTAATTTAAATACCCCCATTGGTTATTCCGAACAAATCACTTTGGACCGCTGCATTTTTTTGTGGCCGTTCAGTTAACTTGTTCTTACATTCCTGCAATAAATCAAGATGGAGTGGGTATGCGAGTAGGTAGGTTTGGCAATAATTGCTTGTTTACTTCAACTATACATTCGGGCAAAGAACATCACGTGAAGTGGTTTCGAATGAATATCCAAGAATTTACCTTGAAAACACCCCCTAATGGATGCGCAGCTATCTCCAGTGTTGGATTTGTACTAGGGGCAGTTGGGGCTAGTGCCTAGGGCGGCAAATTTTTTGGGGCGGCAAAAATCGGAAAGTAAAAAAAAATCCAGTCCGATTGAGACTGTTGAAATAATTAAGTAACTCTTTTGATTAATCATTCTTCATTCAATCGATAATTTAAGGAATCCAATTTATGCATTATTTGTAAAGCGGAATTTCGACACTTTTAGTGAAAATGAATAATCGAGATGATAAAATAAATGTATTTTTTTCAAAATTCGAAGTAATATTATTAGTCACCGTTAGTGCAAAATTCATAATTCTTGAAAAAACATTCTTTTATATTTCTCAAGTATATCATGTATAATAAATTTTCTGCAATAGATTAGCTATTTTAATTTAAAAAAATAAGATACATAAACTACAAGTTTGAATAAAATTCCAGTATTGGGGCGGCATTGACTTCAAATCTGGCCCTGTCTATTTCTACTGTACAGAGTGAGTTATATGCAATTGCGAATTAAAAATCTGGTGCTCGAGTCGAGTTGTTGACTGATTGATGTTCATTTATTTCATCAAACCTTCATAAACAGAATGCGTTCAATGGGCGAGATCACTAATAATGAGGAATTCTCCTCAATTTGGGTTATTACGGGAAATGCAAGTTTAAAGTTAATGATTATGAGTTTCATTCATGGAAATTCCAAACTCTCTGCAGAAACTATCTAAAATAATTTTTCAAATATGGGGTTTTAAATTTTAAATCGCTTTGTTTCTAGTTCATAAATTGGCAACAGCGCCTAGTAAGCTAGAAAAAGAACAACATATATTTGTTCTTTGTTGTCTGTACATTTACAATCTAGTGTCAAAATTTGTCGATTGTCATAACCCAACTTTTTGTTTATACTTTGTGGCTGGTAAAGAATACTTGATTGAATTGTTTTTAAGTTATTTGATACAATATAATACATCAATATAATAGTCCAACCCGAACAACAACCTTACTTAGAAGCCAAAACACGCCAAACTTAAACATAACCTTAAAACCTGAGTTCTCTCTCTAACTTGGTCGTTGCCTCCTTTGCGATGCATGGAACGTCATGACTCATGGAATAGAAATAAGCAGAATGGATTTCTAATCTGGTGGAAATCTAGCCATCTTTGTTTACCTAATCAACGTAACGAATTTGTTGTCCTTTTTTATCACTGTAATCCGCAGTCGATGTTGCCAAATGGTGAATTAGAAACAAAGCACTTTAAACTTTAAATTCCCATATTTATTTCTGTTTTTTAAGTACTTGAAATATTTTTTTTAGGAAAAAGGTTGAAATGATGAATTTAAAATGCGACGTTTTAAAGATATATCATGAAAAATACTTCATCATCGTCTGAAGGAGAATTCCCCATTGAAAAGCATGCCACGACATCAAGAACATTAAGTAATCAGAACCCAGCTTTTTTCGATTTTTCTTCAGAATGATCTCAACAAGATGAATTCTTGAAGTTGGAGAGCGTTCAATAATCTGTTGAAAACGTGTGTTGTGATGTCACAACTGCTAAACGACTGTGGACAGCAATATTCATATGATTTTTTGATGAGAGTGAGGAAACTAATCCTACGCTATCGTTTTGTCCTTTTTTAGTTAAATAGCATATTAAAACTCAATTCATACAACAAATATCAAATTCAGAAACTATATTTCGTTATTGAATTCATTCAGTCATTACCATGGTTTTATATAAAGGTCTGGAAACTAAATCGATGAAAAACATTTGGGCAAAACCACTGACTCGATTTTAGCAAGGAACACAATAATATCGACACCGATGACATGGAACACAACTATTTATACCTGTATGTGCTTGACACATGTTTTGTTTCGTGTTGTTGAGGTCGCCCTGGTTTTGCATTGTATTTTGATGACATGAACAATCAATCATCGTAGGTTATTAATCCATTCCACCAGTGCCCTATTGTAGAATTTACGCATTTTTCATGGTTCTTCAATGAATTTACAGTAAAGTAGCTTCTTTGCCCGGGAACTATTGATGTATTCAATTCAATTCTTTATCTTCCACGTTCTGTAGTTGACTTCCTGAAGATGTATGTGTGAAATTGTAGAATTTGTATCAGGTGACTCTCCCAAATGCTTTACTCTAGACTCTTTCTGGGATTGTATCAAGAAGAACTTATCTCACCAAAGCTGAGACTCTACCTAAAGCAGTTGCTCACAGCAGGGCCCAATTCATCCCTGTACCCTCAAATTAATATTCAATTAGCAAACCAATCAATCCACCGTGTGAAAATCCCACCTAATGCGGACATATATATAATTAAAGGTGTAAAAATACCCCGAACAATGGGCATTAGACGAAACGGTCGAGGAATTCCCGAAAAATTCAATATTAAGTACGAGATTACAGTTTAAAATATTAACTTCGAGTCGCACTGCTGTAGGTGAGAACGAAAGTCGACCGAGAGATTCTTCGGCGTGGTGCAGCGCAGCATCTCCACGATAGGCGTGCTGGTAGGATGTCGGCGAGGTACGTCAAAGGGTCCGTATTAGTCACACCTGCCAAGTCCAACCAGGTTGCTTCAGACGTTCCTCCGCCAACCAAACGGACCGATTTGGCGATATCATTAATAATGATGCCTCGTGGTTGTCTGCGGATTTACATTGCGTGTACAGGGTGGTCTCGAATCTGTCGGCACTGGATTTGAGCTTGCTTATTATCGTTGGGTACTGAAATTTCTTCATTTCAGTTCGTCAGACGAGTTTGAGACTGTACACATTTGATTTCAATTGCATCCTTCCACACTATTATTGATTTTCAGTGTTTTTGGTGATTTTCAAAGTTTCATATCCTGATCACAATTCATGTCAATTTCTGATATTTATGATTATTTCGGTTCGTTTTCGTACAATACATAACGATTTATTCTCGAATAGCTCGAAAATGAGCTATCGATATGCTCGAGTTGGTAGGATAATGATGGTGACATGTCTCTCACTCGCTTTTCTTGTTTCTCTCATAGATTTATCTCTATACCACAGTTATATTCATGTAACCTATTAGCAAATGAAATTAAGATTGCAGCGACAAAGGGGGCAATCATAGAACCATAATTATTGACATCAAATACTTTCAGTGCATTTGGTTATCTGGGTTTTCTCGTTGAAAAAGTGTGACTATAATAAAAATAGAGACTTTTCAGATTTCTGCAACGAACTAGGGTGTTGATGTGTTCGTATTTTCATTTTTCTGAAAGTAGTAAGCCTTATTATTCGTTTAATTCCTTGTATTTTCGAAAACAATCCGAGGTAAGAATACTGTTGTGAATCTGAATGGTTCATTCTGAATGTATACAGGAATTTGATAACTTTTTTTGTTTCAAGATTCAAATGGCAGAACTTAGTTCGAGGTATCTTGAAGGCACAAAAACTTTCAGAAGTGTTGATGACGGTTAAGAAGTTCTGAATGCTGGACATGTAAAATCATGAAGAAAATTGAAGTCTTCCACTGCTGACTACATTATGGTTCATGTCATGGAAGAAATTATAAGTTTATAGTATTTATTTTCTCTGCTATTATCCTTAACTCCAAAATCGAGTCATTTTGATGGAAAATAATTTCATCTGATGAACTTCCGCGAAAGAGTTGACCAATGAAGGTGATCAAACCTGCAAGAGAAACACGTCTCATAAATTTAATTGTATTATTATATTCATATTGAGAATATAACCCGATTCTACAACAAAGGCATTTTGGTTTTAATATAACAGTTTCTGTACGATCAAGCACTATCCCAAAAACAAAAGCTCTCAGAACATCTAAACATATTTTCCGGATTTCAGAAAAACCAGGAAATCTAATGGTACATCACGAAATTTAACTCTCCATAGAAGTACCTTCGAGACAATTCTTGGGAAGTGCCAAATAAAATGGAAATCATAAATGAGATAACTTTTCATTTTTGTTAATACCTGAACAATACAATGACATGATTGATTGTGACCTTCAATGTGAACAGGATTTCATCTATCAGGAAAAGGATTCATAGTTTCACAATCAGTCAAATATACAAATTTAGCATAGAATCAATAAATCACAATACAAAACGCATAGATTGGAGAAGAGGTATGTCAAGATTTCTAGTTAATCTTTAGTGTCACCAGGTGGCGTATCGCTTATGTTTATTCGCCAATACTGATGAATCTAAGTGCCTCGGGATTTTCGAATGCGCCGATCGTAGCAAGGTGTTAACATTTTGACACCTCTTTTTTGTTATCATTTACCCAGTGAACGAAATCGTGACGTGCTAGCGTAAGGCCGTATCGATTTCAACAAATAAAAGGAAGTTTACAGTTTAGAGTGAAACGCGCCAGAACGTGTGAGTTTGATGTTGAAGCTAATAGCCTGCGAAGCGTCGAAACGATGTTATTTTTACTGACACGTCGCTTTGATTCGAAGTATTAAATCGGCGTTAACAGTTGACAGGACTATTTAAAATAACATACGTTTCTGTTTCTCGTCTCGAAACGTTTATGGCCCGCTTTTCAGTCGAGAAAAAATCACTCAGAAAGCCACCGGCATTTAATTGCTCGCATTATACCCAATAAATCATAACTTCCACGAATGAAACAAACGAAAACATAGTAATAATCGTCGTTGCCAGATCTTATTGCCGATAAAAAGTCATGATTACGTGAATCGTGAATATGGGACATTATTTCGGTACATTACCGATACTTTATTGAATACATTCCTCGAAGTTACCCCTCTGCTAATTCGCATCCATTAATACGAATTATGTCAAATCGTAGTTGAACCAAGGGGCTAATTCGTCACATCCCTACATGAATCTGAGCTCACCTCAAATAATATTTGGAGATAAATACTGTGAAAGTAATAAATGAAAACGACGAATGAAACAATATCCACTTGGAATATTCTGCGATATCTTCAACTAAGTATAGTATCAGATACCTGTAGAGTTGGAATTCCACACGGACCTCTTCAGGAGCCACAGATTGACTCACATATTTTTAACTGATGACACTAGCATCCAAATCATCTTATCGTTAGACGAAATAATAGGAAGAGTGTCAGATTATTATGAACAAAAATATTGACTGCATCATCAGAAATATGATTAAATATTTGATCGAAATTTGTGTGGTATCTTCCGCTGTGACTTTGAATTGATTTGTCGCTCAATGAATTGCAAAAAATAACCTTCAGATTGAATCAACTCTACAACACTGTTTCAAAAAGACATGAAATTTTTAAAACAGCAATTTCATGATAAATCGACCATTGTTCATAAATATAGCTTACGGTTAACAGTAATAATTTATTCATACGAACCTTTCAGTATCTGTCTTTGAATAATGCTGCGCCATACCGCATCATGGAGTTGATTTTCTGAACTCGTTTGATAGCTTATAATAAATGTAGGAAGTATAATTTGCTAGAATAGAGTATAATAGTTCAACTAGTTTCACACATATACTCGACAGAATTATATAACACATTGAAAAACTGAAACACTGAAAATTCGTGCTCATTTGGCGAACAATGCATGATTTACTTTAGATCAGATAAAATTTGGCTATTTTTAGAAGGTTTGGAAGCCTCAAAATCGGTATGAAAGTGAGAGCTACTTTCAAACGTTATTTTTTTACGAATAATAGATGACGTCATTATCAGTACATAACTGATACGTCACAAAAATGCCATATGAACTCAAGAATATTAGTTGAATATTGTCATCCATAGTGACAGCTCGTAAAAATTTCCGCTGTTGGCGTTTTTCCTTTTTTCTCCAGCAATACACCGAAATGACAAGTTCTTATTATTCATAGCACAAATTGAAATAAATAGAAGAAAAAGGAACTTTCAATGTTTTCTTATAGTGATATCCCATATTGCATCAACTGGTGATGAAGATTTTCTCTCAATTCTAAAAAGTGTTCAGTTCTTATTCTTCCTGAACGTCTCACAATTTGAATATTTCTTGTACTGTTTTACAGTGATAGATAGGAAAGTCACCCGTACTTCAGGATATGAAGTATTGTTCGTTTTTCTAGGTTATTGTACTCTATCCTCCATGAGAACAATAAAATACACGAAAATCCTCAATTTTTTCTGATGTGATTGCTTCAGTCTGAAATATTTCTTCGTCAAATGAAATTTATCAATAAAATGAGTGATATGATTTCAAATAGCAATATTGAATTTATAGTATAGTTAACTTAATTGAACATTTGATTTTGTAAAACTTAATGTAGATATGGATTATGGAACAGAGAGAATATTTTATATTAGAAATAGTAGTTGATGGAAAGAAATAACAAAGTATCGCTGAATATGTTAAAAAAATAATCTACTTCAAATATAAGGACCATATTCAATTGTATAGTCGAGATACTGGTTTTATAAAAACTACAAAAAGCAACGAGACATTTTTCAATTGTAATAATAGAGGAAAATAAATTTTACTCTTTTGATACTATGTACCTTTTTCCTTGTGCATTATGACCGATGTATCTCAATAAAAAAAAAATGGTTCCCCTAGTGATAACTGTCAAAAGCAATTCAACCAAGATATGTACTCGATATCCGCTTATACGATTACCGCTCATTTCATGCAATAACTAGCAATTTCCTCAACATACCTATTGCAATATTTTCCAATCCATTTCAGCTCGCACCCCAAAGCGTCATACTCCCCCCTACCTAATACGTAACACAAACAGCCGAAAGCTGTTATTGCTGGCTGCTAAGTCACCCGTGATTTCATTGAGCCCAATTGTTTTGGTCATGCTCCACCACTCTCGAAGAATCCACCGAGATAATTAAAGAGCTTGTCGGCTTTCGCCTTTGAAGATTTTTACGTATTAGTGATCATATTCTCGCGGCAAAGGTATTTCAACATCCAAAAATCCAACATTCAAAACCCGTGTCGTTGGAACCTTCTACAGGTACGGGCATTGGGCGATATATTAATTTTGCTGTTTACTACTAGATCCTAATTTCTTGGTACTATTTGAGAATGCAGAAAGACAATTTAACCGATCTTTCATACATAACATGTGGGCCTAAAGAGTAACGCAAAGTTTGTAACAATACTCATTGACCAATATCTAGATTGGGAGATTCATATGGTCTATTTATTCTGACTTATTTGATTATCTTTCAATACCATTGGTGCAAAATCAGAAGTATCCAGCTAACCACTGAACTTTTCATTGCTTGAGACATAGCTAGAAACATTTAGGCATCAATAATCGTGGCAACACTTCACAGTGACTTCATCACGGTGCTAAATTTATTTGGAAATATATCTGTAATCTGCTGATGAGTTAGTTGATTCCACAGTTATCCAATCCAACAGTAACTCTGGAATATTTCAACTTGACGATCGAACAGGATATTTGAGGAAAATACATGACAAATTTCGTAAGTTTGCACCTGAAGTAGTGATCGAACGTTGAAATATTTCATCCAGAAGAAATATTCACTCGTAGTGTTTTATTACAAAATTGTTTGATAATAATTATTATGAATTGTTGAATTGGAAAATTAGATTATTTACCACATTTTAGTTGATTGACATAATAATACCATCCAAGTATATATAAAAAATCAATAATGATCATAATATTTCTCCAGAGAAAAGTAATTATTTTACTTCAAGTCATTTTTCACCTTGTCTACAGAAATTGTTTTCTGACATTTTCAACGAGTGAAGGGAATCAATCAAAATATCGAGGAATATATTGATTAATTCTCTCATGCGTTAGCTCGAAATCATGGGAATATTGTTTTTGTAGACATTTATTGTTCTGTGTTACCTCTTGCCTTGATTTTTTTCCTGAAAGCATCTCATCAGAATATTGGTTGGATGATAACTAATCTGAGCTCACTACTTTCTCTAATCAAAATTACAAACAAACTATAATTTCGAAAAACGATTATGATTGAGTAAAAACAATACAGACCCAGCGTTTATGATAAATCACGAATTTCATCAATAATTTTGGAAATGACAAGATGAATTATAATGTTTCACCGTTATATAACAGTAGTACCCAATCGTATGCCTAATTGGATACTTATAACAATATTATGACTCGCAACTATTGATCAATAAATTTAATACCTCATTATCTAAATTGCCTCGTATTTTGGACTTTCTCGAAGTACAATTGTGCATACCCAGAATGGTTAATAACATTGAAACCGACATCATCACGCCTTTGGTATCATAAACTAGTAACACACCTATTTCCATACTGTAAAAGAATATATTCATCATTGAATAACAAGAGTTGTAATATGCAGAGTAGGCAAAACAATCAGAAAGTCTCATACAATGTGACTATTACTCTAAAAAGTCGAAGACATATTTGCATTACTTGTATTTCTACAAGACACTTCTTCGTATTTTTTTCAGTTTATTTATTATTAACTATCAAACAAATATCAAGGTTAGGTTCTTCGTTTACTTTCCGGTGTTTGAATGCCCGGATATGTGGTGGTGCAATATCAAATGTCCTTAGTATGATTTGATAGGTGAAAAATCTGTACTGACGTCAAATACTGACGATATTCAAGCAGAGATTAATATTCAGTCACCAACAATATTATCGAGTATATTTACAATTGATTTCTTGGTTGGTTTTCTTCATTGTAGAAGACTAGCTGAATTCATCAGAAAGGTATAATTTTTAGAGTGGAAATAAATTTCCCCAAATACAATTACACTTACAAGAAATATTCGTTCAGGTGACATCCAACCCAATCTACCCTGCTGATTTGGTCATTTTGACATTCACTTCTTCTCATTGTTGATCGAATAACATTCTGACATTTCCTTTCTCATTCCAGATGGCCAAAACCACCTCAACCTATTCAATAACAACAGGCAGCAGGCCAAAAAGAAGCGGAAATCTCGAACAGCCTTCACCAATCACCAGATCTTCGAGCTGGAAAAGAGGTTCCTCTACCAGAAGTACCTCAGCCCAGCAGACAGGGACGAAATAGCCTCCAGTTTGGGTCTCACTAACGCACAGGTGATCACGTGGTTCCAGAATAGGAGGGCGAAACTCAAGAGGGACATGGAGGAGCTGAAGAAGGATGTGGAGAGCGCGAAGATTTTGAGCGCGCATAAGAGTTTTTTGGAGAATGTGACAGATTTGGGGATACTCAAGAAGAAGGCGATCATCAGTGACGATGACTGTCCTAAGAACTTGGTGATGTCCGAGAAGTAATCAGTAAATGTGTGGAATAGGTGTTTTTTTCTTGACTTTTTGATTTGAGGAAGTGTGAAGCGTGAAGCATTATACTTCAAGATACAAATCACGAAAAGCTTGGGTAGGAAGTTTCAATGAGAATGATACACTTAATCAAAATCATTTTGTTAACATCAAGATCATGCTCGGGAGACGAATCGTTTGGAATAAATCGAAATAATTCAAATTTTCTCCGATCTGTTGATGTAAGTATTGTGTTGGGTAGCAGACAGAGTTACATTAACTCTGAGGAGTCATATTTTGTCATTTCCTACAATCTAATAAGTACATGAAAAACATTGGAATTGTCATCGATTATGTTATATTTGGTTTTGTTTTGTTGAACATTGAAAACAAAGATTCTCCATAGCAGGGTTATATTTTAATTGAGAAATAATATTGAGTATCCTCATTCTTTTCTCTGAATCTACTTAAATTTTTTGTCAGTATTCTAAACACAAATTGATGATTTGAAAGAAATAATTGTATAACCACAAATTTGGATTTTGTTTTCAAGAATTCTAATCGAATCTGAGTGAATTAGAAGAATGCTCATCTCCTAACGAATTTTGGAATATGATCTGAATTTTCTTTCAAGAATCCCAATAGGTTTATATTCACATTTTTTATATAATTCCACAAAAAATATTTCAAAATACAGTAAATGAAAATAATAGTCTATTGAAACAACATTATCATTTGAAATGAGCTTATTTCGAATTTCAACTCTAGAAATAACTGAGGAAGTTGACTCTTAGTCCAGAAGTATTGATAACATAATCTTGAACCCAAACACAAGTTTCGAGAAGAACTCCTAAGCTTATAAGATTTTTATCGATATTGAAAAATTTGCAAATTATGAATGTGACCATCAATTTCCCATTGAGGAAAATTGCACCTTTTTGTATAAAGTGGATACCTGTAAATATATTGTAAATATCTGATGGATGTTTTGTAAAATGTGTAACATATTATATTCTATAAGAGTTATTATTTATTCTGTTCGTCTTTTGTGACGGGTAACTGCAATATTTCAGTTGAACTCTGAGAAGGAAGCTTTAGTACTTATAGTATTCAAGTGTCAATGTGTATAAATATATCAAATAGCTATAAACAATTTGTGTCTTATTCCAGATTATCATATACCTTTTCCTGTCGATAAAAAATCTACCCTTCACCAATTTTAACAATGGAGAAACTGCTCTGTGATCTCCATAATGACAAATAGTGCGATTTCTAAAGCACAAACATATTGAAAATTCAATAAGGCTCGTTAATTTTTGTTTGAATTGCGTCGTGGTTAGGAATATCTCGTACAATCAATAACATGAGAATAGTTAAGGCGAAAATTTTCCCGCTATTTTCTCAAAACTATTTGAGATTTTCGTACCATTTAAAATGATCAAAATACTCATTTTGGCACTTGAAAAACGGACAGTCCGATGCATATTCTGCTAGGATGAAAATTAATGGACTTTATTTGCAACCATTTGTACCGTTTCGTTGTATATACAGATACACAAATTGAAGAAATACACTATTTTTGGTTTCGTAACACTTGCCGTTTTTGACATTTCATTAAATTTTACGTTCTTGAAGTTTGAGGACGTTTGACATTTTGTAAGATATTGTAATGTATCACGTTTCGTGACAATTGACTTTCGTGACGATTTAAATAAGTAATATTTGGATTATTTCTTTATAACTACAGAAACGACACTTTCGAGAATATCAATGAAACAATTCATGAAATTGAAATGCGTAACAATACAATAATATTGTTTGACAATTCAGACATATCTGCATGATTTGACGTTTACTCAGATTATATTGACATTTATGATAATTGACAGATGACGTTTACATATCTGGCATTCGATAGTTAAAATTGACATTTCTGACGTTAGACAAATGATGCAGTACTTTGACAAAAGTACATTGATAAGGGTGAGGTGGTGGAGATGCAATTCAACCGGAGTACTCCTACTGTGTTGCACACAATAAAAAAAGTTTATGCTGTATTCAGACATCGAAATATTTCATTTGGTGACTATGTGGACCATCTTTCATTTCAGTTGAGTGTTATTGAACATGGTTTTTTGCAATCAGTGTAGAACGATCTACAACTAGTTCCACCTAGTGAGTGCATTTAGATTTGATATGCAATGTGCATCATACATCAAAAGAAACATTTAGATACTACGTCGCTGTATAGAGATCGAAGATTGGAGACCTAACCAAAATCTCCACATGCAATTCCGATCAAATTCCGCAGAACATGACGTAACTCGTTTCGTGTAATACGAAGCCTCAAAGAGATTATATGTATCGTTTTGTTTTGCGATGAACAGGTAATAAATGTCTCTTGAAATAAACGCGTCTCTTTGAAGAAGACATGCCGATGTGTGAGAGTTTGAAACCGCGGATAAAAACTAATAATCAGATGTGACAAGCGGAAACACCATTCAAAAATGAAGTTAAACATGTGTATAAGCACGAATGATATCTCAAACGAATGTTTTTGCACTTTTTCCTCCTACAGAGATGAGCTGAGATTTCACGTATTGAATCATTTTGGGTAAGTTCTTTAATTTGGCTTATTTTCGCTACTTTTGAGTGAATTACTTTTCGTCAAATGTAAACGCAACATCAAAAATTTCTTTTTTGTTGCCGCTAATCCTATGTTAATATTTAGTTTATTAGCTCGCAAAACATCGCGCGAAGCTCTAAAGCTTCATTCAGGTTTGTACCAATCGTTAATTACCTGAAAAATGTTTTGATTTCCTTCCTCAATGATCAATATCGATTTGCCGTCTTCGAAATTGTGTTGTATAACTGATCAGGATTCATTATGTTACATTTTATGTAACCTATGTAAGATTCAGTGAAGACATACGTTGATTACGTTGATCATGTTGATTATGGTCACTTAGATGAGCATATATGATGGCAAATTAATATTGAAGTATCAAACGGGAATGCCCTGAAGACATACATCGAAGAAAATCTAAGAAGAAATTGGTCTAACCTTCAACATAATGTGTAATCGAATATAATTAAACGTTTGGAATCAAATGTTATTTTGTTTTTAAATTTAACATTTCATGTTCAGTTTCAATTTTGGTGGTATACCACAATCGTTACAACTGACTGGGACGATAGGTAGTAGAAAAGTAATCAAAATTATTGAACTTCTTGTTCAATAATTTCATAATCATAATTGTGAACAAATATTGAGTCAGTCACACTATCCATAAGATCCTAAGATCCTAAGAAAATCCCAAAAATATCAGAACCATAAAAATGATTCGGCACCAAAAATTCACTTAGAATCCTGAAATCTAGTAGATTTACTAAATGTAATAATGAATGAGGTGTTCCGGAGAAACGAAAGCTACTACTTTCTGATAGTGGCAACACCGCTTTATCTTGAATGTTTCAGTTTTGTGAAGAGGGTTGGATTGTACTCCTCAGATATGTTGCTTAGTTCTACAGGAACTACTGATATGCCATCGACTCTTGGAATCACCTCATATATTTGAAAGATGCGAACAATTATTGGGGAAAGTTGGATGTTCTTCGAGGTTAACCCGCCAAGTCCAGTCCTCACACCCTTTTGTGGTTAATTTCGTGACCTGCAGAACATCTCTTTTCAAAGACTCGTTCATCCAACGAACAGCGAGGCTCTGGAACACATTGCCCAGGGAGGTGTTCCCCGAGGCATATGACCTTCAGAAATTTAAAAAGAACACCAATTCCTACCTCCTTTCCCTTGGTTCTCACGATGTTCTCTGAACATTACAGGATGTCTCCTTTCGTGGGAAGTTTTGTATTAAAAAAAACATGGCCAAATTTTCTATAAACCGGAAAATCTTTCATACTCAAAGTCAGAATAAAGGCAGAATATTCAGACATTGGAAATACGAAATATGTCTGCCTTGTTCTCGTAGGTGAAGTGTCCTAACTAGATTTCATTTTAATTGGCTGGGTAATTACAGAGCCAGTCAATTCCACGTCAACGCTTATGTATAATCTAGGCAAGGTAATTGTTTAGATCAGCATTGTGTCAAGGTATAATAGGCAGGATATTCCTACTACATGGCCTGAAAGATACAGATTATTTAATTGTTATGAAGGTGAGAATATTGGTATTTATGGAGGTGAGTAGCGATAATTACGGCAGACCTGAACACTCATTTGTAGTTAATTTATTTTTCTTGTGAATTGGATTTGCTGCAGCAGATGTTTATGCCCCAAGAAATGGCGACTGGACTAGTATTGACTTTTCCATAGGTGATCACTACTCCGACTAGTTATAGCTGTAGTTATGGCGTTGATACATTGATACGTGTTGTTTGATTACAGGGTAACATTTGAGACACAAATTAACAATATTGTGTCGGGATCATTCAGATCATTGGATTTTATCAGAAGATCTTCATACGAATTTCCTTAATGCACGTATGAATAGTTCAGCTCTGTCGCTTTTTATCAGGCTGATATCAATAGAATTGTGATAATACATCCAAACTTGGATACCATACGATAGTCCATGCTCAAAGTGGAAGACCAAGTTTATTGAAAAAAAAAACACATACAAAGTCGTCTACACATATATTAATCCAACAGGATGCCCGAAACATGTCTTAGTCAATAGGACTTTGATCCTGTTTGATTAATATGTGTGGATACGACTTTGTGTGTGTTTTTTTCTGAACTGAACCCTTCAATTCGAATGTCAATTCCAGAAGAACAAGAATTCCAGAGATGTTCACAGTTCCTCATCAAATTATGGTCAGAATGGATCCATCACAAGAATAATAAAACTGGAGAATGAAAATTGTTTGATCTACAACTACTAATCCAAATTGGCAGATAATGTCAACATATACATATATTCTTTTGAACAGAATCATAAGTGTGAAATCATCGTTTAAATTCTGAAACTAATCTGTGGGGATTGTCTGAAAAACCAACCAATGCGAATATCCCAAATAACGATAGCAAGTAATTATTAAAAATTTGATCTTTGATAGGCAGCTGAATCACTTTTTATCACTTCATTACTTCCCATTTATGCTTATGCGGTTTTCATATCTTTTGATTGATCGATATAGGTTTTACCTTAATTAAAATATGCCGAGCATCGATAGTAATGATCAGACCTCCATAGGAGTTGTACAAAAAGTAAAGGATTTTGATGAATTAGTAAAGAGAATTAAAATGGAAGAAGCCGTCGTTATGCTAAAATTGATTAATATTTGTTCCGAACTGATCACTCACGCGATGTGATATTGAAAAAAAAATGCGGATATTAAGAAGTCAATTGGAATCATGTAGACTGTGACATTGCGTGAAAATTTGATTCATCAGTTTTTCCTAGTCAGCTTTCACAATGCATTTCCTCGTTTCTGATTTACTTTTATATAAAAATCCCTGAAAAACTATATAATCTTTTATCATTCACAAATGGAATACAAATACACAATAAGTTCAAATTGCTGTTTTCCTCTCAATAGATTGTATTTGATTGTATCAGTTCTCAAATTCTTGAAGATTTCTCTAAAACAACAAAACAATAAGCTTATAAGTCACTGCATAATATGAATCATAATTTTGTCTGCAGTGGGAGAATTCAACTCTCCTCATTATGTGTCCAGTATTCAAAATTTCTTCACCTCTAGTGTTTATGCCTTCAACGTACCCCAAGTACTCCAACTAACCAAATCTTGCCATTCCAATCTAAAACCAAAATAAGTTATAAGAATCCTGTATACATTTGATTGAACTATTCACTATTTAATGTAATATGTGATAACTTCAGCGGTAGTCTAATCTTGGATTACTTGATTCAACAATCGAAGATACTTATCCCTTTTGGTAAAATTCAAGTTTGTACACAGTAACAAAGTAGGTCACTGCAGATGTCTGCAATGTCTTTATTTTTATCGGATACTCACATTTCATTCAACTGTCCAATGTCAATATTTTCAGTTGTATTTATAGTTGTGTAGTTTTTTTCATTTACGAATTGGTGTTTGCGAAATCTCGAGCGACTTCTCCGCCTCTGATCTGCCAGCATAACACCAAGACGAAGAAGAAGAAGAAAGGATTGGAACAGTCATCGGAGTTCGAGCATCTGAAAAACACCGCCAGTTCGGTAGGTGTTCGCGGCTGGCCGGAAATTAGAGAGCGGCTTCGGGCCATAATTTGAAATCAACCCGTGCCCATTTGTCTAGTTATGTCGTTATTTGGGCTAATGACAGGCTCCTAGCTCTGAAAGACGAACACCGACAGCAAGAAGACCACCCTTCGTTGTTGCTCTATAAAATAGACGTTTGCCATGCACAATGGATCGGGGATTAGTGTCATCTACGTGATTGAGGTGTGATAATCATTGCGCATTTTTGAGTCCACTCAGTCTTTTCGTCACTCGTGGCCACTGCAGTGGCGGCGCAGGAATGCAAGGGTGGAAATCTGTTGGTATCAGGTCCGGCAATCTCGGCGACCAAGAAAAAATTCATACACAAAATCTAAAGCTTCTCATGTTTTTCAAATTATATGTTTCTGATCAGTTAGTTGTTCAATTATCATCATGGAAAGTTTTTTAGGATTTTTTTAGATTCCGCAGCTATTCTATATTTTGGATGGAGTTTCCCAGAAGCGGAGAGATTTATCAATGAGATCTGCAGAATAGCTCCAATTAACTGATTTTGATGATCATGTTCGTGCCAGGAGCTATTTCACTTCCAGTCAGCTGCTCACGATCTATAAGGCACAAATCCGACCTGTCCTGGAATACTGTTCCCATATTTGGAGTGCAGCACCTAAACATATCCTAAAGCTGTTGGATTCTGTCCAAAAAAGGGCAGTTTGTCTCGTCGGTGATGCTTCGCTGACTAACTCGCTTACTTCTCTGGAACACCGTAGAAGGGTTGGCGATCTATCTCTATTCTATAGATATTTTCGTGGGCGGTGCTCTTCTGAAATATCAACAATCGTTCCCCCTTTGGCGGTCTCTTCGAGGTTAACCCGTCAAGTCCAGTCTTCACACCCCTTTGTGGTTAATTTGGAGACCTGCAGAACATCTCTTTTCAAAGACTCGTTCATCCAACGAACAGCGAGGCTCTGGAACACATTGCCCAGGGAGGTGTTCCCAGAGGCATATGACCTTCTGAAATTCAAAAAGAACGCCAATTCCTACCTCCTTTCCCTTGCTTCTCACGATGTTCTCTGAACATTACAGGATGTCTCCTTTCGTGAGAAGTTTTACATATAAAAAAAATGTGAGTGGCAGCAAATTTCAAATGAGATGTCGTCAGAACTTTGGTGAAAACAGTAGTAAAATGTTTTTGTAAAGCACTCTTCGCAAAAAATAGAAAGTTAATTTTTGACAAAACTGTAATATCAATAATGTGTGGAAAACGTTATCTGGAAATATTGAAATTCAAGATGGTGTCCATGCGAAGAACCAAAGTTGACATGTTGCAATGTTTTATCCAGAAATTCCTCAATTAATTGCCAATTGGAAAGGAACTCGAAATTTTTCGTTTTTGGGTGATTTCTTCGGAATATAATTATTCTCAATTCCTTTTGAGATTTTTTTTTTGGGTATAAGTGTAACTTCTGCGAAATTCAACCAACTTGGCAAAACGGGCAGCCTGTATATAGATATATCCATGATATTATTATGGTAAAGATTCATTTTTTCCGAAAATTACTCATCTTGAGAGTAACAAAAAGTGTACTTTTGAGCAGAATTCAAATTCTCGGAAATTTTCGGAATATGCCAAAGCCAAAAATTAAATAAGTGAATGCATATTTATATCGTACACCATAGGTATAAAATATATATAAACTATTACCTTTCAGAGCACATGCTATTTGGAAATGGGAATGTGAAAGAGAAACGACTACCAAAGAGAAAGAATTCAATCGAATAAAAATTTCCAGGATAATTGAAATGGTAAATTTTGGAGGAAATTCTGTTGATGAAGATGAGAATGAATTTTTAGTATTTATAAAAATGCATTGAGAACTAACTGAACTATTGTTCATAGACTAAACAATTTAATGAAAAGTATTCTACTTTACTTTTTGACTAAGCTGATTGCTATTTAATTCATCGATCAAGACAGAATGATGGCGAATTGAAGAAAAGGAAATTATTTCACGCTAACTATAACTAACTCAGGTAAAATTGGCATAATTAGGCTATATCGTCAGTTACTAATTATATAATTGATTCCACCTGATCCCAAATTGACCCGGACTAAAGAAAACAATTTCGTTTCGTGTTTCCCATCACGAACCGAACAAAAAAAAAACAATCACATTCGACAGCTACATTAGCGACCCTCGATGATCATTTGCAAAAAATCAATAAATCAAGCGTTATTACGCGGGCCAAACGAACGTCGTAGTCCCGTCTGACGTCACAGCCTTTCATTAGGAAAGTGGCTAGATTTATGTGCGTCGGCGAGATCAAAGCCGGCTAGGTGTGAGACCAATTGTTCCCGTGACAAAACACTGCCAGGTAATTTACGGTGCACTTTGAATTGCTGGCCCGATCCGACAGATACCAGCGCTTCGAGATGGATCTTTATATTGCCACGGAACGGCGATTCAGCAGGGCCAACAGGGTCACGCTTACTTCGAAAGAATATTCAAGTGGCAACATATCGATGGTCCCAATTAAGAAAGTGTGTGAAGTGTTGCTATAATTATTGTTGACCAATCGTTCCTAGCTATGTCCCAACCAATTAGAAGTTCAATGCTTAGCTAGATACTTTCCATTTTGCACTAATGGTCTTTCCAGATAACCAAGTGTCTATATTTCTTAAATCAGTAGACAACATCTCGGATGTCTTCGGGAGCGAATAATGGAGAATGTTCCTCGTTATCGTGGTTTCTCATAATCATGATACAAGAATTAATGTTGACTCGGTTTTGTTGATCATAAACTTTGGGGTGCTAAGTTCTGTATTTCTTTTATATTTCACGATCTCGATCTTTCGCCTATCGATGTACGCTTCACAATATCTGCTGTATTTCATAAATTCGTGTTTACATGTTGCTTGCATGAGTTTACAATAAATGTTTTTATCCTGATGTGTTATCCCAGATTGCTTTTGGAAGTATTTTAATTCATATTTTGATACAGCTGTATGTTTTTTACCTGACCAGAGAAGAGTGTAACTTAACCATCTGCATTCCGTTGAGAATAATTTTCACATGAAAAGTGCAAGTGGATCATTGCTTCGAAACTCTTCATGTCGAATAGGGTAGTATTTCTTAGGATTATGGATCATGCCAGGTTATCTAGGGACGAAAAGCCAAAAAAAGCGAACCAGAACCATCCCTAGAAATTTAGAAATCATGATATTCCTTAACCAATCATAAAGAAAATCCTGGAAGTAACATTTCGAAAACCTTGTGAAGAATGTGCAATCAGAATTCCATTGTATTAAGATAACCAAAGTCCTCCTCTTATTAAGTAGAAAAGCTATTAGGTTTATAGAAGAATTCTTTATAAAACAATGCCTTCTAAACACTTTTGGCATTACAGATAATGCCAAAAATAAATGGTGTTCAAGAAAGAAGAAGTCAGCCTTCCACATCCTCAAGTGTCAAGTAGGGACAGTAATACTGAAAGAATACTTTGAGAGTGAACCTTTAAAGTGTGGAGAATCTATCGACCAGGAGGTGTCGCTCGCAGAATTGGTTAGTTTCATGACTACCACTTCCTACCATAACATGTCCTAGGTAGATGCCTACAGGTTGAAGGTTTCTCGACCAATTTCAATTCATAATGTCTAGTCTATTTCATATGATTACTACTATACTATACTACTACAATATATGCACATACTGACCTCTATCACAACCCCAAATTGTCAAGATATTCAATAGAACGTTCTTATATTATTGTAACAAGAACTTACGCCAGAACTCTAGTTAAAGGCTACACCATTTTGCTACAATGTCGGAACCAATACGTAATAAATTATGTTCGTGTGAAATGTCCAAAGTAACATAAATCTCTCGATTTTCCAAATGGAATTGGAGAATGTGGTGAAACCAGGAGAAACAATTTGAGAGTAGTGAAATTTATCGTATACATAGAATAATTATAGCTGAATAAGCATATCTTTTTGGTAACTCCATTGAAAGACGAGTCAAAGAATTACAAAGAATAGCCTGGGATAACACACCAGGACAAGAATATAGTAAACTTGTTATTCAGGTAACAAGTGAGAAACGAACTGATGAGATACTTAGATTGAGTAGAGATCAGATAAGACTAGTAACAGGTCTCCTTACAGGACATGCTCCTGTCAGAACACACCTACAAAAGATGGGGCTATATCAAGGTGACCAGACTTGTAGATTGTGCGGCTTAGAGCCTGAGACTATTGAACACATTTTGTGCTATTGTGAGGCACTAAACTATAGAAAAGTAGTACAACTAGGGGAACCTGATTTGAACCTAGAGAATGTGGGAACCCTGAAACCTAATGACCTTTGCAAAATAGTCAGAGGGACCAATGTGTTCTAGGATATCGGAATGATAGGGGAAATACGATAAGCCTCCGGCTGCAGTATATCCTTTGGACCCCTGTAATGATAAAAAAAAGCAGATCTTGAATTGTCAATAATATGATCTATTCATTTCAAGTTCAGTTATGTAACATAAGTAATATATGCGATGTTGCCATATCATAAATTAGTATTTGAATCAAATAATATGAATCTTGAAATAATTATTCTGAGTTATTGCAATATTCATTTCACATCATTTTCTGAATATATTCAGTAGCAGACGAACAATGGTGAAATGATCAATGGGAATGTATTCAATCCAAATAAAATATTGGATAGAAATTGTGGTTTCTATTTTATGTTCTTCGTGTCATTCATGAAAAGGATCCACAATATCTTATGGAACCAATATATAAAATAACGAATCAACTAACATGTTCGAAATTCAACTATTTATTTATGTGTTTCTGTCGTACATACATACATCCTCAAAATGAATACAACATATTGGGAAAAACACAATATGGATTTTTTTGAATGTTCAATAAAGGATTCAGTGCATCTTTATTTGATTCACACAAGAATAATCAGTTATTCAAAGAATTCCAATGGCATAGATCGGCTAATCGTATGAAACATGCCTAATACGTTTGGCAACATCGTCGAGTGTTGAAATGGGGTAGTTTGCTTATCTAATGGTGGTAACAAACATCAACCAAATTTAACGTAACTATCAATCTAAATTAAATATAGTATAGAGGCCATAGGCGTAACGAAGGGGGTTAATGGGGAAGTAGCCCCCCATTGCTTAGAACAATTTGAAAAGTTGCAAGTAACAATTTGAGAAAAAAAAATTAAAGATTTTGTCATTTGAAATTTATTCTGTGGGGAGGAAAAAATAATGCAAAAAACACAAGATAGGGTTTTTTGTATTCAAAAGCCATTTCTTGATCGCCCTTTCAAAAATAACATTCATAACCAAAATAACATTTACGAAAAAATATGATATATTTATAATTTGAATACTATGTCTATATTATGAGAAATCTTTTTTTGAAGGGAGTAATATGTAAGTGTGGACTCTTGACTGGTGGGGGTCGCCCCCCCTCATTAGTAAACTCCAGTTATGCCAATGATAGAGGCGGATTATTATAATATGTAGATCAATGACTATCAATTGGCTTTATAAACTGGAGGACACCTCAATATAACTTGTTCATGATGGTAATGAGATTGTCAACAGGATACATTCAAACTTGCAAGCATTCTTCACATCGAATATTATAAATAAATACAACCTTGAAGAGCTCGTTACATGATGAATTCGAGCGTGACAAACTCTACTCCATTTTGTTTCAAAACCGGAGGCGTACGAACTCTCATGTGATTTCATAATTAACTAGATATTTCGAGCAAAGACTAATTTTAAATGATGAATACCCTGCTAATTAGTACCTAGTTGAATTATGCGGATTTCTTAGCCTAATCGCTTATTATATTTCGAGTTGAAACATTTGTTAAATATAATTTCCTAGTTAATTATCTGAAGCCTTTATACGGAGTTATGAGCCACGAGAAAGCTTTTAGCAAACGGTGACAGGTAACAGAAACAACCACGAGTTTCTTGACTCATATGGCGAATTGTATTTGTGACCATAATCAAACAATATCTAGCAAATTGAATGCAATGTTTTCTTCTGAGTGAAATGTTTAATTGAAATTTCAATAAACCTGAAATGTATTCACAATTTCTTTAACAAATGAAATCTTTTTTTCCACAAAATTGAGCAAATTTACTGACATGAGAATAACTCTTATTAGATGACTTACTATATTCTACTACTGAATATCCAGTCATCGCTTTGCTTCCATTTCCTTTATCCTTTTTTCACGTTCATATCTTTGTGTCATATATTTGAATAATTTGTGTATTTCGATATCGCTGTTTTCACCTGATATTTTACTATGATACTAAAAAATACCTTAAATACCAAACTTATGCAATTGTGAGGCACTAAACTACTGTAACACAACTAGAGGAATAAATTACTCAAATATCCTGATATCTTTCAAGGTATATCAGTGTGACAGGGAAAGGAAAATAAACTTCTGGATGCAGTGTATCCTTTGGAACAAGAAGAAGATACATAATTGAAACACATTCATGATTCAGCTTGTGAATGTAAGCAACCCAACATACGCTTATACGTATTGCTGGTTATCTGGTCTCAGATACAGATGAAACTTGAATAAGCGTCTAGAAAAACGAAAATTGCACATTCTGAGGGACCTGATTATGAGAAAGCACTCTGTTGAAAGAGAGTTCTGAGTGAAATGTTTGTTTTGAATAGTTTGCATGCATTTTGAAATACCCCATATGTGTAGCCAATTGTTTGATGCATTATTTATCACTCTCATTATGGCAGAATACTATATTTCCGAAAAGGATTCATCGCATATGCCGCAATAAAATATGAATGGAATATACCTTGCAATAACATCGACCGACAGTGACAATGAGTTATAAATATTTTATGATAATATTCAATTTATACGATGAACATAACTTTTCGAAGTGTAAAATTATGGTTTGTCTGCAGAATGCAAAGTAATAACCGAACATTACGATGAAAAAATAGTAGCATAAAGAAACCTGAATGGTTACCAAGAAAAGTATAACCTTTTCCAATATTTCTGTCCCATTGGAAGCCTATGAGGATATTCATTCTGGAAATCTCGTTTATTCCAAAAGCCATAGTCAATTAGCAGATTTCCATGAGAATGCTATAGTTCAGTCATATTTCATCTGTTGGAAATTTGTTGATTTGGCTCAAAGTTGTGCAATTATATATTGTCGTTGAGAAAGTACTGAAGTCTTTAGTATTTCTGGAAATATGCTATGAAAAAATTCCTTTCTACTTCTACTTCTTGGTAGTATTTTAAGATTCATTATCTGCTTCTTGTTTATTGATTAGTATCATTTATGAATTTTGTCAATAAAATATAATTTCTAGTAATAATTTCATGGAATTTTTGACATTCATCCATTGAATTCAGATTCTGAAAAGGAACAAGTGTGTCACTGAATGTTAAAGTCAAATTCGCATACATTCATTTATCTATCAAGGCAATATTCATTTCAATATTTTTATAATTCATTTCGAATTCCACCTCCATTCAATATCCTAGTAAAAGTCAAAGATTTGACAAGTTTCTTCCGTGTATCAGAAATAGTTTTGGTCTGTTGGTTTGATTGGTTTAGTTGGAGCATGGTATAGTATCAAAGTGATTCCTTGTTGATTTTTAAATCTTTTCCAATACATTATTTTGGTTTCATTGCCTCCAAACTGATGATTAATTCCTTTGGCATAGTTATATATAGAAAAAACGGTTGATGAAATGAAATAAATTATAAAAATAGACCTTCTGAAACGTTATACAAAAACACTGATTCGCATAATAGATCTATCAGAACTCATTTAACAACGAGAAACAGTATTCCCCCCAATGTCAAACAAACATCCTATCTGATTAGCAGACTTAATAGCGTATGAATATTTGGCCACGCCAAATTCTAATTATCAAAAATAATGCTATTCACTAAAACAACATTAACATGGCACATACATAATCTGTGCATAACAATCTCTAAGGATGTTGAATAAATTGGTGTTTAACTGAAAAAAGAAATACAGGAATACATTATGTTGATATAAATTTGAACAGGTGCTTGGAATAGGTCCAGGACTTCTTAATGAACAGTTGGCTGACGAGGAGAAACGGAATCAGATGAAATTTGAAACACTCGGTTGTTAAATTCTCCATTCAGGATTCACCAAAATAGTTCACTTTCAATTATGTCCCCTATTTTTTCTGTTATTCTTCAATTATAATTGGAAAGTTTTTTATTATTTCAATTTCAAAAATCATCACATACAGAGGTGTGCACAAAAATCGGCCAGAGCTGTAACTTCTGAAGAGATCGAAATTTGATATTTGGTGAGTAGCAACTATATGGTATTCCGAAAAAATTTTCTCAATATGTTTCAATTATAGAAATCCTTAGGCATCGACATTAGAGGCTTGCCGCAATATACCCCAAGCATTTTTACACGCAAAAATGGGGGTCAATTTGAGTATTTGTTGTAATTATTTTTATCGCCCCTCTTTCTATACTACTGAAAATAATAGAGATTGATGTGGGGTTCATTTTATTGTTCTTCTTCAAGAAATGAACAATATGATATAGTTGCTACCGATCAAATTTCAAATTTCGATCTCGAATAATTCAGAAGTTAGAGCTCTGGCCGATTTTTGTGCACACCTCTGTATAACAGATATTTATTATTATTGAAACTTCAACTTTTCTTATAATCAAGGTTTTCGAATTGAACATTCATAACTGGTGAAACAATTTAGATTTATTGATGGTAAAAAGGAGTATCTAAGTGATAATTGAGAACAAAAATATTTCTGATAAACCCCCCTATATTCCTATTTTCATTTCTACTTGAAAATCAACCAAGTTATCTTCATTGAATATACCCAAGGACCTAGGACGATGTGAAACTATTTTCTGAAATATTGTAAACTTCATTAAGATAGTTAGGCGTACATTTAATTCATTTTTGTTACATTTGATTGAAGATTAATGCAAGATTGACTTACATTGAACATTGTTATTGATTTTGTGAGAACTTTTGAGACTTTAAACGACTTCTGTGATCAAATAGTTGGTTCTCGTATGTCAAAAATAATCTACCAAAATCAGAAACTGATTGGAAATGAAAATCATTGATCATATCGGTCATTGTCAGTTGATATTTCATCATCATATGCATAATTGATTTATTGGTCAAATAGCACCAAATTCGACCAATATATTCAATATTCCATAATCAATAATCTTATATTTGTTTGAAAGTTGAAGACAACTCGAACAGACCAATAAGAGAACAATTCAATAACTGACAATACGAAGTGATGAATTGTTCAAAATTCGATACAAGTCCAGTCGCCCATTGTATTCATCTTTCATTCTTTACATGAACTTGATTGTGTTCGCTAATATGCAGTTGAGGAGACAATAACCCAGGCAGCAAGCTGACGTGATTTTATCGTCATTTTTTCGACACCAGACACGTCCTGCTGACGAAAAGAATGACGCCATAAAGACGGTAGGATGACGTGAATATGTCACAGACCAAAGACGTCATTCTGTAACGTCATTATGACGTTATATTTCGACGTTAATGGGCCGTCCCTATTTATTATATATATATATATATTGATATTGGTTCAAAATTATTTGTATTCACTTGCTAGTCTCAAGCTCATATTATTTGGATGTTAGTGCATATACAAATCAATATCCTATCTATGATGTTATAAGGTCTGTAAATAAAATCACAATTAGAGAACGAAAATCTATATGTTCCATCGGCATCAAAGGATATAATAAAGATATAATGAAATATAATATATATATTTATATTATATATATAAAATAACAGTTTGAGTAGAGGGAGTTATTTTTTTGAACTATGAGGATCACAATTATCAAGAGTAAAATTGTTAACTCAGAACATTTGAATTAAACCAAAAATTGATTAGCTCATTAGGAAGAAAAAATGCCAAATTTTATTGTGAATAGTTGATGTAGGGGTACTTGTTCCACTTGTTGGGGATGTGAGAAGAGTAGAAATCCCCAAGGCACAGGAACTTTCTAGAAATAAAAAATTATTGTTAAAAAATATATATAATTTAATGGTTAATGACCAATAGATAAATGAAAACTCTACTATTATTCACAAACTATTAAAACAACAAATTTCAAGAATATACAGATGTGATAGTATTTTAAAAATTTCATTTGGTCGAACAAATTGTTGAAAGTTCTGTCTTCTAGATTACCATCAGTTATAACAGATATGTAGGAAAAAACCATTGGAAAAGTAAGAAAGAAAGAAGTACCTTGAGTTGTCAGAACAGAAAGTTATTTGTGCAGACTCATCTCAAGATCTTTCATAGCTTAGAAGAGTCGACTCCACTTGTTGGGGATGTGAGAAGAGTAGAAATCCCCAAAGCACAGGAACTTTCTAGAAATAAAAAATTATTGTTAAAAAATATATATAATTTAATGGTTAATGACCAATAGATAAATGAAAACTCTACTATTATTCACAAACTATTAAAACAACAAATTTCAAAAATATACAGATGTGATAGTATTTTAAAAATTTCATTTGGTCGAACAAATTGTTGAAAGTTCTGTCTTCTAGATTACCACCAGTTATAACAGATATGTAGGAAAAAACCATTGGAAAAGTATGAAAGAAAGAAGTACCTTGAGTTGTCAGAACAGAAAGTTATTTGTGCAGACTCATCTCAAGATCTTTCATAGCTTAGAAGAGTCGACTCTATTTATTATACAGTTAACCAAAATAAGTGAATTGTGTATATATAACTAAGATTCTTTCTTTTTCTATAGGTAGATTCACTGATAAGAAGCTTCTTTTCACCAGTATTAACACATTAATTTGGACTCTCATCATATGTTTCTTGATTTTTCATCAAATTATTTCAGTATCTCGACAAAAAATCCTAGTGAGTTTAATCAGCACACTAACCTTAAGGATACAATTATTTTCACAAAAAGGAAAAAGCCTTAAAATAACGTAGCATCATGATATAGGTACAGGAATCATAGTAAGTGGTGAGTACATGACATCAAATCCAATACATGCAATAGACCAAATATTAAACTTACCTTACAAATCACTAGTAAAGGAAATGCACAATTCACAACCGACGGTCGGAAATCGACTTCTGTAATCAATAGGAAATTTCAATCGAAATCGAATACATAACAACCTCAAAATTTTTGTGATAATGGCGTGTGGCCGTGTGCGTCGTCAACGTTGCGTGTTGGCTTGTGGCCGAACTTGTCCGATACCGATAACTCCGGAGATTGCCGAACGCCAAACAAATAATGAACGTTTTGTTTTGAAGCGCCAAATTCAAACTGTTTTTCAATGAGTTGATAATCATACGAACCTCATAAAAGATGGGCTGTGGTTGAATAATAATACCTATATTGCGTCTGTTTATTCGCCTAAAGAGAAATTTGATTCCATTCTGTACCTACAATGTACACTTGCCTATACACACTTTAAGGTATCTATGGTAAACTTTCGTTAACTTTTGCATTTCGATGAAAAATATTTAGGAACCTATAAGGATCATTGGAATAATCATCAAAATGCAAAAATATAAAACAATGAGTTGACGTTTTATAATGACGTAAAAATATCGTCAAACTAACGTCCTGGTTATGACGTCTACAGTACATTCAAAAAATGACGTCAGTTTTCACGTCATTTTTTGGTAATATGACGTTGCGGACCAATAAATACCAAAAAGAGACGTCATTATGACGTCAGCTTGCTGCCTGGGAAACTAAATAGATCGAAGGACGCTGTTTCAGAAGAGCAATAAGATATTTTCTTCACCTTTATGAAATTGAGTTGGCAATTGTGAACGATATAGTGACGAATACGTGAACAGAACAAACATATTCGTAACTTTTGTGACCCCCTCGTATCACACATTGAACATTTTCAATTAGCCGTGTGATTAGGCTAGTTGAATGATAGACTTATATTTCGATTGATTTCAATAAATTCAGAATTGAATTGACTCTAACAGGATAGGCACAAGTTCAGTATGAAATATGAATGACCAGATGGCTATTTATCACAATCTATTTAATGTATTCGTAGCAATGATTTAGCGCGAAATTTTGATATTCTTCTATTTATTCTATATGAATATTATCGAGAATTATGTGCTGGTAGGAATATTCTACTTATTCAAGAAAAGGAGTTGTGACGAAAAACGAATGAAGCATTGTATATTCAATTCGAATAAGCCATTTCTGTACTTGTTCGATTCAAAAAAATGGTAAGAAATTAAACTTCAACTCGTTATTGTCATATCATCGTCATGGTTAACAGATTCTTTCCATTCCGCCGTAATAGTATGTATCGAAAAGAAGTCGAATTTTTCGAAACTTTCTTCCACAAATGGGTAGACTTTGGTAGTCAAATATAGTCGATTAGATTATCAGTTTTCAATTATGTGAAAATCATTTTAATGCAAAGTATTTCATCGAGTTTCGATATATTTTTTCGAAATATTTTTGTACAGAGAGTAAGTCAGAACAGAGGCTATCAAGTAAAATTCGTGATATCTGTATTGGTTTCCGTAAATTCTTTCGTGATATTCCATCGTTAACTTAAACACATCATCAATTATAAATTTCAATATACATTTCAGGTCAAATGAATTTTCGACATGTATATTTTGCCATCTATTGAAATTCGTATGAACGAACTGATACTACAAATGGTACAGATATCTTCTTATAGGCAACGTCTGGTCTACAGTAATTATAGAACTCTACTATGATACGTATAGGTCCAGCTTGGTTTATCGACGATGAGATGGCGCTCACTATGGCGTTCGAAGTTAAAAGATAACCGCTAAGGAAAAGAAGTCGTTTTTTTTATTTTTGAGGAAGTCAGAAAACATCGCTCATCAATATTGTCAGATATTATTTCGATTTTGAAAACTTTGTGCATTATTATGCATACGATGTTTTGTGAAAGATAATTTGTATATTATTATTGATTTACAGTGAAGATAATAATGGTCCAAATTTTCCTACGGATAATCACTGTTATTTGAACTGTGATAAGTTGATTCGTTTTTTGATATACTTCTACCGAAACAACCCGATGTTAAAGGACTCAAAGCAGTTCGTAATTATTTGAGCCCTTTGGAAATTGTTCAAATTGAAAGCATTAATCGTAGAAACTTCATGAATATTTTCAGCAAATCGCATTCATATGGTAACAAGTTCCGCATCTCCAAACGGAAGTATGGAGTTTCTGAAGTAAAACTGCCGCAATCTGGATAAGTGTAGCTGAAGAGAATTTTAAGGTTATTTTCCCGTTCCTTCCATCATTTGAGATCAGCAAGGACGCATTTGAATGTACAAGAACAGGGTGACACGATTACTAATGATAATTCAACCTTGAAAATAGTTGAATTTTCTTGTCGTGTGTTCGTGCATTTTCAATTTTGTCTTCAATAATGGAAATTGAAGGAGGATAGGAGTCATCATCTATACTTCAGTTTTTTAACACTGTAGATATCTTTCGTAGTCCAGATTTTTTCGGTTTTGGTTTGTGGTGTTTGTGAAGTGATGAAAATTCAAAGATATCGACAAAATATAAAGACATTACTAGTTTCATTCTCTTCCAAGGAATATTCGTAAATGGAAATATTTCAGAAGTAACATTCATATACTGGTTTGTTGAAAATATAAAAATTTTAGAATTGTAAAATAAAACAGCAATATTCACAAAAACAATCAATTTTAGAGAGAAGAATATATGGACACGATAAGAAAGCTCAAAATATTCGTACAAAATGATGAAATGATTTAATCAGAAGGTTTTGCTAATTGATCTCCTGAATTGATGCTTATTCGAAAAAAACCTTGTATACATGAAGTCTTTCACGCAGTTCAGACAGCTCAGCCATCCTTTGCATTACAAGTAAACTCATCCAAGGAATTTCAAATCCTGTTAGATGATTTATCTGGAATTGTTGTACTTACTTGATTCAATTAAACCTGTTGACATCAAGAAATGTTGAAAGCATTACCAAATTTTTTTGGTTGATATGAGAACGATGAAATATACAGAGTCAGTATGAATTAAATGTACAATTTGATAGCATCTGAAACTGTTGAGGAGATACTTTGGGGGTTCCATACTTTATACTAACTCTGTACATATCCAATTGGTCGAACATGTTAGAATTGAAATATTTCACAAAAATCGTAGTGTTGAATTCACGTGATAAACATTGACTTGAATTTCCCTCAATTAATTGATAATTCGTATATTTCAATATCATTCACTGTCGTAAAAATAATGAAGACGTCAAAACGCAAAATAGAAAATGAGAGATCAACAATAATCACGTGTAGGCTGGCAATTTGTGTGAAACGACCAACTAATCGATTCGAATCCGATGTGATATTTGTATTTCTCAGTTCGAGACCTCATGTGGCGGTCTGAACGATCCATAATGAAAGGAGAGTACATTGGCAAAGACAGATGACTGACGGATTGTTTTTACTACATTGTAAACAAACGATTACATTACGACTCTTTTCCAGCACTCTGCTCAATCCATTTTTATTTTTCCACGTCGCTTCCGGTTTATACACATATAGGCACCGTTAAAATTATATGGAACATGTGGAATTATCTATATGATGGGTTTTCCGCTGAGGCTACACAGTTTCGTCATGTTGTCGTCATTTATTTTCAAATCGAATCGGATAAAAAATTGTCAGAAGAATATCAACTCTCATCGACGAAGCAGATACATTAGAAATAATTCATATAGTTAGATAATATAGTCAATCAAGCTGTAATTTGTCGTATCGGATCCTGTACCAATGAAAAGGGAGAAAAATTGTGACAATGAATTGGTTCAAATTTCGTTGATTAAAATCAAATTTGCTTCCTCTATGTTCAAAACTAAGAAATAACATATCGCTAATTGTTTTATAACTATTGCATTTCAAGAGTGTCCTCTTAGCTTCATTTAACAAAATCTGGAGTCGACCGATGTCTTCGTTACTAAAAGAAAATAAAAATGACACAGTAAGTGAATTGAGGAGAAATAAAATCATTGTATATTAGACGTCGAGACTAATACAACAACTTTCCTGTAATCCTGCCAAAATATCGAATTTTCTTGCCCAGCTTTTTACATATAATTCATATGCAAACTAAATTGCAGATTTAACTGTACAGGGTGGGCCAATTTCGATGTTTAAGGGTATCTATAGGAAAATGTTCATTACTCGAAAACATAAGGCAATGGCCAATTCTGTTTTCGCCAGTGAACTTATCTCGTGAAAAGCGATCGGGAATGCAACCTCCATTTTTTGTATCTCTTATAGTTACCGAGTAGGCCTATTTATACACCAAAATTTGCCCACCCTGTACACCTGGATATTCATCATCTACAATCTGATCTATAATCATGAAATCATTGATACTTTTCACCTAAAACCATATATTTTAATGCTTCGAACTCAAACCAATTATTAACAATTTTAAAATCATTGTTCATGATATGAACAACCCCTTCATAGTTCAGGGGGAACTTTCTTGTGGAGCTCCATGAGTTAGTTCTATTTCATTTGATATTCCATTATTTTATATCATAATATATTTTATTTGAATAATTATTTTGGTAGTTATCAAGGGATAACACATGTAGCAAATGCTGGCCAACATTTTGTAGGACTTCTATAATGGAATGTTTTATTTTGAATACAGAGAGGTTACAAATTGATATTTCACATTTCTATTTTTATTTGTCATAATACCGAACCGAATCGAATAAATAAGTGCAATTTGAAAGGGAAAAGTTAGGGCTGACTTTTCGGGGGTTGTTGACTCCGGAATGGATTTGGCAACCATTTAATTCGTTTACCCTGTGAATATATACGAAATAAACATGGTATATTGGAAAATATCCTCTTGTACATGAACGATGACATCAACGATTCAAAATGCGTCTGTTATAATGGATCATCCGGTATTTGTGGAGACTAATGCACGGGTATTTAAGTTTTAGTAGCGTAAAGAACCAGATCTCTGAAGATTGTTTATATGCTTTAGATACATTAAACGGTTTATATTCAGGATTCAGAGAACAGACTCTCCTGTAATATGCCTTTAATTTCGCCTTTGTCTAAACATTGTTTCGTGCGTTGTGGCCACGGCAATTCTAATCATTTTATCATTGTGTCAACATGGAAATTACGCTCGAATGTTCGATCATGATGCTTTGAAGGTACATAAGAGTTCTTATTCGCTTGAAACATCGACACATGTTCCAGTGGATGGTGTCCCCTTCGTATAGATTCTGTTGAAGATAATGACCTTGAAGTTAGCAGACATATTCAACGAGATTATTATTATTTATTTATTTATTTATTTACAGATATTCCAATATAGCAATACATGAAATAAGGAAAGTAAACAGTATATAATACTTAACACTACTTACATCTACTTACATCAACTTACACCTACTCACATCAATTTGAACCTAGAGAAAAAAGAAAGAAAGAAAAAACCAGTCTGCAATCATGCAGTGCAGTAAATTGTTACAGTGGGCATCCATCAAGTGTACATGCTCACAATGTTTATTTTCTTAGTATTCCTTTTGAAAGAAGATGGAGATGAATCAAATAGACATGGAAATAATCATCAAATAACGTTCAAACTTCAGCCACTTCGTATCAAGATCAAACATATAGTTTCGGAAAAAATATATCTGAAGTATAGCCAGTAATCTTCAAGAGTAACAAAGAAAGCACGTGATCAAGAGAGACGCAACGCTATTCTTATCTCACCAGCTAAAGTGACACGTCACAGTCAATTACAAAGCATATCGATAGCTCTTCATATTTGAGAAGTTGTCTATTTTTTCTCACTCATATAATTACAGTACTGAAGATAATTCACATACTCCACTCTTATATGAATTATGGGCTTCTTACAAGGGAAAACTCAGCTTATTCTATGAGAGTATTCCTAGTACAGAAAAATATTATTAGAATAATATTGAATGCCGACTACAGGGAACATTTTAAGCCGTCATTTAGGAAAATCAGAGTTTCACCTTTACATTCGTTATTTTTCAATAATACCCTTTTAGAAATACATAGAAATAAATCTGACTTCACTAGATATTTGGATGTCCATTATCATAGAACACAAAATTCAGATCTGCTCGTACCCCCTAGATACGACTATCAAAGTCCCAGAAAAATTCACTGTCAATTTATACAACCATTTACCAGATAATTAAAACTTGGTCAACTTCTATTCATTCAAAAGCAAAATTAGATCATCATTTTTTGAGAGTTTTTTCTATATTACTGAGGAATATATGAATTCAGGTTTTTCCTGACGATATACATTTTTTTATTCGTTTTTATTATAACTACCTGTTCAATCATATATTTCACATATATATTTTGAACTTGTTCGAACATATTTTTTTTACCTAGATTACATTTTTCTGTTGTATTTGTCTTCACACTATTATTTTCATATTGATATTGTACTCTCTACCTGATCTATCTATCATAAAGAATTGGATAATGATTATTGGATATTGGTTATTTAGACAATAATGAATTGAACCTGATCTATCTATCATAAAGAATTGGATAATGATTATTGGATATTGGTTATTTAGACAATAATGAATTTGAAATCATCGACCATGAAAACAAACAGAAGCACAACAATCAATAAGGTTTATACAAGTATCACGGATGAAAACATTTAAATTACAAATTCAACCGATTCGAATACTAGCAATGATGTATGTTGGTCTATGCATTGTCGTTATTCTTTCGGTCTGCTAACGATGTGAAGAAATACGATGAATAACCTTTGGCAACGCTGTAAAATATCATTATGTCGTTAGTGTCTTGTGACAGGTTGCATATTAATCTGAGGCGGCCTTTTAGCAGTTGTTACATCACAATGCTCAACTTTTTCCGCTGAACTCACAACAACTTCGGATATTTATTCTGGATATGGTACTACGAGAAAATTTGGATAAAAAATTAGGTACATTCTTCAACGTTCTGGATGTCGTGATATCTGTCCAAACATAATCGATCTCACCTATTGAAAAAATAACTTGATCTCTGGTAACAGGTAATATGATACATGCGAAAATTTAAAACTCCAATTGGTATGAGTTATAGAAATAACGAATGCTATCGAAACTATGTCCAGTAGCAAAATATGCCGACTATTTTCCTAGAGTCAACATATGATATACCAAATTATACAGATTCAAAAATTTTTAATACAAGATAGAGCTTTCAATAAAAAAACAGTTCAAAAATAAAAAATGCAGTCAATGGAAATCAAACAGTGGAATGGAAATCCCCATCAACTGTTTTGTACACTTAGAAATCGTAATGCAAAAATGCAATTGTGTTGAATCTCATTCTTTCGTCCCTTCATCAAAAAGTGCATCTCATTTGATGAAAAAATCAAATTAATTCAATCGAATCAATTGAAAGGTATCCACAAACAAAACTGAGTATGTCTAAATGACTTTCAGCTGAAAGTTGAAGACAATGATGGTCGACCAGCAAAAACCTTATATTTATCCTGTAAACTTCAACAAAAGATCTCTAAGAAATCAACACGTGCTCTGTTTCGAAGACGTAATTACAAATCCACGCTTAGGCGCTCTGCTCTTTTACCCAAAGGGGTGTCTGTATTTTCTTTGGTTCGGAATGCTGTTTCCGGTACCTTGATGGCCTAAACATCTCAGGAAGTACGTCACTCACTGTTTACGTCCATAACCGTTTAAAAGGCAGTAAAAACCAATATATACTCGCTGCAAGTCTGATTATTTTCCTAAGAGAATTTAGATATTTGATTGTTCAATAAAAAGGATATTAACTAACACTGTTTTCGTGATGTTATCGGGCATCGAGTAGTAAATGTGTTATTGTTGGTGTAATTTTACGAACTGTTTATAATGTTTGATTACCACTATCGAATTCAGTGAATTGATCGTTCGGTTTGGACATCTGGAATACGAGTAATTGAGTAATAAATCACGTTGATTTCTTAATCACATCAAAATTATGTTAATGGACGACTGGACTAGTATTGGATTTTTAACAATTATTCACTACACCGTGTTGTCATAGTCCTGGAAGATTTTTCGCAACCATCTAAATGCATCTTTATGACGTATAAAATTAGAATAACTCGTTCGAATTCCAAAGCATATTTCAATGCGGTCACCCAAGCTGCCACATTCTGATGTAGTAACGTCAATTATTGAATTGTTTATTTATTGGTCCATTCAACATATTTTTTTTTCACTGCATAAATTCACGAAGGTGACTAGGTTTCAAGGTTCCTACGTTTCCTAGAGTCAAATCATATTTCTCTAGTTGCATTACTCTTCTGTAGTTCAGTGCCTCACTATTGCACAAAATGTTTTCGATAGTCTCAGGTTTCAAGCCGCATAATCTACAAGTTTATACACCTTGGTAGAGCCCCATCTTTTGCCAATGTGTTCTCACATGCGGATGGCCTGTAAGGATATCTGTTACTAACCCTATCTGATCTCTACTCAACGTGAGTTTATTTTATCACATATCAGCTGTTTGTCCTGCCTTTTTTCTCGGGCTACTTTTTGTCGTATTTTGATAAGTCTTCTGATGCAGCTTCCAAGAGCTTCCATTATCTCCAGGTGTCCAGATCAGTCCAACTTTATTTGACCTTGGCACAGTCTGAAGTTTGTTGATACATTCCCAGATAAGTCTAGACTTGAAAGTGTTCGGTATGCAAGTGTTTCTCCTTCAAAAAGGGGCATTAATTTTCCGCACTGTGTACCAGATCAGTTCATCCTGCTTTGGGCGAAAAAATTCAGAATCACATACAAAAAAATCCGAATCTGACCAAATATTCGTCTTGAAACTATTTCCTGTCATCGAATCTACAATTATGTTAACAAACATAACATAATAGACTTCATATTCAGTTGGTTTTCCTTCCTTTTGAATTCAGTGTGGAGTATTATTTTGTCTGGTCAAAGTGATATTTCTTTCAATGCACTGTGTATTGATATAAGATTATGAGAAAACATTCATTGGTCACTTGTGTTTTCAAAATATGAGAGGAGAAAGCAGCAACATACAACCGAAATCATCCTGTACAGGTCATCAATACGTCATTATCCCGACTTCTTCATCGAACAGAGCCTCATCAACCTAATGAGTGTTAATGCGTTCGGAAAGAAAAGCGGAAAATTCGGTACTGTAATTTTCCAATTAAACGATGACTCCCGTAGTCGACGAAGAGTGAGGACGGAATAAAAATGCGGCCAATCGTCGTATATTCTTTTGAATCACGATCAATTTGCCGTAACCACAGCTTCTAACAGGCCTTAATAGCGCTCGTCGATCGAGACCGATTTTATTCGAAAACGCTTGAATCAAGGGACCCTCGACTTTGCCACAACTTAACTCGACTCTCGTCAACAAGTCGAAAATAGACACTCCATGCAATGAGTCTAACCCTAGAAGCAGATGACATAATTTTCTAACACGCTTATATAAATTTCACCTGTACTTTAATTTGTATATGACTGAGTAGTTCCATACCTACACGACTTTACTAGATGTGCTGAACGTCTCAAGAAATAGCCAATGGGAAAATGAAATCTGAGCATTTTGAAATCTTTTTTAGAAAAGTTTCAGCACATAATTCTAATGACCAGTCGAGCGGGAGAGTTTTGAGGAACGAATAACCTAGTTGCTTGACATAACAAAACTGTTCTGAGAGTTTCAAGATTAAAATTATGCCAGTTTCCTCATCAGCAATTTAATTTTTATAAAAGTGATTATTTTCCAGTTTTCATATCAGTTATTATCAAACTTATTATTGAGCCTCCTGTCCTGATCCGAATTCCTCCATTGTTGAAGTATTACATGACTTTGAAACTCATAGTTAATATTAGTTCGGGTCCAATTGGTATGACATGGTTGGCAAAGATGTTTGATCTTAAGGTCTTAAAGGTCATCTGTGGAATCCAACAAGAAAATAAATATTGGCTAAATGGCTTTCTTCTTTGTTGAATCTAGAAGATGAAGATGATGCTTGGACACCTTACTTATGTTACAGTGGTCGTGTAACTGAATCGCTCAAGGAAATGTAAAATCTCCATCAAAGATTTTGACAATGGATCATCTATCCAGGAAGGATATTAGCGAGCATATTTTATATTTCTGTGTCATGAAACTCTTCGACGAAGGCAATATTTCTACCTCTTGATCACCATCCTAGAAATTTGCAGATTAATTCAACTTAAACTCACCTTTGTTCATAAAAATATTCAATAATTTGGTGTTCTTCAAATTGCTGACAGTTACTCTAGAATCTAGACGATGTATTATAGAACATGCGATAAAAATGGCATTTTCTTCTCATACTGGCTTACACGAGCTTGTGATGATAATTCCGAAGATCATCTCCGACAGTTGAGGTATTTCTGTTGATTTCCTCGCTTAAATTTTGGCGATGAAGATAATTTAACCACATCGTTCCTTGATTTGATTCCCCTGGATGTCATCTCCGTGAACTGCCCTACGACCTCGATTTTCTACACTGACTGTACCGTTCTTCTTGCGGTGGAAAACCTGCTAGGATGCTCGTCGCGATAACTTCGACAAACTTTTTTGTTGGCCAATCAGATGCCATTCTGTCTCCACTTTTGAGAGCGCTTCGAGAGGGTAGATCGAAATTACGGAATCAATGCGTTCCCAATAGTTGCCACCCTCTTTTCATTCATCTGCACCCCAATGCGTCTGCTAACTCTGCTGTTGCAACTGAATAAAGACAGTTTTACGCTTATTAAATGCTTACATATGCTTATTAGGTGTTGGAAGTAATCACTCGCGATGGGAAGGAATTATCGCGAGGGTAGGCGTCCGTATTCATATCGCTCTTTCTTTCAGAGGTTTTTCTTTATTTCTTTAATACATTCACATGATTGAGTAGATCAAAGGAATGATAAGAACATATCACTCAGTACAAAGGTGGTGCAACATGAGGAGAAATTACATAGGCTGACATGATTTTTGGTGTTTTGAATGTAATGAGTGTTCTTAGCTAGTATGTTTAGTCACGTTGATTTTGAACGTGAATTTAGTTTGGTCCCATCACCCCAACAGAAAAAACTATGTGAGATATTTTATACTACAGTAGAGAAATACCCAATTGATATTTCCTAAATTGAATTGAAACTATTCGTTTGAAATACTTGATACATTGATAGAAAATATTACAGTATAATTAGTTTCAATTATATATTTGAATCTGTCGAATTCATCAAAGAGCTTGTTTTGGTATGAAGCTTGGTTATCAGGACAAAACTTGGGCTTCCCACACAAAGTTTGCTTTCAGTATGTTGAACTCTTAAGAAAATGGACTGAAGTAGCTCTTAACCCTTTGGTATTCCTATGGTATGGAGAAAACAAAAACCTATGGAGTCGACTGTTACTTTTGCCCCTGCAATGTCAAGAGTTTCAATTCGAAAGGATACATACATTATTCTTGACGTATTATCTGTTTAACGATCTATATCTCATAAGTCAAGTTCCCAGAGGAACCGCAATCAATATGGTCGAAAACTTAATATGAAAATAATCCATTCGGATTATTGAACTATTCTAGTCTATATATACACTATGTGTTTTTTTTTCACTGTTTGGTCACGACATCATATCCAATTTTGATATCGAAAGCAGGATATATTGCATTTTGATATTACAACTCTGGATTCATGAATCAAAATGGAAATTGTAACTTCTGATTCCTCAGTAGTGGGTCCACAAAGGTTCCAAATTGGAGATCTACATGCTATGGATTTTCCTACACCACCCATCACCTTGATCAATTGATCACATTTTATCACAGGAATCGGTATTTCAGTAACATGTCGAATAATTCTCCTGTTATATTCATTACTTCAGATGTCACACAATTGATATAACGATTAGTTGAAAAACTAAAATTTTGAAAAGAAACTCAAACTAGTTTCCTGATACTAAGTGAAAAAACAAACTGATCTTCATGTCTGTGAATCTTCTGAATATTGTTTTGTGGTAACCTCGAAGATTATTACAAGTGATAGATTCAAAGAGTTTAACCAAAAAAAAAAAACTGAAATTGGACAGGAAGTTGCAAACTACGTACTCGTATCCAGCATCATCCAGAGGATTCCTTTTTGACGCACGACGCTAATGGTCCTGACTTCGCCTGGCTGAACTCCACTATATAATCACAAATCGGCAACAATACCCTTCCTTAGAGCACGCGCCACTTCCTGCGAAGAATACCCATCAAATCGCATATTTGAGCATGTGGCTGACTCAACAGAACAATCGGAATACCTCTGGAAGAATAATTGTAGAACAAAATCGACTCCAGGCGAACCTTTGCCCAAGGAGGGAAACTGAACTAGACCAGAACGATCATTATTTTTTACTTTAATGCTCATGAAATTATTCTCAGGAAATTACTATTCGTGGTGGAATTTCGATTGAGTTTGGGACTTTTCAAATTTGTCATGCTAAATATAATAAAAATGAGCATTTAACAAAAAGTATTCCTATGATGAAACAAGTTTATATTAATTATTTTCTATACCATAAACGTGATCACGTTAAACGTTCTCGAGAGGGATAGGAAGACTTGAGAGAATGTTAAGGCCCACCCAGAGATACTGTGAATGAAGAAAACACAGAAATTGTGCATCAACTCATGGAAATCCAGACAAAACTCTCAGGCTTTGAGGAAGTAGAAATATTTTTTGGTAGGTTGGTTGGAATGTCTATAACATTTCCGAGTTACAGTTTTTGTTGATAACCAGAAGTTAATTTTACGATTTTTATAACGGGTGATTTTTTCAGCAACTATAACTTGCATCAAATTTTGTTTGCGAAGCGAATATTTCTGTGCTGACACGTTGCAAATGTTGTAAACTATGTCACATGATAATTGACTACAAGTGGTACATCGAGTTCAAAGAGGGTCGAGAACGTACTGAAGACGAACCACACACACTCTGGACGACCATTAACGTCTATCGACGAGTCACGTCCAGAAAATCAAAGATTTGCTGCTTGAAAATCGTCGATTGACAATTAGAGATTCTATTCGAGATATCATTTGAGCAATATGCGTCGTTTGCTTGGATCTATTCATCTGAAATGGCCGAAATTGAGAGTGAACAACTTTTGGTTCTTCATCAAGATGATGCATGCATTGGTTCTCCGTGACTTTTTTATCAAAAACTCGATCCATATCATTCCGCAACCACTGTATTTGCCTTATTTGGCTGACTATTCCGCAAACTCAAAAGTTCCATTCGGGGACACCGTTTTGTCACGATTGAGGCCATGAAAACCGAATCGAAAAAGGTCTTGAATGCTTAACCGAAAAAATACTTTCCCGACTGATTCGAGAACTGGAAAGAGTGCGTTTTATCGGACGAGGATCACTTTGAAGAAGATCGTTTGGATTTGGAAGAATAAGTTAAGGATTTTCATTTTATATATAGTTTGATTACAAAGGTATATCCGCAGCATGTATTCATTGTATTTTAACCAATACCATGTGACTTTTTCATCCGAAAAACCCAATTTCATCATGACAGGAAAACAAATTGGCGATATTGAAATTCAAGAGGCGGCAATCGCCATTTTCAACCATGTATGGAAAACTGAGTTGGAAAAGTCACGTGCGAATGAATGAATGAAATTTCTATTTCATTCCAGTTCTGGAAGTCTTGAAAGTGAATTGATTCTTTATGGCTTTTATTGCACAAATAACTATTAGTTATTAGGCTCTTGACTGGTTTTATTTTATTCCCGAGATTCTTCTTGTTTGTTTGGATAATTCGATAATAAATAGCCAATTACTTCACCTAATGTTGGGGCTCGAAGAAGCTTACGTCAAAAACACGAACAAAATTTATGAGTGTTATCGGATGAATAAGTGGACTCATAATATATTTAGGAAGCTCACCACTTATAGAAGAGTTATAGGATACCGACCACTTAATATGTTTAAAATAGTTATTTTATATACAAGACCAGCTAAGTACGTGTACTTGAATAAAGTGGCTCACTTCTGGTGCATATGGTTATTATAATTCGTTTGCATACAAACACGAGTAGTTTATATTGAAAAAATGAGGAGTAGCTCGTTGAAGGATTTTAATATAGACATAGGTAAATATTTTTAAAATCTTCTAGAACTTAATCATAACTCAGGTTTATTGTTTCAATAAAAACGTTCAACACCTGTAGACAGACTAATAGCATCTGCTAACTATCACATTATTTCAGATAAATAATGTTAGTATACGTCGAAACATGAAAAACGTATTTCTTCTTGTAAGTGACATAAGATAACTCTTCTGAAATGAATTGGTCTGGAATTGTATCTTCATATTTTTGTGACTGATGATAATGAGAAGTACATAGAGTGGCCAAGTTGAAAATAGTGAGAAATAACGAAATAACCTTGATAATATTGCCTGGTTTCAGAAAATCAATCATCTCCCAAAAAGTAACATTCATTCAACTTCCACTTAAATTTGAATAATTTGTGGCTCTGTGAAAAACAAATGCATTCACTATTCAATGAGGTTTTCAACCCAAGATTCTTCATAGTAAAGAGAATGTTTCTTTTCATATGAACAATGCTGAAATTCATTTCAATATACTGCAATAATTGTGGTGACAATAAAGGCAGATTTCAAATTACTAATGAGATATTGCGAATTAAATGATTTGAAAAATCAAACAGAAGAAATAATATAAAATAAACGTTGTTCTATATCATGATTTTTACAAACCTTTAAATGCTAGAATGCGAACATGAATAGCGGTAAATCTGAAATGGTAATGGTTTAAGTTTATATAGGTATAACTCAAGAAAATGTTCTCTATGCTTGAAAATTTCTAGGAGAATATTATATAATATAATAAGTAAGCAAAGTTTGTGATCGACAATAATTCAACTCCATCCACATAAAAATCAAAGTAATTCAGCCTACTGTGGGGTATATTTGTATACATAACCGGAAATTTGATTACCTGTTTCAGCGAAACTAATGATACAAAATAATATAGGTGAGAGGCTCTGAAAGGTTTTGTTAGGTGACACGTGTCAGGTGTCATGTGCCGAGAGAGTTATGTGGTTGGTCGGTAAATTGAAAATCAAATGCACTCTTACGGCGAAAGTAATATATGAATTATTGATCAAACTAAAATGAAATTATCCTAAAGTGGATGAAACTTGATGAAATGAAAAGATATTGAAGAGTGTTCATGATATTCATATTCCGAGTAGACGTGTTTCCATCAAATTATTATCATTGATATTAACAAATAGGAAATAGGTGAATCAACATTACATCACCTTGGTTGATAAATTCTAATATATTTCAGATGTTAATCTAGATTCTAGGAGATGGTTCTGAAGGAGATGAAAGAGATTCATGATCAATTGAGAATATCGATTTTCCAATGTCCATGTCCAATTCTGTCAGAATTGTTATAAAATCAGTAAATCAGAAAGTGATAATTTGAGTTTTTAATATAAATGCAAAATAATAGTTCGCCATTCAGACACAGATTTTTGACACTGATTGGAATATTTCGATAATTGTCCAATTATTTATTTTATCGTGGTTATATACTTGTTTCGAGTTGACATAACAGAGAGAATCATAACTAAAACTGATATTGATATAACCCCAGTTGAAAGTATTGGGTATATGTCCCAAATCCGTCACTACTCTAGACAGTCTGGCTGATAATTTGGATTCAGTTTTTTGAATATCAGACACAGATACACATTGACAACATACGCGAACGTATTTTATTCCAGCTCAGGATGCGCAGATTTGATTTTCTTTACCCTTGCGAAATACATCCGACGTATAAATACGATAGAAAATTATCTTTCACTAGCTAAACGAGTGCATTTCATTGAGGAAGTCGTCTTTATATCTACTGAGAAAATGTGAAAATGAAGCGGACAAAATCCTCTTTTAAATAACGAATAACTACATGTGAAATTTCTACTACAAAAATTTGAGAAGCTTTTATTTCTAATCGTTCTAATTTCTGTCATAACAACGAATCCTGATATAATAGAACAGTGAAGAATAATTTGTTCAGAAATCTGTCAAAAGGCATGCCGCTTAGCATGAATCACTGATTTATTTTTCGAAACATGAAATCTCAATAATGCCAATCCACGTCGACTTCAATTTATCCTCGCACAAAATATTTTTTTCCACTAAATACCCACTCGTCAAATTGAACTAGCCTAGGAAACGAAATATAAACAAAATCGAAACCAACTACAAACGTCCACAAGCTTCACTTCCTTCTCGATGATACGACAGTTTAACATTCAAACGACGTTTCTGGTCCCTCCCCCACGAATCAAACTCAACCACGAGAGAGAGACATGAAACGGAACGAAGCACGTGTGAAAGAAGGATAGAAGAACCACGCGAGTGATGTAGAAGTTAGGACTATGGAGTAAATTTACTGCCAGTACATCGCAGTATTTGGTGAAGGAAACAATAATTTTCCGTCGTTGTGTCGGTTCGTTTGTTTGCTACAGTAATGGAGGACGAAACTAGCCAGCAGAGCCAAAAAGTCGAGAAAGTTTCCGTGTCCGTCACGCCGTTTTCTATAAATGATATTTTGAGCAACAGAGATGAAGACAACGATGTGCAAGAGTCTGCTTTGGATATGTCGAAAAGTCATCAGAAGATTCATGGAGGTGAGAATCAGTTTGAATGATTTTTCTCTGCCTGTAAATTATTTGTGATCTAGTACGTCTATAGAAGTTTTTGGTCATTTCGCTTTTTATGTGATCTTGATTTTGATGAATTGAATCCATCCTCTTTGCTTCATAATTTTTCAGCTTTGAATTCCTTTCGAATACCGGCATTTTTTACAATTTTTTGGGCTCCTTATACAAATTGAAAATGAAAGTATTTTTTGGTCGAACAATAATGCTCATCAGAATATTAATTTTTTTATAACTGCAAAATTGTTTTGAACAGTGAGTTGAAGAGTATACATCACATCGTATATTCTTCATTCAAGTCAATTCAAGGGATTTTTGACATTTTTGGTATCAGATTTCAAGTAGCTATGTCTGATTCATTAATTTTTTGAACATGTAGTAAACAATTACCATGAACAAAATACAATATCTTTATGAAATTCTTCTGATTTATATTTGTAGGTAGATCAAAAATAACAGTGTGAAAAAGAAACTGAAGGTTTTGAAGAATTTTAGAACGAACAATTTGTGTCACCACAATAAATCTGGTTGTCCATAAGACTTACTAAACCAATGAGAAAGCATTGACGTATTTTTAATTTTCGAGTGACTACTATCAAAAAAGGAAGTTGATTCTCCACTTATTATTCTAGAGGAACACGATAACGTATAAAATTCATAATAAATGTTCTGCATTAACTATACAATGTATCTCAACTCGCACATTCAATTATGTTGATATAGAATAGTTTGATAATACGTCTTTGTTTATTACGTTCATCATTCGTCAATTTCTCCGCCAGTACATTCCTTACTTTGGATAACTCCAAGTCAATTTGAAGGGATGTACTCTTGAAGTGGATGAAAAACGCATCTTCCATTCACAAGTAATGAAGGGGATCAACGTTGTTCAAATTATAAATCTCTACAACAATCTAATGTGAGATTTGAATTCAATTGAATACATTTATGTGAAAAGATTATATCAAGAAGTTATTATGAAATAGGAATATAAATATTCCCCAATACTAAAGATATCCAACATATTGTAATGAAAGAAAATTGAATCGATAGTTTCCAGATTTTTTCAATCTCATCAAAATAATAATAATGATTGTTTTCCATGACTTGGTTTATCGTCTTGCACGACTTGTTCATTTGGTATAGTAAACATCAAGGACAGATTGATTATCAGCTATAAATTTTTTCTACACTCATTACATTATATTTATCAATTCATCATTTTATTTCGTCCACACGCTCACCGAAATTTTGAATATTGCATTGAAAAATCAACGTGGACTCTAATAAACTGATTCTCTGAGTGGGTTAATCGGGAATAAGTGGATAATCAAACATTCAAAGGGTTCACATCACAGTCCAATATAACTTATACATATCACTTGATTGACTAGTTAAAATGTCGATATCGTCGGTGTTTAAATCGTCATTGAATCCAATGCATGAATAAAACATTGTTTATTGAGCTACAGACCTCTTGTATTCGATGATATTTGACGAATTCTGGAAAGATTAATTCCAACAAAGATAGAATGGTTGCCATAACGTAGTAAAACATTAATATTGGTTTATTTTGAATCATCACTGACATTTTGTTGTTTGTGTGGAAAAATATCATTGCATCGTTGTAAGAATTTCACAGGAAGAAGTTTCAATAGAGAATCCTTCAACTTGGAGATAGTGGAATTGTTTATATTAGTATATGTTTGGGCCTGATTATGAACCAATTCATCCAGAACTTTGTATGAGAAATATATTTGCTGCTTTAGATGATCAACATTGATAACCCTCATCTCGTAATTGTTCAATAGATCTGCTGTATTGGCATTAAACACTGCTTATTTCAATCATCATCATATCCTTAACGACCTGAATAACGGTTAGAAAATCTATCATGGTATCTACCCCAGCACATGGTACCTTAGAGTCTCATAATGAATCTTTTTTGTTTACCAATTTGTCACCGTAATTCAGTTGAATCACTGGAGTCGCGTAGACTCGCATAGCTCAGCAAGTTTTCTTGTATGAAATAATTTGTAATCAAATCGACTGCGAAGATCTTCTTCGTTAGCTTGATTTTCATGTACCACGAACTGCTACTAGGTATCTTGGTGTATTTTACCTACCCACTCCTAGGATTAATCTTCAAAAAGCTTCCCCGTTATATAGTATGGGTAATAACCATAACGTTCTTCTATCTATATGTTAAAAAGACTTGAATTTGCATAATTTTTCGAAGAAATGATTCTGTTGAACTTCAATTGGATTTATGTTACTCATTAACATGTATCCTATCCTTCAAATGGATGTATTTCTGCTGGATAGTGTAATATTAAAAAATGACACCACCTATTTCAAGTCAAACTTCAATTGTCACAAACTTCAAACGTCACGTTGCCGTTCAAGACATATGGCAGAAGATGATATTAACGTTCATGACATTACATGTTTCGAATATTTTTTTCTAATTCATGACAATCGATCAGGGAGTTTTCAAAATATAATTGATTAGATGTATTTAGATCATTTGTAGTGGATGGTATCACAGTGGGGTAAAGTTATTTTCTGAATTCTGTGACTACACTTCTTTGGAATGATTCTACTGCTTGTAATGTACTTTCCAGAGTTACTGAAGATAACATATCTTCTCATCCTAACTTTTCTAATTGATGTAAATGGATCGATGCCAAAAAGACTATACATTTCGTAACTATTATATCCACCTATAGCAAAATGGCGACTGGTACAGTCAGACACCTATACTTTCAGAGTTTTTGGCTAAAAGCTTTTTGCACTTTGCTTACGTGTTCGTTATTGGTCCGTAAATAACTGCTTTGTACGTGTACAAAAGAGTTTAGAAGGTTTGTAACACTCATTTAGATGACATTAAGGACGAAGGACAATGGAACTATTTTAGTCTTCACCATGACACACACGTATTATTGAGGATGAGGATGAGCACGACATGATGTAATGGCTGGTACAAGATGGAACAGTGTTCCTAATTCGAAATAAATTCAAGTCAACTACGAGAATATTTATACAATCAAGAGTTGATATGTTTCATTCGGAGTATAAAGTTTCTATTCTATCAAATATCCCAAATATATTATCCATTTTGATTAGAGGATGATCACTTTTCAATATTTCCATCCTACTTGTCATAACTTTTCTCTCTGTGTGAATGGTATTTCCATTGTTCTCATTCCTTTGTTCTCATGGTTTATTCTCATTATTCACATCATGATATTTGTTTCTTCTCTTCTTTTAATACACCCTTAATCTTGCTTCAATTCAGAATTGAATTGTCTTTGTCATATTCCTCTAGGATTCCTCTTGTTTACTTCAAGCACTTCATTTTCACTCATTTACTATGCGTATAATTCTTTGAATTAGATTTTAAAATTCGAACAAAATCAACTAAACCAGGTTCAAAATCGAAAGCAGATGCATTTTCATCCATTTGTTGCTTCAGTCTCCATATTTTGTGCGAGTTTTATATTATGGTATTTTTTTATTTGAATTGAACGCTTCTTGATGTGATTATTCAACAACATTTCCGGAAATGATGAGGAATATATGATATATTCTAAATACATTGAGATTCTACATTCAGTTGAAAATACAGAATTTATTCTCTCTTTTTATCCTCAGGTTTTTAAATATATACAAATATTCTAAACTAGCCTAATTCATAAAATGATAATTAATTGCCCGATTCCAAAATAGTGATTTCAGTTTGGTATCCTCAATGAAAATCCCGATATCAATTTTGTTATGATAATAAACTTAAAGAAAACCATATAATTTATTGATCGTAACTCATATTATCGCCTGTATTTTGAACGGATATCCTTCATTCTCAAAACGAAAACCATGGTACATTTTGTTTATGTTATGTGATCATAATAAATCACCCATGGAGGTCTTGGAAAGTTGACAAAGTAGTTTCGACCTATCAACATCGATTTATTCAAGGTAAAGAGTTACACTAATACCCTTAGTATCCACAAACAAAACTAGATTGAATTTCCGAATATTGTCGCCACCACTGTTCATCAAAGGCTGCCTTTTTGTACTTTCCTGTCATATTTTAGAGACAGTGGAAGGGGAGCAACTCAAGAGGAGAGCGATGTCTCTCTTGTTTATTATACTATACTCCTATAGATTCCTTTCTATATAAAAGAAGACACTTATATACAAAATGAACAGGTATACTCCAAACCCCTTCTAACATTTGTTATCCTTCTTCCAGACCTTCCAACCTTAGCAACTGACTGCTCATCTTGCCACCAATCGGACGACTACTCCAGAGAGCCGGGCCAACCGAGCCGAAAAAAACGATCTCGAGCAGCCTTCACGCACGCGCAGGTCTTCGAACTGGAGCGCAGGTTCGGCCAACAGCGGTACCTCAGCGGTCCGGAAAGGGCAGACTTGGCGGCCGCCCTCAAACTCACAGAGACGCAAGTGAAGATCTGGTACCAGAACAGGAGGTACAAGACCAAGCGGAAGCAAATGCAGCTCCAGGAGTCTGGGTTGCTGCACCAGAACGCCAAGCGAGTGGCTGTGAAGGTGTTGGTGAAAGACGACGTGCCGATGTTCTTGCAGCAGAAGCCGTACTACGACCAGCTGGAGAAGAAGTACCCCAAGAGTATACAGGAGTCGATGTTGAGTTTGTGCCAGCAGTATTCAAGCTCGATGCAGATGTTTCCGTACTTTAATTACTATCATCCATCGCTGATTGGGAATTTGGCTCGACAAGATGATGATGGGGGTGCAGACAACAGGGAGGAACAGAATTAGGAGGGTAGAACCGAGCAAGCATTTGTTCGTCTTGTGCAGAAAGAATCACACAAATCTCATTCTAGTTGCATTGGAGCTCGAAAAGTTGCAGAACAATGTTGGTGGGATATTTTGGATTATTGGTATACCCATTGGTATACCCAATATGCTCAAAATGATTTCGATCTCTCGTTCTTGACATGACTTGCAAGTTATTTCAGTAGCTAGTTATTAGCTTGTTTCCAACTATCCGTTTGTTTGGTGAAAATTTTGCACTCTATATAAGAAGACACAAAATAATTTAGTCAGTCAACCAAAGATGAGTTATTTGGAAAATATTAGTTATTCACATATTTGTGATAGAATTTAGAAAACACGCAATCCTTTAAACTTTCCACCCTCGATTCTTGGAATTATTGATCTGTCATCACAAAAATATACAGGATAATCTTGGTGTGATTGGAAATCGGATAATGCGAGTTTGTGAATTTTCAAGGAGTTTGATCACGTTTGGTATTGTAATGATTTTTCAATTTCAATAGATTCTGGACCATTTCCGTGGTCGTGCAGTTTTTTTCAGTTTTGATGAATTAGATTCGATATAATCCATTTGCACTTGATAACTATAGAATGACACTTTTTGAATGTAAATGGTAAGAATTTATATATTTCGAAATGAAGCACCTCTAGTAACAAAACTGTTATTGTAAATATAGTATCTCTGTGCAATAAATTATTTCTTCTCTTTATTTCAGGTAGATGATGTTTATCGTTTATGTTGTTAGTTTGTACATAAAATATTGAATTTAATTATTTCTCGAAACCAAAGCAATTTCTAGTACTCATTGCTAGAACATCATATCCATGTACAAATGTATTATAGTGTATATATCATTTCATTCAATTACAGATTTGATCTACATCTCATTGTTTCAATCCTTTCGACATATCCAAAAAACCAAGAAGTTCCAAATTTCTTAATTTTCCACGCTGTATACTTTTTGGTTAAATCAATGAATATAGCTCATAAAGTTTTCGTAACCATAATATCCCTTCATAATTATGGTATTCTATTTTTCTGCAGATTCTTGGATGTCTTTTCGAGTAATCTTATAATTGGAATTCGAATATTCTCCAGTTTGGTTCTAAAAATAAAGATATTTGTTAAAAAAAAACTGTTAACACCGATTCGGTAAGTACGGAATCTTTTTCTCCTGTTGATGAATTTCAATCATCATCAATTATAGATGAATATATTCAGTTTTTTTATTATTTTGCTGAAGGGGTCCGAAGGATATACTGCGGTCAAAGGTTTATCGTACTTCCTCTATCATTATGATCCCCCAAAAGATATTAGTCTCTCTGAGGTTTTCAGTTTAAAAATTACTGTTCTGCTCCCAATTTAGAAATTATCAAATGGTGTGCCAGTACAATACGAACTGACGAGCAGAGATCAAATCAGTAACATGTCTCGCAGCTGACCACGCGCCTGTAAAAGCACATGTACAAAAGATGGGGCTCTTCCAAGGTGGCCAAACCTGAGTATGGAACACATTTCCTGCAATTGTGGGATACTAAACTATAGGAGAGTGACGCAACTGAGGAAACGTAGGAACCTTGAAACATGGTGACCCAATTACTTAAAAATATTAGTGACATTTGTTGTGATCGTGACAAACATTGTGCATTCTCACAAATTTTTAATTATTGATGAGTTATGATGAGTAGTATTCCAGAATAAATAATTGGTAAACATCGCTGCTAAATTTGATCTCACGAAATGATTGTATTCAACTTCAACTCATTTTCACCGTTGCTTCACCGAACGCTTATAAAATATTTTGTTCGTACCTTCCTAGCGGTCCATAAATATTTAGATTATTAGTTCTCATCTCAAGTGTGTTGCACATGGTAGCACTCATAACCTGAGAGTAAACAATTTAAATTTACTGACGTACACAATTAAAACAGAATTGGGATAGATTAAATTACTTCAAACAACCCTGAACTCTATTTGGTAGTTCATAAGATGCCACCCAAAACCCGTTTGTATGGGAAGTATAAGAGACGGTGGAATAATAAACAAATGTGAAATTTGACACATTAAAAGTTTGTTGTTGTTTCATATTTGATGGTTCGTATTCAAGCAGTAAAATTTTTAAAGTATTAATTCAAGCCATTGAGGGAATTATGACGATAAAAATCGATCAATATTTTCGAAATTATTGTAATCAGCTGTTCTCAATGAAATATTCTTGAAATTTTTGTAATGATTTTCACATCTTATTTTCATGCTTCAATACATCACATGAAATTCAGGCATAGGTTTGGATATTCCCTATATGATATTAGAGTTTGAATTTTTCATAATTGAAAAATATCCATACTCAAGTTTATTTATTCATTCAACGGATTCACCAATTACAAGTTATTACGATAATTATAGATTACAGTGAACTAATCTAATAATATAAGCATACATTTTTAATTGAGCCTTCAAAAATACTCAAAGAGTTAACAAATGGATCAATATTATATTCATCAAACCACCTTGCTATACTCGGTGATGGATAATTAAAAACTGTTATTGAGATGAAGGAATTCGAACTTTTTGTGTCATCCTTGTATTTATTAATTTCAATCAATTTCTTATGGTAAATCTGTCAGTAAGAAAACTGATTTCGATTATGCATGGTTTTCAAACTCAAGTTATAAAAAATCTGAAGTCTACTTAAACAGACCTGGAAATATCCCTCGACTACAAGACCGAATCAGACAAGAAATACAGAGCATAACACTCGCTATGCTACAGAATGTTAGAGACGAAAGTAATGCCCAATTCAGTCATTGTCTAACGGTCAATGGAGAATAATTTGAACATTTATTGTGAATTTTCGTTCGTTTGTTTGTTTTTGGAAGTGTATCACATTAATTGCATAACTACTAATTCCATTTGATTTGTTTATTACATTCAGAAACGTATTACTTTCCATAAACAATTTTCATACTTTTTTTTTTGCATTTTTGCCCACCCTGTACCAATTTCAAGCAACATATTATACATTTTTGGAATCAGCTCAGCAAAGGCAATTTGGAAATTGAAAAAAAAAAGAGGGGGTTCCATCTGAAAAAAATAGTGATGACGTCATTACACGAAAGTGGTTCACCCTGTATATTAGATTATGATTTGAAACAATAGTAAATTGAAATCAAAAATCGGCCTGTTTTGGGAATTCCTAATTTTATTATTCATTAAGCCAATATTGAATTTCTGCGTTACTTTATGGACGCACTGTATAAAATGAACAAATTGAGAGCAAATTTCATCCTCACCGGAAGTGTTGCCATCTTCAAGCCGATTGTTTCATATTTGATATTTTTGAAACAATTTCCTTACTAATTTTCATGACATTTTTTATGAACGGAAAACATTTTCCGAAACTATTCACATGATAAAGTCAACCTATCTATATCTCCATGTTTCTCATCTTTTGTGAGTCTTGAAGAAGGGGGTTTCAACCCCCCAACCCCCGCCTAAGGTACGTCGTTGAGTCAACCTGACTTCGTTGTATACAAGTGGAATCGAAACCCCCTAATAGCCTTTTATCTAATGTAAACACGACAAGTGAATTGACGGCAGTGTAATCCGAATCAACCGGAAAATGAGTATTGAATATTGCTTTGTGGAAATTATCCATGAGAGAACGTGCAAACAAAAACGAAGATATGCGGTATTAAGTGGTATGATCGTTAGAAAGTAGTACATCGTTCGTCCATTATCGCCTTGTTAGACGGTTTAAGGTGGAATTATTGGTAATGAGCTTGTCGGAAAATTATTATTAGCGAATAAATTATATTATAGTTACTAGAATCATTATACTGTATAGGTACTTGCCAATCAATGTTGACTTGTATTTACACCTCTCAGTGTTTTGAAAGTTCTAAGAAATAAAAATACATTGAAGGGTATTAGTAGATTCCAAACGTACCGTAACAATTTATATAATGTATGGTGCAAATCTCAACCTAAAAACAATTTATACATCCTTAAAAATTCCAAACTGTGAAAACATTTTTAAAGATAGTGGCACCCACGATGAATCATCCTGTAATTCTTGTAGCGAACATTGGAACACCATCTGCCATCTCTTGGTTGAAATGGCAAGCTGCCCTACTCAAAGTTACGCTATTCTCGAGTAGATGGCAGCACCAAACAGAAACATAGTTTCCTGTCAGAATATTTATGTCCTTGAAGATTGCTACTGTCAATAAGAACGAGTTCAGAAAAAATCTACTAGGTGGCATTCAGTTTTGAATGAATGAGATTTGTTCATGCTTAATTTTTTGTCTGTATTTTTTCAACAAAGAGAATATTAATCATCCTTACGTCACTGAATTGTTTCTTGACGATGTGTTTCATCCCATCAATATCAAATATCTCATTATTTAAGTAACGTTATACTATATACAATTCAGGAACTAGGAGATTTGAGGTAAACTGAACAACTCATAGCAGAATGTTGAATTTCCTGAAGAGAAACTAAACATTAATAATTTGGTGCAATTATTAGTGACTGTTGCTATTTTTCTTTGCATAAGGAAAAAAATTGGCATAACATAAAATAATTAATTACAATTATCATCGCCATAAGTTTAATCACATCTATTTTTGATTAATATTCAACACCTTCAAAGACACGAACTTACCATTAACAATTCGAATGTTTTGACGATATCCAAATGAGAATATTTTTCATTCAAGATCCATTGCCAGATAAATCTGAACTCAAATCATGTATCACCAGAATTTTTGTTTTCTCTATACCTCATAGATAGTTGATTCATCAAAAAAAGTAAGTAGGTAAAAATATATTTATTAACTAAGTAATATTTACATTATATATTCGAGGTATATACAAAATATATACTAAGCGATTCAATGAAGGGATAATCAAATATCGAAAATTCATAGTAAACAGTTATTCATATGTTAACAGACAGGATTACATTATCGAATCACTTCGTATACTAATATAACAAATTGTAATTTATTATCTATGGTAAAGCTCGCAAGGTCAGTCTAATACTAAAGAGAAATAAAATATAAGTAATACTTCATTTGGTATGATGTTATTTGGTAAAATGGTTCATAACTTTGGTAAAGCATGGTAGAGAAGTTTACAAAAAATATCAAAATTTTTCTGGAGTACATAACACGACACGTTCAACATGATGTCAAACTTAACAAGAAACAAAGTTCTATAGTTATAGAAAGAATGGATTGATGTGATATAAATCAGCGTTTTTCAGAAATTTTCATTTGCGACCCCTGTTCAATTCAAAACTCATTGAGTAGATATATATGAAATATAGATTCCTTATTTAGTAGACATTCAAGAAAAAATTACTCAGAAATATAGAAATTTAATTGGCCGTTATTCTGAGGAAATGCAGTTAAAGCATATCGAATTAATTGAAATAACGGTTTTCAATAGCCCCTTTTCACCCTTTCTCCTTGATAGCTACCACTTAAATTTTTCCAATACCAGATGGTCGTACGATACAAAAGATTTCAGAAGTAGATTTGAATTGAATTGAATTACAAATTTCTCAAAATAAAATCTTAGTGAAAGTAAATAATCAAAAAATAGTTATCAATCATGAGTGGTCAAATTATTCTTAAAAACAAATTAATTACTGCAGGAGATGTTCAAAATGATTTCCATTCCTTTCTAACAGAATTAAATTCATCGGAATACTCTGTCTAATTCGTTATTCATTTCTGAAGGTTCAATTTCATATAATTTGTTCATCTATTCTTATTTTCAAGGAGCGCGCCCCACACTTTGGGAACCGCTGATTTAAGTAACATTTTTCAAAAACAGCCTTAGAATTCATAGGACATAGTTCTTTCACTTTCAAAATCGATTTACCCTCACATTGATGAACTTCTATAAGTTGAATGACACCTGCTGATCATTATTATACCTATCCGAACATATATAATCGTTATGATTGTAAGAAACTCCATCGTTATGATGGAAGACATAAGTATTTTGGTTAATCTGTTGGCCCATACAAAAAGTAGAACTAGTAACACTCGCGTCAGAACTCTTCCGTTCCCTCTCTGCTTTTTCGATTGTCTGTCTTTTATTTTTGTACCTGAAACATAAATATCAGTAATTAATCATTATATCCTGAATATATTCATAAAGTTTCCATTATGGGGTACAATGACACATGTATGTAATAATTATTAGGACCATCAAAGTTTTTTGACGGGTTGGCATTACTCGTTTATCGAAGAAACTAATGCGGTTACGGAGAAATTATACAGTATCAAAAAAAAGTATCTTAGGCATTAATAGAAGGAAGACAATTATACATATAATAGGAATCGACATACTGGTTTTTTGTCACAAATAGGATATGAACTGAACAGCGCATAATTTATTAAATATTTATGATATCTCATTCAAACAAGTGAATATTTATTTCGAACATGGTGTTTTCACCTGAAAATATCGTCATTCCTTTCACCCCCTCCCCTTGATTGATATATTTTTATTTGTATTTTTATTTTGAAAAATTGATAATGATTTTTTTTTAATTCTACCACTTTACAATCCGCTCTCTATGAATGTAATATCAATCTCCTCAAATTAATTTCAAGCTGAAGTCAAGTTATCAAAATCAACATTGAAATTGGTCAAAATCGTCGAAAATTTTATTTTTATTCTCAACATCTCACCGTTTATTTGAAGAAGTTTTTAAGGGTCCGAGAACGATTTGCCTGACTTTTAAGTGATTAAGATTATGAAAATAAATATATTCGAGGTAATCTTTTACACATTTCCAGCCTGAATCTAATCAACAATGATTGTGTCAAACTAACCTTCTGTTTTGAAACCATATTTTGACTTGAGTCGGTGTCAGATTCAGTCCTTGTGCCAGTTGTTCCCTTTCAGGTGCTGAAAGATATTTTTGCTTCTCGAATCTTTGTTCTAATTCATACACTTGTGCTTGGGAGAATAAGATGCGTGGTTTCCGTTTCGCTCGCTGTCTGCTTGATTTTCTCAACTCGGTTTTTGAACTTGTGACTTGTGAAATCTCTGAAATAAACATCATACATGTTTGAACAATGATGGATATTATCTCCTTCAATTTCTCACCATTTGATGAATTAATTTTTCGTGAATTATTTCCTTCCGAAATCATTATGATTTACTCGGCAATATTTGTGATCAACGTGAAGATGAACATATTATTCAAATATCACGGAAACATATCAATGTTATTTATCGAAAGTTCCTCAATTTTCAACAGATAAGAATGCGTTTATTTTTCGAAAGTTTCATATTTGATTATCAACACTTTTTGACATATTTGCTAACTATTCGATTCAATTAAATCTTGCAATTGTTATTCTTCAACCTTGAAAGGTACGGCAATAATACGAACTAGGCGAAAATGTTTTGATAGGGTGTACAGTTAAAAATTCAAAATGGAAGCCATTTTCGCTGAAACTGGAAGTGACGATTCAATCGCGAACTGTTTAATTAATTTCGCAACTACCAGTGTAGTAGTAATTTTGACAAATCTCTGAATACGCCTTCACCTGATATCACGATCTGTTACATCAAAAAAGTATATCCAATACAAATACAAAATTATTTAACGTCATGCTCACGTTGAATATAGAGACAGACATACACATGCCAACTTTTTTCTGACACACTATAATATGCAAAATATGTCATGATCGAAGTTTTCACATAAGAAGACTGCGTTACAGAAAGCAAGAGGGGGAAAACATGAGGATATTCCCATCATCATTTCATATATTTTCGATACAGATTCACAACAAACACAGCTGACGCTTCAACATATCGAAAATGGTCTATTAAATTTATTTCTTATTTTCAGAAATTCTTGAATACAACTATCTATAATGTCCGTTTGGAGAGCAGTATAGGCAATAGAATAATCACAATATATAGTTCTTATGGAAACATCGAAAACAATAAATTAAGAATTACTGATCCGTCAATGTACACAACAATTTCATAACAACTATACAGTGTCAACGATATTTTTATATACCTATACTTTGCCAACAAATGATAAATCAATTTTGTAGTGTTTTCCAATCATTGTTTCCATTGCAAATTCTTCCACAAACCTTGCGTCAATTCTTTGCAAAAGTTTAATTTGATGATATTTTCAGTATGGTATGATATAAAAATCTTTTGTCACTAATATTATGGAAATTATTCGAAAACGGTCATTGTTATTATCAATAATGTTCCCACTTTTTCTCCGAGATCAAATTTTTTTCATCCAATATAACTTTGTTATATGTATATTTTGTAGAGGTTTCAAATTTTGAACAGTAAGCAATATTGACCTTGTGAATTCAACATATATGTTATACATGATCTCAAGGAAAAAAGTATCATGCCATAGAGGCCCATAAAATATGAAAAAAAGGTCCTATGAATATATGTCCAAACTGCTTTCTTTGATAAATCCAGGGTGTTGATGTTTATTTTTTTTTGTTTTTTAATAACTTTGAAACATGGAATCTATGAAATCTGATAACGAAATATTATTCTATAGTTTTTTACGAAGTACGCTACAGAATTTTTTCAATTCAAATTTTTTAAGGAAACACATTCATGGAACTTGGTTGAAAGTTACGATTTCTGGACGGAAATGCTTGAGAAAGTTCTGAATATGTACAGTATCTGTTGAGATTACATAATGGTTTACTTAGTTCTCGAAGTTTTACTCACTTGGACTGTCAATTCTGGCATACATTTCTTCTTTTCCACTTCTGTTCGCAACGTCACTCTGCGTAACATACATATTATTCAAATTCTGCAGATGAGCACCGTTCCCTTGTCCGTAAACATTATCACAATTCCAGTACGTCCTACTAACGTAAGCATCAACTTCATTACCATAATGATAATTATTGTACTGCTCTCCACCAGAGAAGTACGAGTTACCCCAAAACTGGCACGGCTCCTTCTTGATGCAATTGTTGAGGTACATTTCACCCTCGCTCACGTTCATATTCAAAATGTCTTTCACAGAAAAAGGGGTGGTGGTGTCACAAGGTAGTTCCGTAGAGTACTGCTGCAACATTGTCCCGATTCCCAACCAGCACTAATTGTGTTATTAGTCACGAATCTTTACAAACTAATCATCCTCAAACTGGACCTCGACTTCTTGGATCGCAGACCGTCTTGAGAGCAAATTATGCAGTCGCTCTTAATTGGCCGTGGTTTTAGGGTCATAGTCCGAGCCGTGCGTATGACGTCACGCGAGTACCGCCCCCGACCAATAGAATATGAGATTGAGCTAATATTTGTCTGTTCGATTGATTGGGAGTCGGTCGTGGGGAGATTAAATGGATTTAGAGCTAGTTAGGTTGGTGTTATTTACGTCCCGTGATTAATGAATTAGTTAGACGCATATCGAATGTTAAAGGAATGTACAGGGTGGACGAATTGTCACGGTATGCTACAGGATAGCTCAATAATTGTAACGAAATATAGACAATGAAAGTTTGAATCTGAGATGAACTCATTAGGAAGCAACAGTCAAAAATAATCAAAAGAAATGACCATATTACAATTATGGAAAGAAGGATAATCGTTATTTTCCTCAATTTCTTTTCGAAATATGGTTCTGATTTTATATTCATGGGTGAGTTATTTGGGTATGTGGAAAATTCATATTCACAGTATTAAATTTGGATATACAGGGTGAAACTAAATAAGTGTAAAAATTTTGAGGGGGTGATTCCTCATCGAAAAAAAGATAGGATTTTGATAGAAAGAAACTCCATTGGAGTATCTCATATTGAGATACAGCCCCTTTATTCGAGCGAATACGTGGCTCAATGCGAAGACGCCTAGACGCATGCGTAATGTCTGAAGGTAGACACATTGAATATTTACTATGATTTCTACATGTTGTATGTTTTGTTGTTGATAAATTAGTTTTGTTCATTCCCCTTCAATCATTTAGCGCAAGTAGTGTTTATTCTGGGCATAAAATTCAAGGGACCTTTTTTTTTAGAATGAAACAAACTATCGGAAATAGATATTTGAATGGTTAACAAATAGACAAAAAATTACATTGGAAATGGATTTGAGGGGTTTCGTTTTCCACCCTTCACAACCATGTGGTTAACTAACTAAATTACTGGCTGTCTTTTTGGTAGAAGAGAATGTCAGCTTAGTTTCAATACTGTAACTTTTTCAGTGCTTGTGAAAAAAATTGTTAAACAAATTTTATGTACCCCCATCAAGGGGCTGTATCTTAACATAGGATACTCCAATAAAGTTTCTTTACATGAAAGATGAGGAATCGCCCCCTAGAATGTTTCACACTTATTTAGTTACACCCTGTATTAGTTCTGTCTAAAGATCTCTGTTTAACATTATACAAGGTCGTTCAAAATGTGTTGTTGTAAAAAATAATTTTGATGAAATTCTGATGAAATTGTACGATGTGACCAAAGAATACTTAGCACATGTAGAAAAACAATGAATTTTTTTCCACTGACTCGACAAAATAACTTCTTGAGTCTCGAGATACTTTTTTTCAAGTTATGGGTTGAGGTTGTATTGGTCTTGAATGTTAATAGAACACCTAGAACACCTAATAAAAAAGGAAGCTTTTATGGAAGTATTAACAATCCTGGCACTGCATTTGAGACATTGTTCTGCCATCAAAAAAGTAGATAAATATCTATGGTAGTACTTTGATTTGAAAAGGATTGAAAAAATATTACATGTGAATCATCCGATATCTTGAGTACTTGGAATATGAAGAATAGTGTAGGTATGACGGATGGAAATCTTTCGATCTCAACTGTTAAAATTTTTCTCATAAAATATGAATCCTTGAAAGATTGTATGAAAATGTCCACATTATCAGCATACACACTCCTAATTACATGAGCAATTCAATAATTTTTTCAGCGAATCGGAAATGGAATATTGCTATCAAATACTTCATTTTCAGACATATCGTATGGAAGATTCCCTGTTGATCCCGAACAAAAAAAAACTTCGTGATTTGATTATAAGAATATCTAGTTTATATGCCGAATGTTTTGGAAAATACATTAAATTCTCCCTACACGTATATGAAGACAGATCTGAAAATGACATTGATACCAAAACCTGTATACAGTGCTTCTCAAAAGTCCCCTCCCCCCTCTTATCTTTGGAACGATTATACATAAACAAGTGGCATTTGGAAACTGAATATTAAAGGTTGTAAACTGCCCTACTAGGGATGATAGATGACGAAATCGTCAAAGATGACGTCACAAGGCCATTGTGACCAATAATTTTGAATGGAACCCTACGGCAAGCGACACCTCTTTTAAAAGGTATCAAAAAACCTATTCAATGATACTAATTTTGTTTGTGTTTATGGCAGTTTTTAAAGATTTTTTTTTTAATTATGAAACTAACAAAGTGACAGACCGTCATAGATATACTTTATTTATTTGAGCAAGATATGATCGACTATTTTTTCAACGATCATTCGAATCGTTTTGATTTATAGGATAATCAGAATTGAATAATTATTGTAAGTGGATGACTGTGGTACAGTTTTTTCAGAATTCGTGATAATTGCTAGATTCAACAAACACTTTAGAGGATGAAATATTTCTTCCCAAATGAATTTGGCATTGTTGTGAAGTCACTTCTATTATTATTGATACATCAATGTTTTGAGCTATGTCTCAACCGATCAGAAGTTCAGTGGTCAGATTGATATTTTTTATTTTGCACTGAAGGTATTAACAGATAACCAAATCTATCAGAACTCTCTTCCTTAGTGTAGACTATATCATAGTTGAAATAAATATAAAAAAATCAAGAATTATTTGCATATCAAAGCGATACGTTTTCTAATGACTCAAAAGCAAAAGTGATCGAGATCGCGATCGAGTTACTCTAAACAAACATAAAAAATGTCCACCCTGTATAATGTTTCTGTCCATATCCTTGATTCAATTGATACATGAAGTATTTGACGTACCCCGTACGTATATTCCCATGAAAGTAAATCACATATATGTATATGTTAGGGCAAAAGTATATACAAAGATATGAAAATACCCTCGTAAATACCCAATCTGTTCTCGAAAATACCTGACAACAAACAATTAGGTACAGAAAAATCACGAATTTCAAGTACCACTTTGGAGAGTTTATATTAATATACAAAGTTGACGGTGCACGCTCCCCAATAAAAATGCACTCAGGATCGTGGGAAACTTTTCGAAGTTTGTCAAGTGCATCGGCATCGTACATAGGACCAGAGCATTCTGATAAAATGCACCAGCTCTGGGTTGAACCTGATTCTGATACGAGGAGAACGAAACACCTATTAGATAATCATTACTCTGCACTTGTGATGGAATGGGTATTTATTGGTACACTGTTTTATACAAACCCACAAACCATTGGCGTGCTTTTCATCAATACCTCGTACTTTGTAAGTTCTAGATTTTTTTCAATTTGAGAGTGGTGTCAATGAAATTCATGAAATCTTGAACCTAATTACCTTGAAAATTTCCTTATGTATGTTATCATGTTGATAACTGCTGTGTGTTGAGAACTACGCTCTTTCATATGGCGCCAAAATATGGGTTTTCATTCGAAAACAAATTTTGATGATTTTTCATCCGGAATAAAGCATTTCCATCTGACGGCATAATAAAAACGACCAACGATAAACAATTGAGTATCTCACAAAATGGACGTGTCTTTCTTGTCTGGAGACTGAATAATTTCGAACATTTTTCTTCTATTGTTTTTTTTTTCATTATTATGTAAGCCTTTTTTTTGAATGCCACTATGGGGATTCCGCTTATTTTAAGAGATACGTGGTTGATTGAATGAGACAAATTCACGCATATCCATGCTGAATGATGATATGAAAATAAAATGAGAATATCTTCGATAGTTTTGGAGATATCAAGAAGAAAAAAAAGAGAAAACTCATGATTTTTGTCTTTGATTGTTTTAAGATAGACTAATAGTACTGGACATTTCAAACCAAAACTATATCCGGGCAGTTTTTCATTATCTTTCCAGTGATTTCTAAAATGCTGGAGAAACACTTATCATTTAAGAATTTTTCTATTAACGCCATCTTGAATTTCAACAATTTCAGATAACGTTTGTTATACTTTTCACAATCACATATCAGGCATGCCGCTTTAAAAAAACGGTTTTGTCAAAAATTTCTCATGACCTATTTCTGAGCACAATGCCTTCTCTTTTTTGAATATGCTATTACTCTTGACACATCCCTTTTCCTAATCCTAACTTTGACACCGGTAAGTTTTCGTTGAAGTTCATCAAGGTCGGTTGGCAATATTTTGTATTTATCATTGAAAAAAGTACGAATGAGAAATGGGAGACGATCCCGGTATAGACAATTTTTCAATGCGGAGTGTAGTGAATAGTCTTTGAAATCTGATCAAAGTGTTGAAAACAGTAGTACAATGGTTTTTCCAAAGATCTGAAAGGAAGGAAAAATTAAATTCTTGACAAAACCGTAATATAAAAACACCACGTGTGATACATCGTTTTGAATAAAATAAAGAAAAAACGTTATCTGAAAATATTGAATTTGTACATAAGGAAAACCAAAGGTGATAGGTGCTCCGCCATTTTTAAAGTCATTGAAGGGCGATGTCACATTCGAAAACCTCATGAAATAGGAATAGAAATAGAAATAGATTTATTCAGGACGATATCCAAGTCATCGACTTTTTTTTTCAATGCAACACCCTATATAAAACTTTGAACTAAATTATTGAGAAAAGGAAAATTAGTTCAGGTAGAGTATGAATAAACAGAGAACGTACCTATATGTTCAATAGATTATGATACATATTAACAGTTGAAACTATTATCATAAGTGCGTGATCATAAAAACTAAAATATATATATTTAAGAAAACATTTTCAGAAGAAGCCACCTAAGCAGAGCTTGAGTTGTGGAACATTCTTCTGCAAGATATCAATATATTTCTTAGAAAATAAGTACCTTAACTTAATCCATAAGAGTACGAAGAAAGAGAAAAAAAAAAACTAATTGTTATCCTTGAAATGGAGATGTGTTATTATTAATTATCCATAATTCTCAGAAATGGTTGAGGGTGAGTATGCAAGTATTTTTTGTGTTTTTTCCGGAAATTTGTATTTCTGATGTTCTTTATGTCAGCAGGGAGCAGATAATAAAGTTTCGGTCCATAAAACGTTATGAATTTTTTGATTCTGAGTAAGTCTGAAACAAGGAATAGAAAGGACTTGCAAGGCAGTTCTACGAGTTTCATAAACATGAGTAAGGATCATTTGAGGCATATTCGTCATCCATATAAGCGACTGATAAATGTATAATTTTTGTAAATTGAATACTTCTGACTCTTCAAATGAAAGTTAAGAGAAACGTTTGTTTTTTTTGAGAATTATTTTAAGTAGAGTGTTTTGTATAACCTCCAGATTGTGCACTGCTGTTTTGAATGTTCCACCCCAAACAATGAGACAATAACGCAGTAGGGACTCAGCTAGGGAATTATAAACCATTAACAACATTTTTTTACTCAGAATATTCCTCAGCTGGTAGAATTTATAAATCAATTTCCGTAGTCCTTTAACTGTGTAGCTGATATGTTCGTCCCATCGTAGATGTTGATCTACGAAAACTCCCAAGTATCTAATAGATTTTGTCATCATAATTGTTTGACAAGAACATTGAAGAGTATCCGGGCAATCATATGTATTCATTTAATTATTTATTTTGCAATGGAAACCTGAGAATTACTCAGTAGTTAGTACGAGTATATTTGCCATACATATTTGTTTATTTTCACTACTTCTTGTGATATTTTCATTGCAAATAAATAATTAAATGAATGTTTAGAAAAATATGAACACTGGTTTCTTTTATAATCAGTATACTGTAACTTGAAGTGTAAGATATGACGTATGGGGTATGGTTGAACTTTCAATTCAAAAAAATATCGATAACGTCATATCTTGTAAGGTGGTGGGGGAAAAAATTATTTGTTCGTAAAAAAAGATGGAAGACTGAAATACAAAATCGACCTGTCCGAGCTTTACCTCTGAAAATAATTATATCGTAAGATAATGGAGCGTTTCCACACTTTATGAACGCACTGTATGCCTATCCAATGATAATAAGATCATGAAGTGATCAGTTAGGTTTGTTTTAAATATACATATAAGAGTTAATCTTTATTTCCCTTTGGATTTTTTCATTTGTGATTTTGAGGAAAACATGGTCGATTAGTCCTGATGTTGTTTGAGTAACCCTAGTGGGTTTGTTGATGAAGGAGAAATATCCCAAGTTGGCCATTAAACAAATAAATCTATTGGTTTTAGGATCAGAAGTATTCAATATATTTATATTTATGTCACCAACGAAAATTTGTATATCTGTATCAGCCAATACGGATAGATATCTCTCTAAGTCCATTAAATAGATATCAACATCGGTTGCTGGCGGCCTGTATGATGCCATTAGAGAGTATGAGACTCCTTTCACCGTAGCTGATATATTCAGTAAATTCACTTCCGTCAAATGATGGACCGAGACACCACAATCAACCTCCTTTCTTATATATACAGGGTTATGATAAAGTAATGCACAAAATTCATAAAACGTACAACGATCACTTTCGAGAAAAATGCAAAAACACGTCAAACTGTTCTTTTTATTCCGCATCTTTTGACATAAGTTACAAAAATGACACGTCAAAGTTGTCAAAGTTATGACGTCATCAACAATTTTTTTTAATGGGAAGCTAAAATTTTCATCACATTATGTGATAGAGCTTGTGTTTTCACATACGGGAAAAATAGTTGCAGTAGGGCTCACATAGGAAAAAAACGAGAAAAAGAATAAAAAACGAAATAACATAACCAATTATAAAAAGAGGTCAAACTAACACTCATCTAGTAAGAACATTCGTTCTTATAAATTTTTTCAATTGTTTTACTAAAACAACGGTTTGTCAGTGTCATTCGTACAATTCGTGTCACCACAGTTTTATTATTATGGATCGTTTAACCGAAAGAGAAAGGATTATTTATTATTTATTTTATTCCTTTTCTCGTTTTTTTTTCTTATGTGAGCCCTACTGCAACTATTTTTCCCGTGTGTAAAAACACAAGCTCTATCACATAATGTGATAAAAATCTTAGCTTCCCATTAAAAAAAATTGTTGATGACGTCATAACTTTGACAACTTTGACGTGTTATTTTTGTAACTCAGGTCTAAAGATGCGGAATAAAAAGAACAGTTTGACGTATTTTTGCATTTTTTTCAAAAGTGATCGTTGTACGTTTTATGAATTTTGTGCATTACTTTATCATAACCCTGTATATATAATCACGCCATCGTTTTTATTAAATCTTGAATCATTGTATAGAGAAGTAACTGAGGTCATCTAGATTCCATGTTTCGGACATTATTATTAGGTCAATGTTTTTGATGTTGAAAGATTCTAAGTAAGGAAGGAATTCATCGTTATTCTTCCTTATACTTCTTATATAAAGATGGAGTATATTGTAATAGCACTCACCAGAAAATTTGTGGATATAATCCTTTATATTTTCAGACTCAATAGTTTCTCTTTCTTCGTGAGATTCTAATTCATTTAAGTAATCCAACATATTCAATCACTCATACAGCTGTAATAACACCAAAATTTGAAATCAGAAATAATAAACTCGCTTACAAAACTGTGGATAGATTTCAATATTGAAATAATACCCAATGAGAAAAATATAATAGGTGGAAAATAGACGGTTCCTAGAATTGCCAACTCAAAATAAATATAGAGATAAAAAAAGAACTATTTGGGAGAAAGTGGTAAAATAATGTTTTACAATAAGTGCCTAATAAATGTCATCTTGAATATAGTATTTAAATAAACTTCTCAATGTCTTCTCCACATGTCATTTTTATAGTTTTGGAGTCGATATTGACGAAGATTTGCCCATTATATGTCCACACTTTTTTTCCAACAAGAGTGGATTTGGTATTTTCAACAGCATCCTCTTAGATTTGGTCAAGTCTTCTGCTAGAAATATGTTTTTTTTCTCAGATTTTTTGCATTTTTAGAATATTCGGTCTAGGTTTTTTATTCTCTTCTAATTTCCGACCGATTCTGTAGCATCCAACAATAGCATCTTCCTTATTACTGTAGGACCGGCATTTAGTAGATGAGTAATTTTGTTTTTCAAATTCTCTTCATTTTCTTCTGACACCCCGTATATACAGATATTAATCGTTTTTCCTTGTTGTTGAAGATAGTCAATTTTTTGTTCCAGAGAACTAATCTTGTCGTTTTGGCTTTTTATTTCTTCATGGAGTACCTTGAGATTTTGTTCAATTTTATCTGTTAATTTTTTTGCCAGGTGGGCAAGAAAATCCTTGTCTTAGAAGAATTCATCGATCGAATCTTTTATGATATTGTTAATATCCTGGTTTTTATTTCTGGAAGACATTGTACTCTTGAGACGGCTATGATTTGTTTTTTACACAGTCACTGAATACGTACACAGGCACAGTAATCAATTTTCTTTATATTTGCACACCTTTTATGCCCGTTTACTGTTTTGAGAGCAACCCTAATTTACGTCTATTCAGTACAAGACATCGAACTGAACTGAAAAAGTAGCTAAAGAAAGGTTCGATTGAAAATTTTCAGTGCGGTCAGTTTAACCTGAAAAAATTAATGAGGAAAATCAATAAATTTCCGCTTTTTTTCAGCAAAAAATTTATGTACCTCTTTCCAGTGATATTTTGATAATCATCGGCGAAGGCAATTTATAAAATCTATAAAAATAATTAGGTAATATAATAAAGTCTAAGATGTTGAATTTTTTATGTTTCTAATGAAAATAGCAACAAGTTTGTTGTATCATTGTATTCCAAATAGAATAAGACGCAATATTCATTGACAATATTCAGGGTGGCCAAGCGGTTTTGGGCAGTATATATCTGGAAAATACGATATTGAAATTGAGCAGTTGTAAACCGTTGGTGATATTACGCATTTTAAGCAAATTTCAACGTCGCTACAGTCTCATTTTGGATCACGTGGTATCATCTTTATAATTTTCAATGGGACGGACACCCTGTATATTTTCTCACTGTTGTGAAGTTCCCTCAGCTGAACTTTTTTTTTTTCGTGAGTACTCCGAAACGATAAACACATTTTCATGTAGGTTTTTCATTTGAGAAACAAAGATGGCTTGAAAACATGAAATATTCGGAATAGAATAATTCTTTTACAATAGTTTTTGCTTCTGGAAGTGTATATCCAAGAAAGGTGGATTGGGAGAAATGGTACAATACGTTGGCCGGCTCGTTCACCAGATATAACCCCGTTACATTTTTTCTTTGGGGATATTTGAAAGGATAAGTGTATGTAACAAATCAAAAAAAAAAAGTTATCACTGAATGAGCATAAGAGGGACCTTCAAAACAGTGAAAGAATATACAGGATGTTCTATTTAAAATTCTAAAGATGATCCCACGTGATGCAGAATGTGACGTTGTAACAACGTTGCAGCTTGCATCAAGTGAGTAATATTACCAACTGTATATAACTGCCAAATTTCAATATCGTACTTCAAATAGTTTTCGAGATATATTCTACCTAAGCCTATCAAATGCAACGAAAATTTTTATCAGCCATTATGAAGGTACTTTGATGTCATTCAAAAAAATTTTTAAATTTTTTAATTATCTTGTCAACAAAGCGAGATATTTATTTATTTATTTATTTATTTGTTTATTCAACGGATTCACCAATTACAAGTAATTACAATAATTATAACATTACAGTGAACTAATCTGAGAATCTAAGCATACCTTTCTAATTGAATTTTCAAACATACTCGAAGAATTAACAAATGGATCGATATTATATTTATTAAACCATCTTAAACCTCTAGAAACAGGTGAGTTGTGACCGTAATTTGTGTTATGATTCTTTATTGGAAATAATGGAGGGTTCCTAGTTCTATGAGAAGTAACAAGAAGGCTAATTTGATTCAAAAGAAATGGACAATCAACTCCACTAGATAAGATTTTATAAACTAATATATTATCAAATCAGAGTGAAAACGACGTGTTGTGATATGAGTCAGGTTCAGAGTGTTCAAAGTATTATGGCAATTAAATTGCAGATACGTACCCATTTTGAATGAAATATATTTCAGAAATCTAACTTCAACATTTTCTATTTTTACAATGTCGCATTTATAATAAGGAGACCACACTACAGAGGCGTACTCTAAGTGAGGTCTTACCAAAGACCAGTACAACGTTTTGAGAGTATTGCAAGAAAATTGTTTGTCGTTTCGCATCAGAAACCCCAACATTTTACTACTCCTCGCAGAGACATTATTCATGTGACTTCTGAATGATAACTGCTGGTCAATTGTAACCCCAAGGTCTCTTATTTCATTGACTGAATCAAGAACCATACCATTGATATTATAATCATAGTTAAGAGGATGTTTAGATCTCGAAAAAGTGATAATATGGCATTTCTCTATATTGAGTTGTAAATTGTTTGTAATGGACCAATCAAATAGTATATCTAAGTCGTTCTGGAGATTTTGTCTATCTATATGTTATGCATATGATAATTTGAGACACCCTATATATCAGATGTGTTTCGAAACGGGAAAGGGTATGGCTTTCAATAAAAAAAAAATTTCTTATGATTAATTTATGATCATTGATAGTCTCTTCAACTGAAATCACTTGAACTCCGGTTGGAGGTGAACTATCTTAGTCACAACCTCTCCTACGACGCAGTACAGTGTGAAATATCATAATACTAGAGGTTCAAGTTTCTTCTGCCTGGTAAATTCAAAAAGGTATCAAGAAAAACGGCCACGCCTGAATCATTCCCAAAAATCACCAACAAAGAGCCTCGTTGAAATCTCGACCACGCTCTCCGAGACAAACGAAAAGCGAGCCGCTTTCCGCCACACATGCAACCCATCCAAGTTGGCTTGGTACCAGAAAGAGAGTCCCCCGAATGGATATCCCGATGGCGCCAAGGAAGGCCACCCGGCGTTGGCCGATCATACGCTACGCAGAACGATATTAAACAGATGACCAGCTCACACTGCCGCCTCTGTCTCAATGTCTCACTGTGTTTGGAAAAAGTGACGGACCGGAAAATGGGAGCATTGTGCGTGTTATTGTTTCTTTTCATTTCGGGACTTCGGCTCGGTCACACCTCCTGTGAGCTGATAGCCCTACGAAAAAGACATTGCAGTTTGCATTGATTCTCAACAAGATTTTCGTCTCGAAACGAAAGCTAAGTTTAATATTTTGGACTTATCTGTTGTTATTCATTTCCACGCAAATATTCGATAATACATTGTGATTCATTGGTACCTTATACAGTGCGTCCATAAAGTAACGCATAAATTCATTATTGGCTAAATGAACAATAAAATTAGGAATTCCCAAAACAGGTCGTTTTTTGATTTCAATTTACTATTGTTTCAAATCATAATCTAATATACAAGGTGAACCACTTTCGTGTAATGACGTATTCACCATTTTTTTCAAATGGAACCCCCTTTTTTTTTCAATTTCCAAATTGCCTTTGCTTAGCTGATTCCAAAAATGTATAATATGTTGCTTGAAATTGGTACAGGGTGGGCAAAAATGCAAAAAAAAGTATGGAAATATAAAATGAATAATAATAAATATAAATATAATCACATATTGATTCATACGTAGTTTGACGCACTGATTCCGAAAATATGGATATTTGAACTCGTAGAGAATCAGGAACCTGAGAAAATTGCGAGAACCCAATCGGAAAATTTTGAAGTCGGTTTTTCGAACTCAATTCATAGTGATTCTCACGTGTTTTGACGCGATGATTCTGAAAATATGGTTATTTTAATTTTTTCGGCGAATTTGATTTTCAAAATAATCCGTATTATTAGGGTCCCCCGGATTATTAGGGTTCCTCGTATTATTCTGGGTCTACCAGATTATTCCGGGTCCTTTCCGGATTATTCCAAGTCTCCTCGATTATCAGGGTCCCCCGGATCATTCCGGGTCCTGCGGATTATTAATCACATAGTGATTCTTACGTATTTTGACGCGCTGTATTTTTGCCCACCCTGTACTAATTTGAAGCAACATATTATACATTTTTGGAATCAGCTGAGCAAAGGCAATTTGGAAATTGAAAAAAAAATGGGGGGTTCCATTTGAAAAAAATGGTGATGACGTCTATTCTGTATTTTCTGTATCTTCATTCTTCTTCGACACACTAATTAATTTAATATTTTTGGTAAATAATTTTCGATACAACAGGAATTGGAAAAATGTTTGCTTGTTGATTACACATTGACTGACATGAAGATTTATTGGTTACTTAATTAGCATAAATAAGTGTATAGCATATTCTGTGATGGCAGTGTGACAGTCAAACATAGTTGACCACCTTTTTCAATTTATTTCTTTGAATAGTGCAAAATTTGTTTTTCAGGACCCTGTTTGATCAATTTCAAAACTTGAAAGGTCTTGAGGGGTCTAACTCAAATATTAGCCCCTGTAAAATTATATGTCAATATCTACTGATAACTGAAACACTTGAAAGATTTAATTATCGTGACATAGATTGAAATGAATCATAAGTAATACGGAAGGGGTTGTAATCTTCCCGACCTCAGTATCTTTTTATTATCACAAAGTCGCTGCCAAAAGCTTTTAGGTTAAAAGGTGTTCTGGTGCTAACTACTTGACTTTTTCGCTCGTATTACTACTGAGAGAAAACAGCGGCAATAGATTAGAAACCTATTAATAAATTGATGATCAAATATAAACGTCTTCATATTGTAGGTATTAATATACATCGCGGATATACAGTGTGACTCTTTTAGAGGGAATACCTTGAGGAAATAAAATACAATACATTTGTTGAAGAATTAGTATTTAAGACTACCCTCTTTTCGAAAACATGTTATGCAGTCCCTTTTCGAGTTATGAAGTCATTGAATATTCCAATAAACTGGGTGTCCTAATTTCGAACGGTTCAACGAAGTTTATTCAACAAATATTTCAACTTATTGGAAAATTGAGGAATCTGACCAACTGATCTATCTTACATGTCAACTCTAATTCTCTTTCTCCTATCAATGCTCAAAATATTGCCGATTTCTAAATACTATCAGAAAAACTAGTTTCTGACTTAACAATAATTCACAATTTGGTATTATAACTCATTGTGTAGATAATGTTTTTTTGGGGATTTGATAAAGTGAAAAAAAACTTGTTAACCCTTCAAACGATAAAGACATGCCCATTTTATGACGTGCCGCAGATGCTCTGTGAGTACATATTTATTTCCCAAGTCTTGGGGAAGCTTCCAGTTCTCTGGTAAGAAGAAACAATGATTAAATCAATATTCAACTTTTTCCCAGATTATCTTCAATGTATATTTGATAAGAATAATATTCGAAAATGGTTTTGGAAAATATGAATTACTGTTTTTATTTTTAAGAAAATATAAAGAAGAATTGATACAGTGAATAGGAATGTTCATTTTCAAACAAGCGTTAAAACAAAAAATCAAAAAAACTGATGACAATCAGGAGTTCCATCGTCTTTTTTCATTTGCATTAGGTACTGAATTATCTGGAATAGTGACTGGTAGGAAGTCGTGTTTTTTTTTGTCGAATTCCAATCAAATTTTTCATCAAAATATATGTGTTCTGATGGATGTATCACTTCCTAACATTTGAGTGGTCAAAAATGCTTCAATGTGTTTAGAGCATTCTTATTTAACACGCTTATTTTAACTTCACTTGTATGTTAGTTGCCTACAATCGGAGTTATTTGGCTAAGCAATGGTACATCCCGTCATTCAAAACTGGACCAATAGCAGAGCGAGAGTGCAAATTTTAGTCAATTTTAGTCTTCGGGGGTCAGTTCAAGTTCCGCCTATCGCCGAAAAAATTTTACCAAAAAATAGTTCGATAAAACTATAAAACACACTCTGATGATGAACTAAATAGGCAATAATGATTATTCATATATGAAAATAAATCAGGAAATTCATTGTTATTGTGAAGGAAGTGTGGAGTTTTTTATAAGAACTGATCTTTGTAGCGAGCCTTGCTTTTTTTCCAATAATAATATTTTCCTTAATTTATTCTTATATCGATAATATTTTCGACTTTTTAGTTCATTATTGAAATGTGCTTTTTAGTTTTTTCAAACATTATTGACGTTCAAACTGTCATCTATATGAAATCATATCTCTTATTTTTAATTATTATGTATCTAATAACGAACAAGCCTTATGGTTAGTATATACAGCGAATATAGAATGAAATGAAATAAGAATGCACCGATGAAATCACATATTTGTTACGATTTGAATGAAATATTTGATTTCATTGGTGCGTTCTTATTTTATTGTCATTAATTCCCTATTTGACATATAAATTATTCATTGCTGGAGAGTTGTGAATAATTTACGCGAAAAGATGGCTCCATTTTTATGCAATGTTTCCACGATATGACGAAACACACACAAGCACATCACATCCGTCTGAAAATGTTATCGACAGGATCACAGGATCATGCGTGTAAAGTGTTCGGGATGAAAAGTGGCCGATTAGTTATCTCTTCCTAGTCTAGCCTAGTCGGCACCCAGGCAATTATCTGCCAAATTATGACACTTTCGCATCAACTGAACACACATGAGGCCTTCCAGCGATGGATCGGGCGCCAGCGGCCCAAAAAAGAGACTGCTCGAACGTGTGACTAGTATATTTATTGCATATCAATGTCGCTCTCGCCCTCCAAGGACGGTCGATAGAGTAAACAGGGCTATAAACATGTCGGGGCATGGACTATTTATTAATTTTGTGCTGGGAAAGAATTTCTTAACGACTTTTGACATATTAGAAAAGCGCATACTGATTTCATGAATTCTCTTACATGATATTGTCGCAACTCAGTCTCGCTATATTGCTCTCCGCTCTATAAGATGAATCTGACAGTAGACGATTTTCATTAATTTGTTGATAAATGGCCTAAAACGGCTTTACTAGAGAAATAATCATATTCAGCAGTTAGTACGAAGGTAAGAGTGATATATCTCCGGATTTATTAATTTCAAGCATGGGGAAGAGTTCATTTTCGGAGTAGAATTGAATCATGTAATGAAAAAATTTGTTTCCATTTGTAAAAATTTAGGTTTGCAATTTTTCTCATACTCACATTGAACCGACTTTTTCATACACCCTTTGAATGCGTTAGAAAATGTGATTGTTGTAAGATGTTCATTCAACATTCATTGAACAGTAAACGAGTATTCACATTGAACTGTTCGATGGGCTGCATCTGTAACTTTTTCAAAAAAACTAGAATAATTCATAAACAGTCAATTTTAGATATAGGATATAGTACATGAAATTGAATTGAAATCATAAGAGAGAAAATCAAAAATATTAAGAAATGTATAATGTTTTATCTGAAGTACGAAATATGACGTCACTTCCGGAGATAGGTTTATATATGAAATTTTGAAATCATTCTAATCCTAGTTCTTCTTATATAGATCGCGTTAACTCATGAAGAAACTCGCTGTATATACTCATCATTCAATTGTTTTTGGTTTCAAGCAGTTTTTTCTAAATGGAAGTGCGGGTTATATTTGCCCTTAGTGAGCAATTATTGTCAATTGTTCCACAAAATTCTAACTAACTAGACTTCAACGCACCCACATAATAATTAACAGTTTGCTAGAATATAAGAAGAGAGCATGATACGTTTTATTAGGTCTAAAATTTTGGGTAATTCACCCTTTCTCGACTTAGTAGAAAGAACTCAAAATCAACTCCCATTTCACGAAATTCACTCATTAAGATGATGACATCCCAGAAATATGTCAAATTAAAAGTTTTTTCAGTTTATAACTTGAAAATTCGGAACATTGATTATTTGAATTGGACTTTTCGACAGCGAACCCATTTCAGTTTGATATTTCACTGATGTGTATATTAAACCAACTATTTTTATCATCAGAACCAATAACAATAATATTTTTCTTCTCTGAGAAAAAATTGCATTCATAGACTGAAAGACTGTAGATATTATCTCTTGATACATAAATGATGCGTACTAGATTTCAGATAAACATTTATAGTCGTACAAAAGTTTCTTTCACTAGATTGAATATTTGCATTCTCAATTACACGAGTGCGCCCTCTATACATTTTGAATCGAAGTGAAAGTTAAGCTTCCGACTTGTAGATGGCGTCATTAAAAGATAATTGAAATTCGATTCATCAGAGATAATCCAATATGTGCTATTATCAATAGCCATCGATATAATCACGTGTACAAGAGTATATCAAATCATCACCATCAATTATATTAGAATTGGCAGTGTACAAAGTATAAATTTCGTGTAGTTCTCTGCATCTTACTTCACATCCTCAAATATTTACAGGAAACTGTAATCTGCACTTCGTATCTTCGTAGCTTTCATTCCCTAGATGGCTATACGTAGTCGAATTCGAATTCGAAACGAGAATGAAATTATGTTAGGGTATTAAAATTCCTAATTAACATCGGATAACATACATTTCAAATGATTTTGAAATATTCCATACACTCCGTGAGATTAGGAATGACATTTTCCTTCGAGGAAATATTTTCAAAAAACTGAACACTGGAAACCATTTTATGAATCGTATGTTTCGGTCAGTGAAAAATAACATCATTATAGTCAAAAATAATATATTTACAGTACCGTGATTCAATGAGAGCATTATCGATACACTCTGTAATTGGCTATGACGTAGTCACTTGACGAGTTGATATGATAATAGCCAATGGAGAATAGCATTACATGTATCTCAATAGTGTGGGATTATAATATACTCGCTATTTGTTTCAATTTATCACATGTCATTATTTCTTTACGTTTAATTTGATCTCAATACAATCATTCACTTTTTTTTATTTCGATCATTTCGGACCACCGTGTGTAATTTTTTCACTTCCAAATGAAATAATGCTTCGTGATTTTCTCACGATTTCATAATTTCTTTGTGGACACAACCATCTGAAAAATGCCATTCGGCAAATATGAGTCCTGATGTGACCCAATGCCGTAAAATCATTACGGCATTGTATAATAAAGCTGAACAGGTTGACCGGCAATTTCAAGGTAAATTTGGTCCTTTGAACGATTTGATAAGGTGCTCGAATTATTCTCATTTCTCAGGACTCAGATTAAATGGTGCTTGACATTCCTTGGAATTTGTTCTTTTAGCAGGTGTTCCTTGAAGTGTCGAAAAATAGCGTGGACTGTGAGAAATTTGGTGATATCAGTTGGTGTAGTAGCCAGGTATACTATAATAAGCTTTTTTTGATTTGACAGGCAACTGGAAAATATTGATAAATATTCGTACTCGAAGCAAAGCCCGTCAAAATGTTCATAACTTGTGATTGTCCTTAGAAGAAGAACTGAATTATATCATTCAGTTGGTAAATAACAGAAAACGAGGGATACAAAGATAGAACTTCATTGATCAGATACCAATATGCGTCAAATTGACGAGTCAGTGAATAAAATCTATGATGAATTATTGAATTTTTGTGACGTAATACATTGAAATACTCTGTTCAAAATAGTTGAATTTTTAATAATGGCAGTTATTGAATTGTTTTCTCATTGGTCTGTACAAATATCTGGCATATTTTGAGGTTAGGTTCATTATTTACATGTTAATATACTCAGAGTTGTGGTCTGCAATGCCTCGTCTGCACTGTTTTCAGTTTGATTAGATGAATGAAATAAATGTTAGATGTAGTAAGTATTCAATAAGAGGAATGAATTATCATTTCCAACCAGTTCCTTGTGTCTGTCGATGTATTTTGACGTATAGCAACTATGGATTTCATCACGTCAGTTATGTTTTTCTGGAGAAGGTTTTCAGGCTCTAGTTGAAGAAATCTAGAAAAATTTCAGTTTGTTACCTTTGAAATTCATTAGAATCAAGTCTGTATAGTATAATCATTCAAGAAAATGTATTACCTGGCACATTGCATTAGTTTATTACTATTGAATAAATTATTGCAAGATTTAAATTGAATGGAAAACACAGTCTTCAAAGCCTTTAAAATCTGACAATCAGCATTGAGCAAAATAAATTGTTTATTATTTTAACGAGTTGTGACGATAGTAGTATGATAGGAAGATACAATGATCGAAATGCGAACATTTCAATATATTTTATTGTGGTCGACAACTTTTGTATTTTTTTGCCCTGAAGAAGTCTGAATATGAAGACGAAACGTCGGCATAAAATTTGCGTTGTTGTCTCGTACCTGCCCTCTTACCCACGAAATCGTTTTGAGATATCAATCAAAGGACAAGAAACCTCATCAACAGGAAAATACAGTTTTTGATATTTTGATTGTTATTTTTTTCACTAAAACATGAATTACATAAGTAGGATTTGTATGGGGCAAATGGTGTTCTGTGCTTTAAATACACATACGACAATCATTTGTCGATATTATCGATGACATTAATAATATAAATGTCTCCTGGAAATTTTCAAATGATCTTTCCTCAGTTGACGAAGTTAGACCAAATACTTTGAAATTTTCGAACTGCGATCGCAAAGCTTTCATTATTCATGTTGATGAGAACCTGTTGTTCCATTGTGTATCGCCCAATTTTCAATAACTCTTAACTGTCAGCTGTCAATTTGTTTCAAGGGGTTGCCAACATTCCACTGCATAAATGGCGGAAAATTTGAATTTCGTATCAATTTTTGAACCACCCATCGGAAGACAACTTGATTTCAACTTGTTCAACCAAGAGCTTAATATATTTTCAGATTCAATAGTATTCAGTGATACACTGGATCTTTACCATTTAGTGAAACAAGAATAGTGCTGATTAGTAGATATTCTGTTTGTAATTCGTATCGAGAATAACTTTCAACTTTTCCTTGAATACACGATATCATTCAAGGTGAGGATTTTTTGCTGGAACTTGCCTTACAGGACCTTGAAAAAAGAACTTAAAAACTTAACTGAAAAATAAATTAATTTATGAGCCATAGGCGAATGAATTTAAGATTGCAGCGCCAGAGTGAGCAGTCAGAGAACCATACGAACAGTCATTGAATGGTGTAGTTGTATTTGTTTACATGTGATTTTTCGTTCTTAAAGTGTGAGTTTATAATGCAAATAAAAACATTTGAGATTCTTGCAGTGAGCTAGGGCGTCAATGTGTACGTATTTTGATTTTTCTGGAAGTGTTAAGCATTATCATTTGTTTTATTCATTGTATTATATTGAGAATAATACGAGGTTAGAATACTGTTATGAACACGATCGTTTATGTCATGTGTATGACCGTGGTTGTGAATGTGAATAGTTCGATCAACATGATCGATCAAATACAGGATGCTGATAATTTGTTTTGTTTTTAGATTCGAATGACAAGATTTAGTTTGGGGTACTTTGAAGGCACAAACACTTTCAGAAGTGTTCATGAAGGTGAAGAAGTTTTGAATGCTGGACATCATAATATCATGATGGCAAAAAAATTGTTTTTTTAATGGAATAAATTATGAGTTTATAGTAGTTGTTTTTTCTGATGTTTAATGGTGAGGAGTGCTCAATAAAATAGATAATGTGAGATCTCGTTTTAATTTTGTTGATACCTGAACTATACTATTCTCGACTGTGACCTTCAATGTAAACAGAATTTCATCTATATATTCACGATATTTATATCACTAGCTTGAGGAAAAGCATGGGAATTAGTATTGGAAGTTTTATTTTACTGATTCATAGTTTTACAATCTTTCAAATATTCAAATTCACTATAAAATCAACAGAACATAATACCAAACACAAGAACTATGACTGCTCGTAAAGTTATTTTTAATGCCACCAGGTGGCGTATCGCTTATGTTCATTCGCCAATTTCCTGTGTGAAGAATATGCCAAACTTCTTTGCTCTCCATTCAATGTATTTCTTTCTCTTCTGTGAACACAAGATTTGGTATCGGATAACTTCGAATTTTTCGTCTAACCTTCCAATCCTTTCTGCAAGTCAGACAGAATGGCATTTTGGCGTTCCACCGAACGTTCTACAGAACGCCTGATTAAGAAAACACCAGCGCAAAGTTGAGCAAGATGCAATTAAGATGTTATCAAGGCTACCACGATGCGGCGACCTGTCAACAATTAACGTAATTTATTGTGAGGTAACAATGGTAATGTTGTGATATGGTGATTGGGTGGTCCACGAGACCTGCCAGCCCGTCATCGTCATTAGTTGCTCATTGAAGAGTATCGACTCTCCGAAAGATACAACAAGGGATGCCTTGGAATGTCAGATATTCGAATGTTCTCGTATACGTCATTTATTATGAGGGGGTATTTGTTGGGAATGTATAGAAAGCTGCTGTTATGTCGGACATACCGCAGCATTGTGCTACGTGTTAGTCTATACAAGGTGTTTGGGTGACAGCAGTCATTTATATTTTGATGTTGCACAAATTTTTTCTCCATCATCCTACCATTCAATTACCTAATTGATTGTCGAGAGTTTACATCTCCAATGAGCTCAATTGAAGTTCTATTCTTTCGCAATACCTACAGAGAGTTCTAATATCAGCTTTGTAACAAGTTCGATGAGATCATTGACGAACCTAAACGGTACATAATAAATGATACCCAAATATGCATTCAAGAACAATAATACTAAAAGAAATTTCTTTGGTAAGAATAGTTTATTTCCATTATGTTCAATTTTTTTGAAATATCAGAAAATTTATTATGGAAAGAGAAATACTCTTTAACAAAATTTCATTCTGTGTCTGACATCAATAAAATATTCTTATTTTTATAATATAATTTTCATTTTTGCTCTTTGAAAAGTTTAGAGAACATCAATACTCAAATGAAGGATAACATTCCATCATTATTTTGTTTTTTGTCACAGTCGTTTTTATGTGAATAATACCTCAAGAAGTCTATATTCGTTCCTAACGGTGTAACTTCGGATATCAAACCTTTTCATATTATATAAAATTACTCAGCATATCAATCATGAAATTAAATTAGTAGATAGATAGATATTTGAGTATCCCTGTTTATCAAAAATTTGGTTGATGAATATCATCATTGATAATCACAATTGATAATTGATAATAATAAAATTTCTCATGAAAATAAATCAAGCGGTAATGAATGAAAGAGAGTTGTGTAAGCATTAGTAAAATTTTGAACAGTTTTTATTATGGTTTCTAATAACTGAGCATTCCTGTAATCACAAAAAGCGTTGATTCGTTTTCCTTTTTTAAAAGAACACCACAGCTAACTTGATGAATATTTGAATCGGTGAAAGTGAGATACTGTCATGAAAACCTCTGGAGTGTATCATACGAATTTGAATGATTTTTTGTTTTTGACCACCTGTGTTAGTAACCAAATTTCACACACTTACAACATGCAATTTGATACATAATCAATTTCCAAATAGTTTTTGGTAGAAAAGATGAGCCATTGGTAGTTTCATTCTCATGAAGATGAATATTTATTCAAAATAACTCAATACACTGATCAAAGTTTCATTTTGCCGATATACTTTCCATTTGTTGAAAGGAATTCATGAATAATAGACATTCTTGAAAAGTTATTGTTTAAATAGAGTTACTTACTTGCTATACCATTAATATTTTATGGTCACTACTGAAATGACAATTTATAGAGACCTCCTCATTGAAACTAGAGTTCTCTTATTACATCAAACTACAAACATACAACTATGCCTGAGAAGCAAACAAATTATTGGATGAAGTGATGATTGGAATTTGAATCAATTAGGAAGAATGTTCTTTGGGTGCGTTCGGTAATTATTTATAATTATGTTCATCTAATTTGCGATTAATCTAGGATCCTAACGATTTCTATAAACGTTACGAGTGGAGATAAACACAGTAATGGCAACATATTGTGAGTAAAACTCATACATATCTCGATGATAAATCATTGGTTTATGGCATATTCTGCAATACATCGATGCTTTCAGTTTTTTATGGAAAATCTTGATGGTGTGTGGAGTTAGAATGACTTTTTTGATGATGAGTTCATGACTTGATTGCTTACAAACGAGATACCAAAATCATGCTGCTTTCACCATGAAATAATTAATATCCGTTGTGTTCTTGAAATTCGGAATGTTCACCTTTTCGAAAATGTGTAATCAATGGTGACATAATTTTACAGCAGAACTTCAATTTTGCTGATCAAATCACACTGTGTCTCGTTCAATTCGTACATTTCACCGGAATTATTTTCGAGGAAGACATATTGTTCAATTTGTGAAAATTTCAGTTCAAGATTAGTCAATGGTTTCGAATCTAATGAGTAATCAATTATGATTCTAGCAAGAAATCGTCATGAAGAAAAAATATGATCCGAATTGGACCATTGTCATTCATGACTCTCTGTCAGCGAAGTGGTACTGTGGTGATTGAATAACAAAAAATCCAATTGAATTGGAATTTTCATATTAGAGTGAAGTTACGAAATTGATCTTGAATAAACTGGCAAAACGTTCATGAAAGTATCACAGATACCATATGATTACAATGCATATTGAATGATATTGAATCTGTCTGACTACCTGAGGATGGTATTTGCCTTCACAAGGCGTTTCTTGACAACTTCATAGTAGTCGAGGGGGTAAATAAAAAAATATGAAAGAGCACCATGATGCATAGAAGACTTGTATAAATTTAATGATATTATCCCATATAAAATTTTTTTTATCAAATCTTCATCACTCTATAGGCATTTCAAGAGAATGTTTCATCTATACTCTATAGTGTGTTAACGAAGCACTCCCTTAAATAACAGCATGTTCTTGAAGAACACCTTGCAGGATATATCCTGGGGATAGCCATATATTTATCATTATCAGAATTTGTACTGGTGAAATGTCAAAGTGATGAAAAAACTTTTTATTCCTCTTTCATGATTACAATACAAATATAAAAACCTTATAATTCACCTCCTCTTGCATATGGTGAAGCACTATTCGTCCTCAGATAGAATGATCCAGTGACGCTGAAATTAGAATTATTACAATACAAATTTTGATCAAGATCATCAAAAAATGGGGGTGACAATTTTATAGTTTTGAAAATATTTCAAAATGATGTTTTTGCTTAGTGTATTCTAATGATAAAAAATTTTCATTGTCATTTGTCATCCCTAGATTTCCATCATTATATACTAACTTTTTGTCTATAACATACTCTCCCATCCAGGATGCTGTATTATTGGCACATTCGGCGTTTTCGTAATTACTATAGCTGTCACATTGAGTTGCCGTGAAATTTCCGGTCACCAAAGACTCTGCGTAAAATTTGTAAGACCTGAAATGATCGCAGATACCAATCAAATCGAGTTCGCATCCCGGTTCGTTACCACCCCCGTTAGGGTAGTAGTCTGCAGTGCCGATTGCTGTTTCGAAGCCCAAAAATTTCGAGGTGTGGATCACGTGGACGAACTTGCCATCGCTCGAGTTCAATCGGTTTTCTGTATTGGAGTAGGAGAAGAGAGGTCCAGCCGGGTCTAAACCTGAGATAAAAGCAGAAAAACTTTATCAATATCCAGTTCTGAATTGAATCTAACAGGGAAAATAATTCAGATCGTGAACTCAGTGGCAAGCTCTAACTTGTAATGAGTCAAGTGTCACTCATCAATATGTCATGTATCATTTCTGACGTATCCCGTGTCATATGTCACTTTTGTCATTGGACGCTGTTTTCTTTCCCACAGCTTAAATCTTGTTGTTGAGGAAGGAAAGTCTTAGTGAGGACGTCCAAATGTCCCAATTAGGGACGTTCGGTGAACGTCGTTTTAGGAAAATAAGTTGATCAATCTTCAATGGTTTTGATTCCTCATGATACCATTTTTTATCTGATGTACCGCAGGGAAATTTTATTAGATATACCGAACCCATGGACTTCCTATTTAATAATTGGAATTATGAGTGACCAAAAATGACTAATTGCATGAAATTCTTATTTTTCATCTATTTATCTTGCAATAGTTTCGCAAGAATGATTTTCCGACGTTGGGATGTGTTAGGGAAGCATGCATAAAACACACAGCGTTGTTACGTCACAAGTACTCCCTTACATATAAGCGTTGGACTGGCCGCCAGCCGCTAGCGGCAGAATATTTTTCAGCACTCAAAAACGTTATTCATTTCATTCTTTCACATCGTCAGCAGAACGGAAAAGTGAGGACAATTCATAGCTCCACGTATATTTTTACTGTTAACTGAATCTATAACAACTATAAGATATAGGAATGGAACATTCCTAGAATCCTCAAACAACTGGCAACTCTGACAGTATTAGTACAGCTGACGAAACGAGGATCATTGTTTTTAAATTCATGCCGAATGTAGGGGTTTTCAAGTAAAGTTTTCACGGATATCACCCAATGTTATTCAGAGAAATTTCATATTCACCATTATTCATCATTATATTCGACTTTGAAGTAGGTTTGAAGCAATTTCATGATTTTGTTATCGCACCTATAATATGTCACGCTTTGAAAAAATGCAATTCAGATTGAGGTGTATATGTCCAGCTACAGGCAATCATTATGAAGTCACTCAATGAGTCAGGTGATGATCTCAACTCTTTAAATTATCTTGATCGATTAATTATCAACAATCACCTAACACACCATGTGTAGGCTCCCAGAAGCACAACTGCCCCATTCTGATCTATCTAATATATCCCTACATGTCATTAGAACAATCACAACTCACCCACGATAGTGCTACATGAACTGTTGAGATTCGCACAAGCTATTCCAGCGACGTGGGCTCCTAAGGAATGTCCCACTACCGTCACAGTATCCAAATCCAAACTATTATTGGTCACAAGCCTTCCGATGAGCTCCCCTACGAGCGTGCCTACCGCTGTTACTTTTGTGAAAACAATCGGGTACAACATATTCCCACTGATTTCATTCCAATCGACGATGAAGACGTTGATATCTTCAGCCTCCAAAGCAGATTCTGTGATCGATGTGCAGATCTCAGAGGTGTGACTGTCTATCCAGCCATGGATGATGAACATGGTACCTTTGTCTGCATCGAAACCTGCTGAAACGATTCCGTCGGAGTCGTCCGTGTAGACTCGAATGCCATCGGTGGAGACGTTTCGGTTGTGGTAGTAGAATTTAATGTCTGACTCTTCGACGGAACCTACGGTGAGTTCTTGGTCGGGGTATTCTTTACCTAATTGGTCCACGTAGCTTTTCCATTGCAAATATCTCTCAGAAGTAGTGTAATCTTCTGAACTGGCAACTGTGAACGGAAAAAAGTGGTGTTCAAAACATTCTCCATTCACTTCTTGGAAGAATTGAGTTCTCACATAGAATAATTCATCCAGTCAATTTATTCTTGATGATTTGATTTCATATTGTTTGCATTTATTTCTTTCATTTGTGAAAATCAAGAATCATTATTTATCAATTCTACTCTTGGGATTATTCTCAATGACCCCTTTGCTATTCAAAAAATAAAAGGAGTCAGGATGGTGAATGAAAGAGGTGTAGTTTTCTTGTTGAGAAACTTTTTATTTGAAATGAAAATTTATGTCTTATCATCCGCACTGTATATGAATTTTCTGAGGTCAGTTTATCTTTCTACTCGAATCTGGAAGATCAAGGACCGTAAATAACGAGGATAACAAAAAATATATTAGATTAGATTAGGAGTTATCTACATCGTCTCTCATACTTGGGGAAGATATGGCTATCACCCTGGGTAAGCTAACTCTTCTGCGATTGAACCAGGTATTTTGGAATGCAAGCCCATTGCATTCCAATTGGTTAAAGATATCTTTTCTGTTAGAAATGTTGATCAATTGTCATAGGACACATTACAAAATATTATGTATTGAACTAAAGACAAGTAGTTCAAGTGAGAGAGATGCATTTGTATGTCAGCATTGTAAATTCTCACATCTGTTAACACCAATATCAATTCTGGAAATTCCAAATACATCTATTTGATACCAACAAGACAGAGGCTACACTACTTTGCGCGCGTATTTTTGAAGAACCAAGTTATTCCCAGTAGATGGATTGGGATGAAACGAATGAAAATCTGTCGAGATCACAAAACTCTTCGAGTACTTTGAATGTGTTTTGATGACTATAAGTACTTTCTTATCATTGATAACATACATCATTTTTATTGTATTTCCGCTATCATTCCGATCCTTTGACTATTTTGCTAAGATCACTAGGTTTCAGGGGTTCCACATTCTCTAGGTTCAAACATACATATATTTGACGATTTATTTTCACATTCAAAAATGAATTATTTTTGTATATAATTGCATGAATTACTCTTCGACGATTTCCCAAAACTTGAGTTTATAAAAATAATAGATTCAATACAATTGGGAAAACCTATTTCACAAAGTTATGTATGAAATCATAATAATGTATTTAAACGCGACTATAGATAATGTACGTTTCAGATACTCGTGTCTACATATAAAAATACAAATTATATGTGACAATGTATGGGGATTTATCAAAAATGATGATGAAATTGTATTTTATCAATATGTTTGAATACATTTTGAGAATTATTTAATCATTAGAATGGAACGATAATGTTACAAAAATATAACAATTGAAGGAGTTGAAGCAATATTGGATTCGTATGAACTAAACTCACCTGAAGTTGTACAAACTACAAGAAATAGTAAATAAGATAGGATAGATCTTTCCATCTTGAACACGTACATGAAAATGAGTTTTTTTTTTACTTTCAACTAATAATAATAATCCTCTTATGGAAATACATTGATAAAATATTATCATAATGAAGATATTTTGTATTGATTGTGTATGATTGACAGTCATTGGAAAATGTTGAATCATCCACTCGTTATTCATAATGCTTATTGTTTCTGATTTGAAGGTTAGAATTTGGACTCTTAGGAAATCGTCAAATTGAAACTGATTGCATATGATATCTAATGTTCTGATGAAAACATAGTTTTAACAGTGAAATTTTCATCACACTACTTATTCAAATGGGAAGAAGTGAAACAACAATCATGACCATGCTCAGAAATGAAAGAGCTTCGCAAATTTTGGAAAATACTGAGAATATTCCAATCAAGTAAAGTAATGATTATTATCTATCATATTGAAACATTCAATTTTGCCTACTTCCGATGTGGGTCTCAATCATGTTATTTCGGAGTTCGGAAAATGAATCATCCTATTATATTAAACTTCTCACGAAAGGAGACATCCTGTAATGTTCAGAGAACATCGTGAGAACCAAAGGAAAGGAGGTAGGAATTGGTGTTCTTTTTAAATATCTGAAGGTCATATGAAGGCTATTCTCTATTTTCGGTATTTTTTTTCTATCTTTCGACACGATAATTCATCAATATCTATCGTTGTCCAAGGTGAAATTGATGTGATATTTGGCAAATACTTGAAGATAACATGTTGTTAATTCAATGTCTATCTTCTATCAGATACATAAGAACCATCAATCAGATTGGGATATTGAACAAAATCAACACGTGTTGATCGATCTTGTTCTTACATATGCAATACACTTGTTCAAGTCATTTTAATTATAATAAGAAAGAAATGTATCTGATTTGACTCAAAGTCAACTGGATATTTCATTCTTCCAACGATGCTTGATTATTCAATTACAAAAATGATGCAGTAAAACTCACCTCTGCATGTTTTTCTTCAAGAAAATGAGACAAATTCAGACATATTTTATTTGTAGCTGCTGGCAATACATATATTTAACGAATCCAATTTGGAAGTAAGTGTGTAATCCTTATATTCGTATTCCTTATAGTCACAAGATATTATTCATTTTTAATTCGGAGACTTATCCCATGGCAAATGGAGAAGAGGCATGAGTTTTCAAGAAGTAACTACCACTAGCACTGGAAAAAATCAAACAGAATTAGTGTCTAGGGAAGAATCTCTCGGACTAACACGAACGATGAATCAAGTTCAACTTATCCATCCTGTATAATTACAATTACAATATGTGGATCGTTTGTTACCTCACGGTTTCAAGGAAGATTTCTTCCCAATTCGATGAAATAAAAACTGACATTTTCAAATGTATGTGTACAGTTTCCAGATGAAGTAAGGAATTATTACAAAAAAATCTGCAGATATGTCAACTTTCTCTGCAGAGGGGCATCTTTCATGGGAACTTCCATTTCAAATTGTATCATTTGAAAGTTAATTTGAAAAAATCTCCATGACGTCATAATCAAGACATTGATGAAGTAATTAATGCGACTAAAACATCAAGCGATGCACGTCATAAAAGTTCACTAAATAATGATTCAATTCAATATTTTCTGTACATAATTGAATATTTCATAGCTTCATTATAACAAATATCAAATTACATCGTTTCAGAATTCTATGCTATTATGTAGGAGAAAATGCCCACAAGGTGAGGTTTTTTTTGTTCTTCGAGAATTTGGGGGTTATTCTTGTCATGAAAAGATGTTTTCCATCGAAATAAGAAGATAACAACTCAGAGCTTTTCTATAAATGATCTGGGGTGCCCAAAATTGGATAATTGATACAAAAATGATCACTCTGAATCGTCGAACAAATTCTGCCTCAGAGTTCTTAATATTTTGCAGTATTTCAAAATATGATTCGGTTCAGTGAGAAAATATTCTTCGAAAAATGTTTAATGAATTTGTGTGCATCCTATTATTAATGTCGAATTATTGAATATTTATGGTTAATATATAGAAAAAGTTTCATAATAGCTATCAAGTGATTCGAATCATACAATCCTCAAAAAATATGCATTGATAACAGTTGATTCGAATATAATTTCGCAAATTGGAGAAATCACATCTGGCCAAATTAAACAAATGGAGGAGTTAATTTTGTCAGGTAGTAAATCTGGGATTCATTGAATTCCGAAATGATTGATGGTTGTGTGAATTTTGTTTTGATGAATTAGGTTATGGAATTCATCGACCCATCATGTAAGGGTAGTCAAATTATTCTCATTATCCCATCACAGGAATTCGTTTCAACCTTTTCACTGAAACGAATTCCCAAAGTGTATTTGTGCTGCTGCAAACTTTGTTAGTTTTATTGCGTCTAAGAAAATTAGGTTAAATTTATGCGATTCATTTTATCATGTTTCTTAAAATATGCACTATCGACTATCACTGTAGCCACAAATAGCTATTCGACTTTGTAATTTCAGTTTATTTGTAGATGATTATGTATTTGAAATTTGTATGTTTGTATTCGTCTATGCGATCGTATATATATTTTACGGTGATGATTCAGAACTGCAATCAATATCTATTATAACCCCATAACTATCGTTTTATGAAATGTCAACTCGATTCTTATTTGTTCAGCTAGTAAATATTCCTCTGGAAATATACCTTCTGTCAACTGGAAGCTGACCCATCTCCGATTCAGGCTCACCATCACACTTGCCCTTTTCATAATCCTCGTAGCTGCCACATTTGCGCGCCTTGAAGTTGCCTGTCAACAGCGATTCGGCGAAGTACATGTAGGACCTGGAGTGAGCACAACTGCCGACTATGTCGAGAGTGCATCCAGGCTGCTTCCTACCACCGTTGGGGAAATAATCGGCGTGCCCAATGGGCATATCGAATCCCAGCTGACCACCGTTGGTATGAATGACGTGGACGAAACTTGCATCGGAAGTGTCCAAACGGTTATCTTTATTGTCATAGGAGTAGAGTGGGAGGGCTGGATCCATGCCTGTGAAAGAAGTTTTCAGTTTGCTTAGTCGCTATCATCACTAACATCATGAATTATAATAATAATAATAATCATTATAATTTATTTCAACTATTCAACTAAATATCTATGTCTAGCTATAATGCTGTGTCAAATAATCCTCAATTGAGTATGACTCAGGCTCACAAAGTAGTTTTATGAGTGGTTTATTCACTGTACAGAAGACAGGGAACGATTTCAAATCGGGAGGTAAATGGTTCAAAAATTTACTGCATGCGAAGAGAGCAACTCTTTTAACAAACGATAGTGTGTGAGTTGGCACATTATAGTTTATATACTGCTGTATACTGTAATATCATTTCTCAACGATTTGAAGATGCATTGTTCCTTTGATCAATACTGAAATGAATTGATTCTATGTTTCCATTATTGATCGCTGCAAAATGTGATGACTTAGGGAATATAACGTTCACGATTTTTATCTTTGATTCAATTTCCATAACATTTTTATATCCATTTCATATCAATTCAATATCTCCATATTCATTATGTTTTATCGTTCTCATTCTATTCGTTTAGCACCCTTTAAATAACATGAGTCTAACTGAATCTTTACATTAACCGTATTTATACGTCGGATGTCACTTGTAACGTGAGGAATATCTGAAATGCGCATGCTCAGCTGTCATGAGATACGTTCATTCTCAGCCATAACTGTCTATATGGTAATTCAACATTTACACAGTACTTTGAAATAATTCATTCTATTTATCACAACTCTATTCTTCAGATAACTAGATTATAGCTCACCTACAATAAGATCACATTTGCTTTCAACCTGAGCACAAGCCAATCCTGCAACATGAGCACCCAAAGAATGTCCTGCCACAGTTGTGGTCTCCAAACGGAGACCAATTTTAGCGACCAGATTTTCCATGAGTTTCCCCACGAGCTTCCCAACTGTTGGAACATAGTAAAATGCTTCAAGGTAGGTCTTTTGGGCAATTTTGCTCCAATCTACAGCAAAAACATTGATGTCCTGTGATTGGAGGGCTACTTTCGATATGATCTTGATATCCGGAGCATCAAATTGGTTTTTCCATCCATGAACAATGAACAGAGTGGATTTTTCTTGTGAGAAACCCAAATTTCGGATCTCTTCGGTATCATCAACGTTGATTTGGGTACCATCAGTAGGGCCACCTCTGGAGTGGAAGAATAATTTCACATCTGATTCTGTGGGCTCTTTCCAGATGACTTCTCGTGTCAAATCCTCAATTTCATAGTGACCTGCCGAGTTCATAGTCACCAGGTACCTTGTTTGGTTCTGGATATCTGGTACTGTAAAAGAATCGATGTTCACATACTTCTTAGATATTTGGGTCACTGAAATATCTACGACTCACCTGAATAACAGTATGCTATAGAAAATACAGCGAAACATGAAATAAACGTTTTCATTTTGGAGTTGTAATCATTTGCAAGCTTTTATATCAACGGAAATTTGATGTCCACCAGAGTGGAATGAATGATTGAATGCAATCAACCTTTATCAGTTTGATCAAGTGATGATAACGATAAATAGCACTGGAATCACTTCACCACGATTGATCCTTTCTTCGTGTTTCATCGTTGAGATTGGAGATCGTACTTTCTGAGGTTCCTGCTTGTATAATCTGAACTTTATTCAAATGAAATTCAAGGATCTCTTCACTGAATAATCACGTATGAATGTACGTAATCATCTATGAAATATCATCATGAAATCATCTAATCAGAATATATTTGAGAGACCTGTGTTGAGTTGCTCATCTGGTTGTTTATCGTTAGATCAATATCAAGTGGGGAATTTGATTTTTTTTCCAGTTATTGACTGCTTTCTGAATAAGTTTGGAAACCCTTAGCAAATGAAAATCTCCACCAAATTGTGAATATTCTTAGGGAAATGTGAAAAGGTGTTACAATCATGTTCCACCCAGTGCTCTGCTTCGGGTAGCGCTTCTTATATCGCGTTATTCGATTGTTATTGTTTTGAATAGATAACCACTAGTTTATCTCAGTTACCAGGCGAGAGTTCTCTAGAATGGGTATTCTTTTAATAAATAGTTCAATAATCAATTAAATATAAATATATGAATATTTCAATCAAAGAATTATCAATAACTTAATCCTACTTTGTTTATAAAATAAAAACATTGGTCTGCCTTGTTCTGCTTCTGGTAACGTTTCATGGATGGCGTTGTTCGACTGTTTGTTTGTCGTGATGCTCCGAGGTTTGCTGATGGCAGATGGTCAGTGAGTTTTAGCTGCACCACGGATTGGTACTGTTGTCAGTTGTTGATGGAAGGATGACACTTTTGATTGTTCCCTGAAATCGGACATCTTGACCTGTTTCCGGTTTGTATTGTCTTTCCTGGTTCCTTGAAGAAGTCAAGTATGTGGCGAGTTGAAAATTATCCGTCGATTTATCGATCATCATTGGATGGATTTGGAAAATTTCAACAGTTTATGATTCATTATTAATCGGACCATTGGTGGATGTTGATAAATCATATCTGCTTAGCAGGATTTGAGCGCCATGTACGTGGATTATTTTTGAGATTGGAAATCCTTTATTGATCTTGTTAATTACCTTGTAGATCTGTCTGATTGTTTCAAGTGGTAGAAAAGGAAAGTGGGTTCAAATTCCATCTGAACCGAATATACTTGACCCTCCATCCATATTCGAGGTTAGTAGAAGGTACAAGTGTCCACCACCTGTGCAAAATGATTGACCGTCCGTCGGGTTGCACTCAGGTCTGTGGTTGTTTTCTTTTTTTTTAGGGTCCTCCTCATCCTCATCATCTTCCTCATCTTTCTCATCTTCTTCTTTGCGGCCTTCATCGAAGTTTCTGTTCACGGCCTCTCTTCTTGGACAGAGTACTTTTGTCATCTCCGTTAGAAACCTTTCTGTCCGCCATATACGCTCATATTCGTCCAGTGAGGAGTTCCCAGTGTCAGGCTAGACACCGATAGTTATTTGACAGTATCCAGATATTCCCTGAGCCCCAACAACCCTTGGCTCATATCTGCAGTCTGAAGAGGCAACGAATAGTATCAGCACTCTTGGACAACACTCTACAGAACCATCAGCTAAGTCAATTTGAAAGCAATAACCTGAATGTACTGAGATATTTTTTTTTCTTTTGTTCTAATTATTATTATCTGACGGTATTGTCTTCATATAAGCTACCCTGTGACGTCACGCGGCCGGCCCTTGTATTAATACAGTAAGTTTGAAGGATTTCGACTATTATTCCCTACCTACCCAACCCCGGGGTTCATTTAAATTGAAACTAGGTACTTGATTTAGTCTCATTATATTGAGCGCAGTGCCCTGTCCCTGTCATCTGGGTGGTTTCTGATTTTTCTGGCAAAATAATAAAATCAGTGGCGCACCGGAAAATTTAACCCTCATAACTTATTTAACATAATCTATATAAATCATTATTGTAACCGTACCCACGCCCTACTGAGCTGCTGGGAGAGGTAGTGGCGAGTACTTTCTTTGCACAGGCACTGCTCAACCAAATCTTGCCCTAACAAAGGAGAGCAAATGTAATTCTCACTTATTCAAGATGAATGTAACGCCATCCTCATCGACAAACCCGTCAGGCGACCACGTCACAGCCAATCACAGAGCATATTGATAGCCATTTTTCGATATACGAAAATGAATCGTAATGCTTTCTCAATTCTTAGTAGGCAATTCTTTTCGCTTCCATCATACCATGGATAAATTTTTATAGAGTATGCGAGTGTGATCGACCGATTCATGTCAATTATTGATTGTATTATCGCACATTCAATCACAGTCTATTCGAAAAATATTCCTTGTACTACTGAATCCATTTCATGTGGACTGTGAGGTGGTTAGGATGAATGAATTGAATTGATTTTTATCAAATCGAATTTTTTCTTACATTTCATCATGATGAATCAAAATTAATTGTAGTAATTGATGAGATATATGATAATATATATTTCGAACAGGAATATGGAATATTCATACGAGACCAATCGACAATTCATCAATTGATATCGAGGTACATATTTCCGGAGGCGAGGATTCGTGAGTTCTCTGGAACTGAAAAAAAATCGAACTCGTAACTCAGAAATTCTGTATGACAACATCTGATGATGATTAGCAGGTTGTCAAGGAAAACCCAACTTCTGCAAGAAGAACGTAAAATATTTTGTGATCAGATGGAAACATGCTACTTGGAAGCACAGTAGTTTGAAGACTCCTTAGAAAATTAGATTAAATATTGTTTGTGGAACTAATGAATGAATTCAATGAAAGAATCAATTACTCACCATCTGTCAACATGATATTGACCCATGTACGATTCAGGCTCATTGTTACATTGTACAACTAGACAATCCCGGTGATTCGTGATTCTTGAGATAAGGTAGATTTCTATAGTGGCATTCGAAAAACAGATGAACCCAACTCTGTCATACTTATATTTCTACAAGTTATTTCGTACAATCACTTCTGCAAATTGAATTTCAATGAAAAATATCTAGTACCAAAGATTTTGTCCCTCATTGTTCATTTCTCCTCCTCTAACCAGACATCTTGTGGAGAAAAAATTATAGCTAGTCCTCCGCACGAGCCCAAAAAGGCAGAAACACGTGAATGAAATCGAATGATGTGCAGTAAATTCGTTCTAAAGGTAACAACTACTAAACGCAAAACTAAAGGTTCTCTAACAAGCCTTCCCTACACATTTATGTAAGTCAGGATCGATGCTGTACTCTTTACGAGTTCCTTCAGCGTGTCGGGCATAAAAAATGTGTTCATTACCGTTGTCGATATTCCCAAGCATCGGTGGTACGTACCATCGTCAGGAGTTGGCGTATCTCCGTCAATCACCTTCTTCATTACGAGCTCTAGGATGCAGTGGAAGTCCTCGGATGACCACAATAAAGCTCTTCTGTGCTGTGGTGGTTTCTTGGTGGGGGGGATATAAACTGATCGCATTCGATCTCAGTTTGATCTGAAGTTCGTTTGTCTGTCTAAACATGGAAACTCATTCAACACATACCACATATTTGATATTCTTTCATTCATTTATTATATTCATAATAAAACAATACTCAACAGGCCCAAACTCAATTACAGAGCAGAATCAGCAGAATGGGTATAAGTGTAGGTACCAAAAATCATAATAGCACTTAAGGATCACAAACAATATTGTTATCGATTGATTCCAAATCTAGAGGTGGCATTCTGAGAAATAAACATAAACTATGTTGTTGCATGTGGAAGGAAACATCTTGAATTTCATCAAGTTCTTTTCAACGAATTCAATGATGAGTCAGACATCACGGTTTCTTATAGGAAAAGCTGTTCCATGTCTTAATTGCTTCTGCTGTTCTCCGAGTTCGATTTGTTGCTGTTGATCAAGTGTTATAACAATACGGTGAAGAAAAGTCGAATATTTTGATAACTTATAGGATAGGATACTCTTTAATAAATGGGTATATGGAGATAGGACTCTCTGCCATGAGAGTTGAACATTATACAGACATTTTGGTTAGTCAGTCCATCTATAAAAAATTCTCAAAAAAATGAAACATCTCAAAAAAAAAAACGATAGAGGAGCAAAAGCATTCAAAATGCAACTGATTCAGAATTTTGAGTAGAATTCGAAACTTTTGACATAAAAAGGGTGTTCCATTTGAAAAACAAAGTTCATATCACTACCGGCTTAACCGGAAGTAACAGCGTATTGGTAATATTTCGAGGAAATAGATCACATTGAGCTGTAGCTGCCACAAAAATTTCAAGTTGATATCTGAGTTAGTTCTCCATAAACCTCCAATGAGTAAGTTAGGTAAATCACCCTGTAGATAATCTACGTTTTAATAATTCATCTCGTATCAGATACTCGTGTCTACATATAATGTGTTGATCGATTTGGTTTTAACACATGCAATCCACTTGTTCAAGACATTATCATTACAATAAGAAAGAATTTTATCTGATTCGACTCAAAGTCAACTAAATATTTTATTCTTCTAACGATGTTTGATTCTTCGATTACAAAAATTTTGCAGTAAAACTTACCTCTGAATGTTTTTCTTCGAGAAAATGAGACTGATTCGGACATATTTCATTAGAAGCTGCTGGCATACATATATTGAATGAAACCAATTTGAAAGTAATAGTGTAATCCTTATATTCGTATTCCTTATAGTCACAAGATATTATTCATTCTCAATTCAAAGGCCTATCCCATGGCGAATGGAGAAGAGCCATGAGTTTTCAAGAAGTAACTACCACTAGCACTGGAAAAAATCAAACAGAATTAGTGTCTAGGCAAGAATCACTCGGAACACGAACGATTAATCAAGTTCAACTTATCAATCCTGTATAATTACAAATACAAAATGTGGATCGTTTGCTACCTCACGGTTTCAAAAAAGAATTCTTTCCAATTCAATGAAATGAAGACTGACATTTTCAAATGTATGTGTACAGTCTGCGGATATGTCAACTTCTACTGCAGAGGGGCATCTTTCATGGGAACTTCCATTTTGAATTGTGTCATCTGAAAGTTAATTTGAAAAAATCCCCATGACGTCATAATCAAGACATTGATGAAGTAATTAATGCGACTAAAACATCAAGCGATGCACGTCATAAAAGTTCACTAAATAATGAATCAATTCAATATTTTCTGTACAAACAAATATCATGACATCGTTTCAGAATTCTATGCTATGTATGAGGAAATGCTCACAAGGTGAGTTTTTTTTTGTTCTCCGAGAATTTGGGGTTATTCTTGTCATGAAAAGATGTTTTTCATCAAAATAAGAAGATAACAACTCAGAGCTTTTTCATAAATGATCTGGGGTGCCCAAAATTGGATAATTTATACTAAAATGATCACTCTGAATCGTCGAACAAATTCTGCCTCAAAGTTCTTGATATTTTGCTGTATTTCAAAATACGATTCGGTTTAGTGAGGAAATATTCACTCTCTTCGAAAAAATTTTAATGAATTTATGTGCATCCTATTATAAATGTTGGATTATTGAATATTTCTGGTTAATATATAGAAAAAAGTTTCATAATAACTATCAAGTGATTCAAATATAAAAAAGAATGCATTGATAACTTGATCACTTCTGGCTGAATCAAATAAATGAAGGAGTTAATTTTGTCAGATCTGTCATTGAATTCCGAAATGATTGATGGTTGTGTGAATTTTGTTTTGATGAATCAGATTATGGGATTCATCGATTCACTATGTAAGGGTAGTCAAATTATTCTCATCATCCCATCACAGAAATTTGTTTCAACCCTTTCACTGAAACGAATGTATTCCCAAAGTGTATTTGTGCTGCTGCAAATTTTGTTAGTTTTATTGCGTCTATGACAATTAAGTAGTTTACGCGATTCATTTCATCGTGTTTCTTAAAATATGCACTGTCGACTATCACTGTAGCCACAAATAACTATTTGACTTTGTAATTTCAGTTTATTTGTAGATGATTATGTATTTGAAATTTGTATGTTTGTATTCGTATATGTGTTCGTATATATATTTTACGGTAATGATTTGAAACTGCAATCAATATTATAACCCCATAACTATCGTTTCATGAAATGCAACTCGATTATTATTTGTTCAGCGAGTTAATATTCCTCTGGAATATACCTTCTGTCAACTGGAAGCTGACCCATCTCCGATTCAGGCTCACCATCACACTTGCCCTTTTCATAATCCTCGTAGCTGCCACATTTGCGCGCCTTGAAGTTGCCTGTCAACAGCGATTCGGCGAAGTACATGTAGGACCTGGAGTGAGCACAACTGCCGACTATGTCGAGAGTGCATCCAGGCTGCTTCCTACCACCGTTAGGAAAATAATCGGCGTGCCCAATGGCCTTATCGAATCCCAGCGTACCACCGTTGGTATGAATGACGTGGACGAAACTTGCATCGGAAGTGTCCAAACGGTCAGCTTTATTGTCATAGGAGAAGAGTGGTAAGGCTGGATCCATGCCTGTGGAAGAAGATTTCAGTTTGTTCATTACCATAAACAGCATGACTTGAAGGGTAGTTGTTCTATAGAATTGTTAACAATCAGTTGTCGGAATTGTTTTGTGTTTGAAATTGGAGGTAAGGTGTTCGAGTTTGGTTTATGACACTTGCACTGTGTAAAATCATGAATACTGAAAATCAAACGAAAGCATCTCAATAAAGTGAGATCATCGAAAAGTTTTTGAAAGGGGAACAATTTCAGAATTAATCACCCCACTCTTGGCTGAATATGATGTGAGTAATATGAGTGACCAAAGGACAACTGGAGGATATCACTTCATGAGAAATTTATTCATACGAAGAATGGAATAGTCAAGATATCGCTTCAGCTTGCATTCAGCTTCTACAATAATAGTGTGTGTTTACTGTAATGAAAGATATCAGGAAGAAATTCCAATAGAACGGTTAGTGCAACATTTATTGGTCCATAGAAACTGAATATCTGCGAAGATCACTATGCCTTTCGTATGTAGGGAATTTTCTGAGGAGAATAAGAGAACTTATCCCCAAATAATTATATAGTCTACTTCAGATCTGGACATATTCAAATGTTTGACAAAGACGCATTGTTCCTCTATTGTATACTGGAATAAATTGGATTTTAGATCTGTTTCCATTATTATTCGCTGCCAAATGAGTTGACGTATGAATTATAACGTTCATGATTTTCAGCTCTGATTCAATTATTATAACATTTTTATATCCATTTCATATTAATTCAATCACAATATCTCAATATTCATAAAGTTTTATTTAGTTCTACTGTATATCCTTTACCTTGCGCAAATTATCGAAAACGTAAGAACTCAAGAATTGAGTTGAAAATTGAATCTTTATGTTAAAGTTTGTGGTGTTACTTTGACTCTTTAATACCGCGTTTTTATTGAAAATACGTAGAAGACCGTATCTATACGTCGGATGTTGATTGTAACATGAAGAATATTTGAAATGTGCATGCTCAGCTGGCATGAGATACGTTCACCCGCAATAATTCGAACGTATATGATCTACAATATATACACAGTGCTTCGGAAAACTTGATTCCTCTTGTAAACACCCTATTCTTCGGATAACTAAATTATAGCTCACCTACGATAAGATCACATTTGCTTTCAACCTGAGCACAAGCCAATCCTGCAACATGAGCACCCAAAGAATGTCCTGCCACAGTTGTGCTCTTCAAACGCAGACCATTTTTAGCGACCAGATTTTCCATGAGTTGCCCCACGAGCTTCCCAACTGTCGGAACATAGTAGAACGCTTCAAGGTAGGTCTTTTTGGCGATTTTGCTCCAATCTACACCAAAAACGTTGATGTCCTGTGATTGGAGGGCTGCTTTCGATATAAGTTCGATCACTGGAGAATCGAATTGGTTTTGCCACCCGTGAACAATGAACAAAGTGGATTTTTCTTGTGAGAAACCCAAATTTCGGATCGCTTCGGTATCATCAGCGTTGATTTGGGTACCATCAGTAGGGCCACCTCTGGAGTGGAAGAAGAATTTCACATCTGATTCAGTGGGTTCTTCCCAGGTGACTTCTCGGGTCAAATCCTCGATTTCATAGCGACCTTCCGAGTTCACTGTCACCAGGTACTTTGTTTGGTTCTGGATATCTGGTACTGTGAAAGAATCGATGTTCATTCCCTATTTAGATATTTGAATCACTGAAATATCTTTTACTCACCTGAATAACAGTATGCTATAGAAAATACAGCGAAACATAAAATAAACGTTCTCATTTTGAAGTTGTAATCAGTAAATATCAATAATAATATTTGTGGGCTTTTATATCAACTGAAATTTGATGTCAACCAGAGTAGGATGAATGATAAAATGCAATTAACCTTTATCAGTTTGATCAAGTTATGATAAGGATAAATAACACTGGAATTACTTCACCACTATCATTCTCTCTTCGTTTTTCATCGTCGAGATTGGAAATTTTACTTTCTGAGAATCCTGTTTGTTGAATCTGAACTTTATTCGATTGAATTCAAGGATCTCTTCACTGGATAATCATGTATGAATGTATGTAATCATCTATAAAATATCATCATGAAATCATCTATTCAGAATATAATATTTATCTAATAATTCATCTTTGTTGTGATACCGACAATTAACATTCTCATACAGGTATTTTCATATCAGTTGTTCTCTACTGTAGTACTTAAATATACATACTGATAAAATATTTGAAAGATTGTGTTTGGTTACTCTTATCTGGTTGTTTTTCGTTAGTCAAGTGGATCGAGCATTCAATTAGGAATTCAACTCCTTCCATTAGTTTTTCTGAGTGCTTTCAAAAACCTTAGCAAAAAATCTCCACCAAATTGTGAAGATCCTTTGGGAACAGTACAAAGAAAAGCAAGTTTATTCTCTCATGCAAGATGATTGCAACGCTATCCTCATCTTCCAACTCGTCAGGCGAATTGTGATGCTTTCTCAATTCTTAGAAAGCCATTTTTTTCGCTTTGATCAAAGTCCAATACTATGGATAAATTATTTTCGATGCAGTGTGCAAGTGTGATCGATCGATTCATGTCAATTATCGATTGTATTCTCGCACATTCAATAACAGTCTATTCAAAAAATATTCCTTTCACTACTGAATCCATTCATTTAATGTGGACTGTGAGGTGGTTAGGATGGATAAATTGAATTAATTTTCATCATATTGATTTTTTTATTACATTTCATCACGATCAATTTAAAGTAATTAATGTAATTGATGAGATATTTGATAGTATATATTCCGAACAAAAATATGGAATATCCACAGGAGACTTATCGACGATTCATCAACTGATATTGAGGTACATATTTCCTAAACTGTAGCATCATAAAGTCGTTTTATATTATCAATCACATGCAAATGGCGAGGATTCGTGAGTTTTCAGGTAGTAACTTCCTCTGGCACTGAAAAAAAAATCGAACTCGTGACTCAGAAATTCTGTATGACAACATCTCATGATGATTAGCACTTTGTCAAGAAAAACCCAACTTTTGCAAGAATAACGTAAAATATTTTCTGATCAGATGAAAACATGCTACTTGGAAGCACACTAGTTTGATGACTCTTTAAGAATTTTGATCAATTGTGTATGGAACTAGTGAATGAAAATACTCACCATCTGTCAACATGATATTGGCCCATGTACGATTCAGGCTGATTGTTGCATTGTCCAACTAGACAATCCCGGTAATTGGTACATCCTCGTGCTTTGAAACGACCGGTCCGTAAAGATTCAGCATAGTAAAGGTAGGATCTGGCATGACCGCAATCTCCCGTCAAGTCTAAGAGACATCCAGGTTGTTTCTTTCCTCCGTTGGGGTAGTAATCGGCGTGACCAATAGGCTCCTCAAAACCCAGAAGACCACAGTCGGTGTGAATGACTTGAACGAATGCGGCATCACTGGAGTCTAAACGGTTCGCCTTTTTGTCCAAACTGAACAGAGATAAGGCAGGATCCAGACCTACAAATAATAGATATTAGTATATTTTATTTCTATATGAACCATTTTATTTTTAGTTATCTAATAATTGCTGTAATATTCAAACAAATTTTGAAGAATGTATCGTTTAATTTAGATCGGGAAGAACATTGTAACGGCTATCTTTTTTTTTTCAAGTGTAGTCCTCGCAAAAAAAATTGAGATTATATTTTTGACAAAACTTTAATTTCGAACCACCATGTGTTGTGAAGAGAATTGAATACGTCATCTTAAAATATTGAAGTTGAAGATAACATTCATAAGAAAAGTTGACTGATATTGTGATTTTGAGATTCACTGAAATATACAGGGTGTTTCTCAAAGACATGTAAATATTCGAAGGAGTGATTCTTTGGCACATTTTGAGAAAAAAACCTCCTATTAACGTATGTCCTGAAAGTCTTATGAGACACAGGGTGATAAAATATTGAGAATAAATCAGTTTTTGGTATTTTAGACATCTTAGAAAAATTTTTTACATGTCTTCTATGCACTTTCGATCATGATGAAACGTTTTAGTGTCTTAAGAAAATGAAAATCGTTTTACTACAGGATTTATTCCTTAAAAATCTGATGCGGTGTGAACATGTTTGTGCATCGACTGAAAGTAAATTAAGAGATCACATTTGTTCCAAAATGAATGAGAATCCAGAAAATATATTCTTCTTGTCAGATGCACTGTTCTGGATTGAAATAATCAAATTCAAATTGCTTCAGAAATACAGGGAATTGAGGGTAACACTACAACTCATCAAATCATGATCTGACATCAATTTTCACAACCTTTTACTTGAACTCAAAAGTTTAACTCTATAAGAACGCTGCCATGTTTTTGTGCAATTACCTAGATTTAGTGATTAGCTTTTCTTACCTACAATAAGGTCACACTTGCTACCAACATTAGCACAAGCTATCCCAGCAACATGAGCTCCCAAAGAATGCCCCACAACTGTTATCCTGGCCAAATCCAAGCAATTATTCAACACCAGGTCCTCCAAGAACTTCCCAACGATTGTTCCAAGCTTAGGCACGAATAAGGCTGCTTCCAAGTAGGTCTTTGTGAGAATTCCACTCCAATTTACAGCGATGATGTTGATATCCAATACTTCCAGAGCTGCTCTCGATATTGCGTCAATTACGTCAGCATTTTGTTTATTTGCCCAACCGGGGATGATGAACATAGTGGGTTTTTCTTTGGAGAAACCCAGGTTTCTTATGCCTTGGATATCCTTTGGATTGAATGGAATGCCAGGAAGACCACAATGTTTATTGATGAAGGAAAATTTGACATTTGGTTCTGAATGCAAAACTGTAGATAAAAAAATCAGTACTGTAATAATGATAGTTATGAAATATTCAAGACGTTTTCATCAGAGTGCATCGATATGGACATGCATCTAATCCAGAAATACATTAATTACTCGTGTAAATGTGACTTACTGAGAGTAGAATTTGCTATGGAAAGTATAGCGAAACAAAAAATAATTGAGCTCTTCATACTGTAGCGAGTTTTAGTGAACTGAGTAATGTAGAATTTCAACGAGTTTTATACCAAGTCGAAGTTTAATGTTGATCAGATTATTTGATAAAACACTGTCCATTCACCTACCATCTGCAAATATTTTTGATGTGTTATAGACTGAGAATGATTTCTGTTTTCAAAATTCATTTTTATGTACGTATTGCCACACTTGTTTGATCTCTTCCTATTTTCGAAAATTTATCTCTTCAAATATTGACAATCGTAAAAATGATCCATCATTTTATTATATTCTCCAAAATAACACCAACGATGTAAATAAACTAAATGTGTTGCACTCTATTATTATCGTATTAATGATATTTAAAACGTGATGATATCACACTGTCGGAAAATCTCATTTCCTCTTCTTCTGAGAAATATGTAGGGGCATATGATACCGCAATGCTACTCGATGACATTCTCACGTCATCTGAGGCTAGAACAGTTCCATTATAGTTTTGGTAATCTAAATATTCTTGGATAAAGTTTCAATTTCAAAAATTTATCATTAACGAAAACAATATACTGCTGAAGGATAACGAAGGTTCTATTGAACAGATGGTAGCTGTCGATTGACACACGATGATAGTTGTCATATCTGTCAAAGCTATATTTCTTGAATGGATAGATTATATTTCAACAAATTATTTCGTACAATCACTCTGAAAATATATTTCACTGAGAAATATCTAGTACAAAGAATTCGCCCCTTATTCTTCATTTCTCCTTTTTTAACCAGACATCTCGTGAGAGAAAAAAAGTTACAGCTAGTCCTCCGCACGAGCCCAAAAAGGCAGAAACACATGAATGAAATCGAATAGGGTGCAGTAAATTCGTTCTAAAGTTAACAACTACTAAACGCAAAACTAAGTGGTTCTCTAACAAGCCTTCCTTACACATTTATGTAAGTCAGGATCGATGCTGTACTCTTTACGAGTTCCTTCAGCGTGTCGGGCATAAAAAATGTGTTCATTACCGTTGTCGATATTCCCAAGCATCGGTGGTACGTACCATCGTCAGGAGTTGGCGTATCTCCGTCAATTACCTTCTTCATTACGAGCTCTAGGATGCAGTGGAAGTCCTCGGATGACCATAATAAAGCTCTTCTGTGCTGTGGTGGTTTCTTGGTGGGGGGGATATAAACTGATCGCATTTGATCTCAGTTGAGTGTTGAAATACTCATAAAACAGTTTTTGAAAGTTGCTTGTGTGTCTAAGCATCGAAACTCAGTCAATACATACCACATATTTAATATTCTTCTATGTATTCATTCTTCCACAATTAAACAATACTCAACAAGCCCAAACCCATTACAGAATGGGTATAAGTGTACTGAAAATTATAATATAACTTAAGGATCACAAACAAGATTGTCATCAATTGATTCCAAATCTGAAGATGTCATTCAGAGAAATCAACATAAACCAAGTTGTCGCATGTGGAACAAAACATCTTGCATTTCATCAAGTTCTTCTCAACGAATTCAATGATGAGTCAGACATCACGTTTTCAAAAAAAAGTCTCATAGAAAAAGCTGTTCCATGTCTTAATTGCTTTTGCTGTTTTCCGAGTTTCGTTAGTTGCTGTTGATCGAGTGAAACAATTCGGTAAAGAAAAGTCGATTATTCTGATAACTTCACGAGATATTCAGAGCGTCAATAGTTTGATAGAAGCTCAAAAACGAGGCTAGAGGAATTGTAGATTATCAATCAAAGTCATACTGCATGCCCAAAGATTGATTCTTGAATTCAATCATCAATATCAAGGAATATTTGTGAATAAATACTGTAATATTCTTGCATAGTTTACGTCACAAAATAGATGGAATCCGATAAGCTATTGCCACATTTCATATCACGAGAATTGTGCGGATACTAGGAATATGTGTTCCAATTATCGATAAGAAATAGATATCGAGATATCTATGTTATCAAATCTGGGACACGATGGTTAATTCAAGTATGATATATTATTCAAGAAAAATACTTCAATGAAGAAAAACAATATAGCATTCTCTGATCCTTCAAGTTCTTGAAATCGCGAAAGAATGTACAGTATCCTTAAATCTCATCTAAGCAAAACCAAAGACCAAACTTCTGGGTCTTCATTGAATATTCTTATTATGCAAACTACTTACTGTGATGACTGGAGATCTATCCAAGTAATTTGAGTTTCGAGAATATTTATAGTTGGAAAGAAAAACATCGATAATAATCAAAGCATGTTGAATAAATAAAATATGATAATAGCCACTCATATCTATAGGGAGAAAATACAATTCTTCTTCAACATGATGTAGGAATTCATGGTGGAAATAATATATTCATTAATAGAATCGAGTTTAATTATGTCAATGCCTGAAATGAAAATAGTTTTAGAACAAAACTATCACAATTTGAAATATCTTTACTCATTACACTGTGATATTGGTTACTTTCTAAATGAGCATGCTGTCAAAATTGGGTTGAGATTTGAAGTATTTCTATTTTTCGCAATGAGTCGAATTATCATTTTATCACTCGTCTACTTCCTATGGAGAGAAGAGTGAAACTGTTGACGTCGTGATATAATACAATGCTCATAAAGCATTTGGAGAGGTATCTGGAAAATGAATTGTAATGAAGCTGCCCCTTTCATAAAATATATGTTAGTTTGCACTGGATAGATTTCCTTCAGTTGACGAAAGTATAATAAATATTATGAAGGGAAATGGCGTTTTCCAGGTTTTCCTCAGTGTTTATTCTGCATTTAAATGTAAATTTTATTCATTTCCTGCATGAATGCGCCCTGATTTATAACAGCCCTAGATATATTTGACTTGCATTGAAATTTGAACTTTGCCCTGAATGAATATCAATCATTTCACCATCATATTTCTACTCGTGAGATGTAACTCTATGCCTGATGCATCATCAATGGTATCATTCATTCCCAATTAAGGTCTTGTTGCGGTTAGTGTGATGATGAACCATTTATAAATGTCTTAATTAGTATAAATGGCTCTTTGAATGCATGTTAATGATCAGCAGTTGTAATATGCATTTCTTATCGAGGTAATGACTGGATTTTGATTGGTCACCATAATGTCAACGGAATATATTCTACTACTAAAGCGACAAAAAAAAAGAACGAACTCCATGTTCAATTCATTATTACCTTAGGTACACTTGTTTGAAACTGAATATCAAATCAATGAAATGAAAATGGTAACTCAACACAACATTTCTTTCAAGCAAACCTTTAGGAATATCGTTCTCATAGCTTTTTCGATCATAAAGTTTTCGAAATAATTGAAACATTGGCAATATTTTCCATCAAAGTGAACTTTAAGGTAAGAATCATGAATAGCTACTTCAAGAGATCTTGGAATTAGATAGATGTGATATTGAAGTAGGAAATTAAAGAAAGAATGTGATCTGTTTATTAGTTTTCCTTTGGATTCCACTTCAATGGGTTATATTTTATCCCATGATATCCCGTGATATGTACCACTATGACCAAATCGTTTAGTGAAAGTGGATTATAAAATGCAAAGTATTCATTATTCTTTAAAATTATTTCAATCATTTTCAAAGTAATAGCAGTTTGAAAGATTTTGACGAAAGAAATGATGACCAACTTCAAAATGACTGACTCACACAAAATACGTATCTGAAAGAATTTCTAGTTTTACAAGCCAAATGCATAAATGGCGAGAATTGAAAAGTGCTTGGTATGCATTAAAAGAGAAAACCGGAGAAGTAATTATAAGCCATCTTTGTACCCGAGTAACAATTTCGAATAATTTTATATCCCCTAATGGCTTGAGAAATAGCGCTTAGACTAATTCCGAAATAACTTCAGAAAGTGAAGTTAAACGATCGCACTCTTCAATTCCATGCCTTATAGGCGATAGTAGCAATCAAGAAGGCCTGGTAAGGTATCAGCGGGTTGATCTCATCATAGCCTACCGAGATCCAGGTAACTAACACATCCAATAATGGAAACACGATAATAACGATAAAACAGAGCGGCTTTTAGCACCGCTAATATATGACCGGCTGTGAGCTACCATAAAAAAACATTAACAACTCCTTTTCTGCTTATTAGCGATGTGTGCCCGCCTCATCACGTTCTTTTTGGGGAACCTGCTGTATAATGCTATTCATTCGATGGAAAGAGACGAGTTGCGAATGAAGTAGCTGGAAAAAACACGTACCTGATTGACTTGTTCGTTCATCTGCATCTGTAGATTTCGTGTGTGATGATGATACGACGTCCATTCTGGTCTAATGACAGCTGTACAAAAAAAGTACTGGTTTTTACACAATACTGCACCATTGCGAAAACATACAATTGTCCAGATTACTATACATTAGGTTATTCGTTAAACTCATGGCTTCATTTGCTGTGATATATTGATGAAATATCTAGTTACACTATTTACAGTGTGAATGAGATATTCCTCTTCCAAATGATGTTACTGAAAATTAGTTTTTTGCCATGAATTTCAGGGATGTTGACAAAAATTCAACAAGGTTCTCTGGTCCTTAGTCCTTCAACACATTTAGCTTTTCAAATTCATCAGGAATAAACAATTTCCATGTCCAGCATAAGCAAACTCACTAACGCGTGATCGTATTTCAGTTCTTCTTCTATTGGTTGGAAGGCCAAGCAGATATTGTTGTGTTTATTTGTAGGAGATTTAACTTGAAAACTTAGATATGAATCCTGATATGTATCCACAAATAAAAGTGAAACGACAATTTGGCGTCGAGATGAAAGGAATGTTTTTGAATTCATATAAAGTTGAAATCATTCATTATCAAGCTATGGGTTTTAAGAATATAGATGAGTGGGGAGTTCTATGAAAAAATGTGGGTCATCCGAATAGTTGATTAGTCAAATATATCAAATCAGGAACTTTATGGAGAATGTGTGTGTCTTGTGACTATATATATTTCAAAGGACCACCAAACATCAATATATTAGATCTTTTCCAAATATTTTATAAAATCTGAAATCATAAGTACAACTCTGCATTAATTTGCTGGTATCATTATTTTGGATTGAATATAGTAAGAAATATTGAATGTTCTCAATTTGGTGATCGTAGATCAGATTACCATAACTTTTCGTGAAGGTGTTGGAGTAATTGAATCCTTTGGGATTAACAATATGTTCTTGAAACATATCCTATTTATAGGAGAGAAAAACAGATATTTTTTGTTTCGTTCTTATTAAATTGGTCTCACATTGGACGGTATCTATTAAAATCATAAACATGATGATTTAAGTCTGAGTAATTTTCTGTAATTTTGCCTCCTTCACTCTCCTGAAAAACGTGGATCAACGAGAATATAAAATCGACGTGAAAGTGAAAACTTGAGAAATGCCCATGCACTGATGTCAAATAATATCTTTACATCAAGGGAGAATTCGTCGATATATTATGTATCTTAAAGAGAGTGATTATTATTATTTGATATTTGTAATCTATTTTGTTTTCGATGAAAGTGAGCTGAGTAATGTTTAGAGTTGAAGAAACTGTGAACTCATTTGATGAAAAAAAACATAACAATATCGAATCACTTTGTACACGACATGTTCTGATGGTTCAATCTGCAACATTTGTTGGATTTATATGTTTATGCGTGGAACTTAACTGCATACAAAATATAGCCATTTATATTCAACGATTCTTTTTGTTCGTTCGATATTAAAATAACACAGGAGACAATAAAATTCGAAACATTTAAAGTGTTCTATTGTTACAAAATCCACAAATCGTTTCATAGCGAGAACGCGCCCTCGCCAGACCAATAAATATACCGAGCGAGAAGGTTTTGCATTCGATATCGAAAATAAAATACTGAGCGTTCATCGAGATTTCGCATTGTGTAGATTCTATACAATTTTTTTTCAGGAAATGGAAATTATAGTTATAACCAAATGATTCCACTACATGAAATTATACTACACATTGAATCAAATCGTGGGTGATCAATTTCTTACAACCCCTGCATCAAGTCACATATACAGGGTGTTTCTTCAGTTGAGTAATGAAAATGAGTCAACACCATGTAGAGTACATCGAAATGACTCAAAATATATCTACCAAATACTTACATGTTGTCTCAGAAGATTTATTATCGAGATATAGGGTGCTTTATCATTTCTATCAACTTTCATGTTGGGTTACATCAATAGTCTATTTATTCAAGGTAGATTGCTTCGAGACATATTCGGTTGTCTTTGACATCTATCAGTGCAAAATAAGAAATTCTGATTATAGTGTGAACAATTTCTTTCTGTAGCGAAACACGAAGAAATCGTACAGCTTCTGAATATCATAAATAAATTCAACAGATGAATAAATATCGTAGTTGGGTTCGAGAATAGAACAAAATCTGTTCCCATGGTATTGCAAATGACCCGTTGATACCTGATGACCGCAAGTCCACAAAACAAAGGACAATCAATCAATGTGACAGCAAGCGCCAGGTCTAATGAACGTCGGCATTTCAAAGCACGAAAAAACGTCGATTCATAAATTTCATTTGTTTTGAATAAATCAAATTCATCGGACAAACAATGCGCTTCTCGCTTGATTAATTATCCCTAATAAGTTCTTCCTTGATTATATGTCACGGCGGTAAAAAGGTCATCAGCATCCGTCAGAACGGCGAAGAAGATATAAATCATCTTTAGGAGCAAATTGTGGAGCGAGATTAGTTTAGACGCCGATTTGGAGCAGACGACTAAGATGATTGATTCTGCTGGAAATTAATGTTTCTCTGGAAATATATTTCTGTTTCTGAGGAAGGATTTCATCGCACATCTACAAAAGCGGTAGTACAAGAAAATCAACAAAAACAATATTGAGGAAGAACAGGGCAATGTTGGCTCAAATTTGTGATTTTTTTATGAAAACAACATTCATAAACATTAATTAAATATCAAATAAGAACATCACTTAATTTTTTTTACTCACAATTGTCACAGAAATAATTATCTGACTAATGGTTGCAAATTGTTAGGCTACCATTACCTGCTGACAACAATTTTGAAAATCATGAATCGCCAACGTATCTTATGACAGCTGAGTATGCGCAGTTTTGATTTTCGTTACGTTACGCCGGAACTATAAAATTTGTCAGTGAATAACAATGAAAACGTATTCGATTGAGAGCAATTTTTGATTATGATATAATAATTATTTTTCGTGATGTTAGGGAATCATTTGAGGTTACTAAAATATATTCAAGTGATATAAGCCATGATAGTTTCTGAAGTTTTCTGATGTATGGATATTGCGTACCTGTGAAGTTAGCGTTTCAACTTGAAAATTACTCATTCTTATTGTTATTTGTGTTTGTTTAATGGGATATCGATATAGATATTAATGAACAGAGTGTTAGTGTTTCCACCAAAGCAGAATCATCCAGCGTTATATCGTGAATTCTTTGACAAATAAGAGACTATCGAAAATAGCGCGTGTGCAGTCTAATAATCAGTTCTGTTTTTGGAGTCACCCCTGTCGCTTGGGTCGTATTCAGTAATTTTAATACAATGATTCCAATCACATAATGAAATACAAACAAAACATATAATCTAATGATAATTTTGATGGTACATTCTTTAAGAGAGATTCAATGATACATACAAAAATAGAATCGCCTACCCAAAGATACACAAAAATGCTGAGAACCCAGTTTTCAGGAGGAATGAGCGGCAATCAAGAAGAACTGTAGCATACGCGTCCAAACTACCCCTTCGGACGCCTATCTACCATTCTAGACTGACTCAGGACTGTCTGAAGACTCCCCAAGAATCCGTCTTTAATTGATTTTATCAAATCTATGATTATAGATCAGCAACATCAGCAAAATTGCATTATTTATTTTCTTCTTGTGATGACACACTTGACAATATTTCCAGTATAATCGACCGCTATAGCTTTTTTCTATGGCGAATTTTTTCAGCTGATATTGAGTAGTGATTTTCGACAGTACGAGACGTTAAAAAAATCAACTTTTTGAAAAATCTAGTCCAAACACCAAACGGGGCAATTGAACCTAAATTGATTTGTAGTTTCCGTTCGGCAGAAGAGTTTCTGGACACCCTGTAGTGCATCGAGCGACGAAGACGAAAGTTCTTTGTTTGCGTTAGCACCGCAGGCATCGTCGAAACCGATTTCCATGCAGAGAACTGGTGGCCGCACGATCTCCGGATTAAGACATCACCGAGAGGCTGGAGGTTCCTTTCATTATTACAAACGGAACACGACTCTTCTGAATATAAACACGCTTATGTATTCTTTTATACACGATGCGATATCGATAGGATAAAATATGCCGGTTTTCGGTAAACATCGCCTGCATGTTCACCATGTCGTTTTATTTTACCGAGATTTATTTCTTTATTGTTTCGCAGTTTACAACCGCTCGATGGGTTCGGCATTGTACGACTTTAAATTACTAATTTATCATTATTAGCAGGCATATTTGTAGTCGATGAATGGGAAATGAGCGCTCATTCAAGGCCGAACAGTTGTCTACTTGCTCTTCACTCGACGTTCTCTTTTTTCCATGTTGACAACTAGATATCCGACAGCTAATATCAACTATCCACTATAAGAGTCAATTATGTCAAATCTGTACCACTTGATTTATCTGTTAGTGCAGAAAAACATGGTTGAAATGTGTCTGTGAAATTCCGCAACGATTCTAGATCTATCCATAATGAAAGGCAATCGAACAGCTTATGCAAAAAATAAGAGTTTCATTGAATGGTAATATTCTTGATTCTTGAGCAGATTTCATTTTGTGTTACATGCATCATGCATGGTTGTAGAATTGTTTGAAAAAATGAAACCTTTCATTTTTCATTCTTCATTTTAAAATATTTGGGATCGTATCGATCGATTTCAGAAATCAATTGGGGAAATTAGATTGTGAATTTATCTATACAGATTCTTCTATACCATTGAGTTGGTTTATACAGATTGTCGATTTCAAAACTCACAATGGCTCTACCATCTGAGCTTGGAGAGATAAAAAAAAAATCTGAACCGTTTTCAGGATAGGAAAGAGGAAATGAAAATAGAGAGGGGCACCTCCATTAGTTATCTTAGTTACACTTACAGAAATCAAAATGGCAACCCCCTACTTGTGATGTCGTTGAAAAATTTGTAGGAAGAAAATGCTTCTCAATGGTTCAAGCTATGGGGTGTAACAATATGGCAGAGAAGTTTATTCATTCGATGTCTAAATATGACATTTTTTCGTGAAAATTGTTCAGAGAATTACTTCCGGTACACTGATCTTCAGGTAAAATATTCATTGTTGTTGATTCTGAGAACATCAATTTGAGTATCCAGAAGTGAATAATCCAGTATAATTCTGAATATTTCTGATATCGTGAAATTGAGTAATCAAGAATGAAGAACCAAGATGAAATAAGTTGTTGTCAATCGGTTATTAAAGATGTCATCCATTTTGAATCAACTCGTAGAGTGTCTACGATGAACGATTCGTCAATAGATTTTCAGCATCTTACCACTTTTTAGTGAGCATTGAAGATAACCTTCTTTCAAGAAGTTTATGTTATGCTAGAAATGATTTTTTATTCCTTTCAATATATCCACCTTTGCACACTCTTTGAATGATGGAATAGCCTATACTTTAACCTGAACCTTTATTTTTCGTTTGAATATTTTTCGAGAAGTTCGTTGAGAACTTCAATTCACTGGATCATATTAACAGTACTTCCGAAGAAAATATGACCTTTCTTAGAGTGAGATTGTGGTATTACCGTTGAAGAATATTACGTGGTACATTATTCAGTCTCTTTCAACTTCATCCAACTCCCGACGAATATTACTCCTCATAAAATATAGAAGGGCGAATAAAAAACGCGGAACTGGAGAACTTAATACGGCTCTCCATAAACTTTATTGGATGATACGGGTCCTGAGCCCCAGAAAAGGCATTAGATTACCTTCCATTTGAATCGGCAACTCCGCCATTTTATTGCGAATTCCACTTTATATTTAAATTTCGGCAATCCAATATTCTAGCAATTTCATTTTCTGACTCTCGAGGAATACGATGAAGCATAGACGTACAATTTCGCAGTAGAGAGTCATTAGGAAGGAGAGCACGATATTCCGTGTTCATTTCTCGAGAAGTCTGGAGAAGGAGTTATCCTCACACTCTCTTCAACTGCAACAATTACAGTATTCACGGTACAAATTGAATGAAAAAAGTTTCACATTTGCATTTTCATAGATATACACCTCAGATGTCTTCAACTGACTTGTTTTTTTTTGAGTACGCCAATGCCTGTAGCGTACATTTCCTCTTATGAGCAAGGCACTCAACTTGAAAAAAGCTATACAAGGGAGAAACGAGGAGAAGGAAAATTACCCTGCTGAAATGGAAATGCAAAATCTCGCCCCTTTCTTGAATAGGCCTCGATTCTTATTCACATGTTAGGTTTCTTATGTCAATGTTCTCTTCCTATTGGTGAAGGAGATGATATCAAAAATCGTGGTTCAAATGAGATTTGGAAGATAAATATTTGCGTAGTTTGAATATTTGCTCGGGAGGATTAGTTTCTTTCATTATTCATATCCAGTGGTAATCTCTACAAACCAGAAACACTTATCGAACTCTATTAGATCCTTTTCAACATCTGACTCGTTCTATGATAGGTAGTTATTGAGTTGATACAGACGATATAAATGCTAGGAATTCGAAATCATGAAGCAAAATAAAACATTGGCACAAATTCGGAATAAGATGAAGTGAGCAAATGTATTGAAACTTCTGTTGTAATTGAATAAATTCTTACTGAATAATTTGTTATTCAATTTGATAAAAACAATTGAAAGGTTGGCGTTAGCTTTAGGTTCAGAAAGTAAATTATTTTATTTAAAATTGGATTTCTATGCGAAAGAAGAAATTATCTACAAGTTAAGAAGTATTCTGGCGAGTATCATACCATTTTTGGATCTTTCTGATACAGATTACCAAAAACTTTGGTATATTTTTTCTCAGTAGAGGCAGTCAAAGTTGGAACAGTTAGCTTTACATTTCACAGACTCATTATTCGACATCCTATAACAAAAAAATGAAAAGTTGAGATTTGAAAACTGTCACAGGGTGCAAATTTCCAAATTTTTGTCTGATGTCTATATCTTTCAAAATATGCAACATGAATTTTTCTGATTGGCCTATTGCTCGATACCAGTTTGACGTCGACTTCTGGGACACTCTGTATACAAATGATTCGATGATATTGAAGATCTGATGATGATGAAAATGTGAAGGATCAAAATATCAGATTTTTTCTTTTATTATATACTTCATGGAAGTCATTGTTTTTTTACTCCAGAATTGGGATCTCTTTTTGGATGATGAGGAATATCAATATCATTATAAAAATTCTGAAACCACTTCATGATATCTAATAGCCAGAACTGAACCTCCTGAAATATCATGAGATTACGCACACAGAAACTGATATAAATTCAACGAAAAATATCGGAAATGTACGCACATTTCCTTGAACGGCGTACAAACGTGAAAGTTTCCTCGTCCAGAAGAGGAATGGCAGTTGCGAATTTCCGAATAAACGCATTTTAAACGTTTCCAGCTTAGCTCAGCGAGAAAGCAGCCTTTCCAAACTCCCCCGGAGGCGGTAAATCACCTCTTCAGCTGCGAATGTAAATCTCGGCCGCCGTTTTATTTGCATGGAGGACGTGACATATAAGTGATTGCCAATCTCCTCCAAGATTCTATCAAACGCCGGAAATCTATTGGCGAATTCTGATTGCGAAATGTCTTCATTTGAATTTTAATACGATTCCATTCGAGAGAAAATGTCAGGAACAATTATTGATAGCCGTTTGGGCGAAACGATGTCGGATTTGATCATTTATTAGGGAGAATAATACGAAAAAGGGATGTCGATAAATGGTATTTATCAGTTGGCAAAGCAGAAACTTTACGATTCGAGAGGTCTTTTATTTTCGAGACAGTTTTTGCCTGAGCTGGTGCATGAATTGGAATTGTGAAAAATTCAATCAGATATTGCAATGGGAGTAGAAATAATTAGAAAGTGGAAATATTCAATTGATCAGTGATCTACTCGCTAGGTGGCACTGTTAGCTCGACTGGACAACACGAAAACAAGAAAAATGGACTTGGAAGAATTGGATTTTGATTTATAATGTCCAATAATATATGGGATATCGGATATGCCCAAAAACTTTTGGATCGAAATCAACTACACTATCCAATGTCGAGGTTGAGTTCAAGAACTATAACATTATAAACTATATTAATTTGAGGGAGATAGTTCTGACACATTTGGTTATTTTTCAATACCATTAGTGCAAAATAAAGAGTAGATAGCTAACTATTGAACTTCTGATTGATTGAGACATACCTTGGAATATTTACAACTACAATAATTATGGTATTTATTTGAAAAGGAATCTTCAATCCTATGATACAAAATATTGAAAGAATTGTTCAACGATTATACACAATCAATAGTTATCAAATATTGGTGTGTAAAGTTTATGCATCGACAAAGATTTTGAAAAAATTCGAATGATAAACTCAACCTACCCTTCTTTTCCGGGGTATCGTTGAAAAAGAAGACAAGCAGCAACATCGCATTTTCTGGAGAGCTGTCATAACTATCTTTCTGGAATGAATGAACTATAATATTATGCTACATCAATTGGCTCTGAGATAGGTAGTATCCTGATACCACCCAGAAAACTGAAACTTGCTTTGTTCAAAGCAAATCTCGATTGATGGATGACAGGGAAACCGTTCCTCAGGAATATCAAAAGTTGTAAATCCCACGGGAACGTTATAATTCAGTAATTCACATCTGAATATATCAGAAACGAAATGTAATTTACTTCAATAATTCTGCGAAGTCGTAAAAACGTCGGGAGACATTTGAATGTCGTTGAATTATAGCGAAAGAAATTAAAGTTGGCGAAAGCTGGCGACAATTTCATATTCTAAACGGCGGTTCTTTATAGCGCCGTTCCTTGCTCGTTATTACGTCTTTGATATCAAATCTGAATTATTGTGCCGACGACTATTGTGCTAGCTCTGCTGAAGTCGTATTGTGAAGGTAATTACGAAAGTAACAATTCAATGAGGCTTCACAATATCAATTCATAAACAGATTCTTGGTTGTGTTACTGATATTACCTTTGCTGTTATTGCATTTTGGCAACTCATCCCTGAAATCACAATTTCTGACACCCATGATGACATCTAGAGATGATAATTGATTTTCAATGAGGTCCAGTTGTCAAATATAATTTCACGAAAGAGAGCTGTCACGAAATAATATTTGAAACAAATTTTGGATCAAGGGAGGAAATTAATAACATTGATGTTTCAGTCATTACATAGATTCAGATTCAGATTTAGTTATTATAGAAAAATAATATTGGGTTTTTTTGAAAATAAATTTTTTTTTAAATAAAAAGGTAATACTGTCTGTTTGGTGATATTTTGAAGGAATCGTTTTTTTTGCAGGATAACACAACGATTAAGTAGGAATTCTACTGTTATTAGCTGAACAGATTCCAACAGAAAAGGTCATACTAATCAACAGGAAAGGTGTAGTATTTCACAAAGACAACGCGAGATCTCACACAAGTTTGGTCACTCGCCAGAAGCTTTCACAGCTCGAATGGGATACAATGCCACACCCACCACATATTCTCCAGACCTAGCACCATCGGATTATTATTTGTTCCGGTCACTCCAGAATGTTTTAGACGATAAAACCTTCACCTCAAATGAGGAGGTCAAAAAAACACCTCGATCAGTTTTTGGCCAGCAAAAACCAAACATTCTATGAACGTGGAATTATGCTACTACCAGAAAGATGATAGAAAGTATAGGCCCAGAATGGCAGATATATGATTCTAAAGTATTCGTTTATTATGAGAAAACTGTCTTTCATTTCCATAAAAAAAATTAATCACTCTTCGAACAACAATGTAATAGAAACTGTACTTCACAATAATTATAATACTCAATAGTATTTTGCAAATCTATAATATAATCAAATTACATCTCAACCTTCATCGTATTATGAAATATCTTTGCTAGTTGGAATATGTTCGGGAAATATAGTTTTGTTCGTCATAATAATTCGTCGTTACATGTTTGTGAACCTGTATCTGTAAACAAATGAAGCCTATAATCATTATTTATATTAAAAAGGAAAATCAGCTCATGCAATAGTCTCGTTGGTCGATGTCATCACTATTACCTTTTTTTTGCGAGGATGCCTCTTGTGTTTGTTGAAACCCCTAACACTCAGGATTACTCCAAATATTTGCTCACCCCGAACCACCCAAGAAAATTGTATTTATACAGGGATTATCGGTGTTTCCGGCGTCGGTAAATACAGGTGCGTCAACTAAACACATGTCACGTCTTCGACGTCACTTAAGCCTCGAAATTATGAAACGGTCTCGCTAAAAAACGAGCCCGTAATTGAGGGATGTTCAACTCAGGACTAAGTGGTTGAGATCATTGAAGCTTAATGGTGTTTATTGGGTCTCTTAGCTGAGAGCTAGGAAAAGGTGTTAGATAATGAGTACTTTGGATGCGTTTAAATGCCACACGTGAAAACGATTTATTTCCCTTCAAGTAATTATTGTATCCTTCCTTCTTGACATTGAAAAAAATGCACTCTCACCTAGGTGCCAAATGGGTGTTTTGACTACTGGAGATTATACCCACTTCAATAAGTGAACTCAAGTACTTTTATTTCTAATAACACTTTTTTTCAGCAGAGGAAGTGGATGATATGGTATTTAGTCTAGATATAGGATTGATTCCTGTGGTTTTTGTTAGTCGAAATTTTCATGTATCTGGCTGAAAATGACCACTAGTTATCATATAAAGTGTTACTCCATTCCGATGAGACAGACATTTGAATTTTTATGTCCACAACAGTGGACATCAAAAATACATAATATGAATCCTGGATTCCTGGAAGAGTTCTGATATAGAAATCTATACGCATATATGAATTCCTCAGTGATTCAATGCCATTCTTTTTACCAGTTTGAGCGTACATAGAACTGCATATACCTATAATAAAATAATTCGTGGTTACTATAAAATGTTTCAATAAAAATCTCAGTTCAGATGAATGAATCTGGAAGTTCTGAAAAATGTTTTCGATTCATGAAATAGAAGCACCAAAGTTAGGACACAATAGACTGTGGATAACCGTGGAAACGTTTTTTCAATATTTTTGTTAACATTTCTAAAGGAATCAACAAAATTCCATAAGCGGATCGAAGACTCCTCTCCAAATAAATTCAGAATAATAATAATAATAATACCTTTATTTTCCATTTGACAATTGAAAATTGTCGTTGTAAAGTTACTGTAAAGTGTTGCCATTGTTATCGATTCCTAAATATCTTCTGAATCATAATTTCATTCACAACTTAATTGAAAACAGTGAGTCAATCTCCACAAATATAGATCCAGAGAGTCCCTTCATACATATGGTGAGCCACAAGGGTCTAACATGGACAGCAGACATTTTTTTTCGTGATCTCGATATCCTTTCAATTCTGATTTGAATATGACGAAATTTATTATCGACATCACAAGTGTATAATGAATTCAAATCCGGATAAATTTGTTCCACAATTAAATTTGAAGAAGACAATGTGATTCCAATTGCATTTCATCAAATATTTGTAATAGGTTTGTAAGTTGTTAGTTCAACTTAATGAACGAAAAATCGATTGAGTTTGAAAATGATCTGAAGTAGTATTCGAAACCTCGAAATCAATATCTTGGATACGTTGATATATCAACCCTGTATCAAATAGAAATCAAATCAAATAATCTAGCTGAACAAATATCAGATTTTAATGCGCTTATGACGTACACATAGCCAGAGGGCCGAAACAAGGCAAATCCTCTTAAATTTCCTCTTTCAACCCTCAGCTGAAATTGTGTTTTATCGGTGGCGTTTGTAACATTATATTTGGGGTGGTAAGTGCTGTTCACCCTCGAGTTGGGGTGTTTGAACAAGAGGAAGCCCTTAATCGCCTAACATTTAAAGTTAACCGCCCTGTTTGTTTTTCAATTATGGTGAATGCTACCGCCATGATTGCCAGGTTCACTTCGTACCGATGGTTTCAGAAAATACCAACGTTTTTCTACTCAAACAATCCATCATCTGTCGGGTATAAGAATTATTACAGATAATTTCATATGGAACATTGATTTGTTCTCAATAACTCTGGATTTTGTTGAATGTTCACACAGAAAATTAATCAACTCTCTAACATGTTTGTGAACCATTTTTTATCGAGGTTTTCGATATCTTGAAAATAGTTTCAAAGTATTGTTCTTCAATTCTCTGATTCGACTAATGTTTATTGATTTTCTCGATTATTATTTTCCATGCTTCACTAAAAATCATCCTGGTATCCATTTCAATGGCGAATTTTTCTCATCATCCTCTCGATTCTTTCTCTATCAGAAATAATAAAAATTACTGTGACTTCCTGTAGCTGAATTGATGAAACCAAATCTCGTACTGCTCCAGTCGAAATGATATTTGTCCAAATGAAAGTTCGAGTATCTACTCATGATAATTGTATTATATTTATAACTATTGAAATAATTTCACAATTAAGACATATCATCCATTGCAATATAGAAAGTATTTCATTCTTCATCAACTATCAACGAAGTATAAGACATACAAACGTCTCAGAATTGTCTTCGTCTTTAAGATTGCATATAGAGAAGAACAGCAGAAAAACTCCTTATACACTATTCAATTGAAGATGATTTGAAAATACTCGAAAATGACGAAAGCTCTCATTATACCAGATGTTGCATACGACTAGGAAAATGGATTTCCTTTCAATTTTTTCTTAGGGGGTCCCAAGAATGCACTGCGAAGCTCATTATACTCCTCCTATCATTCTGATACTTTGGAAGACAATAGTCTCTCTGGGTAGTTCAAAAAGGACATTGAGTTTCAAGGTTTCTACGTTCTCTAGGAATAAATCAGATTCCTCTAGTTTCGTTACTCTCCTGTAGTTCAGTGCCTCACGATTACATAAATTGTGTTCAATAGTATCCAATCCCACAATTTTGGTTCCTTTGGTTGAGCCCCATCTCTTGTAAATGTGTTCTCACGAGTGCATGGTCTGTAATCTTACATGATCTCTACTCAACCTGAATCAGTTCGTAACCTATCTAAATAATAAGTTTACTACTCATATTCTTGTCCTGGTGTTGAAATTGACATATTGATTTGTATTTCATTTCCATACAATCAACTTTGACAGTTTCAGATAGAAACAGAAAACGCAAATGACAACCATGTATGCTTTTTTCAATGACAGTGAAATCGTTTTTTATGCTCTAACCTCTTCTGGAATGCTGAGAAGTGCGGACAATCTTTCAGACAGGCATTGAAGTTTATGAAATATGATATTCCGCCTATTGAAAGAAACGTAATATCTTCTCGCGAAAAATGTAGAATGTCACCCCCTGAGTCTCGTGTGTGATATCAAAATCGGGGGTAGCAGTAGCGGAAGAAACAGTCTCTAATCTTGGGCTTCCGCTCGATTAGCTTCGCGCACTAACCGCCATATTGGAGTTTGATTTAGGAACACTCATTTGATCCCGACAAAGACGCTCAAACGTCCTATTATCTTTTTGACATGGAGTTTATCGGCGAGAAACGATAGCAATTTCAGCCAATATAGTTCGTCAAGTTATTGTACGTTGAAGTGAAAATGATATTTCACTCGAGATATCAGTTTTCTCGCATACGAACGAATCCATTGAGCATTCGATGTTTTATTTCACATATCCCAATTACATTGCCTGAAACTTGTGAAGTTCCAAGCTCGGTACTGAATTAGTGTCAAGAATACAATGCGATAAGTATCATTTAGCTTTCTGGTAGATATATTTCTGCTAGACAGTTTCCGAAATTCCTGACATCGTACTCAAGGAGAAATTGAAATTTTGTATTCTTGAATATATTCACTATACAATGACCCACGATTTTTATAATTGGTGGAAAATTGTCAATTTTGAATTGAGAATGAAATTGTCTTCACCCCAAAACGATTTTTCTTCAGATCAATTTTTGATATTTGAAAAAATCGTATATATTTGTCTAGACAATATCCTCAACGCCTCAACCTCAATACCGTTTTTGTTTTTTTTGTTTCATTTACCCATTTGGTCGAAATCAGGTCAGCTATTGGGGAACTTTTCTCTTGACACTTGCTGAAAATGTATGTTTGAAAAATTTCGAAATTTTCTATCGAGTACTTCACTCTTTCCTTATTCATCAAAAACGTGATCGTCGTCATAATGACTATGTGGTAGATGAAGTTTCTTATGATATAAATTATATCCCAAAATATGAATTGTGGTTAGAGAAAGAGACATTTCTCAAAGGAAGCTCCAAGGAGTTCGATTGAAGGCAACCTACTATTCAAACATTATTGAATCGTTCAAAATCATTAGGCATCATTTGGAATTGAAAGGAGTCTCCAATTTCATTCTGAAAATAGCCTCCTACAAATTAACATTCAGAGTTAGAACTTTCAGGTTGACGTCGATTTTCTGTCCTCGGAAATAATTTTCAATCATTAGTTTTTTTTTCAAGACACTACTTGGATACGATGAATTCAGGACACTCAGTATACATTATTTCAATAATCCAGGCACCCCAATGGAAACAGTATTGAAAAAACCATTCTATGATACAGGATTTTCGAATCGTTATAGCTGTGAGTAGACATAATACTGAGTGTCTCTCGTTGTGTAGAATATTAAAATTTCTCAAACAATGCAGTTGGAAAAAGTCAATCTCGGCAGTACCGAGCCCAGCGAAGAATTACAGTTTCCTGTCCTCAATAGTACCAGAATGGTACCATAAAGCGTTCTAGTTACCGTCGCAGCGTCGTTTTCCGAATAGGAAAAAAAGTGCGGCGATAAATATCGGACGGGATCGCGTCCATTTGGCTTATTATTCCGATATCTTCATTCAATGTAAAGTGGTACCGCCGAGTCGGTCGTACTAACAAGACAGTACGAGGTGGCGGTGTCAGTCAGGCCGTAACGAAGAGGCGGCAGTACCGCCCAGCGGGGTCGCGTCAAGCTCGTACCTCAGCACACAATGTGCCATTAAGTTGGTACTGCGATTATACAGGGTCGGCTCGAAACGATGAGAATTTTCAATGATGTTGAGCTATCGGAGATCTGCCCTCTAACGGAAACGTTTCATAATTCAATGTGAATCAAACTGAATCAGTTTGCTGCAATCCAAATATTATTATCGAAAACAACACAGTGTGAAATGAATTTGAAGTTCAGAAAATTTGAAAGAATTGAGCTGAAACTCAGTGAATTGTTCCAAATATACTTTCTTAACGAAATGAGTAGTGGGTAATGAAGATTTATTGAAGTTGAGCTAAGTATCGAAATTAGCTCTTGACATCGAATCAGAATGAATTTTTGGAAATGGTATTCTGCAACCACTCAATTATTGAAACGTAGGACGGTTAACATTCTATCACAACATCGTGCACCAGTATAACATTTCACGAAAAAATTTATTTAAAATTTTCATGTTATTAACGTTCTGTAAAATTGAAGAACTGTCAATTATATGACCGAAATTATGTTTTTGTGCGAATGTAAAAATAAGCTTTATGATTTTGATGATATATCACTATTGAGATGCAGAAAATCCATTCAGTTTTGTTCATGTCATTTTCAATGGACGATATTCTTCTTATCTTGACCATAACTAACCAAACTGTTGGAATATAATTGAAATCAATTTTATATTTGTGTAACTATATTCTGAAACGTTTGTGGATCAAGAACATTCGCAGTACTTTTATCACATAAACGATATCATACATATCATATCATATACATCAAACATATCTGAGATTAAACACTAATCATCAACAAAATGTAACTTACAGAAAAATAAATGAAGATGTTAATGGGAATATATATTCAGGATGAAAGATTTTGAAATCAGGTCAGTTGCTGACGCAATTCAAGCCATTGTAAGTCTCCTAGCCAACAAAAAAGCTTAAATGAACAATCATTGTAGCTTGTAGTTTATAATCTTTGTGGTTGGGCGTCACAAAAATGCATTAAGATGTTTGTGAAATTTTCTCTATGGTTATAATAGGGATTGATTGTTGAAACATTCAGTACTAGACCAGTAGCCCATTTAGTTGGTATTCGTATTGAAACAGACAACCGCCATAATTCGTTCAACTATACCCAATTATCACTCCTATACACATATTGACAATGACCATTTGGTGGGTGTATTCTGGCGCGCATTCTCATCATTTCACTAAATTGAATAATTTACACCGGTTTTTCACGAATTCGTTAGCACCATGCCGTTTGTTTAGGACTCGTGGATGGTACCAAAGTACTAACCAAAGCAATGATATGCTAAGTAGGAATAACGCGTGCTTTCTGTTTGACACCAGTTAGATCGAATTACAGTCCTAATGGTCCAGCAATTTTGAAATAAATTCTAAACGATTTAGAGTCAAGACGATAATATTTGATGATATAATAGGCGTTTATAATCAATATTCAATGTTCAATAAGCATTTTCATAAAAGGTTGATATGGAGTTAGGATATTTAGAACAAAATGGGTAATATCATTGGAATTTCAGATTTTTATATTGAGAATTGTAGATACGAGTGATTGAAACGTGATGCAGTTTTGAAATATGTGGCTCTAGACTGTGAATATTTCAGCTCGTTTTCATCAAATTACCATTTTTCATCCATTTATTTATTCGAATACACCATTCAACAGCTGAAGCCTCTTACCGAAGAAGCAATAATTACAGTATATGCATTCTGTATAGATTTAAAATAAGTAAAATTGAAATTTTCCATTGGTCCATAGAAAATAATTCGAGTCATTCTCTAGCCATAGAAGAGTATTTATTTTTTTATTTTTTCACATTTCCATCATTTGAAAACCCGGAATTGTTAATTTCTTCCGAAAACTGCGAAAATATACAGATGAAGTGACAAAAATTGAGAGTAGTTCAGTTTACTATAAACGAATGAATAGACAGCCTCAATATCAAAATATATTCTGCAAAAAACATACCAAAACTTTTCATGATTGAGGTTATGTTGTGTTATTGAATTCGAATTCATTATATTACTTCTCTTTGAACCATATCCAACATTATCTAAAAAAATAAGCCCCATCGTTTTCATCAGTCTGGCAGAATAGTAATTCACTCTGTTACATTTAGAGGTATTCTGGACATGCGCAGTTGAGATGATTTCACATTCTTCATAACAATTTTACATTTGATTGGCATTCTAATTTACATGTTCATATTTCGATGGTTCAATAGCACTTTTGATCATAATGAAATGTTTTAGTGTACTGATCGTAATTTGAGGCTTCACTTAGGCTTCAATAGGGGTATTGTTGTATTGCAATAGGTATACTTTTATTGAGTATGAATGTTGAACAGTGCATAAGTAGAGCGAACATAATTTCAATATATAAAATCGAACAAAACCGTAATTTTCGAAACCTTTTTCAAAAAAAGGGACAAACTGGCTTTCTTACGATATAAGACCAAAAAATCATGATGATGGTCTGATCGTGGAATCAATATCATTGCGAAAATATCTTGTATGATGGCGTCAAATGTTTTAACGCATTGCCGGAGGAAATAAAAAAGGCACCCACATTGAATATTTTTTCGAATATTTTTTTATATACGCCACACTCAGTTGGTCTTTAGTTTCTAAGTATAGTGTACCTGAAAATTGTAATTAATATTGTTGTCACTACCAAAATGCTCAATGAATTTTACTTTACTTTACCTGAGACTTGATCTTAACCAAAAGTGTTGGTGAAACTGGGTCCTTAAACCTCGTCATCGTTCTCCTTTTTTTTCACCCCGTAGTCACTGGCGTTGGCGAATGATAAACAGCGGAAAGTAGAAGCAATAAAATCATAGTCATGTAGCATATTTTCCTCGGATATTGAATTACACCCTCCGAACAATGAGATAAATAAATCTGTAATATAATATGCACCCCTGCGCCTGGGAAACTCGTTCAGCCGCCCCAGTCCATTGGATTATGTGGTTTACATGGATTAACCCTGGCTTTTTAACGTTGGCATATTGAATGTGTAAAAGATATTAAACGATTTGATTAATGCCGCGCGTGCCCACTATTAGAATGTTTGTGATGGAATCACGCTGTTTAACTTTCACACAGAGATGAGGATGTTGGCCGGCCGCAGGAGACTTCGTTAATGGATTTTTTCTCCAGCTAATAATTCACCGACACTAAAACACGATGAGAAACTAAAATTCATGATATTGCTCAGATATATTGCTGGGAGTTTCTTCCAGGCTACCGCTAGAGGACGTCATATACAGTGAACAGGTAAAGTTTGGAACAAATTCGTTTTCGGCCGTTGGGGAAATGAAGCTCATACACGTCAATTTTCTCTTCTAGTTGCGCATTTTCTGATGTTCTAACATTCATAACATAATCTGTCATTATGATTTTTTTCCTATTCCCCTATTCTGATAATACGTTCAAAAATATTTGCATTTTTCTATGTATGGTTGTAGTATTTTTTCTAATGTTACATAACGACCCAGAAATGAAAGATATATCATTGATAATACTGTTATTTATAGAAATGACAACAGGACTAAATGAACCTGCAAACTATTGAAATAAGTGTTAGAATTACGAGCCATTTGCTTCTGGACAATATACAAGGCGATGTTGAACCTCCTGCAAAACATTATAAAGCATATCAGCATTGATTGAATCAATTTCGTTCCTAATTCTTCATTTTATTTCTAGCTCTAGCTGGTTACTCTGGAAATCCTCGTCTGTCAATCCATCTATTGGGAAAATGTGGATCTCCATCGCATTACGCAAGACATGTATGTGAATATCTAAATAATATTGGAACATCATCAGATGTAATTGAATATTATTCAACTCTATGTCAATAATTAAATAAGTCAAAGGTGGTACACAGGATAATCCACAGCTTGCATTAGTCAGCTAGTCGGATTAGAAGAGACTCCAGGAACGTATAATAATTTCGAGTCATCTTGCACACTAGAAAGTAGAAAGTTATAGAACAGATGTGGTTGTAAAAAGGGCAAAATGACATTCCTGGAGTACACCAAATGTTACTTTGAAAGTATCTAAAAAACTGGACACAATATTGATGACAAAAAATAATGTAGGGCGAATTCAATAGTAACGCTGTTGTTTTGAGTTCCTGCATGAATTTACTTTTATGCAGATCGTTTTTTGCACTTTCTCTTTCGAAGGAATACATTGTAAGACATTAATTCTATTGCGTAATCTGAAAGTTGACAAGTTTTAAGGTTACTAGGTTCTCTAGATTTTCCTAGTTGCTTCAGTGATTTAGTGACTTATGGGGGACGTATTCAATAGTCTCCGGCTCCAAGCCACACAATCTACAAATTTGGTCACCTAGACCTAGTTCCATCTCACGTTGATGTATTTTTACAGGCGCATGACTTCTTAAGATCCTAGTTACTAGTCTTGACTGATTTTCATCCGTTTATTTTTGATATATTGCTTGTATAACAATTTCACTATCTCCTTGTTCTGGTGTGTTGTCTTAGGAAGAGCATTATTTTATTGTCAAACAATCAAAAGCAGGTGTCAAATATACAACATCATTGATTTGCTGTTCCGGTCTTCCGTGGACCGCTCCAATCCCGACTCTCGAAACGAGGAAAAACTCTAGTTGCCATCACCGGAAAAAAAATAATTCCTTTCCCCTTCGCCGGTCGCCATGGTAACACGGCATACTTGGAGTTTGCTCTTGATTGGTATTACTCGGCGCCCTCACTTTGCACGCTCGCTTTCGCATTATATTCAACTGGGCACCTGATTTATCGATTGAATTTGCACACTCCTTTGTGAGTAATTCCAATTGGCGACGACTTGCTGCAATTCTCCGTTCTAGGCTGAAACTATTCAACTAGAATACCACGTGAATATAAGTCATAGTTGAGACTTTGAAGCATTTGAATCTTTGAGTAAGAATTGGAGATTTGAAATACAGGGTGATTCACCAAACTTATTCATTGAAACTTTATGGAGAACTAACAGAGATATCAATTTGAAATTGTTGTGGTAGCTACAACTCAATGTGATCTATTACCACAAAATATTTTCAATACGCTGTTATTTACGGTTAAACCGGAAAGGAAATCGATAGGAAATAAAATTTTGCGTCGGATAGTGTAAAAATTTCATGGTCATTCCGTTTGAAATAAGGTTATTGGGATTTGAAGAGTGAACTGAAATATCAAACACCCTGTTGAATATTTGTAAAACTGTCAAGAATATCTATCTATCATGAGAGTTGAAGATGTTGGAGACATTTCAGTTAGTCCATCTATAGAATTTTTTCGAAACAATGGAATATTTCAAAAACGAATCACGATAGAGGAGCGATTAAAAATGCAACCGATACAGAATTTTACGCAGAATTCGACGACAATACAAAGATAAACAGGGTTTTCTATTCGAAAAAATAAAATTGATGATATCACTTCCTGTAATTCACTGGAAGTAACAGCGTGTTGAAAATATTTCAGGGAAATAGATTACATTGTAGTATCATGAAAATTTCTTGAAAGTTGATATCTCTGTTAGTTCTTCATAAACCTCTAATGAATCGGTTCAGTGAATCACCCTGTATATCACCAGGAGGCGTCCAGAATTTTTATAACCGTGACTACAGGTTCAGGAAAGAATCCATGGAGTAATGGGAGAATTAATTGAGAAACACTGTTGTTCTTTTGAATTGCTCTTCTTCCACTGCTCCCACCTATTTTTCTTGGAGAAAGTACTCCATAGAATGTTCCATAGTTCCAAAACAACGGAAAACAATTCAATTCAATTCAAAACGATTCCTGCCAGAATGGTACCTAGTTGAAACGCTTTTGAAGTTTCAACTATAATTTTATACATACTTTCAACCAATCACTTTTCAGCGCTGTTATTTAAAAACTATTCAAGATTGAACCTTGTCGCTTTCACAGGATAATATTGAAAGTATATTACATCGCATGAACTGAAAAAACATTTTTTTTAGTGTCACACTAGTGTAGCCCCTTGATAGATTCATTATCTGGCCCCAATTAGATAGACGAAATGAATGTACAGTAGATGAATCATCCACAATACGGTATGAGGCAAGGAACCGTTCTCGTTTCTTCAGTTTCTTTAAAGACACCCTGTACAATGAATATAACTATCTGCACCGTGATACAATCTCGTTACCCACGATTATGATTGAGCGTCTAATAAACAATACCACCTAATGTGACTCCATTCCATATTACTACTGCGACACGTGAATGAAAATCCCCGTCGAACAATACACAGGGTGTTTCACAGAGTGAATTAAGTTACTGTAGGCGTGACATTACCGTCACACGTGACCTGTACACTCCGATGATTGATCATTATTCATCGAAATAATAAAGATTACAGATTCACGTTCTCATATCTTTTATGCAAATAGGTCTCTAGGGTCGTATTGTGATTTTGCTAATTTGCATTTATTGTAGAATGGCCCGATATTGCTGGGAGTTATTGAGTACTAAACGGGTGATGGATGGATGATTGGAATTTATAGGTATAATTACATAATTTATTGTCGTGATACGGGACATTTATGGTTATTTCTGTATTGATTCATTTAAATATGATGCTTCATGACTAACTAGGTATATTTCCAATCAGTTGTTCGATGAAAAATATTCCAACATAAAATATTCGTGATTCTAATATCCTCTTATTTCATCGAGAATTTCGAAGACCAAAACATATACGCTGTGATAGTTGAATCAGCCATGTTTTTGGGGTGAGAAAAGTTAATTCTGATCGATAGATCATTGGAAGTAAAATGGGATGAATTTATAATTTGTCATAAATATGTACTACTGTGCACGTTGAATATAAAAAAAAATATAAATTGACAGTCTTCAACGTTAAAATGCGATCCTAACTCCTGATCACCTGTTTAACCTATATACAGCAAAGATGACAACGAATGAGTCTCCATCACTAAAACAGAAATCAAAATCCAATTTCCTGGCATTGTTATTCACGTCATCAATCGGGGGTGTGTCTGTCGACGAAAAATGACCCTTCTTTTCCCACCAGTTCATTCTCGCTCGCATCGAGGGTTGATCGGGTGTTAATAGAGACGTTTGGGTCAAATTAAGCGTGATCGAGATACTTTGGAAGTGCTTCACTAATTTCCTTTGCCATCAGAGTCAGGAACCGACAAAATGTTAACTTTTTCGCTTTCAGATAACTGAACTTCATGTGATTCAAACTGGGTGATAGGGGTGGACTCCCTCAGAACTATCCTTAACAGTGGTGATAAAGCTCTATAATCTATAAGGGTGAATCTCAATTCGGATGATGCAGGAGATATCAGTTCAATATCTTATTTCATTTGTAACGAAGATTCGTTATATTTCTGTTGGTTTGCGAGTTGATTGAAAAAATCAATTCAGTGGTATTTGAAACGTCTGTTTACATCCTTCCACAATTATTTGATTATGTTGGATTTGGCACTTCAGTCATGGAACGTGTTTATGGATTCTGATTTTTCAGCGTAGTGGTCCTTTCAAATTATCCACGAAATTTAAGAATTATATCATCGAATAACTTGGACAGATACGAAATAACAAAAGAAAGAATTTTTGGATTGTTGAATTAGAGAATATGCTGTCATAATGGTACTATTCCTGATATCATCCCAATAATATTATATTGATTCTCGATTCCACATGAGGTGTTTTGTTGCTTGGATCAGTGATAAACACTACTTCAAAACTTCAGGCTTCTATCAAATCTATGAGTTCAGATATTACGTTAGACATTGGTCTTTTTTCACTAAAGGGGTCCAAACGATGAACTGCCAAGAAAAGCTTATTGGACACCCCTATCACATCGATAACTTTAGCCCTTTGGGTTATTCATAGAGATCACTAGGTGTCAAGGTTTCTACGTTCTCTAGGTTTGAATCAGATTCTTCTAGTTGCATTACAATCATGTAGTTTGGTACCTCACATTTGCACAAAATCTGCTCAATAGTCTCAGGTTTCAAGTCGCACAATTTACAAGTATGGTCACCTTGGTAGAACCCAATTTTTTTTCAATGTGTGAGGAGACCTGTTACTAACATCATCCATTCAACATCTCATTATTTCGTTTTTCACATGTTACGTGAATAACAAGTTCACTATATTCTTGTCCAAGGCTTTGATTTATCTCAAATTGTTATATTGTCACAACATCTTATGTTTCCTAGAAACTAATATGATTATATAATCTTCTATCATCTTGAGAATCTATGAGAAGAGCCATATGAGTGAGAAATTATTCAATAGTTTGAACTGTACTTTGTTGAAGAATTCGAGTGGTATACCTCCGAAAGAGTATAGAGATATTACCTGAAGTGTTGAGAACTTTTCACGATGTTTACATTCAGGTTCATCATCATCTACACTCGATAAGCATATATTTACAGGCGAGGTTAAAATCAAGCAATGATTTATTGATGAATTCGATCATCTGGCAATCTGAGTCTACTATAATAAACCAAATGAGACGTAGCCGAAGCAAATGCATGTCGGGTTATTCATCAGTGGCCTCCACGGTTTTATTAAAGACATCGAAGAGTTGAAAATCTCGGTGCCAGGCTTAGAATGTGCGGAATCTGAGGAGCTGTCCGAGGATTCCCTATTGTCGCTTGCAGCAACCCCTCACATTATAATTCCTAAAATCCAAGGTATGCGATACGCCGTTGACATGTCCATTAAGGTATTTTCGTTCGTATACCTTCGGTTATGGTCGATCTTGTAAATGTTTTCCTGATTTGTTTCTGTAAATAACTCCAGGCGTCTGCCTATAAATCCCCAGCCGACGACTGGATTCTTCAAATGAATTCATTTAAATTATTCGGTCTGTCGGTGAAATTACTGGACGCAGCGTTTGTAAGGATTATTCAATTTCTATATATAAGCCGCATATTTTATGGAAATATGAACGTATCTTTTCTCCGATCTCGAATATATTTTTTCTGGTAGTCGCAGCTATATGATAATTCACTTTGTCCTCTGGTCAAGTGCATATATATCTGTATTGTCTGAAAGAAATATGTCGTTATTCTGAAAAGTGACCAGTCCAGCTCAGTGGTTTTATCAATTTCTTACATTTCTAATCGAACAATGATTGAGTTTCATATGAAAGCATTCATTTGCAGATGAAGTTCTTGTAAGAGTAATGCAATCTATATACATTATATTATACATCAAAAACTTTTTTTTTCTCAATAATACCATATCCTGCTTCCAACCTTCCGTTGTATATAAAATGTAACATAAAAAATTATAACAATCAAAAAATATAAAAAATTAAAACAAAAATTCCACAATTTCTCAAAATTTTGTGTCTATTAGGATATAGACAACGATAATGAATCATTCTAAATGAAGCATACCGAATTCAATTGGAATGCTTTCATCTTTTATTTATTCAAACTAATTCATGACGAATGTGGTAAAATCTCAACAAAAAAATCGTGAATGTATGCTACATCATCTATTATTCTTGATTATCATGAAGTGAAAGTGAAATAAATGTAACATATATGTCGAAGTGAGAATGTGATAACAATGATATATCATTCCTGTGAGTTCTCAATAGTGATGGATCAAATCGTAAAATCAAAAAAAAATCTATGAGATCAACTTATTTGGGAATGAAGATAACATTTACATAAGCGAAAAGCAGAAATTGATTATTTTAATCGACAATATCTAAACGTGAGAAGATCGACCAAAATGTTGTAATAAAAATGCTATTGACGTATCTGATATCCGATGGGAGATATTTCACCAAACAGGAATTCTATGTGCTTTTTATTGGGGGATAATATGGATAAGCTCAAATCCTGGTATCATATATATATATATATATATATATATATATATATATATATATATATATATATCAACCCATAGGCGTACCTTTATGAAATGAAATGGACTCAGGTTGCCCAATGTATGATATAATTATATGAAATATTACATTCTATCAACTGGATTCATTTCCGTAGAATAGTGTCGATTATATACTGATAACGATGTTTCAATGAATGAACTTGTACTGATTATTCATTTCATATTGCATCAGATAAAGTGAAGTTTTCTGATAGTAGAAGAGTTATTTGTGAAGGTCAGTTTGTACAGCATAGCAAACAAAATCCACCAAGCAGAGAATGAGATGAAAAAATTAATTATTTTCAATTTCAATCCGAATTATGATTTGTAGTTGAATATTTTTCACATGATTAATGGATATAAAAATTGATTATACCCTTCGACTGACACAAAGACCTCACTAGAGAATAACAAGGTAGACTGATCTGAGGGACTTGAAATGTATCAACAAGCTTGTGACATCTTCAAGGTCAAATAGAAATGAACTGATCTGAACAAAGTGGAAAAGAATGAAGCAGCTCTTGGTGTGCCTAAAAATACAAAATACTACGAAAAGTAGCCAGGGATAATATATCAGGACAAAAATATTATTCAGGTAACATGTGAAAAAATTAATTACGACATACTAATGTTGAGTTGTGATTGAACAAGATTAGTAACATGTCTTCTTCTAGGCCATTCGCCTGTTGAAACACGTTCACATAAGATGGGGCTCTACCAGGTTCACCAAACTCGTAGAATGTTGAGCCTGAAACTATTGAATACATTTTATACAATTGTGAGGCACTCAACTACAGGAGAGTAATGCAATTGGGGGAATCTGAATCAAACCCGTAGAACATGGGAACTCAATGACTTTGTAAATTACCCAAACAGACTGATGTCCTTTGAGGTATCATTGTGACAGGAGAAGAAAAATAAGCCTTTGGACCCATTTGATTGAAAAATAGAAACACGGATTGATTATTCAAATTAAAACAATCCTATTATTTCAATGATTTTTTCACGATCGTCACATTTGCGATATTTGCAAAAAATCAGTGATTTGGCTGGTGCATTCTTCTTTCATTTCAGTCATACTTACGAACTCACTTTTCAACTTCTCATTCATTATTTAATTCAAGAAGGATTATTCGAGTTTCACATCGCTGCTCAATCGAGAATTTCAAGAAATAATGTCAATAATTGAGAAAAACTCTCTCAATTTTTCTCGATAATTTCACCTCTTACAAGAGATCGTCTTCGCCGTCAATGACTGTTGGGATCCGTGCCGGGATTAGACGATGACAGCGCCATATTGGCCTCGCCAAGCGAATCCTTTTCATTCGCTCCTCCCCGCCGCGAACTTCCCGACTCGGGCTTCCGGAAAAATCCGGGAAAAAGTCGGGCCACTCGGATATTGGAAATGCGATATTTATTAGATTTTTACCAGCACGAATTTCCTGCGGCGTGTCACCGAGCTGCGTCGAAGAAATTTCCTTCCATTATCGCCTCGGTGGATATTAATTTTCCACGAGTGGAAGAGAGCTGAGAAAACAATTAACGCGCATAGAAGGGGTGGTTCGGCAGTGATTGATCCTCAGTAGGGCCCTCCTGGAGGGGTTTTCACAGATAAGGCTTATTATTGTCGAGACTATTAGGTGCGTATCTGAGCTCGTTGAGTCTGGAGAAACGTTACCCTCTTTCTTACTTTGATATCCATCGACTGATGATGACGACGAATAGTTCCATAGACTTCTTCCAGAACATAGGATCATCTCAATATCACGTATCTTGATTAATGATTTTTCATTTCAGAACTGAAGGAGGTGGAAATGATGAGTTCAAAGGCCAGATCTAATCCTCATTCTATATTGAAACTAAATAACTTGAAATTAAATCACGAGAAACTCTCACACTAAGATGTTATTGTTGAAATGAATAAAGGGCTCATAATTTTCTCGCACTCTACTGAGACTTCTCGTAGATGATTTCGGGTCATTGACAAGTGATGCCTTTCAGATCTGAACTGACTAAATGTTGACCAATATCTCTGAGATGTCGTTTCTAGGTACGTTCTAGTCCCCCGATTTCGTCAAGTGAGCATATTTTTCATCATCTACCGTGTGTCTCAGAAATTTTGAGTAAGTTTATATTTCGGTTCGAAATTTACAGAAAGAGCAAATTCTTGAATTCAACATACATACTTCATTTCAGTGAACAGCAAAAGTTCGATGAAGTGAAGTATAATAGCTGTCAATGGGAATTCTGTTACTTTATCAAATAAATGTTGTTTCACAGCTCTGTCCATTCAAAGAATGCATTGAAATGATAACTACTATTTGAAAACGCCGATATCTTGAAAACTGTTCGAGCTAGGTATAGGGGAATCCAATATAAAATGAAAGATAATAATTAAAAGTATATAAACGTACTTATTGACAGGTATTTTGACAGTATATAAACGTACTTATTGACAGGTATTTTGACAGTACAATGACTGACTCCTCAATTTTTCAAATATAATAATTTTGAGCTCAGGAAACTTCGAAATTTCTGAATAAATATGGTTGGAATAGTGTTTTGACTTCGTCAACTATGAGAAGATGAACTGAAAAATTTTGAGTGATTGAATACGTTGGAGACGCCAAACTCACTCACTGGTCGTCTATTCAATTGTCAATATCGAAGCAGTACGTCTTTTCAGAAACTGTAATTCTGCGTCGTGGATAATTTCAAGAATTGTGATTGACGAGAAATGAATGCATTCACAACGTGTCCCTAATTAATGTGAATTTTGGACTGGAAGTATAATTGAAACATGCTCTCTTGGAAATAAGGCTGGTCAAGAAGTGACTGTTACTGTTGATCGATATCGCGACATGATAACACATTTTTTTCTCTAAATCAGATGATTTTGACGTAGTTTCAACTAGACTGTGCCTCATGCTATACTACTCATGAAACACTTCAATTACTGCATAACACATATCCAGGTCTTGCAGTTTGTTATCAGATTTGCTTCCCAAGATCGTGTGATTCAACGCTATTAGATTTATTCTCATGGGGTTATTCAAAATCACGTTTCATGTCGATGATAATAATAATGAGAATAATGATAATGATAATAATAACAATTTTATTGAGTCCTTTGTGATCAAAATCATGATATAGGATACGTCAAAATACAAACATATAAATATGAAATACATTTCAGAGTATAACATAAGAGGTAGAAAAACGAAATTCAAAGACATGTTAAAATGTTACAATATGTACACGAACATAAAAAATGGAAACATGAAAAATAAAATTCAAGGACATGTTAAAATGCAAAGAAAAATAAAAGTTATTTCACGTTTAAAAATTCCGAGACGCCTTTGAAACTGTGTTCTTGCAAGTATCTTTTCAATCTTGATTTGAGCAAATCTTGATTAGTAATTTTCCTCAGACAAATAGGAAGATGGTTGAAAAATGTAACTCCTGTGTATGCTGGACTATTCTTATGAAATGATGAATTATGATTATGAATTCTGTAGAGATCTTCATTTCTAGTAGGGTAATTGTGATGTTGAGTTGTGTCGCACATATGTTTATGTTTCAGAAATATAATAATGCATTTTAAAGGAAAAAAATAAAATGTTTTATTTCTCAGAATATTTTTACAGGAATCTCTGATTCTCAAATTGAATATTAGTCTGATGACCCTTTTCTGCATATACCCACAACTACGCCTATATGTAGGTATGAGAATCAACGCTGCATCAATAAAATTCAGCATTTATGCAGAATTGTCATCAAAATATTGAGTATGTACATATATGCGAAGCCGTGGAGACCATTTGCTCTATATTTTATCATATGAATGACCCTTTCCTATGTACTTTGATTAAAAAAAAACTTCAAATCAAAAGACTGCGCTTTCTATTCAATTGAAATCTTGCGTCAATTTTGGGACTTCCTTCAAAAGAAGAGGATCTATTGGCTAACAAGATCACCAGGTCGACACCCTCAGACAACTTACGATCGTATCTCCACTGAATATCATTGATTGAATAATCAATCAGCCTATCGATCGTGCGTTGTTTATTACATTGTTCCTCATCAAAAAGGAGGCGAAAGACCTCGAAAGACAAAAAGTAGCCGTCCCAGCCAGAGCGGTCGTTATCGCAGCAGCAATAAGAAGGGTGAACCGTATTCCATCGCGGGTAAAACAACGACCAATACGGCCGTAATTGGTATATTAGTTTTGCGGTCGTTGCCGACTCCATGGGGACTCAGGGAACCTCTGCAGGAACACATAATATGGTCTTGCGCACATTCGACACGTATTCGCGGCCTTTTTTATCGATGACCGTTCTCCTTTTTCCTCCCTTGAGCCGATCGGCACGTGCTTCGATGCAGCAGAGAGCTTTTTCGTCGTTAAATCACAGATAGATGAGCTCAATAACGCCAAGGTTTTATGAACGTTTCGAGATTTTTCTTTGAAGCTCCTATTAGCAATGATAAACAGCTTTACCTAAACCAAAAACTCACTCTGGAAGCAACAGCATGAGTTTCAAAAAAATCTTGAGCATAAAAACATCATGACATCGAAACATCAAAGTCCACAGTTAAATTTATCCATAGATAGGCTAGGTCTATTCTATTTAGTACTGTAAAAGATTTTAAAACTATTAAATGTGTGCAAAAAATGTTCTCGTTGATTTTCACAAAAAAAATTGTTTTACTGTTTCAGTTTCATCTCTTATTTTATACATACTTATTTATACATTCTAAGTAGTTTTATGTTACAAATATTTCATTTCGTTAACGCTGTAACAAGTAAATCCTACTCCATTCACCACTGGTGTAAGATACAGACGAATTATATTGGACTATGTGATGGTTTAGTGCGAGACAACTTATAAAAAAATGTGGCGAACAATTGTTGGTTTCTTCATCTCGATAATGCACCATGTCATACTGCAACGATTCTTCGCGATTTTTTCAACAAAAACTCGACTCATTTCGTTCCACAACCACCGTATTCGCCTGATTCGAATCGGTGTGACTTCTGGCTATCCACTAAACTCGAAAGACCAATGCAAAGACGCCGTTTTGACATGCTTGAGATGAATGAAACCGAAAAAGCTTTCGAGGATTGGAAAAACTTTAGAAAGAGTGCGTATAATCAGACGGGGATAACTTTATTTAGAAGGAGAAATAAGTTTACAAACGGCATAAAAATGCCAATAAAGTTGTTTTGGCGATGAGTGCTGTTGCAATTATTCCACTGAAAATGCAATTACAATAATAATAAAAATGCAAAATAGCTAACTAAACATTCTGGCAACCAGGCTTTGCAGGGGCTCAAATCAATTCGTATCAATAAATTGAGAATTCGAATTTCATAATTGATTTCTCCTCACTTTTTGATCATCGTGTTACTTCAAAGATACTGGAATTGCACATGAAGAGGAATGGTTCGGTTCTTTTTTTATATATTGTAGAATTCTTTCCCTGTTCTTTCAATAAAATGAATCATATATTTATCATTACTTTATTTAGCGAGAATGACTACTGCAAATTCTACCCTCGTTTATTCTGAATCCTGGCGTCAGACTCATTATTTGGGGAGTGTCAACCTAATATACCCTCGACGCATGATAACTAGCTGGAACTGATAATGTTATTACGGCTTTTATCATCGATTTTTGGGCGTCAAGTCGGTATAATCGACCAGAATAAACAGATTCGCGATAAAGATGATTTAGTGGATTTCACAGATTGCCGACCATTTATCAAAGTTGCTTTCATTGATTCGGGAAGAAGGAAAGGAAATTGGATTAATGAGCTATATTTACTGTATGATGTGATATCTTGTGAGTATCCATAAATTTTTTCATGGTAGTGATAGAATTAGTGGTGGAATTATCTCAACAAGTAATATCGATCACAAGGTGTCTTAATTTCCCTAGTATCTTAGTGTGGCTTAGCGAAAGCAATGAGGAAAAAATCCAACAGTGCTTGAATCAACTAGCAATCTCGTGAATAGTGAAAAAGGCACCGGGAATGAGACAAGCTAAAATTCTTAGAGTTCTTACTAGGTCACAACAGGCGAACAATCAGAATCATGATCTGACTTACAGACACAGCCTTTTGTAGGTTCTGTACTATTGCGAACGTTTGTCAAGCTTGAGGCTTTCTACGCTGGGGAAAAAATGCAACTTTTTCAGTTGAAGGTCTTAAGTTCTAGTCCATGTAGTGAAGTTACGGAGATGGGCATGGAACTCTTACATAACGAGATGGTCTATACAATAAATAATTTTCTGAAGGTCGCACTGTGGAGAAGCATTCGTGAATCCTTATTCAAATTAATTGGTAGTGAGGATAGAAGATAATTTCATGTTTTGAAACAATATATAGGGAGAAAATGGAACACAGGAGATTTCAGCATTTCATTCACTATGTTTCTTTAAAGAATCCAGTTTTCTTCATTGTTTTCACAACTTCTTATTGGGATATATCGGTGAATAAGAAATGAGACAGTCTATGAGATAGACAGAAATAAAATTGGACTAATATTCGGAGGATTCAAGTTTGGGATGGATTCTCTGAAATTGTTTATGAATACCTACTATGCTAGACCAAATTAGGTATGGTACTTGAATTTGTTCCATTGTTTTCTTGCAAATTACTGAAATATCTGCTAGCCTACGTGCTTTGGGATATCTGGTATGTCTGTCAAATGATTCATTGAAATTATCTGTCGCAGTATATCCGTGTATTCCAATTCAATCAATAAAAAAACAACTGAATTCTAGTTGTTTTATGGACACATACGGACCTGAATCCAAAAATTGATATAAACTTTCAATTAGTGTTGAAAAAATGAAACTATGGACGTGCGTTATCTGTTCGACGTCCTCACAACTGAAATATGCCCCTGTCATAATTCAATTAAATCGAATCCCTCGAAATAAAGAGTGAAAAAATTGCGAATGCAATGTACGCTCTCCATTGAAACGAAATCAACTGGCTGCCAGACGTCCCATTCAGGTCGCGTCAAATGACAACTCGAAAAAAAAACATGCGAATGAAAAACGTACACGTGTCGACATGACAGGCCTGCCACCGTATCTCTCATAAAAACCCCTAAAAATAGCCAGGCTCGCGCGCTAACCCACCACAGCCATCTCTGATGCTGCTGCGTTCGGAAATTACTAGCTGGAAACCGTTCGTTTCTTATCGCGTCCTCCCGCATCCCAACAAAAGATACTCGATTCGAGCGGCAATCCGAATCACTCGGTATAAATTACAGAAGGCACCCCCTCACTTGTTTGCGTTCGTCCGTCGTATCTAAATGCGATCTTGGCTGGCCACGTGGCGATTAGTCGGATTACGCAACGGTCGGCCGTGTTTTGTTTAAACAAATGATTGATGAGTTTCTTTTGTTCGAGGAAGGAGAGGAGAGAGATTGTGCACGTTCTATTTCCGAATTCAGTCAACTGGACAGGTGCGGATTTGTCGATGGATCCGATGTTTTCTATTCGAAACTTAATTATGTATGATAGTCACTGGTCTATTGTTTGATTTTCAAATCCACACCCATCCTAATGCATTTTTGTGGCGTATAACATTGATATGTTTCGTTCAAAATCGCTGGAACGTATTTTAAACGAAGCCACGTCACATTTCATAGCTCTATTTCAGAAGCTACATCAATATGAAGAAATTAGGATAAAAATATTGTTTTCGCTCAATTGATAATTTTTACTTTCAGAAATATCCTGTGCAAACGAAAAGGTCGTATCTTGACCCGTTTTTGAATGGCAGCGTTCTTAGAGCAACCGCTCGCAGGTATGAATTGGAAAATTGCTGACATAACTCAAAGAGAAATTGACAGATCGACTTAAAATCGGAACTTAGTATTTTTGATTATATTTACTATATAATGTCCTAAGATTTTTTTGATTGGTTGCAAATTGTCGATTTGGCATTAGAAAAACGACAAAAATTACACTTTTTCAGAACTACTCCGTTTCGTTCATTTTCGATATTTTCTAAAAATCGTAGGTCATTGTATGGCAAATACCTTCAACTTCAATGACTTGAAAATTCGACCAGACGAAGCATTTGTAAGCATTTGTGGAAAAAAATTACGCACCTCCAAAGAAAGAACATAACTGCACTGAAAAGTAGCTGGTTATATAACTTATGTCCAATTTCAAAACATTATATCGAGCACTTTTATTTGAAAAATTTCTCGAATATCACATTTGCATACTCGGAATTGTGGTGGTGCCGCGTCTGGACCAACAAATGTCTTCTATTTGATATGAGCTTATATGACGATTGTACTAATTTTGCCATGATACTCAAATGAATGTGAGTTCCTTACAAAACCAGATATTTTATGAGTTATGAACATTCATGTCAGTACTGACAATATTCGATCATATCCATGATATTTATTTCCAGATAGTTTCTGGTTATAATAGTTTTTTATAGTTGTAACATCAGTTACTATTTGTGGACGAAATCAGAATCACTGAAAGTTACGACTGCGATAGCTATTTTGAGATCGTGAAAATACTCAAAAAATATTCAGTTGAAAGTTGAACATTCTAGAATCAGAAATTCAAAAAATAGTCAAGTTCAAAAATAATAAGCAGTACTTTCTCTTAATCTCAGTTTCAAGCAATAGAAAAATTAGATTTTTTAATAGATTATGAAAGTGTTATGAATTTTATGAGAGGTATCCCACAAGTGAGTTCGTATCAAAGTCTTGAAAAATTGAAACATCAGTTTCTAGTTTCAATCTGGAAGATAGACACTATTGCTTGGACTATAACTTTTCGTGAGTGCATAATAATACATAGTGCAAAATGGCCCAAGCGTTGATGAATGAGTGATTCAAGAATAGGAGTGCTGGTCTCTAATCACTGGATGAGTGATCAACCACAAATAGACCAGCTTCAAAGAGTTAATGAATGAAAATTGACTACTAATGAGCTGCGGATATGTTGTTTCTCATTGGTTATGTTTCGGTTTCAGTAATACTGGTTCATTCATCAATGAACGCGCTATTTATAAACAGTATCCGGTATTTTTCAAGTGCATTTCGAAATCTCCATTATGATATTTCACATTATTTTATGAACAATATTTTTATTCGAATGCAAAAGGGATCAGGTAGATCAATATGATATTTCACATAAAGATCTTGGTTCATCCAACACTATAAAGACCTAAAGGAAGAAGCTTTGCTATATTGTTGCCATTTTCAAAATATCTCGAAATGTCACACAAACTTCAGGAAAATAATATCAAAATCTGACAACATGATGAAATTAGTTTGCCGAAAATAATAGTTTATCAACCAATCACGGTTTCGACATTATGGAATTTTCCGCATTGTCATAATTGTCACAAATTGAGCATGCTGGAAATATCACATATAATGATTTTATATCCAATTGTATTGGAAACTGCTGCTATGGATGGTTTAAAACATTTCGAATTGTTCAATTCAGTGAATGTGTAACTCTGGAAATATTGGATTCATGAAATGATAATGTGGATTGAATTTACTGTTTTTTTCTACTTGTTCTGTCACATACACAGCTACTAAAGTCTATCTCAAGTTGATGATACTCTCAGCTGTTGGAAAGACCAAGCAAAATACTCAGTTCCATCATCAACTGCCCATAAATGGAAATTTTTGCTATCGATTATATCGGAAGGTATCAGGAGAAAGCTGTTCTTTTGTGATTTCTTGTGAATGCAATGGATTGGGCTCATATTCAGAATGTTGAGAGTAAGTTTTTGAACAGCTTATTCAATGTTTTTGGTTTCTCAAAGTGCGTAGAATAATTTGAAATAATACAATTCTGTCCTCTTCCTCCATACATTATGATGAGTTGAAGATATGACAATGAATGAAATAATAATCTTGATGAATTCCAAAAATAATCAATGAATTTAAGATTTCACATTATGAAGAAGAAGTTCATTGGGCAATTTTTCATAATTCAATGACTATCAATGTTTGAGTTTTGTTCCGTTTCATTGCAATAACGCCTCCTCAATTTGAAAACCCTGTCTACCATTAATGAAAATTCAACATATGGATTTCTGAAATCATCTTCTCTAAACTTCCTCAACGCTTCGATGGATTTTTTTGGTACGTTCTTCGGCGACATACAATAACTCCAGCACACGCGTCTTCGAATACATCATCGTCGTTACCTTCTCCGTCGTGTCTGCGACCCATTCTGCTGTCGGATCGGCCCCAACACAAGTTATGTCTTCGTAGGGCCGTCGGACGCGGTCGCGTATATTTTATTTATCCTCCGGTGCTCGGCCGCCATATTGCCCGATCTCGGCTCGATACATCTCAATTCGGCGCGACGATGTGTGGGACGCGACCAGCGAGGTGCACGAGCAGATGAACGATTATGATGGGCCTCCCAGACGCTTTTACCTACGTCCGTCGAGGTGGATGCTGCGAAGCGTGGAGAAGACACCACTGTCGTTGTTTGTTTTGCTCGTCGAGGGTTTCATTTCGTGTTGAGAGGTCTAGTCTATACATGGTGTAACTAAATGAGTATAAAACGTTTGAGGGGGTGATTCCCCATAGGAAAAGAAAGTGGGATCTTTCATATAAAGAAACTCTATTGGAGCATCCCAACTTAAGATATAGCTCCTTGAAGGGGGTACATAAAATTTGTTGAATTTTTTTCACAAGCACTAAATAAGTTACAGTATTGAAATTAACCCAACATTTTCTACCGCCAAAAAGTCACTTAGCCAGTAATTTATTTGGTTTACCCATGATTGTATGGGGTGGAAATCGTAACCCATCAAATTTATCTCCAATGTAACTTCTTGTCTCATTATTCGTTTACCATTTGAAAATTCATTTCCGATAGCCTGTTTCATTCTGAACAGAATATTGTCGCGTACAGAGGGTGTTTTTGGGGGTCACCCCTGTCGCTTGGGTCGTACTCAGGAAATATAAATAGAACTATTTTAATTACAGAGTGAAATACCAAAGAAACATATAATTTATTAACAATTTTGATGGTACATCCTTCAAGAAATATTAAATGATACCAACGAGAACAAATGAGATAATACAATCGCTTACCCCTAATACACAATGATGCTGGAAACCCAGTCTTCAGGAGCAATGAGAGTAATCAAGAAGAATTGTAGCATAGGCGTCCGAACTAGGCCTTCGGACGCCTTCCTACCCCTCTAGACTAACTCAGGACTCTCTGAAGACTAAATCAAGAATCTCCCTAAGACTATGTCTTCAATTACTTTTATTCATTTTGATTGTTATGCGAACATGCCTTAGTGAGTTCAACGTGATTATTTGCGAATTGTAACAATATGTCTGGTAATGAACTCGTAAACTTGTACTAACTCGCATTCGGGTCATGTAGGTTCAAACGCACCTGGGGTCGAACATGGATTAGTTTACATATAGTGAGTGATTATAATTCTCGGACCATGTCTTGCGGTATTTGTGACAATATGTCCCTTGAGTTTTTTGCTCAAAATAAACCAGTCCACAGCAAAAAATAATTTTACTACCTGCATCAAATGATTGAAGGGAAATAAACGAAACTAATTCATTGATAGAAAACATACATGTTCAAATCATAGAAAATGTTCAATATGTCTACCTTACGCATGTGTCCAGACGACTTCGCATTGAGCCACGTATTCGCTCAAATAAATCTTAACATCTTACTCCAATGAAGTTTCTTCATATGGAAGATCATATATTTTTTTATGAGGAATCACCCCCTCAAATGCTTTACACTCGATCTTCAAAATTGCTTACTTCGACTCAATCAGAACTATCAGGAAATTCAACATTTCCTTGTTCATCAACTCATGTTTGAAGCTAGTAGAATATTCGTTGCTGTGTTTTTTTTTTATATAAAACTTCTCACGAAAGGAGACATTCGTGTACAGTTTGTGGAAAACCAAAAAGTGTCCTTTGTGATCTTCATGAAATTTTGAATATGAATCGTATGTTCGATTTGATGTAATACTCAATAATTCATTACATACTCACATCGCATATTTTTTCGATGGCATTATTATTGGATTGAAACTTAACAAGACAAATTTTCGGTGTATTTACAATTGGCAACGTTGCAATCTGTATTCAATATTTCACTGCATCCACAGAAATGTTCTTGAAAGAATGATTTTCGATCTAATCAAGAAGAAGCAGTGAATTCAACTTCCATTATTATATCATGAATTGAATATTCCATAACAGGTATATCAAAAATGAAAAGAGAAAACGTGAAAGAGAAAGTGTCACTTGTAATTTGTGAAAATAAAGAAAATCGGTCATCTGTAATTTTTCCTAATACGTTTTATAAAACATACGTGCTCGAAATGATCCTAAAAGGAGAATACGTGGAAGAGAAAGTGTTACTTGTAATTTGTGAAAATAAAGAAAATCGGTCATCTGTAATTTTTCCTAATACATTTCATAAAACATACGTACTCGAAATAATCCACTTTTGTACGAGTTCTCCTTTCACGAGATTATTACAGATTTCAGAAATGAATCATGATCAAAAATATCTTCCTACGATGGCAAAGCAGTTTCTTCTTCATCCATCACAGACGTTACAATAAAGTGGCAACGATCTTCTACTCAAGATAGTCCGAAAGAAGCAGATTAACAACATCCTATTTCATCACTCCTTATTATCAGAAGAAGTGGGAGACGATTTCCTGCCGTTTTCATGAGCTTTTTCCCGAATTTTGGAAATAGCAACTCAAAATAGCCCCGAATTCGAAAATAATAATCACAACAGTGGACTTTTGATCATCAGTAATGACTACTGTATTTTCCCCTCATTCCATAGTTATTTTACAATGAAAAACCTACTTCCTGTATATGGTACATGACCCTATTCTTCTCCACAGTATGAGAATAATTCTTTCGGATTTTGATTGATGTATATCATGACACGACTAACCCACTCACTCTTCCTCTAATGTGAATCCGATTACAACAAATCAACTTTTATCGTTATGGACGAAACCGAATCAATCTTCCTAGGATCCCCATGAAGCTGGTCTACCCACCGCAACTCTATCAAGTAATGAGCGCGATTTATAAAACCGATGAATGAATGAGTTGTTACAAGGCTTAATTTTTCATCAGATCGTTTGTTACTGGTTCGTTATGCCGATTAACTTGTCCACGTCGTACCGGTTTTTTATTATCCATATCCTTCTTGATATTAAAATGTGTTCAACATACGTGGAACTGACGTGGAATAATAACTTTATTGAAACTAATTTAGCACGATGCGAGTCGTATACTGGGCATGTTTGCTGATCGAAGAAGTTGTCAGCGGGTTTGCTGTTATGAATCTTTATAATGAGCCAACTGTGAATTCGGAATCTTTGATTGAAGATCATAAAGTACACCTATCAGTATTGAACTGAATTGCTCACTCACGAAATCGTCAGACATTTCATAATTTAAAATCCACACCACCAGTGTTTATTCTATGTTGATTTAACTCAAATCCCCTTGAACTAACTCAGAAAATGCTTCCCAAGTGTGCTGGTCACTTAGCCCTTTGAAGCCCTTTGAAGAAGACGAGTTTTCGAATTATTCAAAAATGCTGTTACTTTCGAACGTCAATTCCAAACTCTGGAATTTATTTTTCTTGTCTGACACCACATTTCAATGAAAATCATCTCGAATCGAAAATACGATTCATTTTCGAAAAAAATGAATTCAAACTTTTTGTGTTTCTAACATAACATAATGTATTATATATTTTTTTTATTGAAATTTCCACGAATGGAGACATCCTGTAATGTTCAGAGAACATCGTGAAAACCCAAGGGAAAGAAGGTAGGAATTGGTGTTTTTTTTTTTAATTTCTGAAGAGCATATGCCTCGGGGAACACCTCCCTGGGCAATGTGTTCCAGAGCCTCGCTGTTCGTTGGATGAACGAGTCTTTGAAAAGAGATGTTCTGCAGGTCCCCAAATGAACCACAAAGGGGTGTGAAGACTGGTTAACGAAACCTGCAATTACTGATTATGAAACTCATGAGTATGCACTTGTTTACAGTAAAATTCTTAGGTGACGGCATTTTTGAATAATTCAAAGATAACTCATATAACGATGTTTTCTTTAAATGGCTATAGCTCTCTGAGGAAGCATTATCGGATTGAGGTGATTTCAGTTGAATCTACAAAAAATAACTGTAATAATATACAGGGTGGCCCACTAGTTTGAGGAAATGAAATAACTTACTCAGCATCTGAAATTAAATTCCGAATTCGTCATAGTTGCGCTAATACATATTTATAAGTTATTTCGAGATATACAGAGAGTACAGTTTCAGCGAGGCAACAAAAATTATCTTTAATGGAAATGTCTGTATATACATGTATGTAGAATTTGGCTTCTAGCCCTATTTTTTGTTTTCCATAACGTCATCAAGCTACATTGACGAATATCAAGTTTATCAGTGAAGGTAAAGAATGACAAAAATGAACAAAAAAAAAACTTGAAAATAGCCCAACCTTTGTTTCTTGGAATAGAACATACAGTAGATCATTGCATAACCTTTAGGAAATATTTCTTGCTTTCAAATTATGTCCATATATTGAACTCTCTGAAATTGTCTGAATATTGCGTAATCACTTTATGCTTCAGAAATGTTTATGTTCTTTATAAGCAAGCTCTGATTGTTGCGTTTTAAATTTTCATGGAATGATAAAATTGAACCAGTAACTTGTCACCGTTGAACTATTGAATAAATCGGATGAGGTATCAGTATTCATTTCTTCCTGATACCTTTCTTCGTCTGTACCAGGTAATTTGTGGAATTTCCTCTTCTTATTAATTGATTCTGTATCTTGTTTCTCTATTTTCAGCTGTTCCATCCAATATGTTCTCACTTCCAACATGTAAGTGGCTGAAATGTCAATGATTGTCAATCAGTCCCTGTGTCAGTCCGTTGGGCTATCTTTCCTTTTGTTCGAAAACAAATCCAGAAATGATATCTCGTTATTGAGCAACAAAGGAGAATAATTCTTATCGACGCGTCAGTCAAAAGTATAAAGCGAGGATTATAATGCGCCAATTGTTAGGCTACAACAAACAAAATTGATCTAAATGTGCGATCTAAACATGATCGTCCCCTGGGCGAGGGTTGCCGACGTTCAATTATTGGCCTTATCGCCCTTTTGACGCCCGTATCCCAGGACCGCCTTTTCATTTAAAACTTGTACCCCGGATAATGCCCTTTAATGCATGTTTCTCGCTAACAACCTATGATTCCGAATTTAAACGTATTCATCCGGAAATACGTTCGAGGTCCCCTCGGTGCTCAAAACAAATCAACCAAAGATTTGACACGAGTCCAGTTTTGTTGAACATCCTACTATCCCAACTCCCAGTATTATTATACACTGTGTCCGTAAAGTATGGGACAAATTCATTTTTAGCTAAACAGGTCATTTTAAGGAATAATCCTGAAACACGTCGATTTTTGATGTTAATTTACCGTATTTTAAAATAATAATGTAATATACAGGGTGAATTACGTTCGAGTAATGACGTCACCGTAATTTTTTTTAATGGAACACCCCCATTCTGTCTCAATATTCGGATTACTCTAGCTGAGCTGATTCCAAAAATGTATCACATGTTGATTCCAATGTTGATTTCATATTCTGTCTGCTAGACCACAAGTAACAAACATGTTTGGAAACAGCTCATTTTTATTACTCTAAACATGAAGCAAACTACGGGGTGTTACATTTAAACCAATTGCCGCTAGATAATAAGTATTTTTGATAATATTGTTAATTTACCAAATAAAGAATGTTACGTGTTACTTTATGAGCACACACAAAACTATTGTATTTTTGTCCACCCTGTACCAATTGGAATCAACATGTGATACATTTTTGAAATCAGCTCAGCTTGAGTAATCCGAATATTGAGACAAAATGGGGGTGTTCCATTGAAAAAAAAATGACGGTGACGTCATTACTCGAACGTAATTCACCCTGTATATTACATTATTATTTTGAAATACGGTAAATCAAAATCAAAAATCGACGTGTTTCAGGATTATTTCTTAAAATGACCTGTTTAGCTAAAAATGAATTTGTTCCATACTTCACGGACACAGTGTATAGAGTTGTGCAATGTTTTCATGAACGGTTCAAACGATCAGAATTATGGAATACAATTCTCAGATTCTGCATCAGTATAATGCACCAGAAACAACAACAGTCAAACAGAAAGCGAGGACCATGAAGAGAAGAGGATAATATTCAAGTTGACCGATCATGAAATGAGATAAGACAACCATTTATTGTAAAAAAATTACTCTCAAGAATGAAGATATGAAGGCATCAATTTCGATATTTCAATTCATGGAGTGTTCGATGAGAAATTCAATTCTGACAACGAAGATTATTTGCATCAAGAATATTGGTTGGATTTCCAGCAAGAGTGAACCTGTATACAGGATGTTCCTTAAAGATATGCTAATATCTGAAGGGGTTATTCTTTGACACATCTTAAGAAAAAAACCTCATATGAATGTATGTCCTAATAGTCTTAACTTTTGAAATACAGAGTGATAAAATATTGGAAAATAACCAGTTTTTTAATGATAACTGGGATAATATCCTCGACAAATTTGGTACATGTCTCAAATGCATCAAGGTGCATTTTGTGATGTCTGAAATTTTTCATTTTCTCTACCAGTGGCGTCCGTACGGGTTATCGAATATTGTTGGAGAAAAAAATACTACGCTACTGCTTACTTCCAAAATGAAAATCACTTTCAAGATTCTCATTCATAATAGAGCAGATTTGATCTCATGTATTTTCTTTGTCCGACGCATAGTTTTCGCTTAAAAAAATGGAAATCGTTTTACTTCAGAGTCTATTCCTCAAAAATCTGATGCGGCTTGAAAATGTTTGTGCATCGACTGAAAGCAGATTGAGAGATCAGATTCATTACAATGTGAAAGTGAGAATCTTTCTAGGTGTTGCTTATGAAAACATAACCTTCTGAAAAATAAATGAATCAGGACTACTTTAGAAAGAGTGTAATATTTTGACACTCTATCTCAAAAGTTAAGACTTCAAGACCTTCAGGACATACGTTCATAGAAAGTTTTTTTTTCTCAAAATGTGCCAAACAATCACCTCTTCAAATATTAGCATTTCTTTGAGAAACACCCTGTATAAATATAGATTTCATGATATAACATGTGTTGTTCACATGATATTAGGTAGTGCTAATGATGTACTCAATCGATAATCCCGTTCTCTGTTTACCAAAAACGTAATTTCCATCCAATTCATAGAGCTTCACGATGATATATGCGTGGAGATTATCAGACCGATAATTCATACAGCAAATGAAACAATTAAACCTGAAATAATCGCTTATATCTCTCCCGAGCTAAATCTCTAGATACCAGAGATGGTCTCGACTCACGTTCCATAAATGAATTGTAGGCATGTGGAATTATACTGTAAACTGGATGTGGTGGAAGTATCAATCTTACTCTGATCCAGTTCATTATAAATTGATGATCACAGAAACCGCATTTGTTTCTCTCAAAGGATTGTTAATGTTGTTCCCTGTCAACCATTCAGGATTCTTCTTGATAATCCAATGAAAGCACTATGTCATAACCACAAAGCTGCATCTTTTAGTATTTTCTGTACGAGAATTGCATCGAACCATAGAACGTGAAGAATTGTTTTGATGTTTCGACTAGACTCTTAGTAGAGAATACTTTCAAGTAACGTACCAATTCAACGAATAGCCTTAGCTGCATTGAAGTAGTATCAAAATGGGAAATGTGTTTCTAGAAGTCTCCACACTGCGACATTCACAAATTGATTGTGGACGCCATCTCGTTATGTTACAGTTCTGGATCTAGGCCTATCCTTGTAACTGTACTCTCTATAGGCCAGACCTTAGGTCGTTTATGTACTGGAGAGGTTGCGGTTTTTGTCCTCATGGCACCCGTGGTAACCAGTCAAGCTCGCCTTTGGATGCCACTTGGTCAATTTTTGGCCACACTGTCATCACACAGTATACTATTATGGGTCAGGTGACCCGTGTAAATAACCATATTACCATTTTTACATGGAACTCCTGGTGTTCTCCATACATCCTTCTGCACAGATTGAGGGCAATAGTGCTATCTTTCCATTATTTTTTAGGAGTGTTGATTCCATGTCAACTTGTGGTCAAAGATACCTCCCGAGTATTTTGCCTCCGGTGCAATTGGAATTTTTGCCCCATGCAGAAATGGTGACTCTCTTGGTGGCCCTCTCAGTATTTTCTTCCTGGTGAAAACAACTCCCTGTTTACTATGTTTGGAGCAGTCTGTGGATGCTCCGTGACTGTTCCTGCGAATTTACTCCTAGCGATAATCGCAAGGTCGTTGGCATAAACTGAGCAGTGCATGCCTGCGGCTGTCAGCCTTTTCAGTATAGCATCCACTAGAGCCTCAGCTAACAAATGACAAGAAAGTGGGTAGCACGAGAATGTGAAGATGATACTTCTTATGTTCTTGCTACTTACACGCATTGCTCGGTGTTTCCTCAATTGCCGATTTGATAATTCAGAAATATATTTTTGACAGCAGCAGGAGAAATTATGTTGCAAACGTATTTTCTGAGAAATAATCGGATACCATGATGGAAAATTATCTGGGGCAGTTATTATCAACAACATGAGATGAATCCAGTGATTTTCACTCCCACTGGTCATCCTGAAAAAGATCCCAGAAGTTACATTGATGTATCTACGTCCCTATTCGTTTATAAATAGGACGAATGATATTTCTGAATCCACCCCTGTGCGTTGGTAGCTGGCGCAATGAGAATAGCAATTGTGTAGGGGCCCCGGTCTGTGTAACAGTTTAATTTGCACATTAGCTCCCGACAGAGAAAGGCTGAATTAATTAACGCTATATCGCCTATCATCTGTTTTAATTGCCTCGCGAGGGCGCCATGTTGTTTTTACTAGAAATTAAAATGGCCGCTTCCAACAATGGTGTAGAGGCATAATCAGAAATGGTAAATTGCCCGAGAGATAGCAAGTCCGATTTACACCACACGAATGGTATTTCGCTCCATTTATTTTACACCAAACGTAACGTTTTCATGCAATGTGCATTACTCTTAATCATTGGGTTTTTGAGTCGATATTCGAGATTTAAATCACGAGAAGGTATAACAACAGATTCCTTGATCCGATTGGACAGGAAAACCTCATGAAGATTCTTGATACAATGAAAACTAATCAAGCATGACGCTGCTTCGATTTTGATCATGATGTACTGAGATCTTTGAATGTACAGTTTGAGGAGTTTTGAAGCTCAATTTTCATGGATTTGGTTCACCAGGATGAACCCTTCTTGTGACTAGGTGGATTATATCATCACTCAAAGGATATTTTACAAACCTAAAAAAAAAAGAATGGCAGAAACATAAGATTGGTTGAATAATAGCTGACGTCTGTTCGATCTGAAAAGAACTGTAATGTATGAATATTTTTGGAACACAAATGATACTGAACAAATTCATGATGATACAAGGTTTTAAGGGACATTTCATGTCACTCAAAGGATATTTTACAAACCTAAAAAAAAAAGAATGGCAGAAACATAAGATTGGTTGAATAATAGCTGACGTCTGTTCGATCTGAAAAGAACTGTAATGTATGAATATTTTTGGAACACAAATGATACTGAACAAATTCATGATGATACAAAGTTTTAAGGGACATTTCATGTCACTCAAAGGATATTTTACAAACCTAAAAAAAAAGAATGGCAGAAACATAAGATTGGTTGAATAATAGCTGACGTCTGTTCGATCTGAAAAGAACTGTAATGTATGAATATTTTTGGAACACAAATGATACTGAACAAATTCATGATGATACAAAGTTTTAAGGGACATTTCATGTCACTAATCTGCGAGTATTAATTTGTTCCTCATCTTCTTTGTATCTAGAAATATGAATGATCCACCTATACGAGTTATCTCACCAGATTTGGATGTATTGGATCCAAAGCTCTCATTCAGGGATTTAACACCATTTCATTCTGGAAAGTACAAGTGAAGTGCTAAAATGCTCTAAGTACAGCGTCTCGTGCCATGGTATACTCTCATGAATTTGTACTAAGTATACCAATTATCATATGGGCGATAATTGTTGATTGTTGACTGTTATGTTATTGGTAAATCATAATTTTAGGTTCGATTTGACGACTTAGGTATGGAAATTATGATTATGTGTGAATTCGTTTTCCATTGGTTGTGAATTGATACAATCTGATAAACATCCAATTAACATTATTGCGTAAAAACTTCGTGGGTTTTCACTCAGTAAGAAATAACATTATTGGTTAACAAATTATAGAAATGCTCCACTGTCACGTAGCGTTTTCCAGCATCCTCTTCATTGCCCTCTTGTGAACCGGGCTCTATTTTGCAGAGAGTAGCGATAGCCGCGAAAATGAAGTAATTAAAACTATAAAGGCCAGGTTAATTGTTTCCCTACCATCACGTAAATTAAAACAAACCAATTATGGTCCTCCTTTGTCGCAGTTAACCCCGTCTCCCTCTGCTTCATCGTTGGTCTCTCTTGGTGGCGTGATGTCAGCTTAATAAAGCCAATTTGGCATTTTAGAAAAGTGCCACTTCATGAAGGCTTTATTGAAACGACAGTCTTTCATGGAATATCTCAATTTATCTTCGAGTAATCAGCTAGTTGGTTGTATTTCGAAAGAAATTATGTTCGTTGAAGGTTTTATGGGTTGGCTTCCTGATTTAGAAGGCGAAATTATAGTGGATATTTATCGGAGCCATACAGCTTAGACACAGTTTTCTGGAAAATGGATATCAATGCCAGAACATTGAACACACATTGGAAAACTGAGCGTTTTCTCATCCTTCTGATCCTAAATCTGAGAGTAATATATTATAAATGGTTTTCTAACCAATCCATGTAACAAATTGATTCTGCTTATACAGACTTTTGAATAATGTGCAAAAATAATTAGAATATTAATTCAGGAGATGAAACTAAGATAATAATGAAACGAAATGAACGAAATATATAGAAATACTCCTTGAATAGCAAGAAGAATAATAGCATATTTGAGTCAGTATTGGTTTTCTACGAATACATCGTTTCTTCTACGTTTCACAAAGTTTCCAAAAAAAGACAGCTTTTTAGACATTATCCCATTTGAAATCATCATCAATACCATCTGCTGATTGTTATACACATCTCATTTTGCATCTCATCTCATTAATACATTTTTATACCATGATTACATTCCAACTATGAGGCTATATATATTATCCATATTATTTTCGATATCGAGCTCAAGATAAGCTTTTCGAAAAATCACCATTCCCAATTCTCAAAACTCATATGAATCAAAAATAATATCAACACTCAAATGATCGTCGTCAATTCCAAAAATAATTAATCGAGATAACGAAACACTTCCACGCCGAGCTTTTCCGAGAACCTCGCGATAGAAACTATTTCTATAATTTTGAATTATGCCCCGAACCGAACATAACACGGGGGTCCGGTGCACCGCAGGGGTCCAATTACGGGCCATTCTTGGCTGTGCCCCGTCGCCAGATGGCCCTCGCTCTGTATGCTCAATAACCTATTATTTTCAACTTAACACTCGGGCCCATGGGTTCGCGTATTCTTATTCGAATTAATTATGCTTTATTATGATTTATGGCCTATTTCGTATGCGCCGGATTTATTGATTTTGAAATGAATCGACCGCTATCATTTGTCAAGGAAATTGAGATTAATCACGGTTGTTTTTATATTGGCGTCAAGAATATTTCATTATGTATTCATTTTTCAAGTTCAATAACGAAGATTGTATTTCAGCTGTACTGGAATGATTTTTTCCAAATTTTATTGATAGTACCTATTTCAAAAATATGTTTCGATAATTCGTAGAGTGGAGTATCAATTTCATGAACGTATTTCAATAATTGTGAGATTACAATTGATAATGATTTTTTCTTTCAATGCTTCGTCATTTGAAGCTATCAAATTAAGTTGATAAAAGGTATGTATTCATTAGATTATTTTTTCAGGGATACTCCGAAACAAAAAGTTAGGTTGAATTCATCATTCAATTGAATCGAAGAAGTTTGTCGGTTCATGAAATATACGCACCAAAATTTGGGATACTCTGATTCTCCACCTGCTGATTTAGTTGATATAAGAATCAAAAATGTCATCCACTTGAATTTGGCATCGTTGTGAAATCACTATGAAATGTTGCTTCAATTACTCATGCCTCATGTTCTCAGCTATGTCTCAACCAATTGAAAGTTCAGTGGTTGGCAATAAGTATAATATAATAGTTTATTGAAGTATAAGTGAATAAAAAGGTCTTTGAAACACGCGTGAATCCACGAATACTTTACGCAATTTTTTATTGGTGCCCCATTTTACGTTTGAATAATGTTTTGGATCTCTCAGTAATATTTTATTTGACGTATACAAGGTGCTTCTGTCAGATCAATAATCAAAGATTTGTCATTTAGACTTCAAGTTTCTCGTTTCTTCGTTGGTGTTGCCATGGTTTTTAAAAGTTCGATTTGAACACGCTGAGGCGTGCTTTAAATGGGTTAAAAGGGGCTCCAATAAATAGTTTTGATCAATTTTGTGAAACAGTTTGGAAGCTTCTTCAACTAATGCCAGTAGGGAGGCCTTTCCGATCCTTCGTAGTTGAACTTTCACTCAATTTGTTATCAACCGTTTCAAAGGCGAAAAATTATATGAAACAGATTGAATACATAGTAGATATAACATCATGATATGATTCTATAGACAGTTTTCTTCGCCAATTCATTATAAAAATATTATACAAAATACTCCTCTTGACTATTGAAGAATGAAGCGATCACATCAGAGAGAGAAATACCGTGAAAGTTGATTATCCGGCAAAACACCTACGCGAAATGGTTCGTTCAAATACAGTAATTTTACGAACATAAACCTTGTTGATAAGTTGGTATTCGACAATTTGATATTTCGAACCCAGTCTGCTGTGTAGAACACAACACTGGTGGCTACTGTGTTGTTATCTTGATCAGAATTTGTTGAAGTTTCCAGCGTTAATTAGGAGAAACCATAGTCGTCTCGTACAAAATCGACGGTCTTCATACAGGGCAAGGCATCAGTGCGTCCGTGCCCAATTACAGTATTCTCATTAGAAGGAATACTATTTTAAAGTTTACATATTGTTTCCAAAAATATTGTGATGACCTATCATAACCAGAAGTGTCTCAATAAGAAAAATCCGTAGTTGTGACTTTTGAAGTTTGGTGATGTTTACGACAATCAGTGACATTTCTGGTGTTTCGTGGTTTTAGGATTTCTCATGTTTCGTCCCATTTTCCGTAACTCTCAGTGTGAGAGTTTTCTCTGATGAGGAACTTGACAGTCAACATTTCAGGTGGCAGAACAAATTTACTTCAATGTTTTTCAATTATCTCACTTGACACCTCATTTTATTAGTGGATCCCAAAAAGGTTGCTTTGAAGGTTTCGAAAGTGAAAGTTCACAATTTGAAGGAATGATTTCAATATCAAACTTTAAGATGTTTCCACTTATTCTCCATGAAATTCAAAAATAAGTAACTGATGAATACTCTTGTACTACATACTTCTGTTCATACTTCATCAAAACCATTGTATTAAACAATCTGAAATCAGGAGAAATAAAAATTCTTCCTCTAAGACATGCAATTGTTCTTCTTTCGAATTAATGAGGTAGAAAAGTGGGAACGCTTATGTTATCTTTTATCGTATCTCTAATCACAAACATAAAGCGCATATCAACCGAAAATTTTTAATACTGTTTTGGCTCCGTTTGACATATTTATGAGTCGTCATTTAAATTGACTATAAAAATTAATGGAAATTAATCATGAGAATTATAATGGTGAATCCACGGCTATATTTGAATTTCCCAAATACTTTTAATACGAAAATTCTGAGAAATTAAATTTTATTATGTGATCTTATCAACACTTTTGAGTAATTGAATTCCTTGAAGCTTCCTTAGAAGGCAACCAGAGGATAATCAGTAGTAGATTTCAAATGACTAGGACATTTCCTCATCAATTATAAATATGTATTCGAAACCAAAAATGATTCAATTAATTAGTATTGGTAGCAGATGGTTTCTACTGAGTAATCAAAATTTCAGAATATATTGAACTAGCTGTTTTCAGGTATTGTTCTCTATCGTGTCGGTGATCAAAATTGCTCCCTAGACCGTGTGATTTAACACTATTAGATTTCTTTTTATGATGTTATTGAAATCACAGGTGTCTTTGTGTTTCGAGAGATGATTTCTAATGAAGTTCAATTTTCTTGAAGTATCCACAGAATATATAGTTTGATTATACATCTGTGTTTCCACAACGTACCGAGCTCGATTAAAAATCCGATAATCGTTTCAAAGGTTTTTTTTTTTTCTATTTATTATTTGGTTTGGCCCAATGAAAGGTCTGCTTCTCTGTACTCTTCCAATTTCTATACATTCTTTCGTTCTCGAGATATTGCCCAATAGGATAAAGTTGTAGTAGGAGTTCACATAAGGTAAACTTCTGGCGTATAGTTCAGATAAACATATTCCACAGGAATTCAGATGCTATGGCGTCACCACTCGCTGATGTCAAAATTTTCATAATGAGCCACTAACGATATTTTTGGAACAGTGAATATACACTAATTCAACAGATAGTGAATGCTTGTCCCCAACAAATTAGGAGGAACATTTTTTGTCACAGGCTGTTGACTGGAGCAACTTAAGCACGAAGTTTTTCCAGAGACGATCTTATCGAAATGCGACAGAGAAATGAGAATTAATAACTGTTGAATTTAATGATTTGTAGAAATGAGACCTATTTATTTATCTGAATCGCTGAACAGAATCGTGAATCGTGAAGTCGAATGATGATCATTACGCGTCCCAAGTTCTTCCCAGGAATTTTAGAAAGAATGATTTGTACAGGAGGACCCTTTTTTATTTGAATGTTGTTCACATTGTTTCTGGATGAAAATTGAAGGTTCAGATTATTTAAAAATAGAAATGAATATAAACGTTTGATGTTGTTGTTCACCATACACATGCTGCAGCCATACAATGTTGCCGTTCATACCGATAAATAAGTTTGATTTATTTTTGACTGATGATGAAATATGGAATCTGAATATCTACAATAGCATGGTTCCTATAGATATTGGGGAATTTTGTTTTGTTGCCTAGAAACATATATGATCTTATTATGGATTAATCGAAAATATTTGGCTCTGAAAAAAGTGTTATGGAATGAAAGACACGTGTTGAAGTAACTGAAGATTTTTCAAATTTGAAAACTTGTATTCCTCATCATCTGAATTCAGAATTGTGATACAAACTTCTGTTGGTGAGGACCAATAATAATATTCGTTCTGTAATTCTGATGCTTCAGACATTTTTGAAGATTTATTGAAATGCATTTATTCTCGAGTCATTTGGGGTCTACTATTTTTAATATCAGATAATAGTAATGAACTATTGATATATGGCATCTGGAATGATCAAGGCATTGGCCCCTTGCGTTTTTCACTCGATTTGTCAACATCAAAAGATTACTGTTGGAAATAAATATAATCTCATTCGAACATAGAAATGAATGAGTTAAGGACACTGTCAGATTTAAGCAACGCTGACTTTTCTGTTGGTCAGTTTAGTTGTCAATTTCACCTTACCCCAGCCATATTCTAACAATAAATGATGAATATAAGGAATTTCATCAATCTGGCTACAGTTTTTTTTTTCGGAAGTTCACGTGCTTCCAAGCTAGAACGATGATATTGTGCCCCAAAGTCAGTGTCATTATTTTTAATCTCCGAAAAATGTTTCATGGTTCGTCGGTTACAGAATACATAAACAAAGATGTTCAGTTTCCAAACACTTCCCCCTAGGCTAAACTATCAACCCTCGGTGTGTGAGAGTGTGCCCACTATCGAATTACCTTTCGCAGTACAAAAGCATTTCCGACAAAGAATCATGGAGTCGAGTGGGTACCATTCTATGGTTCGATGATGAAGTGAAATGCAGCAGACAATGGTGTTTTTGTATGAATGGTAACTAGCCCGATTCAGATGTTTGATCGTGGATTGTGGGAGGAAAAAGATATCAGACTGACAGGTGAAGTTGAGGAGAAATGAAGGGGGATCAATTCCACCAAATGAATTTCTTATTATTGAATAACACATGGGTGTTGTTAGGGAAGTGATTGTGTGGAATATTTGGAAAGAAGAATTAATTTCGTGATTAGTCATCAAACTGCGTTCGTTTCTTTATGCAAGTAACATTCATACGAGTATTCTTTGAAACCTCAAATTCCTTGGATGAACTCAGAAATGATTGTGGTATCCAATAAAGATCGATTCCATTTTGTATTGTATTTGTATTCCAAATGTTTTTCTCATGTTGACAATGTCATAATTAGTTTTCAATTCTTAATCGAAGAAAGATTTCCAGATATTCTTTTTCCGAAAAACCAAGCGTGAACTCAAAAATTGAAACATTCTTCGTGAAGTCAAATTTACTACAGCACTATTCTTAATTCAGCGTTGAATTATTTGTCAATTATTTATGGTTGACAGTGTCTTTTCTCTCAATTCATTGACTTTTGCATGATGTAGTATCTCAGTGGACTTGAAAGGACTTGAAAATAAATATACTTTCATGAACGACAGAAAAAAAAACAGAAAAAAAATATTTTTGGTCATCCTGAATCTGAAACAGTTTCTTTCAACTCAATATTGTTCCGTGAAATTGTTAAATGTATTGAATGGTTCAGAAGAAGAGTACTTACCAGATTGTCGATCTGCCATTCTCTGAAATATATTGTCAATAGATTTGACAATGTAACATGGTAGGATTTCTTGGATTTTTGAAATAAAACTAGTTCAGTAATTCGGTAATCATGTTTCAATTGCATTTTTTCTATATGAATATAACAGCTAATGAAATCAATCTACTCACTTGATACGCATGCTTACATATTTTTACATAGACGTTCATATAATTTACACATATACAGGCATTTATATACATTATTTACATATTATTTACACAATAGATGTGAAGGGATTACATAAATGCTTCGAAATTATATTCAATAATTGATTTACTCATACTGATTGAAAATTATACTCGTCCATGTCAGAGGTTGATTCACAGATTTGCCGTTTGTAGGCCATTCATTTTTTGCAGCTTTAAAATTTTGATACACCATATCAATCATGAGTAACATCTTTTAAATCTAACACCTACTCTAGACGAACTCCCAGTATATTATTTTCATCATTCATATAGTTATTTTGCTGTTGACCCAGTCATTGAAATTGGATAACCCGCCATATAATTTATCACTTCCCGATAAGGAAAATTAATTTGTCTCCAAGTTTCTGTTTGAAACAAACGCATTTATTGCCAATTAAATTAATTTCCAAGGCTCCGAATGACTTCATTTCCAAATTTAATCTCGAGTTCACCATTTTATTTCAATGGATTGATGATAAAATGTTTATTATTCAACACTTCAGTTGCTTTGTGTAATTAGCACAGATTTCGATTATTGGACTTATCATCATGATCCAGTTTGTTGAGTACATGTTTCATACAAATTATGTTGATGAATTGATGAAAAAATTTCTTCTTCAATAAATATCATCTACGAGTTCATTAGTGAACATGAGGAAGAGGAGCAGTAGTGGCCTGCTGAATCACCTGATCTGAGTACATTGGATATTTTTATGAAGCTCTCAGGAATTACTATACTTTGAAACTTCGAAGATGAATACAAATACGAATCATACAAATTATTGAAGTGGTTAAAGGAAACCATTAGAAAATTCATGGATATGTTCTTCCATTCCTACCTTCAATTGCCTACCATTTCATCTTCAATATGGAAGTTTTATAAAAACAAAAATTCAAACCCTCCCAGAGATATAGACCATTTATTGAAGGAGGTTATCTTTCAATAACGTTGGTGCAAAATGGAAAGTATCTAGCTAACCACTGAACTTATGATTGATTGAGATATAACTGGGAACATTTAGGCATCAATAATTATGGCAAAACTTTGCAATGATTTTACAACGATCTAAATTTATTTGAAGAGAAATCTTTCTGTTTCGGAATATTAGTGATGAAAAGAGACAATCAGCAATACCGCATTTTCTGGCGAGCTGTCACAACAATCTCGATTAGATGAATATATTGAATCAACATCTACAATATTTCACCTTTTTTCATAATTCAAAATTCACTGGATTTCGAAAAGTTGTCATCAATTACCATAAGTACAATTATATGGATTCGACATTTTTTTTAGGATAGGGCGATAATGGGGATGCTAAATACGAATATAATTCATTGAATGAACTTTTTCAGTCGATCCCAGTGCTTTAGTGAAGTACACGTTTTTTGTTAAAAGATAAAGTAAACGTCTTGTATAAATTGCGGTAATCTATTTTCTTCTTGGCACAGTAAATGGTCGGTTGTCACTTGTTCTGGCTGGATTGCATGACGAAGCAAAAAAACGTTGGTAATAAAGTAATTATGAGACACATGTGCTACACATAATTTTCGAATGGCCTCTCATTCGTAGATGACAAACTTCAGATTAGCTAATTTCGCTCATACAATGAGGATGAAAGTGTTTTCATCTACTCCTAGTTGATTATTATGTCGGTCTAACTCTGTCGAAAGATATATAACCCGTATTGTTCTGAAAAATACTGAGTGAAAACGGTGAAAAAAGTTGATGACTTCCTGGTATTCTACATATTCCAATACCGGCCATATTCAAACTTCTGATCATTTCTTCGATTGATTCATCGATAATTTACGATTATTTCCGTTTGAACTCATTCAATTCTGGTTCTTGGTTTCTGAAATAAATTGGGGATGAACATTGTTACATTTTTCATTCTACTTGAATCATACATATGTTGCAGATCTTGTTTATTAATAGAATGTATCATGTTTCAAAGCTTTCTAGAAATGTTTCTCTATAATTGTGACTGTATCTCAAAATAATCAATTTTTCGAAAATGCAAATCAGTGTTGTTGTCTAGTATATTTTGGTGTTATATTCATTGAAACCATGCCTCACACAAATAGAGGAAAATGTGCTCAAATTATGTACCAACATATAAAATCACGAGAAAGTAATATTCTCCAAGCTGAAATCAATACTACATATATCTTCATTTCAGAAAACACTAATGAAATAGTGTACCGCAAAATGATCTTAGAAAATTGAGAGATATGAAATCCGTGACACCATCTGATAACCCCTGGCTCCAAGAAATAATTATTTTATATTTTTGATTTACAAAACTGTGTTAACTATTACATTGATGTTTTATTGACCTCTGAATTGATGTGTGGTCTAGAACGATGTTGTAAATTGTTTCTATAACTACTGTTTATTGATTCAGAACATATAATGAGCTGCCATTATTTTCATCATGTACACGATGTCCCAATCAACCCACAAAATTGGAAATACTTCGTATTTTCTGAGCGAAAATTATAGCTCTTTCCAAGAATTATCTGATTAATTGTAATTAATCAATGAATTCCACAGTTTCTCAGTATAGCAATGCTTCGTTTTTGATAAATATTGATATTTTATATCTGCTGAATGATAGAATGACTTACAAGTTGCCTATCATGGAGTTTTGAAATCAAGTAATGTGGACTTATAAATTGTTCAATTCATATTATGATCTTAGTTATCTGTCAAATTCAGAAATACCTACATGCAACTCATCAAGAAATAATCAATTCCTTATGAATATTCCATCACTAGAAAATGGCGAAGATGACTTATGAAGTCCAAACTCTCCAAAAATAAAATGTCTCACTCTTTGTATTCATCACATTCAACCAGCAACTATTGAAATAGGACAACCCTGTTCGAGAAAATTCTCGTTAATTGAAGATATAGTCGGATCTGAAAAGATTGTGTCATGGTTGGAATATATCTATTGTACTTATCCTCTATCATGTGATCCCTTCACTTCACTCCAATACCAAGAGTGGAAATGGCCTATACAGGATGTAAATGAATGAGTGAAAGAATAATCTAGAGTTGATTCTTTGTCACAAGATAATGTGGATCTTTCAGGTAAAACACCCTAGTGAGAATTGAACGAAAGAATCAATTACATATTTCCTGCAATCGAGAAAGCCCTCAATGGATATTTTGGTAAAATATCTACACGAAAGTTACGATATACAGGTTGTCAAGGAATAAAAAACATACATAGAGGGCCATCAAATATGAAAAAAAGGTCCTATGAATATATGACCGAAACTGCTTCCTTTAAGAAATACAGGGTGTTGAAGATTATTTTTTCATTTGTTTTTTTCAATAACTTTGAACAAACAGGTGAGAATTGAACAAAATGTGGTATACGGAAGTTTCGCATGATGCAAAATCCAAATATCCTATTAGTTTTTAGATTACTAATGAAAGGCGTTACATACAGGATTCTTCCACATTTAAATCAACCCTTACTTTACTGCCTCACACTTTATGTCATTTTGGACAAGAGAAAGTGATTTATCTATATTTTCCCTTCGATAAAGTATACTTTGTTGAAGTCGCCAGGACCAACGGTTTCCAGTAAAAACGCATCTAAAAGTTATGATGCACGCAAATTGTCCAGAAGCACCAAATTAACCCACTTACTTACAAGGACACCCTGTATTTCTTAAAGGAAGCAGTTTCGGACATATATTCATAGGACATTTTTTCATATTTTATGGCCCTCTATCGCGTGCCACTATGCATGGTAATTTTTTCCTAGTCAGCCTGTATATCTCCTTACTCGTCTCATCGAAATTTAAACTATGTTTATGCCTTCTCGTTGAAAGAAGACAATTGACATAATAACCCCTCAGATATTTCTGCACTCACTTATCCACTCCCTGTACAATCTGCATGAAAATAATTCCTCTCACGATAACAATGAAAAAATCAGTTCGTCACCAAGTTCGTTCAAGACACGTGGGGACTGGGCGACCGCATACTACCCTGTGGAGGAGCGACCGACATGTGAGACTGGGGCGGCGCTTGCGGCATCATCCCCATATGCCCCATGGGTGGTCGCGCCCCCAGTAAGGAGGCCAGGGGATGTGCCCCTGGGGCGAAGTAGCCTTGCAGGGCGGGATGGTGGGGGTAGAGGGCGTGAGGATGACGAGACAGCGACGCCATCTTGAGTTTCTCGATTTCCGCTTCTTGAAGGCGTTTGGCCTTTGCGCGTCGGTTTTGGAACCAGATTTTCACCTGAAAAGGGAGAATGAATTGAATGAATTTCGCGTTAGTGTGGTTCCTGGTTTGTGTTTGAGAAGATCACTGCCCATTTTCTCAACTGTGAGGCACTAAACTACCGAAAAGTGATGCAACTAGGGGAATCTGATTTGAACCAAGAGAGGAACCATGAAACCCAGTGACCTTACTCAAAAGCAATTGAGCCTTCTAAAGTAGCATTGTGATACGGGATGTGAAATGAGCCTTCGGCTGCAGTACATCCTATGGACTCCTTCAGTAAAATTAAAACAATTCCCCAAAATCTACATGGTAACTACAAAATCACCAACGATAATCCATCAGAGTATTCTTTAGCACACATTCGATATAAGATATAAATGAATTCACGAACCTGTGTTTCTGTGAGCCTTAGTGAACTCGAAAACTCAGCTCTCTCAGCTATACTCAGGTATTGCTTGTCTCTGAATTTCTTCTCAAGAGCTAGAAGCTGCTGTGTGGTGAACGGAGTTCTTGGTTTCCTGTTCGGCTTGTGTTTCCTCAAATTACATTTGAGTTTTGGTGGCTCTCCATTAGAATCACCTGAAACAAATCAATGTCAACATAAATATCTGAAGCAGTACTTGAAGAATTAGTTATACAAATAATCTTTCATGTGATGTGATGAGAATTGAAATCTTAATGAGATACACATTTTTGGGGGTATATTTTCGAGGAAAGTTCATGCATATTTTTTCAGCATGAAACAGGATAAAGGGGTTAAAGATCAGTATATAACCTAACCTTCATATAATAGAAATTATCGAGGATACAATATCCCTGTCATCGATGAAGCAGAATTATTCATGTGAGAGTTGTAACCAGCAAACAATCATGGATTTGTCAGTGATCCTTCCTGATTATTGAAATCCACACGTGCTCATTTCCAAGAAGTCTGTGAATTTATCTGACTAGTTCAAAATGCTCAAAAGCTCCTGTGGAGTGCACTGTGTCTCTCAACAATCACTGATTTTTCAGTTGGAATGCTGGATTTCGAATTGGAACAACCTCATTATTGGAGATACTACAAAATTCTCATGTATATTGGGAATGATAATTTCATACTCGTTATTGCGAAACAGAACTATTGTGAACTGACATTAATTCCCAATTTGAATAATGGTAATTAATTGAAGATTGTATATTCGAGATAGAGTATAGTTGTTCCTGACTAGCGTACAATATTGATCAATCAATTATTCGCCAATTAACAGTCTATTGAAGACCATTATCTATAAAAATCTGCGCTGTAGTAAGAAATCGAGGACATATCCATAAAGGTAACTGAGGTTATTAGCATTTTATAATATTTTATAGATTGTGTCTGATGTGAAAGTAAACAGATTCGGATGAAACAGTTGTGAAAGAATATAATTTGAGTCATCCAAACTACGAATTCTCCTCAAATGCTCCTCCAATTTCATTCTGTCCATGTTACTCCTATCGGAATCCACCTAAAAGCATCGCTAGACATTCCTCGAGTCTAGAATGTTAAATAGTAGGAACATTCCCTGTGTCTTTTCGGTGATAGATGGATATTAATCCAACAAAACGCCCAAAGCAATAAATATCTCTTGATGAACGTTTAGCTGGCTCTTTAACTTCCGACGCAGATATGTGAGTCAGTTAGTTTGTTCGTTATTTTTTGTTTGCTTTCGTGTCATGTTCGCTTAAAAATTGTCATGAAAATATCACTGTTGCTTTTTCGGTCTAACAGATGTTTCGGATGTCTTAAATAATGGCCCATTACTTCGTTTCTTGGTGCGCTGAGTGTTTCGGGTGTCCTCTTTTACCATGATACATATCATCGTATAAATATTATGATATTTTTAAGGTTTGATATATGAATGAATCTGCCATGAACAACCGAATGATTACTTTTAACGATGGCTAAAGTCTAGTCTAAATTGTGATTTTTTCTTGTTTCACACACGATTGAAACGTATTCAATTCATAAACAGATTGTTGTATCCGCACGCGCTTATTTAGACAGTATTTTATGTGTGGAATATTGGACGATTCTGATGTGAAAACTTCACTCTGTTCAATAATACGCACTTGATTTCTCCCCATATACCATAAAAACAATGTTTTATCAACAGTAAAAACACAAGAGCTTTTTTTTATCGGATAAATTTCTTTTTGTAACGAAATAATTTTGCCAAAAAAAAAGCTCGAGTGTTTTTTGGCAAGATAAATCAATTGCTGTATAAAATGTGTCATTTAAAGACGACTATTTTGTCATTTTGACAGCGATAAAAAAGGTGCATCGTTTTTTATCACTGATAAAAACGCCTGTTCCTCTTATTTTATATAAATATTCTACATGTGTGAATACCAGAGAAGAAAATTTTGAAATCAGTACACCAAACCAAACAATTTATAACAATTGTGTATTTAATTACTGTTCATTTAAATGATTTAATTGTATCAATAAAGATAATTATTGTTCATTGATATATTCTGTCGTTAATTTATCTTGCCAAAAAACACTCGAGCTTTTTTTTGGATAAATTTATCCGATAAAAAAAAAGCTCTTGTGTTTTTACTGTTGATAAATTAACGACAGAATATATCAATGAACGATAATTATCTTTATTGGTACAATTACATTATTTAAATGAACAGTTATTAAATACACAATTGTTATAAATTGTTTGGTTTGGTGTACTGATTTCAAAATTTTCTTCTCTGGTATTCACACATGTAGAATATTCATGTAAAATAAGAGGAACAGGCGTTTTTATCAGTGATAAAAAACGATGCACCTTTTTTATCACTGTCAAAATGACAAAACAGTCGTCTTTAAATGACACATTTTATACAGGAGTTGATTTATCGTTGATGAACTCAAAGTCAATAGTTCAAAACATTTTAGAATTTTTGAGAAATCGTTGCTGAAGAGTTTGAAGTAAATGCACCCTAGTTATTGATCATAATGATCTATGATTTTCAAGTTGAAATGCTCATTTCGCAAGAAACGTCTCAGAAACTATCACAATATTGTTCCATGGATTCTCTGTCATTGAATGCTGAACTATGATTTGCATTAAATGAACAAAGCAGTTCCACCCTTTTTTAATTCCAAGAAAAAATTGTGAAACTACCTGATGTAACATATTCTTTGAAAAATCAGATTCATCCAATATGTTTCCAAATACAGTTGAGTCAAAACAATAAGAGTGGAAATCAGACAAAATCACTCAAATTCGTCCAAGTGATGAAAATATCAATACATAATGCACTATTATGTGAAATAAGCATTCGATTTCATTTGTGTTATCTTTGATGACATTAAGTAGACATGTTCAGCATCAAATTTGGAACAAAGTCCATTGAATATCGAAATACAAGCAATTCAACAATTTTTTTGTGATATTGTATTTTGCTTCATTTGAAATGTGTCTGAATCTGTATCTGAACCGAATATTCAAGAAAGTTACCATGGAACAACAACAACCAGAATTCCAGTTTGTTTCGAGTAGAACACAAGCAGTGAATAATTAAAACTTATAACGTTTGGAGAGAATTTATTAGGCCACAAAAATGTTAGCAACTAATAGGCTACGAATTAATTCACGAAGGGGACTCATCTGAATTACAAATGACGCGTCAAAAAATATTTTTATGAAGGTTTTCTTATATTTCACTGCATCGATTTATTTCGACTCGTCCTATGAATCGTTGCTGGTGATAAAAAACTAAGCAAAAATGTGGATATCTGGTGTGAACCAGGATTTGAAAAAATCATTCAAATATACGGAAGCCAGTTTTCTTCCATGTTCAGCCATTAGGGATCTTAATTTTATTCAAAAAGCCAATTATGTGAGCTCGCTATGATTTTATACAAATTAGGTTAAATAATCACATAAACTTTGCTTTATCGACAGAAATGTCAAGAAATTTGTTGTTGGTATAAATCGGTATCGAATTATGCAAATCCTATACATATAATAAACAACCTGACACACAGAAAAGATTTAAGTTTGTATCATAGTTAGTAAAGAAATACCTCGATTAGTGCAAGAGGTTCATTCTTAGCAGAATATTTTTTTGATTAAGATAATTAATCCAGTTGCTTCTTTTAGAAGACTTAATTTAGGAAAATTTGTTCATTCATATTTGTATGTTTAATACTCCAAAAATCATGATTTTTCAATTCTACTTTCGTAATCTTTTTCAACGATGAGATGAAAGAGGTAACAATGATTTTTTGTTATGGAAAACCCTGTTCGACACCCCGAGTAACAGAAATTGAGGGGGCACAACCAATCATGTGCACTGTACTCGTATACCTAACATACAGTGAGGACCAAAAGTCCGTCGCCCCCCCTGTAGCTTCTTTATTCTACATATTACAAAAAAATGTTAAATACATAAGTTGTAGGGTTTCATTCGATCTCCTCAATGGTTTGAGTTTCATTTATACAGAGTGTCTCAAATAAGCACGGTGACTTGGAAGTTAATTTTTTTAATAATATTTCATTGCATTTTTACATTCTACGTTGAATTCTGAACAAGTTTGATGGATGGTTTTCTATCAAAAAAGTTAATAGTTTTGGACTTATGAACACTTGTAAATAATTATCTCGACTACTTTTGCGCCAGTTCAATGAGAAAATCGTAACAAATGGATCACAATGTATTCCACTTCCCTATCCTAACTTTTTGAAAGCTATCCAATGTTGCAAACTGCTGATGGCACCATGTGTAACTTACCTCGTCGTACCATTTTACAATTGTTGTTGAATCTCACGAAAAACTAGTACAAATGAAGTTGAAACATTTTATCAACAAATAAGGTAGTCCATAAATACAGACCAAGAATCATTAAAAACTGAAGAGATATTTTAATTTATAACTGAAAACTGTAAGTTTTTATCTATTTCAAAAGATGTTCGACATGTCCCCCATGCATTTCTTGACACATAAATAATTATTTACATGTTCATAAGTCCAATATAGGGTGTCCCATTTAAAAAAAATTAACTTCCAAGTCACCGTGCTTATTTGAGACACTCTGTATAAATGAAACTCAAACCATTGAGGAGATCGAATGAAACCCTACAACTTATGTATTCAAAATTTTTTTGTAATATGTAGAATAAAGAAGTTACAGGGGGGGCGACGGACTTTTGGTCCTCACTGTAACTGACAATGATGCTAATTAAAGTCATGGAATTATTGAATTAATTAATCCTACTCCAATGCTTTTTATCAATAACAGACACCGATATTCTCGATATTTATAATTAACTTTATTCTGGTTGCGTATTTTTAAAACTGTTCCACTAATTATGGCTCAATCAAGCATTTTTCATGGGCCATCAATGCAGTAATGATTCATTATACCGTTCAATTAGTTATCTTATGGTGCCATAATCCGTGACACAGGAAGCATAAATAATATATAAATTCCGTTGATCAATAATTATCTCATACAACTTGCTCAATTATCTGTAGATAACAGAATAGAATTGTCCATTTTCCACTTCAATAATTGAGAGCAATTATCTTCTGCGAGAGGTATGTATGAACATTAGATTCGAAAGAAAAAACTATTCATTAGCTTCCTCAGGGTGCTTATCGACCCTGTTTTTCATATCATGGGAAACAACAACATCAAACATCATATAAAGGACAAATAAAATATAAAATGAGAAGTCATAAAGAACAGGTAGCAGTTCAGGTGACTTGCCCCTATCTGTTTTCTTTGCAGACACCATTTCGCTTCTATGTTATTATCTTCAACAAAATATAGGCTAGTGATAAGATCTTCAAGGAAAAATTGCGTTGTTTTTCTTGGGAATTTTTGAATGTTTCACTTTCATTGGGAAATATGATATTTGATCAGTGCATTATTGCACAATCATTAACATATTGTTGGGATATATGACAGCAACTTTGTACACTTTGTGTTGTGCACTGAGACTTTCAATCAATCTCAATATCAACTGATTCTTCAATACCAATTGTTCAAATTGACTTTATCACTACTCTATCAAAAATCTAATCACTATGTCAAATCCTCGGTCATGAAATGATGTAATTTCAAAATCTTTTGATTTTTGTTGAATTATGATTCTTCTCTATGTTGCTGTTATGTTTTATGGAAATTATAGATGTAGTTGAATAATTTGGGACTATTTTAAGGATAAAATGTTATGATGCGTTACGATCTGGAATTATTTTATTCAGTATAAATATTTTAGTCAATGACACTCATGGTATTGGAGTGTTATGTGTGATGTAACTTTCTTAAGAGCAGAAATTGTGAAAAAAACATGTCCTGATCGGTCGTTGACTAATGGAGAAAATATAAAAAGAACGACGCGTTTCATCAAAGATTCATGACGTTACATTTGTGATGCAGTCTCCTATATTTCACATTATATATTATGATGAATATTGATCAATTGATGTAACATTACATTTCATAAGTCTACTGCAATTATAAATGTCATGTAATTTATCAAAATTAAACATTTGAATCAACGGAAATATTGAAAATCAATGAATGAATACATAGTGAGTTCATTATGGTATTGTGAAAATAGAAAGAAAAAAAGTATTCTTGAAATAATAAAATTAGAAAAGGATATGAGTTTTCGGACTGAAGTGACGTATACTGAAATCTATATTTCTTTTTCCGAATTGGATGATATATTCCGAACAATATAAAGCGTTGGGTTGAGATAGAAAACAAATGTTCATAATATCTTGATCATATTCTCATGAGAAAAACTTGAATGATATTCATCATATTTAAAAATCTTCTAGTTTTAAACAATGCAGTTTTTCGTTTTGATAAACGCATGCTGTCATTATAATAAACCATGTTTCTCATTCTGAACTTGACTTAAAAAAAGAATCCCTCACATTTTCAGAGAAATGCAATGTTTTCTTTCAAAGATTCACTTTTTACCATGTGAGTCTATTCAAATATCCATCAGTCGATACTGTTATTTCAAGAAACTCATCTATGGATTATTGCCAGTAGGTTTTCACATTAAACATCGACAACTCCTTATTCAGATGAGGCTGACTAATATCCAGAAGCAGTGAACATTATCATTGCCCAGCAGCTTATATGGTGAAAAATTCGGAGAGAATTAATTTGGTTGGTATAATCTCCTCCGCTACCATTGGGAGTGAAAAAATGTCGCCGGCATTAACATAATTGGACAGAAATAAAGTTTTATTGTATTCGGTATACCGACAGAGATCAATTATCAATTTTAGTTATGTCTTCCTGTGAAGAATTTAATTGGGCCGTCTTTATGTTTCTCGGAATCGGTAGCCCCCTTATTTGTAATTAGCAGCTATTGTCGGTGAAGACAAACTGGTAACAAATTGACGTGGAGGGAGTGAAATATTTCTCAGTGGACTGCAAACTTATATTGAGCCTCAATCGAGAATTTTAATTGATGGTCGAAAAATATACTCACTTATAGATGAGAGGATTATTATAAAAAAATTAATTCTTGTCCAAGGCTATTCGAATGAATCGAATCAATTTCAGATTTTTTTGTGAAATAATTGAGAACACCAGAATTTTTCTGGAATGCATATTTTACAGAGTGAGCAAGTTTCGATCATTTGGGACACAGAAAAATCATACTGCATTATTCATCTTTTTTTCACGAGGCAAAAATGATTATCTAACATCTTCATTTGTGTTCGAGTAGTTTTTGGTTATTTGTGAAAAGTCGAAATGATAATGATAATGATTGTAAAGTGGGGCTGATGAGTCATACATCGTTGAGAAATATTTCAAGAGTACATTTCGATAATTACCGTTTTTTTTTGTTTCAAATTAAAAATAAAAATGAATTGAATCCATTTTGTGCAAGCCAGCTAATGAAACTTGATGAACTTCAAACGTTAGGAAATATTCAAGAAATATCCAAAGAATGCAACAATATTAATATGCAGATCCTTCAAAGGATATGGGAGGAAATCTGCCAGGAGGTAAATGGAAAACATTTTGAACTTATCTTGCTGTATTCAAGTTGTTAATTGAAATAATTTGTCTAGTTCATAACTCACTGGAGATTCAATCCAATATCATTTGTTCATTAGTTCAATTTTAAAATTTTCAATTCTACCTTTGAAGTCTTACTACGCTCGATTTTGTCTGTCTTTCTATTTATGTAACACACTTTCAGTCGTTTCATATGTGTAAGTCATCGTGATCGAGACTAATACGTGGTTGATTATATTTGTTTTTCAGAAAAAAATGTCATACCGCTATATCTAGAAGGTTGAAAAAACTTCTTTAATCTGATTATTTCAAATATTTGTGATATTCAATCAAATACCTGTAATATTTTTATTTTCGGATAATTTCGCAACAGTGTGATGGACTTTGAATTGATTCAAGTAACCTTTTGAAGAACATTTTGGAGAAAATGAGGAAGTACAGGGCGATGACAGAATGGTTATTATGTAGATAAATGCTTCATCTTCTGTTATACATATAATTGAAACTCGATTATGTAATCATCTACTATTCAATAAAGGAATAACTTTATATATTAGTAAATTCGGCTTGTTTTGTTTCGAATACAAAAACAAGTGAAAGTTCAAAATTACTTGGTTTGATAATTATTGACACTCGATTTTTCTTGGCAACAGTCTGTTCTTTCGAAATGGCTAATTACAGCCTAATAAAAACTATATTTACCGAGTCGTATTAGATACAAATGTTCAGAAAATACGGCTCATCTAGAACTAATTGCCCTCATACTGCAATATCCTGCCAGGCGAATGTTATAAAAAAGGTCATTATATAAACCTCCACAAGATATATCTCCAAGTTTATTCCGATGTCTTACATGCGACGCATCATAGTATACCAGTGGCAGAACAATGGTCATTTATAATTTTTTCCATTCATAATTTCACCTGAAACTCACTTTTCCAAATTCAATCTATGAAAACTGTTTGAAAACGTTTATTGAAATCTATCAAATATGATTACTTTCACAATATCTGATTACATGCAGAATTTTTCAAGTTATTTTGACTGTGATATTATTTATATTCGATTTTCCTTGTGGCTATTGAAGAAGAACTTTCTCCAGATACTATTACTCTTTGGTCGATTTTTTGTTCGGTATTTCGAAAATCCATGGAGGAAAATTGAATATGTAGGTTAGAAGTAATCAATGCACAAACGTCTTCTTAGACTGCTGGAATCGCTTATACTTCATGATAAGAGAGTTTACTCTTGAAACAATATATTGAAAGTGATTCAAATTGAAAATACGTTCAATGCCCTCTACTCGAAAATTATTTCACATCGATGTCACTAGGTTAATGAGATGAATGAGCAACTCATGAAATATGTCGTCATATATTGATCATATTCAATATCATAATCTTAAATATGTAAATACCGATTTTATAATTCTCTTTCCATGTTTTATTCACTAGTGATTTTTATTTTCATTTTCAAATTTAAAACTATTGATAGTGCGCCACTGTTGCACAGAAATTTGATTGAAGAGAATAAGTATGCACTTTCAAACCATTCTACTGTTCATTAAGACGATAATAACATACAATTAAATGGCTTAATTATATCAACACAACCTACTCATTAATATCATTATGAGAATCTATTAATAATTTGTCATATATAACATAAACAAATTATTCAGTGGCTGACGGTTGAACATACACATAATTAATTTTTTGTTCATCTAATTGCTCCCATTGAATGAAAAATAGTGCAGTAATTATACCCATGTTGAGAACGTAATAACTTCATTAGTTGGTTCATACAGCTATCATTCAATACGATAATTGGTTTTTCTTATATATCAAGTCATTGAAGGTGAAGCAGGAATGGGACTGATCGTGGTGAAACAAAATAATTATTTCCTATTCAGGCAACACACACACATCATCAAACACTCGATGTTGTTCAGTTGTGAAATACAAGCGCAATATATAGAGAGAAAATTGGATGTACCGCAAGGATCCACACTAAACCCGCTCCGACCTACCTCCCTACATGTCAATGAAATGTTGATCAAACAATTAACTATCCAATCTTTTTTCTCCCATCAGGAAAGATATATGTCTCTGGGAAATGTATTCAAAAGATCAAACACCATTTCATTTATTCGAAATCTGTCAATGAATTTTGATGTTTTTGGATGAGTTTTGACCGTATCAATGAAAATGATGAAACAATGGATGCATAGTATTGTTGCATACACCTGAATCTATTCGATTTTTCTTTGAATTATTGCTATATTCGGTCACATATGTCTGGAATCCTCAAAATAAATGAGATTATGTCGTCGTAAGAGCTCAACTTTATCCCATAGATCAATGGAGTTTACAAAAATGATACAAAAGCTGATATATTTATTTATTCATTTATTTTTATTTATTTCTATTATATAAAATAAGAAACCATTAGATTATGTCTATAGGAAAATGAAAATAATATTTCAATATACAGGGTGGGTCAAAAATTAGTAACGACCTTATTGGGGGTGATAGTGAATTGAAAAAGAAGTGTAGTTTGTTGGACAAACCTATGACCCGAAATGCAAACTAACTAATTCTCCTACTCAGTACTTGCATATGATCCACCCAGTCCAACCATCGACCAAGGCAAATTGATATGCATTTCGCCAATTATGCCTGTTTTGCATAGCCCATACTAGCATCCAGAGGAAATCCATCAAACGCCGAAAACAATGGAACGACGACATGCAAAGCTTGACGGATCTAAATTCGATTCGAGATTTGATTCGAACGAGCCCTTGACAGCATACGCTTTTGTTTAAGTTATCCACGACAAGAGCAATGGATTTATGTTGAGGATTCGGCCAGTATCGACTGCATACATTTGGATAATTTGATGTCTCGTCATTCGCTTGCGTCTAGCATTATTCATATGGATTCGGGTGAATTCAATTGGCGATTACGAGACGTCGACTTATTTGGATCTTGGTCTTCAATTTGAATCAACGGCAAGAAGATTCTTGAGAAATCATTCTTCACAAATTGGATTCCAGGATTCGAATATTTCGGATTATTTCGACGTCACCACTTTCAATGAAAATTCACCTATTCCCGAAAAACAAAAATATTTGATCTGAACATATTCCATACAGGCTCAGGAATGTCTATAGGATTGAAATTATCATTCAGGATATTTTAGTCCTGAAGAGAAAGCTTCACTTTTGAAAACTAAGCAAGGAGAACATGTTCCAATGACACTTTCACAAGAAATCGTCACTTGCATCCATCATATTGAATGTCCATAGATTTATAATGATCATTCTAGAAATTTTCCTGAGAAAACAAGATTTTCAAACATTTTCATGGAAATTTGTCATCTATTTCAACAGATACTAGAACAACATTAGAATGATTTTCTCAAATATTTTTGATATAAAGTAGTGAAATTGAAAATACACCATACCTCTTCAGAATTAAATCCTGTTGAATTCACTTTGGCATTTCAAATATATCAACTCTATATCTCAAGAAGAGTTATCCTTCTTCAGATGGTTTCATGAAATATGAAATTTTTTTATTCAAAATGATTTCATGTCAATTGAAAAAGTCTCACGATCCCGGATAGACTTTTTGAAGAATATCATTGAAATGTATGAAAATATTCGAACAGTGAATTCTGTGAGGTCATTTTTTGTCGTGTTACCAAATTTCAAGTATTTTATTAAATGCGAAACTCGATGATATAGAACCCTGAAGAGAAACTTTTTTCAAATTCGAAACGTTGGCAAGCAAACAGTATTTTTTCTTCTCATGAACTCTGTCGAATCTCAATGAACTTCCTGATTATTTCATTCTCACTGGATCACCAACCTCATCGAAATAAATAAAAATGATAATTGTATTAAAATATTTACCTCGATGTAGAGGCATTTCGCTCCTTGACTAAGGCACACAACGATAATTGGTTTGTATAGATATGAGAAACACCTATATTTGAATATACTGACGTTCACTAATTTGTATTAATTATCAACGTGTTCCTTCAGATTTGAATAAATATTTGAATAACAGCGATCCATAATGGATCGACCGCATTCGACAAGAACAGAGACCGGTGCCGAAAGAACCGTATTTTATATTTTTGACCTCCGCTGGGTCTGAATTATTACATAAATGTTCCTTCTACGTTAACAAGCCCATAATAAAGACACTGGCAGGAACATTGCTATTGAATCTCTGGACTTCCTTGTTCATTGGACCACAGTCATAGAATCAAGATTCATTTTATTATTTCACAACGGTCATTTCGAATTACTTAGTTATATTTAATACCAACGCATCTAGGCAAGAACTGGGGGGTCCATAAAAAGAAAACTTGAAGGATTTCATTCACTGTCCAATTGATCTTGCCCGAGTATTTGTCCCATCTTCACATTTCAGCTTGCATACCCCTTTTTTGTATACGCATTATCCATTTATTAGAAAAATTTATGACAAATTGTAGTTTCAATTGTAGTTTTTATCAAACATTTGCAGGACGAATATGAAACCATCATATTCATCGAGACGATGTGCTGAGATGTACTGACTGTCATTACCTGAACTTGAATCAACAAAATTAGTCATGATATGTTAAAACAACTTATTTCACAGTTAATTATTCTAAATTATAAAAAATTCATAGAAATTTGTTTACCCTTTTTAACGATCTCAATTAGACCCAAAAATTCTGTGGAAACCGGAAACATCTTTATTTTTGAAATTCCATCCACTATAATTGGACGAATTATAATATTCCGTGATGAATGCATTCTTTCAGATTCTTGAATCGAGTATCCAACATAACAAATGTTGATAGGAAAGCGTTTCATACAAGTTGTTTTTATAGTATGAATCCATATGAATGACAAGAAAAAAAAATGATGATTTCATGAAAATTATATTATTTTATTTTTATAATCGTTATCAGTGGAGTTTATCAAACATGGAGCTGTGAATTATTTCATATTTCAATTACTTCGACAACTATCTGAATTTTATGTTTCCCATTATCATTATTTCGATATGATAATGATTTCGTTGTGTCCTGATAGCATGCTGATTATTGTTTGTCAAACAAGAATCGATTCGTTTTATTCATCTTCTAATAATTATTGGAAACAAATGTGAACAAATAAAAGTACTTTTTATACAGTTATATTTCCATCTACCATCTACAATCTTAAATTTCTTATTGTATTCTTTCAAAAGAGTATAAACATGAGAAATACCATATTTTTTAACTGAAAAAACCTTACAGATAATCCAAAATGCAGTAGACAAATATCAGAGAGGAAAATGTATCGATGAGGACACTGTGTAAGAAATCCACTTCGTGCTTCCACAAGTCAAAATATTTATGACAGGAAGTACAGGAGATCGAGTCACTCGTATATGCCTGCTGGTTTCAAAATGGATGAATTATTTTACAAATTGAATTTCATCAAGTGAATACACGCCAATTATATGAACGGCTTTTCGTGAAGTCCATTATTCGGAGAGAGAGAGAAATCATTACGGACTCAATTATCGATGAGGTACCTACCGACGGTCCAGGTGCTCGTTTTTGGGTAGGAATCGATAATATATTCGCACCAATTTGGTATAATTGGTGTCTTCGTGAATGGAATGTTGAAAACCGGGAGCTCCTCCAATTTAATCCAACTAATCTCCCAGATCATTTGGAATACATTAATTAACACATCCGAATTTGAATAAAATGCCCATCAGGCGATTGGAAAGTGGTGTTTTTAGATTTTCTCGAATTGCTCTTTTTTATAACTCCATTGATAAAATCCTACGAATATATTTGTCTCCTTTTATTACGCTCATTATGAGATATCAGTTTCTCGCTTTGTTGCTTTTATATGCCTACTAATTTACTTATTTGTCGATTGGCTTTTTTCGACGGCTGCTGACTTACGTAAAAAACTATTCTCGCGTTAATGTCCAATACAAATGGCCTTTCACAAGGATACATACACAATTTTTATAGCCCACTTATCATAACTCCTATAAAAGTTTCGACATATCTGCTACTAATAGGCAATGAACAAAAGATATTGGAATTAATGAGTCAGGATGGAACCACATCAATACACAACTTTCAAATATTTTCGTTAATCAGCGTGCATGATACCTACCACGATTCGTATCATTGATATTCATGAGAGGATTCATAACAAATATTTCGTATTGTTAATTGTTTAAAAAGCAAAACTCTAATTTGGAATTTCATCGATGGATTCGATAAATGGTACACTCAGTAACGATGAGAAATTAAACTTTGAACAAGAATGTTCCTATGAACTTCTACTCTTTAGTAAAAATGAGAAAAAAAAATTTCAGTCAATATGAAAATCGTAATTTTTTTTTTGTCATATTGTGACTATTTTATTGTTATTGTTTTGACCTTGGTTACGGTTATTTGAAGCAAACATTTTATTTATTACTTCCTCATTCATGACTATGTATTCTGATGTTTTGAATGAGATTAGTCATTCAAATTAAGAGATAGTGAAATGGAATAAACACATCAAATACACTGACAATTTCAAGAGATAATTAACTGTTCTATTCCTAATCAATATTCTATGAACTCGTATCATTTCCCAGTATCTGAAAGAATCTAATGAAGTAATTGGCATAATTTCAAAATAACGACGTTAAAGTCAACTTCCGTTTGTAATCGGAAATGCGGCCATCTTGAAAAATAACCCTTACAAGTGTCAGATCAGTGTTTCTGAAATCCAGTTGTCATCGCAAATGGTGAATTATTCTCAATCAATTCAAATCTCGAAGGAACTATTATTCTTTAGTTACATCAACGAGTTTGAATTGGGGAGAATTGGAGCATTCTAAATAATTCATTTCCATGATCTCATCTAACAAAATCTACTGATTATTGTTGTCACATAACAGACAGTAGCAAATAGCAGTTCACCTGTTTTATATTTAGAAATCTCGGTGTGCCATTCAGACATTACTCGACTTTCCTGGAATAAGTGAACGTTTCCGGCGATTTGGCTTTTATTTATCGTACTTCGCTGTCAAAACACATATCATTAGGTGTCACAATATACACGAGGTGCCTGTTAATTATTATCCAGGAGTCGACAATTCATCATAACTGATGTTACTCGAAAACATACTCAATATAACGAGTTTTATATGAGTTAGCGTATAGTTTCGTTGACGTCTCCAAATAAACTTTGATTTATTGTATTCATGAGAATAACCAATGAGATAATGAGCTAAATTGAAACGTGTGGGCATGTTTTTATGTCTGTTAATTCGCAGAAACTTAATAAAGAAACTAATAAAAATAATGCATATTTAAAGTAGGAATAAATGAAGAATTGATAACTCTGAATTGGATTCATCTCGGCTCACATTTTCAACTAACTCTGTGTTTCGGTACCCTGCGTTTTGAAATAGTGACAGATTTCATTCATTCATTTTCTGTTTATTCGTGAAAAAAAATTGTATTCGTCGTTATCTAAATCAAATTGTATTTGCACATTCTTTTTTATATACCAAATAAACTATTATTATTATTATTATTATTATTATTATTATTATTATTATTATTATTATTATTATTATTATTATTATTATTATTATTATTATTATTATTATTATTCATGATCAGTAAATTTTCACACATAGCAAAATTGTTCGTCACTCTTCACTGATTTGTTTTTCTCATGAGACGAGAGAAGCTGTAATTTATATATTATTTTTCAGTTTCAGAAACTGTTTCAGTGTGTTTTTACTTTCCAAATTTAAGAGAACCTTTTCGATGTGTCCAATTGCATTATTCGTTGAAGTTTTGGCATATTTGGTCATCTTTTAGTTTCATAAGTGCATATTGAAAAGTATTCAGCTAACCACTGAATTCCTGATTGGTTGAGACATAGCTCTCAATAATTATGGCAACACTCCATAGAGAGTTGACAACGATGCCAGAATAATTTGAATTGATCTTTTGATCCGCTAATAAAGTGTGTTAATTCTAGTCGAAATTTTTACAATCATTGAAAACACTGTACAATGATTATCCACAGTCTACAGTTGTCCAATTTTGGTGTATATATTTTATAAATGAAAACAGTTCAAAGCGAATCGAACGATAAACTCAATCTAATAATCTGTTTCGGGGTATCGTTGGAAAAACGAACGAGCAGCAACACTGCATCTTCTGGCGAGCTGTCACAACTATTTTGCTTAAATTGAGAGTACTCGGGCAATGTTCTGAAGTTCAGTAGTTGAAACCAAACTGATTTTACTGTTGTAAATAAAATGAGTTCGAATTCACGAAAACTGTAGAACTTTGATAACAGTTCTAGTTGTGTTTTAGACGTACTGTTGCAGCAAGTAATTTCCCTCACGGCAAATCACCAACACCCTGTAAATCGCGAGTTTATGATGAGTCGCCGAGCTGCCGTCCACTTATTACTCTCATATGAGCAGCGTTCTGGTCAGCAAGAAGAGTTCAAATAAGGATAAACATAAAAATGTGGTCGCTCAGAACCTTATACGGATTTTATGTGACTTTGATTAGCTATAATAATGCCTGCTATAACAATTTTTTCCGATGCTCAATCGCTTCTAGATGTCAAAAGGAATTAATTACAAGTCGCTTCGAACTCAGGATGAGAAAATATATTGAATGGTTGGTAAATGATTTTAATCCAGCGTACACTAGCAAGAAGCGATACTTGAAAATGAAAAACAGGACTATTTCTAAAGCGACGCATTCACAGCTGATTTGATATTTGAGGCAATAATTATTGTAACAATCACAGTTAGTCGCTGACGACACCATGATGATTTACTGGAAACATCCCCTCATAATATATTTTAGTGGATTCATGTGCAACAACTGTTTCAATTATATGCCCCTTTGAATTGATGATTCAAACGGATGACATCCATTCAAAAAATTCGCACCAATCTTGAACCTACATTTTGAAGTGTTACTATGACAATGCAGGTGTTTTCATATTAATTTTACATAACCAGTTTTGAATATTCTGGTTTGAGAATCGAAAATATATACTGACTTTTTTATGCTTTCTCGTTCACAAATCCTTTCAACAGAACATGGCGTTGTATTTCAATTTTCATTCAAGATTATCGACGAATTCATGAGGATTTCTAGTTTGATCTCTGTTGTGGAATGGAACAAAATATCAACATTGATGAAACTCTGACATATGTCATAGCTGTCAGAGTATAGCGGAGTATCCAAGGTCTATCGTTTTACTGTAACGATATTTCATATTCTATCATTGATCATAATTCGAAGCAGTTTATTAGGGAGTCATTAGACTCCATGCGAATAGATTTGGCATTTCTATCGTATTGTATGATAAAAATAAAGAGGTTCCTCTATTATACTAGGTATTATATTCTCCTTGATATTTCCTGAATTCCATATATCTGATACTCTTAGTTTTTCCTAGATTAATCGAGAAGTAGAAAGCACGTATGCTATTCAGTTCAAATCATTTCTGATTCATGTGATTGAACAACAAAAACAAACGTTGTCTTCACCGCCAACTACGTTGCATCATAGTAAACATTCTTTTGTCACATAATCTACTAGATTCTTGCATTACAATTAATACAAGCCATTTGTATGCATCCATTTGGAATGGCAAAAAGTGGCATTGCTCTATTATTCAGCTCTGTGCCGCCATTCGTATGGCACAATGGCGGGAAGGCGACTCAAGATGGAAAATCGATTTTTTTGCTTTTCCCTAGATGGCAGCGCAATCAGGCTGCCTCAAATCAATTAGGTATAATAGTTTACCAGAAACTGGTTGAAATTGCGCTTCAGAGAATTGTGGATTCGATTAATAACAGTAAAAGGCTCTACACAGAACATAAATTACCAGTTTGTACAAATGAAATCAGATTGAATTTTTAAGAGGCAGCAATTTATACACCATAGGCGTTCCACAGGATTCAGTAGGAGTAGATAATGAGGCATATAGAGTATTTTTCGAGGTTGATAATGACATTATATTGTCAACAAATACGATGTTATCATATTTTTGTGACTGAATTAGTGTCTAGTGGTCCGATTGTCAGGCACAATACTTCAAATATTCAGTGATCTCTAGAAACAATACTATTATCACTATAAGATGCTATCCAAGAATTTCTGAAAAATTGGATTGAATCAAAAACTGATTATTCATTTTGGAAAAATCAACATATTCAACCGCACGTTTAACGAAATTCTAGTGAAAATACGATGAATCGATAATGCGGTATATGTAACTGTGACTTCACAACATTCCTCATCACTCGATGATGCAGAAGTACTTTCTGAATGACTCGAAGCTACTATGAAGTTTGAAATGTTTATATTCCATCCATAGAGGGATCCACGGGGGATTTTTCGAGTCTAGACCCCCTCTTCGAGAAAACAAAACATTTATCGGCTACTGATTTTCAAATTTCGTCACGAGACAATGGAATGTCGTATGAGCAAGCCAAAAAAAGATTCTAGGGAAGAGATATAGAGTGAAAGTTTGAAAAATCTATGACAGTGCTGTCACTAAGTCGGTATCTCAAAATTGAACTTCGAGCATTTGTAATCAATTTTGTGTATGCCTGTAACGACTCGACTATATATTCCGTGTATAAGTAAGATAAGCTGATGATTAGGTTGAATAAACTCGACTTTATTTAGAAGAGGAGAAGTTTCGAATCATTTACACCTTCAAATTTTGCTACATATATCCCAGATCCGCCACTGTGTATAACTGTATCACTTTGACAATCAAGCCAATGATGTTCTAATTCAAATGACAATTCAATGAAGAAACATGACCGATTTCAACTCTTTTCCTAATCACCATTGGCTGCCAGAACAGTTCGAAAACGAATCGATGATATTTCCTCATCATTGTGACCTCGTCACTAAAGAAATAATCATAATATCAACCATTCATCCAAATAAATTTATATCAATTTATTGTACTCTCGAATATTTTTTTGTCTCATAAATGAAAGCAATTTTTATCATGAAAGTGTTGAAATCAACCATTCCTATTTCAGTTGAGCAAGAAAAAATGCAAAAATAATGAAACGTTCACTCTCACTATCCGCTGTTGGAAATATGCTTCACTTCACCACTATTTGGCAAGGTGTTGTCATACTAGAGTGGCTATGTTCGAACATTTCCAACCTAACGGACACGCTCATTAACTCCAGATAGACCAGGAAATTATTTAATTCGGGCATACCTTTGAGGAGCTGCCTTATATAATAAAGATTTACGATTTCGATACATGTGAGGTGTGAAATACGTTATTATTTCTGGTCTTTCACTCTGATGGTGAATCTCAGCTGGAAATCGTTTCTACGAACTAAACACCTTCAATTGATACATTCGTCAATAGCTATGATTGTAATGATATAATCAAATTCAGTCAATACTCTACAATGTCTTTCAATTCTCAAGGTGTTTTAAAATCAGGATGGAGTTTGATAAATGATTCGGTTTCCTCAGAGGAGAAATAATACATTTGGTTGAGATTCATGAGCTTTCTTAATCTCCTTTTGTTCACGCATTCCGAAATCGACAGCAGTTTTCTGGTGCCTATTGATAAAGTATTGCAAGTGATATGCTTCATAAGTCGTGGATGCCTATTTTCAATTGAAGAGTAATGAGAATCAGTTATCTAAAAGATGACACGAATAATTCGATGAGGTTCTTTCCCGATGAAGTTGTGGTAGTACCACATCTTAGAAATCTAATGTCCCTAGTATTATTTGATGCATAATTGGTGGATATGTCCATTATGAATGTGATGATGACAGAAATGTTTATTGTGAAATATCAATGATTCCATGACTTCTGTATTGATATCAATATTGACAATATTCATCGGAATATTTCAAAGTAGCTCTAACTCTGATAAGGATCTCAAGATCTCAAAATATCCCAATAATATCAATTCAAAATCCTAAATGCAAGAAACAGTTGGGTATCCCAATTTCTATATTCTGCACATGCTCAGAAAAATCATAAAATGCTATCTGATATATAATAATATATAAGTACTCGCTATATTGTGGAAGATTTTCGCAAATACGCAGTGACATTCATGAAGTACGCAAGAAATATTGGAACCAACTTAGCCCCTATTCGATACACAAGTGATTTTCAATTTCTTCAAAAATTACCATAATCAAAATTAGAATATCTTGATAGTAACATTTTTCGAAAAACAAGTAACATTTCATAAAATTCCACTATACTTGATGATAAGATTTTTTTTTCAAAATCCTTATTGATTTTTCCCACCCAAAACGTTCTGAGACAAGCCTGAGTCGATGACTATTCAAATTTTTTTTCATTTGCTGCGTACTCCATGAATGTCATTGTACATCAACTATTAAATGAAACAAAATCAAGTTGACTGATATTTCATCTGATCAGCTAGTATAATATTGGGTATTTATATAATAATAATAATAATAATAATAATAATAATAATAATAATAATAATAATAATAATAATAATAATAATAATAATAATAATAATAATAATAATAATAATAATGATAATGATAATAATAATAATAATAATAATAATAATAATAATAATGATAATAATGATAAAAATAATAATGATAATAATAATAATAATAATAATGCCTAATATAGGCAGAGAATGCTTCGAAAAAGTGAGATACAGCATTATGTACCGAAAATATCTAATGAGTGTAAGTTTTGAAAACGGTATTGTCCAAGAATCCTTGTAAATAAAGTTGTTCGGATCTTTCTGTACATACACACCACGAAGAGTAATTCATTATCGTCAGCCTTTTCCAATAAATAAATACCCCACACTCAATACCTTTCAACGATGATCATATCAGGACTAGGTGTCACATATGAATGCGGGAAATTTATTTGTGAATCAGCTAATTACAAATAACATTGGATTTATCTGTCCATGCTATCTATTTTATGCCACGTTCCGTGCTAGACATTAGAGTTGGCTGAGCAATTTAAAATTTCATTTGTGTAATGACGCTATCTTTCATACTGTAATTTATGCTGTCTGCTATTACAACAAACTGCGAACTATCGGTAATATCTCGCTTTCGATCTTCTTTGTTAGCTGGAACTGGAAATTATGTTCCACTTACCTTCATGCTTGAGGTCTGGCAAATAAAACAAGATATGGAGTACTTGAAGTATTGTAGGTGTTTCCAATCAGATTGAGTTCACAGAATTGATACCGCCTGGTCGCAATGTAATTGTCTTTCTCCTTGAAAATATCGAACAGAAAACCGTAGGGTTCTTAATGAATTGTTTTAATGCCCATCAAATAATTCTTGTAAAAATTGTTTGAGCCCATGATCATCAATTTTGTGTTCGTATTCAGTTTGGAGCCATATCTTGTTAATTATTATCTCCCTATGTGAAAGTTTCACGCTGAAATTATTATTAGTTACGTTTTTCATCTTTTTTCATTGACAGTGTTCGAATTCAGAACTCTGTTACATAGTTTCATAGTTGTTACTTCGAAGTAAATTTATTATTGTCATCATTCCATATTCGATTTCGCAAAATAAAATTTCTACCGAGAGATAGCTTCAGCTTTCTTCAAATGAATCAACAATGTTCTCAAGAGTCCAAACAATATTCTCAGATAATAAAACTCAGCGTTTGCCAATATTTCCTGATAAGTTCTCCAGATTCAACTGCAGGTTCAGATATTAGGGAAAAAGTGATTGAAAAGAGAGAAAACGTGGAATAATTCTCCAATCTCCACCAAACATAGAAGAAGAACCATCAATTAATTTGTCGATATCTTCTGTTCGTATTTTCTGCAATACAACAAAAGAATAATTTCACTTCCTGGATATCCTAGAAGGAAATTATTCATCTGAATAATCTCGAACAGGCCCTGTCTTGATCATATTCAAGAGTGCACAGATGTAATCGAATGATAGTCTTACTTATATAGGAGAATGAAGCACTCACAAAGAATGAACTTTGGTTCAATTGTTTGAAAATTGTGCGTTCACCAACTGTCAAATGTCTGAATGATTCTCAACAAATATTCGAATCGAATTGGTGATTACTTCATTCAGAAACTCAATTATAATTTCATAATATTGACCAACCATGTAACTTTTTTTGTATTCCACACAGATGTACGAACATCAAAACGAAGATTAGATAGATACGTGCTGAACCAAGAGAATATCATTTCAAGGATGATAATTTCACGATTATCAAGATTATTATTGTTTTATGATCAACTTTAATTACCCTGAAGAAGGAGCGACTCCTCATCACTTTTTTTTGCCAAAGTCATTAGTCGTCGGTAGATGATGTGATGGCTTCAATCTTTTGATGTCTCAATTCCTCATCTGTCAGTTGGGAAGACTATAATAATTATGATATATCTCCCATGCATACATTTCTCTTAATACCCAACTTTATGGTTTTTAAGTTGGTTTTATGTCGTTTCGTTCATATTTCATTTTACTCAGTCACGCTATGAGTTTGTGGGATTGTTTATTGTTCGACAAGAAGTAATTACAGTTTTTCATCCATTTCTATATTGGATAATGAGAAGGAATCGAAAAACTACGACAAAAAGGTGAAGAAGATATTAATGACATTTCTTGCATTTCCGAACAAGACAGGTTATGATCACTACGAAAAAAGAAACTCATTCTATCTCTCTCCAGTCGAATTGACAACTGACACATTGCTAAGGTATGGAATGAAAAAACATTCAGCTCGACCATAGCCTTCAAGCTAGTACTAATTTTAATCCTCATTCTTCTGAATCAGATATCTGTAGAAATGACTTGAGTTGATGACACCGTATGTTCTGGAAATCTGCCTTCATATAAAGTGGTAATAATGGTCAAATCTAGTCTTCACAGCAATATTATACTGATTTCAAAGGGGAAAATTATAGTGCTTCAATGCATGGTAGATTATTTTCAATTCAAAGATTTTGATCTCGTAATTCAATTTTCTGCTTTTTATGGGGCGGAAGTATTGTGGCTAACACTGGGAGAAGAAGGAAGATTGAAAATAACCGAAAAGAAATTGCTGAGAATAATTTTGTAGAATAAAACAACAAAACTAGTATCAATGTGAATTATAAAATCATGAAGTGAAGAAGAGATTTAAAATATAAGATATAATCAGAGTAATTAAGGCACAAAGTCTGAAATGGTAGACCAAAGTCAAGATGGAATGACGAGGCTGGCTGAAATATAAGTCGCATATAAATCAGAAACTGGGCAGAATTGATAAAGTACCAAAAAATGACACATGACGCAAATAGGCAGGAACCTCTGAAAAGGAAAAAGGAAAAGAACACCAGAGGTGTGGTTCACCGCAAACAATCGAATCTAAGAGTTTAGAAAGGAGCAACAAATAGTAGAGACTAGAGACTAAACAGCTGGAATAGCTGGCATTTAGTTAACCAGCATTAGGGAAGTAATAGACCGGTTCCAAAACTCCTCTTAATCTAATCTAATATAATCTAACCAGCAGTAGCAACGTCAACATGGTTGCTCCATACATACTGAAACTCAAATCATAGCTATTACAGTGCAAAAACGTCGACAGTTTCCTTCCTTCCAATATAATCATCGGCTAACCCGTTTAACAGCATACGCAATTAATTCCAATTCACAGAAACCATCCGACAATAAATCAGCAGACCAAGAAACCAATTAAAACGACATCCCAACCACTATAATTACCTACCTGCGTTGATGCCGGGCATCCCGAAAGGCGTGGTACCCTGGAAGATAGGCCCGGGACCTCCGAAGGGATTCACCAGCCCTTGGTGCGGCCAATTAGGATGTGCTGCCTGGTAAACAGCGGCGGCGATAGCCGAGAACGGAGTCGGTCTTATCGGCCCCTGGCTCGTGATCGCTTCCTGGCGATCCTCCTTCGCCGGCGGGCTCTCTCCCGAATTGAGGTCCTCCACGTCCACTATCGAGTCCTCCTGGTTGGAGTCGTACTCCTCGTCGGAGGAGAGGACCGGTGGGGTTTGCGGGGCAGGAGGGGATCGAGCCTTGGGCGGCCTGGTATCGGCCAGGAGGGAAGCCACGCTGAAACTGATGTGCCCGGTTTTGTTGGCCGATATTTGCTCGACATCTTCGCTAGCTTTATCGCCGATGTTTTGCATAGTTTGCACGGTTTGGATGGTCATCATTCGGGAACGCCACGCACTCACGTTTTCATCGTTAGCCACGCTTCACACGGTTTATTGTTCAAAAACACCGACCAAAACTTCAAGGTGCTCAAACTGGACTGACCGAGCGACTGATCGCCTGTTGTTTGTGGAGGTTTCTCAAGAGGCGTGGCCGGCCTACGGCCCGCCTTCTCATGCTCCTCCTGTGGGCGGACAGGCGCGCTAATCAGAAGCCAATGACTTTGGGTTATCCTTAATTGCCACGCAGCTGGCCAAGTTGGTCTTGCAACTGCGGGGTTTTATCGATGGGGGTCATTGAGTAAACTACGCTGGGTGGTTGTTCAGAGTTTTGTTTTGTTTTCGGGATTTTTATTAGGAACAACAGCAGCGGAGTTCACACCTTGTTTATGGTCATTTGAAACGTTGTTGAAGTTGTTGTAACTTAATTATGAAGAACCCAATCGGACTTATTGGACCTTTGAATAATGGTGATCACAAGCGACGGAAAAGAGAATGGAATTCATTGTGATCATTTAATTTTTTTCTGTATGTAAAAATAAAATATTTCTTGTCCTGATCAGACCATCAATTTGTATGTTTCTCTCCTGACGTTTTTTAACTATTCGAAATAAACATTTTCAGAAGTGGAATAAATCAGTCTTAAGAAAAAGTGAACTAACTCCCTATATTTCCTGATTATTAAATTATTTTGATGAATTCGCTCGATCGTATTGATTTGAAAAAAAAACAAGGGCTACGCAATGCCACCTGAATTTTCTCAGTCCACAATCATAATGATATATTCCTATTTTGCATGTCTATATATTTTCTTGATTCTTTGAAATGAAATACATTTTGAACCAACTTTTCGAGAACAGGAATTTGTTTGAAAAAATAAACCATAGTTTGATGGATAAACATATTCCAAAGTTGATTTCCAGTTTTTTCAGATATATGATATTAACAGACCAATTAAACGCGAGATTCATCGGTTACGATATTTTAAAACGCCATGATCAATTTTATTAAAATTTTTTACGTTTATGATGACAACATTGATAATTTCTTCATGTGGTTTTTCTGCTTAATTATATGACTGCGCCTTTCAAACGAAGGAATGGCAGGATTGTCATAAGTTTATTCATCAAACTTCATAGTTTTTTCCATTATACTTTCACCCTCAGAAAGCTCGAAATGCATATTGACTCTCCCTGTATATATGAATCTCTAATTTCTCGATGATTATTATGGTCCTGTATATCAAGTAAAATGTTAGAAGCATATGTTATTGCGTATCGATTTTCATTGTCATCACTCAAAAAATTCATTTACACCAATCTAGGAATCATAAAAATATATCACTTTCAGTTCGGATCAACGGATGCAATATGAAATCAAGATGTTGACAGGTTGATAACTGTGAACCCAGTAATATGGGTAATAGAATTCATACTTCGATGTCAATAAAAAGTCTAGAAATTACCGTTCATAGTCCCTGTCACAGATCCATTATTCTCCTCGTTCTCCATCATTATTTGTTATGGTCGAGATTTTCGAATTCTGTAAATTCCGATTTATTGACGGAATTTTTTGTGCATCGATCGACCGAGATGGACGAATGGTGAACCAGAGACAGGACATAGGCGGGCCAAAAATATTTTCAGGAGATATTACGTGCACTCAGACCATAGACTATACACCTGGAACATATGGAACTGAATTATGAATCGAACAATTAACGAGATTCTATTTTTATTTCAGCTATTGAAAATACTTCATCCGATCAATGGAATCTTAGAAATCAATTCGAGGAAGGCGTCATCAGGAATATCCTGACTTTTTGGGAAGAGATTTTTGATTAATATCATCAGCTATCTGAGGGACGTCAAAGAATTACCCATACGTTGGAGGCACTAAAAGTGCCCCAACTACATAGTTGACTGATAATAATGATAAGAGACACTAGGGGACACAACTAGGGGACTCTGATTCGAACCTAGAGAACGTACGAACCTCAAAACCTTGTGACCTTGGAAAACTACCCGGAGGGATAACTATTTTTCGAGGTACAAAACTGAAGGGAAAGTTTAAAATTGACGTTATTGAATTGTCAGACTATATTCTTATTTCCATAACCTGCACATCTTTCAAACCAAAAAATTGCGGATTTAGTTTTTTGTTCTGTGTAGTTACGCCTCTGAATCAAAGAGTGGTTAATGAGGCTTGCAAATTGCCTGTTACTGGTTCGAAAATAGGGACAGACGGGCAGGACACAAAAAGACGATACTCGACTGTTTTTGAATTGATACTGCCTCTACAATTAGATATAATGATCACTTAATTGTGAGTTATTGTCCTTGTTAACGGATATCTTGTTGAAATTATGGATGCTGCTACTGGAAGAGGTTAAAGCGGTGTTTTTTGACAACAGATCCGCTCCTACCTGGTCCACTTTTTCTATAAACCACTAAATATTTATTAACTCATTATAAACATCGTTTTCAGTTGTTAGTCCACATCAGTTTCGACACTAATTAGGACTTGTAAAATATTTAATGCGAAAATTAATTAAGTGTTCGTTTTTTTTGGGATTAACGATGAGTTTGTTGGTGATTTCGAAAAACTCAATTTATTTTGACGGATTTGGTAGCTATTGAACGCCATAATGATCAATAAGATTATGATGACATCAGTATCGAATTTATCATGGAAAAATATTGAGATTTATTTAGGGAACTCGAAAAACAATTATATTGAACATAAAGGAGATAATTAGGTATTTGAAAAACTCACTAAATTAAAGTTTCAATTCACAACCTAAATTTTATTAAACATGAAAGATATCAGCTGTCTATATAAGGATGTGGTGTAGAAGTATTTCATAATTATCTTATTCTATTCTAGTATCTAATGAGTTATTTTCGGAATGAAAGCAATATCACGAATATGCATATAATCGTAGAATTGCAACATAAATCAATCAGAATGTTAGGAAATATTTCATAGGTATCATTATACAAGGTCGTTGATATGTATGGAAACGGACGATTATTTTCTGAAGTTCTGAAGTTCTAGGGTTTTTCAAGATATATCACATCAAATGAAAATTGAGTATACAGGATCTGTCAAAAAAGCTTGAAGAAATGGGGTTGGTTTTGCTTCAATAAAACACTCTAAATTCTTCCATATTTAAATGCTGCTCGGAATTTTGAACAAAATTATTATAGCACATCATTTCCCTAATTCGACCATTTCGAGATATCGAATTTTGAAAATATCTTTTCAATGAATTATTGAAAGAATTTTTGCTAGCTATCTTATTCAAGGAAATAATCAACCGTTTCCATTCATGGTATGTATGGATGAAATGTTCAAGTTTCACACGACAATCCTGAATGAATTCATGATCGATGCACAAAAATTTTTGGAGTAAAAAATCCTATAGATGAAACAACTAATCCATTTGCATCACGAACTTTCTAGAATGAAATCAGGATTACTTAGAAACAAGCGGTTACCAATGAGGTAAGGCACGTATCCTGAAATTCGAAAAAAAATTCTGAACTATGAAAAGCCTGTTATGTTCAGTAATACAACTTTTTATGTCTGACATGTGGCAGGATTGTACATTTGTAGTTCAATCCTCAACCGCTTGATGAAAAAAGAATCAGAAAATTTACCGTTTCAAGGTAAAAAACACTGGTAGCTATTATTTGTTAAATTCCTTTCGGACATTATAGTAGCTGTTTATGAAACACCTCATACTGCATCTATTTCTTATACAATGAATAATAAAGTGATTCACGTCAATTTCAATGCCCTGTTTGTTGTAGACGGACCTTTATTGTCCCATCTCATTGTAAATAGAATTGTAACCACTCTGTATGTCAGATAGTTTCGTCGAAATCCAATTCCATTTCCTGTCATCTGAAGGCGATGTTGAGTTGATAATTTATTCAATTAGTTCGAAGTACTGAGCCGAAGTATAAAAAAGTCAGAAAGCGAATGCTCTGAAAAAAATCCCCATTCGTTTTTATTCGAGAGCCCAGTAGGTAGGGTTTATAATATCTCCCCTGTACATCTCGATCTCTCTAATTAAAACATCCAAATTGCGAGAGACCTTTTAATTACGGATCCAATTACCGTAGTTTTTAAGCTACTTAACTTGTACATTTGATAATTATGTAGCTTGCTGATTCTATCTACGCGCATATAGATGGCCGCATTTGAGACTCGTATTCTCAATGGGCTTTCAGCAGACTCGAAAAGGATCAAAACAAAAAAGCTTTCGGAGCTGCCTAATAAGGTCTTGTTAGAATTCCGTCGAAATTAGGAAAAATTATCATAATCACCGCGCTCACTGGTAGAGTTAGATTTCACGTTAGACCACCACGTGTTCCAATTAGTGTACGAATGGAAAATATTCTTCAAGTTATCTTCGATAATAATTTCCTTTTTTATAGATCCATCGACGATTATCATACTTGTGAACTATCCACTGATAATTAATAGCAGGATGTCGTTGTTCACGCTTATCTTAATCGTTCCAGTAATAGTGATGGGTATGCAGCGATTCCCAATAGAAAAAAAAAACCTTCATAACCACACAGTCAAAAATGATCCGGTGTATTACCAATCACTCTGGTGTGATGAACTACTTTGGCCGAAATATTATGAAATAGCAAACTCATGAATAAGGCTCTATTTTGGTGCTTGCTCTATAGGTGATGAAACACCTTCAGCGTTACATCATGCATTTTGTCGGGTCAAGACACTTACTTCTGCCATCAATGTCTACTTTACGAGAGTTGATATAATTTGGACTTCTCGTGTATGAATTAACAACACACTTGCTACAACTAACAAAATTGGAAAATGAAAGTAGTAAGTGCTGATGGATCCTATTTTTTGGTTTGAGTTCACCAGAAAGGACTTCATTTTCATCAAGATAAAAGCAAACACAAACAAAGTAGTGTTTTAATAAATAAATAAACGATAGATTCCCATTATATAACTGTTATTCAAATTTTTTCGAACAAATTAAACGAATGTCCATATATGATTGAAAGCACCACAAAGATGTCAAATATGTCTTGAACGAGACATTTCCTAATATTCCTGTTGTAATTCAACACCACGGACTGGTGGTAGAAATATCGGTGTTATCATTGAAAATCAGGACCTATGAGGACACTAGACGGTGTCATATGGAGTCAACTACTTATTGAATGAATAGTTCAACATTATGGGCATCATATCTACATCATCGGATCAAAAATTTCTCTCAAAAAATTTTGCATCGTTGTGAAGTCTCTGTGAACTGTTGCCATAATCACTGATGTCTAAATATTCCCAGCTGTCTCAACCAATTAGAGGTTCAGTGGTCAAGTATGTATGTTGAAAAATTCAATATTATCTTCATCAACTTCAAATTCAATCCATTTGAATCTGCAGCCATGTTTTTATGTTCGGAATCTAATCACACACTCCTAACTCCTGATTTCCACCGAAGAAGATTATGTTTGAGGAAACTAGATTGAATGATATTTATCACAGCTCATTGAGACAAACTGGCAAAGTATAATTTTTCCATTATTTTCACCACCATATTCTAATCATCAGACAAATTGTTGATAGGTTGCCACTATAGTCGATGTGGTAGTTTATATTACAGAAACTACCAGTGATAAACATTTGATAATGGTAGCCATTGATATCACAAAATTTTCTTTCAGAAACGCCAATGTCTTGAGAGATATAGTTGCTGTTCCTAATTATCGATGAAATTCAATCTATATAATTAGCATCAACGAATAAAAGCTGACACTCGAAGGCAATGCAGGCACATGTGTTGTGAATCACCAAAATAAGAGTATACAAATGAGAATGGACATAAAAAGTCCTTTTGACAAACGGCATGGGACTGCGAGCATCTAAGCATGAAATAATAATTGGGAGAGATTGTGAATGTATTTTGAGCACAAAATTGAGAGTTTTTTGCATTTAGGCTTTATTCATGCGATGCGAAGCCACTTTCTGGCTGTGTTGAATTTGTTGCAGATGTTTCCAAAGAATTGATATTAAAGAAATGGTTGTTGAATGAAGATAACAAGTATATTTCTAGCCAGAATCATGATATTAAATATATAATGTTAATAATTTTCGTGACAAAAGGAATATTGATGTTTTCCAGGATAGTTTTTCAGGAAATTTGTGAAGATTTCACTAATCAAATACAAATATATTTCTGTTATAATTTATCCAGAGTCTTCCTTAAAGACATGCGAATACTCGGGTAGTAATGCTTCGACTCATCCTAAGGAAAAAACTTCCGATGAACCTATACAGAGTGATGAAGATTATGAAAAACAATCAGTAATTCAATTATATTTGTGGTAATATTGTTACTATCTCCATAAAATTTTGTGCATGTCAAGGTACATCACTATCAAATATACTGTTGTTTCTTGAAATAATAAATTATCGTTTCCATTTATATTTGGGCAAATTTGATCTCAAGCTTCTTTTTCAGATTCAAAAGGCAACTGAATGCATAGGAATAATGTATGAATAGTATCTCAGATATTATTGAAAAACTCATTTTCTTCTAATCTTCATCACTTTGGATCTCAAAAGTCAAGACATCCAGAAGGTTTCGATGGTCAAAATAGTCAAATACAGTGAATATATGATGCAGTTTGGTACTCTGTATCCAATCAGCTTCAAAATATCTTGATAGTAAATAAATTGAGGAAAAGACCTACAATAAATTGAAGATCATTCAACGAATAGAATGAAGCAGGTCGAGATGAATGATATGAAGAGCGATGAAAAACTGGTAGAGTTTGGTGTACCCCAAGGTACATATCTTGGCCCTTCTCTTCGATTCGAGTATGGATAATTAATTCATTTTGTGATTGAGGAAATCATCAGTCAAAAAGTTTTTGAATCTGGGATCAGTTCTACGAAACAGTTCAGTTTCCAATTTTCGTTATGTGAAATCTTGCAAAAGTCATGTAGAAAGTCCTCGAATTGTACATTTTTCTTTATCTTTCAAACATGTCGCTATCAACTTCATCATTTAATTTCCATAATTCAGTGAGAGTAAGTTGAAACTCTGAATTCGAAACGATCTTGTTTGCTTTTTGGTGAGGACCCCAAAAGCCAAATTAACTTTCGGTCCATCCACATCCGTGCATCGCAAAAAGTAGCGCGAGTCGTGGGATTTTAATTAGAACAAATTCCGAAGATTTTATCATTCTATAGTGCAAACGACGTATCCCTTTTTGTGTGACAAAAACGATAAATGGCCACCCAGTTTGGAAAAAGTTGAAAGAGGCAGGATGCGAGAATGGTGTCTGATGGTTACTGTGCACAGTTGTAAAACATTGTTTAATAAATTCAAGTGGACCAAGGCGTTGTTGGCCAATCAACATTTTTCGACTGCATACTCATAGGCGTAAAATGCGAGAAGAAAAAATTGACTAATTTTCTCTCGATTCGAATTTTAGACTTAGACATAATCAACTACCAATTAGACGTTTCTTTTATAAATACAGGGTGTTTCATAATTGCACGGCAATATTTCAGGTACGTATTCTCTGGTACAAAATAAGAAAAAAAGTTTCCATAAACATGTTTCCGATCTTGATTATTATCGGAGTTACAGGGTGTTGAAAGTTAAAAAAATATAGGTTTTTATTTTATTGTACTTGATCTACTGCAGATAGAGCTCTCAAATTTCGTATGAGTATCAAGCAATAGGTGCTGCTCAATATGGAAATGAATGTTTTTCGGATACCATACAGGGTGTTGCATTTTCCGAAGTCTCAATTCATAAATGCCTTAAGAAAAACTTGCTTGTACGGCACTGGTGAATTTTGATATATATATTTTTTTCAAGTTCTTTAACCTATTACCTACATTTTTTCCCTCTTGAATTTTGGTCGAATTCTGTTCAGTTTCCTCATAAATTAATTGATTTGTAAATTGGCTCGAAGTTTCATACTTTGAAATGTTTATAATATTATGCTATTTGATATTGATTAAAGCATCAAAATCAAATGAAAAGAGATTCATTGATAAACGTTGAGAGGAATTGTTAAAAGTGGCTTCCGTTTTGTTGAATGCAATATTGAGCACGACGAATTCACGATTCTTTGGCACTTCGTATCAACACCCTGTAAATCCGCTAATAATCGAGATCGGACACATATTCATAGGAACTTTTTTCCTTATTTTGTACCAGAAAATACGTAACTGAAATATTGCCGTGCAATTCTGAAATACCCTGTGAATTTGTTTTGTAAAGTCTCAGAATCACTATCAGAATAGGAGCTACCATCAAACGCTGACCTCACGATTTCATACCAAATTAGAGTGTTCATTTGTTACTCACATACTCGGTATGCTGCACCAACATTACGACATTTGTATGATAAGTATTGAGATATACATACGCGTTTTATATGCATTTATTATTATCAGATAAAAAAGAGAGTGATATTTTTCGCATTTTATGATATGGTTTTTATGGCTTTTCAAGGTAAGCTGCACTGATATTGAACGTGTATTGAATCAGGTCATTCTGAAAGCAAAACTGAAAGTGAAGTCTGTTAGGTAATTGCCTCACACTACATGTAACCACTGCAAAGAGCAAAATAATCCAAACTCAGCATTGCAGTTTTCAGCTCTCGGTTCTGATTAAGCTATCAACATCGATACCAATTGGGTTTCAAAATCAACAATGAATGAAGAATATTCATTTTATAATGAACAAAATCACCTTCCTTTTCCATGATAGTGGTGAATCTGAATATTTTTGAAACAGTAGGACATGTACTGTTAAAGAACAAAATTTGGGATGAGGACTGGCTGCAATATAAGAAAAGATTTTGTAATCTTGTCAAAGCTGCCCTGAAGAGGACTTTCCTGGTACTCCAGAAGTCGTTCTACTCTCCTTCGCACGCCTGGACGGGGTTGCAACCACCTATCCTCTGGGAAGTGGACTGTTATTTTGACTTAGACACGGAGACAACAAATATTTGAATTCTCGAGAGAGTTTTGAGAAAAAACTGATCACTTCATAGATATATCGATTTTTACTACTACTTGCTTGAGAGTTAGAGAGCTACTACTTTTATTTTCCGATAAGCCCACCAGAACTTCGACAGAGTACAAAAAAAGAAAACTTAGAAGAATATTGGAGACATAATTGAAAAAAATAAAAAAGAGTGAGAAGATGGGAAGTTAACATGTACAGACTTAATTTTTTGGCAGTCCATTAGCATCATCTTCACCATTTTACTATTTCTTTCGTAAAAAGGTCATATAACAATTTTGTATTCGAATATACTCTGTAACTATCAACTTCGAATTAATGGATCATTCTGAGTGACCTCATACATACTCACTGTTTGGGTTAGGGCGTCATCATAAATTTGTAAATGGCAATACCGTATTCTGATAATACCTTCAAATAGAATGCATTTTTATGTGTATGTATGGTTGTTTTTTTTTCTTATGTTACATGTTCATTTCAACAGAGTATTTCATAATCATTCATAAGAGTAGCAGAATATTTTTGTCAGAGAAATACGTCAAAAAATTGTTAAAATATCAATATGTTTAAATATCATATCAAAAATAAATGAAACATTCAAAATGAATAAATTCAAGTTTCAAACACGATTACAAACATTTCAAAATGGTGATGATAATGTAATTTATAAAAATGAGAACAGGACTGAATAAACCTACAAATTGAAATGAGGCGAAAAAACTATCAAGTGCAGCAGCGTTTGAATTGAATTGATTCCGCTCATAATTTTTTATTTTAGTTTATCAATAGTATTTGGTCTGTTAACGTAAACTCTCAATTCGTGATATCCACACAAAAAAATCTAGTGGTGTCAGATCAGGGGATCTATATGGTCAAATTGAAAATCTGCCAATTCAAGCTTTCAGCCTTCACGTGTGCACTGTATATCGAATTCAAGTTAACAACCCTTTTTGTCATTTTCATTACTATATCACCGAGCGAAATGACTCCCTGAAAAGCCGTGATGTGATCAAATAAACAGATTATACAGAGGGTGTGGGAACACGAATCCACATTAAAACTGACTGTCTATTAGGGAGCCACCGTCCGTGACCGAGCGGGGAGAAATGCATTCAATTCTACACTTTGTTAGTCGGCCCACCACCCCATTCGTTCTCGTCAGTTATCTACTCCAAATATGCTGATAGAATTTATCAATGTGCGCGTCATTAACTCCCGGCTATTACCAGCTATTTGCAAAAACAATTTCTCACGTGCCGTTTAACTCCTCGCGCACTGTTAATTACTTTCGTATCTGCGATGGCAACGGATCTTGATGGCGAACAAATAGGACCTGCTTCGATAGATCGCTTTGATTAGTGACCATTTCGGTCTAATCGTTCCATAACGGGTGCCTGGGAAAATGGATTCGATGGGACTCGATGGACGGCTATTAGTGACTTGAGTGGTCTGAGACACACTATCTACAGTGTGAAACTGAAGAGTATACAGTATCGCGAATAATATACAGTATGGATGATGAGTCTTAGCCACATTCAATCCTTGTTACGATAAGATGAGATTAAGAAACGCTCAGACACTCCGATTTTATTCCGAACGAGGTGTTTTTGACAAAAAAACAACTATCGATTCTTCCACTATCTACCCCTGACAGCTACCCCCCTTCATTTTTTAAGTAGCATTTTTTTCAAATGGTGTCCCAAGATGGGGCATGGGTAAAATACCCATTTGAAGCACGCCTCAGCGTGTTTGAATCGAGCTTTTAAAAACGCGCATTCTCAAAGTTACCATGGCAACATCTTCGAAGAAACGAGGAACGAGAAGTGTAAATGGCAAATTTTTGATTATTGATCTGACAGGAGTACCTTGTAAACGTCAAATAAAATATTACTGACAAATGCAGAACTTTCTTCAAATGTGCAATGGGGCACCAATAAAAGAAATAGCGTAAAGTATTCGTGGATCTGGTCTTTGAAACACTTGCTTTATTTCGAGCACTTTGGCTGCTCCGTCAGGCTCGAAAAATCGCGCGTGTTTTAAATACCTTTTTATCCACTTATCCACATCATCTTGCATGCAAATTGAAGAAAATACGAATAGAATGAATTATATCTTCAGAAATAGTTCGAATGAACAAATTATTCTGATTAACACCCTAATTCCTCTTGCACCTATCAGAGTATTAATTAGAACAATATGTCCAGTTTTATTTTTGGAGATTTAATTCGATATTATTTGTATTGTTATTTTAGAAAATTGGACATTTTAAATCCCTCGCTTTTTCAACATAATTAGATTAAAAGGAAGATATAATCCGCATCGTTCAATGAGATTGAAAAGAATATACTGCTGAATATTGAGAGACATAACAATTCTTTAACGAATATCTTGGAAAAGGGCTGCTGATAAGCATAGCAGCAAGCTGTGACGTGATCACCTGACGAATTGGTATGATGAGATACTCTTGATTAGAAAATATATTCATTCATAACAAACAAGTATCATATTTCGAGGTTAAATTTGAAGTGCCTGTTATCGTTGTAGATTTTTGTGTTATTGAAATTGTTTTGTTTGGAATGAAATAGGCTATCGGAAATAGATTTTCAAATGGTGAACAACTGATATGACGAAAAGTTACATTGAATATAATTCTGATGGGACTCTTCACAACCATTGGGGTAAACCAAATAAATTACTGGCAAAGTGTCCTACATACATACCTGCATCATAACTATCGTAAGATTTCATTATAAAAAATTTGCTTTATTATTACAAAGATTCATAGATAATGGATTTAAATGTTTTTTGAAATCAAAATTCAAGCTGAATTAAAAAAATAAGTTACTCCATTTTAAACAATGATTCCGTTTTTTTACTTCATTTGCTTCACAACAGATTTTTGCTCTTTAAAATATTGAAGACATTGCTTTCTGAAGATATGAAGATATTAGGGTCATCTCCTATGGATGCATGGATGCATCTGCAGTCATGATAATTCATTAGGTCAAATTTCACTTGATAATCAATTACCAACCACAGAAATGAATCTTTGAGAACATTTCATGATATCTTCTTGCTTCATTCTTATTAATCCGCAATTTTTTCTCGAAATTGAAACTTTGAACGGTTTCCTAGAGACGCGGTCTCGGTGCGGGTCTTTTTCGAAGAATGCCAACGTTCCTGCATGAAGCGACAACCAAACACCCCCTAATTAAAGCACGTTTTAATTGCATCCAAAAACATGATTAATATTACCGAAACACATGTCATTTAGCACCGCATACCTCCTAATGAGCCAGCTAGCGAGCCAGACATTCCTGCTGCTCAAGAACATTAAATTTGATGCCCATATCCGGAATATCGGGAATCGAATGCGGATGACGGTCAACTGGACTAGCTGCTCTGGGGTGGCCTTTTATACCAGAGGATATCCCATTAGTTTTCTCACAGAATCGGCAAGAAATTACTGGTTCGATTCTGTCACAAACTAAACAAGAATGAAGGTAATTCAGAAGGTGGAGTATCTATTTTTTCTCGCATTTTATATTCATTTTCTCAACTGAATGCATAGTATCTCATGAAAATTATGTCAGAAGTTAATCATTACAAAATTTTTGTGAACTTTAGGTCGCTGTGAATTTTAATTCGACCACGAGAGGACCCAGAGTGAGGTTAGTATGAGGAAAATGATGAAATATGCTCAGCAATGTTTCATATTAGATTTATCAGTGTCCAAAATCTGAAGCGTTTCCTAAATAAGTCACTTTCTCAAAATCGATGCCCCTCCTACTTCGGAAACAATTGAATAATTGATAAATTACGAAGATTATTTTTGAACATAATTTACGATCGCGTTCTTTCATAAAAAAGTGTTGCAAAAAATAAAATAATTCAACTCTCGAGAAGCCAATGTTGCCAAGAAAAATCATTCAACATGTGCATTTTTATTTTTCGAATATCATATTTCGTTGTAACACTGATTTCAATGGCGACATTTTGAATGTGTCCCAAAAAAATAACAAAACATGTGGTTTCTCAGGCATATAGGTCATATTTAGACCTTATATTTTTTACATGAATTAAGTAACAAATTTCTGAAAACCAATCAATACCAGAAAGTATGTAATATAAACAATATCTAAATGTTTCAGAGGAGGTAGAAATAAAAGAAATAAACTTAATACTGTTTCTCTTTGGCTGAACATTCTATGTATCTCGAAACATTTCGATTTGTATTTGGGCCACCCTGTGTATCGATTGGCAAACATAATAACATTATAATACTCGATAGAGTACCTTCGAGAAACATTGCAGTTATCTGAATCTTCTCTTACTTTGTGTGTATGAGACGGAAATAGTGTTGATCTGAAGCTCCTTACTTTGACTTGCAACTTTACTGCTAGTCTACATTCTAGTCGAATTAACGTTTTTCCTCGAGGGATTCCAAGTTGATTTCTCCTCCTCTTTTCCTTCTCAGCAATTATCACCCTTCTAGAATTGGCCAGTACGGCCTTTTGTTTTAATTAACCAACAGCAATGTCGTCATTATACACTAATTTGACGTCCCAAACAATAACGATTTGGGCACAGAGTCACCGGTTGGTCATGCGGAATGATTGTTCGAATACCACAATACTGTTTGGTTCAAGCTATTCGATTATCGTTTATGGTTAGTTTATGAACAATTACATACTCTTGGTAGTTCAACAAATTTTCACTGTACTGAAAAGAATTATTATCCAGCTATTCAATTTATGTACTCATAGATTAGATTAGAGTAGAATTGGGCCTATGTGCTTCTGGAAGCCTCTACAATGCGACATTCACAGGTCTTCAAATATTGTGTACGTCCTCTGGATATGATGTTCAAACGACTATCAAAGCTACCAGATCCAACCAAGTTGGTTCCAAACTTGTCTTTGATTGTTTGAAAACCCTCCAAGAACTGGGCTGTCAAAATCTCTAGCGGGAACTAGAAACCAACTGGTTACAAAGGCAACCCTTCTGTAGTCCATCGAAAAAAAAAGGGAAAACATTAAACAGTGATTGGATCAACAAGCTATCCCGTGAATGCTGGAAGAAGGTGCCGGAAATGTGAAAGGACGAAGAGTTTATTAAAGATCCATCGCCAAAATCGTGGAGTAGTACTTAATACGTCACAACAAGCGAACAATCAGAATCATAGTTTGGCTTCTGAAAGGGCATTGTAGACTCAATAACCACATGTACAATATCAGACTTACGGACAAAACCATTTGTAGGTTCTGCCAAGAAAACGAAAAAGCTTCACGTTTTCACAATATCGTTCAATGTGAATTCTATCAATTCCAAAAATGTTGACGACTCTCGTTAAGTATAGATTTTAATACCACAGTCATAGCTTTGTTTGAATGATTCAAAGTACTAGCATGCCACATGCAATATACGAGACATGTCCAGAAAGTAAGTTTCGTCTGGATATTTAAAAAATGTGCAGAGATACTGGAGAAATATTCATTACAACAAAAATTTACAACCCTGGAACTGATTTTTCACATAATTTCCGTTATTTTGTAGGCAGCTGTCATAGCGTGGCATAAGTTTTTGTATGCCTTCTTCATAGAAGATTGCCGCTTGTGTTTTCAACAATGTGTTAAAGTTCTCTCAGCTCATCATCGTTGAAATGCTGACCTCTAGAAATTTCATAGTGATAGCAGTAATTGTAACCTTACAATTTTTCTTAAGCTTCTCTTCAATTGTTTGAACCAGTTCATCAGTAACCAAAATCGAGCGACTGCATCGTTCTCCATCGTGCTTTGATCACGTTCTTTATTGAACTACCTACCCATCTTCTAACCATTGCTAATAACTCATAGCAGTTTGTCCATACACCTCGTAGATTTGCCGATTAATTCCTCTTGGTTTAACTTTCTTTGCTTTTAGGAAACGAATCACTGATTTGATTCCACAAGTGGCGGCATTTTCAATTAAGGCTGACATTTGGAAGACAGCACATCAGTGGCAATCATCTGAAAATGGCGTAGTTTCGTTGTCCGTCAGTCAGAGTAACTGCCGCGCATGCGCGGAACTGCGATCGCAGCGCTACCGCGGATAAAAACAGAAACGGAATTTACTCTGTGGACATGGCTCGTAATGACTCTTCTTCAATGAATGGCGGATTGATACTCAACAATGAGATGATTGTAACATTTTCTATGAAGCTACTAATGCTCATTCCACTATAAATTCAATTTATTCTCTGATGACTCAATTAGAGAGGTAATATCTACTCCTTACTCCAGGTTACTATTGGAGACTGTTTTTTTTCTCACTTTTGTCGTTATCCAACAATAAATTTTCAGTCAACCATGCGAGTTCCAATGTTGTTATCTTCTCACCCATTATGACACCAACTTCACAACTTCATTCAAAGTTTCGGTCAGCGTGCGCGTTAATTATCTTGATTGCCGCTATTAGGCGCTCATCACTCAACCCACGACAGCAGATGTTTTATTCGACGCCTCACTTAATCACGGCCACCTTGAAAATTGAGGTCCATAATTCAGATCGACCAGAAATTATATGTGTGCACAATGGGTTGTGTTTTTTTCATAATTGCCCCATTATTATTATGAATGGGCTGTTTGTGTTTATGCGGAGTGATATGTGGCTCGAACTCGGATATTTGGCGTGGCCTTTCAACAACTACAGGATGATTTTTTCAGCTGAATTTCTAGTACGAGTGTTGAGTAATCTCTCTGAACAATCAATGGATTTGTCACTGATTTTTGTTGATTATCAAAATGCACACTAGTTCATTTCGACATTTCTCTTCAAGAACCGCGAAAAACAATTCAATGGTCGAGATGCTTTTAGATTAATCAGATGAGAACGAGAAAATCTAACTGGGCATGTTCGTCAGAAGAATTTCCAAAGAATCTCAAAATTTTTCTGACTGATTGCTAACAAAATGAAAATATGGTTGGAAAGCGTTTGATTCTCAATGCTTACTTCACAAGTTCGCAATATTCAGATGTCATCAGAAACTATCAGGGATTTCTGAATTGAAAAACCTCGATATGATTTACGATATCTACTGCAGGAGTTGACACATCACAAAATATAAAATTCCACCTTTTGATGAATCTTATATCGAATATGATCAAAGTATCAACTTAACCCAACTTCTGCCTTTTTATACAGTGTGAAACAGCAAAATCGAATAAATTCGAAAACGAATAAATGAGAGCGTGTTGGGAAAAAAGTCGATTTGTATTTTTAGATGCGCATTTTTTTATTTTTATAGGGTGTGTTATGTGACAGTGGTCATTGCCAACTTTCTTATTTTGAATACAACCCCCTGTATATTATTAGTTTTTTGGATTCTTCAGAAAATTCTAAACATAATTCATGTACAATATCCCATTCCTATCTTCAACTGTTTCGAAAATATCAAGTGTTTTCAGATGTATTACAAAAATAAACATTAAAAAAAATATATTTTATTTCACTAATAATGGTCGCCGCAAATATCTTCAACATCTTTTCCATTGAAATTAATGTTTTTTCGTTTATTCAACATCATTTATGAAATAGAATAATTTTCTTTTTCTAATGTCGATTTTTGTAATTAATTCGAAAACGTTTGATATTTCCGAAACAGTTGAAGATAGGTATGGGACATTGTACATGAATTATGTCTAGAATTTTCTGAAGGATCCAAAAAACTAATACTATACAGGGGGTTCGTTTCGAAATAAGAAAGTTGGTATCGGCCACTGTCACATGACACACACTGTATAATTATTTCTTTCTATCTAGAAATACAAATCGACGTGTCCAAGCGTTTTTTCCCAATACGCTCTCATTTATTCGTTTCGAATTTATTCCATTTGGCTGTTCCACACTGTATAGTTCTCGAGATGAAGTATGTCATCGTTAATACAAACGTAATGGCATAATTTATCTATTTTCTTTTTGTGTTTGTAGGTAACGGATTCTTTTTGAACTGCATAATTGTTGACAATTCAAGGATATATCATGAATGTAGACGCTAAATATTCTTTAGTTCCTAGACACAAGATCCATGAGATAACTTGTTCTTCAATCCAACCAGAAAACTATGTTTTATTTGTATGTGATATTGTCGCGTACAGGGGGTGTTTTTTGGGGGTCACCCCTGTCGCTTGGGTCGTACTCAGAAATATAAATGAAATGATTTCAATTCCTGAATTGAATACGAAACAAAGCATATAATTTAATGATAACTTTGAAGGTACATTCTTTGGGAGTTATTCAATGATTAATACAGAAATATAAATGCTTACCCTAAGATACACAAAAATGTCGAGAACTCAGTCTTCAGGAGGAGACCCTCCGAAGACTCCCCGAAAAAACCGTCTTCAATTACTTTTATCGAGTCTATGATTATAAATCAGCAACATCAGCAAAATTGCATTAGTTATTCTCTTTCTTGTGATAACACACTTTTCATTATATAATTTGTACTGACCTACTTTAATCATGGACTTGTAAACAGAAGTAATTTGTTTATTACAATAATGAAATTGAATTTAGAATATAATTATACTTGGTGTTTCACTGGATTGGATTTTGAAAAATATATATCTTGACAATATATTATCTAATACACTTGACGCTTTTTACAGGGTGTCCAAGATAATGTAAGCAATCTATAATAAGCGAAATAACCCAACATAACAATAGTGCGATAACATATCATCAGCAGTGACTTTTTTTAATTGTGACTGAAAAACATCTTCGTCTATAGCCAATCTCAAGAACTTGCAACTTGACGACCATGATGACAAGTATGAGTTCATATTTGTCATCTCATCTGCCATAGCTGAGCTACTATAGTAATTATAATACTTCAAATTTCATCATTCGTGTTGATCTACACTGAGACATTTTCAACATCCAATATTTTATTCAAAGCTATTCGGTTAATCTTTTAATAGGCTTGAAATGCAATGGTTACTCACCAGGTGTGGAGGCACTAATGAAGAGTAGCAGGCATAGGCGGCGGTTTGGAAGGTGCGTTATAATTTTCATAATTTTCATTTTCTCAAGGCGTCGACGTTGTATTGTAGATTTGGCATCGCTGAATTTATCAAATGTCTACAGATATCAAATCAATAAAGTTATATTTCCAGAGGTTTTTTCTCGTGAAAACAGTTGAATGGAGGATTCGATATGATTTGTATATAGCTTGTGAGTGTTGTGTGGTATAAAGTTACTCTGAAAAATTTCAATCCAGTAGTAGTAGTAGTAGTGGTAGTACTTTATTCAAAATAGGTAAGCCTAATATACAAAAATCTCGATTACACATAAAAAATGTTTACATCACACATATACGCATATAAAAATATCACAAGCAATCAATAGCTATACAGGACCAGACTGCAACAGATCCAGCAACCTATAACAACAATACTAAAATAAAACAATGATCAAACAGACACCTAGTGATACAGAATGATTTTTCACGAAGATGCTAACAGTCCAATCTATTTAATGTCAATACGCCCGGTTTGTGTGACGTCACGTCAGAGTGAAATATTGCATTTCTTGCCTATTAACCATGAAGAATTATACCAAGAGTTTATCAAGAATATGAGCCAATTTCACAAACATTTGACCAAAATTTGGAAATTCACTAGAAACTGAAAAATAAAACCATAATTCTGCCTGGTACAGCTCGCCAAAGAATTGAAATATATAGAAACCTCCACAGTATTCACGAAAAAGGAAATCGTAATTACCCAGAAATTTTGTTACGAAAATACATATCTTATTCTAATCGAATTATAATATTTCTTATTCAATTCAATTCTTTAGTGTATTTTGCCATCGTTTACAGTAGATAAGATATGTCACAAGAAAGTACATACATACACAGAAATACACAAAGTATATGCCATTCACAATAACAAACATAACAGCAGATCATAATGTAAAGTATACCCTTACATTGAAGTTAAGAGGAATGTCACAATTAAATATTTGAAAGATATGTTCCAAACTCATCAAGATCATAAATAGTTATTTATGTATTAAGGGAATTACCGATGGCAAAGTTTGCGTCCCGAGGGCCTCTGGCCCGAGGGACAGAATTTTCAGTATTTTCTGGTAGATTTGATAATAATTGTATTTATTCGTTGCAGTCAGAAACGTTTAGCCCAAATTCGTTATGGACTAAATGGTCAATGCTCAAATCGATGGTGACCATATATGAGAAAAGAGATATCACCAAGTTCAAGGAACTAGAGGCTTTTTTGAAACGGAAAAGTAAGGGGTATAAGCCGAAAAAGTCTGCTGTCTCATCTCCTAAAGATGTCATCAAATTTCTTGTATCATTTTCACCTGTAAAAGGTAAGAGGGAGTTTTTGAACCTTAATATCCCAAGGGAGTTATGACCCTCATTATAGATATCGTAACTATGACGATATAAGCTTATAATGTCACTGTCACAAATAAAAACATTTATTTTAATATTACAATTTTAATTGAGTATATACGACTCAAAATGTACCAGTACAACGATATTACACACATTTTACATTAATCAGTACTTTTATCGATCTACATGGTTTATATAAATGGTGAATAATTAGGAATTCGTGAATATCGTTTGAGAAAAAAATTCGTTTGTGAACTGATCCTGTTTGTATGCATGAATATTGAATTGGTAGAAACATTCAACAAAAATAGCAAATCATGAATAAAAATACCTATTACCTCAACTTAACTATGGGTGAAATCAATTTCAACAGAATTTTCTCATATTTGAGGTTTCAATTTTTCTCCGATACCAGTTCATTTCTGACCTCGTGAAAGTGAAGATGCCAATATGAGATGCATCCTAAATCCAAGATTTCTGTTTCAAAATATTCACGAACCGAATGGAAAAAATTGTAGTTAAACCTTCATACCTCCATACCCGATCCGCCTGTGGAGATAGTATTCATCTTCCAATTCAGCATTTCTCAGTTGCCACGAACAAATCAAATTCGGATGTGGTCCCCATTGAAAATTTCAAATATCGCCGCCCATGGTTGGTAGTGTCCACTGCCGTGAAATGATACCTAATTTTACAACAATCGCGCTGGCATTCAAATCCAACATATTTCCACCATTGAATAGTTCTCTGATTGCTTTGTATGGAGGAATTCTACGTAAATAATGAGGAATAAGTTGATTGTGGCATTATTACAAACATATAAATCATTTGGAATGATTATGTGTGTGTTTGTGTATATTACGACGACATGAGTATCGGATTCAACATTATTGATCGATGGTTTCATCCGGCAATCAATGACTTATTGAATCATTATATTCGTCATTACAATAAATATCTTGTGGGAAAATGATTGAGCATGCATTTCTCATGGAAACCCCATGGAATTTTATTGAATTATTGATTCAACTGATAATTTATAAAATTCCAGTTGATCAAATACTTGACATGGTAGAGACAGTTAACACCGGAAAAAAAATTATTGATTATTTATTTTCACCTACCCGTTATTGAAAAACTACAAGAGAATTAAAAATTCACTCGAGTTGTCTCGCTATCTTTTGTGAGAAATAAAAAAGAATTAATCAACTGAGTGATCTGAATTTGACTTTTCTAATAGAAAATACTGATTTCTGAGTGAACTAAATAATACATCGACCTTCTATTACGAGCTCAATTAAGTGAATTTTCTAGAAGGAGGGTAGCTTTGTGCATTTTCAAACCTCTCAACTTTCTTATCAATAAGTATTTTTTATTTCTATGAATATACTCTTGGACAAAATATATAGGATGGTCCATATGAAGAAATCACTCAATATTTCAGTCCAAGAAATAATAATTCGATAATATACGAGGAATTGATACTTTTCGAGACCTTCAATCAAAAAAGTTTGAATGGCAGACACCTTCTTGGTTAATTTTTTCAGTAAAATATTGCTGAAAAATGATTTTAATTGAAACGTCAAAGGGGGACTTGGTGAAATATTTTTATTGAGAATTTTTGTCTGATCTACATTCTCCTTCGGTTTGACGTGGTCTATACGGAACACCCTGTATAAGATATCAAGGACAATATACAGAGTCTGATCCATTGGTTGATTGAAAAAAATATCTTATGAACTATCAATGAAGGAGAATATTGAATGATTGATTGTTGAATTATCTAATGTGAAAAAAAACGAACTGTCAATATCGAAAGATCAAGTCACTTGTCAATAGAAGATATTTCAGAAATGTTTCATGTCTTAATACGTATTTTTCTAATATTTCATCAGTGGATCAATTGTGCTACTGGTTCAAAGTGATAAACCATGGCTTGATTTTCCAATAAATTGCTTGCATGACCTACACAAATACCGTATAAAAACCTACCAGCTGAGTTGTAAATAACCAGTGGTAGACCAACCATACCTAACCTCTAAAACCGGCGATGATACTTAAATCCCTACAATTTACTTCGAATTGTATACGTTTGAATTCATTTATTACGAGGTCTTGATATGTGCGAGTTGTTGATCAGCGGTCCTGAAATGTTTTTAGGTGTACTCAGATGTACATTATACCACAGCAAATGGAAGTATTTGGATTGACGAGATCACGAATTTTTGGAAAAATTACCATGACATCTTAAACGTTGAGAAACGAAACTAGTTTTTCAGTATGTACATAAATTAATTATCTAGAAAAGGTTTTTGTGAAAAAATACGTGGACACTTCAACTTTTATTACAAGATGCGCATTTTTTGACGTTTCAATCACATTGACGACGTCATTATTGTTTCGACTATAACTCATGGAATTTTTTTCAATCGCTATTTTTGATACTGCCATTTCAATAAGCATGTCAAGTAATTTTTTTCAAAAAATCAATGAATTAAACATTATTGAACTAACTGCTCGGAAAATGATTCAATTTGATTTATTGGTTCTCATAGATACTGCCAGGCTGAGAGATGATTTCGAGTGAAACATTTGATCAGGGCCGGACTAACGAGTAGGCAGAATAGGCAGTTGCCTGAGGCCCCCGATTTTAGAGGGCCCCCGAAAAATGATATTGATGATATAATTGATGTATTTGCCGAAAACAAATGTAGAAAACGACATGTTCAAAATGTAGATAGTAATTCATTGATATCATTACATTGGGACAATAAAATTTTCATGAAAGATATGAGTTTGTATTTTTAAATTGAATGAAGAAGGGAACGGACGTGAAAAAAATGTCCCTAAAATCGATGGTTGCGGGGTTGAGAGTTAATCCGGCCCTTCATTTGTTCAATTAGTTTGTTCAATTACCTGTGTCAAATAAATTACTGTATAACCATTATAACATCGAAGTGTTACTTTTAGTTCAACATGTGCAGGAAAATATACTCCTTCGAATGGTACTATCAAGAATAGCACTTACAATTCGAAAAAAAAAATACCATGGCGTCATAACCAAAACATCAATGACGTCAACAATGCGACAATATTTATTTTTCTATATTCTTATAAAAACTATTATGAGCTGGCCTAATGGTAGATTTCAGCTTGACGTCGATTTCTGGGACACCTTGTATTTTCTCTGAAGCTGTATAAATTCACCAAGCATTTTCTTCTTTGTAGTGGTGACTCAAAATTCGATCTTCACCACTATGGCGACCAAGAAGGTAGAATAACGTTGTTGTTTGAGAACCACTGGCTATGACTAGTCAGGTCGCATATTAATATAGGATACCTACACATAAATAAGTGATACAACCGCATTGTCCCAGACATATTTATAGTTCATTAAGGTCCATTCGAGCCCGTGTGGCCGGACACATCTCTAATTGTATTCGAATAAGACTCTAATAGCCGCACAGAACGACACTTATACGGGGTGAATAATTTATTTATAATGACGGAATAAATATCGGATTAAAAAGATTTGTGTGGTATGATGGATGACGCTTGAACCAACCGTCCGGGGCCGCTTTGAGTAATTTAATTGATTAGAGCTCTCGAAAAAACTTCTTGTGTGAAAATATGGATTTATAGGCAGAAAATTAGTGCGGTTAGACTTATTTATTGCCGGGTCAGAGTTATGCAGAATGAATTGACTTGGGCTGGTAAAGCGTTGGTGGATAAGAGGCGTAGCCAGTTATTTATTCTCGCGCCACACTATAACTATGTTCGCGCTTTATTAGTTATTGTTATTGTCAGATTTATCGTAATTATGTCACGTATGGAAAACACGGAAATAAATCAACTCTGTTCCGAGAGCATTCGTAATGTTGACCGATAAAACGGCTAATACAATTCCAATAAAATATCAACTCAACGTTCAGCAGAACAATTTCATTTATATTCCCATTCTTGTTAACTATCTCATATTATTGTAGAGGAAAATTCAATCTGGATGTGCATCTTGACAATGTCGAAACTATTGGTTATCCAACTTCACAGCTTTCTAAAGATTTTACAAACTATTATCATGAAAATGATTGAAACTTTGTTTTCACGAGTTGCAAACAATAGACTTCACTTCCAACCTAGATTAATTGGAGGAAACTCCTCAACTCTGAGTCAAATAACCCTGAAAAATATTTTTGAAATTCAATATCTCTCACACATCATTATCTGCATTTTTTTTCCTGCCCATTTCGTCCCAGAAAGTTTTATGAAATGGAAATATAAAATTAATGAAGATTTTACGTCAATTTGAGAAAATATCATATAGATAATATAAGATATTCATTCTTCTGTAGAAGTGAGGTATCGGTATACGGTTTTCAATAGATCATTTTACTGGATGAAAAGTCATAGTGTTGTCTTAGATTTTTAAAAGAGTTCTTGTTACATCAAAAGATGTCATCGAATGTCCTCAATCGAAATACAAATGGGATAGATTCGATAGATCAATCAATGCTCTTTTTAACGACTGAGTGCTGATCTTTGTTAAGTTTCTACAACGAACAATTTCGGAAAAAAATCACAAGATGACGTTCTCAATTTTTTCCACCAGGTGGCGTCCAAACTTCCGCTATTGCCAATGAAATTATTGACAAGGATGATCAATGATTTAATATTCACCATCAGAATCAATTATTTTGTATTAATTAAATTCAAACTTTTTTATGTTTATAACTTATAACTTTTCTCAGAATGAACATCAGCAGATTTGACCGATTCAAATATACTAAGTGTTGGGATCCTTTATAATCTATCATATCGAAATCATATTGTTTCGTATTTTCAAAATTCAACACAAGTCTAACAGTATTTATAAAAGAACATTTTCTTAGCGTTCTCACAATTCATGATGTTATATTATACATATATTATATTATTGTATAGTATCGCTATATTGAAACATAATATTGATGACCACTCATCTAAAAATAAATGATCCATAGATTACTGCACCAGTACTCTGATATATTTTTATTTATGATTTTCTTCAGCACTAATTATATGGCTGTGACTAATAGTGTGCTGCATAAAAACTTGTTGCCTTCCAATCAATATGCTAATTAAATTGTTTTATTAATAAGTCTCCCATCATTAGGAGAGATTCCAAAGATTGATTTAGTTATATTTGGGAAATAACGATTAATCATGGTATTATCCACAAACAGAATTATCTACCCTTTGTGGTCATCAATTCCACAAAATGAATAGATCTAGTCTAGAGGAATAGACATCATCTTGGACTGTTCTAAACAGTGCAGTGCATTCAATATCATTCAACTTTGACTCAAAATTAACAACATGAGATTACCAATAGAGCTACTCTGACAGCCAATCAGCTATCAAACAATCATCTCCAGCTGAACAAACTCCAACTTCTTCTTGGTACCAGGTGATATGGGTTACAATGATGCAACAAGTCAGAAGAGTTCAACATGGAAATATCTGTGAAATTTGCATAGTTTCAACTGCGCCACAACAGGTTAACAATCAAGATCATTATTGAGCTCCCAGTAAGGCATTCTGGACTCAACATGAAGAACATCGGACTGACAAATACAACCATATGTAGGTTTTATATATCTTAAGAGATCGCAGTGTGGATGACCTGAAGGGCCAGGAGATCAAAACTGAACTACTCATTAAGGCATAGGAGCTGATGGTTTTTCAGATATATTTGATCCAATCTTGGCATCCTCTTCCTGCAGTATCATTATAAACTGCAACTGCTTCTTCTGACAGCTGAAATGAATATCAATAGATGACCACAATACAGGGTGATGAGCGTACTGTGAGAGTTGGTAGAGGTCGCCTAGCTGGTTCTGAAAAACCCCCCATATGATGGGTCTAGACCCCTGTATAAGCGGGATACAGAGTGTTTTATGTATATCCCCTAATTCTCCAATGGTTCATAACTTACAATCTTACTGTTTATCCTGTATGCTACCGAATTCCGAATGATTGAAACTAATGATCCATGTACGGACTTTATAAAATTAAAGAAACTTCATCAGTTCAATACAACATAAGAAGAGATATAGCTAGATATTTGCAACCGACTGGTGGGTCAAAACAGTTTGCTTTGCATCGATTGGCGATGAAAGACGCCCCAGAAATATATTCACTGTAATGGAAATGGAGCTAGTGTTATTTCAAGTGAACGCGCAGAGGAGAACATTTGCCTATCCATCCATATTCATCATCGTCATGAATGAGATCTGAACGTTTCAAAGCATCTTCATAGATAGATCAACTATTCGATGAGTTGATAGAGAAATCCTGTTGGAATGAAACGTAAATCACGTAGTTGAATTGTCATCATTCTATTACTTTTAGTGATGCATTTAATAAATCCTTTTTCAATCGTAATCCGTGGTATTTCTCTCGAAATGTGGGAAAGTACCTTCCATGGCTTTCCAATCCTACAAAATTTTATATCATTCAACTGTTGGAATGCGCTTGTATGTCCATACAGAGTATTTGATTTATTTTTCACTCAAATATCTTCAGGTAGCTAATGACTAGATCATGATCATGATAAAATTCGTAATAAAATGTTAATTGATATAAAATCAAATTAAAATACTCTAACCAGTGGAGACCACATAAACAGCAAGATTTATACAAGGTCGAGTAGTAGAATGAAGCACTGTAGTTGTTTAGTCATTGCTTATTTGAATCTCGAATTATATTATTCGAATAGACAGATTTTGTTTTTCCCAATAATCAAAATTGTTTAATTTGTTTCTTCAAAGTTCCTAAGACAATGTCATTGAAACTCCCGCATATCCAATTCGAATGAAAATTCCTTTTATCTCGGTTTTGTGGACTCGCTGTATGTATATTTGGTACCAAAAACTGGATTGATACTCCAAATACTGGAATTGAATTTTTGAAAGTAGTGGAAAACCCACATCTCGTTGAAATTTCCATTTCTCTCTTCACCCCGTTCAATTCAACACTAATTTTTTTTTCGGTTTCCGACTTTCTCAGGGTTCATTTAATATCGAATTAATTTTTCCATCCATAATTTTGTGTCATTGATCCTTTTTTTTCAGTTTCATATGTATTTTGTAGGATTTAGAAATGAATTCATTCTGGATTGAAATGTCCAAAGTATCAATACACAGAATTGGAATCATAAAACGTTACAAACCAGTATTTTAATGAATGTACTTTCGCTCAAATCCTAATTAAGGTTCAAGCCGATCAACTAAGTAATTCAATTGATAAGTACAATAATCAATAATAATCAAGCGGAATAATTAGGTTGAATTCCATTGAAATGAATAATTCCTTATATTCCTCAATTCTCTGAGGAGAGCCAATCCCTCTTTGACTACCAAAATGAACTACCCATATAATTGCCTTCATGATGTGACCGATAATAATCTCGAATAGATTGTGGATATCGACATTATATTATAAATAATCGTGTGTCGAAGCGAATACCCATGAGTCAATAACAAGAAGAGAACAGAAGCAGCGTCACTTCCATATATGAATAATATACAGTGTGTCTCAGGTAAAACTTGTCATCAACCCAATCTCCGAACTCGTGAAAAGAATATGAGATCGCTCAGATCCGTCGATTTGTGTTTCAAGAAAGAACACATTCACCAACTACATTATCATTGTATTGTCACCACCTGAAATTGAGGATTGATCAAGTGTTCTTGAAGTTTTGATCAAGATATTTTCATTCTTTCCCTAAACTGTTATCATCCTAAGAAATATTCAACGCGTGAACCAACTAGTTTCAGACAGAGGTATACACGATTCTCACACATTGATCTACATTTATAGAAATTGACTGTGTAATATAAACTTTGAATTTTAAACGCCCTCTTAAAACTGTCTATTGGTGATTAATCAGGAGATCTAGCTGTATTCTATTTGTCCTCGCTTTCCAATCCATCTCCCTGTGAAATTGTCATCCAAAAATCGGCATACAGATGCAACAAAATGTGGAGAAGCTTCATCATATCGAATGATAAGTCACCTTCTAGTAGTCACAGTTGTTTCAAAGAGTTCCAGATCAATTAAATATGGACCTACAATATAGTCTCCCAAGATACTAGCCCAAACTGTTTGTGTATGAGTTTTTCTGTGCCAATGTATATCAATAATACCTCGTTATGATAACAAGGCTATCTGGGTGTGGTAACCATAAAGACAGCAAGCAAAACAATAATTCGCCCCATGAACGAACAACGTAATACAGCAATTTGCTCCAACACTTTTAACGAGGTAATGACTAGTCGAACGGAATCAAAGGTGATCGTAGTCGAAATTATCGGGTGAGGGAATATCAAAACGAAAGCAGCGCCTTGATGGTCGTGGCATCATATAATTTCAAAATTAGATCACGTAATATCAACTTCATTAGGGAGAGAGTTCACGATAAGTCACGAAGTCGGGTTGATCAAAACGAATTGGTGTTCATTCGTAAGGCTTGTTACTGCATACAAGTGATCAACAGGACGGTATAAAATATTCTTTCTGAGAGCTACCAGAGCTGTAGATCCAGAAGGAATGTTAGTTCGTTGTTGAAAAAGTGAAGCAGGGGTCACTGGTAATCTATGCCTAGCCTCTAGTGATAAGTTACTTCTTGGTAAAACAATTTATTGAAATCATTATGTGAGAATTCTTGTCGATAACATACGTACGTCTGATTATTTTCGGAAAATTAATCTACTTTAAAGATATACTCCATCACCTGTCTATAACGATTCTTCCTTGAAATTCTTAACCTTGAGTTTGATGTTTTTTCAATGTCTGGTATAGCCATCATTATAATGGAGTTTCTACAACTAGCCTTATTCAGGGCAGAATAAGATTTCACCCAGATAATGATAATGAAAACTTCATATACAAAGTGAAAACAAATATTACTGAGGATACATTCCATTAAAGTGGGGCATAATGCGAATGTAAATAATCAGGTAAGGAAAAGATATAAAATTACTCAGGTATCAAATTTAATAAAAATAATATCAAACATGCTCGCTTCATATACTATTTTCACTTGTCCTTCATTTGCCATTATATGCAAATGTCGCCACCATCTCAAATTTCTTTTCTCAATATATATAACAATATCCTCTTCATTTCATTATTTTCTTACTTGTGTATTCCTTATTCTGTCACTTCTTGTGACTCCCTCACTTCTGTTGCCTACAGCTTTTCATTTCAGCCGTCAGTGTTCATGATACGCATCCATATATCAATACTGGTCTAAATATGGTCTTGAATATTGTAAATTTTGTTTTTGCTGAGACTGCTCGTTGGTTCAAAAATTTGTTATTCAATGCGTAATATAGTTCAAATGCTTTTTCGATTCACTCGTTTATTTTTACTTTCCTGAATTTTTATAATGTTGGACATATTGTATTTCACATCATTCAACTCAATGTTCGTTTCTTGATTGCTCGTTCTCATAGCCTTGGTTTTTGTCATTCGTTCTTCGAATTCATAGAGAAAATTGCCATCGTGGTTATTTTGATTTGATTCTGTTGATTTTTTTCCCGTCGCTACTGGCTGGAAGTCAGTTTGAAAATCAATTAATCTATTCCACAAATTAATATCTACAACTCTATCTATTATCAACATGACTTGCCAATGAGATTAACGATAAATAAACGAGATTATACATGAGCAGGTGCCTTCTCTACTCATTAGGGAATAGGCTATTAGAGTTTCAAAACTAATTAACCGAGATTGTGTTTGGATCTCTACGTGTATCTATATTGAACGAGAGAGTTCCGTTCTATGATTGGCTTTGTGTTTTATCATGTAATTGCCTCATTATGAAGGTTTGGTAAAAGATCTATAGAAATTTATACTGTGTCAAGTAAATGGATTTTTCTGTAGCAATATTTTTCTTACTACTTACCTTCACAGGTTGTACCATTGTTTCACTGACTTTCTATGGAATTAATATCTGGATGTGTGCATGAAATATCTCAGTCATCAACGCAGAAGTACCACAAGGTTCTATTTTAACTCCTACCCACTTTTAGATAATCAACGTGGCGAAGTATAAACCTCCTCACTTTCAATCCATTGAGGAAAAATAAATTCTTGAGGTAATCAGGAAAGTTTTCAGGATTATTTTGAATTATACAGGGTGTTTTTTATTCGAGGTAAACCTGAAATATACACGGTCAGTCAAAAATGTGGACCGACCTCTCTGAGGGTAATAGTACATTAAAAAAAAGACGGTTTGATGAACTCATTGCCTGAAATGCATATTAAGAAGGAGTCATCCTTCAAATCTTGTCATTTCTTGATATCTTGGTTGAAAATCACAGTAATATGACTAAGCATAAAACCACACGAGTAAATTATGCGATAATCAATGCAAAAATCCTTATCCTAAACCTAATCCTAATCCTAAACATACAACGAACTTTCAACGTTGATCGATGTAGTGACATATGATTTGAATTCATTAGGAGAGATCCATTCCATAATGAAAAGTTGTGAACTTTTTCATAATATCGACAGCTATCAATACAATTGAAACTGAAACATCACCAACCTGGAATTCTGTTCAAGACCATCTTGTTGCGTAATCCTTATTTTCGTATTTTATCTGATGAAAAGCTTCTTCTCGGATCTCCCCATATCATACGATCGTAGTCAGATAGAGATCGGTTCGAAATAAATTGGCCCAGCAATAGCGTATGTTTTTAATGGGATGAATTTCGAGTCCATTGTGTTCTTTTCTCGTTAGAAGAGATTATTTGGGACAAAGGAACTTATGCTGTATGGTAGGGAGACAGTAGAGTCATTTTATAGCATACTTGCGAATTTGAGCCGTTTAAAATATAATGAATTCTGAAACCATTGATGTCTTGGTGAGGCTTGTTAGTAGAATTAGCTTCTGTTTGAAGTCTTCAAACGTTTGATTTTAATTGAAGATTCCAAAACAGAATTGTCAACTTATTATTGTATTTTTACAAAAATTCATTCACTAGGTATTTCTTCTCACAACTGTTCAATCAATCAATCATAAACAGAGTTACCTACCATTTTTCATTTTAGATTGAAGTTAGTCGAGAAATTCAACTCGTTGCAACATTTCGATACTAATCAAATTATTGATAGTTTATTGTTACCTGTGGAAATTACCACAGAAATAAGCAAATTCTTTTCTTCTTTCTTCACCAAGATCACCCATCCTTGATATGAACATCTATCTTCTTGAAAAACTTGGGAGACATAAATAAAGAAGTGTGCCATTCATACAAATCCACTCAAACTCAAATATACTCACAATGCCTTTCTCATATAGGAATTTAATGAGTATCATTGTCGAAGGATGGCCTCTCCACCAGCTGCTCTCACTGTACCACAAAGAAGGTAATAACATTAGAATTCGGAAATTTGTTTCAGTTCAAATTTCGAAAACACTCGTATCGAAGTTTATTATCCCAATGCCAAGACCGCACAATTGATTTTATGAAGGTGCGATTTTGGATTCTTCAAAGAACCACCCAAAACTCGAGTGCCATTCATGGACACAAAACCCATCGAGTACCGTAACAAACTGCAACAGTTATAGAAGACACTTCTTTATTGTTGTCAAGATCTTTTGTAACACTCGAACTGTGGTAGGTACAATTTGAGAATTTTCATTCAGCTCTTTGTGATCGATGTATTTTCTGCTCTGTGAGTGAGTCTATTCGAGGAGTTTGTTGTAAGTTCGAATCGACTTTTGTGGTTTGTGCTATTTGGACCGATTATTTGTTAGTTTGACTCTTGAGTTTGCTGATGTTGAGAATAATAATGACTCTGCGTGTTCCAACAGAGATGTCACACACTGGTCCATTCAGATTGCTTCAGCTTTCATGAGCCATGGATTCAAATCTAGTATAAAATGGTTTTTATCGAAAACAAGGATTATGTCAGCCAAAATTTGGGTTGAAATTTCAGTATCAATATAAAATAAAATTGTCATTTCTTGGCCCATATGGATCATGTTCAACTTCACTTTGAGTGTTCATAATCGAATATTAGGATCCACCAAAAGCATGTTATTCATGTATTTGTTACTTGAGAATTCTCTTACAACTGGGTGGAAAAATTGAAATGTAACAAAAAAATAAATTATAGAAGACAGAACTTAAATTTCTATTATGGCAATATTGTGATATCTCATGAAATTGTCATTTCTTGGACCATATAAATAATTCTCAACTTTATTTTGGATAATTCTCAAACGAAAATTCGAGTTTACTTAGAGCCTATTCTTTATTCACTTATAACTTAGAAAGGAAGGATTTAAGGAAGGAAGTTATATAATTTCAACCGAAAATATTCAAGAAGAAGGTGAAATTTCGGGATTTATAGTGAAATAACTAGAGCAATATTGATTTCCTCATAAAAAAATATTGACTTCGTGTTTTTATCATAATATACGACAAAAACTTTAGAACAAAATTATGCTTTTCTTTCAACAGGGTCTTCTAGTATCGATATTTCAACGAACACATGGGTACGTTTCGCTATATTATATCAAATAATATCTTCTTTGTCCTAATTACCGTTCCTTCATTTATGATAAATGGCTTATTCCAACTGACAAATTTTAATGCGATTCTCAAGCGTATAATTCCAAACAATAAAATTCTGGCCATTAGCAAAAATACTTTGTTTGCAGCTTCGACTTTCAGAGCGGCCTTCACCAAAGGAGAAACGAAAAACAACAATGCCCTAGCTATCATAGGCGTGCAAAATGCGACAATGGTCAAGGGATAACTGTGAAAGTTTCCGTCTCAGACAGTATGGTACCTACTTGCAGTATACAGATGCATTCAAGAAGAGAATTTGATGAATATTGCTCCTTTATACAATTTTGTGTTTCTTATTGCTTGCCACTTACAACACTCAGATTCAAGTGAGGAATTTATGAAATGAATAATGCTGAAATAACAATATTGTCTTTCTGAAATGAAGGCACATTTACTATGAAACTTGGCGATGTATTCCACAATGCAGAGAAATATTTCACATGAACTTGATTATTAGAATGATGTTCAAGATATCGTTCAACAAAGCTCGCTCAAATTTCGCTCAATTGATCAAATTCTCATTAAAATTTGATAAATAACTCGACCATTTACTCTTTACTTCCATAAACTACATAAAACTATCAGTATCGCAGATGAATTCTCAAAAAAAAAGATCCGAAATCTGTATAAAAATCTGTTTGTCAATGTAAATATGAATTTTCATCGCACAATGAATTCCAAACTGAAGAAAAACCTTTGTTATCAGTAAATTGAAACATTTATAATGAATCAAATCGATGAACCCCATTCAGATTGCAAGAAATGATGGTATAATGTTGAATGGAAATAGTTGGTCAAAAAATATATTCTCTGAATATAATTCCCATTGGCTGCAGCTAGTTGGATTAAAGAAACAATACCTAAGTACAAATAACAAAATCTGGTTTATGTGAACGGTTTGTGTCCTATTGAGAGTCTGGATTGTCTAATGGGTAACAGTAAGAAATCTTTATACAATTTATACAGATAATACATTATTTTTCAACCAAATCATTTCACTTGATTGTGTATTGGTCAAAAGTAATCAAGATCATAATGAAAGTAATGGCAAAAATCTTCATTCTTGGTTACTGGAAATTGAATCAATCAAATAGCAAGCAGAAATCGTAACAACAATATGCAGTGGAGTTACCGGAATAGGTGTCTTGGAACAAGACCATTGCTATTTATTTCAATAACCAAGCAGCTATTGAATCAGTCGGATCGAGCCAAGTCGAACTCATCTGGGAAGGGCAGATAGTTGGAAGAATAACTCGTCCCAGAACCTTCATGTTGTGTTGGAAAAGCACAACAAAAATCGTGACTTATGTAAATACTATCAAATGTATAAGTCACCAATAAAATTATCTATCTATCTATCTATAGTTGGGCTTCTTACAGGGCATTGTAGGCCCAATAAATAACATCGGTTTTACAGATGAAACCAGTACTAGGTTTTCTACGCTGGGGGAAAGACCGCGACCATCTTGGTACTTAGAAGACCTAAGGTCTATGAAGAAAGGTCACCAAAGATGGACCTAGACACGGAACTGTAACATTGAGAAAGGGCGTACAAGATAGATTTGTAAAGGTCTATATCTGAAGATCATCATTCATTTTGTGATGATTATGATTTCATTGTCATTATCATTACCGTGTATGTATGACTATATTTATAGAAGGCATTGTTTGCGAATTCCAGAAATTTGTAGTGTCGATGATGATTTTTTCGTTTTTTTTTTATTGATGAAATGGTTTTACCGAGTCGCCCATGGTGGAGCATCACTACAAGGGCGTTCCGCCTCCGGCCAGCGGCGCTTTGCGTCCCATTTACTAATGACCGGCACTGTTAAAACAACATTTAATTAGGCCCCTTTGACTTGTGTTATTTACAAGCCCGTACTGTTAAAATATCATCACAAATAGGAACATAAATAGTGGAAGAGAAGGTACTACCTGCGCTACGGTACCCTATCCTATACCTTACCTTTCTCACCGATATTTTATTTTCTGTCAGAATGTTCGTGCTCAAGTGGGTTTGTGCGATTTTGATTCCAATTATAGTAATGAAGTCACGATTCCGTTTGGACGGCGTGAACAACAATGATTTTCGTTAATAACCGCTAAGCAGTTGGTACCTGCATCGTTAATATAACGATTTCATTACCACCTTGGCAGGCGGTGACCTCGTTTTCGATTGCGTTTTTGATTTGATCTTCCGTTCCTGATGCCCATTGTTATTATGGGCATTCTCATTAATTTAATGGAACAGCAGCTTGAATCATTTTATAGGGCCAATTATTACGAAAAATGAGCTTTTATGCTGGCATCCGAAAAAATCGCCAAACGATGCGGCAAATGTTGGTTGTGCTGTTTTTTCTCCTTTCGAATCGAGAATTTTTGTGATATTTCTCGGTTTATTCGAACAGACAAACTCTGATAATAAAGATGATTGTAGGGTCAGTATCAATAATGTGAAAATAGCATTGTAATGCGTTTTATAGGAAACATTCATAGTAAATACAGTTAGACCCGTTTAACTCTGTTTTGTTTGGCGTTAGTAATTTCGAATAGGAGCAAGAAGAACTTTCGATGGCGTATTTGAAATGAGCTTTAACTAAAATCATGGAACAAGTCATTGAAAAGATCTTTCATCATTCCCTAAACCCCTTCATTTATATCTTATATTATTACAATGGAATTTCCCGAAGTTTCTAGGTTAATTGACATTTATATTCAATTCTATTTGTTGACTTTTAAAACCATCAACAATCTTCATTATTCTAGCATTTTCTATATTTAGCTTTAGAATTACCTAAGCGATAACCAGTCTAGCTTTATAGGCAAATCACAAATTTTCTAAAGATCACGACATCAAGGACATTGAAAAAATATTCCGTTTTCTTATTATCTTTCCCCAATTTCGCAGTAGTTTTACCAGAATTCCCGGAGTAGGGGTGCATTGAGGAGTTATGAAAAAACACACAGCGTTGTGATGTCACAACTGCTAAATAACTTTGGACAGCGATAGTTTGATTAGAGCAATGAAGAATACGAATACTCAAATCAAAAAATTAAACTTACATTCCGTGATCAATAAGGAACATAGAAAATATTCCATTCAATTTCGATGCATATAAATGAGCGTCAAATAAAAGTATCAGTCACTGCTGATGATCGAAAGAAATCGATGTAGAACTTTCTGCCGACGCCATCTCAGAGTAGGGTTGGTACAAATCGTTAGTTTTTGATCTCATTGAAAACTGAATTGTTTTTATTCTAAAACAATTGCAGCTGTATAATTCAGGATCTATATTCCAATTTAGCACTCGATTAATATGGCTACTTTCAATTTGATGCTACTCCCAACAATTTTCTGTACGAAACTCTCAAGAGTTAGAAAAAATAAAATAATTCGATTTGATGATCCTCAGGTATTTATTGATGATGATTGATGATGTTGTTTTTTTGTTTTAAATTCCAAAATAATCATCCTTCTAATATCTATCGGATATAGGGTCATCATAGATGAAAAATTTGTAGAAAATTTTGAATGGACAATAATTGATGACAAATAGAAATGTTATTGTTATGGTGGTCCCCAAAATCCATATTTTGAAGAAATATATTCTGACGTATACCCTATTGTTATTTATTGATTGATTATTCATCATAATATAATTTACAAAATGTTATTTCAGTCAAATACCACGAGTCAAGAAAAGTAAAATGGATGAAGATGACAGCGATGTTAGTAGCAAAGATTATGAAGATATATCAGATGATTCTGATGAAGATTAAGTTCTTCTACAAAAATACACCTAGTTCATTGAAGAAATAAAGGTATCCAAAAAGAAAATAATGACAATTCTAGTCGGACTAGTGATATTTACCAGTTTAAAGTAAAAAAAAAAAAACAGCTGGTTAGTCATATCGATAGATTTTGGAAGAATGAGACTCTTTGATCAAACCATGGATTTGTAGGATGATTTGTAGATGATCTTGAAATTTAAGAATCAAATTTTGTTAGTAATAAATTCTAGAGATTCATGAAATCCGTATAATTCATCCTTGCTCCGCCAAATTAGCTTGATAGTGCAAAAATGGACTATGGATCATGAACTAGTAGTGAAAACTCAACTGTATCTGCTTAGAAACCGTCCCAAAAGTTCAGCCAGACCGTGAAGTGGTTGATGGGGTGGTTGGCGCCTCAGTGCTCCACCCAGAAACATGAGCCGTCATCGGCCCGATGCTGCGGAGGCCTTTGAGGCTTCCGCCTCCCTCTCCTCATTCTTCTTCAGTTTGCCGGTCCACTGTTCTGCCAAATTCGCGATTCGCTATGCCAAATGAATTGGGACACTCTAACGACCTCTAGATGATGGATACGATCTGGGTCGAAGGATGGGTGTCGAGATTTCAGAGGAAATATACTGAGGTTAGGTGTAATCGTTATTGCTGTTGGTTTTGTTTTTGAACATGTATAATCATTAACCTAGAGCGAGTTTTATTATTCCTGAAGAAGAGATCGAAAACAAAATCAGGAAGAAACTGGAATAAAATGAGATTGCATCAAACAAATCAAGAATTCATATTGTGTCATCACGGTTCTTTTGAATAGCCCCAAACAATGAAGTTTTTCCTTGAGATTCATTTATTTATTACAATTCACAGAAACCGTTTATATTCGAAAGACAATTCCCAAATTCAATATTTTTATTACATTTTATTCCATCGTCAAGTTATATTCTTCACTCTCCTCATACTATGCAGGGTGCAACTGAATAAATGTAAAACATTTGGGAGGTTGATTCTTCATCAAAAAAAAAGAAATGAAAAAACCCCTTCGGAGCATCCTGAGTTAGACGCAAAGCGTAATGTCTGAAGGTAGACTTATTGAACATTTACTATGATTTCAGCATGTTGTATGTTTTGTTGATGTTAATAAATTAGTTCTGTTTATTCCTCTTCAATCATTTAATGCAGGTAGTAAAATATTTTTTTGTTGTGAACTGGTTTATTTCGGGCAAAAAATTCAAGGAACATTTTTATTTAGAATGAAACATGCTGTCGAAAATGAATTTTCGAATAGTTAACAAATAACAAGACAGAAAGTAACATTGGAAATGAATTTGAGGGGTTGCGTTTTCCACCCCTTTCAACCATGGGGTAAATCACTGGCTGAGTGTATTTTTGGTAGTAGAAAATGACAGGTTAATTTCGATACTGTAAGTTTTTAAGTGCTTGTGATAAAAATTGTTGAACAAATTTTATGTACCCCCTTCAAGAGGCTGTATCTTAACATGGGATGCTCCAATGAAGTTTCTTTCTATGATCCCATCTTATTCATTCGTTCTCCTTGTAGGATCTGTTAGATTTTTTTTTTCGAATACACAAATTTCATCATCATAAGATTTTCATGAATCACTCTTAGTTTTCTGCATGAACATTAGTTTTGAAGTTAATTAATATTCCTGAACTGTTATCTCGTTTATATGGACGCGATTATAAAATTCGAAAAATACGATCTAAAGTACAGTCATTATTTACAATTCTAGATAAAAAGTAATATATTGACGATTGATATACATAAATTGAGTTCAAATTCTCCACATTTTGTACTAAGTGTGATGACCATCAAGAACGAATATCAATAACATATAAATAGCAATATGTCATCCAGTTGAGTGTTCATTTAGATAAATAACCCATTTTATCAGCAATTAGACCACCCATTGCATATGTTTACACGCTTTAAGAGGCAATTATTTGATGTAAATACAGTTAACAATATTTTCCAGTCAGTGTCAAAGAGTTCATTTTAATTTCAGATAAATTTGATTTATCTAGATTGCTGATGGTTTTTATCGTGATAAAAACTCAATTAATTGTGTCATAGAAAAGACATAAACAATACGAATACATTTCGTGTAACTCAAATCTCCACCGGTGTAATAAATTGTGAATTATGTCAAAGCATATACTTCGAGGCCAGTATTATAATTCACGTTATCGTGACAATATCTAGTCGGCCTGCCTAGCCTACCAATGATACTCTCATTTGAATTCCCAATAATAATAATAATAATGATAATAATAATAATAATAATAATAATAATAATGATAATAATAATAATAATAATAATAATAATAATAATAATAATAATAATAATAATAATAATAATAATAATGATAATAATAATAATAATGATAATAATGATAATAATAATAATGATAATATACTATCTACATGTGCCATTGTTCGAACTGTCTTAGCCCGCAACTAGGTCGTTGATTCAACAGAATCCCGCCCTGGTTGAGCACACCGGTAACTAAGCTACTGTGAAATAAAAAAAAAAATAATAATATTCGAAATCTTGAGAAACGAATCCTTGATGTCAACTATAGAAAAAAACACCGAAGACCAGTAACTGTCAACTCAAAGATGAATTTTTCCACATTTTTGTATGTATTTTTGAGGAAATCATTTTATTTCAAGTTATGGAAAAGCTGTTGAAATGCACAATAGCAAAAAACTAGTCCAAAAACGATTATTTTTCTTATTACTGTATATAATAGATGGACCAAACTGTTGCCAGCTAAATTTGTGAATAAATATTCCTAGGAAATCACAGTTACTATGATAAACTAGATATAATTCATTATTGCATTCGTGGTTTCATAGAATAACCAAATCTGTAATAAAATAGAAATGGTGATAGAAGTAATAATATTTCTCAAAATGACATAACCCGCAAAATCGAATTTATATATTATGCAATTTGGATTAGAGATATCATAAAATAACGATGACTCTTCCTTATGAATTGCAATCCATTACCAACGATACCGTTTCTTGATTTATCAAAATCTTGAAGTGCCGCCAACTCTTTTATGCAACTATTGTGAAATCTTAATTAATATTCCTCCTTAATGATATTCAATTATGTTGAACTGTGACCTACCATATTTGATAGCTCTGTAAAGCTAACAACATTGTGCAATTATCATTCCATTGAAAAACTGTTCATTCAAACAATATGAATGAATGATAGATGATACTCAGAAAAACAGTACTCGAAAATAAGAAATATTTTTTATCGTACAATATTCCAGATTCAACCAGTACTTGACAACTTCTCAAAATTCGATTATATCCACGCTATTCAATTCTGTCAAGAAAAACACGTATTTCATTCAATTCGGAAATTCATTTTTGAAGGGCACATCAAGTTGTTCCATCGTTGTAAAAAGTTAACATAATTATGATGGTTCACATATCAAAACTAATGGAAGTACCACTACCCAAAGAAATTTCCATCGATGAAAATAAAAAAATCATATCTCTAATGTTGAGATTGAATTTTTTCTTACTGGGTGAAGGAAAAACTGTATATTTCTTATTTAAAAAACAAGGACAGATGAAGCGAATAGAGGGAGTATGAAATGAATTTATCAAAAGATTGAGGTTCTTAACAAGAAGTTGAACTTGCGATATCGAAGTTGCAAATTTCATTAGGACATTATTTCTTTTGGGGTGGCTCGAAGAAAATGTTATCGAGTAATAGTGAAAAGCTGATTTTGGTTTAGAATTGACTATGTAAAATATTTGATTTGATTGAAAGTAATTGCCTCCGTAACGTCATCGAATATTAAGAAAATACAATATTTAGGACTCTTCCTTAAAGCCACATTACTGTATATATTAAGGTCTATGAGGATTCAAAAGGAGTTCTCAAAAAAATAATCAATATTAATCCTCGTCCTATTGGAACTGAAAAAAAAATTATTCGAAATATGAAATTAGAACCTATCCCTTATCAATCAACATTTTCTGTCTCCAAAATCTTTCATCGTTATGTTTCGATGCTTTAATAATATAGTAACTAGCAAAGACAAATTCCCCATAAACATTTTGACTGTTCAAATCGAAGAATTTGTTAATAATTAATCGATCTTCAGAAGCCATGCACAACGATGTCATCAATTTGATAAATGATTCCGAACAATTTTCACGTACGGCTTCCAGCATTTTTTCGATAATGATTTATTACGATTTTCAAACAATAATTAACGAGATTTATGGGATGGCATTTTCGGAGATTTTAGAGCGGCCCACTTCTATACCAATTATCTCTGGTAGAAATCTGAAAAATTCTACCTCTGTGTAAAGGCAAACGATCATTAGTATGACTGTTAACACGATGTCAATCGTTGAGAATCGCATCTGCCGAAAGTGAGGTCGTTTGTAGGTAAGCATGTGGGAAATTGTGCAAAGGAAGATTTTCAGGCAGATTCGTGCCCATTGCCTCGACTTCCGCATCAGGCCAAGAACAAATCACGAGAAATATTCTCTTCATAAATGAGAACAAAAATGAATTTATTTTGTTTATTGGCATAATCTAACCCATCAAAAGTGAAGCCTGAAATGGAATTGATATTTCAGTATTATTTTCATAGGCAAGATCCCTAACTTACAGAAATAGCACAAAAAAGTACAGCGTTGTTACGTCACAACTGCTAAACAACCTCGGACATCGAGAGTCGATATTTTGAGAGCAATAGAAATAGAAGACTTCAATTCAAAATTCGAAAATAATGATCGATGAATAATATAGAAAAAATTCAGATCAATTTTGGTGCTTATAAATAAGCCCCAGATAAATTTACCAGCCACTGCTGAAGATGCAAAGTATTCAATATGTATATTATGTATATATGTGTATATTTCAGTCGATACTGGCACAAATTATGTGTTTCTTTCCTGGACGGAACTGAATAAAATATCCTCAGATTTAACTGGCAACTCTGATATGCGCCCCGTATTAGCAGTTCTGATGTCACAAAGACCTTAGTTTTTAAAGTCTTTCCAAATTGGAGATATCATAAAAGACTTCTTTTGAGAATCAAATTATATTTGAAATCAAAAATTACATATACATCATATTTTCATTATTATATTGAATTTTCGAACAGAATTACAGTAAGAAATCAAAATACCGTAACATTATTGATATTCGCGGGAGACTGAGGACTGTTTTATCTCAAAAGCAGGGTATAATCAACATATAATTGTTATCAATATAAATTATGTGAATGGAATTGGAATGAAAAAAAAAAGTGTAGTCGTACCCATTTCCACACAATATTGGCATTATAGAAAAGGGCAAAAAATGCGAATACAGATATAAACCTTTATTCATAGCACATAAAATCTTGCCCTCAATGTGTACACTGCAAACAGTACGTTCAGAAATTCTTGACTAGATATAAGCAAGCCTTCAATTTATTTTTACCCTACCAAAGTCCACACAAATGAAATACAGGGTGTCCCATGACTCGATCTTCATAACTCAAATGCATTTTCTTAAAAGAATTACAAGTCGAAAGTGCTCTATGAATTTTTGCCCAAAACTCTATGGTAGAGAAATTATGAGCGATATTGAATCAAACAGTGTGTAAATTGAGAAAAAGAGAATGTTGAATACAGTACTGTGATATTTTACCAATTACCTGGCGGTGAAGTGATTTTTGATTTGGTTTTCATCATATTTAGTATTCAATGAAATAATCATATGATTCCCAGATGCTCGAAATTTATTTGACAGCGGCATTTTTTCAAGGTGTCTATTATTCCCGCATCATCTCATAGCTGTAATTTTCGCACCGATGAATCTATTATTCCCTATTTCATGCAATTCTCAATAGAGATGATACACAGTCTGACGTTCGAATCCGATTTCTTTTTGTGAACATGCCTGCTGTTCAGTGCATTATAATATACACACACACCCTCAACATGATTTTTCCGAATGAACACTTTTTATTTTTGACACTTTGACGACTATATCAAATCTTTATCACGACCTTTTTTTAGAGTCGGTATCTTTATGGTTTCATTCAATGTTCGGTGTCGTATTTGAACAACGTTGTTATTGTTGAACCATGTGGAGAAATAAGTGAGATAACTTTGATGGTGTATAAAAAAGTTTGAAGTGGAGTGAGATATAGTCAACTTCGTTGAAGCCTTTATTATCCTCGCAAAGTTAACAGTTTTTGATTCATGGATGAAACTATCACTCTTTCATTGCAAATAATCATTTCTTGATAATTATAACTAAAGACATGATTAGATATTTGGGAAATATGAAACAGCATGTCTATACAAACTAAAATTTACAGTTCACTGAAATCAATGTTGGATCCGGTTGAAGTATTTTCTGGTTACTCCGGATATCCATCTAAATTATCTCATGTGATTCAGATGAAATTTGCATCATTTCATTTTCAAATATTCCACTGAGTTCTAGACACATGCATATAATCCTATATCAAAGTTTTACCATTTCAAAAACAGTGCATCACAATACCATGCACCATACTTCAACGCATCTTTCATAATCAGAAACAATGAAAAATAACCTGATCCATTTGCGGGACTTTAGGAATTCCAAATTTGAATTCTCCGTTGTTTTCTGAATGAGTTGGGAAAAACCTTGCTTTTCAATAGCTTCACAGATAAAAGTCTAGGGAGAATGAATTCAAGGATCAAGAAGACAAATTTTACCATCAATTTTGTGGAGTCAATCCTTCTTGCTATAATTTACACCGAATTATAGACTACCACATAAGAACTTTCGTCAATTTTCACTTTTTGAAAAATGGCCTATTCGTCTTGATCAAAGATGAATTTTTCATTCCTCTTGAAGGGTGTGATTCAAGATTCAATTCGGTTTTTCAAAATTCTCGTGTGTATGATTATCCATTTAGTGTCTGTTTGCTGAGATTATTGAAATTTTCGATTGCCTCATATATCAAATATACATCAGTGAATGAATGATATATTCCAATATAATTCTAGTCGTATTCTTCATTGAATAATCATCAGATCCGAAAAATATTACTCGAGTGGGAATATTAAAAATGTGATAAAGTAGCGTCCCTTCCCGGTGAATACAAATTGTTCGAATAGACATCTTCCATAACCGACCATATGTTCAAAACGTTTGATTCTCATATCTTACTAATTTCCAATGAGAAACTATTAGTCAAAACTGTCAATTATGTTAGGCATGTGGTTTTAATGACCAAAAAATTTCCCATTCAGTCCCAAGTGTTAAAGACTGGCGCTTCATTAAATAGTCTTTTCTTCAGGTCCAAAATGCGTGAAATTTGATACTGCAATTAGGTCATATACCCTCAGGAATATACTAGGTGATTTGTAAAAGATATCGGTTAACAACTTCACGACACCACATCAATAAAAATTGATATCCGCTATTTATAATGCTATTCCGAATGTATTGAAAAATAAAAACCTCACTACTTTTCGAAAGAATTACATAGAACTCTTAAAATCCTCCACTGTCTGAAATTCTGTCACCATCATAAAATAATTCCCTGTTTTAGAAGAATTTCATGTATGATGTTTCACATATTACTTATTTGTATTTTGTACCTACTATTGTATTAATCGCATGTACTATTATTTACTTTTATTTTTTATTTTATTTTTTTTTGGCTTGGTGAGAAATCGCATTTATTTATATCGTTTTTTTTCTCTATTCCATTACTCATTCACCTTATAAATGAATATATATATATTTTTTATTATTTTGCTCCATTTGAAGGTTAAGTGGAAGACCATCTCGTGCATTCATTGCAACAGATGAACTTCGCCTTTTCAGCCTATCTCATATATTCTAATGTTGTCTTATACTATTGTCTATTGTGCTGAATAAAGACTATTATTATTATTATTATTATTATTATTATTTCTCTCCGAAAGTACTGAGATCATTGTTCGTTTCATAAAAAAAATATATTCCCAATTTTGGTATTGATTAAATTAGGAGAATAGTTGTTTTTGAAACCAACTTGAAACTCTCTCAATCCAACAAGAATTCAATGCCGTCATTTCTAACTGTGGTGAAATGGAATATTCAGAGCAACTATAGGTTTGTCTGTTCCCCCGAAGTGGTTCGGATTCCACTATAAACTGTAGGGCCCGCCCTTCTTCACCCCGCACTTTGTGGAAATTGGTTGAGAGCTTCAAATGAGTGATGAAATGAAAAATATTCATAATAATGAAGGATCTTAAGATAGCTCATCCCTTTATCCAGCAATATTAAAATTGTCGCAGTCATAACAAGAGAAATTCATCAAGTGAATGTAGAATATCATATCAATTCAATATCTTGATAATAAGCGAAGTGATCTAGCAATAAAAACAGTTTTCATTACCTCAGGAGTCATTAGAATGTTATCCACCATTCTAACTCTCCAAGCTGCATATTCACTGGCCTATCGATTTGACCTCTACTAGACCTTGACGAATGGGAATGAGTAAACAGTTGGGAATGGCTAAATACTACCTGTTGCATTTTCAATAAATTGGTAGAATTGTGATCATTTCAATTCGAGAAGTTATGAGTTTCATGAGTTTCATTTAACATGAATATTCGTAAATATAGTTGAGTTTTTCATTGAATAAGTCAGTTGATACTAAATCCCTATTTAAAAATAAGAAGGAATTAATCAGTTCGTATATAATTTACTGATTCAGAATCACATGTCAATCAACTATTTCATAAACCTTTTATAAAAAAATTACTATTACATTATAAATGTTGAAATATTATCTTATGTGTGGATTTGATCCTTCAGCTCCTTATCAGAATACCTTTTCTTGAATCAAAAAAACAAATAAAACTACTAAATTTTCTATACTTTTGAACGTACCTCGTAAATCTTGCCTATACGTTACCTGACTCAAATCTTAATGGAATGTTTTGAGAATAAATACTTGGGCGTAACACACGTGCCAAAAAAGATGATTGACTTAGATTTTAATCTCGTCAGGTGTTGAAAATCGTCCTCTCCTTTCTCTTCGAACAGGCTGTGTGACCCACAGAAAAGGATTAGGAATTTCGGTTATTGATATAGGCTTACAGAAATGTTTATCTATGTTGTGTTAACGTTGAATAGGTGTTATTGTACGGTTTAACTCTGGGTTTAACCCGCTGTTGCCATGAAAATAGGATTCTAGTCTGAAAGTTAATTGGCTTTATTTGTAGGTCAGTCAACCAAAAATTTGGTCTTACAAATTAAAGTTTGAATGATTTCACGTTACCTAGGTGCGTAAAATCTATGGATATAGAAATAAATAGATGACGTACTACGTAAAGTACGTATGCTAGAAAAGTGAAGGTGACAAGTGATTTAAGCTTTGCACTCATTGGCAATGCTAATATTCTCATTCTCGAAAAAATGTTCTGACTGATCGACATTTTGTTTCGAACAATAATGTCGGAATAATTTTCCCGATTCGATATTTTTCTATACGATCATTTAATTATTCTTTCAATAATATAGACTTGCCAAATATGGTCCGTTTTGATATCTGTTTTTTGTAACGTTTCAACCTCACATGGAGTTAGATGCATAATGCCAAAAAATTAGATATATTTTATTGACGAATTTTCTATTCACTGATTCAGTGATATAACTATTTCATTATTTATTTTATGCTGATTGTTTCTATTGGAACTATTTCTGCATTTTTGACAACTTAAAAGACATATTCAGAAACATACAAATCCATGTTAATTGCAAGGAATAATATTCAAGGTTTTCCAGAGTCATGCACAAATTGATTTTTATAGTCGTTGGCACTATATTTGAACATGATTCACTTCATTTGGAAGAAACGTGTATTGAGTAACCAGTTTTCTAAAATGAAAAAATGAAATGAAATCATAGAACGATGGCAAATTCTTTCATCTACTTTCATGTTTATTTTGTTTTGTTTAGCAAAAGTAGCCAATGGTTGATATAGCAATGCGCCCATGCAACATGCAACAAAAAAGTCAGTACTCTCTCCATTATTGTAGTCTATGGTAGAAACTTCATATTTGAGATTGAGCACAATGTTGACTTATTAAATCTTTGTGAGTAGGTTTGTTCTGCATTTCACTGGATAATTTTGCCTGTCATTATAATCATATAGAAATTGCTCGTGAGCTGATCAGAATTCCCTGTATATGAATTATACTCTAGGACAGTCTAGGACCTGAATGATAGGTTTATGCAGTTGAGCTTAGTTTCTGTATGTCATTCAATTAAGTGGTAATAATAAAACATTTTCTGCATTTTTCAAGCAGGGTGGATTGATAAATAATATGAATGTAATCAAACCAAGAACAACAGGAAAGTGTTAAAAGTTCCGAGGAATATTTTTGATGAATATCCAATTGATGCCAAAAAGGAAATTTCTTTGATCAAACAAGCCCTCATGGGTCGCAACTCGAATCCAAAAGACATTTATTTTATTTGTCATATCAAAACCAGTTTCGTTTTCCTTTGTTTTGGACCTAAAAAATCTTTTGCTTCTGCTGTTCCTTTCTAAATAGCGTCTCGAAGCTCTTTATTGAAGAACCCAGCTTTGATTATTCATTTTATTGTCATTTCGGAAGCAATCTATTCAATCTTACTGGATTATAACGATAACTCCTCCATTTCGCATTGAGATAGATATTCGAGAGAAGTCCCAAATGATGGAAACAGATATTGAACGCATCTCAAAATGTAGACTCATTTGATAACGATAAACATAAAAGCGAGTCATTAAAATGGCGATAAGCCTTGTCGGAGGCCTTCATTGCTTTTCATAACAGCGACATTTGAATATGGCGAATACAATTGTATGAACGTTTTGAAGCCAATTACATCCATTCCAGTAAATATAAAGTGATTTTGACGTTTCTGTTGCCATAAAGAGGAGCAGTTAAAGCTCTAACATCACGAAATACTTTAATTAAACTTTTTGTAGATCTAGCACTCACGAACAAGAATGTAAATGTAATGCTTGTCTGCTCCATTAATTTCGTTAATTTCGCGAATAAAAAGGAGGAAAATAATTTTTTGTATTCCTACACCATTTAACTTTGAGTAAATCAGTGTGAATGTGCAATAATGATGGGAAGATATACTTAGTGGGCTTTATCTTAATGCTTATTGCACACCGACACGGTATGGCAGACTATTTACAAGTGGAGTTATTTTTTCTTGGCTGTTACGTTATCTCATAGCATACATGTCTAGTAATCATCAAGCGTGATATACAAAGCATTATCATCTGGAAATTGTTTTATTAGTTAGCGAGATTCTCATTTCATCACGAGCCATCTCAGCCGATAACTGTTCCACTTATTCGATCTGTATTGTTCTTGTGAAGTTCAACCAAGAAGAATAAAAAAATACATTTGATGTTATTCCAGAGTGATATCGCATGTGCTACATGAATTTCAATACTTAGGTTACGCTTCAATGATTTCAGAAATACCCATTTTCTGAAGTGAAAAAGATGAAGTACTTGAAGATTGCACACTATGTAATGACATGTGTCAGTCAGACATGGTTAACGACTTTCGTAGACTCTTGGAATATTTCATTCTCCAATTCTATCATTTTTGTGTTGTTGAAGTTTTCATGTATTGATGGTAGGTTACAACAAAAAACACTGAGATGTGCAAAAAATCCATGGTATCACGTAAAAAATGTATTATCGTGACATCACACTTTCAACGACACTCTTTACAACAGACTAACGCTATATTAAATTTCTGGTATGAAGAAGTTCATTGAAGAAAAAATGCTTATAAACCAGAAGAAACTAATGATAGGCAAAAATAATCATTTCAAATAAAAAACATGGGAATTGAATCGAATCCTCGGTTTTTATATAATATGACTTCCAAATGTTTCTCATGATCCAAAATTAGTGTTATATGCATTCAATCTTTTGGTTCCTCCAACGCTGTGAAGACGAACAATTCAATTCTATAAATCACTATACTTTCCTTAATTCCTTGAAACCATTTCGTCGCCGTATTCAGCAAACTAAATCAACCCCGACTAATAATACCACCGCTAACGACCTCTTAACTGTCAAGCGTCATTCATTCAAAACGCTATTCTTCAATTTCGCTTCTGCTACTATTTCATTGGACGAATCTTTAGATAAATGGCGTATAAGCTAATTTGATATTAAACGCCATAGAACTAGTCGCAACAAAGAAAAACCCTGCGAACCAAAAGAAGGGTACGATACCCAACAGGGCCGGACTGCCAGTATTTCGTTCAAACAATTCAGAAAATATAAAAATATTTTGATGGTAGATTTGAAAAATCATCGTGTTTAATTTTTTCAAATTAAAATGAAATAAATCTACAAGAATATTTGTTTCTAAATAACAACTCAAACCTGCCAGGAAGGAAATGGAAAACAACTAAAATAATTCGTCCAGTTGATTCATTTTCGAAGATTCAATTCAATAGATATTATTTGTATCAATTTTCTTTGTATTTTCATTTTGAAAAATTGAAAATGATGATTTTGGAATTCTACCTTTGAAATCTTTTTCAACGATTTTTTGCTATTTTTTTTTCCAATTTTGTCATCAGTAACGAATATTGAAGGGAAGTAACACGTATTCTAGTGTATAAAGAAACTACAATAATAATAATAGTAATAATAATAATGATAATAATTATAACGTTTATTCAGACAAGTATTATAAGAAAGGATCTCCTATGTTCGAAATAAACGCTGGAATGTATTCGCGAGTGTTCAGCACTGGACACTGTGTGCGAAAAAGTAAACAAACATCAATAATTGGGTACAAGTAATATTAAAATATAGAATCAAATGGTAGTGAAGCGAAGTTGCAGTATATAATTACGATTCAAAATATAGAAAACACAAATATACAATAACTCTCAGTTCATATTTAACACCACTGAAAAACCTCAATAGTATAGAATCTAGAATAGAAAGTTTTGGGATATTATTTCCTCTCCTTTATAATGACCATAATTTTTCTATTGGTGCGTAGGCGAAATTCCAGTATAAAGGTATAACCAATCTCAAAATATATAAGCACCTATAAACTAATAGAAAAAAGAGAATATTTTCAAGTCTTGATACGCATACAAAATGTCCTCGTGCTATCATAAAATGCACAGTGGCTCAAGCCGACCCTGTCGATTTCAACAAAATTTTAGCAAGGCGGAACGCGTTGTGTTCGAGCAGCAACCATGACGACTAGCTTTCAATTGAAATCACAGCCATCTGCCTGTTTCATTGAGCCTATCTCCCCTCATAATGACTGGTAAACGTTTGCTAAATATACTCGAGTTCCAGTATATTATTTCGTAGCGTGGAACATTAATTTATTATAACGTCAAAAGCCAACTGCTTCTCCTATTGTGGGGTAAATGATTAACTTGAAGTGCCACCAGGGAAAAAGGACCATCCGACTCTTCTGAGAGTGTCGTTTGTAATTTTTAATATTGTTAATTGTTCGATTTGAATCCAGTGAAAGCCATTTTGTAATTATTTATAGGGTATGGGGTAGTTGGAGGGTATTTTACGGTGACGCAGGTATGCCCCTATTGGCGTTTTTTGTTATGGATATTGGATAACAAGGTATCTCTTCACTTCTGAATGGTGTAATTAAGGTTTCGAGTTTTGAATACAATGATTATTGTTATCTGGGATCTGATGTAAATAAAAAAGAATTCTAGATACGATATTCTTGATTCCTTCAAGATGCTTTCTATGGGGAAATCTTCAGATCGTTATGAACCTATAGTGTATTTTGGTGGGAAAATGTTTTCAATCAACTGCCAAGAGTTTTACTGGTGAATCTTTGTATTCGAAACAATAGTATGAAATCAGGAATGAGCAAATTTATGGATATATGGATTTACAAATTGTGAAAATATTTGCATACGTAAAGTAATTTTGATGATAATTTTGAGGTTATGTTAGAGAAATCTTGTATATCAGAAAAAGTGACTGGTACTTTGAATGTTGCTCTGAGACGTCTGACATCTGCTTACTATACAGACCAAGCCTCTAACGGCTAGGACAAATTTACATTGTACTCTTTCTGATGTAAGAAAATAGTACCCTGTGTGTTATAGATTGGGGTGGAAACAAAATTCTCCTTCTTCATACTCGTACTTTTCCACTAAATAACTTTTTCCAATATTTCAAAGGTTTCCACTCGTTTCTTCTTATCATGGATGCATCAAAAAATATTTCGATAAATCTCTCCACAAACTATCGCTATCGAATCTAGAAGTAAAAAATGCGAAATGAAAAAAAAATCTGCATATGTCAAAAATGGTTTGGGTAGAGTTTGAGAAAATTTGATGAGGATCGTTTCGCAATAACAAACGGAATTTGAAAGTTTTATATTCGAAAAAAAAAATGAGTTGATATCCATTTCCGGTGTTGTTGAATATCCTACCATATTAAAAAAGAATCAGTGGACAAGATATGTTCAATTTTTGAAAATTTTCGACAGCACAGCATGTAGATTTCATTTTATAATGATTCGTTTAGGGTAACAAAATATGAAAAAATGTCTAAAACCCTCAATTCGGGACAATTACTAAATGAAAAAGTGTTCCGAGATTGAAGATGTCCACCAAAAATATTGTAAAAGAATCTTGAACCTCGAGACGGAGAGAGATAAGGGTATCTTGGCTACTGCTTCAAAAAACTGACAGCTGGATTATAGATTTCCGGGAACGACCTGTGAATGTGATAATGTAATATTTTGTTAGGAAAATTGGTTTTACTGTGTTATCTGCTTACCTTTTGACTCCGGAGATTTGTATTGTATGTTTACGTTTGGAATTGTAATCCGCTTAGTCATTCAAAAGGTATGTTTATTATTATCCGAAAACGAATCGTCGGGAAACGTGACAAATGTGTTGAAGATAAAGGGATTGTCAATGTTGACTGGATTAAAAGAATGTAAGAAAGAACACGGTAGAAATGAGTGTATTGTAGCAAATCATTCTCGTTTCGAACACGAATACAAGTGGAATACAATAGAAAATGAAGTTCTGAAATGAGTAGCACTAGTTGCTCTTTGAATTGATACATTTTTGAAAAGCGTTAGGAGAAAATTGATTGAATGGCGGTATAATCTACAGTATGTTGTATCAGAAAAAACATTTCATTCAAGAGGGCCCTAGCCCAAGATCGTGAGCTCATAAAATAGAATGTATCGTCGAAAAAATCTTTCCTCCTTTGTGTAGATGTTATCAACGATGCTGCTCATGGATTTCAGTGCATCTTTGATATTTTTTTCATGACAGGGAGCAATGAATATATAAAAATACGATTTTTTCTATTTGCATTTTATGTCTGAAAAAAGTATCTTCAAGGAAACCAATGTTTTGATCAACATGTGCCGAATTTCAATGATTCGATTTTTTACTTTTTCAAATGAATGACAATAATAATATCAGTAATGAATGTCTTTATCAGCAGGTTTGGGTGAAATACAACAAAAAATAAGAAAAGATTTACATGTTCAGTGCGGAAATCACAAAGGAAGTTTATCATTTGATGCTCTGCCACTTAACCCTTATTGTGGTAAAGTTGATACTCGTATATCGAATAGTGCTCCTGCTTACTTAACTACATGCTAATGTACTGCTATATTTCCTTCCTTTTCTTCGATTTGTTTTTATATAGATATGTTCCATTGAGGGCAGAAGGACTTAGGTCGATAGCCTATTGGTAAATTGATTCAATAAAGGACATTTATTATTATTATTTATCGTTTCATTGTTTTGGTCACCCATGAACCATTTTAATTTTAAAATAAAAAAAATGAACTCAGTCGTTAAGCTAGTCGACATAAATTGGATAGAAAGGAAATGAAATTATCCAGAATTATATACTTTCAAACTTCTAGGAAGGGGAGAATTTTCTTGGGATTTGGATTCAGTGAAGACTTTTTTCTATACCATTATATTTCTTCCATGAGACGTGTCGCTCATTGTTATAAGCTTTATCAATCATGTCAACATTAAAAATAAGGTGAAAAAACATAAATAAGCAGGACCACATCCACATTGTGCCATTTCAGCACTTGAGTCAAAAAAAATATCAAATTATAAAAGGAATGAAACTAATCAGTCAGTACGTATCCCAAGAAAATTCCCTCCTCCCCAGAAGTTTGAAAGATAGCAGGGATTCAAGAAATTGCAAGAAATATAATAATATCCTTGTGTGTAATTTTCTTCAACCACTTACATATAGACAGATAATTTTTCAACTCCTGATATATCATTTTTAATCTTTGCACCTGAGAATTGAACTATTATTACAAATTAATGTTGTATATTTGGGATGAAATTTATCACATTCCACATGATATGCGACGAATTGGAAGTCGATTTGTCAATTCGGATTCCTATTTCATCAATAATCAAAAATCAGTCTAGCACCTGAACTTGACAGCTTATCTCACCTTCAATTGCTAAGCTTAACAGTGCTTTGGGAATAAGCTACTGAACAAAATTCGATTAGTTTAAATATCATCATGTCGACTAGATAACGACCACCCCTGATTCAGAGACACCCCGTCGATCTTGTATTGTTGAATTCAACAGCTTACGAGCAGATTACTTACTGTCCAGCTTTGTGTTCATCTACCCCCGACAAGTGATATGAGTGACAGGTGACAGTTCGACGTATACTCAATTATTTCGGTGTTTAGGTTTGACATGGAACCAACTGTGATCCAAAGATTATTTTGAGATTGTCTACATGATGGTTCGGTTTTCAGCCATCATCATAGTTATTATTCAGAATCCAGAAAGATATAATTGATGTTTATCATGTTTCTGATTTTTTTTACAAGATCACAATCTGTCATTCCTCAAGTGAAAATATAATGAAATAATAACTGTTCTTACATACTGAATCTGAAGACACCATCATATAGTAGACAAGCAGTGGAAATTATTTCAAAATTAAAGACGAAGATATATAGATGATTTTCCAAAATTTTATTTACTTTCAGGATTTCTCAACTGGATATTGGTGATAACATGAATTCACAACTTTATAATGATTCAAACATTTTCTCATCAATCATTTTTTTTTTCACCCATTTGTCTGAGATCAAAATTGATGAATTCAATAGACTGGGGAATGGTTCATTAAACATTTCATCTGAGAAATTCATTCATAAATTCATCCATTCAAAACTTTTCTATTATTGTATATGAAATTCTGTTCGACCATCAATAATTACTCAGTATAATATTTATTGAATACTCATTTATTGGAAAAAATACAGGGACATCACTTTAATAAACAGAATGTAACAGCATTAACAAAACACTTGATAGATAATGAGCATACAATAGAAAAAAACCAACGTGAAATTACTAACTCTAGAAACGAACTATTATAAGAGATGCATTGAGGAAATAATCTTTATCAAAAAGGACAGAAACTCAATGAACGATAGAATCGACATAAATAATCTCAGCAGCGTTTATTATACAATCATATAACTAGCCATTGAACCCATAGTTAACACCATCATAAACAGTTAAAGTAAACTATCACCCAAACGAACAACCCGACAATGAACTGGACCATAACGTCCACACCAAAACTAGTATTGGCCGAATTCATAAAATAATTGATACAGCTGATAACCCCAAGAAAATACCCCCCTCCAAAAAATTCCACTCACAATAAGTGGAAATAGTGATAAGCTACATCAATCAAAGAAGCTTTGAAATAAACCTAGAAAAATTACTTAAAATTTACTGTTTTCGTCAAACAAAACACAAGTGAAGCAATTTGTCGATTACCCACTGTTGCAAGGCGAAGAATTTTATCATCAGAATCATAATCCCACATAAATAAGACGGGCACTTCGCTCTCATTCTGAATTGCTTCCTATCCACTGTCCCCATCCGACCCACTCGTCCCTGCCAGATACAATACGACGGGAAAGATTGAAGAAGCGGACAGTGATGAGAACAACAATGGGAACTTTGACTCAAACTTTCATTTTGTTTGAACATGTGATGAAGGTTCTACGAATGATAAAATATATACTTTTTTTTCATAATCTTCTATAATAATGATTCCTTTTGCTATTGTTGATGATGGCGTTCAATAATTATCTCTCGTTTTCGTGGCAACTTCTGCGAAACAGGTTCGAACTATTTCGAATAATATTAGATAAATAATTCAGTTCGTTGTCTTTTTTGCAACCAAGCGAACTCGACAACTGCTCGCATGGTACGTGTAACGTCGTCCGATATCCATTCTTCGAACTATTCGAGTAATGCTACACAGCAATAGCAATATTATGTATAGTTTATAATTAATACAAATAATAAAATAGATATTGAGATACAATATAGTGATACAATATAATACAGTTTCATTGATCATTGCCTTCTCACACAGGAGCATCTAATAGGTCATGGCAAAAAACCCCACCCATTATTGACAGTGACAATTTACGAATAAACACTTTTTTTTTCTTTCGGTTAGTAAATTCACTCAGCGAATAGAAACAATTCACCGATAAATACTCTTTATGAGATTTTTTGAATGCTTTTTCATTAGGGCACTGTTTGATTTGATCAGGTAGTCTGCTGAAGTAGACGGCCCCAGCATATAAGGGAGACTTTTTATACTGCTATAAGTTGTAAGTATCCCGAATATGGATATGATTTATATTTCTTCTTGAGTAGTTATGAGTATCATGATTTTTTTCAAACAAATTCAAGTTCTTATGTACATAACGAAGTAATTCGAATGAATATATACTTGTGACAGTAAGGATTTTGTTATTTTCGAAAGTGTCCCTGCAAGATTCATTAAATTTGAGACCGAATATGAGTCTAATTATCCTCTTTTGAATTTTCAGTACTCTGGAAACCTCACTCCCATCAAATCACAATACTGCGGATGAATTATTCATGAAACTGTATAATGATGATAATGATAATTTCTCTCGCCTTGTATTTTAATATATCTGTTCATCAGTACATACTTATTCGTGAGCGAAAACTCATCACCCAATTAACTCCACGCAGTATAGAAACAAAAGAAAATTGACGTATATTCGAGTGCGAACGGTATGACATGCTCAGAATTAATTAACAAGCTAACAAATTAATCATGTTGCATCAGGAATAATTGAGCGCGCCGGCGGTGGGGGCAATGCAACGAGAGAGAAATACATTAGCTTTATTCCCTCGCATTAAAACGACGTTCCCCCACTTGATTGGCAGGCAGAAAGAGTGATTTCCCCGCCTTTGCCGTCGGCGTCCCCTCCTCCGATCGAGAGGGGGCAATAAAATCAATTTAATGCTATCGTTCACTTGTTCAACTCGCTCGTGAAATAGTTGTCATGTTTCGACATAATCGCGAGAGAGATAGAAACGTGTTGATATTTCATTTCATGCACAATTCACAATTCATAATGGCGTACACTGTGAAAATTATATTCGAGAAATTTTGACATGAACAAATTGTTACTACCGGTTTCACAATGGAAAAGTTCACATCTTTGGAAAGAATACCACGACATTAATGTTGAGTACTTTCGCCAGAAAAAAATCACAAAGTTATATATATATATATATGTTGTGACGTCATTTGTACTGACTTAACGCGAAAAGTGATTTCTGGATTAGAGCAATAGAGCTGAAACTATGACCATGTTGTAGCAGACTTCATTCAGAAGTCGAATAGCATTATTTACGAGCTGAGCATTTCACCTGATGATATATAATAAAATACCAATCAAGCTGCTGAATCAAATGAATTGTCGAAGATTATTGATATAAGTGATACCGATAAGATGAGACACGAATATTTTTGACAGACTGTGCTTGACAGAACCTTTCTTGTTGGCTTCTTCGTTCAGTTTGCTACGAACACAAATGTTCGAGTTGTCACCAGCGCTAGAATAATATTTCAGAGCAATTCCGAGCATTGTTTATAATATTTCCTTAGGATCAGATCGCAAAAAAGAAAAGCACATACGTTCAAGTATATAGTGATCTAAAATTATTGTTGATTTCTTCGAATAATTGCTAGTATGATATATGTTTCATTTTACAGGATGGAGCTGAAAAAAGTTTCCTTAGAAGTTCCGAAAAATCAATTGACTTGCATCAAAAATGAGTCCTTGGTACAAGTCTTACCTTGGGGGGTTAGTTAAAAAATACACCAAATGTTACAGATAAAACTTTTCATCACTACATTTGAATCAATTTCAGGATTTAGTGATCTCCCTTATTCCAGAAGTGAACCCCCAAAAAAGTGTATCCAAATAAACCGAGAAATATTTAGAAAGTTATATTCGTATTTGGTCATATACAGAAAACATTGATTCGTCATGAGAAATATATATAGTTTCTGGAATTCTATCAAATAAGTGGATGAAAATCTATATATCGATAATAGATATAGATGAAAAAATCAATATTGTGATGAAATGAAAAATAAAATGACAATGAGAAGAATTTCAACATACCTCATAACTTTCAGCAAACATTCACTCAAAAATCTAAAGAACAGTTCGTTCGGAAAATTGCGGAAATTGAATAAAATGAGATGTTCGTTCACTTCATAATGTTATCAACATGTCAAAATTTTTAACTTCAGAATCATCAGCGATAATATTGGGTTCCTGTATCAAGTTGAGGTTCCAGCTAAGAACAGAGCCATTACTCGAAGACATTTCGCACTTCCAGTATTGTAAATGCACTCGATATATTCAGTGTTACTATCATATTATCAATTAACACTAAAAAACTACCCTGGTAAACTGATGATGACTGTAATTAAGAGAGAAATTCAAAAGGCACAATTCACTAATTGATAATAAATACGAATTATTTTTACAGTGTCACACGTGAATACACAGCATTCATTGCTTAGGGCGTTTCAAAGAAAGAAAAAAAACTAATATGTTGATGGATAAAATAACGGCATTACTGTATATGGTCATAACGTGATGATTCAATTCAGAATGACAGGCCGTTGAGCTGCTATTGGATAATAATTACATTATACAGTCGGCTGACGTCAAGCTAATGTGATTTGAAATTCAATTGTTCTGTTGATGATATATTCTGACTTCGTTAACCGAGACAAGGGTCAACAGTAAGTCAACAGATATGTTAAAATTCATCGGAAGCATATGAATAGATTGAGTTCGTTTTTATTGAAGTAAACAATCATTAATGAATTCGTGAAAATTAATCACAAAAATACAGAAATGACAATCCAACAATACAACTATTTTCAAAAGTTCCTTCAACATCATAACTATTTTTATGAGTTTGCGGTTTGCATCATCTCAAATTAACAATATTGTCTTTGAAAATGTTAATATTTTATCCCTACTTAACTTTCTGTAAACGATATCATATTTCCCCCAAATTGACGATATTTTTTTTTCTCCGAATAAGTTGACTATATCTTTGGAACATGTGATAAAATAATCGAATTGAACGCCCTGTATAGCTCAGCTAGAGGGGGTGAGATAAATGATATGAACAGGTTTCTTTTTCGTGCATCATTATCATTGGTTCCAATGGATTCATGACAATTGTGGAACTCTATTCCAAAATAAATTCCAATGAAAATCTGAATTGATTGATGTCAATTCTTTGTTGATATCTTCAAGGCCGACATGAACAAACTACAAATTGTTTGCCAGGTGAAGTATACTTCTGACCATGATAGTATTGTTCATGCAATTCGATCAGAGGAAAATTTAACATATAGTAAACAGAAATTGATAATATCAAATCAGCAACAATACTAAGTTATAAACAATCACATTGGTGGCCTGGTAAACTTAGCACAACAAGCACAAACATGAACATCAGAAAAATAAATAGTCTTGTGCGTTTTAATTTGGAGATGATTGTTTCAGTATAAAACGAATTGTTAGTAAGAAAAACAGAAATCTACTATTGCTGATTCACACAATGAAATCAATAATCAAATATACGTAATTTTCGTACAGTTGGCAGCAGGAGATAAACCATACTCTGCTTGACTGTATTGTAAATCATATGTATATGGAAATCAAATCAGAAATCGTAAATCAAATTAACAATGAGTTGTTCATTGACTTTGTAAAAAAATATCACAGTAACAAGTTCTTTATTACTGATTTGAATTGCTCGTATTTCATCATTTTTCAATATCATATGGTATTTTATTGTTGAGGCGTGGGCTGGTAAAGTGACAGATATCTCGGATTTATTAGGAGATTATATACAACTCCTTATATCATTATGATATTTCATATTGAATGAGTTGTGTGAATGTTATTTTTGTATAAAGGTAACTCTAGAATTGTTGCTATCACATCATTTCCAAATGACGAGTTTTGAGAATTGTTAACCCCATTAGACTGCGCCAATTATTATGGGATCAGTACATTTCTAGAAATCCACAGATTTGCAAAAAAAAAAATGAAATCTGAAGTTGAGGTTAGATATTTCAGAGATGAAGTCATCAAGTTCTACACGTACACCCTTCTACAACAACCAGGGATAGTCCTAACAAAGAGATTTCAAAGCAAATTCATGATTTCCGATACATCTTCATAATCCTGATTATTACAATTCCAGTTTGATGGATTTCTTTCAATTCGTTAAGCGAAAACAACAACTAATTCAATAAAACTTTCGTGCTTTCCTGATATTCCGAAATTTCCATCGATTCCATCTTGAATATTCTCAATATGTATTGCAATATCGATAAGAAAAATGTAGTTCATATTTGATTTCAAGTAAAGGATCCCCGGAAATGACTAGTGACATGTTGAATTTCCGTTCACCAATATGGAACATTATTGTGGTAGAAAGTATTTCTCGGACTGAAATCGAATGAAAGTCCAGAATAATACAAATGATTTCGGAATTGTTGAGTTTAAATGACGACCTAATATGGTTTCTGTCTGCTTGAATAAATTCAGTCTATCAGAAATATTCATGAATTTATCTTTTTTTTTCAATTATTTGGATGTCCATCTTGTAAACATGCCAAATACGCTTCTTCCATTAGTCTACAAGAACTTTCACTAATTATTTTCAATAGAAATTGAATATGCCAAGATGTATGAATGTTTGTATTCTATAAATATCATTACCTTTTTCTTGGGGTTTGGATCCATTCAGGTCGACTCTCTATACTGTAATATTTCTTTCATGAGACGTTTCGCTCATTGTTTCGAGCTTTATCAATTTTGCCAAATTAAGAATGAAGATTCAATCAGCTGATGATAACATAGAACATAGAAACATAAAAATTGTTTATGAAATGAAGATACACGGTTGAGACTAAAGTGCTACAATAGCATAATGTGGATGTTATTTACTCATTTATGTTTTTATCCTTATTTTTAATTTGAAAAGATTGATAAAGCGAAATTTCTCCCCTACAAAAAAGTTTTCAAAAAAAGCAAGGATTCAAGAGACTATAAGAAATGTATCATTAGCAACGACTAACAAATCCATCATAGTCGCTATCGAAAATATTGAATTCTCTTTCTATAGAAACTGTTAATTCAGCTATCCAGCTACATTTCGGACACCTCCACATACAAAATGACGAGCCAACAAACAGCACCGACAGCTAATTCAATAATTCAAAGACCGATGTAGCCGCAACGTCATAATCAATTTGAATTAGCACTAGTCACCCATCGACAAATAATGTAATACGGCGAAATCACGCTAGCCTCACTCTGGAGCGCAAATTCAGCGAAGGCCCATCAATCGCGCACCCCGAATCCGACCTCGAACAGGAGGCGGACCCTCCACACACCAACCACGCCTCCAGCAGCATGGTCCCTCTCCACTTTACCAGAACAACTCAGTCTACTCGAGTATCTGCTAGCGGCAACAACTAAAAAACGTTTTTCTGTTGTGTGTTTGTTGGCTGATAGTTGGACGCGCGCCCAAAGTGTTATCGAGTGCTTCCCCGATGTATTCCAACATGGAGGAAACGAAAACGGACATAAAATCCAAGATCTCGTTCAGTGTTGAATCGTTGCTGTCTTCGACCAAAGCTCCCGTCGCTCAGGAGAGGCTGGAGGATAAATTCGAGGAGGATTTGGATGACGGCAGCAGGTTGGATACGTCCAGCGAGCGGTTGGATGAAGAAGACGACGATGAGAATATCACCGTGGATGATGATGATACCGATGGCAGGGAGAGCCTGAGTCCCAATTCGTCGCATACGGTTCTGATCCCACAGCCCTTGCATCCTTCTATGCCGAGGCTCATGCCTGGAAGTCATCCCCAGTGGCCGTTCCAGTGGATAGGACCTGGTGGGTTCAGATCCACTTCACCACAGAGTAAGTCAGAGTTTCAGAATGAAATCTAGGGAATGTTCAATGATTTATGGTTGTTTGATGAGTTCTTTCACACCTTGAGTGTGGTTAAATGAAAATGCAAATGAATTTCTTCACATAAATCACAATTCATGCTTACCTCGATTAGAGTAGGTCAGGCTTTATAAATAATTTATAATGACGACCTATTCTGGCAACCAATTTTTCTTACATGAATTGAATCAGGTTTTCCAAATTGAAGTTGAGAAACGAATTCGCATCAACTGACATATACACAGAATTGTTGAACTGTCTTTCAGTTTCTGCACCATTTTTCTCGAAATAAAATTCAATTTTCGAATCATAAATTTGTGAGACTGATATTTAAATTACCTACCACAAGAAATGAGTTTATTATTGAAAACTACTCTGGTATAGAACCTTCATTCAACGATCACCAGACTCAAATTTAATACAATTAAAACATCGAAATACATTTGGTTATAGTTAGTTGTAAATGTGGGAAATGATTCTGAATAAATACACAGCTCAAATTCTTTTTATGGAAGACGTTGAAGAAAAATTGACACTGTCTTCAAAATAGCGTGATATCATTAAATATAATTCATCATATCATCAATGAATATTTCTGTTTGGTGTTTCTTATTCAGTTCTCGAAGTTTATCAATATTCAAACTGAATAAAATCGAAACATCCTGATTTCATTCCTATTTTATTTTATCGCATCACTCTTGTAATATGTATCAATACTTATTTTATCGATTTATACACAATATTCAGCCATTTGAGCCATTATTCTTTTTTATCTGATCTCTGCTTTCTTGAAATTCTTTGAAATTTCACGTAATGAAAATATCCTTCAATACAAGATCAATATCACTTTTCAACGTCAGACTAGTCTCGAATTGTTCGAATTAAAAAAACAGGTTCGTTTCCTCAATTCAAAAAGATATGCTCTTAAAATCTGACAGTATTTTACCAGGATAATATTCTCATTGAGAAATGTTCGATATTATTTTTGTGCTAGCGACGGTCAACTGAAATTCAACTCGAAATCTAACTGTATTGGATACGATATAAAAATGGCCTATATTCAAAAACTAATTGAAAATTGTCATTGAACATTGAAGGTTATTTTTTGAACGCTTTCAGAAATACATATTTTTATTGAACTAAAATATGAAAGGTCAATATTTTACAAAAAAAAATAATTTTGGATCAAACTGCATTCACTGAATTATTGCATCTCCATTTTTTAATTCTGAAGTATTACCAAAGGTATCTGAGGAGCCTTAATCGAGAGGGATGATAAAAAAAATTCCATTAATTTCAACTCCATCTTCCACGATGAATCTAGAAAACATTTTGATCATCATCTGACTATTGATGATATGTCGTTCTGAATATAGTAGGTAAATCAGTTTTTTCTTTAATTTTTGCAGCAAATCTACAAAACCTGTCAACAAACGGCGGTCCCCCAATAGTCAGATGCGCCCTACGGAAACACAAACCGAACCGCAAACCAAGAACGCCCTTCACCACCCAGCAATTGCTGGCCCTTGAGAAAAAATTCAGGGACAAACAGTACTTGAGCATAGCCGAAAGAGCGGAATTCTCCAACTCCCTCAGACTGACCGAAACACAGGTAAAGCTCCGTTTAATTTATGAAGGTTACATTTGGAGATGCTATAAATTTTCTAACGATTGTTGAGGAGATATAAAGATCTTGGAATTTGCATAAAATGTTCACAGCTTGTAGTAGTGTCCGATGGGCTGAGATTAGTTGATAAATTGTGGGTTTCGGCTTCACCACCTGAGGATAAGGTGCGGTTGATGAATTAAAACACAAATTAGGGTTCCTACCTAGCATATAGACATCATTGTTTCATGATATGTTTGTTGGTATTTCGTTGGCTGAAAGAAATGCTTGATGCAGATGCTTCAATAAATCTATTAATAATAATAAAAATCTCTTTGACAAATGTCAGTTGATTTTTCTCAAATAGTCTTCAATTCCGAGTAGATTCATTTGAAAATTCATTCACAATATTCCCAAATAGATCATTCATCGTTCTGGCTAAGGTTTTTTAATGAAAATTGTTCTGCTGATTTGATACGACTGAATTGACTTAAATATTGCAATACAAAAAAATCATTAACGATAAAAAATAACAACAGCTATATAAATTCAGAAGTGCACCTAGTTTTTTTTAGTAGCAATAATACTGATTCTGATTATTCAGTCCACAGAGTGAAATTTTCGGAATTAGGTCCATATTATTAATGTTCAGAATTGTTCAATAACCTGCCTGATGAAACATATCAAATGAATATTATTGTGCTCTTCAAAAATAAGTTGACTCAATTTTTTATAGATTAGAAACCATATAATCTGATGATTCACATGTCTGAAAACAGAAATCAATCAATTCATGAAACTAGGTTGGTTATTTTTATTCTTTTTTTACTTTTCTTTTGTCACTTTCAACGTACTTGTGGAATGAAGATCATTCATTATTATTATTCATCAATATAAAGACGTTGCTATTGACATCAAATATTGGATTCGAATTCGTTTTCTAAGAGATTCTGTTATATTTCAATACCATAAGTGCATAATAAAAAGTATCTAGCTCAAATTAATTTGGAGAGAAATCTTTGATTCACTAATAAAGTGGAATTTTTCACAAATACTGAAAAAACTTTTCAACGGTTATCCACAGTTGTTTATCACAATTTGAATGATAAAATCAACTTCACTCCCTGTTTCGAATTATCGTTGAAAAAATAGACAAACAGCAACGCCGTACCTCCTGACAATCTGTCACAACTATCTTGCTTGAATAAATGGACAAAAATATCTAATTGAAATGTGTGATTATGTATAATTCTAAAATGTGGGATAAAAAAAGTCCAGTCAGCGAAACGGTGACAAACTATCATTTCATTCGACATAAATAATTAATTGTTGTTTTTTTTTTCAGGTAAAAATCTGGTTCCAAAACCGACGAGCGAAGGCCAAGCGGTTACAGGAAGCCGAACTGGAAAAACTCCGGTTATCCGCCAGACCCCTCCTGCCCCCCAGTTTCGGCCTCTTCCACGGAGGTGCTCCTCTCATGTCCCCCTTTTTGGCGGCGATGGCCCACAGGCCGCCCAATTTCGCATTCAACGGCCACATGTTGAATATGCCGCAGTGACAGAAAAGCGACGATTCGTGAATTTCCAAATACGTACCTTTTCGTTAGAAGTTTCGAACTTCTGATGATATTTTTTGATGAGTTGTTAGTGAGATGAACCCCTCGTGTATATATTTACTTTTTTGAAAAGTGCAATGTGAATGCTGGGCGTTTATATTTTCATTTCTTTTTATATAAGACTGACTAGAAGTTTCTTTAGATTTATTTCTCTGTAAATCTGTAATTATTATGTTGATATGTTTATTACTGTACAAAATTTTATTTAATTCACGTGTATATTGTATATAGTGGAGATATAAATATTAAATGTTGGTTTTCATAAAGCTCGTTCTTTATTCATTGTTATTATGTAAGTGTGTATGATGAATTTTAACCCACTTTAATCTTTGTTATTAAAGACAATTGAATAACGTTCGGACACGTCAATGTTCAACAAAAAATAAATTGTCCCCTTGATGTTACCCCATCAATTTTTTTCAAATCGCGAGGAGGTCGTGCGATATACTGTTGGGAAAGATTATAAGAATAGAATACAAAAATTGTCATCCTCAATTTCATTTTATGGGAATACAAATAGAATGAAACAAACAAATAATATTAAATTAATTGAATAGCACAAATAATGCAAATTCAACTGATATACTACGAGAGGTGTTCATGTTTTATATTAATTCACAGACAGAAACGGAATATGTGTTTGGTTTCTCTCTAAAGATTTGTAGGACCTGCATATCAATTCTGTTGCATTCGTCGGATATTTTTTAAACGAGTTCATGAGGTATCATCAACTGGTTCGAATATACTATGGATTTAAAGTGACCTCATAGGAAAAAATCTATGAGAGTCAGATCTGGTGACTTTGGTGTCCGCTCAACAAACCCATGTCGCACTGTATAAAATAACTCCACACAGCAGGTACGAAGTTACCTGAGTATCAGAGTATTTTTTTTTCGATGTTCATAAATGAATTGAACATTTTTAATGACACTCTCAACGTGATGTGACAATTGATTTATCCCCATTTAGTTTTGTAATTACTAATGAAGCTAGGAAGTAGTTTTAATCGCATAAAGGTGATGATTATGATCCTCACAATTCATTACTTCATACGAAGAACGATGAATTATATCTTCATGCCATCATGACTGTATTTCGAATATGGCAACAGAAGTAATTAAGAAGCGAACCTTTCAAATACTATTGATGGTTTTGTTGTTGAAATAACATATTCGAACCCACTTTGTGAAATATGTAACAACCACTGAAAGAAACATTAATTTTTGCTAAAGTTCATGGTGACAAGTATAAGTGGCGCCCTCTCTTTTAAAGTAAGCGAAGTTATGATATGAAAAACGAGTGGAAAAAGGATACCCGTATTTTTTCTTCGCTTATTGCAATGAAAACTTGAACTGAACTCTTAAAAAATGATTTACCCAACGAAGGTTTGGGAGAATCAGAAATAACTAACTTTGAGTTGGGTTTGAGTGCGATAAAATTATTTTTTCTGAAATGTAGAGAATAACTATTTCGTCTCTTCCATTTTCAACAGTATAGATCGGTTGAAGATATATTCAGGATCTATTTTATTTGTACAGGGTGTATTCTCGAAGCGTGACCAACCAAACTTGGTCTCGGTCAAAATGTGTCATCCAACATTATCTAGCCTACATCGAAATATTCCGTAGAATTGATATAATTAATCATCCCCAATGCTTCTAATTTGAAGCAAATCACATATGATTGAGTCAAACCATAGGTAAAACAAACTATGGTCTAATTATGTAAGCAATAAAGTTGTGACAGCTTGCCAGAAAGTGCGTTGTTGCTACTTCCCTTTACTCCGAAAGAAAGCTTGGTAACAAGTTTCCATCAATCGAATTGTTTTGAAAAATGTTTCCGATTCATAAAGTATAAAACCCAAAAATTTTATAGCTTATTGACTGTAGATAATCGTTGCATTGTTTTTGCAATATATTTTCTTAATATTTCGACTTAAATTGAAAATTTCAATTAGGGGATCAAAAATTCATCATACTATTTAAACTATATTCCTTAGATAAAAATACTATATTTTCCAACATCAATATTCCAATATTTTCATCTATGAGACCATCATGACATTTTTTTTATCGATTTCATATAGTTAAAACGAATCTGAATCTGGTATTATCTCTATAGAAAATGTATAAATGTGAATAATTTCAAAGTAACTGTTTCACGGAATCCAAATCAGTTCGAAATAATCCAAAAATCAATAATATCACGTAGCTGTCAATGGTGCATTTTCTTATAGGGTTGGGATGAATTTTGGCCCGTTGTTTTGGGACACACTTTATAACAAATCAGGTGTCAACCAAGAATATTTCACTGGGCAATGAACACACGTATTCGATTCCATGGAGTAAAGAATCAACAATTCACACTCCGAGCAAATAAACTTTCCAGGTAACCATCGCTCTATAAAGAAGAATAGCATTTCTCAGAGATTGCCATTTAATTTCAAGACAAGTTGTAGAATCCGATGGAAGAGCTGTACGTCCAATTAGTGTGAGAATGGACCTCGGAAATAAGCGAATTTAAATTCAGAATGATGATACCAGACATACGTGCATCATTAAAAGCGCTTTGATCTAGATCAATATAGAAAAGGTAACTGGAGGAAGATATGCGATTGCTGTGCCACGACCGTATTGGGAAATCATAAAACACATTTCAGAAAGCAATTTGTATCATTAATTAACAAATTAACATTTAAATTATTAATAGTCCGCATTCTTACCAGTAATAAATAACTTGGCTGAGCTACCTGATCTTGTTGTTTTACTGCAGTTGTTCCTACGGTTTGTAAGACTCAACCGTAATTACACCCAATAAATTAGCTCTTAATTTTTTTTCTTCACGTTGCCACCGTGTGAATGGTCATTTCATTGGTGTTGGTCTTCTGCAAACTTACTTAACCAGAAGTACTGGATCATTAGTTTTAATTTTTCACAACCGTCAACAAATGGTTCAACATATGTAGATCAGTATTCATCAGTAATGTTTCCAGTAAACAATCATGGATTCATCAGTGATTAGTTCTGATTGTCAGAATGCAACTCAAGTTTTCAGGCTGGAATGCTTGATGATTCTGATCTGATGAAGACAGCTGTTCCATCATCACTCGGTTTACTCACTCATTTTGATTCTCCATCAAAAATCAGGCGAAACAATTTTTTGTCGTCTATACACTGAAACGCTCTTAAGTCCAGATTAGTGATGGTTCTAAGATATGGGCAAGGGGGGGGGGTTATAACTCAAACTTTGAAGGTGTAGCCAAGAGATGAAGATAGTTAAAATATTTGTTTCTTTTGAATTTTGTCATGTTGATTCAACCTAATCATCAGCATACCTCAATGATGCATAGTATATCTGGATCTTTACTGGCATACAAAACAACTAGTTCAATTTTTGGATTCAATGGTAGCACTGTCGATTTTTTGAATCTTTTCCCTATATCTTTCCTCGATGATCCTGTTAGGAGACAATTTTTTCTGAAGTGTCATCGAGAAGAATTGTAACTTCAAAATATAAAACAAAATACATTTCGTTTTGAGACTACAGTATATAGAAGACTCTATTTTTTCATTCTACTTGGCTTGATCCTGCATCTGAACCAGAGAAAAAATATCCCCCGAGACATCCTGTAATGTACAGAGAACATCGTGAGAAGCAAGGGAAAGGAGGTAAGAATTGGTGTTCTTTTTCAATTTCTGAAGGTCATATGCCTCGGGGAACATGTTCAGAAGCAGAACATTTTGTAAGAACGTATTTCCAATTTTCGTTTTAAATTTCTTAGGATAAACTAATGGTACTGAGCATGAAAAATTTTCATTTTTTTCGCGATATCTTGAGAACTATTGCAGATATTCCCAATTTCTTTCCAGAATATTGATCAGTACAAACAAACAAATGCACAACTAAACCTCAATTTGACTAACTTCATATTTCTTAGCGATAAGCGAGATCACCATGGTGGTATTTGAAAAATGAACAAAATTGATTGAATTGTATGACAATCACACTCACATCGATTGTCATGCTAATTATTTTGAATTCGTATCAATCTAAATTCAAATCATAGTTGTACTAATGATCTGATAATGCCAACTGCGTTGTCAGCAGCTCAACTCGTGACAAAGAAGTTGAGATTTATTGTTCGACCTAACTGGATGATTCCTCCAGAAATACTAATTACTCAAGGAAATAAGTTAAGTTTAGTTAGTATTCAATGTATTCATGTATTCATTCTGATCATTTTGCAGGAGTTTATGTAAGCAAGAGCTTTCGCGTGGGCCGAAACTATACAGGTTCTCAATACTGCAGATAATTATTCGATGATATTGGTTTAGAAACATATCTCCTCCAATTCACACAATACAATTACTCTTTCCTCCCGAATATTCAATGATTGTTAAATTAATAATACGGCATATTGCACCTCTGTCTATGATAATAGTCTAGGTGAACTTCAACCTTCAATAAATTGAAACCTTATTAACATAGAACGATCGTCAGGAACTCATTTTGTAGGCAATTCATTCTCCACAGTATTTCCTGTGGCCAGTCTTCGTCACAGACGAGTCCCACTGGTATAAATTGTACAAACAAAAGTTATTTCTCTTTCCATGATGAAGGCTAATTAGCAAACCTTGATCTTTAATAAAAATTCATTATGAAATAACAAGATGAAACGGATAAAAAGGAACACGACCATGTAGGAAATATTGAAGAATAAACCAAACAAAAACCCTAACATAGATTATTTTATAAAACCCAATTGATATAACTATACTTGAGTTCAAACCTATCTGTGGTATGGACCGAAATCTATAAGAGTGGCAGAAAACGCCATCATATTAAAATACCACACAAGCTGTTCAAGGAGACATTGTTATGCTCTCTCAATATCCAAAGAGCTACTCTTCACGCTTTCATTGAATCGCAATACCGAAGATAAATAATTTCTGATACTGTATAATCTACAATAGTGGTTTTACAGTGTGCACATGGAGAAATAAAAACATTGTCTAGAAAATGACAAGGTTTTCGAAAACATCCGCGGACACGTCAACTTTAATTTCGAGATTTGCAAGTTTCGACATTATAGCCGCTGCAATGACGTCATTAATGTTTCGGCCACGACGTCATGGAGATTTTCAATTGCAACAGCGTTTTTTGATAGTGCCATTTTACATGGTAAAATTTTCAAGAAAATCATCGAATTATTGATTTTAAATGAGCTCATTTTATTTAAGAAAGAATTTATAGATTTATTGATCGTCCTGGATACTGCTTGGCTCAGGAAAACTTATATTCGATCAATTAGTTCGTTCTGTCAACTGTGTGAAGTAAATTAGTCATTATAATGATGATTTCAATATGGTTAATGTGAAGTCTCAAGATATAGCTGTGAAATTGATCCTTAACTGACCCAACCTAACCTAACTTAACCTAACCTCTTCTTCTGTTTCTGAGATATTAGGCAATCCAGCGATCTGTCAAAGCGAAAAACCAATGTGGCGGCTAAGGGCACACATTTGGTGTTTACATATGTGACTTGAGTTGAAAACTGTTACATTTAGTTATCTCTAGTGCGTTTTTTTATGTGTTTTTTTCAATTGTGGCTAATTATTAACTCTTTTACTGAAGAAAAGGTCTATCACATGCATCGTGGTTGGCTGTAGATCTCGTACTAACCGAAATAAAGTCGGCATGTAATCGGTTTCTACGGTTACTAATCACAGGTTCTTAGAGAGCAGTTATAGAGTAAGACAATTTAACTAGGAAGCGAAGGGCCCTATGGTTAGCTGCGATCAAGAGATATGATCTCACTGATTCCAAACTGATGTATCAGAGAGTCTGCAGTAGACATTTTTTTTACCAGAATATTACAAGAAGAACAGCATCAATTGAATAATCTAAATCAGCATCAGTATCCAATGTGAAAGGATCTAGATTATCAATTAATCCCAACTTCATTTAATATCGAAAACGAATGCTGTGACAAAAATCAGAGATAAGTTACAATAAGTTATAGCTTATCTCTGCAAGAATGAACTGAATGAATAGTTCCAAGCATACTTTTCACCAACGTCTCTGCTATTCAACATCAATGTCTTCAAATATTCACTCTCCATCTGAATACCGTTTCGAAACACCAAAAAACTCCGAAAATAAATAAAATTCACTGATTACTAGCCAAGGTATCGCATTGTGTGCCCTAAGCCGCCACATTGAATGTCACGTGGTTTGGATTGCCTAATAGGAAGACATAGGCGTAGGCTAACGTTTTCTGCACGTCAATGGAAAACGCTGAAGAAAGGTGATAACGATGACTAATGCGCATGAATCACAACATCGAGCAATAATTTCAAGCATGTTTGAGTGCTGCTAAAACGCCAAACGACTTTCGATCAGATATGGCAGACGAGCAACTGTATGCCATTCGCAATTAAACAACATAAATACGTTGAGAAACCATTTATGTAATTACTAACAGATTGAATATCAGTGTCGACACTTTATTGTAGCTTTTCGCTTTCCACAGCTCTAAATAATTTCCAGGGCGCGATAAGGTTAATTAATTAAATTCTGAGAAGCGTTTTCGTTTATTTTTATTGGACAGCATTCGATTCCGAACAATGGCTCCCTGCCTTCGTCGAGAAGTCTATTTCTCTCGCCTCGGCTATCTCGCATGCAGGGTTAGACGGAGAAGAACGATCGCGACGTGGTGATGGCGAGCATGGAACGAGTCAATTCCGAGAAATAATTTCACAAATTGCAGTCGACTTCTTTAATTTACACAGCTTCAAACGGCTACAGTGTTGCCACTTGGAAGAATTAATACGTTCAAGAATACTCGTGAACGATAAGCTTCGTATTGATTAGAAATTATATCAGACTCTGAGTCTCAATACTATTTGTTTTTTACTGAGGGCGTCCAAAAGTACAAGGCTCATTGATTCCTTGAAAGATATTAGTCTATTTGAGTAGTTCACAAAAATCATTATGTTTCCTACGTTCTTTAGGTTTAAAGTATTTTCTCCAGTTGCGCTACTCTCCTGTTGTTTGGAACCTCCCAATTTCACAGAATCAGACTGTAGGGATCAGGTTCCAAGTCGTCCAATCTACAAGTTTTCATCTCGTTCTTCACGTTATCCCAATAACAAGTTTACCATGTCCAGGCTACTTTTTGTAGTGTTTTGATCCATTTTTGATGAAGCTGGTTCCATATGAAGCTGAACCCTACATAGCTACTTCATTACCACTTTCATCGTCTTCTATTTCACTGTGTCCAGGTACTCAGATCGTTGATATACTCCTAGATAAGTCTGGACTTTCAAGAGCTAGCTTTGGCTATGGATTACTTTTCTGATCACATACCTGTGCAGAAAGAATAACAAACTCTTCTGCCTGGAACTAAGCGTATAGAAGAGCTTCTCTATCCAAATTTAATTTCTAGGCGAGGAAGTGATTACCAATAAGTTGCATCATCTGGTGTGTGTACGGATGAAAATTCTGTAAAATATAAATCTGTAAAAACTGTTCCAAGATTTTCAACGTCAAAAATGACAATATGTAATAAATAGTCCATCACGAATGACTCTGTACTAGTGAATACGTCTTGAATTTTTAGATAAGAAACATGAGAAATCAATCATGTGAAGTGTCAGCTTTGTGAGAATTAAAATGAATTGCAGATGAAAGAAGTTGTTTTTCATTTTCTATTCTCATAAGAATGCATGTATTGCCTGGTGATACTGATATGATGTAGCTGATGTATGATCACAATATGATTCACGTTTATGTTCAAATACTGTTAATGCAAACCAACATATAAATGATCATGGACTTGCTCGGTGTTGAAGAGGCATCAAAAAGTTGGACAGCTGAATTGAACTGAGCCCAGATTCTAACAGTAGAAAATAAACATGATCCAATAAATGAATTCTAGATTGTTAGTAAACTCTAGAACCTAAGATGATTCCAAGAGTTCATCAAAAACCACTAGACTCCAGATATCCGAACAACTATTATAATAAGACCTTCCTCAAATGTATTCTATACATTGGCAACACTGCTGGACAATACCAGAATACCAGAACGTTTGCCGTCTTCTTCTTCTTCCTCTGCAACAACTTGGTTCACGTGTATTCTAAGATCGATTCAGTTCTTCGGGGTAGGATGGTAGCTGAAAGTAATTATTATTCAATATACAACACGTCTTTTAATTGGTTCTTATCGCAGCTCTCTCGCTGTCTCTTCGTTGTGCTCTCTTTCGGAGTACAGTCGACCAGGCAAGTTTTTGTTTGGGTTGGGTTTTTGATGTCAACTAATTAATAACAACTTATTACAGCAAGATGGTGGATAACTTGGAAAGGAGATGTACTTTTTTTAATATCTTTTTCAATGCATGGTTCAATAAGGTCCATTTCGAATCGTCTCAGAGTTTCCTGATATTTCTCAATTACCAAACTAATTAGTTCATACATAGAGTGTGTGCAAAAAAGTGGCTACTGTACTGGTTCATTCAAAACGAAGATCATACAGGGTGGAATAATAAAACATCAAAATTTGGGCGTTGGTTCCTTCTTCACTATTTTGAACGCTTTTGCTGAACAATAAACAACCTGAGAATTTCAAGATCACTAAGGGTTGTTTGAAAATCTCATTGTTTTTCGAAACCCTGGATAGATACTATTGTTACATAGACTTTTGTAAGGAGTATAGTTTGTATTATAATAGCTGAAAAAGTTTGCTCCTGTCGCTTCTCTGTAGATGGCGTTCACTACAAATTTATAATAAGAAGACATAGATAGTCAATTTCTTGTTAATCTTTGCTATAAATGAACGTTCATTGAATTCAGTTATTCTTGAATCATGAATTATAAATCGAATACTGAAAGCTTTCAAACGGTCATGGTGAAGCTGCTAAGAGTGAAAGAATATGTTAAGTTGTTTCTGCGGTTCAAGAGGGGTGTTTTTTGCGTAGAAAAGTGGCCCATTGGTGAAATATCGAACTTATTCGAAGATGTAGAATCAGAAGAATTGATCGATGAAGACTCGTGTGAAAGTCAGTCAAGAAGTTAGCAATATCATTGAAGCTAAATTGATTCATCAAACAGCTTCAAAACGCGAAACAATCTGCGAATAATTAAGCTTTGAATTTCGAAAAAATTTATAAGCAAGCTATTTCAAGTGAACATTGTTCTTGAATTCGAGATTCAGATATTTCCCCAAATGAAAATATCTAATTCTCATATTCGAGATATGGTATAAAATGAAAAATATATCTGTGTTTTCATGTGTTGTGAACTAATGAATAAAAGCTATATTAGAATCCTCATCCTCGTATAGAACTCGCCTGAATTGAATTGAGGGTTACGACGATAATCACCCTTAATCAGTCGATTTAATTTGTATAAATACTCTTTTAATTAGGGCTTCGAAAAGAAAGAGATACACAGAATTAAGTCCTTAATTCTCCTTCTTGGTAAAATTTTCTACGAGCAATCTTATCTGGATTTAATTTGTATTTTAAATTGGAAAAATACGAGACGTCGAATGAATTATTTTATTTTTTGAATGAAACGACTCTTCTGGGATTCTCGCAAACGACTAACGCGATTGTATCTCATTGTATAGTCCGTGGGTCAGAGTATTAATCACAACAAACGATTTCTCTTGAGTCAATTTGTGGAAATGAGAATGTCAATTAATGGATTAATGAGTAGGAATCATCAGATCACATAATTCAGATTCAGAACGAAACTTTTTTCAAAATAAAGACGAGGATTCGAAAGAAGCCTTTCATAAAAAGTATCTCAATATTTTCTGTTCAATCAATAAATGCGAAATAATTGTTGGACTCTAAAGTTTCTTGAAACGAAATCTAAAATGATACTAGGTAGTAGTGAAAGGTAACAAATTCAGAATCATTCAATAACGAATACCAATGGTTATTCAAAAAATCATTATTGATACAATAGTGACAGTGTGTATGGAAAGTAAGGAATGAATTCATTATCTAGAGAAATGAAAGCTTTTCAAAAAACTCATGGATATATTTCGACATATTTGCCGTTTCTGTGACTATTTCGGATATGACTTCATCCTTTTTTTTATTCTCAAATAAAAACCCATATTTTTGGTAATGCAAAAAAAACATAGTCATTAACATACATCAGAACAAAGAATTAATCATGCTACATGGGAAATTTTTCCTTAGTATTAGAAATAGAAGTATCAGTAGGTCAAACAAGTACTCGCAATCGCGTTTTCAAAAATCTGTCGAAAGGGAGACTTTTGAGGCAGCATTTATTCAGAGTTCTTATGAAATAAATTAACACTTGTTTCAATCGAAGACACAGATCGATACCGATTTGACAACGAAACAAGATTAATGGTACTTCATCAGAGATAGAAAAAACAAACAGAACAATATTCAAGAGGTTATGAATATTTGTCTCAAGTATCAATTGAGAATTCATCAGAGTGAAATTCACTCACATAAAATATAGAGAGGAAAAGAAGAAAATATAGAAGATTAAAATCAAACGTTTTTAACGAGATGTATTCTTCCTGGTTTGGAAATATCGAGTCAGTGATTATTTACTGACTTTTTGAACAATAATGATTCATTCAAGAGAATTCAATCACAAGCAGCACTGATATATTATAACAAAAATTTTCAATATTGAAGAACATCCGCTTATATTCGATATTTTATATTGGGTATTGCTCACTGACTAATACAAAGCTCTGTGTAATATCGTTTCCGTCCTCTTCCAACTCGAGGAACTCCTCATTTCAGGATGACGTGATGTTAAATTTCCTTCGAAATAAATGAATTTCATTTAACAAGGAGCTGCTGTGGAGACCATTGGCTCTCCAAAACACGTATCTTCACGATTTAGCTAATTGGTACAATAAATTGTTCGTACGGTGTCCACCTTTAATAGGCTGATTGTCTTTTGTCTCATGGCATCTGTTTCGATACCCAGTGGGCCATGGAAATAATCACCTGAAAATTTCTTATATCGGTAGGTAGATCGTATCATCCGATAAGTTTTATGGTGGTTCTCTCACGGACCGTTTGTGAGAAGAAAAATATTTGTTGTTTGCTGTTGTTGGGAATAATTGGCCGTAACTTGATTTTTATCCTCCTTGGACTGTTCAAACTGAAAAGCAGAAAAAAGGAAGATAGGCAAGTGAACAAATATTGACCGCTCGTCAACTCAATAGCTGTAGACTTTCGCAACTATTTTTTTTTCAGAATATTAGTTTGAAATGTATTTCAAATGAGTTTATTTATTCATTTGTCAATTCATGAACAAGTAATTTTACGGAAAAAGTAAACATTCAAGAGACAATTCTCATTATATCTTTTCCACAAATATAATCATAATTATCACTAATACTAAGTTATAACATATTAATGTCATCAAGTTGATTTTTGAATGAACATTTAGATGTATCGATTAAATCAATGATTTTCATTTGCCAGTCTTAGTATTCTTGTGATTGATTGGGCAGTTCAATTATATTTGGGCAAATTATAGTTTCATCAAAAACTTTGTGAAGAAATCTGATATCTATTTCATATCTCCGATACTTTAAGATTGATGAATTGAAAATGCACAAAATTCCTAAATTTTCATTGCTTCCTTTCTAATGTTTCAGTTTAAATGCACATACCCCTTCAAAGGGTTTTCAATTTATCATAATTTTTAGGGTTTCCAACCTATTATTTGGAAAATGAAAGTCCCCATACTTCAATCAGAAATTGCCAACAATATTCAAAAAGGAATATATTTTGCATTCGTCTCGCTTGGCCAAAACTCACAAACAAAAAACATACTTGTAATTTGAATCGTAAAACGTTTGAAATAAAAATGCTATAATGCGAATGTGAAATGGAATAGCTGCGAAATCAAATGGACAACAACATATAAAGAGGGAAAAAACAACCCAAACCATTTTCTTTAGGCAGGATCACCGGTCAAATCGCTCCAAGATCAGACTAAGTTTATAATAATGCTGGAAATCAATAAAAAAGTGATAATGAATAAATCATTGATTATGATTCCCGAGAAAAATCGTATGGAGTTGTTTATTTTTTTTTTATTAGATAAGATGAATGTTTTCTTATGATACCCTATGTGAAACCACACCTCATCGTCAAGATGAAAGAAATGATTTTTAATTCACATAACATTGAAATCAGTCAAAATCTAAAAATTTGTTTCAAGGATGTAAAGTTGAAAGTTGTTAGAGATTTGGAAATAGGTTGAGTGCATAGTTGTAAAATATAACGGGTGTTGTTCATCCAAAACCTGCTTCATATTGCCTTATTTTACTGTCAGAAATGGAAAATAAAAACAATAAAGCAATAATGGAATTGTTGTCAGATAAGGTATATCATATCAGGAACTCTGTACAGAATGTGTATTTTTCTATATGTATCAAATCTCCTTCAGATATTATAATAATAGTTAAAACCAAATGATAGATGACTACTGATTTCTTCGTTTTGGATGAATCATGTATGTTTTCGATGAATGAAGATTTTGCATACTAAATTCACATAAGAAAATCATGATGTTTCATATCCGACAATATCTTTGGAAAAGGCTACAATTGAGAATAGGAAGCAATTTTCTCAAGAAGATTCTTCAGGAATGTATGGCCTGGCTAAAATGATTCACTACGAATCACCACATATCTATGACCCATGTTATAAGGTTATAATTTTTCGAACTTCAACCAGCAGTCTTAAAAGCGAGAAAAGCAGAAGGCGAGCTAGCCCTGGGGGAGATGTGTAAAGTCCGAAGAGCCGCTAATAGTCGTTCTAACCAATTGGCCTTCTACTCTTCGAGATAACGGGCGTCTTCGCCGGGATTTATTGCTCCTGCTACTGTTCTGCTCCCAGGAAGTTAATTTAGACAATCAGATAGCCGCCACTTTATCGAGAATTTAATTTCTTCGGCGCTCAATTACTTACCATTATCATTCATATTTGTCTGCTTTCTGAAAGCGGCGGTCTCTTCTTTGATATGGATATTGAGGTGAGCCCGTGGGTGTTGCTGTGCGTGAGGAAAAATGGATTTTATGAGGTGGCAATACCTCACGGATTGGAATGCCTTTCAAGCCATCATTGACACCTGATCGAAGAAGAAATCGGGGTAATGAATTATGCAACTGTCGGACCTCCAAATCAGTACTCAACTGAATATCGTACAGGAAGGTCAGATAAGAATGATGACATTTTCGGAAATATCCTAAGATGAGAATCGATTTTCGGAAAAACAAAAAAATTGCTAGCAAAATGTTCATTCTTCGATATTTTGTACAAGGAATGAGATATCGAGGTACTATGTCCACTAGATCATTTCAGTATTGTTTCACTACATTTTCGTGAGAAGAAAGTCATGGTTCTGTATGTGAGTTTTTAGAGAATATCATGATTTTTTGTTGTCATATTGAAAGATGCCCTCTAGTGGCATTACTCAAGATCAAACAAATCACAAATGATATGAAACCTAATGATCAATCAATGCTCTTTTTAACGAGACTTAGTTTCTTGAAATCTGTTGGGTCATTCAGGAGTGACAGCTGTTCAAAATTGTCAAAAATTGCATGACGAGAATGACTCCAATAAAGATCAATTACAAAATGTTCCAGTAAGAAATCACTTCGAAAGTTTTAGATGACGATTATGTCTCCTGGTCTCCATCGTGGAAATTATATGACGATAATTTCCAGGGCATTTTCTTGGCCACAATTTTTCACTGCAAGTCTCTACGATGAATATTTCCTAGAGAACAGCCCTCACAATTCTTATCTCGCCACCTTTTGAATATATTGGCAAATGAACATAAGCGATACGCCACCTGGTGGCACTAAAAATAACTAGACGTGCAGACATAGTTCTTGTGTTTGGAATTATGTTTCGTTGAGTTTATACTGAATTTGAATATTTGAAATTTGTAAAACTCTGAAGGTAAAATCAAAATTTTAACCTCGTATTATTTTCAACATAATACAATGAATAAAACAAATGATAATGCTTATCACTTTTAGAAATATGCTTTATGAATGCCCTAGCTCACTACGAAAGTCTGAAATGTCTTTATTTTCATTATTAACTCGCACTTTATTAACGAAAAAACACAAATAACTTAATGTGAAGAAACTATCCAATGTCAGCATGTGTGGTTTTGTGACTGTGGCACTGGAATCTTAAATTCATTCGTCAATTGTTTTTGATCACATTTTATTTTGACTCACTCACTTCAACTCACTGCAATTCATCAACCATATGGATCGGAAATAATTTACATTGAGTATAAACAATTAACATTTCGAACCACTTCGCGACACTAAGATATAAATAGATTCACAACCTGACTTTTTCTTGAAGAAGTAAAACTATGCCAGGTGTTCCATCAAATGGGACCAAAAAAATTTGAACGCTTAATAAATCATTTTCAAGGACGAGGGATATCTAAGAGTTGAATGTGAAAATTTTTAACGGTCTAGAAGTTACAATAGCAGCTAGAGTGAGGTTTGAATAACATTTTTTGAATGAGAATTATTCTTAAATCTTCAATCATATCTACTTTTACAAGCTCTTAATGTTTGATCTCTAACTCGAATAAATTAAATTTATGACACCTGTCTATATATTTGCAGTAAACTGTTCTCACACAAAGCTAGACAAATCAGTCTGTATTAATTCACTTTCAGATGAAGCATGAATCTTCGAATCAGTAACAAACATGAACAGTCCATCACCTAATCAACAAGTAGTATAAAAGAATTGGTCTCAAATGAGATCTATGTGGTACACCAGAAGTAGATCTAATTAAGAGCACCACTGATCTGCCATATTTTAGATATTGAATTCGGCTGTTTGAATATTTTTTGTGAAAAAAAATATGAACATCAATCAAGCACTTCTCAGAGTGATCTTCCAAAGTGACATTGTCCACTTCTGCTTGACAAAGAATCGTGTTTGACTTTCACAGATAACACCTCGATAAAGCAATTTCGTTTAGACGCCGACTATTTCATCAGCTCTTCTGGTTCACACCTCTTATTTTAATGGTCCAGATAAACAGAGATAAAGATGACCGAAATTGTTACCCCGTAATAACTCGAGTCATCCGGGAAGATAATTTTAATTATCCGAGCGTTAAGAACTTGTTAATTGAAGTATCGGGAGATTGGTCGGTAATAAAATGAGTTAGATAACAGCATTATCTCCTAGAGAGGTTTCGTAAAGAAGATGATGAAAGGGTTTTCTTCTCGAGTGTCCAAAAGTATGTTATCATACTATACTATAAACCGTTAATGATAGTTTATGAAGAATAAATCAAAATTGTTGAAGGAACTGCAGACAAGTTATTTTTGATGAAACTGAATTATAATTATATACTTGTAACACAAATCTGTAATATTCGAGAGAATACAGATTCCTCATTTCTCAGTAGGTGTTTCTTGAAGACATATATTTTTGAAATGAACTTCCTTTTTTTTATCAGTTATATCACAAAGTTTCATCCAATGGCACACCCTGTATATTCAATATATTCGAAGCATGATTGCTCAGCATACAAAAATACTGATATTGATACAAAATTAGATTACTTAAGTATTGAACTCAGATTTTCAATATACAGGGTGGTCCTTAAAGACATGCTTATATTTGAAGGGGTTATTTTTCGACACATTTAACAAAAAAAACTCCCAATAAACGTATGTCCCAAAAGTATTAACTCTGGAGATACAGAGTGATCAGTATTTTTGTATGCTGAGCAATCATGCTTCGAATATATTGAATATACAGGGTGTTCTATTGGATGAAACTTTGTGATATAGCTATTAAAAAAATGGAAGTTCATTTCAAAAATATATAGGACTGGGTTTTACGTGAAGAATAAATAAAAATCAATTTTTAGTTTTGTTAGAAGCTGAATGGTTGCAATATATGGGGTTTCCAGAAACTCTTCTACCAACGGAAACTACGAAAATATTTCACCATATTTCTGAAATGTTGACGTACATCATTAAAGTATTATTTCATTGTTTCAATTGAGATCTCAGATCAAGATATCAAAAAATATTAAGGTTAGGTTTTTACTTGCAGACTTGCAGCCGTATTGTTCAAATTTATTTATTTATATGAAGATAGAATATATGTTGATTGGTAGCAAAATCAGGAATTTCATGAATTCAGTAACTATATTCATATCAGTATTGACAATATTCAATCAGATCAATAATTCTCATTTTAAAATCTGGCCTTTCACAATATTGCCAACTGTAGCTGTTCATCAAAAACAATAATTTTTCACAACAAAAATAAAATATGCGACAATAATATCTATAAGATCACCTGCAGAAGATCACCATAAGAACCAACATACAAGTTACTTTTCGATATGTGATAGTAACAACCCTGAACTAACGAAGATAAGGGGATGCGAATCATGTTGCAGATAATGCCAATTACCTGGAGACCAGCTACCCTACCACTGGGCACGGTAGCCGATGAAGTGGTCCAGATTAGTTCCCAATGCTGTGTCCCAATTAAGGATGGTTGTCGCGTAATTTATAGAATATCAAATTAACTTCGGGAAATAGATAAGATCTACGACCATACCTGGCCTCGTATACCTAGTGACTGTCGGCTAAACATAGTCGATGTTCCAGGAAACATTAAGAGATTTAACAATTGTGTAGATATGTGTTAACACAAAGTTCAGAAAAACATTTTTGTTGTTATATTCCAAAAATATCAATCAAATCTCTTTCTTTCTCTCTAAAAGACCAGCGTATTCGGACCACTGTTATAACCCATAATTACATTGAGGATATCTCCAAAAAATTAGTAAGTTGCTGGACACAAAAAGCAGGATTTTGCATGGTCTTGAAAGAAACGTTCTTAGAGTTTATGAAATTGTAAAATGAAGAATCAATCATTGTTTTAATAACTAGAAAATACGCTTTCGAACTAAAAGAGGATTTTAAGGATAATATAATGAAATAACTGAAAATACGTGGGATTTAGGATTTACTTCTTACAAATCATAAATTATCAAATTCGTGAAAAAGGATGATTTATTGCAGGTAATGTTCGTATTTGTATGTAATCTAATCCTGTAAACGACAATCAAATATGTAATTGATTAATTCTTCGGCAGAGATATCAAACTTCAAGGTCATTACATCAAGAAGAACTTTAATTTTTTTTTCAATTTTCTCAAAATCCATTCATCAAAAAATTTATCGAAAATTACTTTCTTGACCTTCTTTGTAGAGTATGCAACTTCCTGAAGAAAGAATAGAAACTTATTGGTAGAATTGTTTCAATGAGTTACAAAATTCCAAACACAGGATGTATTCCTCGTGAAATTCTTCAATCTGTGACCTTGAATATCTTTTGAGTGGTTAGAATTATCAAAAAATTATAGGAGACCATTTATGTAGAACTTTAGAATTTTCATGAATATTAACTATTTATTTATTTACAAATACAGAAGTATTCATATATTATAATCCAACACAAACTGACAGTATAGATAATTAAAATTCAGCGGGTTCTCTATCACAAATTTAATAGTTTGTTGGTGACAAGATATCTGAACAAATTGAAAATGCAAATCTTCGATGGAAATAATCTTCCATTGATGTTCGTGCTTTATTCGGATTAGATTTTCAGAAAATTCCGTTTCAAACTATCATTTAAGAATAAAAAAGAAATACAGTCATAGGGCATTGGACGTTTCATTGTTACGATGGTTGATATATCAATAAAAACCATGGAACTGTCAAAAGTACATATTTTGACAGAATGAAAACTCTTTTTCTTGAATAATCAATTCCTGCATAAAATACCAACAATAGTTTTAGTTCTAACAGGTCCTCAAATTTGACATCAACAATCTTTATTTCATCTAGTGTAGAAGTCTTAAGAATTTGTGGTATTTCAGGCCTCTCTAAAAGCATATGAGAAGAAAAAATGCTCTTCTATTATGTTGAATCTCAATCTTCATTGATAATTCTATACTCTCTAAAGAAAACGGTCATTTGTGCAGACAAATAAACAAAGCGGTCCTTGATATTCTGAGAAATTCGACGATAATAGTGAATGAACATCTCACAATGCCATACACAGTTGCCAAAATCCCATTAAACTTAAATTTTACTAGGATTTTGAGAGTATTACAATACTACACCCACTTAATCACATGAATGCTACGTCAGCGTTCTGTAATAATTCATTCAAACTATTTTTCGTACGCATTCAAATAAAGTACCATCGTGACACATTGCGGCCAAATAACTCTCCATTGAAAGGAACAAGTCAATGCCTCTCCGTATCACTGTTAAGAAATCCCATAGCACAAAAACATAATTTATGCGACCTCAAAACGCTCCCACAAAGGCACTCGAAAATCATGAACTCACTTTTCACCAAATAGAGCCATCTCATAAACTAAAAATATCATAGTTCCATTCATTCGTCATAGATTCATTCAAAAGCGCGTTGAAAAGCACAGCGAGAAAGAGAGAAACGTCAAAAATTATGGACAAATGGACTTTCAGGAGCATTGTACGCGGCCCGATGAAGTTCCATTGCCTACTCGATCCTATGGGAATACGCGAGAACATTAATCTTCATTTGTTACCAACCACTTCAACTGTTTACTTTATTGCCGGACCATTAGGAAGGGTGGCTATTTAAAATCGGGCGGCTTTGATGCTCGATTTGTATTATTATACGCTTAAGATGGAGTTTTTCTTCGCTTCATTCAACGTACATTCATCGGACAGACCAAACAAGAAATTAATGAATGAGATCGAGATTCCTTAAAAATGTGTCCATTGATAGCAGTTTCAATAACAGACAAAGATATTCCTTAATGGTATTCAAACAATAATACTTTAATAATATTCTCAGATTCCCATGAAGTTTTGGGAAAATACAAGAATATAAATAATATTCAGAGAACTTAGGTGAGGTTATGTTTTCTGAAGATCACAATTTTTAAACTGAATCGTAAGGAAAAAATTTCTCACATTTCGAAAATTTAGGCTTCACATAACACTTTCATCTTCAAACATGGATGTTGATTTCGATTCAAACCAACACTTTGTTTATTTCAATTTATGGTAACTTTCTTTTAATTATCCTTTATTCTTACATTTTTGATATGAGGTGTCTGGAATATATGAGTAATCACAAGGATTCAGAACCTGAAGAAATGAGATGGCAAGTTCCTAAAAAAAGATCCATACAGACTCTCTCAGACTCTCTCATAGAAACATCGCAAAAATCCTTTGTTATGTCAATTTCTTGGAGTTCAATATAATAATAATGAATATAATATAATGAACATACAAATAGTGAGTCAGTTACAAATTGATTCACATAGTAATTATTCCTAATGTTAATTGAACTTAAAATCAGAAAATTATTACTCTTTTTTACTCTCTATCTTTGCTATTTTTTATAATTAAAAATGTTTGAATGAAAGAAATTATAAGCAATATCTCTCATTATTCATTCGAATGTCAAAGAATTACTTTGATGCTTTTAGTGTCTGTCAACTTTGATTTTTCAATAATTGATCATACAATTTTTTAGCAAGAATCGTATTAAAAACTATTGAATAATGGAGATCCAGACAATCATGCAATTTTTTTATGCTTTGATATTTTTCTAACTGTCCGGTTTATGACATTTCATTTAGCATAACTCATCCTGTAGGATATATAGTCTAAGATACATTGAAATTTGCCTACCTTACACTGTTGATATTCTGAATATTTTCGGAGTAACTGATTCTCCTCTTATCTCCATTATTCTTCCTACCGTACAGTCATTGTTTTCAGTGTACACCCTGTGAGGAATTAAGGATAACCACAACCTGCTCGTCTTGGGATCAGGATCAGCGATCACTCGCACGTCAATTTAAATAGCTAAACTGTTATTTATGGTCGAACGAGAGAAGTGGAAACAATAGATTTGTCCAAGAAACGCTAACGGTTCGTCATGTCTAGTGTTTATTTCTTCTTCTGTATTCCTTCCTGTGGTAATAGCGTTGGTTGGACGTCCACGCCATTACTCTTCTAGTCCTTCGCGATTTGAATAAGCCTTACAAGGATAAAATTAAATAATTTATCGGAAGGATCGGATCGAGATGCTGCGGTCTTACAGGAATGGGTATCATTTCGTACTGAAGCAGCTCGTGAGGAATATCAGATCAGATCGGCATATGTTGGTATACAGGGTGTTCCGATGTTCGACCACAAGGACTTCAGGACAGGAAATGCAATAGAAAATATCGAACAAATTCAACAAATGGAAAGAATTATTTTTCGAGCAAACCTTTTCAAATCAATAAATCAATTGATTAGAAGGATACAAATTTAAAAAAAATGTCATGTTGGACATCAACAATAATATTGATAATTCCTTGGAAAAGGTTTTAATATGGCATAAACTGAACAACTTGAGGTCCTTGAACGTAATTCAACAATTCATTTCAATTCATTCGGATCTTCCCTTATTTTCAGAAAAGTTTGACATTACATTTCAAGGAAAATAATACAGTTTTGGTCTTGGGTATGTGGAATTTTCATATTTTCATTTCGTTGAAATATTGGAGGAATTCGTTTTATATTGAGTGTTGAAATATTTTCAATTCCGTCAGATATACATACTGCATATTTGATGGTTTGAATATGAATTCCAAAAATTAATAGATGCAAACAGAAAAAACGCCACCTAACATTATACCTACCAAGATATTTTATAGTGGTTAATTTCGAAATATTCATGAAGATTAGTTCAGCGTTAATTATCCCTATCAACAGTAGGTATAATGAAAATATTAATAACCTGGTAATTTCTATAAGTAGATTCAGTGGGAGTCATGATTGTAAGCTGGTTATATTATATGTTTATTGACTGTAATATGCGTAGAGTCGGCTAATATTTGTGCCAACTACTTTTAAAGCCTCTTAATATGCATATTATACTCGGAGCACGTTTTCAAAATTTCTCATTAACGTAAGTTATGTTTTCTATGATATAATTTTCGTTGTGTCATTTTCATCAAGCGGTATTAATTTCTCTGTGACCAGTTCGGAGACTGTTATATATTTTAACGCCAGTATCTGTCTGGAAATTTATTCAGAACATCGCATATCTAAATGTTCAGTGGTCAGTTCGATAACTGTATCATATTGCTGTTTTCTGACGTGAGAGAGTAGATTTTTTGAAAAACAACGAAAATATTTATATGATTTGTCTCAAAGTAAATTTGGCATGATGGACTAATGATGAGCTTCCTATTTTGAGTTTGTATAAACCACCTTTCTGTGAAGAAAGGAACTGTCATATTTTTAAAAATCGAAATCGTTTAAAAAAAATCGAGCTAGAATGTACGCAAGTTGAAAAAAAATTGTCTCTCTCAGATAATCTCTTACATTAATAAAGAAACTGAAACTCCAACAACTGTGATGAAGTGAGAAAATCTCCTAACAAAATTTCCGTTAATTCAAATTTGAATTTATTCCTCTACCCAAATTAGTTATCGTGTATAGAGAGTTGTGTGTCGGATTATTGTATCGGTTTTTTTGACGTTTGACATTTCTATGACACCAGAAGTGTACTAGAAAAGATCCCAAAATTCAGATGTTTCTGTTAGGTTACTCTGTCAAATTCAAGACGTTCAGCAGTTTTATGACATCCATTGCTAGTGACCTTGGAGGTTCACGTGACATTCGACGTGTTCTTGACATTTGACGTTTTGTTGACGTTTGAAGTTTCTGTGAGTTTTGACAACTCCACCATGTTGAATCTACAGTAAAGGATGTATATTTTATAATTACAACTATAACGTTGAACACCATTGATGTATGGATCACCTCTGAACCGTACCGTAATAACAATTGACAGAGTCATCAGAGAAATGGAGGGGGAGCAAGCTATAGCAGGAAAGGCGAACTGGCCGCAGGATCCAACCGATTCAAGCCAGGTGTACGACGTACTGCGACTGGTACGACTTGATTTATTTCCTAATTAGTCCGGACAGGTATATGGGACTGGTAGGCAAGGCAGAAAGGTTGGAAATAAGCGGAATGTGATATTACACTTGAATTGATCAAATTGCTCGTATCCATCCTGGTTATCTGTATAAGATAGTAACAATAATTGACTACCGTTTTTTTATACAGATGCATATCTGCCATATCGACAGGCATTTGTTTAGGTAACATAAATACGAGGTGGAGCAGATTTCAGCATTACAGGAAGGATGATCAAACAACCCTGAAAAATAGTGAAAGGTCTCAATTACACAGGCCTGCGATGAAAAAAATTTTCCGAAAATTCCCACTGAATTTTATGTTATCTTTATATTTACAGATGAGCAAGGTGAACTGATCTGGTACACAGACGATTCAAAGACTGACCAAGGTTCTGGTGCTCTGCCCTGCACCAAAAATAAAAGATAAATTAACTCTGCGTTCTCAATCATTCTCTAGAAATCCCCATAAATAAGTATATCAATATTTTCGAAAGATACACTATAGCATAAATATTTTTTCAACCTATATCATCGATTCTATCAATGTGTCATAAAAATCTCAACTATTCCTCACACCAATTCACGAAGGACAAATAAATTTTTACTACACAGTAATGTCTGACAAACAGTTGGTAAATCGAAAATAAAAAAAAAGAAGGTATATTGGATACAGTGAATTGAAAAGTATACCTTTCAACATTTCGTAAATATTTTTTGGATGATACATATTCGATAAAATATAAATAAAATAGATATAGCTGAATAGGCAATTGGATATCCATGAAACTCGAGCAATAAGGATCTCGTTTGGGATATATTTAGTTTTGGTTAAAATAAATTTGGATTATTATTATTGTAACAAGGAAAGCAAGTGTATTATCATAAGATAAGATAAGATAAGATATTTATTGGCCTTCAATTACTAAAACTGTTTGTCAGTTAAACTCACCAACATAATTGTGTAGGTACGTCATAAGTCGAAAAGTAGAACATTATGTATAAATAAAATAGATTAGTACAAATACAAGTAAAAAGATCCTAAAACTAAGCTTTGCTTAGAATAGTGCGCTAAAATGACAGTGCTAAATACTATGTCCATAATAACGTAACGTAATCCAGAGAGACTCGTCAAGTGCTCACGTCACGACCAATTACGGAAAAATTCTACAATTCCCGTCCTCAATGAATGATAAAATATTATGCATAGCTATAATGACTTTCAAGAAATTATCGATTGTTTGATACGTATCCGCTGCACATGAAAAAACAATCGGATGTACCCTATTCAAATTGCCTTCATTTCATGCTTTATTTATAACTAATTCAATTTATAATTCATTTGTTTTGAGTTTTATTATAGTTGGCTGTTTCCTACAGGGGTCGTTAATTTGAATACAAATACATTCTTAGAAGGTGATATTGATTAGAATGGGACAATAAATCAGTGGTCAAAGGCCAAAATACATAATTGATAACCATCAGAGACTGATATCAGTTGGAATACACAAATAGTGTATGCATGCATATGCTATGCAGGTGAGAAAGTTAAAAATGACGTTTTCCAACCCCGACGTTTCAATTATACATTATTCAGTTAATGAATATCTGAGCGACGATAACTTATTTCGTATTGTACGAATATCTTTCATCGACTTCCAAATCTATCCATTTAGTATTTTATTTATTTAGTATCAGTCCACACCCAATAAGATTGTTTCCAGAAATATGGTGAATTTCATTCAGAATCACGCAACTTTATCTATAGAAAATCGAGGATTCAAGAGATACTATGAATTTTCCCCCTTTTATCTTGTTAAAATGACCTGTCTATACAGGGTGTTCAGTGTTTTTAACTGATACACTGAGTCGAGTGGGTTACAAATCCTTGAATATGAACTAATTTTTCTGGATATCATAGAAAGATGTGTTGGATGGAAATCATTCAACCAAATCTGGTGAGTAATGAGCAGTTAGTTGTTTAGCTTATATGGTATTACAAATATGTCATTGCATACAGGGCATTCTTCATGAAAACTTTTTTTTTTATTATTATGGAAAATATTCGGTTCATCTGGGACTAATTTTGAATGTGACTTTCATAGTATCGTTAAACTCAGGTGCAAAAGTGTGGAATCGAGTGAGTATCTGAGAAACCATTAGATGTTCTCATCACTTATCATTAAGAATGATGTAAAATTTCTGAATCACAGACCTCTTATATATTTTTATGGAATATACATAATTGGTTTGTGATTATTATCAATACCAATAAATGTACTGTTCAAAAATCGTGCCATCATCAAAAAATTTGAGTAGAGAATGGATATTGTTTAAATTTTTCAACATATCTCTTTCCGTATAACTGAAATCATGACATAATTGGCGATAACATTATCGAATCCACCATATTTTCAAACCACTTTGTACCTCTGCGATTGGTAACCGAAAATCATTTGGGACCGATAAATTGAACAAAAAGGAAACTGTTTGAACATCCAGTGAATATCATCAATCTTTTCATGCAATATTCTAATTACATTTCGTTGATAGTTACGTTACATTTTGTCAATAATTGGTTCCACCACTGCACTATTCGAAATATCACATTGAAATCAAATTTCCTAATCATGATCTGATACAGTTGGCAATACTTCACATTGATGCCAAATGTATTCAATATTGTTTAATAAATTTTTTCACAACCAGCTGACTTATGTGAATCGCTTATTTTCATCAATTTAATCAAATATCTGTGTTATGACACATCTACATATAATAAGATTTCAGAAAAAGGAATTGTGATGATTTTTATTGTATTTCCATGATTTTCTGTGAGTTCTCATGGATCATATAGAGAGAAACAATAGGATAGATTGTCTTCATCTCATTCTTCACAATATGTGTAGAAGAACCATTATTTTTCAAGAATCTACTGAATCAACTACGGCAGAGATATAATATTTATTAATTCAATGATATCATAGAGAAAATATCCAATTTCAATGAATGTTAGAGAAAATATCCAATTTCAATGAATGTTTCTCAATGGTATGAAAAACTATCAAACCTAACAAAAAGTGAAAAAAGTATAATTATGAAAGTAGATGTAAATAAATCGACTGTCTGTGTAGTATAAAAAAATTAAGAAATATAAAAAACAAACAAACGTAATGAGACACATTGGAAAATAATATAATATTAAATGGTAATGATCATAATTCTCAAGAAACAACAACTTTTAAACTTATTACTTTCTGTTCAGTGAATAATTTTCGGTCCGGCAACATCGCAACTGTTGATCATCTCACGTAAGTATCAACGTAAAAAAGTTGACTATTCTCATCCTCATTCGTTTTGTCGAAATCATTCACGTAGTACCTCGTAGAGTAAAAGAAAGTCCGAACGCAATCACAACTTTTCGAATGATTCCGAGTCTAATGAATGAGTCGAGTAATAATCTCGACAGACACATTATTTCTGTCGACAATATACCCGTTGAGAGTGTAGTTCATGCAGCAGGAACTCGGGGACCGAGGCTAAATAGTAGTGAGGCGCATTGAATGGAACGTCGTTTCACCGTCCCTGAAAGCTCCGCCAACTTTCCGGGAGACTTTGCGAAATGGTGCATCCGCGCGATACAGGGACGGATTTCAGAACCATCAGAAATTTGATTTAGTTTTCCATTCTGGACCCTTATCCATGATATTATAAAGACAATCAAAATAATGCAATTTTATCAATTATTGATGTCATGATACTGACCCATGATCAGATTCAGATTTCTAAATGAAAATTATTTGAAATAATCAAGTCTATACAGGGTGTTCCTTAAAGACATGCTAATATTTGAAAGGGTTATTCTTCGACACATTTCAAGAATAAAACTTCCAATTAACGTATGTCCTAAAAGTCTTGACTTTTGAGATACAGAGTGTCAAAATATTAAACTCTTTCTAAGGTAGTTTAGATTCATTTATTTTTCAGAAGGTTATGTTTTCAGCAGCAGGTGAAAAGATTCTAACTTCGACATTGTAATGAATCTGATCTCTTGAGTTGCTTTCAGTCGATGCACAAACATTTTCACGCCGCATCAGATTTTTGAGGAATAGACCTTGAAGTAAAACGATTTTTATTCTTTTTTAAGCGAAAACCATGCGTCGGACAAAGAAAATCCATGAGACTAATTTTACTCAATAATGAATGAGGATCTCATAAGTAACTTTCATTTTGAAAGGAAGCAGCGGCGTAGTATTTTTTTTTCTTCAAAAATATTCAATGCAAAACTCGTACGGACTCAACTTGTAGATAAAATAAAAAATTTCGTATTTCACAAAATGCACCTTGATGCATAGAAGGCATGTACCAAATTTTCTAAAAATGTCTAGAATATTATCTATTATTACCAAAAAACTGTTTTTTTCTCTAAATTTTATCACCCTGTTCATCTCAATAGTTAAGACTTTTATGACATACGTTTAGGAAGTTTTTTCTCAAAATGTGTCAAAGAATAACCCCTTCAAATATTAGCATGTCTTCAAGGAACACCTTCTATAATGAAGGGAAGAAAACCAATGGAATAGTTTTCGACAGTTCATATTCTAAATTGATTTCAAATGATAACGAAATATTCAGTAAAAAAATATAAAAGCATGTGGAAATCATCGAAACGAAAAATATATTTGGAATTTGTATATCGCTGGCTTTTCCGTTTGAACATTATCGACAATGTTTCTGGTCGAAATCCAAGAATTCCATTGTCTAAATGATGATTGAGAAACGCCAGAACATGCTTTCTTGTTTGTATTCAATCACAATGTTCATCATTCCTAATTGTAGCGTTTATAAATCATGGACTTGATTATAATTTCAAAAAAGATGGCCTTGAAAACCATCGAATTTTAACTTTTGTGCATGTGTTTCTCCAGATTCGATTGTTACTTTGAATGTTAAAGATACAAAAGACAACATCCAGCGGGTTCCAGCGCAAAATATTTCGACAAATCACTTATCAAATCAGAATTCCAATTCATGCATCATAGTACTCATGATTGATATTGAAAATATCGAATAATTTTTTTTCCAGATCATACTCTCAAGTCCACAAATACAGCATCTGCACTTGACGTCACAACATCGCTTGTAGCATTTTCTCGAATAGTACATGCAAGGTACAGTACAAGGAGGGATATATTATTACCTATAAATTATAAATGAATAAAAATGTTCAATGTTGTTCACTCTGAAAGAAAGAAAGATACATCGACTGCTCTATATGACAAATGACAAGTCGCTAGTAGCACATGTGTATTGTCTAGTACTTTCAAGCCATTTTTCATCACTATATGAATAAGACTTCGATTTATCAACACTCTCATGGACATTCAAAGAGTCAACTTGATATTATGAGAGATTCAACTGATGCATTATAATCATAATCCCAAATCATAGCCACAATCATGAGTCTTGAACAAATCTTCGTGTATACGTCATACGTCATGGATGTCATCGAGTATATCAGTAGTCTTTCTCGCCTTAAGGGTAACCAAATTCGAACGTTTCTGTTCTGTAAATTCTGTAATGTATTCATCTGACGTTAAAATTAATAAAACGTATCGTATTTAGTAGTGCTAGTTCATTGAATTTCTGAAAAAATATTTCCCTACACAATGAGCTTTTGTTTTCAGTTACTGTTTACCCTCCAAACATTTGACATCCGATGCTGTGATTGGCTGTGATGTCAGGTGCAGATGCTGTATACAGTTTTAACTTGACACTATCGTTACAGACACTTTAATTAACGGTATGATTCAGACGATGATTTGAATTACGATTAGGAAAATAATAATGATTGTGTGTCTTTTTCTAAAATCTTTTTTTTTGTAGTTTCCTTACTGATTGTCAGATGACGACTATGTATCTAAATACGAATTACAGTTACACGTTTCCCCTTCCCTTCAAAATAAATCTCTCCTAACAGCAACCCGTTAACCGTGGGGAGAACGTATCACAAACCGCCCCTGCCCCTCCCCACCAGACTACAAATGGCTTCGGTGGATGGTAGGAAATTACAGGACTACTATCTTTCATTTTACGCCCGAAAATTTCTTATTCCAATTTCCTGTTCGCGTCTGTCAGTTGTTATGACTCATTTTCTGATAAGGACTCGTAGCGAGACTATTATGCAATAGAACTATTACACAATGCCCTTATCTTCCATTATATGTCATGCGGTGGGGAATTGGCGTTGCCATAGCTCTGTTTCTCGCTTCGTTCGACTGTGCATTCGACGCCATTCTCAGGTACCCTACCATTGTTTCCTTCTGCGCATTATTGTCACCGATCGCCTTTTGTTTCTATCTAATAACGACAAAAAGTTGGTTGGCGTTGGTTGTTGAGTGGTGGTGCTCGTATTGTTACGCGTAAATTGAACCGGACATTGAATAATATCCATGTGTCGTTATTTATTATGTATTCCCCTCTCCTCATGACCCATCGAATAGCGACTCATCTACGCCGATTTTCCATCATTATCAACAGATACATATTCATTCTTTTTACATGTTTGAGTTGTATGTATGTATGTAACTCCGCGAGTGGCGTCATCTTTTGGACGAATTTGAAAGGTTTCCATCACAGGTACCAATAAAAATAATGATAGAGGTTTCTCTCAATCACCCTGGACTAATCGGCTAATAACCGTTTTCAAAAAGGTTACATCATGTATTTACTTATCTGAGACTGGCCTGATCGTATCGCACAAATATAATCTTATCAGTGACGTTTCAAGGGGTCATGACAAAGGCTCAATGAATCCTGTCTGTCGCCGAAAAAATAAAGATAAATATGATTTTTCAAAACCAAGAAAAAACTTCTGTGGGGAACTAAAAAGGCTAAAATAATTATTTATAAGCCATACGTCACCTGGTGGCACTAAAAATAACTAGAAATGTTGAACTAGTTCTTGTGTTTGGTATAGTGTTAAATGATATAAATATCGTGTATAGATAGATGGAATTCCGTTCAGATTGAAGGTCACAGTCGAGCATAGTACTGTTCAGGCATCAACAAAATTGAAACGAGATCTCACATTATCTATTTTAGTTGTTACTTCCCAAAAAAAACCACATCAGAAAAACCAAAACTATAAACTCATAATGCATTCCATAACTAAACCATTATCTTGTCAGCAGTGGAAGAATTCAATTTTCTTCATGATATTGCATGTCCAGCATTCAAAACTCTTTCATCTTCATAAACATTTCTGAAAGTGTTTGTTCCTTCAAAGTACCCCAAACTGAATCTTGCCATTCGAATATAAAAACAAAACAGGATATTAGAATCTTGTATACATTTTGATCAAACCATTCACATTCACAACAGTATTCTAACCTCGTATTATTTTCAATCAATCAATGAATAAAACAAATGATAATGCTTACCACTTTCATAAAAATTGAAATACATAAATATTGACGCCCTAGCTCACTGCAAAAGTCTGAAATGTCTGTATTTTCACTTATAATTGCACAAGTGGTTTGTATTTTATCGGGTAAATTTGGATTGTTTAATGAGAAACTGTATCCTAGCAATTTGACGAGATTAACTGTCAACTATTAAGAACAAGACACTGAAGGTGGAGTGTTTTTAGGTTGAAAGCCATTCCAGTCAAATTGCAAAAGGAAACAGATTTGAATTCGAACAACACAAATTTACCCATCAATATCAATACAAACCTCGAGTGTAATTCGGCAGGACAATTTAATGAATAAGAAATTTGGAAACATATCAATGCAAACTTTATTTATGAAACATTAGAAATAAACACATTTTTATTTAAATGTACAATTATTAAAAACGCAGTTAATGAAATTCATACTAGGAACAGTGATATCGCTGCGGGTGCAACAACTAATCGTTTCTGTAGTAGTTCTGTTGAAGTTTTTTTAATTTTCCAAACGAATTGATCGAATACTGCTTGAATGATACTCTTTGACAACTTGTAAGTATGGTTTTATTGATGATGAATTGGTGTGTGCTGTTATTTTTATTAGAGCTTGTTCTTCAATTCCGCGATAATGATGATGAACAAATGAATAACTGAAAAAACCACTAGAGTATCTGTCGCTGTAAAAATTGAAGCTAACTTTTGCCGCTGTCAAAGTGACAATTGCACTGTGGCATATGCGATTTTTTTATACATGAATTAAATTGTCATTATGAACTCACACCTTATCAACGAAAAAACACATATAACTTAGCAATGAAACTATCCAATGTCAATTTATGGTTCTGTGACTGCCCACTTCGGCACTGCAGTCTCAAATTCATTCGCCAATAGAATTCATTGATTCAGAAAAACATTATAATTGTAAAAAAGTGGGGGCACTTTATAAAAACTGATCCATGTAGCACAATTCCAGTCACCCATTGTGCCTCAAAAATCTTCGGGTTATTAAGACCCACAAATTAGCTCCTCTTTCAACGCTGAAAAAAGATATAAGATTCCTGTCAATCAGCAGATTCTTGAGATTCAAATTTCCTCGCACTGACAGCCATCCACTCGACTCGAAAACTCCAAATATTTCCAGTCGTCACTACTTCTGCGATAAACGTCAAAGAAATATTTGACGTGCACAGTACAAATGTGATGATATCGAGTTTCACGAACGTAGAACGCCAGGAATTCGCATGTACGATGTATTCGAGCTGGCTGCCACACTGACACATGTCCATCTGTCACTACTAATGACTAATTAATAGTAAGCAACGCTGCAGGACGATCGAGTGGGCTGTGAGAAACATGTCAATTTCGCTTGACAATAACTAACTACGCATCGGAAGGAAGTCTGGTCTAATATCATCAATGTATTCCACGTTGTTTTCGAGCGATATTCAACTATTTTTCTTAGTTTCCATCGAGTGCATCTTTCGGTCCCGTTAGTTGAAGATCGAAAAAAAACATAATGCCGAACTTTAAAATTGTATCTGTGGATTGAAATTGAATGTAACGTCTGAGTAGACAGTTGATTAAAAACTGATTTTCCTATAACATCCAAACTATTATCATTACTCATCAGCACCTTCTTTTCTTGACGTTTTCGAACAATAACGTGACGCATTATATATAGGGAAAGGGTTTATCATGTATTCATCCTGAAAAAACATTGAAAGTGTATTATTTTTCGAATATTTGGATGCTACAGCATGTAAAACTTAATCATTCGTTCAACCATCGACTATTTATACAAAATACTGCATTCCTAATGCATGGTCAATTCTTTCTTGATACGTTATGAGTGAGCTGTACAATCTTTTGAGGGAGGAAGGTGAAATTTCGGACTTGAAGGAATATCTCAATAAGTATCAATTTCAATCAAATTTTAAATATATTTTAAACTGTTTGTGTCTATATTCTTGACTTGTCTGGTAAAATTTTATAAATGTATGTAATACAGTTGTAGAATTTTCAATGATGATGATGAATAAATGTCTATTCTATTCTATTCTTTCCTCATCCATTTCGAGTTTTTTGACCAGAATACGCTAAAATGTTCATTATAATTGAGATCGCATGGTAAGTGGAATATTTACTAGGCCTAACAGGAAGAAAATTTCCTTAGGATTAACGAATAATCAATATTGAGTTGATATTATGTGCTATTATTAATATATGATATTTTTTAATGCTTATTCTGAAATCCCCTATATTATCTTCAGTTGAAAAATATACAATATGAATTATCTTCGGATCAGAAGACTAAATATGTACATTGAATTGAAGTCGAGGTGGATAGTGAACAGTTTCTGTTGATAAAAATTAAGTAATTTCGCTCATATACTAACAGTTTTTTGATATTATTGATTCTTCATTGTACTAATATATTTTTGGACTATCATGCATATATTTTGTATAATATCAAAATGATAATCGAAATGCTGAATGAATGTTATTCAAATATGTTTCAGAATTTTTTGGTCATTTGTTCGAGTTGTAATTCAACTATTCCCAATGTATTTCACAGGTAATCGCACAATATTCATCTTCAATATTTCAACATCACTTGACAACAATTCATATTGTTGATGAGGTTAGCAATGAAATGAAATGAGAAATATGAACGGATTCATAAAATTAAATGAGAAAGCACCTATCAATTTATAAATTTCTTGATAACGTGTCATCCGTTTTGAAAACTTTATAAAAATCCTAAAATGAGAGGAACTTTCACTAATTGAACCCCACTTTCATATTTTCCTTCCTCAAATCCATGATTTCTACAAGAAACCATAAATCTTGAAGGTCAGGATATGAATTGATAAAAAATTATTCCCATTTTTTTTATTTCAGCTTATTGTATCAAAGCTTGCATGTTAAACTTTCTTACTGTTTTCGATTTCATTTTGTTCCTTACCCTATTTTCTTTGGTCTATGAAGTACGAAGCCAAAAAATGACATAAACAACAGATAATCTACTCTTGTTCGGGGTTTGTGAATGACGTTGTTTTTTGGAGATTTTGTAATTGCCTTTTTCGAAATAATATTGGAATTGATGGGATGTGTCAAACAAATGCTGAAGAGATGAAAATATATTAAATTTAATATACTAATAAATGATTTTTATACTTGACATTAGATATTCTGACATTTATTTCAAATACACTTACATTCTAAGAGAAATTTAATGAACATTTCATCAGGAACATGAAAATTGCATATATTTTATGATGAATATATATATTACTATTAACTAATTTTGCATTAAGTGTCAAGCGAAGTTGGCAATGTTCTCGAGGTACTCGTTCCTTTTTATTTTTCTCTTGCAGAACCGGAAGTGAGATATTTTATATATGACTAATGCTATCTCTCGGAGGACGTGCAGCTTTTGTTTCGGTTGTCATTTTTTACAGGCATCTTTGTCTGTTAATTAGCCAGTAATTAGCTCCTAGTCAAGACTTGAGTGGCGGTTTGTTAAAATGGGTGGTCTGGGTTTCTTTTTTCATTCTCTTCTCCGATGACAAAACGAATATGGAAAACCAAGGATTAGTGGTTTTTAATATGGCATCATCATTTCCAGAAATCCAATTGTAATTAGAAAAGTTACTCGGAAGTACAAGACATATGCGAAAGATATGGAGATAGTTTCGAAATGAAATTCTGAATCCAAGAAACATGGAAAGCACTCACTCTTCCATTTATCCGTGAGAAAGAAGTGGAATTTAGAACTCCAACACAAATTATCTCAAATTATTTGTTTTTTCCATGAGAATATTATGAAATCCGTGATTTTGGGATTGAAATAAGGAAAGTTTATTTTTTCGAACAAGATATTTTTGAAAGTTTGTCGAAAAGTGGGGTCGAGTTTATGACTCGAATTGTCTTGAAAATTGTTTTCGATTCATGAAATATATTCACCAAATTTATATAACTATCAACTGTCAATAATCGAAGAGTTATTTCAGTATTTGTGAAAATACCAATAAAAGTAAAATACTTTGGTGGTTTGAATATTTCTCTCCAAATAAATTGGCATCGTTGTAAAGTCACTCATCAAGTGTTGCCATACTTATTGATTCCTAAATGTTTCCATCAGCTATATCTCAACCAATCCGAAGTTCAGTAGTTGGCTAGATACTTTTCATTTTGCACTAAAGCTGTTGAGAAATAAGAGATTCTGCCTAAATTATCTTCCTCAAATGAATAGATATAAAAACATGAATGTGCGACACACCCTAATACATGATGACTTAAAAATTGACAAGTAGAAAAAAATAATTTTGAAACTCCATTTTGATTGGGTAGATGCTAAATTATCACCCTGTAGAGCAGGAGACGTAATCTAGTTGAAGGGGACAGCCCAGTTACGTTTACGTTGATTAATACGTTATTTTGACACGATGCGGTGTAAGACCATTAGCTAAAGACTCACTAATGAGCCCGAAGCGTTGGCATATTAGTGTTTTCCAGCGCACATGTGTGTTAGAACGCGTATTTTTAGTTGTGCACATACCAAGGAACAAATCAGAACCTCTCTGCTCATTCGGTCGTTCTAGTGAGATTTTTACACAGTTAATCAGAGATAAGTTACAAGATATTTACGTGAATGTTAAAATTTGGGAATATTTTTTATCATGGTTTTGGAATCAACCACTAGATGGAGCTAGTGTACTTGTATCTACAACAAAGAAGATAGCTTTTTCTGCTGCCAATTTGGTTGTCACGCTTTTCATTCAAATTATAACGAAGAAGGAAAGTTCTTTCTTTGCCTTCCACAAGCTATGGTATCAGTCGCGAAGCTTACCTCAAGGGGTCTTTTATAAAAAAAATGTCCGTACCCAAATCAAGAGTAAATATTTTCAACAACATAAACAGATATGTTTGGATAAAATCAAAATAATGATTCATTGAATATAATTTATCACATCGAATATATACTCTCTTCAATTCAACCGATTTCTTTAAAAAATTTTCCATAGGTGGTACGAGTAGTAGACGAATATTTGGCAATAAACAGATGATTGGACGAAGGTGAATCACAATGTGTCACGTTAGGTTTGTTCCAACACGTCTTGAAACCGTCACATTATGGTCATGCTCATGCGCAATTGATTCAATCTGTTCAAACCGAGAAGTGATCGTAATCTGACCATCATCTTTCTGTTGCAACCAAACTCCTGACCGTCCGCAGCATGGTTTCTGGACGGTCATTTCGATACATGCTCAAAATTGAAAACTGTTTTAATTCATGAGTATTGACATGCGCATTAAGAAGCTCTTTGCCAAAAGAATAGGTTAGCTAACCTAGCTTTATCTTCGGGTATTTATTTACTTTCATTTGTGTCATTGATAATTTCTTCCGTTCGAATCAAATGAGAAAAAATAAATATGAGTGACGATGGAGATAATGATTATTTATATGAAACAAGTGAAGAGGATTATGATAATCTGTACAATAAAACGAGGGTCAAAAATCGTAGAATCCTCCATATTCATATCATTTTAATTATTGTAACCAACGATTATTCTTGAACGAAAAAACAATAATCTCAATCTTGTACGTGGATGCCAAAAACCGTCAATAAAACCGATCCTACCCTCGATCGACTGTTTTTGTACCGTCACGAAACTATGCGAAGTTCGCGCATGCGAACTAAACGAAACCAAATCGGCCACAAAACAGTTTCGAAACCATACAGAAATGTCCGTAAATTCGATATGATTTTTTCACACGTATCTTTGATTATAGATTTGATTTGTACCATCGCACTGGAAACGATTATTACTTTCGATACTGCAATGTCAAGGATTTCAATTCGAAAATGAACATTCTATTCAGTATCCTGATGTACCGTCTCTTAAAATGACCTGTCACTGGAACATATTTTCGTGAAAAAAAGGTAGACCTGTATACCGTCGCAGTATATTCCTGTTCTCTCTGCAGTTAATTAAGGACATCCGTAGTATCGGGAGTGGCCATTTCCAATTTGTTCGATTTTTCAGAACAAAAATGGTTCTCCTCACCTTGTTTCTTTTTTGCTGACAGCTATCGCTTTCGAAATGATAAGACCGCAATCAGGAACCACTATTTTGCGATGTATAACTGTTTAAATGTATAGTCTTACACGGAACCAATTACCGAAACAAGATTACAAACAAGACTTCCACTGTTTCAAAATCCACGCGTTCTTTAATTATAGCTGGCGACCATTATTGCAAAGAATCGATGATGGAAATTCAATTAAAGCACCAAGGACAAGTTGAAAATCCATCAATCAAAATATTTCTTCTAAGAGCAGCCAATCGTATCGAGCCTCGTCGAAAAATGTTATATGCAACCAACAATATAATACTGGTAATTATTAATCTACTCAATTTCGAAATTAATAATAGTTTATACAGCAAATAAGAATTAAATGACATAAGAATGTATCAATGAAATCACATATTTATTATGACTTGAGATAATTGTGTAATTTCATTGTTGCATTCTTATTTTATATTGTTCTTATTTGCTGTATAAACTAATTTTTATTATCAGCAAAAAATTATGATTCTTATCCTAATAATCACAACTTTCAATGAGGTGAAGAATGCTTTTTATTTCTTCAGAAGAAATAAATTCGTATATCTTCAATTGATTTCATATGTATACCAAATGAAAAAGAAATTATACAAAAATGAATTTTGATTCAGGTTATTCGATCAAAAATCAACCACTATTTTATTCAACTACTTTTATCCTAACCTATAATTGAGACTTGGTTTTTAAATTAAAATAGAAGTAGCTGTTATTATCACAAAAAAAACAACATTTATGGATGGATCAAAATATACGTAATGAATATAATCAACAGAGAATAGAATATAAATATGATTTCATTTAGTCATTCAAAAACTGTATAACGGCACATCCAAAAGACGAGACTAAGAAGGGTAGAGACAGGAGAGGTATCTCTCTGAGTGACGTGGGCCAAAACTTGTATGGCTAGCTCGCTTCTCCCACTTATGATGGGAAGATGCGCAGTGATCAATTATGATGCGCTGCGCATCTTCCCATTCCCAACAAATTCGTAAATACAAAATATAACCGTTCACCGTCAACGAGAAGTGACAGAGTGTGAGAGAGATATGAAAGCTGCGCAGTACGTTGTCTGCGCATCTCTACCGAGGAGTAGGGGTAATGAGCTTGCCATACGATTAAACGATTTTCGGCCCATTGAATTACACAGCCAAGCATAGCAGATACCTCTCCTGTCTCTACCCTTCTTAGACGAGACCTTCCAAAACGTGTATAGTTCCGTCATCTATCGGTGACTCAATGATACTTTAGTTATCATTTTCGTTGCCACGCCACCTATTGATGGCTATGAGAAACAATGAATAGATGAATATGTGTGCAGAATTCAGGCAACAGTATCCTGTGGAATCCAACAACAGAGATAACATCGTGGTTTTGGAATGAACCACTGCTAATTTTGCTGCCACGCTATTTAAAGAAAGGTTTTTTCGTGTAGAAATTGATAAAAATTTTACTCGAATTATCACAATAAAGTTTCAGAGACTTGTTATCGTGATCGTCGGGAATTCAAAGCGAAGGTACAAGAGCCTACTTTTTTTCATGAAAAAGTGTTTTCAGATGACAGGTCGTTCAACATACAGTACATCAGGATACTGAATAGAATGTTCATTTCCGAAGTGAAATCTTTGACATCGCAGTAGCTGAAGTAACAGTCGTTTACAGTGTGATATAGTACAAATCAAATTTACAATCAAAGATGCGCTTGCTTATATATCTTATTTTTATATCTCTGACAACAAGCACCAATTTTATTACACTTTTTCACAGCCACATGTCAGAAATTGCAAAATATGACCAATAGGGAAAAATCACGTACCGCGAGATGGCACTGCGAAGTACACAATGTCGGATTGAGGTGTGAACAAAAATAACACAGGTGCGTTTTGGAAATTTGGAATTCGTGTTTTCGTACCGAAATACCTAAGTATCAACAAACATTTTCATCAAAGTTGGTCGCATGATGAATGTAATTTAATCCATTTAGCTAAGCCCTAGGCATCTTTCAATCAGTCAGAGAAGTCCGAGTTCTAACAACCACCTAATTTAGCCAGTATAGAATTTAATTTGAAAATATTTCATTCATCCTGTACACACATTTCGGTATCGCAGAGATGACTAAGTTTCAATTATTCAACCCTATTAATCATACATAAAGGAATTGGCAGAATGATAAGACGGCACATATTAATCATTCAATTTCAAACCTCCGTTGGGTTCGGACGTGTGTGACAAAAAGACTTTCTCGTGCGGTGGAAAGTTTTCGCGTGTGTGTTTCCAGTGTATATGTGACTGTGCTTCAAGGACAGTTTGAGAGTGGGCATGTTGAGAAAAATTAATGAGTGAGTTTTATTTTCATGTCCCTTCACACAACTGAACGATTCCGAAATTTTCCATCATGATATATCCAAATCCGATGTTGATGAAATTTTCACAGAAACTCCAAGAACACTAAGAGAAACACACCCAGTGATAAAAAATTTTTTGCGAAAAACCTCTAACATACTTATTTTTAGGAAAGTTTCTGAAAATCGATCACGGTAAGACCTAACAATTTGATTGATATTGTACTTACGTTATGGTTTGAGATAATGTCTTTGAAAATTTCATCAATAGGTTTCCCTAGGTGTCTGCCATATCTTAACTGCCTTGGGATTCAAAGGAAATTTGTGTAAAGAGATATTATCTGAAGTACCATATTATAATGAGCATTGAGGAACAGAGCACATTTTTCGTGATCTCATCTCCACGTTACCTCTTCCAATCCGCTGCATTTTCAGATGGTATAAAGTTCATTTCAAACAATTGTTCGTTAAATATCACCCAAATACATAACTTTCAATACAAAAATAGAAAATAAAAAGATTACACTTCACCCATACCAGAGACCAGAGATAAGCTCACGATAAGCTATACTTGTAGGTTGTTGGTCACACCTCGAGTATTTCAAACGAATAAAAGTAGATGTCGCCCACTCCGAGATTCTTCCACATGGAATATATTAGATTGTGAATGTTTCAAGGTTTTTTGAAGGGTCAATCAAAAATGATAAACGACTTATCTCTTATGTTTCTGAATGAAATAAACAAGGATGACAAAATAATGAGTTACACGGGCTCACAGATTCACGTATGAAGTCATCCCTCTCATCTACATGTTTCGTGAACGACAACATTGACAAATAGATTATTCTTGTCAACGTCAAATGTCAAGTTTATTCAATTCCAAAAAAGTCCGAAAAATAAGAAGTCCATTTGTAACAAATAAATTGCAATGAAATGTCGTTCCGAGGTAGAGTTTTAGGATTTGTTGAAGTCGTATTGAGAGTACCACCTTTATTTGTGATCGACGAGATTTTAAAAATAGGAATACTTGGAATAACAGAACTATCTGAAGATGACTTGTCAAATTTTGGAGGAAAATATGAAAATTTTGAAACTATCCAGAATAATGTGACAACAAATGGTGAACCCTATGATCCCTTGGCTTATAGAGTACTAGTTATGTCTTTTATTAGACTATTGGTCAGTGCTTTAGGTTTGTATGATTTTGTGTATTGTTACTTCTAATATGAATGCAGATCACCTTGATTGAATGTTCATTGAAGTGCTAATAATAGTGTTTTCCTAGCCTCTACATTTCATATTATGCCAATATGATTCATATTATTACAACACATCAGGAAAATGTCATCTTACTAAAATAGCAGAAACATGAAAGCATTTCAAATGACACTATATGAAATATCACTGGATATTCATTGCTTAGTGAACCTACCCACTATCTTAAAATTGAAATATTTTATTATAATGCAGATTACCAAACAATGATTAGATTTAAACCATACATCTTTATTCATGGTTTGTAGATGACAGATTTTATCATCTTCTGATATCATTTGTGCAAAATAAAATGTATCTAGTTAATCAAGGAAATTATATTAAGCTGAGATCATGTAGACTCCAATAGTAGACACCATATAAAATGAGCTCTGAATGGTTTCAGCAAATTCATAGTTAACAAGAATCAATTTGTGTTTTCACTAGTGGTATTAAAAAATTATCACAATACTCTTTCTCAAATTAAGAAACTATGGTAATGTTTACTCCACGTAATAGTTTCTCAACATGTCAGGTCCATCATTACTATATAATCAATTCTTTGACATTGATGCAATATATCGAAACTAATCTTATAAATGAGACCAAATATGGACTTGACTTACTCTTGCTCTATATTCACAATATCATCAAATAATTGAAAGGGTTCACAATATTTACTTTCTGTATTCATGTTTTTAATTACAATTGAAAACTAAATACACTAATGACCTGGTGTAATTTTCAATATTCTCATAAATAATAGTAAATATGTCATCTCATATTCAGTTAGACCATCAATATATACATTGATTCATCTGACTCATTAAATAATTTAATTCTCACTTAATATTATATATAGTTAGACATATAGTTTATTCTAGTTTCATTAAACTAATTTTATATGTGATACAAAAATAGTTTTTTTTTGTGACTGGTGTCTCATTGATGAATAAAAATATATGTTTACTTTGTATGACAAACAGTCAATTCAATTCAAAAACAATCACCAGTACAAAAATAACATTTCCATTTATAAATAAACTATTCTTAGTCCCTAAATATTTTCGAGCATGTGATAATGACTCTTAATCAATTCCAATCCCAATCAAATATGAATAATCGATTCAACAATATTTCTGTTTTTGGTCTCGACTTGGCAACATTCATGACTATAATATTTTTCATTGAATTTCAGGTTGTTCCGGAGCAATTGGTTTGTTCATATTGAGCACCAAACATCTAGTTGTTGTCTACATGTATCTTATGTCAATTGCACTGATATTCATTTCATATTGGACCAACGTCAACACCATCAAAACTCTATCTAGCATAGAAAGCTACGGAAATGGAACAATCAATGTGGTGCACTTGCTGACTTTCAATTTGGACGAATTATTGAAGCACAAAATATTCTTCTTCAGCATCATGCAGAACTACCTTCTGCAGGCATTGCTATCAATAGTTTTCGCCAACATACATCTAGGACCTAGGCACCCTGTCCTGCAAAGAATGCTACCGGTTGTCTTTTTGATACCCTCTGTAGTTGCAGCCCTGCCCATATCCCCTTTCCTCCTGCATTATTCTCCTCTAATATCAGTCATATGCCCCTTGGCCTTGGTGAATTTTGTGCTCTGCACCTCTGCCTTACAAATCATACACTCGGTGTATTCGGGCTACATGCAAGCCAAAAACTTCGTAGCGAATTTCGGCATGTCGGCCTTAGTGGAATCTGAATGGGTCAGACTGAACGTCCCGGAAGTGCTAAGGACTTTCTGGATGCTACGAGTTCTCGAACACGCCGGCATATTCTTCCTGGCTGGCTATTGGGATATCCAGGACGAGCACACGCCCTACTTCAGACTCCTCAAGTACCTGATGGTGACAGGCTGTGACACCCTCACCGCGGTTCTAGGGATCACCAGCATCGTCTCTTTCATCTGCAACTACATCGGGAAGTTCTTCCAGTGGATCCTGCTGACAGACGACGAGAATGACAAGAACTTCGGGACCGTGTCCGCCATCGTCTTCTACATTCTCGCTCTACAGACAGGCCTTACTGGCCTCGAGCCAGATGTCAGGTTCGTCAGACTGTGCAGGAACTTTTGCCTCCTGTTCACTGCTCTCCTTCACTTCACCCACAACGTTGTGAATCCGCTGTTGATGAGCTTGAGTGCGTCCCACAACCCATCGGTGAGAAGACACCTCCACGCCTTGCTGGTGTGCGGTGTGCTGGTCGTGATGCCGCTTCTGCTGATGTACGTGTTGTGGAGCACCCAAGAGATGTCGACTTGGCTGTTGGCGGTGACCGCTTTCAGCATCGAGGTCATCGTCAAAGTGTTCGTCTCCCTCGCCATCTACACGCTCTTCCTGGTAGACGCTCGCAGGGAGAGTTTCTGGGAGAAACTCGACGACTACATCTACTACATCAGGGCGTTCGGGAACACCGTCGAGTTCTGTTTCGGGATTTTCCTGTTCTTCAACGGAGCCTGGATCCTCATGTTCGAAAGCGGCAGTGCTATCCGAGCTGTCATGATGTGCATTCACGCGTACTTCAATATTTGGTGTGACGCGAAGGCCGGTTGGTCGGTGTTCATGAAACGTCGAACTGCCGTCAATAAGATCGAGAGTCTGCCCGAGGCCAATAAGGAGGAGTTGCGGCAACTGAACGATGTATGCGCCATCTGCTACCAGGAAATGTTGTCGGCGAAGATCACCAGGTGCAGGCACTTCTTCCACGGGGTTTGTCTGAGGAAATGGCTGTATGTCCAGGACAAGTGCCCGCTCTGTCATGAGATTATGCATGCCATCGACGGGGATAATAATCAGGAGGCAGCTCGTCCGGTCGAGAATGGGGAAGGAAATAACGATGACAGGTGATAGGTAGGTGGGAGGCGATGTAGGTGACTTTTTTTAAGATGAAAGAGTGTTTCGAATTGAGGTTGACGGAGGGATATGCACTTTAGGCTGTTATCGACTAAGAAGTATGTATTTAGTTTATGTCTCTATCGTCAAGAATCGATGTAAGAGTTTGATAGTGGTTCTGCGCAAAAGTGGTGATTAATACCTGACTCAAAAGCTGTGAAACTGTCTGTAACTACTTTATATTATGAAATGAAATATTCAGATTCACGTGACCAAATCAGAACAGTAGGAAAACAAATAATTGACAAAATGAATGCCAGAAAAAAAGCATAAACTGCTATTTGAAAAACGTATATTATACAGTGATCATCAAAGGTATGGGTAAATACCTTTTCCAAAAAAGTCTATTCACATTATCGAAATTGTCAGTTTTGTTCTTTTATTTCATGATATTGGTGAATATGTCCTGTAAGTAATGGAGGATATTCAAATCTCTTGTTCCTGAGAACAAATAATTTTGAAAATATTACCGATCCACACATTATTCCATATTATAAGGCTAATTGAATTGTTTATACTAGTGATTCAAGAATTTTGATTAATGATGAATAACAGATTCCCAATAATTCTATGATATTTAAGAATCGCTTCTACTGATTTTTCATTTATGTTAATTGAAATACATTCTAATCATCGCTATTGAATATTCTCAATTCCCAATTCTTCTAATACACTGATTTTATAGATCAGTTTTTCATTGTGAAAAATCTAAAGCAAAAATATATATATTTAATTATATTTCTTGAAATGGAGACATAATATACATTTTTTTATCTGGAACTGATTACCATGACAAGTTTAGATTTTAGAAAATGGAGAAAATTTGTTGAACCCAATGAAAGCCAAGATAATCCAATGAATATTAAACATTATTGGCAAGAATAATCAAATCAAACCCTGTGTTTTTGAACTCTCTTTCAAGAAACTATATCTATCTGAAGCAACTCAAACAAGTGAATAAAGTACTGATATTTATTTTTTATCACATTATAGGCAAATTGATGCCAAAATACTTTGCTGCCAATATTCTTTCAGAATTTTCATTTATTGCAATATCTTTTCATTGGTGTTAATTTTATTATTTGAGATAGAAATTCTGAATTGTAAATTGATCAGTTTATAAATGGGAAGAAATGATTCTTGAAGAGATGACTTCAGAAAAATTATTTGAATCAGGTAAATGAGATATATAACGACGAACTTCGATCCTACTTTCTTTTAGTAATAATTTTAACGTGGCATTCGATTAAATGAAATATAATGACAAATCTCAACCAAGTTTTTGTGCATTTTTACGCCATCGATATCAAATCACCATTGAGGTTAGCTTGTGTTGTTGATTTCGAATGACATTCACATAACAAAAACAAGTTTTCGATAGAAAAATTAGTACATCTACCAACCTGAGTCAAAAAATGTAATGAATTGTATAAAAACTTCCACGAAATAAATTATTTGTTATATTTCGATAATGACAGTGTTCAGATTTTGGAGTAATCCTTTCACCTTGAATATATTTATTTGTATGTTATATATCTCTGTTGAGACAAGTGACAAGAGGATACATTGAATGAAAATATCAAATTCGACGAATCTGGATGTTATATTTTATCATTGCAATTTTGAGACAAATAACAAAACCTTTATGTAAAACCAATGAATATTCGAAATATTATTTTGTCCAATATTGTAATATGCACATAAAACATAACATCAGCATTTTCAGAAGAATAGACCTATAAATGAATATCGGCTTGTCCCTTGACAATAAGTGATATATTACACTTGACAATTGATCATTATCAGACCCTATAACCATTTATTTTGATGGGTTGTAATTTTTTTTCCTGAATCATTGGATGCTGTTATAAAAACAAACAAGAAAATGCATGCAGTGTGGGTCATTTTCATTTTCAAAGTATTTCGACAGTAATATTATACTCCTGTATATTTTGTACATATATAAGCAGTTAGTTGTACAGATTCTTGTAAATTCTACTACTATCCTTCATTCAATTTGTTCCAACAAATATTTATTTATTCTAAACACGACAAAAATTCAAATTGTCTAGATTCAAATATTTATTATAGAATACTAAAATAAATTATTTTTAAGTTGAAGTTGTTATTCAGTTGAAAATCAAGTCCTTATAATTCAACAGCAAATAATAGTTGGAAATCCGGCAATTTGTTAATGTACGAACCACAGTCATTCTATCGGCTCTCTCGAAATTTGCTTTCACTACCTCGTAGTAACGTCCATCACTAAAAAAAAACAGAAATAATAATTTTTAATGCGTCAATATATTAACTGTTTGAAAGGTCAAAAAGATACAACCGGCTATTGATAACTACTACTATAGGAAATTTCTTTTAGAGAAAAAAATTGAATTAGGATTGAAATAAAATAAGAATAAAGACTTAGAAACATGAAGTTCATGATGATGATTTGAGTGAAATTCACCAATTGAAACAGATTTTTGAGAATTGTGAAAAATGCAGTATAATATAAACGAGCATTTTTACTCATCGAACACAAATCAGAAATATTGATCTTAAATCATGAATGCAGATTAGAATGAATCAATAAACAAAAGAAAAATGTTGAAACACTTTGTTTTTAATTCCGATATCGCCATGTTCGGATGAATGCCTTTGAATTATTTCAAATTATGTATTGATTGAAATTCTGTAGATACGCAACATTAGCACTCATTTTGCACTAACGCTCGCGTTTCAAATGACGTATCGATAGTCTATTCATGAAAGAGTGTTGTGATAGGTTGTCGAAATTTGCAATGTTGCCGCCTATACATTTTGTCAGCAATACTCCGAAAATAAGACAGCTGTTCATATTCACAAAATTTGAATTACCGTAAAACAATTTCAATGAAAATGTGTTTTCAATGCAGATATTGCATAAAAAAAATCATGAATTCAGCTCATCTGTTGCCGAATTGTCTGATGAATGTCGATTAAGTGTTGTTATTACTGGAACTCTTCAAATCTAATAATATTACCTCAAACACAAACACTTCAATTTCAAACATTTCACTCTAATAGTGTCGATGGCTTTCTGACTCTTGTCTGAGAATCTCAAGTTTTCTGGATCCCATCTCAGCTCTATTCGTTCCAGATTTGGACAGTTATGAGCTATGCTGTCCATGAGTTGGTCCACAAGAATATTTATCCCTAATCTCTCCTGTGTTCCCATCACCAATATCCTGAAATAGTTGATCAAATTGAAAGAAAATCATAAACATTTTTTAATCTAACATGTCGATTACTCTGTTCTTCAATTTCAAAATTATTTCTTTAGGCTCAATGATTATCCAACAATATCGAACCTCTTGCTTATGCCAACACAAAATGGATAGACTTCATTTGTTACTTCAAGTTTCAAGCTCCATTTGTGAGGAATAGAATTCAAACAAGTTATTATGAAAGATAAGAAGTGCTTCCAATGAATAACGAGGACATATTTCGTTTGCATCCAATTGAGTCATAGTATATTAGGACATAATGGTACGTACTTTGCATTTGTCAATATAGGCAAAACAGTTTGCCATAGAGAATCCGTGATATGGGGCATACCAGACAATCCAAGGCCCCACAGTTGGTGGCCATGTTTACAAAGAAACTTGTAGATTGCTTCTTCACTCAAATTATCCGAACTATCCAAATCCAGCGCTATCTATGGAAGAAAACATACTATTATATGGTATCATAAAAAAGTAGTTCAATAATCCTAAAAAATTGTGGAACTTGTTACTTGCCAAATTTCTGGGGTTTCCAGCTTCCATCCAAGTTTTCAGCACGGAATCGTTGAAACCGTTCAGTTGGCCTGCACTCAAGAATCTTAGGCCTGGCAGTCTGGTTAGCATATCCTGCAGACACTCAGTAGAGAGGTCCGTTGCAGTTATGTCTAGTTCTTGCACTGAACATTTCTCCCATTCAACTTGCATCAGGAATTCACTCTGTAGATCTACAAACAATTTTGATATTTATATCTGTCTGAAAATCTAGTGGACAAATTCTAAAATATCTAGTCTTATTTTTGCAAGAAAGATCTATTTTTGATTTCAATATTCACTGTAGAATATCATTGAAGTATTCTTACTTGTCCCGTTCATCAGTAAACACTTCAGCCTTCTACTTCTTTGAAATAATGTTTTCATGGTCGATCCTGTAACTTTACTGCAGTAATTAACTGCCAGACATTCTAGCTGAAATGAGAACAATAGTAATTCCTCATAAAATATTATAGTATTCTGCTTTATGCCTTAAAACTGACTCTACAACACCTGCATGTGCATCGCCGCCTGCCAGAGGTGTTATCAAGGTCGGAATAATGCAATAACAGAATGTTGGTTAATTATACAGGGTGTTCCTTCAAGACATGCTAATATTTGAAGGGGTTATTCTTTGACACATTTTAAGAAAAAAACTTCCTATAAACGTATGTCCTAAAAGTCTTAACTTTTGAGATACAGGGTGCTGAAATTTCGAAAAAAAAAAAAACAGTTTTTCCATAATAACTAGACATCTTTAAAAAGTTTGGTACATATCTTTTGTGATGTACGATATTTTTCATTTTCTCTACCAGTGGCGTCCGTACGGGTTTTGCATTGAATATTTTGAAAAAAAAAATACCACGCCACTGCTTATTTTCAAAATCCCTATTCATCATTGAGCAAAACTAATCTCATGGATTTTCTTCGTCCGACGCATGGTTTTCGCTTAAAAAATAAAAATCGTTTTACTTCAGGGTCTATTCCCTTAAAATCTGATGCGACGTAAAAAAGTTTGTGCATCGACTGAAAGCAATTCAAGAGATCAGATTCATAGAATTCATGTATGCATATAAGTTATGTATCAATTTTTTTAAAGATGTCTAAAATATCATCTCAGTTATGTTATCATCAAAAAACTGATTGTTTTTCAAAATTCTATCACCCTGTCTTTCAAAAGTTAAGACTTTTAGGACATACGTTTATAGGAAGTTTTTTTCTCAGAATGTGTCAAAAAATCACCCCTTCAAATATTAGCATATCTTTAAGGAACACCCTGTATAAAGCAAAGTGCAGCTACTGGTGAGATAAAAACCTCATCGAATCGTGGAGGCACATACTCAATATCCACAATAGAGTATAGGACAATATTTTTGTAATGTAATGTTATATCAGGGGAAAAACGGAATGTATCAATTGGATTCAGCACGATGGAGAACCTCCTCATTAATTTCGGGGCCTTCATAAAAGTTTTCAACAAATTAGTTGAATTGGAAAAAGGGGAACTATTGAGAAGCCAGCAGAACCTATGGATTTAACTCATCTTAATTATTGTGGAATTATTCAAAAACATATCTGAATAGGTTTATGATTATAAAAGTATTGGACAAATTTTCATTCAGTGAATATCGGTCTGAACAGGCAAAAATATTGTTTTGAACATTTCATTTATTTATTTTCTCTGGGTGAATAAATGTTTCGCTAATTCCTCTAGATTAATGGTCAATATGGTCAAGTTTGTACACTGCATCAGCAATAAAAAAACTCGAACAAATATTTGGCAACAATCACTGGCAACTTTTAAGTGCATCATAAACTTTAGCTTGAAGCCCAATTGTAGTCGAGGAGTTGGGAGTTATTTAAAATTCAACTGTAAGTCAATCTGATGGCATGCTAAAAATTTTATAGCAGAGAAATCTGGTTGACCAAGAAACTGTTCTGTCAATTAAAGTGACATTTCGTTGACGTTGTAACTGTTCCAAGAATATGACCTTGAGCTATGGACACCGAGTCATGGTAGGCCCTGTAGAAAAGTAACGCAAATAAGAGACGTTCATTTACCTGAATGCAATTCGAACTGAAGGCATCAATATGGCTGTCATCCACGAAATTGATCCCATACAAATTGATAACCCTCAAATTAGGCGTAGCTGACTTCAACTTGTGCACATTTATAACCTCGTAAATTTCCTCTTCTTCCTCCTCGATCTTCTCGTAAGTGCCGAGCAGATGCAGAATCTCCAAGCCGTTGATGAAATTGTAGATTTTCCTCATGAAACCCTCCATGAAAATGACCTCAGAGAGACAGATGCACAGGTACTTGAGCTTGGTTGGAAAAGCTTGCAGCTCACTGAAGTCGTGAAGCTGCATGGCTGTAGAGAAGTCCAGAAGCATGTGGGTGAGGTTCGGACACTTGTTGGCCAACTCGTGAAGGACAGTGTGAGTTATCAGCTCGATAGGGAGCTCGATGTACCTCAAAGAAGGCCCAAACCTAGTTATAAAAATTGTTTGGTATATGTTGCGAACTGGTTTATTCTGGAACTAAGGATCTTTTTGAAATAATAGAAATAGGTTCGCCTCAAAACCAAAGCTCATATCAGATATACTGAGTGATTTTAAGTTTCTCCAAAAAAGTTATGTTTCAAAATTTCACCACAACTGAGTTACGTGAACGATTATAAAACAGTTTCTCCGATTTGTGATAGTAATTCATTTACAGAAATAGATCAGAAGTTCTCGAAAGCTATTCGAATGATAATCAGTCAGTTATAAAGGTATTTTGCCAAAAAGGTGCAACAAAAACCTTACGGTTTTGCACAGAATTCACTGACGAACGATTTCTATGAAATGTAAGAAATAATTCACAATTGTCGATGACGGTTTTGCCAATCATTACATCGCTGAGGTCATCCTTAAAAACAAAAGGAGTTTTCCTGATATACAATATTTATAATTAATAATATAGGTTATGGTAAAATTAAAAAAAAATGGAGAGTGCATACTTGATATATGGCAATTCAATCATGGTTTTTATCGAAATATATAGTAGACAGGCAAAATCATCTGATTCTAACGATTATGCAAAGTAGATTTTCGATCACGTTTTGTCAGACTTGTCTCATGTCAAGTATGTGATGCGAAGAGACCAATAACCAAAGAGTACACCAGCTAACAAGAGGCGAAAGAAAGCCGTTTTCGCAATCTCAAATTTGTGAGCGCATGCGCGATTTAACTAGTTTAACTGTCATGTCAATCATCACTTCCTTTCTTCTGATTGTGTCGCAGTGTTGCCGGTTTGC